>OY751534.1:32500-1412500 GCA_963570955.1 Caenorhabditis afra | reverse complement strand
CGAAACATGCAACTCAGCTTCCACGACGACGAAGAAACCACCGACGCCGTCCTCGGACCATTCGACATCAAAGACATCTACCTCTTCCGTCAACTCCGTCAAGAGGGATCTCAAGACGGCGCCAGCACGTCGTCTCGTCCACCGATGCCCGCCTCGTCGATCCTTCTGCACATTGGCGAGAAGAAGAACCATGTCGTCTCGTTCATACCTGAAGAAAGCGCAAGTGTCTGGATGTTCTTCATTTCGGAAGCGTGGCTTTCCGTTCACTACGGTCTCACTGGAGCACTTCGTGATGCTGACGAGTTGAGCATCTGTGGAGTTGTCTGGATTAAGCACGGGTCTACCGGACAGTGGACACACTGTTCCGTCGGGATTAACAATTTGACGCTTTACTACATGTTCGCCGAGTCTAAGGACAGGGTCCAACGGAGCAGTGGCGCCGACGAGCTGATCGACGTGGATCTGAGAAAAGTGATGACGATGAGAGACCGGATCGATAAGACCGAGTTTTGCCCACATGTGAAGCACAAGAGAGGCCCGTTCTCGATGACTTTGAACGGAATGTAAGAATTTTAACGTTTTCATAGTCTTCTTTACAAATGACGATTTCAGAACTCTCTACTTCGACTCTCGTGACGATGCGACGACGTCGAGTTGGTTCGAGGCCATCGACTCGCTCCTGAAGCGTCCGGCAACTCGTTTGGAGCAACTCCGACTCACCGGCGACAATATTCCTGTGGTAATTGATAGGAAACATACCTACCAACAAGAACACAAATATTTTCAGATCGTCGACAAGTGCATTCGATTCGTGTCGGCGTACGGAATGAAGTCGGAGGGAATCTATAGACGGAACGGAAAAGTGACAGAAGCGAAAGTCATCTTGACAAAACTGACAGAAGGTTCGTAAGAATGAGACACATTTATCAGAGAGAAAAAAGTTCGGAGCTCAATCCCAGTCCGACTCGACGTTGTCCAGCGTCGGATAGGCGGCGCTCGGCACTTTCAGTCCGTTCGCGATTCGCTGTTCCTTGTCATTCAGCGGAACTTTGATCGGAACAAAGTCCTCCGGCATTTTCTCCTCGTCTGCTTCCCTTTGCAACTGTGTCGGCCTTCTCGGCCTCTTCTTCCTCTTTTTCTTCTTTTTCTTCTTCTTCTGCTTCTTGCTCGTCTCACTTTCCACTTCTTCCTCCTCCTCACCGGCTTTCTTTGATTCCTTTTTCTTCGAATCAGAAGAAACGGGAGCGGCTTTCTTGCCCTTACACGTGCCGGCGAGCAGGATTAGTATCAGAAGAACGCCAAAAAAGTGAAGAAAGCATTCGAAAATAGTCGGCTGGATTGTAATCAGCATACAGGGAAGTGGGAACGAGAAATAATGAATGCGTACGGCAACAAAGAGAGCAATTCACGTGTGCTTTCAGATCCGGTCGGATACTACCCCGTCGTGGGCACCGAAGAGACGGTCTACGCGGTCGCCGACGTCCTGCGACAGTTCTTCCGTCGGCTCGACGAGCCACTCTTCCCGTCAAACGTCCAGGCGGATCTGTTCGAGTTGGCCACCGAGTCACAGTCCGACGAGCTTTGGCATCGGTATGCGGAGATCATCGAGAAGATGCCGTCGGTACATCACGCGACGCTCAAGAGACTCGTCGGACATCTTCGCGACGTCGCTGAACACGCGACCGAGAATCGTGCGAGCATTGAGAATCTGGGAAAAGTGTTTGGAGCGAGCCTCTTCTTGACGGACTCGATGGACGAGAAGGTGTTCAGTGAGACGTACAACGAGCAGATCAACACTATGATCCACCTGATCACGGGATATGATACCATTTTCCAGGTGAGAACCAATCCTATTCCATCTGTGAACATGTCAGCTCTGTTTCAGATCAGCATGGAAGAGGAACTGTCGAGACAGATGGTGAACGATGCCGAAAAGAAGAAGATGAATGCGAAGAAGCAGTGTCTGGACATGATTGTGCCCATCCACGTCTGGGAGAAAGAGAATCGTCCGTTCAACGTGCAAATGTCGCTTGCCAGCGAAGAAGTGTGTCGCGAGGCGGTGGCGAAGAGGGGATTCGACGGGCCGTCCGACTCCCCGTACGCCGTCTTCGAGTGCATCTGTGACGGTCAATTGATTCGACGTCTTCCGGCCGCCCAAAAGATGTCCAAGTGCGTTCTGCAGTGGATCGACTGGCAGTGCAAAGACGGCTACATCCTGTTCAACCACGACAAGCATCGCTTCGACGGCGACGACATGTCGTGCTTCACTGGAAAGGTGAAAGTGGCGGAGCCCGGCTCGAAAACTTTCAAATCCTACGAAGTGAAAATAGAGAATGGCACCTCGGTAAGCATAGTTTCGAGACAACTAAATACCACATCAAACCTTCTTCCAGGTGGTCGCGTTTCGTAATGAGAAGCCTTGGAAGACGTGGCAAATGGAGAGTGTGATCTGGTATGTCGGCGCAGAGTCGGCCAGAAAGACGCCCAACGTCTTCAACGCAACTATGATCTCGAAGGATGGTTTCGCATCGCGCTTCCCCGGATTCTGTTTCTCCTTCAAAGAAGAGGCCGAAAGAACGCGCTGGATGACGGCTCTCAACCATTTCACGAAGGGGACTGACTCCGAGACTCTCGTGTTCTACTAACAATGCTTTTCGACGAAAAGTTTTCGTTTTATCTTTCTTCCTGTTGAATACTTTGCCATTTCTGAAACATCAAACCAACATACCAAAGGTACTGTGATCAATTTTGTTTTCTTTTGAAGTTTTTTTGTAATAAAAATGTGTATTAAAAAATTTGATTTTGTTCACCAAAACTTCACCGCTAGAATAGCGAAGAACGTTTCGAACTCGAAACACATTCTGTTCGGCCGAATCATTCCTTTTCGATCGTTTCGAGTTTCGACGTCTTCTCGAATCATCTGGATTCGTGACGCCTTCAGAAACTTGATATCGTCGCTGTGCGCGATTTCTTCGCATTCGCGACTGTAGCCCGTTTTTCGTAGTTCGAAGTGTCGCAATTCCGAAATCCGACCGATAGGCAGCGAGGGAATTATGCCGTACCGCGTTTCGACGTGATAGGACGAGTTGGAGAACGTTTGGGTGTCAAGAATGATCGGCTCGGAGTTGATCAGCGATCGGCGTATGTTTTGGACCTTCTCGGCGCACGTGAAGTGCATTTCGAGCATCAGAAACGCGGCGTATAACGCGGATTCCTCTTCGCCGATGATCAGCGCGAGCGAGCGAAGCAAGAATCGGAAGCGAGGCGAGAACGTCGGAGAAGCGACGGCGAGCAGATTGTCGGCGGATTGGGCGCTCAGGAAAAAGCGGAGCGGTCCTGTTTTCTGGAATAAGCAAAGGATTTGAATTGAGCGGGAAAACAGGCTAACTGGAGTTTTGGGAGCGTTTGGCAAGGAACAATTGAGCATCCAATCAGGTCGTGCGTACCGCTGAAACTACGATTTTGAGCTGAAATCCTGGGTTAACTGACCGTGTAGCAGTCGGAACATGGGAAGACTTCCTGGAAGCTCTCCGCTATGTCCGTCGTTTTCAGATTCTGAATTTCAACTTCTAAACTGCTTAAAATATGTGAAACTTACGGTGAAGTCTTTGAAGAACGTCGCCTCGGATTCTTTATCGATGTGCTCAAACTTTGCGGGCTCCGATTCCATCTCCCGGCGGAGCACAGACTTCTGGAACTTCAGTGGCTCCATCAGCGCTTCCGGACGATGCCGTTCCGACGTGTATCGATTTTCGCGAACGTCGAAGACCGTCGGAAGTTCTGACGTCAAGTTGAACGACATTTGGGACGGGATGCACTTTCGGAAGCCGACTTGACGACGTCGTTGGGATACGTACGGCTTGCCGCGCGTGTCGTAGCTGAAGATGGTTTCCTGATTTTGATTGTTTGGAAGAAGAAACTTTACATTGTGGTGTGGGGGCCGAACGGCTTATCGAAGACCAGATCAGGGATCGGACACGTGGATCTTAGCACCATGCTCATATCGTGTCCCTGCCAACACTGAATTCGCATTTCCAATTGGTGAATCCAGGTGTCAATGTCAAATTGGCTTCCAGTCGAGCTGGCGCAAGGAGCAGAATCGAGATCGAATGTGAGCTTCAGAGCGAGCAACACGTGAGCCATGACTTTGGTGTCGGCGGAAATCGGAACTCTGGAAGACACGTGTAAGTTCGCGGAGCCATCTGTGCAACTCACTCATCGTAGTCTCTGAGGGTCTTTGTGACTGCTTTCCAGCCGAAACTGGACATGTAGGCATGGTACGCGAGCTTCGGAGCCAGGCCGGTCAGCTCTCGGAAATCTTTGCCGTCCAACTTCACATTGAACTGCTTCATCAGCATCGGAGACACGTCACACGGCACTATATTCTCCAGGAGCAGCACTCGACTGAGAATATCCACTGGCAGATTCAGATTGTCCGTCATTCTTGCGGCGAGTTTCTCGAAGCTGCTTGGTGCCATGTTTCTGGTCAGATTCAGAGACTGGTGGAACATCGTGGCAGTTCGGACGATCTCGTAGAGCGGAAATTTCTAGAATTCATCTTTTACCAATCTTTTCCGAGCTTCTCGGCTCTCACAAGTTCCTTCTCGCTAGTATCGACTCCAGTTTTATGAAACAAGGGATCCTTTCGCGGCAGATTTTCATGAGGACACCTGCTCAGATGCCGAATGGCTTTCTTAGTGATGCGGAACCTGTCTTCCCGGATCCACCTGACGACGTCCGAGAGGAAGACGTTCTGATAGCCACTGCACATCAGAGAGGAGTGGAGAATGGTGGCGAGGATTTCGAGGCTGAGCACGATCTGCTCGGCTCTTCGGAGAGCTTCTTTCGAAAGAGACGTTGTGATTTTGCGGACAAATCCCATCGTGATGTCGTTCACCTCGACTGTCTCGTAGCCGTCTTGCGTCGCGTCCACGTCTTCTGGTCGTGGGTCTTCTTCGTCCTCTTCTACTTCTTCATTCACTTCATCTTCCGATTCTAAATCCAGGTTCTCTGTCATATTTCCCTGCGTCAGAAGGGTCCACGCGGCCGCCGACTTGCTTAGCGCCTTGATTCCTTTTCCTCGACGTGCCAACTTTTTCCTTCGTTTCTCTTCTCGCTCCTCCTGCTGACTGGAGAAAGACTATTTCAGATAGTTTAACCGTTTCAGTCTTCTCTCACTAATTCAAGTTCTCCATGACGGCGATGAATCTCAGATTCTCATCGCTTCCACACTGCTCATCGGCACAAAACGCGACTTGGCAGTGTGCCAGGTACTTCTGGAACACCCCAAACGCCATTTTCTGTACGGTCGGCTCGAATTTCAGCTCTTTGACCAGAATATATGCTGATTTTGAGAGGATTTGAGTGAAGCTGAACAGTCGACGGCCCACTCCGTACAGGTAATCCGGCGTTTGATTGTAGGGCAGACTGAAAGTTGCAGCACTTTTAAATAATGTTTGTATGAGCTTTTTGTGTACTTTTCCTTCCGAACGGTTTGTTTTTTGATGAATTCGTCGCGTTTCTCCTGCCTTTCATTGAGCAGTTCTACTTTGCTCTTCCTCTTCGGAGCAACCTTCTTACTTTTCTCCTTGCCTTCCTCATCTTTTTTGACTCTAATTTTTCCGGCTCCTGCCACATTCTGAAGACCCACCTCTTCCTCTTCAAGCTCTTCGAAGTTCTGAATTTCTATTTCAGTCTTTCAATTCGTGGATTTCTCGATGGTTCAACCTCAAGAAGCGAGCCGCATCGGTTGCAGTACATGAATCCATCTGTAAGCGAGAATTCGAAGCTTCCGCACGCTTTGCACTGATCATTATTTTTGGGCGCCATCTGAAAATCGGTGAAAATAGGGAGAATTTGAACTTGCACTGGAAAACGAAGAGAAACGATACAAACGCGCTCTGTTGAGAAAGTTTAAAAAAGCGCGTTTTTAAAATTTAAAGTTTTTCAATTTTATTCTAAGCTCCGCTGTTTTTAAACAAATTCGGGCTGAAAATGTTTGATGTTCGGAATTTCCGGAAAACTTTTGCTGGAAAACTACAGTTTGAATTCCCGCTTAAGAAATTTGTGCAGTAGGGCGCGCTTGCATGGTTTCTTGCTCAGTTTTTTAGGCGTCCTTTTCGAATCACTTCATCCTCATTATGCGATTTTCATTGATTTTTCTCCCGTTATTAATGACTTCCCGAGAGTTTTTTCCCATTTCCCAGCGCAAATCGAAAGATCACTCCGACGATCTTTGCAAGAAAAGAACATCATCTCCCTTTGTTTCTCGAATCCTCCCTCTCTCTTCCCGCATCTTTCCTCCCACTCATACGCAAAAAACCAATACCCTTGGATTGCATCACACTATTCGTCCCGCCAGTCCGCACACTATTTCTCCTCTCGGCATCGTCTAGAACACTCGTAAAACGGCCCGAAGCGAGCAGAGGGGCGAAACGAAAAGCGTCCGCCTTTTTTGCCGCTAGCCACTCGGCAGTTTTCGCCGAAACCTCCCGTTTCGTTGTCTCTCGTCTCTCTTTGTCTCTCCTGCAAAACCGTCGTGTTCGTCAGTCATTCCGCCGGGGGAAAGTGTGATTTTCGATTATTTCCTCGTCTGCACTTTGCACTGTCCACCCCATGGCCAAAGTTTTCTCTGTGCTAGAATCCAAATATTTCGAACGAAACTAGGCAATACTCCGCGTCTGGCGTTCTACTAATCGGCCTCTGTCGAGTGCAAAGTTTGTTGTTTTTCTCTTCTTTTTTTGCCACATTTCTCCTCCTGTCAATCGCAATCCCCACTCCAATCGGCTCCAATCATGCCGTTCCATTGTTTTCGCTGCTGAACAATACGAGGAGCTCTAGACATAGTACCTCTGTGGATAACGCTGTCATACGAAGTTTAAGGCTCTCTTCAAAAAACTGCACCCGTTCACATGCCTCGTACTCAGTACAACCGCCCGTTCACGTGAATTTCAAAGGATGTGGGTCGTCAATATAAACCTAGAATGCCGGAGAGGAAATAAAGTTGGGAAGGTTCGGCTTTTCAGCTCCCATTCGGCTGCTCGAAAGAGTGAGAGTAAGAGGAAACGAAAGACTACGCTGGTTCCATTTTCTCATTCAGTTCGCTGAGTGCCACTCTTCTAACTCTCTTCCTTCTCTTACTTCCGGAGTAAGTCTATTTGTAGCCTCTACGCCTAGCTTCCACCCATTTCCCCGGGGGACACAGGTCAAAGTCCAGTGATCACCTCTTTCTCTCGGAAATAATCGCGTGGCCACCACGTCCAGGCATTCTCTTCGCTGTCGCCTCTTATCTTATCGCCCCACACCACACCATTCTTTGCAACGTCATCGTGTCTGACCTACCCGCTCCTGTAGACTACATGTAGACTTTCCCTCTCTCTCTCAATTCACTTCTTTTTCCAGAAGGGATAATGGCGTCCACTCTGGCTTCGGCAGCTCGTGCGGCTACTCTCGCCGCTACCCGCAGTGTTTACAATGACACGCGCCAAAATCTGATGATCAACCGTAACACCAAGGTTATCATTCAGGTAAGCACCAGAATTCGTTAAGCCTGAAACGATTCTTTCATTTTTCCAGGGTTTCACCGGACGTCAGGGAACCTTCCACGGCAAACAAATGCTCGAGTACAACACTCAGCTCGTCGGAGGAGTCTCGCCGAACAAGGCTGGCCAGACGCATCTCGGACTTCCAGTCTTCGGAAGTGTCGCCGAAGCGAAGGATCGCACCGGCGCCGATGCCACGGTCATCTACGTTCCGGCCGCCGGAGCTGCTCGCGCCATCAATGACGCGATCGACGCCGAGATCGGACTTATTGTGGCGATCACCGAGGGAATCCCGCAGCAGGACATGGTCCGAGTCAAGAACCGCCTTCTCAAGCAGAGTGAGTCTACTTTCAGCTCTCAGCCCTCATTGAATTGCACACTTCCAGACAAGTCGCGTCTTCTCGGCCCTAACTGTCCTGGAATCATCGCTTCGGGCGAGTGCAAGATCGGAATCATGCCGGGACACATCCACAAGAAGGGATGCATCGGAATCGTGTCGCGCTCGGGAACGCTGACCTACGAGGCTGTTCACCAGACCACCGCCGTCGGTCTCGGACAGACTCGCTGCATCGGAATCGGAGGCGACCCGTTCAACGGAACCAATTTCATCGACTGCCTCGAGGTCTTCTTGGCCGATGACGCCACCAAGGGTAAGATTGAACTGTGATCTTAGGTGCAAAGAATAACCTTTAAAATTCTAGGAATCATTCTCATCGGTGAGATCGGTGGACAGGCCGAAGAGCAAGCGGCCGATTTCCTCAAGTCGCGCAACTCGGGACCGAACGCGAAGCCCGTCGTTTCGTTTATCGCCGGAGTCACCGCACCACCCGGTCGACGAATGGGACACGCCGGAGCCATCATCGCCGGCGGAAAGGGAACTGCCGGAGACAAGATCGAGGCGCTGCGCATGGCGAACGCCGTCGTCACCGACAGCCCGGCGAAGCTCGGACAGGCGATGGCTCACGCGCTTATCAACAAGGCTTAGATCCTTTCCGGACGCACCTCGATTCATTTCTACCCCGCTTCGAAGATTCTGTTCAAAGAATCGACTCATTCTTCTTTTTTCTTGTTTCGATTAGACCTTTTCGCTGTCCCGTCTACTCCCAATTTTCTTTTTCCCTCCTCTTCTCTGTCCCCATTTTAATCGGGTCTCACTGTTTTAATGAATCGAGCTGCTTTTTAAACAGTTATTTCAGTAATCTACCTAAATAAAAACAAAACAAAGTGGATCAACAAGAAACAAAATAAAAACAATAGAACGACCCGTGGAGTTTCAGGTTGAGCAAAATGAAAAGAAAGGAAGAGAGTGACTATTTTCTATTCCGAACGGCAGGCCCAGCGGCTCCAGTCAACGTCTTGCGCGACAATCGAATGTTGCCGGTGTTCTCGTCGCGACCGAACCAGCTCACGTTCAGTTTGTCGCCGACTTTCAGTCCGAGCACGTCGGGATGTCGGATCGGATTCATGCTCAGATGGTTGTTGCCGAGGAACACGCGACGGCTGCTTCCGGGAAGCGTCACGTAGACACCGCGGTCTAGGATCTGAAGAGCACAGTGATTCAACGAAGGGAAATGAGGATTTCAAGTATTTACCTCTACAATTTCCGACTGAACAATCGATCCGAACGGAAAGTCGAGCGTCGTGTTGCTCTCGAGAAGTCTGCGAAGAGGGAGATTAGATTTTCAGAACGATTCCTTTTAGAACTCACTCATTCATCAAGCTCAAAGCCTTGTCCAACTTTTCCTTGTTCTGCGCCAACAACGAAATGTTCGCCTCGTCCTCGGCCATGATCTGAAGTGAAGGAGAGCTGATAACTTTGAACTTGAAACACATGGTCGATTACCTTCACTCCGGTTTCTGCCTCGATCAACTTGCAGTTGTATCCGTTGTTTCGGAACAGTGTGACTCGTTTTTGTGGCTCGATGCGCATCGACTGGATGATCGGAACGCTGGGTTTGAACTCCTCGCGCGGCCGATCTCGCATCACGCGCATCTTTCCGAGCACATGATCGATTCCGGCGCGCGCCGCCTGCACACTTTCGCTGAACTGCTTACGCGTCAGACCCAGATTTTTCACGTCCATCTGAGCGGCAGTCAGTCCGTTTTGTGTGCCGGCGATCTTGAAGTCCATGTCGCCCGCGTAGTCTTCAATGCCGAGAATGTCCGTGAGCACCCGATACTTTTCGTCCGGATCCGACTCGTCAGTGATCAGACCGATGGCGACGCCCGCGGCGGCTGCTTTCATCGGAACACCTGCATCAAAAAGAGCAAGCGATCCGCCACACACAGAGGCCATCGAGGAGGATCCGTTCGATTCGAGGACCTGGCAGGCGAGACGGGTTGCGTAGGGGAAATCCTTCGGGAATAGGTTCTTCAGCGATTTCTCGGCAAGTGCTCCGTGACCGATTTCACGACGGTTCAGCGAACGAGAGGCCTGGAAAGAAGATTGTTGTCGTATGGGTAGATGAAGTACAAGAGATCGGTGTTGCATTAAGGTCTCATCCCCGTGTTTACTACGCCTCTACTTTCGATTCGCTCGCCGAACTCGAATTCAGCGCTACTGTTCATTACTCACGGCGATTTCGTTTGTAGCGTAGCTGGGAAACTCGTAGTGCAACATGAAGGATTTTCGGCGCTGCGAGCCAAGCAGCTGAGCCACCGAGTCGGGATGGAAAGCGGCGGTGGGGCTGTCGAAGGTGACTGTCGAGAGCACTTGCGTCTGTCCTCGCTGGAACATCGAGCATCCGTGCAACTTTTTGTACATGTCCACGTGGATCGTGATGGGCCGGAACTCGGTGGCACGTCTTCCGTCGCATCGGATTCCCGACTGGAGAACCGTCTCGCGGAGGATCTGTTTGACGAGCGCATAGTAGCACTTTGTGACGACCGCCGGCTCGAATTTGTTTATCTCGGGAGCCTCGAGGATGGAATACAGGATCTTGCTGATCTCCTGATCTCGCGACACTTTGTCATGTGAAGAGTCGGTCATGACGTAATAGATACGTTCGCGAGCCAGAGCATCAAGGAGTTTTTCGATCGCAGGGGAGGTTGTGCGGGGAAGCACGTCTTTCTCATTTCCTACGTCGAGCGCCAGCTGATCCATGGCGTTGTGCAACTTTTCGACGTTCGAGAAAGCCACGTCGAGAGCGCCCTCCAGGTGCTCCGCTTGCGCTTCGTGCGCGTCCAACTCCACCATCACAGTTCTCTGATCCTTTCTCATTGCCACTATCAGATTGAGAGTTGCTTCGCGAAGCTCGTCCTGGTTGGGATTGACTTGAAAGTTTCCGCGTTTATCCATCGCGATTCGGAGAGCTGCCAGGGGTCCGGAAAAGGGAGCACTGGAGATGTGGAGAGCAGAAGCGGCCGCATTGATTCCGAGCATTATTTGATCAGCATTTTCATCGAGAGCAAGCGGTTTGCAAATGACCTGAAACAGAAGACAATCTTCGGGATGATGCAAACGTGGATTTTTAAGAAGAAGAAAAAAGGGGAAGTTTATGTTCCAGAATCTATTTCATACCTGAGTTTCGAAAGAATTCCACGGGAAAAGCGGCCGAATAGACCGGTCGATTGCTCTTGAGATGAGAATTTCAGTGTCCGACTGGCTGAGCTCGCGACGTAGAAAGTTGGTCGGAATCCTCCCGATTGCAGACGCAGACGGTCTGGAAAGCTGTTCCAGTACTTTCTTGAAGCATTTGCAGACAATTTTACCGGTATTCGACATTTAGAGGAAGCCCGTTTCCGTCGCCTTGGTTGCTTTTCTTTTGCGCAACTGTCGCCATCACCGAATTGTCTCCAGATGACGCAACGACGGCTGCCGAGGCGAATCGAGCAACATGGCCTTAACATATTTTTAACCAATAATGTTCTTTGCACATTCAATATACCAGTTTTCAGCTCAATGCTACTTTTTCCATCGAAATCCACTGTCACTGACTTCTCATTATGTGCAAGTCGGTATTCTTTTCTGAATCCATTCAAATGCTATAGATTGATTGATAATTCACTCACGAGTTGAACCGTTTCGTGATCCTCAATGGCAGCTGTGATATTCTCATTTTACTGGTTTAAAAACGACTGAAATTGTCATGAAAATCGCGAAATTTGCTGGGGGACTAGTTTCATTGCAACTCGGGAAACTCGGCCACTCGGCCGTGTACTCCACACGGACAACGGAAGGAGGGGGGATGAGAGGACGTTTCTTTATTTAGGCAAATTCGTCAAATTTGTAGTTAAGAAGGACACATCACAAGGAGAAGGTCGCATGCAACGAATTAATGACATCACTTATTTATCATCATGCAGATGGTCTCCAGACAACCTAATTCCTAATTTTCACGTGGATCGCCTGGCTCCGCCCACAATGATTATTGAGGGTGGCGGTGGGGAGAGACGGTATAAAAATAGCCGGGAATCTGTAAATTGCAACGCTCAAAACAACACAATGCGTTTTCTGACTGTATTCTGTGTCTGCCTTCTCGCTCTTCACGCATTCGCCACGCCGGTGAACTCGAAACCGCCCGAGAAGAATCACGGAATCACAATGGAACGAATGGATGATGCTGGAAAAGTTCTGGAAAACAGCGATTCGCCGTAAGTCTGAAAAGGGGAGTTTCAGATTGGAAATTTTCGTTTCAGACACGCAAGACAACGAAGATGGGGCGGCTACGGCGGCTGGGGAGGCGGCTGGGGATACCGACCGTGGGGAGGATTCGGCGGATACGGCTATCGGCCGTGGGGGTTCGGAGGCTACGGATACCGACCGTTCGGCTTCGGAGGTTTCGGCTCTCCGTTCGGATTCTTCGGATAAAGTCCGCCGCCTCGGACAGTCTTCGAGATTCATATCATTGCCTCTCTACTGGTAGCACATACAATACCCCTGCATGGATCTGTGGTTTCTATTGTATCAATAGACCTTTCAATTTTCAAATAAAGTATTTTCCAGTCCCAGAATTTTGTTTCAAACTTTCGCTGAAAAATGTATTGTCTGTCTCTGGCGGTACAAAGGCGCGGTCTAGCTGCTGCGGGGCCGAGTTTAGGCTTCTCGGCCGCGGCCCTCTCCGAAAACGTGGATTTTCAGCGATTTCAGCGGAATTTTCGATTTTTTTGCACTCAAACGGTTGAATAACAGTTCTTAAAGCACAAATCTTGTGGAAAAAATCGAAAATTCCGCTGAAATCGCTGAAAATCCACGTTTTCGGAGAGGGCCGCGGCCGAGAAGCCTAAACTCGGCCCCCGCAGCAGCTAGACCGCGCCTTTGTACCGCCAGAGACAGACAATATTGTCGTTTTTTTCGGGGGGGCAGTGTGGGAGATTCCACGTATGCCGAAATTTGGGGGCGTGGCCAATTTGCAAGCCTCGCACGCTTGAAACTGCGCCCATTGCGTTTTTTGGTTTTCCACGTGGGCCCGCCAATCACCGCATTTCTGAGGTGGGGTCACGTGCGCTGATTGGCGGACCCACGTGGAAAATCAAAAAACGCAATGGGCGGGAGTTTCGAGCGTGCGGCACTTGCAAATCGGCCACGCCCTCAAATTTCGGCATACGTGGAATCTCCCACACTGCCCCCCGAAAAAAACGACAATAGTCGCGTTTCAAACGCGCTCCGTTGTACCCCAAAATTCGTCTCGGGGGAAAATTATTTTTGAGATTTCGCTCTTTTTTACATCAGTTTTCACCCAATTTCCTTCATTTTTTTTTTGGAAAAAACTAAATTGAAATGTTGAGGCGCTAAATCGAAGCACAAAATCGTACTTTTACCGTCGAAAAAATGAATTTTCAAACAGTTTTCACATCTTTCAGGTTTTCGCTGGGAAATTGAGAAAACAAGGATTTACAAGAAACAAAACGGTTTCAAAATCGATTTTTATTTTCATCTTGATCAATGGCTGATAGGTGTTAGAGCAGTTTGTTCTAGGCGGTCGCCGACATCGGAATGGTGACGGTGCCGGCCGGAGTGATGGCGGCGAACGCGGCCTGAGCGTCGGTGGCGTCGGCCGGAGCCGGAGCAAAGTGCACGACGAGCTTGTCCTCCTTGGGCGCTCCGGCGGTGCGAGTGATCGCAATGTCCTTCGAGCCGGACGGATCGATGAAGCCGAAGACGGGCGTGATGCGGTACTCGTTGTTGTTGGAGGACTTGATCTTGAAGATCAGCTTCTCGGCTCCTCCGTTCACGAGCTTGTGGGTGGAGCTTCCTCCGGCGGCTGGCACTGTGCACGCTGGCGGATCGGCGGTGAGAGACATGTTATCGGAGCTTTCAAGGGAGTTGAAGCTTGATACAGACTGCGGAAAGCTTCCGTCTTTTATAACGAGCTCTTATCAAGATGTACCAGTGCCCCAATTGATCGGGTCGAGCGATAAGGTGTCGCGTGACGTGACCACCTTTAGCACTCAGCGAAACCCTTTCAACTCGTCGATCATTCCATTTCCGAAGGAAATTCGAAGTCCGAGAAATGAACACGACTGCATCGAGTCTTGTGAGCGCGGCGACGGAAAAAGTGCGCACGTTGGTCCTCGGAAGAGATGTCGTCGTGTACATCAGAGAGCATCATAACTATCCGATGGTGAGTGAGTTGAGAAGACGTCACAGAAGACGTGCATTTCGTTTTATAGTGGTTCTGGGTGATCGTCGCACTCGGCATCTCCTTCTGCTTCATCAGTTGCAGCGTCTGGTTCTTCTGCGCGATGTGCCGATTGAGAGGCGGGTTTTTTTTGTTGAGAATTCGAACGTCTTCTGATTGACTGATTTTTAGAGGAGAAGCCGTGCAATCACGCCGTCTATGAGGCGCACATCTACGCGGAAAGCGGCGGAAACGGCGACGACAAGAAGGAAGGAGGCGGCGGAAACGGCGACAAATCGCAGAAAAGATCGGAAAAGTCGCAAAAGCACAGCAAAAAGCTCGAAGCGCTCAACGAAGCGGAGTCACTTGCCAAAAGCTTCAAAAGTAGCCGTAGATCGAAGAAGTCGTCGAAATCGTCGAAGAAGTCGTCGAGAAAGTCGAAAGAAGACGTGAAGGACGATGGCGAGGCGAGAAACGAGGGAGGACGGTGCGCCATCGAAATGGGCTCCGAGTCGGTGCTGGAAGAGTCGGCGGCCGATAGAAGCGGTTTCTTCAAGACGCTCACCAAGGGATTGCTCTTCTCGAAGAACTGACCCGGATTAACAGGAGACGTGGTTGAGATTTCCTTGTTTCCCCTACAACTCGGTTATCTGTGAAGTATAAAATGTTCATTTTTGATTCCTGTTCCCAGAAGTGTACTATCGCCGTGGCTCATGCATGTTGCAAACGCGCCCCGTTAAACGCAAGCCAAATTTCCAGGTGGCTGCGGTAATCTTACCGCAGCTCCTCAACAATTTCATTCAATTTTTCTGTGGCGAAATCGGGGACAAAACTGAGGTTCATCCTCGACCTGCGCGAAATCAACAAAGGGTTGGAACCGCCGAAGTTTAAGCTAGAGGCGTGGCAGGCGGTAGATCCCTTCCTCCCGGCCTCGCGCTTCGCGGCTACTTTCGACTTCCGCAGCGGCTATCACCACGTGCTAATCGCGCCTGAATCGCAACCCCTTGCCTAAACCTCCGACTTGGCCTATTCGATTCACACTCCATAAAGCAGTGAAGCAAAATGTGTATTATCGAGAGCCAAAGGAGACAGATAAAATGAAAAATCCGCGAGTAATTGCAAAAAAAAGGGATTTTCGACAAAAAACAACATTTTTCTCTACCGAAGTACGGTTACTTTCATTCAACTGTGTCGCCGCGCGTGGCGAGGACCGCGCCTCGGATTTTTTCCGGTCGTCCCCAACAACGAGCATAATATCTGTTTTTAACTGACAGCGGTTTCTCCCGAGAAAAAATGGTTGATATTGAGCGATTTTCGCTTGAAATTCCTCAATTTCGAAAAGTCGATACCCTGCGATTCTGCAAGACGACGGAAAAGAAGCGACGGTGCACATCGTCTTGAGCTGGTTCCTTCCAGCTCGATCGGGTTGAGCCAGCAGGGGTACGGCGGCAAGCGAAGGATCTCGTCTCGTCGACGACGAACTTCTCGATGTGACGTTTCTCTCCGTGCGCCTCAACGAAAAGGCCGAGTTCGGAGAGCAGATCGACTTTGGAGGCACGGAGAGCTGTCGTCACTCCCCGAGACTCCAGGAACTCGCGGATGGTCGGGATCGTGGCGCTCTTGGACGGGACTTTGACGATCTTCTGCTTGTGGATCGGACAGTTGTCGATCACCAAAACGCACTTCCGATCGGCTGGAACGGATGCGCGAAGTGGGCCGACGATCCTCTCCATATACTGCTTGTAACTCGCAGCAGTCGCGTTCTTATGGTAATCGACGAGCTCCTCGTCCGGCTTTCTCGTCGAGATGACGACGTCGATGGAATTCTCCAGAATTCCAGTCGGCGTCAAACCCGCGAGCACGACGGCGCGCTTTCCTTTGTCCGACGTCTTCGCGAAGCCGGGGATCGGCGCGTCGAGGTCCATGTACCGCGTAAGCTCCGCCAGCTGCGGGTTCTTTGGAGTCCATCCGCGCGGATTCGAAATGCCATGAAACACCCAGATCTCGTCGAAAAACGAGATATGGGCTCCCGACTGCCGAAGGGATACCACCTTCGTAATGTACCATGAGCGCCACTTCAGTAGGTCGGCTCTTTCCTCGCAAAGCGGGCTCCTCGTTTTCATCTTATACGACAGTTCCAGATCGAGCAACATCTGTCTCAGCGTCGAACGGTTGAACGGGACGTTGAACTTTTCTTCACACTCTTCCCGAAGCGAGTCCAACGAGAAACCTTTATCCTCTTCGTAGTGCGTCTGGATGATGAGCTTAAGGAGTTGCTGCTGTTCAACCGTGACGACAGCGTCTTCTTTCTTCGTGTCCTTCGCCCGAGACCTGAACACCGACGATGCGCTGATGTCGAGGAGAGAAGCCGAAAGTTTGTGAACGTTATGGAAACATGTCCAGATGCGTTTTGATCATCGCTGCCGGATCTATGGTCTCTGAAGATCTTTGAAGATCGAGCGGTTTCCACGCCGATAGGATCTGCTGCAGAGTCTTGTTGTCTAGTCCACGCTGCTCCAACTGGCACTGAGTGTCACACGATCTTCCAATCTTCGTCGTTTGTGTTACTATATCATTGGTGAACTTCTTTCGAAGTCGTCGAAATCGTCGAAGAAGTCGTCGAGAAAGTCGAAAGAAGACGTGAAAGACGATGGCGAGGCGAGATACGAGGGAGAACGGTGTGCGATCGAGATGGGCTCCAAGTCGGTGATGGAAGAGTCGGCGGCCGAGAGCGGTTTCTGCAAGACGCTCACTAAAGGATTGCTCTTTTCGAAGAAGTGAACCGGAAGACGTTGAATAAAAGAGGAAAAAGTGTTCATTTTTGATTCCTTTTCCCCAAATTTCATCATCGCATGAGGAAGAGATCCCAGTGTAAACACGAACGCTTAGCAATGGGTACTAGTATAAAAACAATCAGCCTCCAGCTAAAAATTTAGAAATCCGTTCTGTTTGCTTTTACTATTTCTTCTGAAGCTAATCGAAAATGGGACAAGCGGTGAGTTTGAAAGAAGTCGCATTTGAATAAATGTCTGAAATTTCAGCTCGGAATATATTCCTCTCCTCCGACAGCAGAGGAAGAGCTCGGGAAGCAGTGGAGGATCGATAGAGTTGACAATTTGAAAGCAAGACTTGAAGCGGTGAAGGAGAAAAACGAAGGGAAAGAGAGCGATCTTCTGAAAATCTGTGAGCCCGAGAGACTGGAAGAACTCAAGAGAACGCTGGAAGAACGGAAGATCGAGAAAGTCGAAAAAGTTGGCAGATCTTTAGAGCATCGGGATATAAAAAAGCTCAGAAGTGTAAGTTATCAGAAATTCTGAGGAACTTTTCCCTATTTTTCGCATTCCAGAAGTTCTATAGTGCTCGCTGGCGACTCGATAAGCTTCTCCCACAATGCACCAGTATGCCACATTTGGAAGTACCCAACTACGAGGTGCAACTTGCTCGTGCCCAATATCAGTACGCAATCGCCGAGCTGGACCTGAAGGCAGCCGAGCTCCGAAAAGAAATCGATGAGCAAACTGCCGTTGGAGTGCTGCTTGCCGAGCTCCGCGAGAATTTTGCTCATTGATATGTTCAGAAATAAATGTTTTGTGAAATTTCTTTTTTATTTTGAGCGACAGTGAGGAATTGCAATTAAGCAGAAAGCTCGATGAGCTCCGCGAGAATTTTTCTCACTAATTTGCTTTTTTTACAACGTTCATAAATAAAGGTTTTGTGGAATTCCTTATCATTTCCGACAGTGAAGAATTGCGATGAGGAAGCGGGGAGAGGGAAGAGGGTAGAGGGGAAAGGGAAAAGAAACGCAATTAAAATTACAATTAGCAATACACTTCGGTTTGACCATTCCATACTCTCTCACTTACATCGTCAAAATCGGAATGGGTCAAATGGTAAGAGTTTTTTACCAGCTTTGTTTTTCGTTTTAAAAGCTTATAAATGAAATTCCAGATCAGCTACTATTGGTATTCGGAAGAACCAGAGGAAGACGTGACGGTAGAGACGGCGAAAGAAGACATCGGTGCGATGAAAGTAAAGATTCGACGCGCGAGGGAAGAAAACAAAGTCAAGGAGAAACGTCTTCTCAGGAGGTACGAGATGAAGTCGATTGGAGCACTGAAAGAGTTCAAAAAGGTTCTCGAAGTCAGAAAAAACGAAGAGTGCCTCAAAGTGGAGCAAGATCTTCAGATACAAGGCGCGACAGTTGAAGAAGCCGACTTGGTAATTCTGAATACAACTAAAGTCTAATACATTTCAAGTTCACTTTCAGAAGTGTCGAGAATCGAAGAAAAAGTATCTGCAAGTGTTTCACGGCCGACACAGAGAACCCGGAATCGCGAATGCGCTCGCAATGGCACGAGAAGAATATGAAAACGACAAGCTCAATTTCACGATGACCGATTTGAAGAAGCAGCTGGAAACGGAGACGGCGATTGGTGTTTTGCTCACAGAGTTTCTAGATGAGATGTGAGGATAAACGATTACAAGCTTATACTTAGACGTTCATTCATTCGGCCCATAGGTGTTTTATCGACTGTCATTCTCAAAGAGACACCATCTATGGGTTGTACTCGATGGGCAGGTTCTTGCGACGAACCATGCCGTCTCCCTGGAACCACTCGCGACGGAACTGCTTGGCGGCTCCGTCCGGAGTGTTGGTCCACTCGACGGTGATGCGGTCGTTGTTGGTGTCCTCCTGTCCGAAGGCGAAGGCGTCGCACGAGACGGCGAGCAGGACGGCCTCCTTGGGGTCGAGCACTCCGCACGGCGGGTCCACTCCGAGACGCTTCATGTTCGTCGTCTTGATGCCGTAGCCGATGCGGCGCGCCGACGAGTTGATCACCTTGATGTGGTAGGTGTGCTTGTCGTCGTACGGCGCGTTGAACACGATCTTCGCCGACGGCTGCGTCTGGATGTCTCCTGGTGGGACGGATTGGGCCATTGCTGGTTGCTTGAGGGAGTTCTGGAGAGGACTCGATGCTGGAACTGACGATTCGGCCGCCTTTTAAAGGCTTCTTATCGCTAGGCCCGATCTGACCTGCTCCAGAATTCCAATTCCGACAGGGCCAAGTTCACGTCGCTCCTCTCACTTCCCACGTTTCCCCACAGTATCTCATTTCTCTGCTTCCCAATTTCAATTTCAGTTTCGAACCGCAATCATTATGTCTCCGAAACTTCTTCTTTTCTTTCTCGCACTAGGAGCCGCTCAACTGCTCATCAACTGGTATTCAAGCAACGTTATCTGAGTATTTTCCAGAATTTGTAGAGTTTCTGAATTACAGTGAGACGCAGTTTCAAAATTATGAAAGGAAAATCGATTCCCGTTCTTCTGGGAATAATTTGGATGAGGTGCCCGAGTACGGAAAAGAAGAGACACTGTTTATCAGAGAGAAAAGGCATGTTACTCGACCCAGGAATATCACGGAGATTAAGGAACGGAAAGCGAGGAATCGCAGAAGGAAGAATGCCTGGAACCGATTGTAATTGTATAGTTGAGACTGAACATCTTCTGGATCGTAACTAATTTCAGAATTGGCTTCAGGAAAATATACGGAGCGCTATCTTTAGCTCTCGTGTTTTTCGGTTTCGCCAACTTCGGCCTCTTCATCTGGCTCATGAAGGTGTTGAAATCAATGAATGCACATCGGAGACCGCTGAAGGTGACGAAGCCGCCGGAAGAGGATTACATAAATGGTCCTTTGAATCCCGTTGCCAATAAAAAGTAAAAACCGGAGTATTTGCGTGACCACATTCACTTTGCACGTTTCCTCGCGAAAAGTGACAACTCACCAGCCGCCTGAGCTCTCTCTATAGCTCGTTTTCGTTGAAAATGGTTCACAATAGAAAAGGCAAAGATGGATCGAAAAAACGACAGGAAAAGGACCGTCGGAGGAGCAGAGAGCCGGCGAGAGACAAAAAGGATCTGCCCGGCTCTTGTGGATTCCTTTCGAACGACGGGTTCTTGTGGACGGACACGAATCCCGATCTGAAATTGATCGAGCCACGTATTCTGGTTTCCGTCAATTACAACTACTTGGAGTTCTCGAGAAAAGTTGATGCGCATATAATGGATGGTGTGGAATAGGATGCATTTTCAGACGGAGCGTCCACCGGAGCGTCGTACGATCTGCCTAGTGAATCACGGCGACCATCCGATCGCCTTCCAGATGCAGACGACCGACAACGTCTCCTACTTTGTCGACCGTAAGAACGGCGTCATTCCGCCGCGTCAGACGGCGGTCAATGCTTCCGTTCGGATGGCCAACGTCGCCATCGTGCAGGTCTTCCGACGTCCGCACAACGAGTACAAAGAGGCTGATCGCAACGAGTTCTACAACCAGTATGGAAGTGCGCTCTGTTGAGAATCTGATCGGAAATTTCAGACCTCACAAAGACAAGCTATTCGTTCTTTTGGCTCCACAATTCTGTCAGACTTTCTCACCACAAGCCATTTTCCATAACGAGAGATGTTACGAAAAGTTGAGAATCATGCTACGCTACTCTGGAATCGAGCAGAAAGCTGGAGACACAAGACGTGAGAAGATGATGTTGGAAGAGTTTCAGCCTGTTTTTCAGCCAAACAGCTGCTTCTTCACGCAGTGCCCGGTTGGGCGACGTGGCGAGAGGACAACGATCGGCGAAAAAAGAACGCGAAACAGATCGACGAGTTCGTCAAAATCGAGAAAAAGATAATCGAGAACGCGAGCAAAGAGGCCATCATTGACGATGATCCGTTGCCGGCGCCGAACCTTCCGATCCGTCCGGTGGCTCTCAAAGCCACTTCGAACAACGTGATCCGTGGTTTGGGACAAAGAAAAGATGCTCTCGCAGTGGTTCCTCCGCCGGTGTGCCTCGCAGGCGCTCCGATCGGAAGAAAGGAGACAAAAGGAATGAGAATGAAGAAGACAGCGGAGCAGGTGAGCTCTTTACCGTGATTCGTGCTTCAAACGCGTTACGCTGGGCTCAAAAATTGAATGAAAATGTTGAAAAGCTGCATCAAAACCAAAATGGCAACCTTTTTTGTCGAAAAAATGGAGAAAATCGGTTGAAAATCGAGAAAAACGGGGAAAAACTCGTCGAAAATTTCGGCGCCGTCTGATGGAAATTCGAATTTTTGGGCTCAGTCCAGCGGGGCGCGTTTGGTTTCAGGCAAGTTTTTTTTTCTGAAAAGCTACCGTTTTTCAGCCCGCTGTCAAACCAAATGTTCAAAAACCGCCTGCAATTGTTGTAAGTTTATTTTCCAATCGAAAATAGATGCAATTTTTCAGTTTTCTTATTTTCAGCCCGACAACCAAATGAAGCAATCATTTGAAGCGTTTCGAAAAACGAAAGAAGCGCACGGTAATCTGCCTGTTCAAGTCGTTGGTCCCAAGAAACCTGGAACAGCTGTTCCGAGAGTGCTCGATGTGAGTTTCAAAAAATAAGTTATAAAATTGTTTTTATTGACATTCAGAATCGCGAAATGAAAACGCCGTTGATCGATCCGGCGACAATTCAAACACCGAAAAAGAAGTGAAACTTGTAGATCGTTTAAAAAAAGTATAAATAATTTTAAGAACTAATAATTTGAATTGAAAGCCATAACAATACAAATCCGAAAAGCGCCGCGTTTCCAGAAGAAGAAGAAGAAGAAGAAGGGTTGTTTTTAACAATTTCAGTGGCGTTTGATAGTCTGCAATTGGAAAAGCTACAGTGAAAATGGACTGGAAATTCCAATTATGGGTCTGCTAATTTGGGTCTGCTAACTTGGGTCTGCTAATTTGGGCCTGTTAGAAATGGGTCTACACACTTGGGTCTGCTACCTTGGGTCTGCTGACTTGGGTCTGCAAACTTGGGTCTGCTAGTTTGGGTCTGCTAAAATGATGAATTTCGAAAAAACCAACTAACGCGGCTTCAAAATCCGTTGCGTTTCCGATTGTTTTCGAAATAAGCGGATGCGTAGAGACACGGAATCCAACAGGAAGAGCCCAAGCGGCTACAGTAAGAATCAGACAAACCATCAGAATTCGTCGCATTATTGTTGCAAAAGACGACCGCCGCGAGGAAGAGGGCAATATAAGGAGAAGATTTGGAAGAATCACGTGTGGTTAGGCGAAAAGACAGGGAATCGAGAAGAGGAAAAAACTAGTAGCGCCTGCATGTTATCAAGTTCATTTTATACACGAACAAGGAAGAAATAGGGGGAGAGGAGCGAGAAAATCAAATCTTCTTTTTCCTCGAGATGTCTGTATCAACGGCTGCATCGAAGAAATCAAAAAACACGAGAGAAGTGTGATGTTTCTAGATTCGCTCGAGTATTTCTTCCATGTTTCGGAACAGGTAACGACGGAGGCGACGGAGTTTTCTGGAATTTTCCGCTTTTCTGCTTTTCTCGAAGCTGTAGAAACTACAGTTCGATGGAGCGCACTTACAGCTCGAATGGAATCTTCTCGTTGTCCACTTCGAGTTTCGGCAACTTCTGAGCTATGTGCAGAGGAGCCAGTGGTTTTGGAGCCAGAATTGCTCTTGAAAGAATTGGCGAACATGAGCATGAGCATTGTCGGAATGGCACCGAGCCAGTGAGCCCTTGAAGAGCACAGAGCACTGTGAAAACAAGGAGGACGGAATATTTCATTTCAGGTCAACACTCAAAGATCTCAATTTCAGTCTGAAAGTATGAAATTCGACGCCCGCCTATTTATAGTCTGTTCTCTATTGTGACAGCCATTTCGAGTGTTTAAATGAGAATAGTCTGGAATATATGTGTCTGTAAACACCTGAAAATGAAATCATGAACTTTTTTCGATCGGATCGATTTATTCAGAAGTATCAGGGTTTGGTTATTTTCGACCGAAGCAGAATCGTTTGACGCGCGATCTTTCAGCGGATCCTTTCGGGAAACAGAAGCGACGAACGCGCTCCTTTCTGAAATTGAGTAGATCAAAAACGGAAGATCGTGTACCCTTTTTGATCTACCATTGTATCTCGAGAACCGAGAGAGCTACCAAAAAAATGTCAACTACAATGTTGTAGAGCACCAGAAGAACTACAACTTTGCAGTTGTCAACTTTTTGATAGCTCTTTTGGTTCTCGAGATAAAATTGTAGATCAAAACGGTACAGTAGGTCAAATATAAGTTTTTACTCACACATTCACATTCTCCATATCGTTCCCGGTAGGAGCCATCGGTTTCGGTGGAGGACCGTTGGCGAGAACGGAGCAGCAGAAGATGGCGAGTAGGATGCAGAAGACAGCGATGAACTTCATTTTTCAGACTTCTCTTCTTCAGGGAGCGTTCTCACTTTATACCCATTTTGTCCCCTCCGGACGATTCTGGTTTTCAGAAGGCGAGTACTTTACAATTTTCAGCATTTTTAGCCGTTTTTTTTTGTTTTGACTTTTGACTTTAAATTTTTGGAAGTAGAACACAGAGTGGAAGAAGAAGAAGAAGAAGAAGCAAAAAGTGGGCAGAGACTTGTTTTTTTTGTCGTGTTGTGTAGTATGATGAAGATGGAGTACTGCCACGTCATGAAGTGGTACTAACCTGAGTAGATGGATCTACACCGCACAGGAGAGCCGCCCAATCCCTTTGCACTAGCGGTCGCTCCCCCCCCCCCCCCCCCCCCGCAACCAAACCAACCAAAAACAGTGATGAATGACACAACAGTCGCGGCGGCGGCGGCGTTGTTACGCAAGAAGCGGTGAGAAGGTGGGTCTCTGTGTTTCCGCGCGGCTAGTACGCGGACGAAACGCAACGCAATGCGCGCGCGCGGCCTCGTTACGCCAGCCGCGCGTCCTTTTGGTGCCTCCTTGCGCGCGCGCGCGCGGAAAACGAGGTAGAAACCGAGGGGGGTGTCCGACGAAGTGACCTATTTCTCTCCTCCCGATCCCCCCCTCTCACATCGCCTCAATCGTCCTTCCTCTTCCTCTCCGTATTCTCTTCCTGTACATGTGAATGTCTCTTCTTCTGTTCATCTCGCTGAAGAGGTGACCGGCGCTGAAGGTGTTACGTCGTCGTCCCATTCGCCACGGGCTTCTCCTTCTCCTCCCAGCTTTTTGCTGACCTACATATTTCTTCGAGTTGAGTTCTGGATCGATAAATGCATAATAATAATAATAGTATAGTAACAACAATACGGCGGCCGTCCTTCTTCTTCTTCTCTTCTCTCTCTCTCTCTTTCTCTCTCCATTCCGAATCGTTTCATTCCTGTAGGTGTCCTTGTCTTCTCGTGTTTCTCTAACTCTCTCCGTCTCTCCGTCTCTCGCCTTCTTTCTCGAATCTTCTCCCAACCCGAGAATTTCAGACGAATGTCAGAAGAGGTGGAAGAATGGAAAAGCCTCTACGTGGACACATTCGGCTACAAATTCCCTCTACTCCACCCCGAACACGGTGTCTTCAAGTTTCAGCCGGTTCCAGCCAAGACAGACGAGGGGAAAGAGGAGGAGTCGAATCCGTGGAAAGAGTCGTATGAGCAGTTGAGCAAAGGCGTTCACGTGCTCAACAGTCTCGAGCAGTTCATCGGAGCCGCCGAGTTTCAATGCTTTGACCATATCGAAGAGGCGTTGCGGTTTCTGGAAGAGAATCCGGAAGGCGACTACGAGAAGCTCATCTTTCTTCACGAAGGCACTCACGAAGTGACGCACACCATCCGAATCAACTCGGACGTCCAGATTCTCGGCGCGAGCGGATCCGAAGACATCGCCTCGTCGGTCATTCTCACCGGACGACACGACACAGTTCTCGCGTTTCTCGAAGGCGCCCGATCCTCCTATCTGGGATATGTGACCGTGAAGTATGAGGTTGACGTCGACTTTGAGAACTACGAACTGATCATGGAGATGGAAGACGTGGAGGAGCGACATCATCAGGCGGACGACGACGATCAGAATCAGGTGGCTCCGGTGAACGGTGGCACCGCGCCCCCGCCGAGGATGAACAAATCGTGCGCGTTGATTGTTATTGGGAACGGAGTGGAGCCGCTCATCGAGAATTGTCACTTCAAGTCCGACAATGGAGACAGTCACACTGTAGTGGTCACGGATAACGCTTCCCCAAAGGTGAGTTACATATTCATTCTAACTACAGTCAAAGCTCGTTTTCAGATGAAGTATTGCTCATCAGTTGGTGGCTCTGGAGGAGGTCTTCTTGTCACAAATCGCGCTACCGGCTACTATGACAAATGCGAGTTCGCTGGAAATCGAATGACGGGCGTTATGGTGCAAAAACAAGCGAATCCGTACTTCTTCGAATGCCAGGTCCATCACCAAGGCGACGTCGGCGTTTTCATTCTGGAGTCAGTGCTTTCCAGACATTTTCAGCATCAGAAGGATGTAGATGAGTTTGTTTCAGCGACGGATTGGGCCACTTCCAAAGTTGCAACATCTACGCGAACCAAAAGTTCGGCATCGAGCTGAAGAGTCCGGCGACGAATCCGACGGTCCAAGGGTGCGACATTCATCACGGCAACTCGGGCGGCATCTGTGTGCACGAGGAGGCGACGGGACAGTTTCTCAAGAATCGCGTTCATCACAACGAGTTCATCGCCGTCTGGATCTCAGAAGCCGCCGATCCGATTCTGCGGCGGAACGAGGTGTTCGACGGAAAGCACGGCGGCATCTCGTGTCTCGAGAACGGTCGAGGGTTGATCGAGGAGAACGAGGTGTATGGAAACGAGCTGGCCGGCGTTTGGGTCAGTCTGGGAGCCGAGCCGCGGATTCGCAACAATCATATTCATTCGGGCAAACAGGTGAGTCCGCTTTCGAACAAATCATGTGTGGAAAGTGTACCACGGGGAGTAAAAGCGCAACGTCAGTAAATACGCTCTATTGATAATTTGGAGCCCAATGAACAGAAATTGAATTTCCCCAACGATGCCCTGTTTAGCCCCGTAAATCAAAATCCAGCTCATTCCCAGCGAGACCCGTAAGGTACGGTGCCAGTCGTTTTTCAGCTGTGGAGGTGTGCGAAAGAGCGTATTTACTGACTCCCCGTGATAAGTGTAGATCTCGGCGTCCTCTACAAAATTAATGACGTTGAGTTTTCAAACTTCTATCGATTACAAACAAAGTTAGAAGCCGAAAAATGACTGGGCCGACCTCAATCGGAAGAACCCCTCGAAACCACGCCCCTTTTTTCTTCCAGGCCGGCGTCTACTTCTACGACGGCGGTTCGGGCGTTCTCGAGTCGAACGAGATCAACGGCAACGCGCTGGCCGGCGTCCAGATCCGAACCGGCGGCAATCCGCGAATCGTCAAAAATCGCATCTGGAACAACGACAACGGTGTGCTGGCGCACGAGGCGGGCATGGGTGTGCTCGAGGAGAACACGATATTCGACAACACGATGACGAACGTCTTCATCAAGACGACGGCGATGCCGATTGTGCGCAAGAACAAGATATTCGGCTCGAAAGGCACCGGCGTCAGTCTGACCGACTGGGGAAAGGGGGTGATCGAGGAGAACGAGATATTCGACAACGCGCAGGCGGGCGTGCTCGTCCTCTCCGACTCGTGTCCCGTCATTCATCTGAATCGCATTCACGGCAACCGGTCGGCTGGCATCGAGATGGCCTCGAAGGGCCAGAGTGTGATACGCGAGAATCGCGTGTTCCGAAATCGGTTTGGAGGTACAGTAACCCGGGGGTACTGTAGATATCTATCCCCTTTCTTCTTCCAGGTATAATGTCGGCGAGTGATTCGGGAGCCACTGAAGAGGGTAATCAGGTGTATGACAACCTGGACAAAGTGGCAAAAGCGATCGAGAAACGGAAATGTCTGTTCTCTGTCAGTGGAAAAGAGCATTTTCCGATGCACAATTTCTATCGGTAGATCAAATCCAACATCATTATTACATCAACTAAAACTGAAATTCGTTCCAGATGCATCACGTGCAATACGACGGAGCGCAACGGCATCTGTCAAAGCTGCATCGAACAGTGTCACGAGGGTCACGTCGTCACGTTCGTCCGATGTGACAGGTACCGTTACCAGAGTGTCACGCCTTCCTGGAAGCCCATCTGAAACCGTTTCAGATTCTATTGCGATTGCGGTGCGGACCATTTGGACCGCCCGTGTTGTTTGCGGCAAAACTGACGAATTCGAGGTTTTGAACATAATAAGAAAAAAGAGAAAAACAACGATGGTTTTAAGACAATTCTGGTTAATACATGAAAATATCTCAGCCTGTATTATTAATATTATTATTATTTTTCTTTGTTGTAAAGTGCTAGTTACTATCGGTTTTAGATTATGCAATTCCTATTTTCATCATAATAAACGTGCCTCAAGGAACCTGTTTTGTTATTTATGCGTCGGCGAATTTCCTAATTTCTTTACAAAGCTTTTGCTACCCGAAATCGCGAATTGCTGAAGACCTGATTGCCTGAATTTCTGCGTCTCTTCTATCTCTCGTTCTCTCTCTTTCTCTCACTGTCTCTCTGTGTCAAATAGGAGCTCTCCGCCCTCTTTTCTCCATCATATGATGATTTGTTTATAGCGAGGCGCACTCCAAATTGGAGGAAATACGCCAGGAAAAGCGGAGACGCAGACGACAAAAGACGCAGTCGGCGTACTCTGCGTCTCTCACTCCGCCACACTCTCTCTCTCTCTCTCGCTGCGCGCTGTTCTGTTCATATTCACATCGCAACATAATACACATACGTACGCACATTGGACCAACCCCCACCCTTCTCACAACACACACCCTTTCCTTGTACTAACCCTGTGTTTCAGAAGATGTGGTCGATGGTCACCACCAATTCGCGTGGCACAAAACGTGCGGCCACTTCTGACGACGAGGACAACGTGTCCGGCTCATGGAGCGTCGTCTCGTCGGAATCCGACGTCTCCAGCTACTCGCAGAAGTCGACGACGGAGGATTTCGCGAAGAGGCTGAAACTGGACGGTGAGCAGAGCTCGACGAGAGCCAACTCACCGACCGACAGTGTCGCCTCTACGTCATGGAGCAACGGCACTTCGAACTTTGACAACATCAAGTTGGATGAGCAGAAACTGGGCGGCGAGGAAGACGAGATGGGGTGAGTTTCAGAGAAGGTGTTCCAGAAGATATCCTCATTTTCATTTTCATTTCACATTTTCAGATCGGCCAACACAACCCGAGTGGGCTCGACGGCTGGAAGCGCCCAAGATCTCACTGCTGACTGGAAGGCGGTGTATCAGAGTGTGTTCCCGCACAACAAAGACCATCTTCTAGTCTGCAAGGGTCACAACTCGTTCGAATTCGAGTACAACGCCGAGACTCTCGCGGATCCGAACGTCTGGAAGTCGGCGTACGACATGATGAAGAGAGGCGTCCACGTCTTCAATGAGAACCCTCCCGTCGATGCTCCCGAAATCATCTGTTTCGGGACGCTGGAGCTGGCGGTCCAGTTTCTGAAACAAGGCCCGGAAGGCTTCGAGAAGCTCATCTTCGTGCATGAAGGACTTCATACGATAAGCCGGACGGTGGTCGTCCCGCCAAACTTCCAAATCGTCGGCGCCTGCAACCACGTGTGCCTGCACGGAAGCCAGGAAACAGTTCTCGAGTTCAGCGAAGGCAGCTCGTATCTCGGCCATCTGAACGTCCAGTTTCGGCCTGAGCACAAAGGCCCGTACAAGACAACCGACGACACATACGCCGTCAGAATCACCGGCAAAGAAGTGAAGCCGATCTTCGAGGGCTGCGCTTTCCTGTCACGACACAGAGCACTTCAGGCGATTCTGGTGACTAACAAGGCGCAGCCGACGATGAAAGATTGCATAATGAAATTCTGCCCCGCGGGAGGACTGCTGTTCAAGAAGAGAGCCACCGGAAGCTTTTCGAAATGCACATTCCGAAATTGCGGCACAGGTGCAGGTGTGTTGCTCTGCCAGCTCTCGAATCCGACTTTCGAGCACTGTGTTTGGCAGAACAACAAAGGCAACGGAATCACTATTGTGTGAGTCGAGTTTGGTAGCTCACTGTTTCCGCGTACTGACTTTTCGACTGTAACCTTTTCAGAGGCCATATCTTGAAAACTAGATGGGATAGAAAAAAGTTGTCAACTGTCGAAATGTTCCTGAAATTGCCAGCTATATTTTGATAGTTGACCCCTTTTTTCTATCTCTTCTAGTTTTGAAGATGCTGAAACTGTTACAGTCCAAAAAACCGAATGGTGATATTACAGTGGCCGCTACTGTAAGTAGGTATAACTTTCGATTTTTTCGGATTGGCACAGTTTAAGCCCTCATATCTTGAGAACTAGAAGAGATAGAAGAAAGTCTTGAACTATCGAAATATAGCTGAAAATGTAAGAAACATTTTGTTAGTTGACAATTTTTTCCCATCTCGTCTAGTTTTCAAGGTATTGTCACTGAAATGTTTTTGTGCTCAAAAGCAGAAGTCATTTGAAATGAGCGGTTTATTTTCAGCAACGCGAAGGGAACATTCACCAAATGTCGCATCTTGAGTTGCGAAAAAATCGGTATTGAAGTGATGCAGCTCGCGAATCCGACGGTTCAATCGAGCGTAATCTGGAACTGCGGCTACGGAATAGACGCGCACGACGACGCGCGTGGCACGTTCGTCGATAACAATGTTTACTATTGCGAGAAGGCGGCGATTCGTGTGACGACGCACGCGAAGCCCGTGGTTCGCGAGTGTCGCCTGCTCAACAATCGCGGCGCCGGCATCACGTTTGAAAATGAAGGCGGTGGCCTCATCGAGGGCTGCTTCTTCCGTCGGACGCGTGAGGCGGCGTTCAAAATTTCCACTGGATCGGATCCGACGATCCTCAAAAACCAAGTCACCGCCGGTTACGCCGAGGGCATGATCATTTCGGACGGTGGAAAAGGGAAGATCGAGGAGAATTTGATTCAGGAAAGCCCCCAACCGGGCATTATTGTCACCAAACACTCGACGCCGGTGATCACTGGAAACACTATTGAGAGGGGTCAAAAGGTACAGTACTTGATCTACCATTTTATCTCGGGATCCGGAAGAGCACAAAAAGAGCTACAACTTTGCAGTTTACAACTTATTGATAGCTCTTTTGGTTTTCGAGATACGATCCTCAACACCCGTATCATTTCAGCCAGGAGTACTGTACAACGAATATGGTCACGGAGTGCTCTCCAACAATAAAATATGTCGACACACCGGCTCGGCCGTCTACATCCGCAACGGCTCGTGCCCACTAGTCAAGGACAACGAGATGCGCAAGAACCGCCGTGGCCTCCGAGTCTACACCACCGGCGGCGGCCAAGTGACCGGCAACCTCATCGCCGAATCGTACGTGGTCGGAGCCAACGTTCTGCCGGACACCGCCTATAATATGGAGAGGTACGGATCGACACCGCGCTGCGACATCAGCCACAATAAGATCACCGACAACCGGTTGGGCGTGCTTCTGGGACGTGTGCAGCTCGACCACCGAATGCATCACAACGCGGTCGTCGAGAATAGGGGACGCGGTGCCCGTGCCGACGACGAGTCTGATCTCGCCGATCTTGTCGAGAAGAACGATGTGAGCGACAACGAAACGGACAGACGGGACGCCATCGTTGTCGATAAGATGTAAGTGTTCGCGCACCTGGGAGTTCAAGTGTGACGTCAGTAAATACGCTCTATTGATAATTTGGGTCAAATGAAATGAAATTGAATTTCTAACGGGGCTCCGTTCGTACGACCGCGCCTTGTTTAGCCCGCGTAAATCAACACTCGTTTCAACCTCTACGGGTGTGCAGTAGAGCGTATTTACTGACCTTACACTTTTACTCCCCGTGAGTTCGAGCTTAATTTGACTAAAAATCACATCGATCTTGTTTCAGCCATCTCTGGTGAAGTGCTCAAAAGTCGATTGAAAGCACCTCTAGCGCATCATTTGGACGATCCTCAACTTCTGGGTTTTTGAAGTCATTTTCAGAATCATTCACTGAAATCTTTGAGAATGTGTCATTTTCCACAACTTCTTCTTTCATGTCTTCTTACAAACTCGCCGTTTTCTTTGAACTCTTAGAATTGGTAAATGCTCTGGAAATTCTGTACATTTTAAATCCTCACTATGTTTGAGTATTACTGTTAAAGTATTCACTTTTTTATTCTGAAAATACTTGACTATTGTAAATTTTTACGCGTTATTACTTTCAATTCCCCTCGTCTTTGGATGATTAAGTATTGCTGTACTGAAGTGTTTGTATCATTTGTATATGAGTTATTTTCGAATTGTGTCTTAAATAGAAATGTATATATCTCTCTTTTTTATAAACTAATACAATTGTTTTAATGATAAACTTGATATATTTCTGAAGCGATGGTCTAGATGTTCAGTTTGAACTATTCATGGTAAATAAATTCACTTTCAGGTATTGAGCCATTTCAGAATTGATTAAAAGCTCTTTTTCGACAATATCGCAGAATCTGAAAATTATAATTCAGTTCTTCTAAATAATATGAACAATTCTTCGCCTTACCTAACGACGAAGGGAAGTGAAAAGCGAACTTCCTCGACGGACAGGTTGTTCTGGCACCAGCCCCGGGTATGAAAACTAAAAACGAGTAAAAATCTTCAAATCAGTAATTATATCTTACGTATACGCGCTCTCGAATCCAAGCATCATTTCTTGCGCCGTTTCTTTATCAACTCTCTTCGCGATAGCTAAAACAACCTGCCGGAACTTTGTATAAGTCCACGGACTTTGGATGTTTTTGGGAACGATTTCTGTTTGGGTCGCCTCCTCCAGCCTTTTTACATAATTCGAGAGAGCTAGTTTCGTGGCCTGGAAGTAATTTAATAAATATTAGAAGTCTAAGCAGAAAGTGCTTTAAATTTCAATGTATCGAATGACATGAAAAGTAAATTGAAAAGTACTTACTTGAAAGCTTTTTTCCGAAGCTTCAGCCGTATCGTGTTCGGATAAGTAGCCGTGCGCTCTTTTGACTAACGATTCGACTGTGTAAATCAGTGGCTGTCCATGGACCTAAAATAAAATGAATTTATTTATGTGAATTACGTGATTATCTTAAAAACATTTCGTTGCATTGTTTATTGGAAGCCTTTTCTACTATCAAAATAGCTTACCCTTCTAAGATTTATAGCGAGTGTCGTATTTGCAGAAAGCAACTTAAGCATCCTGAAATATCTTCCTTATTAATAAAAACCGTGAGGGGTACATCTGTGTGTCTGTGTGTCTGTCTGTTTAAGCAGAGATAATTATCTGTCCGCATTCCGAGGGCAAGAAGAAACAAGATTGCCACCACAAAAGTCCGAACCACGGACCCCCACTCAACAGGCAAACACAAAGACTTGTAACTGTACTACGTGAATGGAAAAAAATAGAGAAACGTTCGAGTGAAAATTAATAGAATTGGGAAAACATAGTTTTGCACTCGTACTAATTGTTCCGTGGCAAGGGCCAGGGCAAGGGCAAGGGCCAGGGCCTATAATTACATGTTTGCATCATTGAATACGGGAGGCAAGCAAGCATAAACAACCCAATGCGCACTCGTGAGAATGAGAGGAGAGAGGCAGCGAAAAGTAGAGCCGCAGACGGGCAGGACTGCCTGTCGTGTTCTCTGCGTCTCTTTTTGCCGCCTGCGTTGCCCTCCATTGAACATGTGATTCGTCTTTTCGTTGCACTCTTATACTCATTTTCCTCTACGTTGTTGCTTTTTTACGCTTCTTCTCCCTTCCAGCACATAGTACAACTGAAAACGAAATAGCCGGAAACTAGAGGAATTCCAGACATGTGGTCGTTTGTATCCACCTCTTTGCGTGCTTCAAAACGTCCCGCCAATTCCGACGACGAGGACAACGTCTCCGGCTCTTGGAGCGTCGTCTCGTCACAAACCGACGTCTCCGGTTATTCGCAAAAGTCGACGACGGAGGACTTTGCGAAAAAGCTGAAACTGGAAGAGGACAAGGCGTCCACGAGAGCCAGTTCGCCGGCTGAAAGCGTCACGTCGTCTTGGACTGCCGTTTCTTCTGGTGATTCGAGTTTCGAGACAAACTCTGAAAGTGGAAGGACTGAGGAGTGAGTTGGGGCAGAGCGTTGAGGCTGTAAACTGAATGTCGTTCAGGTCCTTGGAAGTCGTTCCCTCCACAACTATTAATGACGCAGTGGAGTACCCTATCACCGACTGGAAGGCTGCCTAAAGCAAGTGTTCAAGTACGAGACCCCTCTGATGCATCCGAAGCACGGCGTCTTCAAGTTCGAGACCGATCCGTCGGCGCTGCTTGACGAGAGTGTCTGGGAGACCGCCTACAATCAGCTGAAACGAGGCGTGCACGTCACCAAGAAAGCCGGCTGCAAGAAAGGTGTTGTCAGTTTCGAGACGCTGGAAATGGCGGTCCGATTCTTGTCGCAAGACCCGGAAGGCTTCGAGAAGCTCATATTCTTGCATGAAGGACGTCATGAAATCGACGAGACTCTCGTTGTGCCGCCCAACTTCCAAATAGTCGGAGCATCCCAGGCCGGCTACCTGGACAGTGTGGAACTCGTCGGACGGCGGGCCCAGACAGTTCTCGAGTTCTCGGATCTCGGCAACGCCTTCCTTGGCTTTCTCACAGTACGTTTCCACGATGACATCGCCCTTGACACCAGGGGTTCCGGTTACAACCACGTCGTCGTCAAGATCGCGGGAGAAGACGTGAAGCCGGTGTTCCAAGAGTGCTCGTTCAAGTCGGGCTATATGACCGCTCCAGCGATTCTTGTCACCGACGCGGCAAAGCTCACGATGAGAGGCTGCTTAGTGCGAGGCTCGGCGAGCGCGCCAGCGCTGCTCGTCACGAAGAATAGTGGAGGGTCGTTCAGCTTCTGCCGCTTCAGAGGCCATCAGGGAGCCGTTCTGAAAGAGAACGCAAATCCGACCTTCAAAGACTGCCACTTTCGCCGCAACCGCGGCGCTGGTATCGTAATCGAGTAAGGTCTCTTCCTGCACTTGTATCGTGGGAACTAGAAGAGCTAGGAAAAAGTTGTCAACTAACAAAATGGTCCTTGATTTGCTGGCTACTTTTTTCAGTTGACAACTTTCTCCTATCTCTTCTTATTTTCAAGTTACAAGGTCTGAAACTCTCCTCTTTCAGCACCTCGAGCGGTCGATTCATCAACTGCCGCCTCAACCTGAACAAAACGGGTGTGAATGTGATGAACGCGTCGAATCCGAAATTCGAGACATGCATGGTTTCCAGCAATGTGCTCGATGGAATCTATGTGGAGAACGACGCCGTCGGCACGTTCTTCAAGTGCAGTATATTAAGGAACGGCACAAATGGAATGGAAATCAAGGGTGCGAGGCCCGAAATTAGTGAATGCGAGATCTCGTGCAATCGCCGCGTCGGCGTCAGATATTCTGCACAGAGCGGCGGAACGATTCGGAGATGTTTGATCCGTGCAAACGAGAATGCCGGAATCGAGCTTCATGAAGGATCGAATCCGACGATCATTCAGAACGGGCTCGATTCGAACAAAGGCCGCGGAATTCTGGTGACCACTGGAAGCAAGGGAACGATCAAAGAGAACGAGATTCGCGCGAGCCACCGAGAAGGTGTGCTCGTGACGAAGAAAGCTCAACCGTTCATCTCGAAAAACACTATTATCAATGGAGAAGAGGTGAATACTGCGCTGCCTTGTTAATATCATGCTCGCGCGTTGTTGGCGATAACCGGGAAAAGTCTGCGGGTTTCGCCACGCGCGGCGACACAGTTGAATGAAAGTTACCGTACTTTGGTGGCAAAAAATTAAGATACCTATTTGAATTTTTATCAATCGGTTGTTTTTTTTTGCGCACATGACCGCGTTCAATAGAGCAAAAATTCAAAATTTACAAAAACCGAAGAAAAATGAAAAATCGGCGAGTAATCACAAAAAAAAAGGAAAATTCGAAGGGAAACAACAGTTTTTCTCCACCGAAGTACGGTAACTTTCATTCAACTGTGTCGCCGCTCAAAAAAAATATTGTTCGTTGGCGTTGCGAAAGTTAGGTCACTAAGCCGCGCATGTTGTTTCGAACCTGTTACTTTCGATTCAAGCAAAATTATCATAACTTTCAATTGTTTTTTTGCGAGTATTATTTAAAATTTGCAAAAATCGGGGGAAAATGTGTGAGAAGCAACTGTAATCAAAAAAATATTGTTTTCGCAGCACCAAGGAAAAAAGCCCGTTACAGATTGGTATTCTTTTCGACTCGGATGGCCTCGGCACCGCTTCCGACAACTTTATCCTCGAGAACAAGGCCGGTGGCATCTTGATCCGTTCCGGCTCGAATCCGATCGTGGAAAGGAACGAAATCATCAAAAACGACATCGGTGTGACGGTTTTCAACAGCGCCGCCGGGCAAGCCATCGACAACTCGATCATGAAATCGAAAATGTGCGGTTTGCACGTGCGAGCCGACACTGTCGAGACGGCGAGCCTCGGAAAACGTTTGCTCGACGCGAACAACGAGATCAGCCACAATTGGATCACCGATAACGGTGTCGGTGCGCAATTGGAGGAGAAGAACGACGATCACGACGTCCGCACCAACTTGATCGCCGAAAACAACCCCGGCGTTTTCGCTCCAGATGACGCGAACGTACTTTTTTTTTCCTCCTTACTTTTTTAACCTCAGGGATATTTCAATCGATACTACTTATAACACCCAACTACTATAGCCGTGATTCGTGTTTCAAACGCGCTCCGTTGAGACAGTACTTCGCATCGGCCGAAATTCTTTTCGAGATTTTCTCGTTTTTCGCCAATTTTCGCCCGATTTCCTTTATTTTTTCGGGGTAAAACTGAATGAAAATGTTAATAAGCTGCCCTGAAACCATATTTTCAACTGTTTTTGTCGAAAAAATGAAGAAAATCGGGTGAAAATCGAGAAAAACGGCCGAAAACAGAAAAGAATTTCGCCGCCGCCACCGAGAAATTTGGCTTGCGTTCAATGGAGCGCGTTTGAAACACGAATCACGGCTATAGTACAATTCAGGCCATTTTTGATCTACTATTGTATCTCGACAACCAAGTGAGCTATCAAAAAGTTTTCAATCAGAAAGTTGTAGAGCACAAAAAGAGCTACAACTTTGTAGTTGACAACATTTTGATAGATCGTTTGGTTCTCGAGATACAATGGTAGATCAAAAAACGGCAGGACGACATTCTTTATAGTCTGTATTATACCAGAGATAAGCGGAAATCGGAAGTCGGAATTCCGCCCATCTCTGCTGTACACCCGCCCCTTATAATATTGTAGTATGTATTTAATTGAATGTATATTTTCTTTCTGTATGTACAACTTGTTTTTCTCAATCTCTCAATGAAGATGGAAAAACGAAGCGGCAGTGAGGAGCACACAGGGATTATGGCATATCACACATCCCTCCCGTCTCCTTCCCCTCTCTCCACACACACATACACATACACATAACAATCCGATGTGGAGAAGAGAAGAAAGCGAGAGAAGAACAAGAGAAAGTGGAGGGTGGAGAGAGAGTACGGGGAAACGAGAGGGGGGAAAGAAAGGTGGCGTGGCGAGAGAAGAGACGATGACGGCTAGAAGACGGCGAGAACGCACGCTTTTTTGTACTCGCCCGTCTCTCTTTTTCTCTTTCCCTCTTCGTATCCATGCTTCGCTGTTCTCCGAGTACACACATTGCGAAGCCGTCGTCGCATAACCGCTTGTTTACCCCCCTCTCGTGTCTCTTTTCCTTCTTCTACCGTTTGAAATTCAAAATTTGGACGACTACGGCTTTCCGAATTATTTAGAATCGAGTTTTCAGCTGGCAACAGTGAGAAATGGCAAAACGCGACGGGTCTTCGTCTGCGGAGTGTAAAGAAGACGACGGTTTGGCGGCGAAAAAGACGAAGCCGGCGTGAGTGATTCTGATTCTGAATACAATTCCAACGTCTTCACTTTATGTTTCAGAGTGGAGCCGGTGAACTGGAAGGAGCGGTACGAGCGGGTTTTCGAGTATCGATGGCCTATGATCCATTCGAAGCACGCATCGTTCCAGTTTGTGGAGGCTGGAAGTCGCGACCAGGCGGTCTGGAAGAAGTCGTTCCAGCAGCTGAAGAAGGGGATTCATGTCAAGCATGGTCCGATCGATGATCCCGAGATCACACGTGTTGGCACCTTGCAAGAAGCGGTTCAGATCTTCGATAACGATACTCAAAACGAAGACAAACTCATTTTTGTGCACAAGGGAATCCACGAGATCAACGACACTATCGTGGTTCCCGACGACTGTCAAATCATCGGCGCCAGCGATTCCGATGACATCACTTCATCGGTAACGCTCGTCGGAAAAGAGAAGACACTTCTGGAGTTCAAAACGAACACACCCTCCTACCTCGGTTATCTGACCGTCATCTTCGATGGCGAATCGGTGGAATCCACCGGGTGCCACGTCATGAAGCTCAGCGGCCCGCTCACGAAACCGGTGATGGAGCACTGCGCGTTCAGCTCCAATCATCTGACGTCATCTGTGATCATGGTCGAGGATTGGGCGGAGCCATCGATGAGCATGTGCACGATTGAGGGAAGCAATTCGACGGCGCTCACCATTCACAAAGCGTTCGGCGACTACAAAATGTGCTTGTTCTCGAATTGTGGGTCTGGAATCGACGTGGAAACGGACACACGTCCGTTTTTCACCGAATACCCCGTCTTCCAAGACTGTCGCATCAGCCAGAATCGTGGATTCGGCTTCCGAATCTCGTAAGTGATATCTCTCTGGTTTACGGTATCCTTTTTCAATTCAGCGAGTCCGGCGCTCTGGTCACCAACTGCGAAATCTTCTCGAACAAGTTGGGGAACATCAAAGTGACGAAGATGTCGAATCCAAACTTCATTTCGTGCTCCATCTTTGACAGTGAGCAGTGCGGAATCCTCGTGGAAGGCGGCTCCAAGGGGGTGTTCGTCAACAATCGCATCTACGGAAACAAAAAGTCGGCGGTGCACATTGAGAGCGCGGAGCCGACGTTCAAGGAGAACCGCGTGTTCGGAGGACATGCCAACGGCTTCTATTTCGTCGATGCTCACGGATTCATCGCGTGCAACCGCATCTACGGCAATCGTCAGGCTGGAATTCAGATCGGCGATGGCTCCGAACCGACGATCGTTCGGAACCAGATCTACGACGGTGACGCTGAGGGAATCCGTGTGGAGCACGGTGGAAAGGGCCTTATCGAGCACAACACCTTCGAGAACATCGCTGAAGCTGCGATCGTGGTCGATGCGATGGCGATGCCGACGGTTCACAACAATCGGATCATTAAGGGGAAGAAGGTATGAATGCAAAGTCAGTTTGACCTACCTAATGGAAGTGATCTACTTTGCAGGACGGCGTGATCTTCAAACCGTTCAGCTCGGGAACTTGCTGTCACAACACATTCGAGGACAACCACGGAAGCGGTGTCACGCTCGAAACGGGCTCCACTGCCACCGTCAACTCGAACACAATTGAGAACAACGGAACCGGAATCACGATCTTCAACGGCGCCGGAAACGAGATAATGGGCAACATGATCGGTGGCTCCGAGAGCAAGGGATTCCACTTGAAATGGGACCCCGAGGATAATGGAATCGTCGAGAACACCGTCTACGACGACTCCACCAAGATTCAGAAGAACCAAATCATCGGAAACGCCGTCGGTGTGGAGATCGATCTGGATCAGAATCTGAAGAACGTCACGCAGAACGTCGTCACACAGAATTGCAGCACCGGAGTGCACACCGTCGATCGAGCTCAAATGGAGCAGTTTGTCAAGGGGAACAACGTGTTCAACAATGGTCCCGTGCCATCAACCAGCCACTCGTAAGTCAAAATCATCGCGAATTTGGCTGAAATTCCAGTTTTCGTCACTTTCAGATGAACTCCATCCTCGTGCCACTTTGCCATGAATCACAGTTAACCAATGATCATACTTGACTGATTTGATCTACTTCTTATATTTAATATTATTGATCAACCAGGCCAACACACCTTCAGGGTCAACTTTCCGCTTTTCAAATCTCACCTCACTCTTCGGAGTCATGACCACTGCTTTTCCCAAAAAACCATACATAGTTTAGAATCTATCAATTACTCTAATCAAAAACGAAACAAACTCTGAATTTTCAATAAATTTGATAATGATCCAGAGAAAATATGTGGAAGTTCAGTGACATTGAAGGAAAGTGCTAACCGCCAAGACGTCGTCACCGGTGAATTGGCTGGAAATCGCCACTTTCGACACTTTTGAGTTATCCGCGGGCACCGGCATTCTCGCTCCTGGAATCAATCAGATGACGTCAGAATTCTGAAGATGAGGAATCTCTACCGTTTATAAGGACGACTATCACTTGATCGAATTTCGGGAAAGGGGAGAAAAGCGACGGGATTCCTGTGAAATCGACTCTAGCGGTGAAGAACACGAGAACGGTGTAGCCGATATCCTCCATTTGTGGGTTCCAGCGATGATTTTGAAGATCAGCGATAGCGCTGAAGGCGTCGATTATTGATTTTTCGTCTGAGATCTCTAGAAGATGCCTTACGTCGTGATATTGGATCCCTGGAAGGTGCGGCCGGTCCAATCCTCTTGTTCGATGGAATTCACGAAGCCTCCGTGACTCATTGGAACTCCATTGCTCAAATTTTCACCGAATTTGGCTGGAAACATAGAATGAATGATGAACATTCCGTCGGAAAACGCTCACAATAGCCATAGAACGCCGGATTGGCCCAGAATTTGCACTGATTGTCTCCAGAAGTCGGATGATCGAAGGTGTAGTCGGCCACGGAGACGATGAAGTCGCGTTGCTGAAAAGAACATCTGCTGGAATTTGGCTGGAATTTCAGAGACTTACTCTTGTATAGAAGTCTGATACACTTGACATCCCATCGGGGTGACCCAGTGAATCGGCATCTCCCACGAATTTGATGAAAACAGTTTCCCGTCGCGTTGGTCTCACGGTGGTCGGTGGGGCTGGAAATTCCGATTCTGACTGAAACTGAGAGGTGCGCTTACTGGTTGGAGCAAGAGTAGGAGCTCCTTCAGCAGGTCCGTAGCAGAAGAAGGGAACACTGTTGTCACAGGAGAACCTCTGCCACTTGCCGTCCTGAAGTGCCATGACTGCACACGAGCCATCCGTGCTGACCGGTGACCAGTTTTTGAACGACATCGCACTGCCATCCACCCATCTCCAATCGCCGTCCGATGTGATATCGGTGGCGCCGATGAAGTAAAAGTTACTGTAGCCGCCGCTGTCCTTGGCGTATTTCCACAGAAAGTTGTTGTCGATCATGTTCTCGATCTTGGCCAGTTGATAGCCTCCGTAGGCGTGACAAACTTTCTCGGCCTCATTGAAAGAGCCTCGACCGTTGTGGATAACGTAGCAGCTGAAAAGTATAAAGTATTCGAAGATAGCAGACCCAAAGATAGCAGACCCAAGAAAGCAGACCCAAACAAGCAGACCCAAGTTAGCAGACCCAAGTCTAGCAGACCCAAATAAGCAGACCCAAACAAGCAGACCCAAGTTAGCAGACCCAAGTTAGCAGACCCAAATCTAGCAGACCCAAGTTAGCAGACCCAAGTCTAGCAGACCCAAATAAGCAGACCCAAACAAGCAGACCCAAGTTAGCAGACCCAAGTTAGCAGACCCAAATCTAGCAGACCCAAGTTAGCAGACCCAAGTCTAGCAGACCCAAATAAGCACACCCAAACAAGCAGACCCAAATCTAGCAGACCCAAGTTAGCAGACCCAAGTCTAGCAGACCCAAATAAGCACACCCAAACAAGCAGACCCAAGCTAGCAGACCCAAGTCTAGCAGACCCAAAAAAACTCACAAACGCCCACTCGGATCCAACAGCTCCTCGCCTTGACAAGAAGAGCAAATAACTGAAGGACACAGCAAAAGTGAAATAAAAATAAAAACGAATTGTTGAATTCTCATCATTTTCCAGAGTGGAAACAACGAAAAGCAACAAAAATTGAGAATGATTTCTTTTTAAACTTTCAGTTCAGATGACAAATTCCTTTTTGGATGACAAACTTATTTTCTTATCACAGAGGTTCCTGTTTTAGTGATAACAATCGGAAAACCCATCAGCGACTGAAACATGAAACACGAAACATCAAGTATCAAAAAAAAACTTACTTCATTGAAGTTTTATTATAATTATTTATAAATCGGGAAATTAATAAAATAAATGGTTAAAAGAAAGAGAAAAAGCGTTTTTTTTTATTATTTACAACAGGCTTAGACAATAATTGAGACCTGGCGCAGGAATAAATATTTTTAGGCTGGGGGGATTAAAGAAAAAAAAAGGAATTCAGTTTTTTTGTGGAAATTTGGAAGAAAATAAGGAAAACTTATGTGAAAGTCGACATTCGGCGTTTTGAAATGGGCTTCTTGACCTGTGCACTCTGATCGGATCCCTGTTTGTTGTCCGAAATTCCAAGCCATTTGAGGAGCCTCGTCGTGCCGGATATTGAGTTCTGGAAGGCAGTTTTCAATGGTACATTTGACCTACCCAACTGTAGATCATTACCTTCTTATCGGCCTTACAGTAATCGCTGGAGGTGCTCCTTTGCGGGCCGGTCTCGGTCGGCTCGAGCTCGAATCTCTCGGTGCTCCCGTTGGAGCTGCTGTTCCGGTGGGTCATACGCACCTGTAGATGGGGTACTGTACCCGAGTGCACCGAGTGACGGTGCTTTGTGGTCACCTGGAATATGTAAACGTAGTTATGGGTGTCTAAAAGAATTCAGCTACAAACTACAAAAGGAAAGAGTCCCGGGTAACGGTCCGGCGTGTCACGCGACCCGAAACTCGTTTCCTTCCGATCTACAGCTAACGAAAAGAAACGATAAACGCTCACAATAAGCACTTCGTCACCACTTTTACTCAGGCTCATACTACGAACTTTGAGCGGCGGATTGGCGCTGATCTCCATGAACTGGGCGGCGGCTTCCTCGCTGAAAAAGAAAGTAAAGTCTGAAATTTCTCATTTTCCAGTGGTCCCCCCGGTTTTTAAGCAGTTTCTTTAAGCAGAACAAGAAAATGTGTCAGTGAGCGCAAAGAGAGGCGCCCCGTTGGGAATCGAGTTTAACCATAAATATTGAATTTTCCTTCGCAACTTTTCGCGTTTCTCCTCGCTGAAGGCAAGCAGAGAGAACTCGGGCGTCTCCTTTCTTTTTGTCTCGTTTTTCGAGTAAGACAATAGAATGATCGAAGATCTTCGTTTTGGAGACACAAACACAACATGTTGACATATATATCTATATATTTCGGGCTGGATCGAGCGAGAGCCGTCCAGAACAATTTCGTGTGCGACTTGTGAGTCGAGTTGACAAATAATTTAGAGATCTTTTCCCTTTCTTGTGCCTAAACCGCCTGCAGAATCTATTTCGGAGCCACGAGCAGGAAGTCGGGGAATTGGTGATTTGGGGGTCCTTTGGGGGCGCGGCTCCCCGGGTGGAAGTTAGTGAACTCGACTTCTTGGGGCGGCGGCGAGTAACACGTCATTCATCTTGTCAAGAAGAGTCGGTCTTCACTTTGAGAGGCCACGTGGTTCAAATATTTCAGAAAGCGAGTTTGAGGGAATGGAGCAGACCCAAGTTAGCAGACCCAAGTTAGCAGACCCAAGTCTAGCAGACCCAAGTTAGCAGACCCAAGTTAGCAGACCCAAGTTAGCAGACCCAAGTCTAGCAGGCCCAAGTTAGCAAACCCAAATTTGCAGACCCGAGTCTAGCAGACCCAATTCTAGCAGACCCAAGATCCTAGCAGATCCAAGTCTAGCAGACTCAAGTCTAGCAGACCCAAGTTAGCAGACCCAAGTCTAGCAGACCCAAGTCTAGCAGACCCACGTTTGCAGACCCAAGTTTGCAGACCCAAGTTAGCAGACCCAAGTCTAGCAGACCCAAGATCGCAGAAACAAACATTTGGGTTTGCTATCAGATCCTTTCTCATTTTGCGAAAATCCGTTCCAGAGCCTAACTTCTAGACTGTTTATCTGCACGGCTCATTCATTCCATTATGTCCCTTGACACCGACACACACACACATATGATCTTCGAGTCTGCTCCTTTTCCCCTTCCAAACCACGTCATTGGTCCCCAAAGTCAAATGAATTTTCCGTTTCTCTTCTCTTCTTTTTCTCTCGGTTCGCCGAACACTTTGAAGCCGATACATATACCACGAATGCGTTTCGCATGGGCTGGGAGCGGTGATGGTAAACAATTCTTTATGTTTCAGCGAATCGCCTCCCCCCACTCTCGTCTGAAATTCTCTTCCTCCTCACTCCTCATTCGGAAAGCGATAAAACAACAAAACAAGCGGGGGGAGGGGGGGTCTGTTTTTCAGAGAGGACATTCCTGGAAGAATTTTGGAAAAAGAGTGAGGGGGGAGAAAAGGAAGGAAGATTGATGACACCTGATATGTCTGTGTATCTGGAAATGGAGTGAAAATGGAAGGGGAAAAGATGGAAGGCTAGATATCAAGTGGTGTCCGAAAGTTCCTGATCCAGGGTTACGGTACCCATGTTACACCTTCATACTGTCCTAGCCATTTGTGTTGCAAACGCGCCCCGCTGCACTCATGAGATTTCGTCGAAAAAACAGATGGCTGAGTCCAGCGGGGCGCGTTTGCAACACGAATCACCGTGACAGTAGAAGATACCGTAATCCCTGAACCCCCTCTTTTCATTCTTCGCCCCCTTTCGTCAAAGTGAGCCTTTTGAACTGGCACTGACAACTTTTTGTGGTGCAATTCAATCCCAATGTGCACTTGACACTCTTCCCTTTTCTTTTTTTTTCTTCTTCTTCAGGCCAATGGTCAACTTTTTCCTCTTTTCTTTTTTGCATTTTTGTGCATATTTGTTTGTAAACTTCCCTCTCCGACTCTCTCTTTTTGGGCTCTAATTCTTCTCCGCATGTGGTCTATGAGAGTCAGATGTCCCGTTAAGCGTCTAAAAAAAGCGCATCTTCTTCTGTCTTTGGAGGGAAGAGGGAAAAAGTGAAAAAAAAAGAGAGACGAATCCCCCCAGGATTCATCTCCAAAGAGACATTGTGATGTTCAGAAACGAGGAAAAGAGCCCACTGGAAATGTTTGACAAATCGTCTCGCTGAAGCTCTTTTTCGGCTCGCTCGCGCGCTTTGTTTAAAGCCACACCACCACGAGCTCCCCGCGAAAAAAGAGCCGCGGAGAGCTGACGATTGTTGGAATTGGTTCTTGAGAGACACGTCTCACGGGATCCTCGAAGAAGAAGAAGAAGAAGAAGAAGAAGACGTTCAACTTTAGAATGGAGAAGGAGAAAAGAAGAAGAAGAAGAAGAAGGACAGTGGTTGGATGAGTGATACAATGCACTTACCAAGCGTTACGGTGCATTTGGTTGCGTTGCATTTCGATGGATCGAAGACGTTCCCGATGACGTTTCTCCTTTTCTTTCCGTTCGGCTTTCTGGAATTCAAAATGATGTCCTTCAGCAGACCCAAGAATGCAGACCCAAGCTAGCAGACCCAAGCTAGCAGACCCAAGTTAGCAGACCCAAGCTAGCAGACCCAAGCTAGCAGACCCAAGCTAGCAGACCCAAGCTAGCAGACCCAAGCTAGCAGACCCAAATCTAGCAGGTCCAAATGATGTAGTTTGTAGTCAGGCAGACCCAATATTGCAGACCCAAGTTAGCAGACCCAAGTCTAGCAGACCCAAATTAGCAGACCCAAGTCAGCAGACCCACACTAGCAGACCCATAATAGCAGACCCAATTTTGCAGACCCAAGTTCCCAGATCCACATTTAAAAAATGCTTCACTTGCCCCATTTTCCGAAGCCTTCGCCTATGGTAGATCAAAAAACATCATGCAGTCAATCTTTTCCGCCCCATTTTCCCCTTTCTCTTCCTCTGGTTTTTCTTGCGTCTCGACAAAAGTCATGGGTCTCTTCCCATTCCCTTCTCCGTCGCGCAGCGCACAGAAGAGATAATTGTGGCTCATAAATAAGGGATAATGGGTCTAAAAGCTCCCTTTTCCATATTTCGGAAAATAGTTTTTTCTGCCTTCTGCAGCTCAAGAAGACCCAAAGAATAAACTTGGCGCAGAATGGGGGGAACCGGAATAAGACGACGACGACGTCCCGCCGTCTCTTTTGAACTGGAAGAAAATTTGTAGTAGGAAGATGTGTAAACGTCACTTTTTTCCCCTTCTCTTTTCTGATTTCGAATTCGTGACTCACTAGTGGTACAAAGTTCAAAGAGCGCTTTCCAGTTGCTCAAATCGTTCTGGAAGAGTCCTGGCCCAGGAGCCCAGCGTGTTTCAAGTGCTCTTTTCGAGTGGAATGGCTCCAAAACGGATGAGATCAAGTCATAACTTTTCAGCGTCTAGACACCTGACGGGCGCTGCTCCCCGGACCTCAAGACTTTCCATGCAAAACGTAAAGGTGTGTAGCGAGCAGCACGAACCCACAGAATGCAATAACAACATGTGGTGCTCCCTTTTCCCCCTCTCTCCCGATTCCCCGTATCTTCTTTGCAATTCGTGGCCGCTTCACTTCGCGCTTCCATTTCACACCCGCCTCTCGGCTCGCGGAGCAACGACGATGTTTCTCCATGAGAAATGTCAAAGTCTCTCTGTGTGTGATAAAAGTGACACAAAGTGCAAAACGAAAGAGAGCGAGCGGCTTGAGGAGAACGAAAAGTGCAAGATTAATGGCTCCCCGCCAGTTTTAACACCAATTTTCACTCGAGTTTAATGGGAGCCGAATGGCACAAAGGAAAAGGGGGGGGGGGGTTAAAAATAGACGCCCCGGATCCTTTGTGCCATAATAAATGAGGGGCGACTTAATCAAGTTTGGATGCAAGTATGTAGGGGACACATCTTCGACTAGATGAATGGTTTATGGTAGTGCCACGTCACCCCTGCATTCCTAGTGCTTCTCCCTACATTTCGTGTTTTCTTACCCAATTCCCAACTAGTTCCAGAAAACGGCCGGAACACGCGCTAAGGTCATTTGCCCCTTCTGACAATCAAAACAAACGTCTGCTTACCTGCTTAGTCCGAAGAGCTTGGGCTCCCAACATTATCGAGTTCTCGTGGTGAAGTGCGTATAGTATTTTCCTTAGAAGAGGGTGGTGGGATGTGTGGATGGGAAAATAAGAGAATGAAAAGAAAATGGGGGAAAGGAGGGAGCAAAGAAGAGTGGGCGGGGCTTCGGGGCGCCGTCCCGAGGGCTCCGTGGGGCGTGGTTTGAGGGAGGGCTCGAGAGAAGAGAGTGAGCCTATGGTTTATTGAAATTTAGAGCAATTCGGGTAGGGAATGTTACACGAAAGAATATAAGATGAAAGAGAGCAAGTTTGAGCTTGGCGAGATTATGAGGGGCATTAAGTTAAAGCACAAATTATTATACTCAATTGACAATTTAGTTAGTTTCGTTGAAAAATTCTATTCGATTATTCACCAATTTCATGGATCCATTTTTTCGGCATCCATGTGGCTTTCGATTCGAGTTGATAGATCATGCCAGTCAACTCATTCATTGTCGTATCCAAGTCAGTGTTCCTAACGATCGCATCACAAACTCCGCGGTATTTGTGCTCCATTTGAGCGGAGCTCTCGATGATTTGACGGATTTCAGGATCAGAGAATCCACGGCCACTTCCCATTGTGTTTTGGGAGACGTTGGAAGAGGAGGCCGCCGAATGGGAGCGAGTCGTTTGAGCTCGATAGAGTTCGCGAGTGTGCTAAAAATTTCAGAGTTTCAGAGAAGTTCCAAATACGATTTTAAACCTTGAACTCTCCGAAGTCGGGAGGCTGAACAAATATCACAATTGGCGCAAATTCGGCGTTCCGAATGTTCTCGATGGCCAAAGGGTGAGGTGTAAGAAGTACTGTGCCCTTCTCGCTGGCCTTCCGCACCGATTTCAGTGCTGTTCCGTAGAGGTTGTCGCGAAACTCGCCGTATTCGAGCATCTCCTTCCGTTCAATCATTCGCTCCATTTCGGGCCGACTCGTGAAGTAATAGTTGACGCCGTCAGTCTCGTTGGGCCTGGAAAGGAGAGGGAAATTGGGGAATAGGAGCAGTCAGGGAAAAGGGATGATTGATGAGGTGGCAAGCGAGCGCATATTTCGGCGTTTTGAGAAGGGGGAAGCAAAGTGCTTTTTTGGGAGTAGGCGCTACATTGTGGGGGCGGTAGGGAGAAATAGCTCCCCAAAGCACCGATGAGAGTAACGGAAGAAAAATCACCTCGGGGGACGGCTGGTGTGCGGAATCGCATTGGTGAACCGATCGGCGAACACTTTGAAGAACTGCCGTCGAATCTCGTTCCTTCCAACGCCCGGAGCACCGAGGAGCACGACTACACGCCTCCTCTTCTTCCTGTTTCGCCATCTGAAGACGTTCTCGTAGAAACGCTCTTGTCGACTTTCCAAGAACAACTGGTAATCGCCAGAGTTCTCTTCTCCTTCTTGTGTTTGCCACTGCAACCATTCGGATGGAACCAGACCGATTTTTTCTGCAATTTTCACGATTTGTTCTGAAGTTGAGGGGTAAACCGACTGGAATCGTCTTTTGTCTCATCGTCATAGTTCTCTTTGCGTCGAGCTAAAGCGCCGAATCCGATCTTCCGCGTCTGCCACCAGTACTGATCTTTCTCATCCATAATTTCGAGGATGTCGCCGGCACGGAAGGAAATTGCCGCTTCAGGACAAGGATGCCGATTGTCTTGCCAAGGGTTATAATCAAACTGAATTTCAAGTGAAGGTCGGATAACGAAGGGAACAGCGAAGCTTACCAGTGCTCTGACATAACGATGAGACGACTTCCTCTGTTTCAGCTTCTGGCTCACTTCGGCGGGAATCAGTTTGAAGGTGATCTGTGAAGTTTCATAATACTCTGAATTGTTGTTTGGGTTTTTTTTCTCACAATGCCATTATCACACTTGTCGAGCAGTTTAACGATGTCCTTGGGCTCTTTATCAGCAACAGTGATTCCATTCACTTCGAGCACTCTGTCTCCGTCCTGAATGCAACCGCTCCGATCCGCGACTCCATTCGCCATGATTCTCGCTACGAACACTTTTCCTCGCTCGCATTTGATCGTCGCGCCAAGCGGTTCGCTTCGTCTCACAATACGAACCTGAAAAACTACCATTTGAATGCGTTTCTTATCGAAAGAACAAACATTAGCTTTTAAAGAATAAGAAAATAAAAACGAACGATTTTAACAGCGATGCCGTCGTCTTCGTCGACCTCAAAAGGCACTTCTGGCAGTTGTGGCGCAAATCGTCCCGCAGAGATTTCCTGTGCCGACCAGAGAACACCTTGAATATGTGGGCGGTTCAGAAGAGCCGATAATTGCTGAACGGCGGGAGATTTCGAGTTGGCAACATCCCAATCGTCGATAATATTCTGGGATAGTTCGCGGAATGAGATCTCCTCCTTCCTGCCGTCCTCGCCGTTTTCCGCATATTTTCTGAGTAAATCGACAGTGTTTTGTTGTCGTAATGTTAATTGTTTGTCGGTCGACGTTGAACCATCTGAAAAATGGATGATAAGCTTACTGATTTTCGCATTTACAACGGCTTTTCACTTACTCGAACTGCTCGCTGCGCCGGTTTCTTCTTCAGCATACTCTAAAACAGCTTCGAACAGCGCTGAGAGATCGTTTTCCATCTGTAATTACAGAGTTTAAACTTTTTTTCTTTAAACGATTTGCCGATTTAAATGAGAAGCTTCAGTTTTAAACCTTTTGGGACCAAAAAGTGTAATGAACCCAATTAATTTCGTTAAAAAGCGCGCCAATGCGGAGTGTCGTTTGGAAATAAATTTGAATTTTCTGTTTTCTTTTTGTTCGAAATTGTTCGTTTTCACAGTTTTCTTCCGGTTTTTGACGAATTTTGTGTCGAGTTTTGGAAAAAAAAACGTTCAAAATTTAGTAAAAACGGATTTACATCTAAAATTCAAGATAAAATTTGCTAAAAAGACGTTTCATTAGCTCTCGGCCACTGATAAAGTTTTCATCGCCGCTATCGTTTGAATTTCTCCCATTTTTCTTTCTAGCTGTTATTTTAAAGTTTTGTTTCAGCAGCGGATGCGCTTACTTACAATATCGCTTCTTCTCGTGACTAGTCACGCCTACAAGTTCGATGATTGTGAACAGAAGCCGGCAGGTTCTCTCAAAACATCTTAATTTTCTCGCAACATTTGACTATTTCAGCATTATCGCAGGTACATCGAATTAATGGCAAACTCTACTCGCACCAACTCGACTTTTTCTACCAAAAAGGACTTTCGTATAGCGCGATCTACGCGTTCACTGACGTCTTTTTGAAGATCAATCTGACCGACGCCGACTCGTATCAGTTCTATCAGGTATTGATTTTACAGACAGGAAGGAGAAGAGCAATTCTTTAAATGTGCTCATTTGTAGGGCCCCAACTGCACAACTGTTCAGGAGCTTTACGACAACGATAATCGTTACTTTGGGCTTTTGAGAAAGGCCGCTCTGTTGAGGTAGGAGACCAGATATTACAGCAAACTTAAGTTGTAACTAATGCTAATAACTTACAGAAGTCACCACCTGAACCCGTTCAATGACACTATCGTCGGCGTTTCCACTACGGAACCCTATGAGATATCACTGCTGATATGGAGTGAGTACTTAAAATTAGTCACATAAAGATTTTAAAAAAAATTTCTGCAGAAGTGAACTACGTGCGAGTTGCCGTTTACATTTCCGCTACTCTGCTCTTCTTGCTGGCCAGCAAACTGGTACGAAATGCCGTTTTCTACTATACAAGTGGATGCTCGTTCGGTTTGCTCGCCTCACTGCTTCTCGTCGGTTTCATCGTCTGGAGGGTCGCCCCGAAGGTGGGACACTTGAGTAGACGTTGGGATTCATCAATCAATTACAGAAAACAATTGGAGTGCCAATTCTGATCGGTGGCTGGTCTATTGCGGCGTACATGCTCAATTTCGCGTGGACGAACATGCAGGAGATTATGCTGGAGTACCAGAAGTATGTCATCGGCTATTTCGGAGCGGCGCTTCTGATCTCTCTTGCTGTCTGCTACAAACGAGGCCCGCCAACCGACGCCCGCTCCCATGACATCGCCCAGTGGACTCTTCAGCTCGTTGCGATCGCCCTCATCTATTTCTCCGTTCAAGTCATCGAAGTTTCCGTCGGCACGATCGGAGCTCTGATACTTCAGCAGCTCACCAAGGGGATCCTTTTCGCCGGCATCCGATGGTATTTCGCCGGTCTTGGCGCGTTCTGGAGGAAGATGTTCCCCAAGTCGCGACGTTTGCTGAACGAAGACGAATACGAGGAGCAGGCGCAGAAGACGACGAAGGAGCAGCTTGCTTTGCTCAGAGAGTACTGTAAGCAGGAGGGAAGTCGTCCGTGGAAGTTGGCTTCTAACGTCAGAAACTCCAGAAGGTGAGATTTCCGGGAAACCTTCTACATGAACAAGTGTTTTTTGAATTCAAGTCGCAGATTGGCTCGTTTCGTCGAAGGAGACGATCACGTAACCGACGACGAGACGTACGCACACGAAATGAGCGCCGAATATCTGAACAGCTTTGTGGGCGACGATGACGACTTCTCCGATGAGGATCTGATCACTCCGGACCGCACTCACTTCGATGACGAGAACTACGACGAAGAAGAGCGAGAAGAGGAGGAGTGGGACGAGGTGGTCGTCAAAAGACGCACTGCAGGAAATCGCGGTTCTGTTCAATCGATTCGTGTGCCACGTAGCGTCGCCACACGTCTTCTGACGCCATATCAGAACCTGAACAAATCGCTTGGCGCCGGAATGGGATATCGACGCGAGAACGGCTACAACAACAGACAGCCGGCCAGTATGAACAGATACTATTCGGAGCATAGACCAGCGAGAAGTGCACGTAATGAGGAGCCAGCTTACTTGCACCGACCGCGACGTCTCGATTACGACTTGACGTAAGCCAGACATTACGACGATTAAACTTTACTGTGGACCGTTTTCAGCCAACGCATCGAGCCACAACGTACCGCTTCTTCTTCCGCTTCATCAGTCTCTTCTATCGGCGGACTGACGCCCAGTGAGTACATGCGTCGTGCCAGAAGACTGGACGGCGCTTCGAAGACGCCGACGCGAAGACCACGTACCACCGAGACGGAAGAAGCCGATGATTAAAGGCGGCACACATTATTTTTTTTAACGCTATTCTTTGGTCATTATTTTCTAACATTTTTCCAATTCAATTCAAAGTGAATCTCATCTCAATTTTCGTATGCCTTTCCCAGTGTCCCTTTCCTTCATTTCCCTGTTCTTTTCCAATTATTTTCATATGCATTTATTCATTCAGGAAACAATTTCAGGTCCCGTTCCTTCTCACCCCGTATTCTTTTGTGAATAAGATCTTTCTGCCAAGCTGTGTACTAGTACTTGTCTTTCATCGGTTCAGTGCCACCAAATAACTATCTTCGACTTGAACTCCTTTCACCTCTATTCAAACAGTCATCTCCAGATGAGTTCGGATCGTCAATTCACGACGCCCGTTCAGAATCAGAAAGATGTCACGTTGAGCCGGCTTGCTATAATTCAACAGGTAATCAACGACTGAAATGTGTGGTTGAAGCCAATCTCATTTATAGGCCGCCTCAAGATCCGGAGCTCTTCCGCCACCCGGTCAACACCGCAACAGCAAGCTTTCGCCGTTCGATGTCTCCGCAATGTCCGGAGTTTCCATTTCAATGGTGAGTTTCATCCGTTCAATGTTTCCAAATTGTTTCAATATTTCAGGTGGAACGGGCCAAAATCAATGGCCAAGAGTTCGTTGACGAGCTCGAATGGCTGCGAAAAGAAACGACGGCTCGTTGTTTACTCGATGCCGAAATGTGGACGAACGAAATTCTGGCGTATCTTCCGGATAAGTGGTGCTCCCCGAGCTCGCTGAACCTCTACCACTCTCACAACCAAAAGTTGCCTTACGATGACTCCTCGATGACTTCCCCACAGGCGTCTGTTGTCTACGCTCCTGGTGAGGACGCGTTACCGCAGGCGAAAAAAGAAAATGTGTCTCGGTTTGCCCTCTCACTCATCAAGAATCGCGAGTTCCGTCGCGCCGCGTTCTTCTTCGAGAAGACAATGAACAGCAATCGTTTGGACCACTTCCTTCACTTCCGCTGTCTCTTCCTCGCTTACTACCAAGATCATCTGGAAAACGACGCGGAAGGTGTGGAGCGGAAGACGAGTTTTGGAGAGGACAAATCTCAGTTCTCCGCGCTCTATCAGCGAATGAACGACGAGATGTTGCGGGAGAACGACGATGTTTGGTTTGAATACTTGATGGGACTCCTTGAAGTAGAGCTCGGGCTCAAAGAAGAGGCCGCGAAAACTATGAAGCAAGTGCTCAAACGTGAGCCAAGGTAAGTCCATTTTTTGAATGATTACAGAAACTATCCAATTTCAGACTGTGGCCTGCTTGGGAAGCTCTCGCCCGGCTCATACCCGACATTGAGGACGCTGACGACTTCGTCGAGAAGAGCGGAATCAAATCGCTCTGGCTGGCCGACTGGTTCATGGTTCTTGTCCTGGAACGCTTCCATCAGGATTCGATGGCCATTCAGAAAGCCGAGCAGCTTGTGTCGCGCGGTATGACTGGTATTCCCATGATCATCGCAAAAATCGCGGCATGCTCCAATGCGCGCCACGATCATGACCAGGCGATTGCCAACTTCGAGGATATACGCCGAATGGATCCACTCCGCCTCACCGACTTGCACCTGCTCTCGGACTCGCTCTACATTCGTAACGACCATAAAAAGTTGTCGGCGCTGGCGTTGGAAATCTACAAAGTGCACAAATTCCGATGGGAGACCTGCTGTATCGTTGCCAACTATCACGCGATCCGTCGCGACAGTGAACATGCCATCAAGTTCTTCCAACGTGCTCTCCGGCTCAATCCGGGTCAGTGTGCGCTGTGGGTTCTCATTGGGCACGAGTTCATGGAAATGAAAAATAATGCGGCGGCGTGCGTTTCGTACAGAAGAGCCATTGGTGAGTCTAGAAAGGCTTGAAGCTCGAAAACAAGAAGATCCTTTCAGAGATCGATTCTGCGGATCACCGTGGATGGTACGGCCTCGGACAGATGTACGATATCATGAAGATGCCTTCCTATTCGCTCTTCTACTACCAGCAAGCTCAGAAGTGCAAACCACACGACTCGCGTCTTTTGGTGGCTCTCGGAGACATCTACTCGAAGCTGAATCGTGTCGAGGACGCGGAGAAGTGCTTCACCGGCGCCTACCTGTTCGGAGACGTCGAAGGAAACGCATTATGGAATCTGGCGAAACTGCACGAGAAATATTCGGAAGAGGCAAAAGCTGCACGGGCGTTCCAAGTATTCCTTATCGTCTACGAACTCGTCACTTCTGCCGAGGAGAAGATCATCTACGCTGTCGCTTTCCTCGCGAACCACTTTTTCCGAACCGAAAACTTTGAAAAGGCCGCCGAGTTCGCCACCAAGTGTCTCGCCTACGAAACGCTTTGCCAGGAGGGAAATCGTTTGTTCCGAGAGATTGCCAAAGTGCATTCACGGGAACAGAAAGAAGGGGCGGCTTTCAGCGGAGGAGAAGCGGACGCGAATGCACCTGGAACTAGCGGAGCTCCGCAGCCAATGGATTTGGAAGAAGGAGGACAAGCAGCTGAGTAAGAACCCATTTTGATGCAAATCAAATGGTTTTTCTTTTCTTTCAGTGGCGGTGACGAAATGTCGGAGGGAGAGGATGAGCTTTCGTTCTAACAACTCCAATCAAGTTTCCAGCTCAACCAATTTCATCCCAAGTATTTTGTATTTATTTTGAACTTTTGAACCACCCATAATTTATTCTTCACAATTTCATGCTTGATTGAATGAACCGAATCGCACTTTATCAGGTAAGATCTAGGTTAGAATCATTTTTTCTCCTCTTGCGGCGACTTCATCTCCGACTGTTCGGTGACGATCGGGTTTTCAACGAGAGCATCTCTCTTACGATCGCTGGCCTTCTTAGCGTCATCTTCTTTCTTCTCCCCCTTCTTCACCTCCTCCTTCTTCTCGACCTTCTTTTCCTCCTCCGTCTTCTCGAATTTAGTCACCGATTTGTCCTTTTCCTTGTCATTGTCTGGCTCTTTGGGTTTCTCCTTCTCCTCTTTCTTTTCCTCTTGCTTTTCTTCCTTCTTTTCTTCCTTCTTCTCATCCTTTTTCTCTTCTTTCTTCAACTCTTCCTTCTTTTCAATCTTCTTTTCTTCTTTTTCCTTCTCCTTTTTTACGTCCTTCTTACCTGATTCGGTCTTTGATTTCTCTTTCTTCTCCTCCTTCTTCTCTTCCTTCTTCTCCTCCTTCTTCGACTTTTTCGATTTCGATTTCGACTTTGACTTGTCTTCCTTCTTTTTCTCCTCTTTATCATCCACCTTCTTCTCCGATTTCTTCTCTTCCACCTTCTTTTCCTCCTCCTTCTTCACCTCCTCCTTCTTCGACTTTTCCTTCTTCTCCGAGACAGGCTTCGGCTCCGGAGGCCCAACTCCTCCATCCATTCCGGTCATCGTCTGGGTGGTGGTGGCCATTGGTTTTATTGCTGAAAGTGAGCCGGTTTCCAATCAGGCAAACTGCTGAAACTGAAGAAACTCACGTGGCGGTTGAATTTCCACATTGCCTTTCTTCTTCTTTCCGCCGCACAGCAAGAAGACAACTGGCAAAAAACCGAACGTGATCCAGAGATTCAGAGCGACTTCCATCGAAACTTGTATTTGGTCACGAAGAGAGCTGTAGACAGACACAAGCAATGACTGTTTCGAATTTCACAGCTCTCTACGCTTTGACAAGATTTGACATTTGAACTTCAGAAGAGTTCACGTCACTTTAAGAGTTCACGTCAATTCGACTGGAAATTGTAGATTTTTCAGTTCGCTGTCAGATTTCAATCGACTAGAAAGTTTTATTGACAAGCAAAATCACGAAAAAGAAGGGAAATTCATTTATTCCGTCTACCATTGTCGTCCCCAAGCGCGTCCGTAATTCTCGCCACGCTGGCCGACGTTTCGACCCCAGCCGCCGAAATTGAACTGTCGTTTTTCGATTCGGCTGAAAATTACAGACGTGACCGACTGAAACTAGAAGTGAAAAACCCACTGAAGATTAATTTCTCCGTGCTCGACGGCGAGCACTGAAAGGAGAAGAGAGACGAGGAAAACGAGGCAGAACGAGAAGTTCATCTTGGTTTTTGGAGATGTTCTTCCATGGTTCAGAAGCGCTTTTTATAGCGACAAAGCGACAAAGAAAGTGCGAATGGAAACTGGTTTCGAGAAGTTTCGAGAAAAAAATGGAGCTTTTGTTTTCAGATGAGAACCTTCAGAACCTGTTCCAGCGTCTGATTGGTACGCGGAGCGCTCTTGGCAAACAACAATGAAAACAATTGAAGAGACCAATTTATCAGATTTGTTTGCCGCATTTTTTATTTATATAGTGCACGTCCTTATGGATTGTACTCGATGGGGAGGTTCTTGCGACGAACCATACCGTCTCCCTGGAACCACTCGCGACGGAACTGCTTGGCGGCTCCGTCCGGAGTGTTGGTCCACTCGACGGTGATGCGGTCGTTGTTGGTGTCCTCCTGTCCGAAGGCGAACGCGTCGCACGAGACGGCGAGCAGGACGGCCTCCTTGGGGTCGAGCACTCCGCACGGCGGGTCCACTCCGAGACGCTTCATGTTCGTCGTCTTGATGCCGTAGCCGATGCGGCGCGCCGACGAGTTGATCACCTTGATGTGGTAGGTGTGCTTGTCGTCGTACGGCGCGTTGAACACGATCTTCGCGTTCGGCTGCGTCTGGATGTCTCCTGGTGGGACGGATTGGGCCATTGCTGGTTGCTTGAGGGAGTTCTGGAGAGGACTCGATGCCCGAACTGACGATTCGGCCGCCTTTTAAAGGCTTCTTATCGCTAGCCTCGATCTGACCTGCTCCAGAATTCTAGAATTCTAGTTTCATTTGTGAGTTCACGTAACTGATAAACCGCGGGGAAACTGAATCAATCAGTTATGGGGTTATGCGCGAACCGGCAAAAAGAGGAAAAAAGTACTTTTTCACTTTTTCCACTTTTTTCCGGTTCGCGTATAACCCCATTACAAAAAAGTTTTCTAATAGGTGGGGTCTGCATTTGCCAACTAGCTTGGGTCTGCTAATTTGGGTCTGCTAGTAAACCGGGTATATCCTGAGCATGATAAACAACAAATGCACCAGTTGAATTTAAATCAATTCACATTTATTTCTATAAGGATGAGTTGAAGAATCTGGATGTCTGCGTGTTGAGTGCTGGCTGGCTGGCTGGCGGGTTGGCTCCTAGGCACATTGGCGAATACTTTGAGAGCGTCTTCTGATTGGAACGGCCTTTCGTTCTTTCTTCGGAGCGACGGATTCTCTTCGGGAACGGGAGCGGGAGCGGCTGCTTTCGGAATTCGAAGAGGACTTCTTCTTCTTGGCAACGGCGATCTGTTTGCCTCTCTTTTTCGGTTGCTCTTCGGCAGACTCGCTGCGGGAAGAGCTCTCCGTCGTCTTCGTCGAGATCGTCTTCTTTCCTCTGCTCTTCGGAGCAGCTGAAGCGTTCTTCCCGCGAGCTCTTTTTTTCTTCGGAGCAGCCTTGCGAGTGCTGGATCGGGATCGGGAGCGAGAACGAGATTTCGCGGCGGCAAATGCGGCGGCGGCCTTTTTGTTAGCAATACGAGAAGAACGACGAGGGCCAAGTTCGGGTTCCTTTTGGACCTTGCGGCTCGATGAGCGCGACGTGGAGCGAGAATTCGTGCTCGAACGGGACGAGTGACGAGAAGAGCTCGATTCGCGGGAACGGCGCGACGAAGAGCGACGACGTCGCGACTTGAAGCTGAAAATGCACGTTTTCAGCCATTTGTTCTCTGAAAGTTCCAACTCACCTCGGCGAACGGGCGGTGTGCATCTCCTCGGAAATAACACTCAATCTCCGGGAAGATCTTCTCGTTTGAGTGTTCGCCTTCTTCACAACCGCACGTCCGCGAGACGCACTGCGAGAGCGGCCCTGAGAACTGTCACGGTCACGTGACGACGCTCTCGAAGCGAGACGACTTCTACGATTCTTCCCTGAGGCATTCATATCGCTCCTGATTTGAGTGGTGGGAAAACGAACGTCCCCCTTTTATGGACAATTTGACCCGATGAACTTTTGGGACAAAAAGCGAGTAGTGCCACGTGGAAAAATAGGAAAAACAAACGTTTATTGCAATTGGAATTGAACTTTAGAAGTTAGAAGTCCATAATTAGAAGCTAGAAGGAGTGGGGCCGTTGATACAACAGAAGTTTCAGGCAGTTTCCGCGGACGTCATCTGATTATCCCCATCCCCATCCGCCGTACCGTCTACCGCCTCCCCATCCGCCGCGTCCACCGTATCCACGTCCCCATCCACCGCCGCCACGTCCCCAACCGCCGCCTCCTCGTCCGCCGTAATAACCGCGACGTCCCCATTGTCGCTTCACTCGAGTGTGTTGGTCTCTGAAAATGAGCACACTTAGTGAATTTCAGCTGGAATTTCAGCTGAAGAACTCACTCTGTGCCATCAATCGAGTCGTGAACGGCGCCGAACGGTCCCATATCGGGATTCCAGCCGCCGAGATCGGATCTAGCTGGAAGTGCCAGCGAGGCGGCGACGACGAGAAGGCACGCAAATAGAATGAAGTATCGCATTTTTTGGAGTGATCTGACAAAACCCGCGAAACTAGAGTCTTTTATACAAGATAAGGCGTTGCGGAACTCGGCGAAGAACCACGTGGCAGAGAGGAGAGACGCAGAGAATCAGAGAGATATGGGAGAAGATCAGTGTGTCTCTGTTTGGTGAACAGAAAACGAAACCGAAAGCACACGACTTTTTCTCCGCGCAGACTGATCTCTCGGAATCTCAGATCTTCACCGGGGGATGTGTATCTAGAATGGTTTTGTTCGTCAAAGATGATCTTGTGATATGCGCGCGCGCGCCATCGCCGAAACAAAAACACAGTGAGAATCAGAATCAGAATCAGAATCAGAACGAACAGATGGAGAAGAAGGAGATGGAAAAGAATCAAGTTGTTCGAATCGAATTGGTATTGATGTCTGTCTGGCTGGCTGGCGAAGAAGAAGAAGACGTCGTCGTGTGTTTGTCCAATTTAGAAGTGAGAAAGTGGGAGTGACTATCTTTTAGTAACTATGTGTTTACATTAACCTAATAGTAATTAGCGATTGCCAAATGTATGTATTTCCTGTATTAGAGCGGTATTCCCCAAGATGGCGACTTTCAGCACTCATATCTGGAAAACTAGAAGAGGTAGAAGAAAGTTGTCAACTGACAAAATGTAGCTGACAAAGTGAAAAACATTTTGTTAGTTGACAGTTGTTTTCTATCCCTTCTAGTTTTGAAGATATGGACACATTCCCGATCACAATGGCTTCATTACTTTCTCAGTCCAATTTAGACGTCGTCAATCTCGACTTCCAGGTAGTCGGCTCAATTCGAGCCTTGTTAAGTTTCAGCTCGGCTTTTTTCCAGTCATTTGTCCTTCAATTTGAAGCAATTCGGTGGGAAAAGTGAAATCGAATGGAATGCCTCACAAATCGAGTCTCGCCACGTCCTTGGCCCAGACTCGCGGATGCCGTTGAAATAGTGTTGAAGGCGTTCGACGCGTCTGAAAAATTTCAGATCCTTGAAAAACGAGCAGATTCTCACATTTTCCGACTCACTCGTGTCTAGTCTCGTTCTTTCGAATCACGTCTTCTAGTTGGACTCCAGCCGCGGCGTCATCTTCTTCCAACGAATCCACGGTGTTCAGCCAGCCGAGTGGGAACGCTTGGGTTTCAGAGATTTTCAGACAAAGCAGCAGAAAACAGACGAATAGCGCAGGTGACGTCATTGTTTTGTGGAGGAATCTGGAATTCAGAAGGCGAATCAAGAATTCGTTGGGGGGTGATTGGAATAAACAAAAAAGGGAACAAGTGACTTTATAACACTTGTCCGAAGTCAGCCGACACACACCGAATGCGTACTTTTTGTCGGAATTCGTCAAAGATGTACCCCCGAGGAGTACGGTATTACACGTCACTTTCCTCTTCCAACTTCCTTATCAGTTGGCTCGATTCCCGGAGCCGGAGCTCAGCGGGAATGAATCAAAATCACAGAATTCGTCATAGAATCAAACTTTTGGTCTTTTTTATCAGTCGGCTCACTTCCTGATTGTAACCTATTTAAATTTTATTTATGACTGAAATTCGCGAAAAAATGATTCTTCTGATCGTGCTCCTTCTGCAAATCGGAGCCAATTCCAGTGTGCTCGGTGCCACGTGTCATGGCGCAGAAGTGATGGATCCAAGTGGCAGATTGTGAGTTTCAGACAAGTTTCAGACGAATTTCAGACAATCCAACCAATTTGACCTACTTTTCCCACTTTCAGCTGCTATATTGTGAACCCGACAAGTCTGGCGTTTGGCGACGCAGAACGGGCGTGCAATCAGTATGGAGGCTACAAATTGGCCAAAGTTAGCAGCATGATTGACAATAACTTTTTGTTCAGTATGTTATTGAACTTGCAGAAGAAGCCAATCAATCTGAAATTGCTGATTTTTTCAGAATTTGCGAAAAAGGACGGCTACTTGTTCATCGGGGCGACTGACGTCACTCCAGATGGCAGTTGGGAATGGGTCGATGGAAGTCGAATGGAGTTCTCCAACTGGGCTACCGGTGAGCAGAAGGGATTACTGTACCACGGGGAGAAACAATGTTACGTCAGTAAATACGCTCTATTGAAAACAATTTGAATTTCCAATGATGCTCCGTTCGTACGACCGCGCCCTGTTTAGCCCCCCGTGAATCAAAATCCAGCTCATTTCCAGCGAGACCCGTAAGGTACGGTGCCAGTCGTTTTTCAAATGTACGGGTTTGTGCAATAGAGCGTATTCACTGACCCCAAAAGTTTCGGGAAAATCGGGAAATTAAAAAAAGTGCCGCTCACGGTATTTCAGCGCCAGTGTTCAGTTTCTTTTAAAAGTTTCGCAACGAAAACGTCAACATTCTTGGCTCGAAATGAGTTATTTTGGGTTGCACCTAGTATCTTGATCAACTGTCAAAGTGAGCCCCGCCCCCTTTGTGTCACACCTGCTCAACCTGCTTGAGTCCTATCTTGATCGATTCGTAATTATGAGCCCCTTTGTTTTGTACCTATCTTGATCGAATTAACTTGATTACCTAACTGTAGAATGAGCCCACCTGCCTGGCACCTCCATAGACAGATAGATAGATAATACGATACATACACGTCACACCACCTGTCCAATTGGCAGCATGTCCTTGTCTAATTGACTTGTCAATAAAAAATGACAAATTTTGATTTTATGCCAGGAAGAAGTGACAAAAACAAGAAGCTTATCAAGTTTCTCTTCTTTTACATTTTCAGCTTTAAAACTGTACTATTAAACATTTCCCGATTTTCACGAAATTTCTGTAAATGGTGTGAAGATCTTCAGATGGCCCCAAGACTGGCTCATGTGCGATGATGCGCTATACGGATGGAAAATGGGAGAGGACGAGCTGTGAAACGCTGCTCCCTTCGATTTGCTATGGATTGGCTCGCGGAGCTCCGACTGATGCTCCGACTAGTTAGTTTCAAGGGTCGGGGAAAGAATGCAACTTCAATTTCAGCCCCGAGAACGACTACAAGAACGACGTGGAAGGAGGGGCAGTTTTTGATGTTCATCGGGGATTCAGAGTCGATGGGAGACCCCAATGGGACTGCGAATGCAGCGGATTTCTATTCTAAAGTGAGCCGTTCCACTTTCAGACACAAAAAGAAGAAGACGTCCGTTTCAGCAAAGAGACCTCATTATGGCTGCTGGAGATCACGTCTTCAACAACAATATCGGAGGGGACAACTTTGTTTGTGACGTCTGGGCGGACGTCTCCTTCTACGGATGGGGTTGGTTTCATGTTTCAGCCTCTGTATTTCTCCGAGTTTCAGCATCGTATCAGCAGGGAATGTCGCTTGGAACCCCTCTGAAACAGACGACGTTTGACAGGGATCTGAAAATGTATGACTGGCAGAACTACACTTATCAGATGAATAACATCACCACGTCAGTTGAGGTTGCGAGAAAATTTCAGACGAGAAGTTTCAGAGCGATCGAAGGGCTCCGAAGGTTTCGCTGGTACCCGCGAGCAGACGAGATGGGATACAATGTGCTCGTCTTCTTCACGGCACGTCAGGACTTTTCAGATGTTCCATCGCTTTTCGAGCCGTTCCCGAACTTTGATGAGATTGTCGTCGTGCTTATGAATGGTGCGAAACGAGCTCTGCAATGCTATAATTCCAGTGTTCTTCCAGGATCCCCGATGAAGGTGCCTTCGAACGATCGGAGAGTCTCCAAAGTGACCATCTCCAACGCCTTCAACCAGAATGACGTTCAATCTTTGGCGAATGCGCTTAAATGCCAATAAACTCTTTCTTCTCATGGTTCTTATCAGAGAATAGCTGGAGTTCCGGGGGGACTTTGATCATTTGATGTTTCGAATCGAAATTATTTTAGTTTTCCTGTTTCTTATCACTCCCCCCCTCCCCTGTGTCCGTCTCTTTCAGCAGCCATTTGCTCACCATGCAATCGGCCGAGACAGCAGTTTTTCTGCTTCTCTGCGCTTTCCTCGCGTCAGACGGTGTCTTCGCTGCCACGTGTCATGGAGAGGAGCAGCTGGATCCGAGCGGACGTTTGTAAGTTATTTGGGTCTGCTAGATTTGGGTCTGCTAGATTTGGGTCAGCTAGATTTGGGTCTGCTAACTTGGGTCTGCTAGATTTGGGTCTGCTAACTTGGGTCTGCTAGATTTGGGTCTGCTAACTTGGGTCTGTAAACTTCGGCAGCTAGAATGGGTCTGCTAACTTTGGGTCTGCAACCTCGGGTCTGCTAATATGGGTCTGCTAGATTTGGGTCTGCTAACTTGGGCCTGCCAGATTTGGGTCTGCTAGATTTGGGTCTGCAAACTTGGGCCTGCAAATTTGGGTCTGCAAACTTGGGTCTGCAAACTTGGGTCTGCTAGATTTGGGTCTGCTTGATATGGGTCTGCTAGATAGACAGGATTTCCCATCAATCGTGTATTTCAGATGTTTCCTCCTTCATCCCGGCATGAAGTCTTTCCATGACGCTGAAAAGGCGTGCTACGACTATGGCGGTTACCATTTGGCATCCATTCCCACGATGATCGACAACAATTTCCTTTACAGTAAGTAGAAGCTCTATTGGTATTGATGATCGTGAGCTTCTTAAAGTTTTCAGACATTTCCACGCACTCGAACGTTTACAGCAACTATTTCTGGCTCGGACTCACTGACATGACTGCAGACGGGTCTTGGGAGTGGATCGATGGAACCGACTTGAACTTTATGTACTGGTCCCCGGGTAATTCTGAAAAGAACGCCGAGACCTTCTGGAATTCTGAATTCAGTGTCCTCGTCTACTGACGGCTACTGTGGAGCCATGCGAACTGCGGATGGGCGGTGGCAAGAGCAAGACTGCTCCAAGCCTTACCCGTTTTTCTGCTATGGACGAGCTCAAGGAGCACCGACGGACCCACCGGCTCGTGAGTTTCAGCTCCCATGTTTCAGCCTTCAAAATACTGAAATTTTCAGCGCCAAAGACAACTGTGAAGCCAACGAGGAAAGAGGAAGTGATGGTGAAGTTCATGGCGGATGCGGAGTCTTTGGGAGATCCGAACACTGATCAGAATGCGCTGAACTTCTATAACCATGTGAGTTTGGCTGAAAATGGAGTAGATCAAAAGGAGAGGAAGAAGTAGATCAAAGGTCAAATTCAGGAGCGCGAGTTCATCCGATCTGTCACCGATTACCTCTTCGCAAATCCCACCGACAACGGGAACACGTGCAAGTTCTACATGCAGCCCGCGTTCTACGGATACAGTAATCCCACTCCCTCCCCTTTTTCAGTCATAATCGGTAGTTGTGATTTTCAGCCCAATACGAGCAGGAGTTCGAGCATAGTCCCGCCTGGAGCAAAGGTCAATTCGACAACTTGCTCGAGTCGAATAAGTGGGACGACGGGACGACGACGCTCGCCTACAACATCACAGAGTAGGGCTGAAACTTGTCTGAAACTCTCCAAACTAACTTTCTTTTCCATTTTCAGCGCAATCACTGGCGCCCAACACTACACATGGTCACCGCCGATGGAGGACATGGGCTACACTGTGCTCGTCTTTCTGACGGCTCGCCAGGACTTCTCCGGTGTCCCGTCGCTTTTCTCCCCATTCCCGAAGTTTGACGAAGTCGTCGTGGTGACAATGAACGGTAATCGGGATGGTTCATGACGTGGCATGACGTGGCACCTTGTTGTTATAGGCGCGAAAATGGAAACGCCCGCCGGCGTGACTTCAATCGGCGTGACCAACGATTTCAATGCGATTGACAGCCAAAATGTGATTAACGCACTCAAATGCCATTAGTTTTCACATTTTCCATTTGTTTTTGGTTTTTTGGGGGGAAAATCATTATTATTCGCGTCTAAGAGATCGGTTTGTGTGAAGAGGGATCGTGAAAATAAAATAAAGGAAGAGAAGAAAAGGACAGAATGAATTACAAATAGAGGGAGAGAAAAATGGAAAAGATGCCTGGCGAAGGGGGAAAAAATAGTTACCCGTTCGAATCTCGTGGTTTTTTTTTCGCAGAGTGGGTCGGATCATACAAAAATACATATGAAAATGGTTAAACTAGTGGCACAGTACTGGCCGAAACGGTGTGGTCCTAATATCTCGAGAACCAAAAGAGCTAGCAAAAAATTGGCAACTACAAAGTTGTAGATCACGAAAAGAGCTACAACTTTGTAGTTGACCACTTTTTGATAGCTCTTTCGTCGGTTCTCGAGATAAATTGAGACCAGTACTGTGAATACGGGGGGGGGGAACAGTTTCAGACAGTTTGCGTGTTTGTCGACGTGGCAGCATTGACTGCTGCGGAAGACGTGACTGTCGTCGTCGGGGTGGCTGAAGAAGACGTCGAGGATCCGCTGGACGGGATGGAGGAGGTGATCTCGATCGGAGTCGGCAGACTCTCTTTGCGAATTGTAGCGGCGCGTGTGATCGAAGCGGACCTTGATTTGACCTGGAAAAAAGGCGGGAGTTTGAATTTGAATTTGAATGAATCTTCTCCTACCTGCACCAAGTTGACGATCTGTCCCGGCGTGATGGCTCCCCCGGACGCCGGTCGAACTGCAGCTCCCAAATCCGTCAGACTGCCGCGATGCTCTTTTGCCGATCGAGCCGACATCGGCGCCGACCGGTAGTTGCTCAAATTCGTCGACGTCGTGCTCGTCGTCTGCGGTCGTGACGTGGACTCGAGAGCACTCGCCGAGCTCCGACTCGACATTGGCATCACGAACGACTTGGCGTTGGCGGCGTTGAGCACAAGTTGCGGAGCCACAGTGGGTGTGGAGAAGCTGAAATTCTCGGTGTGCTCCGAGTGGTCGAACGAGAATCCTTGTGAGTCCGACGATTCCGAGTTGGCTTCCGGGGAGATGATCGCGTCGGAGGCGGCAGTAACGCGGTGGTGATGGTAGTGATGACGGTGATGATGGTGGTGTGGATCGTCGCCGAGCTCCAGACGCGTTCCAAAGTCCTCGGCGATGCCTCTGGAGTGATTTGTGAATTGGGTCTCATTCCGCATTTCGGTGTAGTACCCAAAGTGTTTCAGAATGTCGCTCTTGCACATCGGACACGTGCGATGCTCCAGAAGCCACGGATCGATGCACGACTTGTGGTAGATGTGTCTGGAATTCGAGACTTGTTTTCTAGAAGTGAGCTGCTAAAAGACTCACTTGCAAGGGAGCATTCGGACACAGTCGTTCAACGCGTACGGCTCCAGACAAACTACACAATCGGTCTGACACTCCTGGAGCATTCCAGGCGTTATTCCCATCGTTGGGATCCTAGTGAGCGCTTTGCGAGCAGCGTTGAACAGTCTGAAACTCGAAAATGAAGACGTCTGAAATTCGAGAAACCCGGAACCTCCTCTGAAGTCGATCCTTAGCGTGTGCATATCGAAACCGTTGCACATAGTAGAAGACGAGCCACGCCAACGAGATGACCATCAGAATGATGAAAGAGATCGAGACGAACAGGACGGACGTCTTCGAGAACGACCGCAGCGCGTCTGTCGACGTCTCCTCCATGTTGGCCGACGAATTCTGAAAGGTCAGATGAGTAATCACGTCTTCTTTTCAGAGAAACTCACGGGATTCTGATTCTCGACGTTGCACTGTTTTCCGGTCTCCCGAATGCTATTCATGTTTTGCGGCTGGACATGAAACCACGAAACCTTAAAAACATACACCTGTGCTCAAGCTCGAGCCGAGAAAATGCAATTACCCGTGAATTCGGAGCTCTCACGTCAGCCACAATCAGAATGTTTTTGGGTGCCTGCTCGACGAGCTCCTTGCAGTTGGTCAGGCAGTTCTTACAGAAGTACACCCGCTGCGCGTCGTCGAACTTTGTGCCTGAACGAGATGCTTCTAGGTGATGACGTGGTGAAGTCTTCTGAATACTCACTTTCCGAGCACAAGTCCGTGTAGGCGGGCAGGAACGTGCTGCCATCCTTGCTATGGAAGACGAGCTCGGTTTGTAGGGTGCCGTACACGTCTTCTGCTCCGACGCATTGCAGTTTCACCTGAAAACCACGGAAGAATGAGGTTTTCTTCATCGTCAACGTCTTCAAATCTCCACTTACGTTCGTATAAACCGCATCGACGCTCGACTGCAAGAAGCGCATCAAAAGACAGACGAGAAGGTGTCGGATCGGACTGTGATGGTATCTCATGAGGCCACCCCGCGCCCTGAAAATGAAGACATTCAGACGACGTGACAGACGAGACAGACGATTCGCGAGAATTGAGAAGAAGAAGAAGAAGGGAGAAGAGCACAAAACATGAGCCGAGGGGGGGGGGGGTAATTAGAAATGGATTGTTGTTGTTGTCAAGGAAGGAAATGAGGGGGTAGGAGGAGAGGGAGGAGGAGTGGTAATTAGAAATGGAGGGGCTCCAATAGAAGGCGTCGAGGAGAAGAAATAGAAGAAGAAATAGGAGCAGATGTTTGATTGTGCTCTTCTGCTCTCCAGAGTCTCTGGGAATGAATGCAATGAAGATGAAGAATGTGGACGACGACTTCTTGTGACGTCTTCGCGGACTTTCAGATTTCGCGCCAATCCGGTGAGATCAAGATTTGACGTCTTCTATTTCACTTCTGCTCTCTTCCGGGAAATCGCGGAGAAGTCATTCCAATTTCTGGAACGACCCCCCATAAGGGTTCGAATGACCTATCAACCACCAAAACGAAACGACGTCAAAGACCACAAATCAGATCGGCAGAATTGGATAACAGAGGGTTCGGAGGCGGGGCGCCGAAGAGCCCATAAACTATTGCACATAAAAGTGTTGAAAATGAGCCAAAGAGCCAAGGAGCCCAAGGAGCCAAGGAGCACATGTTCGTTGTCTCTTCAACCACAGGAGAGAGAAAACGAGAAAGAGAGAGAGAAGGAGAGCACATGGGGCGGCTCCACGAGCCAAAAACCGACGTCGTCGCGGCGGTCTCCTTCTTCTGAATCCCCCTCGGCTTCTCGCTAATGCTCTCACTCTCTCTCTCTCTCTCTCTCACTCACTTCGGAGAAAAGGGAGAGAGAGGGGGCTCTTCGTTAACCCCGGGGGCTCACATAAAATGTAGCCGTTGTGAAAAGAGGAGGAGGAGGAGGAGGTGGAGGAGGAGAGGGTCCCCAGTCGTCTCTCTCTCTCTCTATCTCTCTCTCTCTCTCTCTCTCTCTCTCTCTCTCTCAAGGGACCTATCGATTTTGAGAGAGAAAACGAGAAAAGTTGGATGGTGTTCTTGCGAACTCCGCTCAAGGAGGAAACGATAACGAAGTGCTCGCGGAGCCCCGGCTCAAAACCTGTCTGGCTGCTCCTGCTCCTGCTCCGGAGCCCAAAGCCAGTCTGATAGCGACGAACCAAAAACAAACAAGACTGCGGAAAAAAAGGAAGGATTATAATGATTCCAGACCATTTCTTTTCGCCCCGCCATTTGTGATGATGATGATGATGATATTACATTCAATATAACTGCTTCGAATTCTCGGAAAATGAGCGCAGAAGATCTATGAAATACACAGATTCCGCGTTTTGATCTACGGATTTAGAGGCGATGAATGATTTGTTTTCGAATTTTCAAAATTTTCAAAATTTCAATATGAAAGTTGTTGCAAACTTTCAAATTTCAAACTTTTCCCGCCAAAAATGCCGCCTAAATTGTCAGTTTTCGATGGGGGCTCCTAGCAACCGAGAGCACAAAGCACAACTAGATATACATATGTGCATGTTTCCATGTGCTCGAGGAGCCAGAAAAACAAGTATTTCTATCCAATTTCCGGCTCCGGCTATCACCGGAAACGTATAGTTTTCGGCCAGAACCGCTCCCAACTTCCGGGTTCTTTATAGCGAATTCCGTGACGCAATTACCTGTGTTGGGGTGGGAGATTTGAAATTGGAATTGTAGTGGTCAGTTATTCAGAAACGACGTCTTCCTGAATCTGATACATTCGCAGGTAGATGCGGTGACGTCTTCTGGCCGGAAATGCGAGTTCCGATTCCGATTCAGAATCGACATTTTTTCAGCGGGGCACAAACGAGGAAGTGGGGATTTTCAGAGAAATTCAGTTAGATATGTGATTGGTTTTTGGAATAGAAAAGTGCGTGAGCCGCCCGGCGGCCCGGCTTGTGAAGAGCACAACGGAGCACATAGGGATGCTCACACAGAGAAGAGCACTACTCAATAGGACACAAATTGAGGAAGAATTTGAGATGAGCTGGAAAACGAGAGGGGGGCGTCTAGCTGAAAATACTGGAAATCGAGAGGGGGAGCCTAGCTGGAACTAGGGCTGTAATTGGAATGAGGCTAGACGCTCGCTGAAAGAGCTGATGAAGCTGAAAAAAAATAAATGAGACAGAGAGCCAGACAGGAGACGTGAGTCATGGGAAAAAGAGAACATGGGCGTGAGCCTTCTTCTTCTTCGAATTCGGAGTGGGGATTGGCCGAGTTCAGAGTCCAATTAGGGAGACGCCGAAAGTGCGACGAGGATCGGATTTCAAACTAATTGCAGAGTGGAAGTGCACTCTGAAGGAAAACGGCTGAAAGTGTATTCAACACGACTCGAGATGGACCAGAAATCGTCAAGTTTCTGAAAGTTCTGACTGGAACCGTCACGCTTGACGCCTTCAAGACTTCCCCACCCACTCCTCCCCCACATCATCATTATTTAATTTATTTTTCTTCAAAAGTCAGCGCCGAGTCGAAATGATAAATAATCCCTCTTTTCCCTTTCTTCTTCTCCTCCTTCACTAAAAAACTTTCGCACACACAAATCCCATATTTTTGTTCCCACCACCCCTTCATAGATCAGCTCGCAACAGAAAGGAAAAGAAAAGAAAAGAAAAAGATCTGTCTCTTTCTTTTCTTTTCTTTCCTCACCACTTCCCCAAACAACAGTGAAATAATAATCCCGGATGTGAAAACTGAAACCCGATATTTGCATTGGATTGGGGGGGGGGGGGGGGGGGGGTTAGGAAAGAGGAAGTGATCGTTTGATACAGGAGGTGGTTTGGCAGACCCAAACAAGCAGACCCAAGATAGCAGACCCAAGTTTGCAGACCTAAGGTAGCAGACCCGAATTGGCAGACCCAAGTTAGCAGACCCAATACAGCAGACCCAAGATAGCAGACCCATTTCTAGCAGACCCAAACCAGCAGACCCAAAGTAGCAGACCCAAGTTAGCAGACCCAAATTAGCAGACCCAAGTTTGCAGACCCAAGATAGCAGACCCAAATTAGCAGACCCAAGTTTGCAGACCCAAGATAGCAGACCCAAATCTAGCAGACCCAAACCAGCAGACCCAAACTTGAATCCTCACTATTGCGTCAAAGCTCGGCGAACTTTTTAGTACAACGCAACTTTCCACTTGCCACTATGACTCATAGTCAGAGCCAATCTCTTCAACGTACGTAAGTAATTCAGAACCGAATTGCTAATAAGTTTACCTCTTTTTGGCGCCAACTCAGCTCTCGCGTGACTACCCCTCCCCCAGGTTTGGAGGGTAGATCAAAACGTGGTAGATCAAAAACATGACAGGATGAGAAAAAGAGAAAAAGAGAGAAAACGGGTGAAAAGTGTCAGTTGCACGTGAGGAAGAGAGGCGAAAAAGAGACAGCTAATTGGGTTTTTGAAGGATCGCGGCGGACCCCTCGGCCCCTCCGCCCCGCCAAAAAAAAGAAGAAAAAACGAAAACTTTTGTTGTTTTCCTTCCTCCCCTGTCACCGCTGGATGACAGAAATTGAGGGAAACAGATAAGCTTCTCTTCGTTTTCCGCGTTTTTGTTCACAATTGCTCCGTGTGCTCCGTGTGCTCATAGATCAAATTCCACGCGGGCGAAAGGGAAAAAGCGGGAAAAACGAATGGAGAGAGAGTGAGAGAGGGTGTTAATTAATTCTGGAGACGTGACGATGACTCAGTAGCATCTGAAGCTGTCTATTTTTTTCAAGGAAGGGAACGGAGATCTTCTTTTTCTTCTTCGTCGTCGTGAATTCAGAATTCAGAATTCAGAACTCATTCTCAGAAGTCTCTCCATGTTTTCAGAGCAAGAGAGAGAGAAAAGGAGGGTTAAACTAAACGAATATTATTATTCTGGATTTCTGAGAAGACGTGGAGAAGGAGAAGAAGAAGACCTTCATTAGATGTGTGCCGAATGAATTGGAAATTGGAGAGAAGAAGAAAAAGAAGAAGAAGTTGAGGAAGAAGAAGAAGAAGATGTGATGATGACGTTGGAAACGGATATTCAGAATATTACGCAATCCGGATGTGAATGAATCCGTGGCGATTGCCCCCCCCCCCCCCCCCCCTTCAAAATGTGCACGTTCTAGAATCTAGAAGAGTGCTGAAAATTTCAGCTTTTTTCCCGCCACTGAAAGGCTTCTAGTAGATCAAAACGGTGATCTATATTGAAGAAGCCGTGGAGCGCTGACACATTCTGAGCCGCCGAGCAAGTGACCGTAATCTCATGTCATCCCCCCTTTACACACTTAAAGGATGCTCTTTGGCCACTCATCCGCTGAAATCTACTGGAATCAGGCGGGATAATCAGTAGATTGACGCCTACTTTTTTGAGGATTTTCAGATTTTCAGATTTTCAGATGAATCATTGAAATTTGACGAAGGCTTCTTTTTCTTGTTCCCACACCTTTCCTTTTTCACTTTTTACTTGAAGTGGCCGATGAATTCTTGAAAATTCTGAAGTAGAAGAAGAAGAAGACGTCGGTGACAGGGTGACGTCAAGATTATTCAGGAAGGAAGGAAGGAAGGAGAAGCGAAGGGAAAACACGACGTCTTCTTCTTTTTCTTGCTTCTTCTTCTCTCATCTTCCTCCTGGAAAAGGAAACGAAAGAGAAAAGAGCAGGAAAACGAGTGAGTCATTGGAGGGGTTTTGCTCTTCGGAGCTCTTCTCACAAAGTTTCGAAGAGCCCGGAGCCCAGAGCTCGGAGCACCAAGAAAAGAGAGAGTTTTTTGGGGTCGAAAGGGGGTGCGGAACAAGAAAAGAGAGAAGAAAGAAAACGAAAACTCATTTCCGGATGTGGCGCCAAAGGGAATTCGCGCGCGCGCGCCACAAACATGTCCTCAGGGGGGTGTCGTTTTTTGAAACTTCTCTCGCTTTTCTTCTTTTCAGATTATTTGGCTGAAAATGAAAATGAGCCGCCGGGCAGACAGACAGAATAAGGAAATAAACGGAATAAGAATAAGGGGGAAGGGGGGGTGCGGACTTGAAGGACATCATGTCTGGAACTTGGCTGTGTAGTTTGGAGGAGACCTTGTCATATGCTACGTGACAGGCGTGACGTGACAGGTGTGACTTTTCATCTTGATCTACCGAATCATATGGTGCCCGCTAGACTGTAGATCAAAACACAACTAGTCGTTGATCTACCTGATCTACATAGTGGCTGAAAGTGAGTCACGCCTTCTGAATCTCAGAATCGTCTTGTTTTTCTTTTTTCTTTCTCCATTTTCAATTTCCCATTTTTTTCATAACCCTCTTCCTCAATTTCCTTTTTCAAATCTCTTTCCTCCTTTTACATGAAAAGGAAGAAATAAAGAAAGACAAAAAAAACAACAAGGAAGCAGAAGGAAAAATGACGAAAAAACGAGAAGAATGGAGATGGGAGAAGAAAGAAAGAAGGAAGAAGAACAAAAAAGGGACTATGGGGCACCCCAGGCGGCGGGCACGCACACGCAATTCCTCATCACACATTGCTCCTCCTCGTTGGTTGGTTGGTTGGTTGGAAAATAAGAGAAAAAGAGAGAGAATGTGAAAAGCATCAAGGTCCGATTCCCCCCTTTTGAAAACGGAAGCTCGAAATGGAAGGTAGATCAAAAATCTATGTTTCTTTTCAAACTGGACAAATGATCTACCAGCCACCAGAGTAGATCAAATCTTGATTCTCCTGAACATTGAATGTGAAAAGCACCAAGGTCCGTTTCCCCTTTTTAGAAACGTGGGGGCGCAAAGTGAAAGGTAGATCAAAAATCCATGGTTCGAAACTGAAATTTGATCTACCAACCACAGTGTAGATCAAATCGTGTTTCCCAAATCACAGAACTTGAAAAGCATCAAGGTTGAGTCCTACTTACTTAGAACAGAAGATCAAAGTGAGAGGTAGATCAAAACTCACTCTCTCTCTCTCTCTTGAAAGGAATCATGATCTACCAGCCAACAGCAGGTAGATCAAATCTCGTTCCTCGTAATCAGAAGTAGATCAGTTGGTAGATCGTAGATCACTAGCGATTTCAGCCATTTTCCTCGAACTGTCACAAATAAGCGAGAGGGTGATCCAATGCTTTTCGTGTCTAGACTAATAAATTCCGCCGTTTTTTTTTCTCCTCCGTTTCTCCTCCTTTCCCCCGTCTTTTCGCATTCCCAAAGCAAACCGAAAACGGGGAAAAATGGCGTTCTTCCGTCTTCCGCGAAGAAAAAACACAGAGGGGGCTAAATTCCCAATTGTGCGCCCCCTTCTTCTTCTTCTTCTTCCCCCACCCCACCACCACCACACGCACATAAATTCGCTCCGGAATTTTTTCGCGTTTTTTTTTTCACAAAAATAGATGAGGCGAAGCAGCAGAAAGTGGGGGGGGGGGGGGGGGGGGGGGACAAAAAACATCGGGTTTGGTTGACTGGCAGCGAATTGAAAAAGAGAGAAAAAACATAGAGAGAGTTGAAAACAAGAAATGTGCAGCTCGTTTTCATATTCAGATGCAGCTGCTTGGAGCCTGTTTTCTTCTGTTTTCCTGTTTTCGAGTTCAGGTTGTCATGGTGACTGTGCATTTTGGATGAGGAGCACCAAAATAATTAGTAATAACTAGTACTAAAACCCCCCGTTTGATGCTCCGGGCACAACCAGTTATTATGGCGGGAAAACCTAGAGGGGGGGGGGGGGGCGAAACGAGAAACCAGAAGACCAGAAGAAAACGCGAAAAGGGCTCGGGAAATTCGATTACGTCAATTCGGTTGTACGCGTTTGTGTGTGTGTGTGTGTGTTTTTCAGTCCTTCCCACCCCACAATCAATCAATCTTCTAAGGGGGACCGACAGACAAAAAGGGAAGAGGGAAGTGATAAAGAAGCGAGAAATGGAAGAAATGACCTTTCCTATCCGGCCCAATACGTCTTTTTTATGGCGCTGGGAGCGAATTGGGCAGGACCGGATGGGGGTGGATGGACAAAAGGGACGGCGAGTGGAGAGGTTTCGAAGAAGGCAATAGTTTTAGGGTCTGCTAGAAATGGGTCTGCTAGACCTGGGTCTGCTATTTTGGGTCTGCTAGAAATGGGTCTGCTACCTTGGGTCTGCTAACTTGGGTCTGCTATCTTTGGTCTGCTAGAAGCAGACATGTTACGGGCCGGTCGGCCCGGACTTTTGAAATGAAACGTTCAGTAGTCACTTTTTGACACTAAAGCTGACGTTTCGGTGCTCAAATCGCACTTTTTCTTGATGATATACTCGACTCTAACATTAAAGGATAGATTGCAAGAAAAAAAACACAATTTCTCGAAACTTTCTGAAAGTTTATTTCATTTTTTCCTCTAAATTTTCCCGATCCGGGCCGCCGAGCCGAGCCGATTTTCGGGAAGTCTGGCTAGAAGCTCTCTGTAACTATAAGAGTCCTCGGAAAGAAATAACTTTTAGGGTAGAAATTAGCGCGTTTTGTCCATAACAATGGCAACTCTTCTCATCCCCTCCCCAGTGTCTTCGATCCATCCACCCCGCCCCCTTTTCTTTGTGTTTCCCTCCCCCTTCTTCTCCTTTCTTCCAATGTATGTATTTATTCGGTCTTCCGTGAAAATCGACGGATTGAATAGTTTGCCGGCGGCGGGGCGACTAACAAGGATGCAAAAAGTTGCGGATTAAGGAATTGTACACACATTTCAATTCATTTCGTTTCATTCACCATTCATTTGATATATGTATGTATGTACAGACATACACATAAACAGTAAACAACCATATCCCTTTCTAAAACCACCACTTTCTGTTGTGACGTGGCATGAAAGGGGGGGGGGGGGTACAAAGTTTATTTCTACGAGACTATAAAAGTTAATTGACTTCTTGGCACGTCATAAAATAAGATGGTGGGAGGGAGGAATTGAGGAATAAAGAAAGCGCGCAACCAGTTGGATTACTAGAAGAAAATGTATTTACCGCCGCGACCAGTTGGATTAGAAGTTTCAATGGGATTTATGCGAATTGGCAATTGGTTGAATTGGAAGGTGGAAAATAAAGAAGGGGGTCCTGAAACAGAAACTCGAATGGGGGTAGGAATGGTAGATCAAAAACTAAAAGTTACCAAATTGAAGGTAGATAAAAATTGAAACTTTGTAGTTCCTGGTCGGCATTTCATAAAAAAAAATTGAATGTTTTTCGAATCTAGTGACCAAAATCTCTCACTCTCTCTCTTATCACCTGTCACCCGGCCCAGAAAGACGAGAGAGGAATTTCAGCCAAAGTTATGGAGAAAACTGGAAATTGCGAACTGGAAGAAGAACAAACAAGAGGTAAAAGGTGAAGGTGACAAGAAGCCCGGCTGGAAAACTGGCTAGTGAGTGCGAAAAGGAAAGGAAAAGGGGGGGGGAGAAAGTAATTAGCGAATTAGTGACACTAAATAACGGTAAGAGATGGGTTGGGGAAGGAAGAAAAGAGAGAGAGAGAGATATGAAGAAATGGAGAACAAGTACACCCCCCTTCTGTCTTCCGATTCTGTCTTCTCAGGCGCCGGACGGAGAAACAGAGAGAGAGATAGACCAAGACGAGACACACAAAAAAATGAGTGTGACCCGATTTTTCGCTGATTGCGGTGTGCGGTTCGGTTTACACCTTCCCCCCGAGAAGGCGTCGCGGAAGCGAAATTGTCGAGGAGCGCACGGTTTTTGCAGCAGATTCGTGTGGTTGTGTCCACACTGAGAGGGGACCCACCACTTGACCTACTCGGAAAGAGCGCGATTTGAGAGGAGGTGGGGTGGCTGGTTTTGAAGGAGCGGTACGGTAGTCTACATTAAGAATGTCGTATGGTCGGTTTTTGATCTCCCTTTATCTCGAAAACAACCGGGACAGCTGGTGGCTCTTTTTGTGATCGCGGCGGGGTTACGGTAGGTTTGTAGATCACACACTCTGGCATGAAACGCGGGAACCAGCGAAACCCCCCTCACTTCCTCTTCATTTCCTCCCCTTGTTATGGAAATTAGAGCGTGTATAGGATTTTGGAGGACATGCGGTGAACATAGTTAGCAGAGAGGAGGGGAGACAGCGAAAGAATAGGATCAATCTGTCAAATTCAAATCAAACTGAAATGTTTATTAGTGGTTGGGTGAGGATTTGGATGGATGATGAGATGTAGATCATTGGGGAGAAGCTTCCGGAGGTTTCAGGGAATCATCTGCGGAAACGAGGAAAGAGCGCCTATGGAGTAGATCACAGAGTTCCAGTTGGGATGGAGTAGGTCAAATTCAAATCGACCCAAAGACTTCAACAAAAGTGGGATGGAGAAAGAGAAGAAAAGCTAGTAGGCCAACAGCCGGAACAAGCGGCCCCAGTGGGGGAGGAGATGAAAAATGAATAAGTGAACTCGTTCCCGGTCAATCTGCAGCACACAGGTGACGGACATGCGGTCAGAGAGGGACAGAGAGAGGGAGTCATTTGGACGAGACGAGGACCGAAATTGCCCTCATGCGTCTCCCGGTTCGGCCGATAATTATAGTTGAGAGGCTGGTGACGGCTGCTGTGGCTGCCTTCCGTTCGGTTGTTATGGGATGAGACGGCTAGTGGCGCCCCCACGAACGAACAGAAGGAGAAGGAGAAGGTCGTTCGCGTTATGATCTGCTGCCTCGCTTCTCTTTCGAGATTTCGGGAAAGGGGCAGGGGGTTCCCGTGGAAATAGATAGAGGCGTTGGGATCTTGAAGAATACCATGTCTAGAAGTGCGATTCTCGGGCCGACGGGTTTTCGTGTTTCTGTATACAGAGATGTCCGGAAGTAAAAATTTGAAAGACGAAGGTCGGAAGTCGTAAGTCGGAAGTCGGAATTCGGAATTCCGGACATTTCTGGTATACATATCTCAGTTTTGAGAAAGCTCAACGATATGTAGCAGAGCTGTCCGGAATTCCGATTTCCGATTTCCGACTTCCGTCTTTCAAATTTTTAATTTCGGGCACCTTAATATGATGTATCCAGTGACCAGGCCATTTCAAATTCTAAGCAAATTTCTAAGAGCCAGTCAAACGACCCATCTAGGCTCAGCTAAGCCTGACCCATCCCGGACCAGCCTTTTCCAGGCCGCAGAAAAATGGTACAAAGTTCGAACATAGCTTATGGTATTGGCCATCAAAAAACATACATTTTGGATGATTGACTGACTTTTAGTAACTTTTTGTGGACTTGCAGATGCTCAAAGTATCGAAAACTCGCCTTTACAACCAAGAAGTGCAACCCTGGCTGCACTTGAAAATGACGAAAAGAGTTACGAAATCCGATAATTATCCAGGAATTCCCCGTACTGTGCGTCCCAAACATGGTGGTCAAAAAGTAGATCAAATTTCAAAACAATTTGAGAGCGTTTCCATTTCTCGTCGAAAACGTGACATTGATGAGAAGTTCGGCCTGTGAAGCTCTCCCCATAACCTTACCTCGACGACCGTGTCGCCCTCTGACCCCTCCCCCACAGATCCTTATCTCCCCTCCTCTTCCCGCGAGCAAGAGATCATAATAATCGGAATCGGGCATCACTTCTCGAATTCGCCTATCCCTTCCTCGCCACATCGCCGCTGCTTCACTGTTGTTGAAGCTCAAATTGTCCGAACCGAACCGAACCGACGATGATCCCGTTGATTTCGATTGTGACGTCGGCCACTGTCACCGCCGGCACGCTCTTGATGTGCTCCAGCAAAGAGCGTCAAGCGGTGCGAGTCGGCTGAAAATGGCTGAAAATGACTGCGATTTCAGACGCACAAGCCGCAGAAGTCGTCGTCCAAGTCGGCCTCGAAATCGCACCGCTCGCACTCGAAATCGAAGGACTCTTCGACAAAATCGGCTCGTAGCTCGAAGAGCTCGAGACGTTCGAAGCGCTCCAAGAAGCATCGTTCCTCGAAGAAGCGAGACTCGAAAAGAGCCGTGAGCTCGAAGAAGTCGGAGAAAGACGACAAGGGCTCGGAGAAGCCGGACAAGTGCGAGGCGGAGCAATGCGAGAAGATCAAGGTGAGCATGCTCTTTATTTACAGAGACATTGAGAGGGGTTGAGACTGGGTGGATTAGTTGGAGAATCGGAACTTTCTCTTTCTGTACTCGGCGGCCGGCTCCACTTCGACGGCGGCGGTTCTTGGCGGGCACGAGCAGTACTCGGCGTCGGTTCCCGGCTCACCGGCGACTCCGTCCTCTCCCGGAGCACCGTCCTCTCCGTTGGCTCCCTGCTGTCCTGGTGCACCGGCTGGTCCCTCGGCTCCCTGGGCTCCTGGCTGACCGTCGGCTCCCGGCGCTCCGGCTTGTCCTGGCGCTCCTGGAGCTCCGGCTGGTCCCGGCGCACCGGCGGCTCCGTTCCCACGGTGGCCGTTCTGTCCCGGAGCTCCTGGCTGCCCGGCGGCTCCGTCGTTTCCTGGCGCTCCGGCGTCTCCTTGTGGTCCCTGGGCGCCCGGCTGACCGTCCTGTCCGTTGTTTCCGGCGGCTCCTGGCTGTCCATCAGCTCCCGGAGCTCCAGCTGGGCCGTCTGGTCCTTGCGGTCCTGGCTCTCCAGCCGGGCACTTGATGCACTCGGTCGGCTGCTGAGACTTGAAAAGGCCAGTGCCATCCTGTCCGCGTGGTCCCGCCTGTCCGTTGGCTCCGTCCTCACCAGCATCTCCCGGTGCTCCTGGTGGTCCTGGCGGGCCAGCCGGGCAGTTGCTCGGCTGAGTTCCGCAGTTGCACGAAGAGCCGGAAGCACGCTTTCCTCTCAGGAACAGAGATCCAAAGTCGGGACGGGCACCGTGATTCTCCGGCGCGTTGACGACGATCATGGAGCGCCAGGCGTCGTTGGCGATGTCACGGAAGTCCTTCATGTCGGCGAGCACGTCATCGCGAAGCGTGTTGATTTCGGCGAAGAGGAGGCCGGCGTAGAGAAGCGAGCCGAGGATGGTTGTCGCCGTGACGACGTTAGCGCTGATGATGAGAAAGTTGGAAGAAGACATGTTGACGATGTGATGGAATCTGAAACCGATTCCTCTTTTATACTGCCTTCCTCCTCTTTGTTACAGCCTTTCCTTTCCTAACTGTTTTTTCCCTCTGTTCGCCAGTGTGTTCACAATCGCTTTATCACAACAGCAATACACACTCCGATCACCCAATCACTTTCGCTTTCCACACCCACTCGTCTGTTCAGATTGCTGATTTACATTTTGTAAACTATCTCTCTCACACCATTTTACAGCGCGATTCCGTCCTTCACGACGCTTCCTCAAAATCGGATGCGACCTCGATGACGTCCGCTCCGAAGTCGCGCAGAAGACGTTCGTCGAGATCCTCGAAGCGCCACTCGAAGTCCAAATCGAAGTCCAAGTCCACGTCCAAGTCGTTGTCCGGCGAGGAGAAGGAGAGGATGTTGAGAGCGGTGCCTAACGAATCCGTCTACTTGTTCCCGGATTGCCAGGGTAAGAGGGACTAGCAGACCCCAGTTAGCAGACCCATTCTAGCAGACTCAAGTTTGCAGACCCATTCTAGCAGACCCAAGTTAGCAGACCCAAATCTAGCAGACCCAAATCTAGCAGACCCAAGTTAGCAGACCCAAACTCGCAGACCCAAATCTAGCAGACCCAAGTTAGCAGACCCAAATCTAGCAGACCCGAGTCTAGCAGACCCAAATTAGCAGACTCAAGTTAGCAGACCCAAATTAGCAGACCCAAGTTAGCAGACTCAAGTTTGCAGACCCAAGTCTAGCAGTCCCAAACTTATTTCAGTGAAAAGCTCGTCGTTCCGTGCTTCGCCGAACAAATTGCCATTCGCCCCTTCAGGAGGTATCCAGACGGTGAAATTCTCGAATACGACCAAGGCGAGAAGAGCGTTCAAGGTAGATCCAGTTTTTCGTTCTTTCTCTCATTCCCATGTCTTTAGGTGAAAGTCTCGGACACCGACTTGTACCGTGTGAATCCGGTCTTCGGATTCGTCGAGCCGGGCGCTGACATCTCGATCGACGTGCTCCGTCACAACGGCGGCTCCAAAACGGACCACATGGTGGTTCTGACTGCGGAGGGCGACGGCGAAAATCCGATGGCCATCTTCGAATCGCACCCGCCGCGTGAGCTCACCGTCGTCCCGCTCATCGCCAAATGAGCTCGACTCGAACTCGAAGCAAAGTAAAGAAAAAATGCGCACAATACGGTTGAATGAAGAATTTTGTATTTTTTGTTCTTGTTCTACACATCCGCCGTCTACCACATCAGATGGTTGAAGTTTCACAGGCCTTATCTTAAAAACTAGAAGAGATAGAAAACAGTTGTCAACTAACAAAATGTTCTTTCTATTGTCAGCTATATTTCAATAGTTGACAATTTTTTCCATCTCTTTCAGTTTTCAAGATATTGTCTGTCTCACGCGCAAATAAGTCGTGGTCTAGCTGCTGCGGGGGCCGAGTTTAGGCTTCTCGGCCGCGGCCCTCTCCGAAAACGTGGATTTTCAGCGATTTCAGCGGAATTTTCGATTTTTTTGCACAGTTGAATAACAGTTTTTAAAGCACAAGTCTTGTGAAAAAATCGAAAATTCCGCTGAAATCGCTGAAAATCCACGTTTTCGGAGAGGGCCGCGGCCGAGAAGCCTAAACTCGGCCCCCGCAGCAGCTAGACCGCGACTTATTTGCGCGTGAGACAGACAATACTGAAAGTTGGAAAACCGACAAATCAGTTCAGAAGACCGCTCTAATACAAGAAATAGACTATAGTAAGATTTTCTTGTTTCGTTCTTGATTGATACTGTAAAAAAAGCTGAATTAGAGTGAAACGAAACTTCATTGATCGGTATAGGAAAACAGAGGGAATGACGGCTACTTCTTTTTCTTGTTGCACAACTCGATGATCGCATTGACGGCCAGGTCGAAGTTTTCGAACGTGTCAAAAGTGTTGGATCTCATGTAACGGATGTGCTTCATGGTTTCAGTGTGCTTGGCTCGTTTGGTCTTCTCGAGTCGGTTCGCCTCGATGTCGAGGAAGGCGACGATGCCGCTTCTGCAAAGGCGCGCAAAAAGCAATTCCGTCGAGCCGGATTCGAACCAGCGACCTAAGGATAACCACCTGACTCTACAGTCCTCCGCTCTACCAACTGAGCTATCGACGGCGACGAGCGGCGCACTCCAGTTAGCAGTGACAAAACAACTCACTTGGTGGCGCCGTCCTTGCATGTGATCACTGTCGGGCCCTTCGTCGCGCTTCCCAGGTGTTTGCGAGCCTTCTCGAGCATCTCGACGAGCTCCGCCGCCGAGATCGAATCGGTCCAACGCGTGAAACGGACCGTCTTCAGGCCTTTCAGCCCTTCGCCGTTCACCGTCGCGTAGGTGACTTCCTCGCCTGCCGAACTCTTCTCACACGACTTTTTGCCATTTCTCTCGAACTTCGCGGCGAGAACACTGAAGAACAGCAGAAGGCATAGTTAGCAATAGAGCGCACTTCCTCACTTCGCCACATCCTCCGAACCGTCGGCCACAATGAGGCCCTCCGCTTTGACATGGGCGAGCATCTTGAGAAAGTCCTTCTGATCGCCGGCATTCATCGGAGCCTGCGCCAAAATGTATTGATCTGAAATTTCCCCCGGGTAATGCAAATGCGCTCCAATGCGAAAACGCTTACTAGGTCTCAGACCATCAACCCAGGAAGCGTGGTAGTAGGAGACGTCGGGAACGATGACACGAGTCGAATCATACAGCCAGACGGCTGAAAACAAGAAAAGCAAGGTCACGTGACAATCAATCGATAACGTTACTCTTCGAGAAGTTCTTCTCCTTGTTCGCCTCCTTGAAATAGTGTCCGAACGTCGGCGACTCCAGGTAACACTCTCTGTAGAGGTCCGCGACTCCCGCCTCAAAACTGTTCGACTTTGTTTTGCCGGTCACCTGCAAAAAATCGATAATTCGACTGATTTCGCCCGACGAATTGCTCACAAAATCGATAAACTTCTTCGGCGACAACATCAACGTCTTCTTTTTGCGCGTCGAACGCGTCGACGCCCGATTCGGCGGAACGAATTGTTGGGCGCGACCGCCAGCTAGCGCCGTGTCAGCCATTCTTCTGGAAATTTTCAGCCTGTTTCAGCTATTCTGGTGAGAATTTACCAAATAAGCCAGAAACTTGCGTCTAACTCTGTCCCTTCGAAATACTGGGAATGTGAGAGGGGAGAAGTGTTTCGCGTGACCTTTTCAATTTTCTGAATGCGTGTACTTTTGAGGTGTCACGTACGATCTGATTTTACCTTGAGAACTGGCACTCAACGCCTTCTGAATTCTGAACTTCGACTTCGGAAGAGGAGCTCCCTTTCCTTCTGACGCTGTTGCTCCTGCTCCAACACTCTCTTCTTCTGCTCGTTCGAACCGTCCGACATCGTTTGACAGCAGGCGGAAACAAGGGTTGTCACGAGAGAGAATAAAGAAAGAGAAAGGGGGACTGTCACCTCTCCTCATCTCTTTGCACTCTTCCTCTTCCCAGGAGCACGGCTCCTCCAGGGGAAAACAAGGATGGTTCTTCTGTTTTACATGCCAAATGGCGGTGAATGAATGTTTTACAACGTGGATTAGATGGTTTATGTACAGATTTCGATGGAAAACGTAAGACAATGAAAAATAGAATAAGAGGGGAGGGGGTTCTATTATTATTGAGCTTCTTATTCAGCTCTTCTTCTTCCGAATCCTCAGTTGAAGAGGCGTCGCGCCGCCGTCGACTTTCTGTCGACGGCCTCTCGTGGCGCCGTCGGCCGACGTGGCGCGTTCGGTACGGCGGAGGTGTTGGGAGCGGCCGTGGGACGCGTTGGCGTCTTGGGTTGGACGAGGGTGGCGGACGACTGAAAAGTGAACGAATTCAGCTAGGAAAGGAACGGGGACGGGGATTACCTCGGTGTGCGTCATTGTGGCGGTGACGGTGGATGGGTGGTGAAGGGGGATCGGGAGACGGTCTGACTCGGGGGGAGTGCAGACGATCGAATGAGGATCGAGACTGCCTGCTCGTTCGGTCCACCCGAGGAGTGGGCGGGGCTTAGGGAGTCCTTTCCAGGAGCAACCAATTAGGAGGACGGGGGCACCGAGGAGGGGGCGGATCTCCTGGAATCGACAGATCATGTGGGGGGATATGGGGGAAAAAAAGGAAATATGTGGAGAGAAGACGTTATTATGAAAAAAAAGTAGTCTTAGAAGAGGAAATGTTTAGAAACTGCTCCAGAAGACGTTACGGCTTCAAGAGAGTCAACTTGAAACACACTTTTTCTTGAAATTAAAACTATTCGAAGCAGAGCAGAGGGGTCTTCTAATTATTAAAAAATTTCAATGAAAAACGAGAAAAAACGATTGAAACCTTTTACACTTCCCATGAGCACGGCTCCTCCAGGGGATTTGCTCCAGGGAAAAATGAGGAAGGCTTTGTTTCTCATGCCAAAATATTGATGAATGGATTACAATTCTCATAATACGAAAGAGGTTTATATTTTGACGCGAAGTGTAAAACAATCTTTACTATTATTAATCGCCAACTTCCGTCTGTCTGTCTGTCTGTCTGTCACTATGTCCGCGGCCGTATCTCGGCTCCCACTGGACCAAAATTCCCCACTCTTCGCCAGAAGGTCGGTAGTTAGGACCGCATGACGCGCAACTTTTTTGGAGTGGATTGGTTCAGTGGAAGTAGGTCAACAGGGAGCAAATGTGCCTTTTTAGGCTTTTCCGCTCTTTCATTTCTGAATTTCGAAAGGGGGAAGGGTCACGTTTCCGTTTTGTAACTGTTTTTGTTTGGTCCGCTTTCATTTCTTACAAGGCGGAGCCAGCCGCCTAAAGCCGCCTGGTGACAATGAATGAACAAGAGCATTTTGGGGGGGGGGGGGGGGTACAACATGAAAAGATGTAATACAGAATGGGGGGGGGGGCTCTCTCAAATATCATCGACCTAATACAATTAAGCTTCCGAATAAGCTCTTCTTCTTCTTCTTTCGATCCTTGTCGCCTTCAGCTGAATAAGCGTCGCGCCGCTGTCGACTTTCTGTCGACGGCCGCTCGTGGCGCCGCCGGTCGATGTGGCGCGTTCGGTGCGGTGGAGCAGTTGGGAGCGGCGGTGGGACGCGTTGGCGTCTTTGGTTGCGGGACGGAGAGCTGAAAAGTGAACGAATTCAACTAGGAAAGGAACGGAGATGGGGGGAATTGGTGCTAGAAAGATATTCTTACCTCGGTGTGCGTCATTGTGGTGCTGACGGCGGATGGGTGGTGAGGAGGCGAGTGGTGGAGACGGTCTGACTCGGGGGGAGTGCAGACGATCGAATGAGGATCGAGACTGTCTGTTCGTTCGGTCCACCCGAGGAGTGGGCGGAGCTTAGAGAGTCCTTTCCAGGAGCAACCAATAAGGAGGAAGGGGGCACCGAGGAAGGGGCGGATCTTCTGGAACCGAAAGATCATGTGGGGGGATATGGGGGAAAAAAGGAAATATGTGGAGGGAGAAATTTGTGATGAAAAAGTAGTAGTAGAAACTGCTCCAGAAGACGTTACGGCTTCAAGGGAGTCAACTTGAAACACGCTTTCTCAAAAGTTGCGACTATTTGAACCAGCGCAGGAGTGTCTCCCAATTACAACGTCAGCGATAAAAAATGGCTTTAAAAAAAGAGCTATTTAAAATCAGTACACTCTCCTGTTGAACTGGTCATTTATGGGATCTGAGAACCTTTCAGTTTTGCTGAAAGCGCCAAATTTTCCGACTTTCGACTATTCGACCATTCAATCACATTGGAGCTTCTGGGAATGGCTCTAAAAGCCTGAAAAGAGTGGATCGGATCAAAATTTTCATACGGAAACATATCGACCCTACGATCCCTGCAGTCCAACTTTTTCCTTAACTGAATTTGAAATTTTGAAATCTAGAAAACAACATTTTATTCATTCTGAGTATAAAAACAGAGAGGCATCGAGGAAAGTTTATTTTTCAAAAATAAATTTTTAAAAAACAGGAAGTTACATTTTCAGGAGTAGGAACAGTACATGCAAAAAAGCAACATTATATTCATCATGAGAGCCAGCTCTAACCAACATTTCAAAAATATAATTGAAAAAACAGAATGTCTACAGTCAGAGACGTTAATTCATATCCGAATTAGACCACTTCCCTTCAGTCTATTGAAACAGCCGTCGTGCCACCGCGGCACTTCTATTCACACGGATCGGCGCCGCATTTGGTCGCTTCGGAGCATTCGGCGCATCTGTGAAGGTGTTGTTGGTCGATGTGGAGCTCCGTGTGGGAGTCTGACAGTGTTGGGCATTGATGTTTGTGGTCTGAAAGATCAAGTTTCAGATCGGATTTCAGAAGCGGAATGCGTACTTACCTCAGGAACTGGCATCGTTGAAGGTTCAGAAGAGGTTAGATTGGGGGGAGAAAAGGAAATGATGGTATGAATGAGGGAGAGGTCTATCGGTACCTCCAAAGGATTGTGCAATTAACTGCAATTACTAGAATGTCACTCATCAATCACCTTCGCTCCCACGTGCGGGATATTCTCACCTCTCCTCCCGCAATTAGCTCCATTAGTCCCCCTCCCTCTTTGTTCCGTTCCAGAAACGAATTAGGAGGGTTCCTTCCCCCGGGAGCCTTCCCGGGAGCAGCCAGGTCTTTGAGTGAGCCGCCCCCGTCCCATTAGTCCTCCACAGGTGTTCAATTCGTCCATTCCATTGTTCGCGAGTGTCACATCTAAATAAGACGGATTCTTGCCCCAAGAGAAGCGACGGGATTAGCCCTACAGGCTCCTCGATTCATTGTTGGCACCTCGTATCTCTCAAAAACCATCTTTCGCTTCAAGATGGTTTGCCAACAAGGAAGGAACGGGGAAAATAATACGAAATTGGGAACTTTCGAGCATCCGATTGGCTCCAAATTTTCAGAGATTTCTCATTTTTTCTATAAATTCAACAAAAAAACAAAATCAAGTTTTTCGAAATTTTTGTCTAAGCTTCCATTTTTCACTTATCCAATAGGTGAAGTGGTGTGAAATGACATGTTTTTTTTTAACAACCACTAAAAATTCTGGAACGATTGATTGCTTGAAAGTTGAGATACCGAAATCGAAATCAACTGGCTTAAATGGTATCATCCGACCGTTTTTTGATCTCATTTTATCTCGAGATCAGGAAGAGCTATCAAAAAGTTGACAACTACAAACTTGTAGCTCTTTTTGTGCTCTACAACTTTGTAGTTGACAACTTTTTGATAGCTCTTCTGGTTTTTTAGATCCCATACGATCAACGACACGGTCGGGCCATACTTGAAAGACATTTCGCTGAAATCGTCGCCCATTCTATTCTTTGATGCTACCAAACCAAAAACCATCGATCACCGCTACTGAAGAAGGTGTCAGACGTGAACTGTGCTCCGAGCTCACCACCGGCTCATCCCCCCGGTGTGCTGCTCCAAATGTCTCCCATCCCCCCTTCCTGAACCAAATCCGATTTCTTGTTGACATTGCGTGTAGTGAGTAGTTGGAGCAAAGGGGGTCCGTAGTGTGGTGCTCATCATCATCACTTCTTTCTCCTTCGCCATCTGCTTCTTCTCCTTCTTCTCCTTCTTCTGCTTCTTCTGGAGGATTGCATCAGAATTGGTGATGGGGACCGAATGCGTAGAGACGCTTAGGATAGAAGATTCGAGATGCGCGGCGCCTTCCGGACATCCAAAAGACAAGTGAATGGCAAGAGAGACTGCTCTCCTCGGGAGGCCCACTTGTCGAGTCCGGGGCGCGATAAGACAAAAAAAAACGATGAAGAAGAGACTAGCCATGTCACGTCCGGAGGCGGTCATTCAAAAAAAAAAAAACGGACCACCCCAAGTGGTGGGTGGGTCATCTGGAGTAGCCAGTGGTGCCACTTCATGTCACGTCACTCCCCTAGACTTCAAAACAATCCTTACTATTTGACCTACCCCAGAATAACTTTTTGATCTACCTACCCGCCGGCGCTTTGCACCCAAAATAGCTAGTCTTCACTCTTTTTCAGCCAATTAACGGGGCTCCTCAAATAGTTCTGGAAGCGAGAAATATAGATGTTTTGCAACCTCCCCTACTTATTTTCTATTTTCAGTTCATCTTCCTAATTATGTATATTCTGACTCGATGACGTGCAGGTGTAGAAACTAGTGCAAACAATTTTATTGCTCAAATTTTGAAACTGGCACACCTGGATAACCCGGAAGCTCACTTTAAGCCAAAAGTGCATTTTCTATGTCTGAAAACATGAAAAACGTGCTAAAACACAAAAGTTTCCATCTAACTGGTGAGGTCAATTCCACCTACACCATCGAATAATTGCAGCTGCTCTGTCGTCGCCATTCGACATTTTCAATTCAATTTTTTTTTTCAAATTTTATTTATAAATTCACTTATTTACCCAAGCACTGGCACTAGCGCACAAACTTCCTTGAAGTGTAAATTTTTAATATAAATTTTTTGAAAAAAAATATATAGAAAGAAAGGAATTGGCTTTGAATCGCGAAGAATTGAATTAAATCGAATTCGCCGAGCTTATTTAATCTTTTCATTTTTTCCAAGTCTTTCTTCTGCGTTTTTAGCAGCAGCATTCCGAAAAAATCGCGTCATAGTACGAATGAGACTTTCTTAAATTTGGGTCTGCTATCTTGGGTCTGCTAGGTTTGGGTCTGCTAACTTTGGGTCTGCTAGATTTGGGTCTGCTAGATTTGGGTCTGCTAACTTTGGGTCTGCTAGATTTGGGTCTGCTTTCTTGGGTCTGCTAGTTTGGGTCTGCAAACTTGGGTCTGCTAGATTTGGGTCTGATAGACGTGGGTCTGCTAGATTTGGTTCTGCTAGAAATGGGTCTGCTAGAAATTGGGCTGCTAGAAATGGGTCTGCTAGATTTTGGTCTGCTAAATTGGGTCTGCTTTCTTGGGTCTGCTAGCTTTGGGTCTGCTAGATTTGGGTCTGCTAACTGTGGGTCTGCTAGATTTGGGTCTGCTTTCTTGGGTCTGCTAGTTTGGGTCTGCAAACTTGGGTCTGCTAGCTTGGGTCTGCTAGACGTGGGTCTGCTAGATTTTGGTCTGCTAAATTGGGTCTGCTTTCTTGGGTCTGCTAGCTTTGGGTCTGTTAGATTTGGGTCTGCTATCTTGGGTCTGCTAGGTTTGGGTCTGCTAACTTTGGGTCTGCTAGATTTGGGTCTGCTAGATTTGGGTCTGCTAACTTTGGGTCTGCTAGATTTGGGTCTGCTTTCTTGGGTCTGCTAGTTTGGGTCTGCAAACTTGGGTCTGCTAGATTTGGTTCTGCTAGAAATGGGTCTGCTAGAAATTGGGCTGCTAGAAATGGGTCTGCTAGATTTGGTTCTGCTAGAAATGGGTCTGCTAGAAATTGGGCTGCTAGAAATGGGTCTGCTAGATTTTGGTCTGCTAAATTGGGTCTGCTTTCTTGGGTCTGCTAGCTTTGGGTCTGCTAGATTTGGGTCTGCTAACTGTGGGTCTGCTAGATTTGGGTCTGCTTTCTTGGGTCTGCTAGTTTGGGTCTGCAAACTTGGGTCTGCTAGCTTGGGTCTGCTAGACGTGGGTCTGCTAGATTTTGGTCTGCTAAATCGGGTCTGCTTTCTTGGGTCTGCTAGCTTTGGGTCTGTTAGATTTGGGTCTGCTATCTTGGGTCTGCTAGGTTTGGGTCTGCTAACTTTGGGTCTGCTAGATTTGGGTCTGCTAGATTTGGGTCTGCTAACTTTGGGTCTGCTAGATTTGGGTCTGCTTTCTTGGGTCTGCTAGTTTGGGTCTGCAAACTTGGGTCTGCTAGATTTGGTTCTGCTAGAAATGGGTCTGCTAGAAATTGGGCTGCTAGAAATGGGTCTGCTAGATTTGGTTCTGCTAGAAATGGGTCTGCTAGAAATTGGGCTGCTAGAAATGGGTCTGCTAGATTTTGGTCTGCTAAATTGGGTCTGCTTTCTTGGGTCTGCTAGCTTTGGGTCTGCTAGATTTGGGTCTGCTAACTGTGGGTCTGCTAGATTTGGGTCTGCTTTCTTGGGTCTGCTAGTTTGGGTCTGCAAACTTGGGTCTGCTAGCTTGGGTCTGCTAGACGTGGGTCTGCTAGATTTTGGTCTGCTAAATTGGGTCTGCTTTCTTGGGTCTGCTAGCTTTGGGTCTGTTAGATTTGGGTCTGCTAACTTTGGGTCTGCTAGTTTGGGTCTGCAAACTTGGGTCTGCTAGCTTGGGTCTGCTAGACGTGGGTCTGCTAGATTTGGTTCTGTTAGAAATGGGTCTGCTAGAAATTGGTCTGCTAGAAATGGGTCTGCTAGAATTTGGTCTGCAAACTTGGGTCTGCTAGCTTGGGTCTGCTAGACGTGGGTCTGCTAGATTTGGTTCTGCTAGAAATGGGTCTGCTAGAAATTGGTCTGCTAGAAATGGGTCTGCTAGATTTTGGTCTGCTAACTTGGGTCTGCTTTCTTGGGTCTGCTAGCTTTGGGTCTGCTAGATTTGGGTCTGCTAGATTTGGGTCTGCTATCTTGGGTCTGCAAACTTGGGTCTGCTAACTTGGGTCTGCTAGATTTGGGTCTGCTAGATTTGGGTCTGCTATCTTGGGTCTGCAAACTTGGGTCTGCTAACTTGGGTCTGCTAGTTTGGGTCTGCTTTCTTGGGTCTGCTAACTTTGGGTCTGCAATCTTTGGGTCTGCTAACTTGGGTCTGCCAGCTTGGGTCTGCTAACTTGGGTCTGCTAAATGCAGATCATGATGAAAAGAGGGATTTCCAGACAACCCAATCATCATTACTTTTTTTAACGACAACCTATTCAATTTTTTTTTGCAATCACCGTCCCATCACCATCATTTGCTCTATTGTGAGCCCCCCGCTCCCGTCACTACTCGTCTCGCCGCTATAGTCATTCTTTATTCCTCCTGAACCCCCGTTTTCTTTCTTTTTGTGTCCTGCCCATTTCCAGACCCCTACCACTATGTAAATACTAGAGATTTTTGTGCTCGAGCCTTGAGATGTGCTCCGGAGCTCCGGAGACGCGGCACTTCCTTGTCCCCCCAGTTTTTGAAGGGGGAATAAGCCTCTTGTATACTTTTGGCATGCTCCGAGAGCCCCCGAAATGACCATTTGATGACCAAATTGAAGGGGGGAGAAACACGGATAGAAGGCATCAAAAAACTTCCGCGAAACCCAAATTTATCATTTCTTCTCCAGCGCCCCGTTTCTCTTATGAATTATATGTCATTTTGTGCACTCTCATGGCACAAAGTTCGGCCTCTTAGATGCACACATCATTCGACGGGCTCCCGCTTTTTGCTCATTTTCACTCAATCATTCTTTGATATTTCATTCACATTGACTGCTGCACCCCGACGACGACAACGTTTGACATTTTCATTTTGTTTCCATCGTTTACACCCCCCCCCCTTTTCCATGGCTCTTTTTTTGTCTCGTCTCGTCTGAGAATAGAAATAGAAGAGCGGAAGATAATTGAACTTTCTTTTCTAGAAGTCGTCTGGAGGAGGGGAAGGAGGATCAATGGGTGCAGGTTTAGACGACGAATTACTAATTTTGTTAAAGGGGGGGGGGGGGGGGGGGTTTGCAACGTGATCTTTGAGAGGCTAACTGTCTGACTCTCACCCTAACAGTCAGCGTTCCAATTTCATATGGTAGATAATGCGCTCTATTGCACTTTCCCGCCAAAACTACCGACAGACGCAGATGTAGATCAAAACAGTTTGGCACCAAAACGCGTTTTTCTCGATTTTCATTCGGTTTCCTTCATTTTTTCGACCGAAATAGTTACGATTTTGATTTTGATGCAGCTTTTTCTGTAAGCAAGTGCGCTCTACTGCACTTTCCCGCCAAACCTACCGGAAGACGCAGTTGTAGATCAAAACTGTTTTTGGCGCGAGTGAACCTAGAATAGAAACACATCTTGGATTCCTCGTAACTCCTCCGGCTTCCTTCCTTGGGTGATGTTCCACGTCATGGTCATCCGTAGTACTCCTACGTCTTCTCCGTTTAATCTCCAGACGTCATCTCACGTTCTTCCCCCCACGACTCCTCCTCTTTCTCCTTCTGCCCCCCCCCCCCCCGTCCATCGCAAGTCAATTAACGGTGCTCCCCCTCCCCCGACCCGTTGACCCCTAATCCGATTGAAGAAGAAGAAGAAGGAGACGACGACTGATCCCGTTTCGTTTCGGAAAGCCATCTCTTCCTCTCTATGTGTACTCTTTTGACCATTCAAATTTGACTTGATCTTTTGTGTTTTGATGCCCCCCAAGGAAGTCTGGAAGCCTTACAATTGAGCTCTGGAAACCTTGAAGCTTAAACTTTCATTTCATTTTGTTATTTTTGGACCAAACGAAAAACGAGACCCCTTTCCTTCCCACCCCGGCCACCGGAAGTTCCCCTCTTCGAACTTTGCCCTCTCCCTATTTTCCAGTCGTTTTTTTTTTTGGCATTCCCCCCTTCTGAAACCCCTCTAGTAGTAGATCAAAAACCTCGCCTAATGTTGCAAAATTCGAGTGAAATTGGCCGAAATCTGACACCTTTCTCTCTGCAAATCCGGGTCGTTTTTTGGACCCATTTGAATCATCAATTGGGCAAGGGAAAATCACATCACTTTTGTCTCTCTGTACTCAGTGACACACACGAAAAAAGAATGTTTCGGAAGAGGACGACGTCATGAGTTGGCATGGGATGGGATAGTCGTGGGAAAATAGGGGAATCGGGGTATCAAGGGGAGCTCTGGAACTTTTCAGACTGAAGTTTTATACGGGCGGTACTGAGATGGGCGGAATTCCGACTTCCGACTTCCGACCAGAGTTGGGCGGAAGTGAATTTTGAGAATCCGGAAGGCGGAAGTCGGAAGTCGGAATTCAAGCCCGTCGCTGGTTCCGACTTCCGCCTTCCGGATTCTCACACTCCACTTCAGCCCAACTATGTTCTATAACGAATCCACCCTGTATTAGATTGGCAGATCGCTTGAATTTCAGAAAATGTTTTGGAAAATTCTCAAAAAACGTTAACTGTAGGTACCGCTCTTGGTTGCGATAGTGCGGCTTTTCCGAATGGCTTGACTTTCAGCTTTCAACTTCTAACTTACAGCACTTATACCTTGAAAACTAGAAGAGATAGGGGAAAGTTGTCAGCTACTGAAATATAGCCAACAAATCAAGAGACATTTTGTTAGTTGACAATTTTCTCCTACCTCATCTAGTTTCCAAGATATGACCTCTGAAACTCAAGCTGAATACCGTATTTGGATTCAATAACAGAAAGGTCCCCTCAAATCGATCACCGCCTATTCTTAGTGTGTTTGAATCTGAAAAGGTCATTGCTATTCCGGAATTTCGAAAAGTTCCCAAAACCCGTTTTGGCTCCAGAAATTGCAGAAGCCTAAAGGGGGGGGGGGGGTCTAGAGTCTAGACCCACTAACGGCTCATTTCCAGTTATAACCTCATCCAAACACCCCACTCGCAACCAACTCAACCCAATTCCCACGCTCTTTTTATTTTTCACCCCCCCCCCCCCCTTTTTTTGTTTTCTACTACTGTCTGCTTCCGAAACTTACTTATTTGTTTGTGTACACTTGAAAATATATTTTCAGACAAATTCTACTCGAGTATGTAGGTGTTCTGTTCTTTGCGCCTTCTCGCGTGTTCTTCCAGATCTTTGAGATTCGAGAAGAAGAAAAAAAAGGTTATTTGGGTTCCTTTTCCTATCCTTTTTCCCAGAAATTCGAATCTTTTCCGGGCGGGTTTTTGGTTCGTTCCTTCCAATTCCAATGACTTGGCGCCAAAAGTGATGAGACAACTGGGGTAGGTCAAAACTATAAATCTGTCATGGGCGGTTCTTTTCTGAGCAAAATTGGGACGGAAATTGAGTCGGACCCGGTCAGACAGACAGGAAAATAGCGGAGATTTGGCGGAGAGGCACGTCAAAACGCCCTCAAAAAAAGTGTTTCTCCTCGTTTTTCGCTCTCTCTTCAAGTGTGTCCTATCTGTTTTTCCACTCTTGTTTTTATTTTATTTTATTCTCTTTTCTTTTTTTTTTCTTTTTTTATTTTTAGATGACGCTGCCTATTTCGGGACTCGCTCGACCGAAAATCTGATTGATGGTCAGGTTCGATGTGGGTGGGCGGAAGGGGGTTGCGGGTACATTTGGAGGGCGGGAGGGGTCAAATAGGATTCTACCGTTTGGCAGAATTGGCTCATTGAGCCAAACCCTAACAATCGAATGAACCGAGTACAGTTCTGAAACGATATGTGATCAGTGATCTTTGATCCCTGGAAATCGCTCTCGTTCCAAAATGGCAACTTCAAAAGCATTTGGCTGGAATCTCGAATTCCAGCCAGTAGTTCCTGTCGTTGCGGCGGCGGGCGCATCTTGAAATCCGACGTCAAAATTGTTTTGTCATCAGAATCGCTGATTCTGAATCGCATGACCGTGTCCTTTATTCTCGTTTTTTTGTTTTTCCCTCCGACTCATTCTTATCTCGTCGCGAATCGCAATGGCTTTTCCTCTTATAAATAGTTCCGTTTATTTCAGCCTTCCACAACCCCCTCCGTGAGTTTCCAGCGTAGTGTGCACTTCCTGTTTTCTCCCCCCGGCAGCCGAAATCTTTGAAAATCGCCCGAAATTTGTTCGAAGATCATTGCGAGGTTTCGCTTACTTTTTATGAAGAAGATGCAAAGTATCACGCTGAAATTGCGCTTTGATCGCTCGATCATTGAGATCTATTTTGAAGTGCCTATTTCGGAATTGGTTCTGTCCGCGAGATTTGGGTCTGCTAACTATGAGTCTGCAAACTTGGGTCTGCTAGACTTGGGTCTGCAATCTTGGGTCTGCTAGGATGGGAACTTGGGTCTGCTAACTTGGGTCTGCTAGTTTGAGTCTGCTAGTTTGGGTCTGCTAACTTGGGTCTGCTACATTTGGGTCTGCTAACTTGGGTCTGCTAGGATGGGAACTCGGGTCTGCGAATTTGGGTCTGCCAGTTTGGATCTGCTAGTTTGAGTCTGCTAGTTTGGGTCTGCTAACTTGGGTCTGCTACATTTGGGTCTGCTAACTTGGGTCTGCTAGGATGGGAACTTGGGTCTGCTAGATTTGGATCTGCTAACTTGGGTCTGCCAGTTTGGATCTGCTAGTTTGAGTCTGCTAGTTTGGGTCTGCTAACTTAGGTCTGCTAGACGTGGGTCTGCAATCTAGGGTCTGCTAGGATGGGAACTTGGGTCTGCTAACTTGGGTCTGCTAGATTTGGATCTGCTAAATTGGGTCTGCTAGTTTGGGTCTGCTATCTTGGGTCTGGAAACTTGGGTCTGCTAGATGTGGGTCTGCTACATTTGGGTCTGCAAATTTGGGTCTGCTAGATTTGGGTCTGCTAGTGTGGGTCTGCTAACTTGGGTCTGCAATCTTGGTTCTGCGAACTTGGGTTTTCTTGACTTTTTTGGGTCCTCATTGCCCTTCTTGGTCCACCTGCACTTCCACGACTTTCGAAATCCTCCAGACTCCACGTGGCTCCTCTTTGCAAAATCTCTCGTCCCACTTTCGCTCTTTGCTCTTTCACACCTCGAACCGAACCCACGCAGGTCCAGCCATCAATAATTAATAAGCCCCCCGGACCCACTTATCCCTGCCCCACTTATCCACAAATCGCCGTCAGCTGGAAGCCTTTCAGCGGCGAAACGAAGCAAAAACGAAAGAAAGAAAGAAAGATCTCGGATTTCTAAAGTGGGCGGAGCCTGGTGGGGCGGAGTGAATGGGAAGAATAAAATAAAAACGAGAAGAAGCAAAAAGGAAACCTTTTTCGGAGTGTGTGTGTGTGCTCGAGCCCCCCGCTTTTAATTTGTTTGCTTTTCAATAATATCGGCTCCCCTCACCCACAAATTTGAAATGGAAACTCTTTTTCTCGTGCTCAGATTCATCATCCAAATGCTTATTTGTGTTTCTATTATTATTCTTATTCTTTTTCCTTTTCCCATAAAAACCGGATTACCCTTCTCCCTTATATCAGAGAACCTTTCCAAAAAAAAAAAGAAAAAAGTCTAAACAAAATCAAATTTCATGATTGTTGATTCCATATTCATAGTCGGGGCGCGGCCCTTGAAGAAGTGACGAGGACCGATGAATTTTTGATACCACATCTTTTCTCTCTTTTTTCCTCCATCGGTCACTTTTCGGTTTTGGAACCCTTCTCTCGGACGGAGAGTCTCATGGGTTCACCTTTTTTAATTCCTAAAAAGGATAGGGTATACAGACTTGAAGTGTCACAATGAAAACAACAAATTCGTTGAGAAATTTGAATTACCTATCAGACAGTACATCCTCTGCCGTTTTTGATCTACCATTGTATCTCGAGAACCAGAGGAGCTATTAAAAAGTTGCTAACTACAAAGTTGTAGCTCTTTTTGTGATCTACAACTTATCATTGACAACTTTTTGATAGCTCTTCTGGTTCTCGAGATCAAATAGTAGATCAAAAAACGACAGTGCCACAACCTTTTTGGCTAGTACAGTACGTCATCTCGTCACTATAAACAAGATTGTTTGGAAAACTACAGTTCCTTGTCAATCTATTTTTGGGTCTGTGGCCCCTAACTAGTCGTCACTGCAAACAAAATTGTTTATAATTTATTTTTTATTTTTTTCCTAATGCCACGTCATTAAGTGACCATATCACAATTCTACCGTAACCCTTGACTTTTCTCTGTGAAATATGAGTATTCCAGAATAAATTTTTAATAGCAAAAAGAAGGCCAAAGATAAAAACTACCTCCACGCATCCGCTTCCGATTCACATTTACATTCATGACCGCCAACTATGTATTTCCTATTTTCTCTTTGCCACGTCATCTGCTTCTGACTTCCCAACGTCTTCCAAAAGTGTCTAGAAGTGTCAAATCTCTGTTTTCCCCTATTTTTTCCTTCCCCTCGATACACTTTACCCTATAATTAACTTGTCCTCTTCCAGCTCAACGCCTCTCGATTTTCTTACTATTTTCGAATTTTTCACCGCTATTTTCGACTATTTTTGTGTGCTTTGGAGCCGGAGCCAGAAGAAAAAGGGGAAAAAAACGGAAGATTCTTTCCAGGTAACACAAATGGCGCCGATGCGGCGCTGGATCATTTTACTACTATTTGCCGTGCTGCTCGTCTCACAAGCGATGTACGTGTCTTTTTTTTCTTTTTTTCGTTTCAGATGAAAAATTTGAACTTCTGAAACAGGGGGAGTAAAAGTGCAATGTCAGTAAATACGCTCTATTGATAATTTGGCGCCAAATGAGCAGAAATCGAAATTCCAACGATGCTCCGTTTGTACGACCGCGCCCTGTTTAGCCCCACTCCCGTAAAATCGAAATCCAGCTTATTTCCAGCGCGATTTTTTAACTGTGGGGATGTGCGGTAGAGCGTAATTACTGACTGAAGTTTACTCCCCATCCTGAAAAAAAACAGTGCTGCACGGAAGTGACCATAACTTTTTTCAAAATGCGTTTTTTGGAGAACGGTCAACTGATAAAATATAGGTTTCGACGAGATCTATCGAATGATCAAGGAAATTTCAGACGAAAGACATTTTGAAAAAAGTTATAGTCACTTTCGTGCAGCTCTTGTTTCTGAAATCATCACAACTGTCTAATTTCCATGTTCAGAGCTCAATCGGAGCCGACAAAAGACAAGAAGCAGGGTCGAAAAGTGTCCGAGCTCGGACCGTCCTACATGCGAAAACGGACGCAATTCCCGACGTTCCTCCTCCGACCGTACCGACCCACTCTGGCTCTTCTGCTCGTTTCGTGATCTCCATTTCCCCCCTCCCTCCCTCTCTCTTGCTCTTGCTCTTTTCTTCTCGAACTCTCCCCCTCCGCCCATTTGATGTCACGATGATGATGATGATGAAACAATCAAGCGCATTTTGATGAAACTTGAATGGTACAATAAATCTAGTGATACAGTTTGTGACGGCAACCAAGTTTCATAATTTATCTCGAATTGAGGCCTAGATTCGAACGGATTTCAGCCGTTTGTCTTGGAGAAGTGTGATGGCGTCGTCGACGTGCTCTTGCTCCATCGGAACGGTCGTCGTGTTGGAGGCGGTCTGAAAGAGACGAAGTTGGCTGGAATTGAAGACGTGCATGTTTTCAAGGGAACTAAACAATGCGCTGTTGTATTGTAACAAACGGAGCATCGTTGGAAATTCAAATTCTGGTCATTTTACCCAAATTATCAATAGAGCGTACTAGAGACACTACCTTGGTGAGCCATTTCTTGGCGTTGACCAAGTCGCCGAGAGCGAGATACGTCTTCCCGATGAACAATTGATTCTCGGCGACGCCTTCTTCCAGTTTGTCGGCCTTCAGAAGGTCCTGAAGAGCGTCGCGATAGTCGACGTTCGGAATCTGACCGATCACTTTCGCCGCCATTCTCTCGACGAATGAGAGGGACGCCACCTGGAAGACCCATAGTACTTGAAGTTTCAGGGGCTATATCTTGAAAACTAGAAGAGATGGGAAAAAGTTGTCAACTGTCAAAATGTTTCTTAGTTTGTCGGCTATATTTCAGCAGTTGACAACTTTTTCCTAGCTCTTCTAGTTATCGAGATATGAATGCTGAAAGATCTCCCGCACTAACGGTGTAGCAGAATCTGCCGCGCATGTGGGTCAACTCGAAATCCTGATTGTTGAGAGCGATGGCCGCGTCGAGGTACTCCTTGAACTTGAAGCCGTAGTCCACTTTCTTTTTCAACGAGCTCTCCTCGGCCAGACGGCCACACGTCGAGCACAGAATTTTGGCGCATTCAAAGTCGCGCGGGTCCATCACATGCCCCTGGCGCGCTAGTTTGTAGGCTGAAACTCGCTTGCTTTTTAGAAGAAAGACAAGGATTACTGTACCTCTGTCGAGCATCTCCACCCGCTTCTCCTTCATCGTCGCATAGTTGCTGAGCACGTAGAGGTACTCGGCCTCGCGTCTCAAGAGCCCGCTTCGGTGCTCCGCGGGAACGTCTTCGATTCGCATCGCTTCGCACTTCTGGAGAGCCAACGAAACGGATTTCGCCGAGAAGTCCGACGCAGTCGAATCGATGTCGGCGAAAAAGCCCTGGAAAATGGGAATTCTGAAAATCTGAAAGTTCGGGTACCTCGAAAACCTCTTCACACAGACTGCTATCGCTCATTGTTGAGAATCCGCCGCACTTTTTTATTCGCTTCTCACTCTTGCGACGGTTTCCAAGACGGGCGGCCCGCCACGTCATTTTCCAGGTGGCTTCGAGAAAAGTGGAGAAGGACATAGGGCCGCCAGGGTGAGGTCACGGGAAGGTGCCATGGAACTACAGTAATCCTCCACCACCCCCTTTAATACTGAACGGGTTTCCGGTCGGCACCTATATCAATCGAAAGCTCACAGCATGGGGATGAAGAATCCGTTTCATAATGAGTTATTTAGGTGAGTTGGCGTGTCACAAAACTACAGTAATCCTCCGCCACCCTCCTTCAATACTAAACAAGTTTCGGGTCGGCATCTAGTTCAAATTAAAGCTTAGTTCATGGGAATGAAGAATCTGTTGCAAAGTTCGATGTAAGCAGATTCTCTGCTAGAAGTGAGCTTTGGTTCCGTGAAGCACTACAGTAATCCTCCACCACCCCCTTTCAATACATACAATCGCATTCAGTTCAGTTTTTCCGATCTTCGGTCTTCAAACTCCCTTTTCTTCTGCCTCTACCCTTCAAATGCATTTCTCCCTCGTGCCGAAAAGGCGGAAAAAAGAAGAAGAAGAGAGAAGGCGGAGGAAAATTGAGTCCGATTCGGGTGCGTACATGCGTTTTTCCACTTTTTCCACGCCTCAATATTGGGCATGGGCTCTCCGGATTATCTTTTATTTTTGGCTCTTTTGGCTCTTTGGAGAGATGGCTCTTCAGAAAGTTTCGTGCGTTTCGGTGTTTTGCCCGTCGAGTTGACTAGGGAGAGCAGTTCGACCCCTCATATCTATCACAAACACACAAGCAGACAGTTGTTAAGTTTCAGGTTTAGGACGATGAGCCATGTGGCGGCGGGCTCGCCGAGCTCCCCTCCGGGCTCTTTCTCTCTTCCCGCTTTTCAATTTGTTGCAACTCTTCTTCTTCTTCAAAACGACAAGCGTCTCCCTCTCGCCTTTCGGTCTCTCTATTCGTGAACAAAATCACGCTACGTGCAAATCGCCAAGAGACACTCTCTTCTTCTTCTTTCTCGTCTTCTTCTTCTTCTTCGTCGTCGTCTCGGGGCGGTCTAGAAGGGAAGAAGAAGATGAGAGAGAGAGAGAGAGAGAGAGAGAGAGAGAGAGAGAGAGAGAGAGAGAGAGGGAGAGGGCGGAGAAATAAGGATAGAAAAGGGGGACTAGGAGTGGCCAGTGGCAGTTTTGTTGTGGTGTTGTGGGGTGGGGTGCTCTGCTCCCTCTCCCCTCTCGCTCCCCCTTTCTGCTCACTGATGGCGAGCTCACATGCTTTTCCCTTTTCCCTTTTCCTTCCCCCCCCCCCCAGGGCCACTCTTCGCTGGCCAAACATGGCGCTTCTCCTTCTCTCCTTCCAACTTTTCCAATTCTTCCAGACCCCTGAAAGATGGCCTCTGACGAATGTCGCTCGTTGCGCTCGATGGAAACCGATGGGTTCCAAGTGGTCACCGAGGTGGTCACCCACAAGCTGAACCATATTCCGATCTTCAAGGGCGACTTCGCCTCGCTGCCCCCAAAGGTTCAGCGTTTTGTCGCCGAGAAGGCCGAGCTGATGAATCCGGCCGGCATCTACATTTGCGACGGATCGCAGAAGGAGTACGACGACATCGTCGATAAGCTCGTCGAGCGCGGTGTGCTCACCCCGCTGACCGCCTACGAGAACTGGTGGGTATATATCTTGGAAACTAGCTGAGATAGGAGAAAGTTGTCAACTACCGAAATATAGCCAACAGTGCGGGGATCATTTTGTCAGTTGACAACTTTTTTCCATCTCTTCTAGTTTTCAAGATAAACGCTCTGAAACTCAAACTTAAAGGGGGGCACCTCGAAAGCAGTAAAGGTCCTTTCTGCATGTTGTCGTGAGATCCGATGTAACTAGCAAACATCTGCAAAACGAAAAACAAATCAAAGTTCAAAGTGATAAACAACTCTCTTCTCGAAAACGAAGACGAAAACGACAACTCAACCTGTTTATCATTTGTCATTTATCAGTGACAATAGGGAAATCTAAAAGATCACTTGATCTCGTCAAGGGCATTCAAGGTACAAACATCTTTCAGCTATCTGTGCCGCACCGACCCGCGCGATGTGGCGCGCGTCGAGTCGAAGACGTGGATGGTGACGAAGGACAAGTACGATTCGGTGTGTCACACGCCCGAAGGTGTCCGCCCCATCATGGGACAGTGGATGAGCGAGGAGACGTTCGGAAAGGAGCTCGACTCGCGCTTCCCGGGCTGCATGGCCGGACGTCCGATGTACGTCGTTCCCTACTCGATGGGACCGATCGGCGGGCCGCTGTCGAAGATCGGCATCGAGCTGACCGACTCGTCGTACGTCGTGCTCTGCATGAGAACCATGACTCGAATGGGCCAGAAGGTCATCGATGCGCTCGGCGATCAGGATTTCGTGCGCTGCATTCACTCGGTGGGACTTCCCCGCCCAGTCAAGCGTAAGTTACAGTAACCCTGGTACCTGCCCCTTATGGATAGTTTGTTTCTTACAGAAAAGGTGATCAACCACTGGCCGTGCAACCCGGACAAGGTGATGATCGCGCATCGCCCGAAGGAGCGTGAGATCTGGTCGTTCGGCTCCGGCTACGGTGGAAACTCGATTCTCGGCAAGAAGTGTTTCGCGTTGCGCATCGCGTGCAACATCGGAAGAGACGAGGGTTGGCTCGCCGAGCACATGCTCATTATGGGCATTACGAATCCGGAGGGAGAGGAGAAGTTCGTCGCCGCCGCGTTCCCGTCGGCGTGCGGTAAGACCAATCTGGCGATGTTGACGCCGACGGTTCCCGGCTGGAAGGTGCGCGTCGTCGGTGACGACATCGCGTGGATGAAGTTCGGAGCCGACGGCCGCCTCTACGCCATCAATCCGGAGGCCGGATTCTTCGGCGTCGCTCCGGGCACGTCGCACAAGACGAATGCGATGGCGATGGAGTCGTTCACGAAGAACTCGATCTTCACGAACGTCGCCGAAACGGCCGACGGCGAGTACTTCTGGGAGGGACTCGAGAAGGAGTTGAAGGAGCGAAAGGGGTGGACTGACGAGCAGCTGAAGCAGTTGGAGATCACCAACTGGTTGGGCGAGCGGTGGCACATTGGCGACGAGGGAAAGGCCGCCCATCCCAACTCGCGATTCACCGCTCCGGCCGCCCAGTGTCCGATCATCCATCCGGACTGGGAGGCGCCGCAGGGTGTCCCAATCGACGCCATCATCTTCGGTGGACGTCGTCCCGAAGGTGTGCCGCTCGTCTTCGAGTCGTTCTCCTGGGAGCACGGTCTGCTCGTCGGCGCGCTCGTCAAGTCCGAGGCGACGGCTGCCGCTGAGCACACCGGCAAACAGGTGATGCACGATCCGATGGCGATGCGTCCGTTCATGGGATACAACTTTGGAAAGTATCTCGAGCACTGGATCAAGCTCGGCAAGGCGCCGCACAAGGCGCCGAAGATCTTCCACGTCAACTGGTTCCGCGAGACCAAGGATCACAAGTTCCTGTGGCCCGGATTCGGTGACAACATTCGTGTCCTCGACTGGATTCTGAAGCGCGTTTCCGGCGAGGAGGACGTCGCCGTGGAGACTGCCATCGGATATGTGCCGAAACGTGGATCGATCAACTTGGACGGTCTTCCGCGCATCGACTGGAACGAGCTGATGAGCATCCCGAAGACTTACTGGGAGGAGGACGTCGACGAGAGCAAACACTTCTTGGAGAGCCAAGTCGGATCCGATCTCCCGCAACCGATTCGCGAAGAGCTCGAGAAGCTCGAGAAGAGAGTTCATGCTTTGTAAATTCTAAACTTCGCCCTTTCTGAATATAATTATACATAACTTCTCATTGGATTTCCCCCCTATAAAGTGCTGCTTGTATGTCTTCTATATAGTTAGAATTCGCTAATAAACCTATTTTACTACGCTCAAACCCATAACATTGAAACATTCAACAAAAACAGGGAAGAAAGAGGAGGATGGCAATTAGGAAGTCCAGTTTCTCGTCGTGTCAATGTAATCGCCGTCGGGAGCTTCGTAGTTTTTGATTGGTGGCGTCAAAGACGGTCCGTTGATCGTCAGTGGCAAATCGTTGTGAGCTGGTTGCACAGCCGCTTCGTACAGCTCCGGGGAGAGTTTTTTGAGCTCGTCGAGCGCTTTCTCTTGTGCAGCAAGCGCTTCACGAATCCAGGCGTCGTCTTGGCGTTGCTGCGCAACCCGGGAGCGCGTATAGTCCTACGAAACTTCCTTTTTGTTTTAGAAACAACATCTAAAAACGAACCTTCAGTGCGATCGCTCTCTCGTCGATTTTCTCAATTCCAAGCTCAGTTGCAGGTCGTCGACGCTCACTGAATACGTTTTATTGAGAATTGGTGTGAAAATGTGGTTCCTACTCGATATTTTTAGCGGACTTCACATCGAGAGTCAGCTCGTCGACTGGTTTCGGCTTCTTCGAGTGTTTTTGCATCTGACGAATTTCCTTCTCCAAGCGCTTTCTTCTGCGAGCCTCTCTTTGTTTGGCAACCTATAAATTTTAATTGACAGTTTTTTTTTGAAATTTTAACAATTACTTACCTCGGGATCGATTTTCTTCTGTCTTTTCATGAAAACAGACGAAGCTGCCGGGATGGACTGGTGGATGGTCCGAGCTTGGAGAAGCGACAGCTTGGCGAAGTTTGAGAGCAAACTCATTGCTGAAATTGATATGAATCGCTTTATAATTTAACAAAAAATCGTTAGGAGGAGAATGAACGGAAAATAGAAACGGATAGCTTCAAATTTTTCAAAAAATAAATTCTTTGAAAATGGTGGAAAACAACGATGCTCCGACATAACGCATCTGCTTGTAAATTAGCACCATCCGTCTCTCAATCCATCACACTCTCTGCATCATTTTCCTCCGTTTTGCGGCAAATCGCCATGTTTTCTGTCAAAATGGAGACAATCCGAGAGGATGAGGAGTTTATTCCCGAAAATCAACAGCCAGAACCAATCGAAGAAGGTATTCCATTGAAAAAAGACCGAAAATTCGTTCATTCTTCCACTTTTTCTTCATTTCAGAAGACGACGATGCCGACTGGTCGGGATACAACGACGCCTCGTCTTCTGATCAGCTGTTTCGAGCAAAAGTGTTACGGAAAAAAAAGAAAATAGCTTTGGCAAAAGCGCACAAACGAAAACAAATGAAGAAGACTCTCTCGAAGGCGAATCCACTCCGATGGGTCTGCACCTCTCCAGGTTTTTATCCAATAATCGATTTTCTAATCAAAAGCGTATTCAGCATGTAAAAGCATATTCTTCCAAAGGACACAATTGGTCACTCATATCCAGCAATTCCACCCGGAACGTAACAATCCAGCTTCCATGGCATTGCTCAAACCTTCTTGTCTGGTTAGCGATTTTTTTATAATGTGCGTATAATCCATAACTTTTCAGAAACCACAGAAATGCCGCAAGTTCCGCGATCGTGGAGACTATTATCCGGGTCCGCTGGATGTCAAAAAACGGCAAGCCAAGTTGGAAAAACTGCGAACTGAAATTGAAGTGGAGCGATTAGGGAAAAAAATAGAGAAGCTTTAAATTCATGTATCATAATTCAGCTAAACACCCCTGCTTATGTGCAAACTGTGCGATCTCTCCCCAATCATTATAATGTTCCTTTTTGTTAAGTTTTACTGTTAACTACGATCACAAATAGCTAATTCGACTAGATGTTTTTTTTCTCGCAATCCTTCACTCACATCTCATTGAAAAACCGGTCTTCCGGCAAGGAATGCCAAACAAAAATGAAATGTTTAAAGGTACATGCATTTTTCCCGTGCGACGGGTCTCGCCGCGAAAGAGACAACAACGCAGGCCAGCTGCATTTCAAATCTACCCAACGACACTCCGATGGCACCCATTTTATCCTTTTTTCTCTTTTTGCCTCTTCAAATTGCATTGTCTCTCATCACCGCCTTCGGAAAATGTTACTTTAAAGTGAAAATAATCAGGAACATGGAAAAAGAGGAAGAAATTGATGTTGTCTCTTACGAAGATGCCGCGAGTGAGCAAAAAGTCGATAAACCGTTTCAATGTGAAGAGTGTGATTTTGTTGGCAAATCCGAGCGAGGACTCAACACTCACCGTCGTTCCAAGCACATGAAAACAGAAGAACTTGGAAAACGGGCTAGGGTATGAAAAAATCGATAAATACGGTTAAGCAAAAATATTTAGAAGCCGACGCGCAGAGCTTTGGAGGCAGAAGAGCAAGAATATAAGCCAATCGTGACAGAGGAGCCCGTTCAACGTGTGACAACAAAACAGCTTTTGGGCGGGAGAAGACGACCGAAAACTGTAATTGAAAATGCGGATGATTCCGGGTCGAGTACGTTTTTTCTAGATGAAATTGGAATTGAGCCAATAGTGTTTCCAGAAAGAAACAATCAACACGCCGCCAGCGTCGTAGATGGAAATATGACAGTGGCTGAGTATTTTTCCAAAAGGACTGCAGGAGGATATCCAGATGATACTCTAATTGACGCGGATGCTGCTGACATGATTGTCGGAGAGGAAATCGAAATAGAAGGCGAGGAGGAAGTTTGCGATGACGGTTCTCCCGGAAATCAAGTCGATCTCGAAACTCAACAAGGACCGTCTCACCGTCGAAAATATCCAGCCCCGTTCAAGCTGCCGACTCGTTTGGTCGAAGGTGAAGTCAATGGAAAATACAAGTGCTACATTGAGGATTGCGATTGGCGCGGAAACTATCGATCCCTCCGAATGGAGCACATGAGAACGATCCATCAGGACTGGAAAATGCCGTCTCGCTTCCTTCTCCAACGTATCACAAAGAATGGAGTTTATATGGACCCAGACAAGTACGTTCCGCCGTTCCCATGTTTCGTTGAGGGATGTGATTGGCGAGGAAACTTCCGAGCATCACGCAGCTCCCACATGCGCAAAATGCATCCTCAAGAGCACGCCGAGAAGAAGAAACGAGCGCCGGGATACAATTGCAATGGCAGCTACATGTGCCACTATCCGATGTGCTCGTGGAGAGGATGGTCTCGTTCGACACGATCGGCTCACTTGAAGAAAGCGCATCCGGAGTGGCGTCCAGATGAGCATCGAAACCAGCTTTTCGATATGGCGCTGACTTGTTTCTATTGCAAGCACGTCTTCTCGTCCTATCAACTGCTTCTGAACCACGTCGATGATCACGGTGGCGTCGGATTGCACGTTCACGAGGAGTTCGAGTCGAAAGAAGCATTTACGGTATGTTTGAAGTGTTCGACTTGAAATGCATTCGTTTTTTTTCAGGCTTGGCTCCAAAAAATTCAAGAAGAATACTCGGTACCATTTGATCGCATCGAAGCTTCTTCTGGTCCGAACGAAGTCCACTACATTCTTCATTGCTCGTGTGTCGGATGTCGCGGTGTTCAATTAGCGGCGAGCACCAGGTACAATCTTTCCTTCTTGCTCTCATTCCGTGGTTATTTATTTTTCAGATCCTACATCTATGAAAAACACAGTTTTCTCAAGCGTCGCCCTCAACAATTTCTGACGAGAAGCAAAGCGGACTGCTCGGCGTATCTCGAGATTCGAGAGGACACCACCTACGATCGAATTTCGGTCAAAGGATCTCTCGAACATACTGGACATCGATTCGGAACACCGCTAGTTCGAATGAGTACGCTATCCCATTCCAAGCTGGAAAATTAACTCTAAACTGATTATTCAGCACCGATGGACCGTCAACTCTACACCATAGTGATGGAGTGGAAGCAGGAGAAAGACTTCCGATTCGGACCGCTCGAAATAGTGGAAAAATTGAACAGTTCGTTCCAAATTGATCTTCTGATATCAAAGGGTCCTATTTATAGCTCTCGAAGGCTTCACTATGGAGAATTATGGCCCGCCGCCTGATCTCGATTTGATATCTCCACTTGCCGACGATCCGCTCGAATCGCTTCGTGTACTGATCAAAGACTCCGAAGACTCTTGCTTCTTCGGTGTCGAAATGGGTGAAGAATTTTCGTCTAACATTTCGTTTGGCTACATGCCACCAGCAATGTGCGAAATGTACGAGAGATACGGACCAGGAAGTCTGTGTGTTATTGATATGGTTAGTTTTTACCACTAGTCCAGTCAGAACTGAATCGAGAATCCCTGTTTGCTTTCAGAGCGTTGTCGAGTTTCGCAGTCTCGACATGGCGTGCTACAACATTGTCGTTTTCGACGATCGATGCATACCCAAGTGTGTGGGCCTCTACATGTCTTCGGCTCGCAAACCGAACTTGCAGTGCATTATGGAGAAGTTGAAAGACATGTAAGTCATTGAACGGCAACTGTTTCCTTCAGTTGTATTGTCTTTTCAGTGCGATACAACCTCCGCGCGAGTTCATGTGTGATCCGTCTCAATGTTGGGTAGATATCGCCGAAAAACTGTGGGAGAGCGAAACAATCATTTTGGTCAGCGAATGGAGTCTCATGGATTATATGTCGGCCAAAATCGCGACGCTCATCACCAACGAATTTGACAGCTTCTCGCTCACTGTGGCACTCCGACGCTTACTTCGCTGTACAGATCCCAACCAGTTTCTGTTCTTTGCCGTCGAAATTTTCGAGTCGCTCTTCGAATGCGGATACGATAGCTTCGCCGAATTCTTCGACTTCATGCTCTCCGATGTGGAGTTTTTCAAGCGATGGAGCCCACTCTTTCGCAATGACTTTATCGTTCACCCGACGCTGGCCGTCTCGTGCCGCATGCTTCGCGAATTCTATTTGAATAACGACGACATCGAGCGACCGGATCAGTGGTTTGCGCATGCGACAAGACGAATGGAGGAGTTCAATGCGGTGGAGAACACCTCGTTGTACACACTGAGGCCGCTGGAGCAGCCGAAAAAATACATGTACGGACATGTGGCAGTCGACGATTTCCACAAACAGATGGTCCATGATAACGCGGAAACCTTGCTGGTTTACGAAGAAGACGGAGTGATTCAGGGAGAAGTCGTCGAAGAGGAGGTCATCGGACACGAGATGGTAACCGAAGAGGTTGTGGAGGAAGACGGTGTTTTGTATCATCACGAAATGATGAAATCCGAGCCAAATTTCTATGATTCGCAGCAGGCGCAAGCAGATGACCCCGCCGAGCATTCTGGACCGGTTTCCGCTGCTTCCGAGACGAATGTTCCGATTGAGACGTCTTCTGAAAGGAAGGTTTCAAAAGACAGCCTGCTAAAATCGTCTGAAAATCCGCAACTTGAAAAAGAGATGCCTTTGGTGAAGGAAGAAATGCAGCAAGAGCTGGTGGAAGAAAGACCTGAGGACGAAGTCGAAATAGAAGTGGAAGTGGTCGCCGATGACGAGACTGAACATCTTCCTTCTCCAGCACCACCATCAACGTCTTCGACTCTAGCTTCTCGCCGACCACGAATTCTATACGGACATAAAAGAACACTCCGTGAACGGGCCGGTTCTCCGGAAGAAGAGCCACCTCAATCTCCGAAGAAACGAGACACGACGAAGTCGGTAGTGCGCGGAAGGAGAAAAAAGGAGCGGTTCGCCGAGTTGCGCGATATGCCGCCCGAGGTCATGCGAGCCATCGCCGCACACGCCATCTCCTTTGATGGACGCAAAAAAGAGCAACGCCCGTACCTGTTCTCACCCTCTCCCGCTACCCTCTCGGCCTCGTTCACTCCATCGGTGCCGACACCCGAAGTTCGACACTACCCGGGATTGCCGACGACGAGAAAGTTCACTCAAAAGAGCGTCACGGCGTATGAACTGAAGCATCCGCCCGGCTCGCACGAGTACAAACGGCAACAGAAGATTCAACGAGACCGACAAGCTCGTGACATGGAAAGACTTCGTCCGACGTCTGACAGCGTGAGTTTTTGCGCTAACCGACTGAGTATCTATTGTAAAATTTCAGAGAGCTGAACCACCTCGCCGTCGTCGTCCTGCTCGTGTTTCATCTGAACAATCCCAGCCTGAACCGGACGCCGTTGAAGAGCAGCATGACGAACAACAGCCGTGTACATCTGCCTCGCTCTATCCATAAATCAAAATGCTTCTAACCGCATTCTACTCCTTCTCGTATTTCTCCAATTGATCTCCTAATCAATTTCCATTTGTATACTTTTATAAACTTGGTAATTTCGACAAACGATTTATTATTCGCATTTTTATCTGCTCCTTCCGACGAGTTACCACAAGGCTCACTTTTTATCTGTATGCAGTATCCGTTCTTTTCTGCTGATTAGAGGTTTCTAATTTTTCAGCGTTCCCAACAGAATGGCTGCCGGTGTTCCAGCAGATTTGCGAAATCTTCGCGCGTGCCTTCTGTGCTCGCTCATCAAATCAGTCGAGGTCTTCGTGAAGGAGGGCTGCGAGAACTGTGACGACGTGCTTCATCTGAAAGGCGACGAGGAGAAGGTGTACGACTGTACCAGGTGGGGGATCAGTGTTATCCGATCAAAATGTTAACTGACAATTCACATTGTGCAGCGCCAACTACGACGGAATGATCGCGGCGATGAGTCCGGAAGACTCGTGGGTGTGCAAGTGGCAGAAGATGTCACGCCGAGTGAAGGGAATGTACGCGATCAGCGTCTCCGGCTCGCTGCCGAGCAACGTCATCTCGGACCTGAAAAGCATGGGCATCCGCTACAAGCCCAGCCAGCGCGACTACTCGATTCAGACGAAGAAGTGACGATCTCAACGACTCGACGACACTAATTTATTATTCTCATCATTGTTTACACCATCATGTTCAATCTTGAAACTTATTATACAATTTCACACTGAAAGCTGTTGTTTGGTCACTTATTATTATTATTACAAAAAGAGTTGAGCATAATCATCAGAATTAAGGCGGTTTTGGTCAAGGGGAAGATAGATTTTTTTTGTTGAAAATGCGAAGAAAAGCAAGGAGCAGGCAGTTTGTTGAAGAACGGTAAAGCTTATTTAAAAAGAAATAATAGAGGGGAAAAGAAAATGAAAACGAAATTTGTTGTTACCTAAAAATAATTGGGTCGGCATTATGTGTGGAAAGGGTGAGTGGGATGAAAGCAAGAAAATAGGAAGGCGATAGAAAAAAGTATTATAACGTCATCTTCTCCAAAATCGGAATAATCTGGTCGAAGTTCGGACGACGTCCCGGATCCTCGTTCATGCAAATGTTCATCAGGCGATTCATATTCCGCGCGATTCCAGGCGGGATCTGGACTCGAAGGCCTTCCAGGGCGATCTGGAAATTCAATTTCAGATTACTTGTCTCGAATGGAAAAAGTGACCTTCATTCCGCACTCCATTGGGGCCAGATCGGCGAACGGCACCTCTCGCGTGTTTAACTCCCACAACAGAACGGAGAACGACCACATGTCGGCGGCGCGGATGTTGAGGTCTTCTGGTGAGCGCGTCAGCGCTTCTGGAGACATCCACGCCGGCGAGTAGGCCTTTCCGACCTCTTGGAACGAGAATTTGGTGTCGGCCATCGAGAGTTTAGCGGTCAGCTCTTCGTCGACGACGACGTGCTTCGAGGAGAGGTAGAACCTGGAAATGGGGCGGAGTTTAGAGAGGATAAAAGAATAGAAGACCCAAGTTAGCAGATCCAAATTTGCAGACCCAAGTATGCAGACCCAAGAAAGCAGACCCAAACTAGCAGACCCAAATTTGCAGACCCAAGTTAGGAGACCCAAGTCTGCAGACCCAAATTTGCAGACCCAAATTAGCAGACCCAAATCTAGGAGACCCAAGATAGCTGACCCAAGTTTGCATACCCAAATTTGCAGACCCAAACTAGCAGACCCAAGTTTGCAGACCCAGATTAGCAGACCCAAGTTTACAGACCCAAATTTGCAGACCCAAGTTTGCAGACCCAAATCACCTCAGAATCATTGGGTCCAAACTGTGCAAGTAGCTCATTCCTCTGGCGATATCCAACGCGAATCGAACCGCCTGACTGTGATCGATAACCACAGCTGAAACAATTTCAGAATAAACTCGCCACTTTCAGACATTTCTTCTCGACTCACAACTCTGCTCATGGAGCACATTGTAGAGACTTCCGAACGGCATGTACTGCGAGATGACGACAAGATTCGGCGGCTGATTGGCGGCGGCGAGCACTGCACAAATGTTCGGATGAGCGAAGATTCTGAAAGTTTCGTTGTTCAGATTTTCAGCGGGGCTCCCCGAAAATGTACCTCAACGCCGGAAACTCGGTCTGAAAATCGCGCGAAATGCGTTGAGTGACCTCCTGAACGTTGAGAATACGGGCGACAATATCGTTTCCTTGCCACTTTCCACGCCACAATTCGCCCGAGTGAGATTCGGCGATCTACAATAAATTAAAATAGGACGGTATTCAGAAGACGTCATCTCAGAATACCTTATTGATGAGGTTCAACGAGGAGACGTCGACGCCGGTGTATCGGGAGAGAGTGGCGTCGCGAGTGCGCGACTTGGTGCCCTTCCAGGTGGTGTCACGGAACGGAACACGCTCGTTCGCCGCCTGACCGCTCTCGTGAGCAATTTCTGAAAACCATTCAAGGTACCGTAACCCTGCTCGCCCCCCCCCCCCCCTTTGACTCACCGAGAATCATGTTCTTGCACTGCGGCTGGCACACGTCCAACGGCGTCTGTCCCTTCTTGTTGCACACATTCACCTGTGCTCCACAGGTGATCAGATCCTGAAATACCATTCGTCATTTTCAGCCTCTTTCAGCACGGCGGGATGTATGTACCTCGGCGATCTGCTCGTATCCCCAGAAGCAGGCGTAGTGCAGCGGCGTCATTCCGTGCTCGTTCGTCGCGTTCACATCGGCCTTGCGTGACAGAAGCTTCTGAAATTCCAGACAGAATGGTTGAAGTGGGTCTTCTGAATTCGTTCTCCTTACCACGACGACTTGTCGATGACCGTGAGCGGCGGCCAAGTGCAAACTGGTGTCGTCGCCCATGTTCGTCGAGTTGACACGAGCGCCGCGCGAGAGAAGCATCTCGGCGATGGAGACGTGACCCTCTTTGGACGCCCAGTGGAGAAGCGAGAACGCGTGATCGTCGCCGACGTTCAAATCGTGCTCGTGATCGTCGAGCCAGACGCGGACCTGAAAAAACATCGAACTTGAGCAAGTTTTCAGACAGAAAGAGGGGTCTGAAACTGACCTGGAATGCGTTTCCCTCGCGAACCCATCCGAAGACGTCCTCCATGATAATCGGCACATTCGGCTTGTGCGCATGATAATGCGTTGACAACGACATCTTCGAGGGTCTCTAAAAACGAACGACTACATTTTCAGATGAGACGCGCAGAGCTTACTTTGTGACGATTCGGTGACTTTTCTCACTCAATTTGATCTACCCCCGTTTCTCTTGCTTTTCTGTTGTTTCCCTGCAAAAAATGTCGGGAAAATCGATAAAAATGGATTCAAAATTGAACTTGAAATCGACATGGAAAAATGAATGAAAAATGGAAAGATGTAGGTTAAAAGTAAATGAGTTTGAATTGAGATTTCCGTGGAATTGACTTGAGGAATACTATAAAAGAGGAAGGTCCGAAAGGTAGAACAAACAGAGAGATTTAGAGAAAGAGAGACAGAGAGAAAGGGTCAACATACAACATACAGCCGCCTGTGCCCCCCCCCCCCCTTTCCATCTCTCCCCCCAACACTCTTCGTGTTGTACTCCTCGGTTCTCTCTCTCTCTCTCTCTCTCTCTCCAACAAGAAGAAGAAGGCGAAGAGGAAGAGGCAGAAGAAGAATGGGAGCCGAGTGTGTGTGTACTGAGAGCGGACATGCTCTGTCGTTGTTGTTGCTGGATGTTTAGATGTTTAACGATGCATTTCGAATGATGTGCATATTTAGCGTAGCCATTTGGCGTGACGTGGCACTACCACAGGATTTGACAACTTTTTGGTTTTGGCTTTTGCTTGTGCTTGTGACGTGGCAATGTCACGTCGTCATCAAAATATCAAAACTGACGAAAATAGAAACGCTTGGAAAAAAGGGTTGTTATCTTTGGCTTTAGGGGGTTTATCAAAATATCACCTCTTCGGAGAGCCGAGATGCGTAGGCGAAGAGGGTTTGGCAACGGTAGGGGTAGGCAGTCGGAGAAGAGGATATAGCACTGATTGCGAAGAGACGGCAGAGAACAGGTGGCGCCGGTGAGAGGCGAGAGACGCAGAGACGCCGGTGAGATCCGAATCGCGCGCTAGTTGAAAGAGAATGGAGAAGTGAAGAAGAAGATGATGCCGTGGGTGGGCGCTTTCCTGATCATCTCGGAAGAATCCGACGCGCGAGCGAGAGAGAATCGAGACGCAGAGATGCAGAGATCGACGAGAGAGTGCGCGGATCGAGGAGACGGCAGAGAGAGACGAGAGACGCAGGCGGGAAGGGTGTAACAATCCGAATGGCACGAGACGGAGAAGAAGAAGCTTCCTCTCTCCGTGATGCTCGAAACTGAGGGATCGCCGGCTCTTTCGGCTTGGCCTCCTTCGCTCAATTATGATTGGAATGAAAGAGAACATGATCTGAAAGTCTGAAAGTATCTGAAACAGTCTGAAAACAACAAATTGTACATAGTTTTCGATTCAAAGTACCACAATGAGAACCGTGATGATGCCACCAAACACAAAAACATCCCAAAAAAGCGATGAAGACGACGACGACGAAGGAAAGAGGCCACACTTGTCAATGATAAGGCTACATTTTGCGGCACCCCCCCCCCTTTTCTCTCTTTCTCTGTAATCATTTTCCCCACCCGTTTGCCTCTAAACACTACTGTCTTTGTGTTAGAAGTCAGGGGAAGTGGTTTGACGTGGCAGTACTGAGAGACTTTCATTTCTGATGGTTTTTGGTGGATTGCGTCACTTTTGTTACCGTTATTTTCAGTTCTTATGGCAACTGGTACGGCATGTAGAATCTAGAATTCAGAATTCATCATTCTCCCTTTCAAAGTTTGAATTCATGATTCGTGCTGATCTACGCAGTTTCAGCACCGTTTTTCTCTACTTTATCTTGAACGGTTTCGCCTTTTCCTCTTTCTTATCATTTTCTTCGTCTTCTTCTTATTTCAACCTACAATGATAGATTATGGAGGAAACCAGAAGAATTGCAGACATTGCACACGGAAATGATTCCCTCCACGTCGGCCGACTCGCCCATCATCTCCTCCGGCGACATTCCGGTACGTCTTCTTTTCTTCTTTTCTGCTTCACCCTCACACTTTCTTTTCCTTCTTCGTTTGCAGGAAGTCGTCGTTCAGTCCGACTACGAGGACGCCGTTTCGAGCGGCGAAGAGCTTCAGAATTTGTGCACATCGCTGAAAACGCATCTGGTGGCGTCGTCGAAGACGAGGAAAGAGCGGACGGTGTCGAAGATCATGTCGAATCGAGAGCGAATGGCCAAGTACGATCGGGAGTCGAGCAGCGAGCACTCGAGTTTGGAGAAGTTGCGTGAGTATGCAAGATTTGGGTCTGCCAGATTTGGGTCTGCTAACTTGGGTCTGCTAACTTGGGTCTGCCAAGTTGGGTCTGCTAGGCTTGGGTCTGCAAACTTGGGTCTGCTAACTTGGGTCTGCAAACTTGGGTCTGCTAGGCTTGGGTCTGCAAACTTGGGTCTGCTAGCATGGGTCTGCTAGCTTTGGGTCTGCTAGCTTTGGGTCTGCTAGCTTTGGGTCTGCTATCTTGGGTCTGCTAACTTGGGTCTGCTAGCTTTGGGTCTGCTAGCTTGGGTCTGCTAGATTTTGGTCTGCTAATTTGCCTCTGGTTCCAGAGCCGGGAGAAATGCGAAGCCGTCGTAGCACCGGTCTTCCCAAGCGGCGAACCAACTCAGACAGCGATCATAGCGATTGGAGGGTTCTCAATTTGGCGGTTTGTGATCTACTCAACAAATCCTTGAAAAGTCTAGATAGTTTCAGTTCCAAGAAATGGCTCACTATCCACTTTTAATGCAGCTCAATGAGCAGTTGGTGGAGATTTCGAGGCAGTTGAACAGTGTGGAGGCTACAAATGCGCTACAATTGAAAGTAATCATGCATTTGTTGAATCGAGTCTCGAAAGTGAGTTAAGGAGAAGTAGATCAAAATGTAGATCACAACAATGATCTATCCTTCCAGCGCCGCACCACGTGGCTTCAGTCCGTCTGCCGATTCCTGCGCAACTTCCAGTTTTTCATCTTCGCCTTCTCCTGGCCTTTCATCGCCCGTTTGATCTACATGTGGTATTTGCGAATGATCCGTGCACGTTGATGATCTACTACTTCTACTATCAATTAAGTATAAAAAACACTTTTTATTCTCGTATTAAATCTCGAATTTACAAACAAAAACAAGTGATGGCAGGGCCGGGAAGAGAAGGAGATCAATCAAACTTTCGGGATCGTCGATCTGACGTTGCCGATCGTCGAGAACTGTTGGGCGAGGTGAATCAGTTCGGTCTCGGTCAGAAATCCGTCTTGGTTCTTGTCAAGAGTCGCGAAAATGTGCTCAACGTCGGAGCGAGAGACCTGGAAGAGGAAACGCCTAGGCCATTCGTCCCCCCATCCTCAACATACCTTGTTAGTGGCGGTTTTCTGCGAGAAATTGAACAACTCGTCCTGGTCCAGACGGTTGTCGCCGTTGGAATCGATGAAGGAGAGCAGCTGCATCGCCTGATTCCTCTGCTCATCGGCCGGCGTCAACGTCTTCTGCCCGCCGCTGAGGTGGCTCTTGAACTCCTCGTAGGTCAGCTGTCCGTCGCCATTCACATCGGCGATCGAGAGAATACCGTCGATGATGCGATCGTTGTTCTCTTTTCGGATCTTCTCCACCTCGAGCTTGTCGACGACGCCGTCATCATTCAGATCCATCTTCTTGAAGAACTCGTAGTCCATGTCGACGGGGCGACGGCTCATTTCGTAGACGAGCGGCACGAATTCGGAAATGTCGAGATGACCGTTACGGTCCAAATCGAATCGGTTGAAGTAGTCGTGTCCGTCGAGTCGGCCGCGTTTTCGCATGAAAACCACCAGCTCTTTCTCGGACAATTTGCCATCGTTGTTCGAATCGACGAGGTCGAATGAGTCTGGAAATGAAGATGTAGGTCAAATCGGCCAGGAGGGTAGGTCAAATTTAAAATGGTACCGTTTTGGGCGCGGACGACGACGACGATGGCGCCAATGAAAAGTGTTGCGTAAACGACGGCGCGTTGCATCATAGGTGTCTCTTTTCTGTACAATGAATGGCCCTGGGCAAGCCGCGCGCGCGGGGGTGCTAAAAAATCTTTCTTCTCTCTTTCCCCTCACGACGACGACGATGACGACTACAATATAGAAGATGTAGAGAGAGAGAGGGAAAAAAACTGAAAGTTTGCCGACGAATAGCGCTAGAAGCGCGGAGGTGCCAGACTCGAAAAGGAACGGGTTTCTGCTGGGGGTGGGATGATGGAAGCTTGTTTTTCGAGGCGACGCAATCAAGATTACGCAACTGAAAGAGACGGCCGTGGGCGAATAATGGAAACCAAAGAGGAGAAGAAGAAGAAGAAGTAGGGGATGATGAGGGAGAGGGGGGGGGGGGGGGGGTGTTAGGTGAAACTGTATACTGTTGTGGTTGGTTGACTCATCTCGTCTCAATTACGAGAAGACATCTGGTGGCTTTGTTACACTGGCAGCTGAAACTACTGTGAGAATGTGAGTCAGATGTAAAGAATGGGCGGATGGGGAAGGGAACAGATGGGTTTGATAGAAAGGGTCTGCTAGATTGGGTCTGCTATCTTGGGTCTGTTAACTTGGGTCTGCTAACTTGGGCCTGCTATCTCGGGTCTGCAATCTTGGGTCTGCTATATCGGGTCTGCAATATTGGGTCTGCAATATCGGGTCTGCAATCTTGGGTCTGCAATCTTGGGTCTGCTAGATTGGATCTGCAAACTTGGGTCTGTTAGATTTGGGTCTGCTAATTTGGGTCTGCTCGATCTGGGTCTGCTAATTTGGGTCTGCTAGATTTGGGTCTGCTCGATCTGGGTCTGCTAATTTGGGTCTGCTAGATTTGGGTCTGCTCGATCTGGGTCTGCTAATTTGGATCTGCTAACTTGGGTCTGCAATCTCGGGTCTGCAATCTTGGGTCTGCTAACTTGGGTCTGCTATCTCGGGTCTGCAATCTTGGGTCTGCAATCTTGGGTCTGCTAGATTGGATCTGCAAACTTGGGTCTGTTAGATTTGGGTCTGCTAATTTGGGTCTGCTCGATCTGGGTCTGCTAATTTGATTCTGCTAGATTTGGGTCTGCTCGATCTGGGTCTGCTAATTTGGGTCTGCTAGATTTGGGTCTGCTCGATCTGGGTCTGCTAATTTGGATCTGCTAACTTGGGTCTGCAATCTCGGGTCTGCAATCTTGGGTCTGCTAACTTGGGTCTGCTATCTCGGGTCTGCAATCTTGGGTCTGCTAACTTGGGTCTGCAATCTTGGGTCTGCTATCTCGGGTCTGCAATCTTGGGTCTGCTAACTTGGGTCTGCAATCTTGGGTCTGCTAACTTGGGTCTGCAATCTTGGGTCTGCTATCTTGGGTCTGCAATCTTGGGTCTGCAATCTTGGGTCTGCTAACTTGGGTCTGCAATCTTGGGTCTGCTAACTTGGGTCTGCAATCTTGGGTCTGCTATCTCGGGTCTGCAATCTTGGGTCTGCTAACTTGGGTCTGCTATCTCGGGTCTGCAATCTTGGGTCTGCTAACTTGGGTCTGCAATCTTGGGTCTGCTATCTTGGGTCTGCAATCTTGGGTCTGCTATCTCGGGTCTGCAATCTTGGGTCTGCTAACTTGGGTCTGTTATCTTGGGTCTGCTATCTTGGATCTGCTAGACTTGGGTCTGCTATCTTGGGTCTGCTAGACTTGGGTCTGCTATCTTGGGTCTGCTATCTTGGGTCTGCTAGACTTGGGTCTGCTATCTTGGGTCTGCTATCTTGGGTCTGCTAGACTTGGGTCTGCTATCTTGGGTCTGCTAACTTGGGTCTGCAATCTTGGGTCTGCTATCTTGGGTCTGCAATCTTGGGTCTGCAATATTGGGTCTGCAGTCTTGGGTTTGCTATCCTGAATCTTAAGTTATAACTTCCAAAGCTCATGCCAGGGTGGTTCTTGATCCTCGAAACCCATCGAATCCTCAATCCGTCAACCCGACCACAACTATCCATTATAGATCACTATAACTACCGTATTCGCCTTTCCCCCCCGATGCCTTCTCTCCTCAGCTTTCTCCCTTTTCCAATTTCCCATAAAAGTCGTACGTCGTAAAACCGTGCCGCTCCATGTCATTTGCGTATTCGTTTTCCGTTCCTCCCTCCCTGAAACAAACAGGTTCATCCCAATCCCCCTCCGATGAAGGTCGTGGCCGAGGTTTTGCAGAAAGTTCGGCCACACCGAACACTAGGCTCTAGTTTGTGACACTAGTCGTGTGTCACTGATAAGGTGAGCGATGAAGTCGACAGGAAATGTGAATGAATTGGGTCCATAGAATGCATTCGGAGGGGGGAGAGAGAGAGTGAAAGAATGGAAGATGGAAGGCAGCTATCCCTTTTTGCGTTTCTTATCAAATTTTTACCGCGAAACAGGCGACCTTTCGAGGAGACGCAGATGCGGAAATCATCGATTCAGCGACCGTTATCAGTGTCAGCTCCACTACTTTGTTGCGCGCCAGTCGTCCCCCCTTTAGCAGTGTTGTTGATCACAATCACACCACCTATTTTATACCCTCCCGGTTCTACCTCTTTATTGGTTCTCTATTACTTGAATTGAACACCAATGACCGCCGCCGTCGCCGCCGGAATCAATCGATAAAATGAAGGGAGGTATGGGACGATGGCCTAGGTTTCTGTCAGTGCGAAATGTCGGCCATCATTCAGAAACGGTCGTTCAATCAACGAGATGTCTGGTTTGTGAAGCACAAGCCACCGGATTCCATTTCGAAGCACAATCGTGTTCGGCATGTGCCGCATTCTTCAGACGCACCGTCTCACTGACCAAATCGTTCACATGCATCACAGGGAGAGACGATTGCATTGTTCACTACAGTAAGCTCCTCCCCCCCCCCCCCCCCCTTAAGCAAATGGTTACTGTATTCCATCCAGGTATGCATCAAATATGTCGAAGTTGCCGGCACAAGAAATGTCTGAGCAGTGGAATGAAGCCGGCGGGAGTGCAACCGAAGAAGCGCGGTCACGAGATCGGCAGGACGTTCTTCACAAAATCGGGACTGAAGAGAAACAAGAAGTTTGCGAGAGTGAACGCGGTGACAGACGAGGAGGAGAAGCAGTTGACGGGCGCTGCGAAGGTGCCGAAGATCGAGGTGAAGGTCGAGGAGGACTACGGCATTCCCGAGATCGGCGGCTTCGAGACTCCCGAGTCGGATGTTGGAGACGTCCTGGTGGGTAGAACTCGCTGAAATCCACTCTCATCTTCTAGTCTTCCAGAAGACGTCACCTCTCCGCAAGACTTCCATTCTCACCGGCTCCAGCTCGGGCTCCAACACGCCCTACTCACCATCCCCGAAGAACTCACCATCGCTGCCATGCCCCAAACCCATCCGACACCACCAATTGCCACCGATCAGCGGCGGACGAGAGGTGTCCCGTGAGATAGTGAACACCGTGCACGAGTTGCCACGCCCCATTCTGGACCCGACGAAACCGGATCCGTTGGAGGTGCTCGTCAAAGAGGAGATGAAACTTGGCGAGCGACGGCGATTCTTGTTTTGTGACAAGGAAGTCAAGTACTTGATTGGAAGGAACAAAGATTGTGTAGGAATCTCGCGCTGGACGCAAATATTGCTCATTTGCTCATTTTCAGCCGTTCTCGTCGTCGGATCTGAAACCGCTGACGTTTCACGACTACAAGCTGTCGATGAAGTCGCACATCCTTCTCGTCTTCGAGTGGATTCAGGCGGCGTGGGACGAGTTCGAGGGCATCAACACGTTCGACAAACTGTCGGTGCTCCGAAAATGTGTGCTCTACCATTTTCTGCTCGATCCCGCCTTTCTCACTTTTCAAATCGGACAAGAGGATCGGCTCGTCATGCAGAATGGCGGGTTCATTTCAACGGTAGATCATGTGAATGGTGTGGGATGGCATGACGAGGAGGACATTAGTGGCGAGAACAAACGGAAGTACTATGTGCCGATGATGAAGTACATCACCGACGAGATAATGCCCGGAATGAAGGCGATCGATATCGATTTCGACGAGTTCGCCGCGTTGAAAGCGTTGGCCTGCTTTCAAGGAGGTTGCTCAAAACCATCTTTCAGTTTTCGTCTGAAAGTGTGCATTTTCAGCCCTGGACACAATAACCGAGCCAACAAAAGAGTTAGTGCGAATTCAAGTCAATCGAATACTACTCTCCCTTCACAAATACTACAAAGAGAAGCACGAAAAAGAGTCGTCGGAGCGGTTCGGACACTTGATTCTGATGCTGAGCAACATCTTTGTGAGCTTTCACTTTGCCTTTCTTACAGAGAGAACCAAAAGAGCAAACAAAAAGTTGACAACTACAAAGTTGTAGAGCACAAAAAGAGCTACAACTTTGTAGTTGACAGTTTTTTGATAGCTATTGTGGGTCTCGAGATAGAATGGGATCAAAGACCGGGTGCAAAACTACAGATCCACACGAATCTACAGGTCCCTGTTCCGTGGTGTAACGCGTCACGTGACCGAAACCAGGAATTGACGTTTTTGGCATTGGACTTAGGACTCAGAGTTACCCACCCCTCTAATAATGGCGAATTGGTCTAGTATCTGAAATTGCAGTATTCAAAATGAAATCGAGAAACAAACGGTTTCTAAAAATCTTGAAAAAACGCTGAAAAATTGCAGTCAGCCGGCAACAACTTTGTCAAAAATCATCGCGAGATCGACGTGTTCGCCATCTGGGATCTCGACGCGTTGTGCCTTCAACTTCTGAACATCGACAGCATCATCGAGGCGGAGAAGCGCGAGAAGGCCCATCAGTTGGCGATCCGAAACGGGCTCGATCCGGGCACACTGGCCGAACCGTATCACACATTTCCCAGTTGGCGGCACTCGAGAAAATAATAATGAAAGGAGTCTGTGACTGTTTGACTGTTTGACGAATTCGATTGGAGGGGGCCGAGTAATTTGTTTTGACTCTCTCTCCCCCAATCACGACAAAGCCACCATTACCACCAGACAGAAAGGGGGGGATTCCCCAAATTTGATCTCCGTTGAACTGTTAACTCTCACGTGTGTCTGGAAGGGAGGGCACAATCTGAAAAAGGACAGTCTGTTTCTCAAATTCTGAAGGGGACGAACTTCAAAACACACACCTACTATCACTCACTCACTCACTACGGACATTTGTGTGTATATATATATAAATATGAGGCCCACTTTGGGGAAAGACTCAGACTCGACCCGTCCTTCGAGTTCGAGCCTGAATTTGCGATATGCGGATACTTTTCGTCGTGCTCCTCCTTCTCGGAACACTTCTCATTGTGGAAGGCGTCGGGGTGGAGCAGAAGGCTCCGCCGCCGAGCACCGCCGTCAATCCCAACTTTGGGCATGCGAACGCTGAGCTGTGGAAGGGCAAAGGGTGAGTTGGAGAGCAGCTACCGTAACCCCCCCCCCCCCCCCGTTTTTCTTCGACTGTAAATGTGTGTGTTTCAGAAAGAAGCGAGAGAAGCGCTATGGATACTACGGAGGCTACTATGGAGGTTATGGTGGTTATGGTGGATACGGATACGGTGGATACGGTGGATACGGTTATGGAGGATACGGTGGCTATGGCTATGGAGGATACGGTGGCGGATGGAGAAGAGGATGGGGTGGCGGATACGGTTACCGCGGCGGATGGGGTCTCGGATTCCGTGGTGGATTCGGCGGATTCTGGGGACGACGACGATGAGCACGACTTCATTCTACTGCAATCCTGAGGACATTGAACTTCTCGTGTTTTTAATCCTTTTGTATCTTCTTTCACTGTTCATATTGCCTGCTTCTTTTTGCTTTTTGTCTATCAATAAACAATGAACTCTTTCCTACTGATTTGAACTCACTATCAGCAGACAGTCGAGTTCGGCAAGTTACACACAAATCAGAGGTTGCAGACAGACCGACAGGGCGACCAGGAACTTGACTTGATGAGTGTCTGCGGGAAGTGGATGGAGGGTAACGTGACTGGTTCTGTTTTGTGTATTGTCGGTGCGTCTACTAGTAGGCTGGGTCTGCTGAAATGGGTCTGTTAGCTTGGGTCTGCTAATCTGGGTCTGCTAATCTGGGTCTGATAACTTGGGTCTGCTATCTTGGGTCTGCTATCTAAGGTCTGCTAACTTGGGTATGACATCTTGGGTCTGCGAGAAAACTCAAGAAACTATGGATTCTGCAAATACTCAGAAATGGGCACACCTGTTTGACAAATTGATGGAGTAATCTGCTGACTTTCCACATACATAACCGCAAGAAGAGCATCATTACTCCCTACAAAACACTTCTCTGCTATTCTTTACTTTCTAATCGGAGATTCAACAGATTTCAATTTTATGAAAACAAAGCGTAAGTTTTTGTGCACAGATGTTTACGAATTCTCAGAAACTCCGTCTGAAATTAAGCGGTTTCAAGTTCAAAAATAGTTTCAGGGAACAAAATGAATTTAATGTGAAATTGCATGCTCATCATTTATTCTCGACATTAAAATCAGAAAACGTTTTCGTCGTTGTAGTCTCTTCCTTCCAGCTGCTGAGGTTTTCTCATTTCATCTTCTGGAGCATTTCGGTTGAATCGTTGTCTTCTGAAAACCAATTTTCTAGAGTCTAAATCGATGAAGTATCCCCTATACCCTTCATTTTCAGCAGATTCCTCGATTCCACTTTTATCGATACTGCGCAATAGACGGACTCTTTTCAGCACCGGAACTTTTTGTTTGGCGGGAGACTCTTCTTCATCATCAGTGTCACGCTTTGAATGCGGTTTCCTTGAAACAATAGAATTTGTACTTTCAGTCCAACAGTTTCAGATCTAACTCATCGGTGAGTCTGTATCGCGAAGGACGTGACAAGTCCGCTGAACGCGTCTGCGGCTCCTCTCCTTCGTCTTCATAGTCACCACGAGGGGACAAGTCTCCGGACTCTCTGAAACTATCCGACATCTGAAATATCTGAAAATCCGACTCACTTCTTCCGCTTCTCTTCTCCAACCGTCAACGCAGCCGCGAAGTTAACAAGTAGAAAAGCAATTAAAATTTTCATTTTTTGGGCGTTCTCTAAAGTTTCTCCTCACTGTTTTATAGCGAATTCGCCGGACTACAGTAACGCTGTTTATCCCTGTTTCCCTTTTCCAGTTCGACAAATTGTGACTGTACTTTTTATTTGTAGACGTGTTGAAGTTCTGCGGACAAACTTACAAGATAGCCGACCCAAACTAGCAGACCCAATTTAGCAGACCCAAGTTCGCAGACCCAAGGTAACAGACCCAAGGTAACAGACCCAAGCTAGCAGACCCAAATCTAGCAGACCCAAACTTAGCAGACCCAAATTTAGCAAACCCAAGATAGCAGACCCAAGTCGGCAGACCCAAGTTAGCAGACCCAAGTTTGCAGACACAAATCTAGCAGACCCATTCTAGCAGACCCATTCTAGCAGACCCATTCTAGCATACCCAAGCCAGCAGACCCAAGTTTGCAGACCCAAGTTAGCAGACCCAATTTCGAAATACATGTAATCTGTGGTCGAACAAAAGCCCTCTTGGAATCACTACCAAATTCCAGTCTTTTGAACTTGCAAAGTCCAAAGATTTGCAGACTGCAATCAGTCGGACATTGTTCCAAGTCAACACGTGTTCCCTAAATGAGCGACCAAACTTCGAGTCGATAAACAGGAATCACAAGTGAAATCATTCGCTTTCCGTCTTGTCTTTTCGTTCCAATTCTCTCTCTTTCTCTTCCGATCCTACTACATACGCTTACTATCGAATTTCTTTCCACTTTTTACTACTGTCACGATGAAACGCAACGCCCCGAATACTATCTATAAAAGTGATGTCTGAAAGTGTCGAATCTTCTGAAACCTTCTGAAAATGAGACTTCCAATTGCCCTGTTTGCATTCACATTTCTGGCCTTCATGTTCGAATGTGCGGTTTTAAACCAAAATCAGAGAGGAAAACCTGAAACACCCGATAATCCCAAAAACGAATCCGAACCAGTTCATCTTGGCTATGATGTAGAAGTGATTGAGAATGCGTTAAATGCCGATTCCAATGAGACGACGATAGTTGAAAAGTCTGGAAAAATCGGAGGAGAGGATCAAGTCGAAGTGCTGGAAGGCGACTACAGCTCGAATCAGACGTAAGGGAAGCTGCACTGAAAATCTTGAGAACCAAAAGAGCAATAAAAAAGTTGTCACCTACAAAGTTGTAGAGCACAAAAAGAGCAGCAACTTCGCAGTTGACAACTTTTTGATAACTCTTCCAGTTCTCGAGATAAAATGAGAAAAGAACACTTTGCTCTCTCAGAAAGATCCGAACAGCACGTCATGGTCACGGCGGTCACAGTTATGGGGGTGGCCATCACAGTTACGGTGGAGGTCTCCATCACCATTCCTACGGCGGCTTCAGCGGAATACACCATCACCACTACTACGGTGGCAGCTCCAGCTCCAGTTACTACGGCGGAAGCAGCTACTACGGTGGAGGCTACTACGGAGGATACGGATACAACAACTATGGTTATGGTTATGGGAGCGGATATGGTTATGGTTACGGTTATGGCAATGGCTACTACTACGGAGCCAATCAGGGGCTCGTCAACTTGTGTCTCACATGGGCCTACGGCTGTAGTATTACCAACTATAAAGCTTAACACATTTCCTCTTTCATTACGGTTTCTTCTTTATTCAGACGATACAGTCAAAGTTCGATTTGATCACTTCGGGGCGAAATAGGCCGACGTGGCACCGCCTCCAGCGCCTCCTCCGGCGGCTCCTCCGGCTCCCATGTACACCGACTGTCCGGGAATTCCGGCGGGCGCGGCTCCTCCGATCTTCGGCGCTCCTCCTCCAGCTGGTCCTCCGCCGACGCCGAAGTAGGCCGATTGGGCTCCTCCGCCACCGCCTCCCATGGCTCCGGTGCCGACGCCGAAGTAGGCAGAAGCGCCGCCACCGGCAGCCGCAGCGACTGGAGCACCGCCGACTGGGGCGCCTCCAAGAGCAGAAGCTCCTCCTCCGGGGGCTCCACCGAGAGCGGTCATGGTGGAAGATCCGGCAGCAACTGGGGCTCCTCCGACGGCAGTCATCGTAGAGGCTCCTTTCGGCGCACCTCCCACAGCGGTCATGGTGGAAGCACCGCCAGGGGCTCCTCCAACAGCGGTCATGGTGCTGGCTCCACCGCCCATTGGGGCTCCACCGACAGCGGTCATGGTCGAGGATCCTCCTCCCATCGGCATTCCTCCGACGGCAGTCATCGTAGAGGCTCCCTTCGGGGCTCCTCCAACAGCCGTCATGGTCGATGCTCCTCCTGGGGCTCCTCCCACAGCGGTCATCGTCGATGCTCCAGCCGGAGCTCCTCCAACAGCAGTCATCGTGCTGGCACCTCCTCCCATCGGGGCTCCTCCAACAGCAGTCATCGTGCTGGCACCTCCTCCCATCGGAGCTCCTCCAACAGCAGTCATCGTGCTGGCACCTCCTCCCATCGGGGCTCCTCCAACAGCGGTCATCGTCGAAGATCCGCCTCCCATTGGCATTCCTCCGACAGCGGTCATCGTGGAAGCGCCGCGAGGAGCTCCTCCAACGGCCGTCATGGTCGAGGCTCCAGCCGGGGCTCCACCAACAGCGGTCATTGTAGAGGCACCTCCTCCCATCGGGGCTCCTCCAACGGCGGTCATGGTGCTAGCTCCACCGCCCATCGGAGCTCCACCGACGGCAGTCATGGTCGAAGATCCTCCTCCCATCGGCATTCCACCAACGGCAGTCATAGTGGATGCTCCTCTCGGAGCTCCTCCGACAGCGGTCATTGTAGAAGCTCCGCCTGGGGCGCCTCCTACAGCGGTCATCGTCGAGGCACCTGGAACGTTTGCAATTGAGGCTTCGGAGTTTGAGGGCAGCTACTGACCAGATGGCGCTCCTCCCACAGCGGTCATGGTGCTGGCTCCTCCACCCATTGGGGCTCCACCGACGGCGGTCATAGTCGAGGATCCTCCTCCCATCGGCATTCCTCCGACGGCAGTCATAGTCGATGCTCCCTTCGGGGCTCCTCCAACAGCCGTCATTGTCGAAGCTCCGCCTGGGGCGCCTCCCACAGCGGTCATCGTCGACGCTCCTCCACCCGGAGCCGGTTGTCCCACAGCAGTCATTGTCGACGATCCGCCTCCGGCAGCCGGCGGCGGCGGCGCACACGGAGCTCCTCCAACAGCAGCGGCTCCTCCAGCAGTCGGCGTCACCGAGAAGTAGGCGGACTGAGCGCCACCACCACCACCTCCGGCGGCTCCTCCGGCTCCCAAGTAGCACGAAGTGCCGGGCGGCGGCGCAGCTCCTCCTCCGATCTTCGGCGCTCCACCGCCACCAGCAGGTCCTCCTCCGACACCGAAGTAAGCCGACGCGGCGCCAGCGTTCTGTCCACCGGCCACACCGAAATAAGCGGACGTCATTGTCGTTCGGCTTGGGTTTTCGTTGCTTTCAAGCTCTGCGATGAGTCAGCAAGTGATGGTGAACTGAAGCGAGAGAGCTCCTTTTATAGGCGAAAGATAACGATCTATGTAGGGCACACGTCTTATCGCTCGCGTGGAATCTGGTGGAGAGGTCAAATCAGAAGAATTCCAGAACAAACTCGATCATTGTTACTGTTTCGCGCATCCGAACGGTCTCCGTCACTTTTTTATTCCTCTGATTGCAAAAAAATGTCGCAGGCATCACAAGAAAACAACGAGTGAGTGTGCTGAAACTCGAGGGACGGGCTGAAAATCCAGTGTCTTTTACAGGTCAGATCAGGGCAAAATGGGGAAGGTGACGGCGGACGTCGCCAAGGAGACGTACTATCACGGACTGTTGCCGCGCGAAGACGTTCGTCTGATTCTCGAGAACAACGGCGACTTTCTCGTTCGCTGCTCCGAGCTGAAGAAGAAAACCGATCGTATGTACATTCTGAGCATCATGGTCAACAATCAGTTAGACGAGTTGCTTGCGGTAGGTCAAAAGTTGAGTTGATCTACCTCATTCAAAAACAGTGATCTTGTAGGTCAAAAACTATGTGATTAATCAAGAGCCCGGAAAGTTTTGGATAACCGACGTCGCGTGCGACTCGATTCCGGCGCTCATCACCCACTACATGAGCACAAAGACCGAAATCACCGACGGCGTCAAAATGACACGACCCGTCGGTCGTCAGTACTGGGAGTTCGATCAGAATCGCGTCAGAATCGAGCGGAAACTGGGAGAGGGCGCGTTCGGCGAGGTCTCGATGGCGTCGCTCTTCTTCCCCAAGTCGAAGAACAAGAACAAGCCGCTGATGGTGGCGGTGAAGCAGGCGAAGCTCGACAAGTGCGGAAAGGACGAGATCAAGCTGTTCATGAACGAGGCGAGAAGCATGCGACAGCTCGGCCATCAGCACATTGTCCGCTTCTACGGCGTCTGCGTGCTGTCCGAGCCGTTGTACATGGTGATGGAGCTCGTCTCGCAGGGCTCACTCGACTCGTACCTCAAGAAGAACACCAATCTGACGGTCGCCAACCTCAACGAGATCCTACTGCAAGCCGCGTGGGGGCTCGAATATCTGCACGGAAAGCCCATGCTTCATCGCGACATTGCCGCACGCAACTGTCTGTATGGCGAGGGCAAACTGAAAGTGTCAGACTTTGGACTCACCCGTCCCGGCACCGTCTACCAGATGAACGGCAAAGCAAAGGTGCCGATTCGGTGGACGGCTGTGGAGACGTTGCGCACCTACATCTACACCCAGAAGACCGACGTCTGGTCGTTCGGAATCATGGCCTGGGAGATCTACAACTTTGGCGCCGAACCGTACCCCGGAATGACGCCCGCAGAAGTGACTGTCAACGTTCAGGCCGGCTACCGGATGACCCTTCCGACGACCGTCGGCTCGGAAATTCAAACGCTCATCACGGTAGAACGCCTTCAGATGATCAGTTTTCAGCCGATTCCTCATGTTTCAGCGCTGCACCGCCGAGAACCCGAACGATCGTCCGATGTTTCCCGACATCGCCGTCGCCCTTCAGCGCATCACTGGCACACCACGCCCCAACTTTGTCGAGATTGCAAGAAAGGAGGCGGCCGAGCTGCTCCTGCTCACTGCTCCCGACTTTGTGAAGGCCGCCACTCAACGACGCCGAAAACAGGCCAGCAAGACGCACAAAGTCAACAAATGATCTGAAATTGATCTAAAACTGTTCTGAAATAAAAATCGGAAGTCTCAAATTCAAATTCATTGGATTCTTCATATTCCCACAAATAAATCTGATTCGTTCGATGATTCAGCCCTCCGACTTGAGAATGAACCGTTTGCAACTCTTGAACGCCAAAACGTTGGTGCGTGGCGCGCCGTCCGATTGGAGATTCATCGTCATAAAGTGCTGAAACAGACGTCATTAGTATTCAATGACATTGAAGGTATGTAGACGTGACGAACCGACTGATAGGTCGCCTCGCAACGCGGCGATCTGATGATGTGCAGCGAAAACTGGGGCTCCAGCATCGACGGCATGCGGAAGTACTCTTTGAACGGAAAGTCCGGTCCACGATCACGACCGTACGACACCTCGATGGTTTCCGATCCCTGAATGCGGAAGCGACGAATCTGGATGGCGCCGACTTGCACCGAGTTTCCGTACATCGGACGCGCCTCGTCGTCGTCCGGACCGACCATGAATTGTTGATCGAAGAAGAAGTCGATGGTATCCTTCAGCTTCATGTCCTTCTTGTACGACGTCATGTCGGCGTTGTGCGGACCGACCCACAGACGGAGCCTTCAAAGAGGAAAACTCGCCATATCTCGAAAACTAGTACAGGTGGGAGAAAGTTGTCAACTGACAAAATGTAGTCGACAAATCAAGGAGCACTTTTTTAGTTGACAACTTTTTTCTAGCTCTTCCAGATTTCAAGATATGGCCTCTGAAACAAGCCATCTTTTGATCTCACTTTATCTCGAGAACCAGAAGAGCTATCAAAAAGTTGTCAACTACAAAGTTGTAGCTCTTTTTGTGATCTACAACTTTGTAGTTGACAACTTTTCCCTATCTCCTCTAGTTTCCAAGATATTCCAACATACCAGCTGCACTTCTTCAGACCGATCTCGAACGATTCCTCTCTCTGAGCCGCATTCGTGTTCTCGACCTGCACTTGCCACGAGTCGACAGCAATCGTTGAGAGTGCCGAACTTTGTGCCGACGAGGAGAAGAACGAGGTGCACTTCTTCTTGTTCCTCATCTTCGACGTGTCGCCGACGGTGGCCTTCTGGATCACCGGCAACAAATCGATCGTCTTCTCGCCGTTCTCAACGGGCGGCACGAAGATCGATGGATGACCGGTGGGGTGTCGATACGATGACAGAACCGTCGGCAGTAGATTTTGATCCTTGAATCTGGAAAAGGTGACGATGTAACTCGAAAACCAAAAGAGCAGTGAAAAAGTTGCCAACTACAAAGTTGTAGAGCACAAAAAGAGCTACAACTTTGCAGTTGACAACTTTTTGATAGCTCTTCTGGGTTTCAAGACAAATGAGCTCAAAAAGCAACAGTGTGACACCTTTCGAGCCTGCCTATTTGGCGGTAATTATCTCAACTTTCAACCGTCCTATCGGTCCAAAACGCTCAAAAAACTTGGCTTTTCACGAACAGAGCACAAAAAGAGCAAAACTTTGTGCTTGCTTACGTGGAGGGATCCATCAGACTATCGAAACTGGTCACACTTCCAGCACTCGACAAATGCGCGTAGCAGAAGCGGCTGTTCGTCAGAAGCAGAATGACTTTTCCCATAAGTTTCATTTGTATCCACCGCTGCTTCCGTTTCTTCCAGTCCGCCTCCTTTTCGTGCGGCATGTCGTCGACGATGACAAGGTGGGTTTTCCCGTTGCCCTCTGACCGGAATGTGACGGCGTTCTTGTGATTGGCTAGGGTCAGCAATGCGTCGGTCTTGACTTTCCGCTTGATGTCGACGCGTTGGATGTGCGGATAGAACTTCACATAACTCTCCTCGCACATATCCGGCTCCACTTGAAATGTGCCTCTGTCACGTTTCTTTCCGTCAACGAAACAAATGTGCACTCTGAAAATATGAAGAGATCTGGAATCCAGATGTAGTTGAATGGGGAACTCACGCGTGACAGTACTTGGGCGGCCAGGCGACGATCTGAAAGTCGGCGTCGGGCACGGACCACAGCGTCGCCAGCATCGGCGGATTCTCCTCGCTGAAACAGTAACACCATTTTCAGTCTGAAACCGATTTCCAGAAATGAAACTGACGCTTCAGTTTTGACGAGTTTATAGGTTCCCTGAATGCTCTCGACGGGATGCTCGGCTTGCCACGTTGGGTCTCCGCTGGCGGGCAATATCTGGAACTTGAGCACTATTGGCAGAGCAACTTAAACCGTGAGTTGGCACCAGTAAGAGACTGCAGGCGAGTGCTCCAAACCAATGCATTTTTTGGCTCGAGTGTGCTCTGGGCTTTCGAATCGAGAGAGACGTCAAATTGAGTGGAACCGGTCCGATACTCGCGCGAACTGATTTCCGGACTCGTTTTGTTGGGCGCCACGCGTCAGTCGGCTGTTATCGGTGTCCCAGATCTTCACGCGACACGTGGCAATGTGGTGTGTCACAGGGTCACGTGTCACGTGAAGATTTGGGACACTGATAAGGGATTTTGATTGTTTGGCGGCGAAAACGGTCAGTTTGCACAGACGACGATCTTCCGGAGATTTTTCTTCGATTAAAACTGCGGGATGGCTAACAAAGAGAAGCCAGTTTTCCAGATTTTCGCCATTTTAAGTTGTGTCTTTAATTTCAGACTTCCAGAAGAGGATGCATGTCTTCCATACTTTCATGGAGCGCTTATGAATCAAGACGCCGATCAGCTTCTTGTGGTGAGCCAAAAGAGCATAATTGGAAAGCTCTGAAAATTTGAATTTTCAGAACGATGGCGATTATATGGTGACGATGAAAATGAACAAGGAACTGAACAAAATGGTTGGGAAAGAAAAGAGTTACAGATTGATTATGGAGAGTTTCAGCAATTCTACTTGGCAGTTCGTCTCAGAAAGGGAATTCGTCGGTACGAGATCAAACGGGACCACAAGACCGCGAAGATTGCGGTAAGCGTGGGTATGGGAAGAAGGGAGAAAGCAGACCGAAGTAGCAGACCCAAGTTAGCAGACCCAAGATAGCAGACCCAAGTTTGCAGACCCAAGATAGCAGACCCAAGTTTGCAGACCCAAGTTTAGCAGACCCAAGATAGCAGACCCAAGTTGGCTGACCCAAGTTTAGCAGACCCAAATCTAGCAGACCCAAGTTTAGCAGACACAAATCTAGCAGACCCAAATCTAGCAGACCCAAGTTTAGCAGACCCAAATCTAGCAGACCCAAATTTGCAGACCCAAGATAGCAGACCCAAGTTGGCAGACCCAAATTTGCAGACCTACTTTAGCAGACTAGCTTATCGATTTTCAGAATCGTTCGGCGGCCAACATCGGCAAACTCGTCGAACTGTTGAAAACCGAGTCGACCGAGATAAAAGGCGAGAAGGTTCTACTGAAAAGAGCCATTCCGAAGGGCAAGTTCCAGCTGATGCACAAAGATGTCGAGTTCAGAAAGAAGCTCGGAAGTGGCGCCTACGGCACCGTCTATCGAGGACGTCTCACCAAAACCAACACTGTAATTGCTGTGAAGAAGTTGGACGCTGAAAACGAGGAAAAGAAGGAGGAGCTACTGGGCGATATGATGAAAGAGGCGCGAGTGATGCAGCTCTACGATCATCCGAACATCGTCAAATTCTACGGCTACATTCTCGATGACGTTCCCTATTTGCTGGTGTTGGAGTACTGTAACGGCGGCTCCGTCGAGGATCGGCTCGTGGAGAAGGGACCGAAGCTGACGAACAGGACCCGTACCGCTTTCACCTATCAAGCGGCTTGTGGCGTCGAGTATCTGCATAAGAAGAAGTGGGCGAAGCCTGAACGAAGTCTGACGACGTCTTTTTTGTTTTCAGCTGCATTCACCGTGACATCGCCGCTCGCAACTGTCTCATTCACAAAGAAGTCGTCAAAATCGCCGACTTTGGAATGTGTCGAGCCCAGTCGATCTACAAAATCGATCCGAACAAACCGACGAACCTTCGTTGGCTGGCGCCGGAGGTGTGGGACAACGGAGAAACGCGCTCCAACACCGACATTTACGCCTTCGGAATCATGATTTGGGAGATGTTCGAGATTCCCTACGACACTCCGTACAGTCAATACAAAGGATACATCGTCAAGGTTCTCTCAAATGGGAGTTTCAGTCCAACGAAATACTTTTTCAGCAAAAAGTTCGGGAAGGATTCCGGCCGTCAGTGCCGAAGGGAATGCCCGAAAGAGTGGCTGAAATTATGAAGGAGTGCTGGCATCAGGATGCGTCGAAACGTCCAACTGCAGAGAAGCTGAGGGAGAAACTGGAGGAGCTGAGTGGAAAAGAGATGTCTGTGCTGACTCCTCTCTGAGCACCTAAGCTCGTTTTTGATTTCTGAATGAAGAAGATGAATGAAGTTTATCGAGTGTTCTGCTAACTTGGGTCTGCTAGATTTGGGTCTGCTTACTTGGGTCTGTTAGATTTGGGTCTGCTTACTTGGGTCTGCTAGATTTGGGTCTGCTTACTTGGGTCTGCTAGATTTGGGTCTGCTAACTTGGGTCTGCTAGATTTGGGTCTGCTAGATTTAGGTCTGCTAGGATGGGTCTGCTAGATTTGGGTCTGCTAACTTGGGTCTGCTAGATTTGGGTCTGCTAGATTTGGGTCTACTAGATTTAGGTCTGCTAGGTTTGGGTCTGCGAACCAGAAGACTATCTCTTCGTATCAACGCTCTCGCTGATGAGTACACGACAACAACAAGTTACTAACAATTCTCCAATTCCCCCGTGACCACCTTGTTCTCATATTCTCTCCACCTCGTTGAGCTCGCGAATTTCGTGGCTCTCCTCACTTACACATTCATTTCTATTCATCAACATTTTCGCAATTGGCGTCTTCAAAAATATCATGGGACTGCATCGAAAACCGTCGGAGTCACACGACGTCGCCGGCGGCGGCGGAGGCGAGCCAGAAGAAGAGCGCGACGAGCCGGAAAACAGCAGTGAAATCAAGTTTGGCGAGCAGCTCCAGGATGACGTCATCAATTCGTTTTGTGACAAACTTCAGGCGGTGTGCCCGCGGCGAATGGAGGCGTTGCTGGCGATTCAATTTCTGTTTCTAGTGAGCTGAAAATGTACATCTGAAACTAAAGATGGATTCCGTTCAGAGTAGCAATGAAGAGGTGAAGAAGCATGTGACGGGAAGGAAGGACGCCATGCAAGTGCTCTACGATCGGACCCGAAAACACTATGTTCTCGTTCAGTGCGTCAACTGACCATTTTCGAGTTTGCCACGTGGCACCACTATTTTCAGCTACAACCCCAGAATGAACCACGTCATCCTGTACGACAGTCTGCAGCCATTCTCGTCGTCCGACACTCCCATCATGATTCGCGAGATCGGCTCGCAAATCGGACAACTGTTCGGACACCTGTTCGGAAAATATGTGACGATTGTGGTTGATAGTGAGTACGAACGTCAGAGTGACGACTTCTCGTGCGGCTACCGATGCATCGGCGCGTTGGTGGATCTGGCGCGGCAGAAGAATCCCGGACAGTACGTCATCTCATCTGGAAGCGTTCAATGGAATCTAGTCCGATTTTCAGCTACACCTACAGTCGCAGGGCGTGTCTGGCGTTTCTGAAAGCGGTGATTGGGGAGGAGAAGCCGACGTGGCAAATGTTCGAAAGCGCGCAGCTCGGAAGGCGGAAGGGCTACTCGGGCAACAGTCGAATCCTCTTCCACACCGAGAACTCGTCCTACATCGGGTATATAGTCTTGCTCATTTTCAGCCAGCTACATTTTCAGATAGAAACTGAACCTTTCAGAAGCACGTCTTCTAGCGTCACCACGAGCCGCGCTTCCTCGACAACATCTCTTGCTGAAAAACGGGTAAGAATGGGAGGATTCAGTGAAACGGTTACTGTAGATGTTTCAGGCGTCCGCTGGGCTCAACAGAAACTTTCAAGAATCAGAAGACGACGACGACGATGAAGGGCTTCTGGCGCCGACGCAGACGCCCGTCCTGCTCAACCCGGCGCCTTCCATCGGCTTTTTCGATTTCCTGCTCGCCGTCTATCACACCCCGCTCACCTGGAGATCCTTCTTCCGCAGAAGTTCCGAGTCCGAAGAGGTCTCCTATCTGGAGGATGCTCCCGAACACATGAAGACGTACTTTTGACAGTTTATTTGATGGATAGAACCCATAAGTAGATCAAAATAAAGGGTGCATAATTAAAATCAAGATGAGGAGTTGTAGATCAAACCAGGTCATCCTGTCCATGACTGGTGCCACGCGAACTGGTTACTGTAGTCGTACGGATGTTGATGTTGTGGTTGTTGTTGTTGTGGGAATCCTTGCTGGTTGTAAAAGTTGGACCAGTCCGGATTGAACTGGAAGTTCTGGTAGTTGTGGGAATGAGCAGCACTGTTTTCAGCAGGGATGCTCAATTGCTGGAAGTTGATGCTCGAAGTGGAGCTGGAACTGGGAAGGGGGTGGGAATGGGGATGAGCCATCGAGGTCGAGCTCGAAAACGGATGCGAAACGGCGTGCGAGCTCCAGTTCGGATCGAAATTCGATACGCCGCCCGTTGTTGGACTGATCTCTGGCGCCCCGCCGAACATTGTGCCGTTCATCTGGTAGCCGTCGCCGAAGACGTCACCCATCCGCGTCTTCTTCATCTCTAATAGTTGTCCGCCGGTGGCGTTGACTTCAGAAGCGTCCGACGAAGACGTCGAGTTGGGCGAATCGGGAAGAGTGCTCGTGGAGTTTGGCCGTTTTGTGGCCGTGCGGGTGCCTTCGCGAAAGCCCTGCGCGAACTTGTTCCGTTGCACTTTCAGCTGTTTGACGCGCTCGTTCTGAAACAGAGAGGGGAAAAGTTCGGCCACAATGGGAAAACTAGACCGCGCGACGCACCTGGTAAGCGGTCACCGCAATGAATTTGGTCTCGGGAAACTGAAATTGGCGCACCAGATGAACGCCTCCAATCGGGCGCACCTCGTAGACGTTCAGAATCGGAATGTACTGTTTCATCGACTGCACTCGGATCTGGAAAAAAAGAGGGGACATGGTTATCCATCATGTCACAACATTTTGTCACTAACTCCCCCCTTTCCCCGTGTGGTCCTCCATCAAAAAGGGGGTCAATCCAGTTCAATCCCCCCTTCTCTCGAAAAGTCAGTTGTTGATACCTCGGAATGAAGGATCTTATAGCCGTTGGATATAGGGGGAACAAGAGCAGATGGTCAGATGCTGCCTCCTTCCGAAGAAGAAGGCATACATCCCTTCTGGGAAAGGGGGTGGTCACCGAATGGTTTGTGTTTTGGTGAAGGTGCTAAGAGTTGGCAGGTGACTTCTCTCTTGTAAGAAACAAAGGCAGCGATAACCATCTACTGCATATGGGTTTACAATTAGTTATTTGGAAATAGAAAGAGCCGGTCCGTTTTCAGAATATGTCAAAAAATGTTTGATCTACAACATTTCTATGCAAGCCGTTTTTGATCTACATTTTCAATTGTTGAACCTACTGGAAAAAAGTTATGAAAAAGAAACAAATTTCAACCGGAAGAAGCTAGAAATGACGTTACAGAAGGAAATTACAACTTTCAGATCTAAAAGTGAAAATATTAACAATCTACTGTAAAACTCGGCTAGAAAATTTTCAGACCGAATTATGTTGCTTTTTTTCTACTAAAACTACTCATTTCCCCCTCCACCAGTGCCTCCTAGAGTGGTGAGATTCTTAAAGGGGGGATCATCTGCATTAGCACTTTTTGCGGGTCTCGCCACCATTAGCACTTCTAATTACTGTAAGCGGCGACCGTTCCTCCCAGTGACACTGAAAACACACAGACGACGATGCGATACTACCAGATGACTATGGGATTTGAGATTTTTGGAAAAGAAGGGAGTTTCCGAACTTCCGGGAATTGGGGGGAGCCCTGGGATTAGAGTTATGATTACCATTTGATCGTTCTTCATTTGCGCATCCCGACTGTTTGTGAGTTTCAGTTTGTCCAGTTTCAGCCCGCGATTCATCAGTTCTCGACCTGAAACATTATTTATTGGTAGATTTGACTTAGTTTGAGTTTCAGAGGTCATATCTTGAAAACTAGATGAGATGGAAAAAAGCTGTCAACTGACAATATGTTTTTCCGTTAGTTGGCTACTTTTTATCAGTTGACCACTTTTTTCTAACTCTTCTAGTTTTCCAGATATACGGGCTGAAAGACCAGTTACCTGTTTTGGCGGGCTGCACAACTTCATTCGGCTGAAACATCTCCTCGACGACTTCCAGCGGCTCCCAACGTCCTCGCGACCATTTCAGTTTGAAGCCCGTTAACGGGTGCATCGTCACCCCGATCTGGTATTCCGTGTGCTCGTGGAGCCCCTTGAAGTCGAACTCGAGAATCGGAAACAGATTTCTGGAAAAGAAGTTATTATTGGTTAGATTCGATGTGGGGAAATAGAAGACGTGCCTTCCGATCTTGGTGATGATCATCTCGTTCCGCTGCTTGTCAAACTCCTTCCACAGCTCCGCTTCTCCAAGTGTCACCTCCATTGGCTGGCTGAAAATCGATAGCTGGAAGCCTGAAAATGGGAGAGTTGATGTACATATAAAACAGAAACAGAAATAGAAACAGAAAAACATAAAACTAGCATAACGAATAACGAATAACGAATGGTTAGAGCCATTCGCACCTCCATCCATCCATTCTCTCTCCTGGCTCCGCCCCTTTTGATCGCACCACTAATGGGGGACCGTTCCCGGTTGCTCCTGGGAAGAGGGGCACATGGCCCTCTAATACCACCACCACCTCCAACCAATTCGTCATTAACGGAGGATCCGGCAGGATTACGGTACTTCATTATTGTTCATAGACAGATTTTGGAAAAAGTCTGATAAAAGAGCCGGGCTTTATTATTGAGTCTTATCAAGATCGTCGCGATGAAAAGAATGTTTGCTCGGAGCTCGTGACCTTCGATGAATGGCCACGCCCCCTTCTTCTTTCTTCGTGCTCTCCTCGATTCCGGTGACCAGCGAGGCTGAAAATCGGCTGATTTTCAGATTGTCGGAGGGGAAAAGTGCCCTACCGATGCTCTGCGTGGGAAGAAGTGTGTTGTCGGCCACCGTCACCGACTTTTGTCCCACCGATTTCGCTTGCGGCGGCTCGGCGGTCGCCAGTTTCGGCGTCACTTTCACCACCGGCTCGTTGAGCACCTCCACATCGGCTCGTCGACGCTGCTCGAGCTCCGCCTGATCGACGGCGTCCGAGACGCTGACGAAGACGCGACCGCGCGGGATTTCGTTGAAGAAGTCGGTGGATTCGAACAATTGACGGACTCTTTCTAGCATCCGAAACCATGTGGGACGGCTCGCCCGAGCATTTTGCTCACCTTGAGTGTTGGCGAAGAACACGGCGATATCGATCGATTTGTAGTCGTTGTACACTTCAATCAGCGCGTCTTTCCCCATCAAATCCACGTAGAGCATCGCCGAGCAGTCTGCAATTTCAGACAATTTCAGGTTGGATCTCAAAGTGATCTGTGATCATACCAATAATGATATGGGTCAGTTGAGTCGACTCCATATTGGCCGCCTCTTGCTGTACCTTCTCATCCACCGGCTTCGCTTGATTCGTCGTCACTTCCAGCTCTAAAACTTTCAATCTGAAATTCCTTCGATGCTGAAACAATGGGGTCACCCACTCGTCTCCTGCTCTTCGTGCAACGGCTGCTTCTCCGGATCCGATCGCTTCTCGGCGGCCTTCTTCACCGCCTTCTCGTTTTCAGCCAACTTTCCGCGAACGATCACCGGCGTCAGACCGCACGCGCCGTGAATTCGTGCCACGAAAAGCTCGGCGTTGGCGAAATAGATGGGCGAATCGAAGCGAAACACTTTGATGCCCGGAATGTCGTAGGCGGTCTCGTAGAGGCCGAGCCTTCTGAAGTGGTTCGTTCCACGAATTCGGCCGAGCAACGTGCTATCCGCCCTGAGATCAAAATGAAATGTTTTTTTTGATCTATGTACATCTGATCTACAGTTCGATTTGACCTACCATTGTGATCTGACGACTACAGTAAGCAACTCGAAGACGACTCCAATAATGAGCCCAAAGTTCACATTGAGCACGACGACCGAGGTGAATGTGATCGAGAAGATCAACTGAAGAGCATATTTTCAGACGTATTCAAAGAGAAGGGGGCACTCACATAATCGACGAAATTCTTGCGGCGGAGCCCGGAGCACGTGTAGATCTGAATGAACAGATCCTTCATGGCCATGACGACGATGGAGGCGAGCACCGGTTTCGGCAGATACTTGATGCTGCCCGACAGTCCGTAGACGAAGATGATGAGCACACAGGAGCACACGATGGTCGAGAGCTGCGATTTGGTGCCGCACTTCACCTGCATCATCGTTCTGCCGAGCGAAGAGCCGCCGGCGAAACAGCCAAAGAACGAGCTGACGGCGTGCATTGAACCGAGAGCCAGCCACTCTTGGTTCGAGCTCACCACGTATTGATTCTTCTTGGCGACCAGTTTGCAGAGCGAGATGTGAATGACGAACGAGATGATCGAGACCGAGATCGCCGGTCCGAGCATCTCGACAAAGTTCGGCATCGCCGGCACTCGCGGCGGTTCGATGGAGCCGTCGACGAGGCCGACGGTGTCGATCTCAAAGTGCCACGAGGTGTCGCGTGTGAAGTGGACGACGAGTGTCGACGCGACGACGAGAATCAGCTCCATCGGAAATTTCAACGGTATCTTCTTGCACAACTTTGGATCGATGAACGTCGTCGAGACGAACAGCGCGACGACGCATATCACGGAGATGATGACGGCGGCAAGGTTGGCTCGACCGAGTTGTGCGAAGAAGCAGATGTAGAATTTGATGTGCTCGAACGGCTCGTTGGTCGGCGGCACTTTGGAGACGCCCGACATTGATTTGAGTTGTGAAGTGAGCACATGGACGGCGGCTCCCGAAATGAGACCCTGCACGAGCTGATCGGAGAGCCAGACGGCCAGAAGGCCCGCGTGCATCAGTCCGAACAGAATCTGGAACAATCCGACGAGCAGTGTCACCGAAGAGGCCACAATGACCGCTTGCTCTCCATCGACTTCCGGCCGATTGACGTGGCAGCACAGGACGTCTTCCATGACCTTCTCGGGTGGCGACGTCGTCGCGTTGAGCTCCTGTGTGCTGCTCTGCACGACGGCTCCTATCATCAGAGAGACGATGGCGAAAGAGCCGGGCGAGGCGTGTCTCGACGTGCCCAAGAAGGCGTAGACGAGCGGTCCGATGATGCCAGTGATCAGCCCGTACTTGGCGGGAACTCCGACCAAAAGACCGTAGGCCAAACCTGGAATGGTAGATCAAATCGTCGTCTTGGCTTCTGAAGACGTCGTCAGGGCTCACTTTGCGGCACACTCATCACCGACACCATGAGCCCACCGAGCACATCGAAGAGCAAATTGGCCTTCCAGTCGAACTTTGGAAGCCAGATCGTGATGGGCATTCGTCCACGCACAAACTCCCACCACTCCTTCTTATTCCATCGGCCCATACTTTTAAAGTAGTAGGAAATTCGTCCCGAATGCGATAAGTACAATCTATTGAAGCGATAGGTTTTGTCGAATCCCGCCTGAAATCCCGCAGCTGGTACGATGCTCCGATGTTCCGCCCGCCCATTCGAATTTGAATTCAAATTTGAATTTGAATTTGACCTACTTGATCGGTGACGTCAGTTTGCTTCGACTCGGTATAATTCACGTTACGATATGCTGGTAGCATGCTGAAAATCGAGTGATTTTCACAAAAAAACGACAGCAACAACTCAACTATTCAATCGAATTTCTGATCGGACTCAACAGAAACTTGTCCGCCTTCCCGACAGGCATCCCCACCGGGCTCAGCGACTGTGTGCTGAGCTCGGCGAGCAACGGAGCATCGGTCGAGCCGGAGTCGGCGCGTCGGCGACGGTACATGGCTAGAAATAGTGGACGCGCCGCGGGAGCCCCCAGGGGGAAGCTGATAGAGGGGATGCGTGGATGATGGGAAAGGTCACGGGAAAACCGAAAAGTACAGTATTGGTGGATCGTATTTTATCTCGAGAACCAGGGAAGCTATCAAAATGTTGTCAATTGCAAAGTTGTAGATCACAAAAAGAGCTACAAATTTGCAGTTGACAACTTTTTGATAGCTCTTCTAGTTCTCGAGATAAATTGAGAAACTCGTCTCGACCCGACGTCGTTCGCGACCAATTTTGAAAACCGATCATTCATCCCCATAACTTCAGCTTTCGATTGATCTAGGTTCACAATTTTCTAGTAAGTGCAGTAGAGCAGGTTTGTCTTCCTCTTTCAGTTCCAGATTCAAAGTGCTGAAGTGTACCATTCCCCCACTCCTTTTCCATTCTAGTCACTTGCTTTCACGTTGAATGAAGGAGTGCCACGTCGTGCCACGCCATATCAATATGCAATCGATGGTTGTTTGTTTTCCGACGCTCTTTCCCAACACTTTTATGGTTCCGTTTTCTCTGCATCTCCTCTCTGGGTCCACTTTAAACCACGCCCCCTTTCCCTCCTTTGCAAAAACCGTCATAATTCCCATTCACACCTTTCTTTTTGGCTGTCCACCGACCGGCCTTTCTATTTATTTATTTTCCTTTTCCTTATTTTCTACAGTGTAAGTCTGAAATTACAGACTGAAAATGGAAAAACAAATTGTATTTTTTCAGAACCCCCTTCTCTATTCAGAACTTGGATTCTAATTTTAGAATGAGTTGAATAGAAGAAAAAAAAAAGAAAACAGTTGAATTTTTCAACCAAAAAACAACGAAACAATTTGAAAATCTAAAAAAAAATGTAAGTGATAATTTTTTTTTTAAATATTTAAATTAAAAATTTTATTAATATCAGAGACGAAAACAAAGTTAAATAAAAAAAATATGGGGTTATGTGCGGGCAGGAGAAAAAAGGCCCGGCCCGGAATTTCAGTGAAATTTTCAAAGTGCTCATTTTATCGCTGAAATTCATGTTTTTGAGTTAAAACTGATAGAAACTGACAAGTAATTGTATTTTCAAACGTTTCAACATCGAAATTCTGCCAAATGAGCGAAAACGGATTTTCGAATTTTCAACCATCCAAGCTTTGGCCACGAAAACGCTCAATTCGCAGCAATATGAATTTTTACTGCAAATTATGATTTTTGCACGCATTTTTCAGTTGAAAATCCCGAAAAAACGGAAAAAAATTGCGAAGAAAAATAAACTTTTTTTCTTCCAGCCCGGCTCGGAATTTGACAACCCTAAGAAAAAGCTCCCTTCAAAGGGTGTGAACCACGAAGTCACCGTCATCAACAACCAAGTCGCCACTCTTTCGGTTCAAGAAACCGTCATGTCACTCCACGTCGAGATTAACAACGCCACCATCTCCCGGATGACTATGACTCACGTGCAGACCTGCAACGCTCAACAAGCCGGAAAGATTGAAGGTCTTGCTACTATACTGGGCGTTAACCTAGGGGCCCGGTATGGAACTCATCCTTCTTGTCGACGGTCCGGTGAGAACCGTACCGTACTCCCTAGGAACCCATGTGGTAGCGGTAGACTTACATTGGAGCCTTCCATTGAAGCAGAACCAAGGGAAGTGGTGCGAATATAATGTATTTATTAAAATACAATAGAATAATAAAAGGGAGAATATCTAAGTGTCCTTCTAGGAATCACTTCTCCCCGCCGACCCCGAGTTGGTCGTGACGGTTGCTTATATAGTCCTGATAAGGGTTCTTCGAGAACCTTCCCTACGATACAGCTCGGAGGAGGTTCTCGTGGCGCCTGTATGACGGTGATTCATAAACCCTCTCCCTCCGATACATTCCTGACGAGGGAGGTCTATGACGTCATGCGTCACGGGGTATTACATCCCCCACCCTTGGATAAGCTCGTCCCGAGCTTTCACTCAGTTGACTGGGCCTCGAGGGTCTTGAACGGCGGAACGTTCGTGACTTGGGGAGCATGCGGACAGACGTGGAGGGGTCACTCAGATGTACAAAAAAACTAAAGAGCCCTAGTAAGATGAAAACATTTTAAGGAGGAATGAAGTGAGATGGGAAATAAACTAGAGAAAGAGAGAGAGTTGACTCAAAAGGAAGGAAAGAAGAAACAGATGAGAGAAAATAAGAGAAAAAGAAAAAGGAAAGAAAAGAAAAAAAACTAAAATTTTCGAAATTTACTTGGTTACTGTTGACTTCCTTGACGGTTACAGTGGGGGTCGGCCCTGGAGTCTCCGGCTTCGTCGTTGTAGTTGGCCACTGTCCCTTGTCGTCGCCGTCTCCTTGTGGTTGTCCTCGTCAGTCTCGTCGTCGCTTTTCTCGTCTTCGTCCTCGTTCGGCTCTTCTTCTTCGCTGAGTGATGTCTCGGATGTCTCGTCGTCCTCTGATGTCTCCTTGGTGATCTTCTTGTTCGGCCTCGAGTTTTTGTTCTTCGGCTTTCTCGTCCGCGTTGTTGATGATCTTCTTGGACGCGATGCCGTTTCCAGCCTCGTCTGTTCCGGTGGTGTGCTATTTGCATAGCGTTTCGCACGGTTTTTGTGGATCGTCTCCATCTTGTTTTTGTGCGTTCGGACGGTGACCGTTGTATCAGTCTGTCCTACGACTTGTGCCGGTAACGAGTACTGCGGTTCCAGCTTTTTCGCCGTGAGATCTCGAATGACGATCCATTCTCCGATTTCAAAGCTCGCTGGTTTCGCATGTACACGTTCGTCGTGGTTTTTCTTGAGGCGGTCTTGATTCCTTTTGGAATGTTCATATACCGCCTCGTGGCACTGTTTTATGCCTTCAATCAGGGAGTCCGTGTAGTCCTTTTCATCGGAATAGCGTGGTTGGACCGTCTTGATGAAGATGTCTCTTGGTGAGATGGTGTGTCTCCCGAACACGATCAGCTCCGGCGCCATCTTGATGGCACTGTGTTGAGTCGCGTTGTAGGCATGTGTCACCACTGGGAGCTTTCTATCCCAGTCTTGGAAGTTGTCTGCTCGTCTCGTGGATTCACGGAGCATCTCTTCCAGAGTGCGGTTGAAGCGCTCTACCATTCCATTTGTCTGGTGGTGGTATGCTGGAGCGGTGATGTGGTCCAGTTGGAGGATTCTGGAGATTTCCGCGAACATCTTTGAAGTGAAGTTCTTTCCTTGGTCTGAGACCAAGTGAGTGGGAATCCCGTGTACCGCCACTACATTTTCCATCAGGAAACAGATCGTAGTAGGGGTGGTCTGGTCGACTGTGGCTTTTGTTATCGCGAAACGCGAAAACGCGTCGACGGCGGCGATGATGTACTTGTTTCCTCGCTTTGTCTCGGGGAACGGACCGATCACGTCGATGTGAACTCTTTGAAAAGGTCTTGTCGTGATGTCCCATCGACCCATCGGTACTTGTTGTAGTAGCGCTTTCGGGTGTTTGGTCCGTTGGCATGATGGGCATCTGGATATGACTCTTGCGATGTCCGCCGCCATTCCTGTCCATACTGCGATTTTTGCCACGGCTACCCGAGTCTTCTCGGGTCCAGCATGGTTCTCCATGTAGTGGATGTCCATTGGCAGTTGTTCTGATTCGAACGTGTTCCGTTCCAACAGAACTGGGAGCGGATCTCTTCGGTTGGACGGAATGACGTGTACTATCTCATGAACGAGGCAGTACCGTTGTTTCGCCTCTCTCGTCTCTTCATTGTCTTCATCTTTTGCAAGAAGACGGAAGATCTTCTGGATGGCGGGACTTGCTTGTTGGTTCTTTTTCCATGCTTTGTGGGACCACGTAGCATCATCCTCGTCCATGGGCGTGTCGTATTCGGCGTCCGGTTCGGTGTATACTGTTTCGAAGGTCAGTACACGTTCGGATCCGCCATCAATGTGCCGTTTCCGCGATAGGGCATCGGCCACGTGGTTTTCCCGTCCTGGTCGGTACTTGATTTCCACGTCATACTGTTGTATGATCGCTTCATGTCGGAGCAGTCGATTGCTCAGGTTCGAATGCTTCCGATGGAGCAGAGCTTTGAGGGGAAGATGATCAGTCACCACGGTGACTTTCCTCCCGAAGATGTATGGGCGATAGTGGGTGAGGCCCCATGTTATCGCTAGCGCCTCTAGTTCTATCGGCGCGTAGTTCTGCTCGGTACGTGTAGTCGGACGACTGCCGTACGCGATGACTTTGGTTTCACCTTCTTGCTTCTGCATGAGCACCGCGGCGATCCCGACTTTGGATGCATCCGTGTGCATCTCGAACTCCCCATTCAGGTTTGGAGTTGTGAGAATGGGTGGCGTCGTCAGTCTGTCCTTCAGTGTGTTGAAGGCTTGTTGTTGCGCTTCTCCCCACACGAAAGGTGTTTCCTTTACAAGGAGACTGTTGAGCGGTTTTGCTGTTATCGCGAAACCTTTGACGAATCTTCGGAAATAGCTTGCCATTCCCAGAAACTGTCTTGTTTCTGAGGTGTTGGTCGGCTCCGGAAAGCTTGTGATAGCCTTCACTTTTTCCGGGTCAGGTTGGATGGTGCGGTTCTCGATCACGAATCCCAGGTAATGAATTCGGGATCGTCCGATTTGGCTCTTCTCCGCCTTCAGTTTGAGACCCATTTTGATCATCAATTTGAAGAATTCTTCCAGGTGTTTTACGTGGTCTTCTTCGTTTTCAGATACCACGATTAGATCATCCACATAGAGGACGATGGTTCCTGAGAACTGCTTGGTGACTTCCGACATTGCTCTCTGAAAGGTGTCTGGGGACCCCTTCAGTCCCATGGGCATGTATTTGTATTGGAACACACCCATGTGGCAGCAGAATGCAGTCCGTTCTCTGTGTGGCTCGTGCATCTTGATGTGGTGGAAGCCTTGTGCTATATCAAACACAGAGAAAATCTTTCCCTTGGCCGCCTCTTCAGTAACCTCAGACGTGTATGGCATGATGTACGTTCGCGGACGGGTGATCAGATTGATTTTTCGGTAGTCAATTACTACTCGTGTTTCTCCATTTGGCTTTGGCACCATGAGTACTGGACTGGTATATGGGGACGATGATTCTTCGATCAGATCGTTGTCGAGCATCTTATTGAGCTCCTTTTCCAGTTTTTCCTTATTCTGCGGGTTCAGACGATAGGGTCTTGTTTGAGGGATGGTGTGGTTGTCGACTAGTTCGACATGGTGGGTCGTAATGCCCGTGAACTTGCCGATCCTGCCATCACTGAGAACAAACGCGTCTGCGTTGTCCCAGATGATCTTTTCGATCTCTCTTTTTCCCGCATTCGAAAGTTTGCATTCTGATAAATTTATTTTATCGAGGAGCAAACTCCTTTCCTTATCGGAAATTTCCTTGTGTTGTCCGTTTATGGACACCGTATGCACGTCGGCCTCCGATTCTCTAGATTGGAGAATTTCGGCTTGTGCAATGCGGGTACCTTTCCTCAGCACCAGTTCTGAATTTCCCGGATTCAGGATTCGGAGAACTATTTGTCCAAGAGTATTCATGGTTGTTAGAACCGAGCTGATCGTGTATATCTCATCAGTTTCCCGATTGATATCACTGACGATGAATTCTTCATCGGATTTCTCTACTCCTGGGATACTTCCTCCTATGATCGCGTAGCTGCGCGGAGGAATCTTCTCATCCTCCGTGCATACTACCGAGATAGGTGCATTGTGCTGGAATCCGGCCTGCTTCGGATCTAACAGTTTGAGTTCTTCATCTCCGATTTTGACGATTCTCTTCGGAATGTTGAATGTGACGAATTTTCCGCCCATATTCAGTCGATTCACAAAATCGATTCCGAGTAAGCACGGTGCCGGAGCGTACTCGTTGCTTACGACCAGAAGTTTGTGGCTTGTTTGTGTCTGGCCGGTTGTCACGATTATCGTGACGATACCCTCGAAGCTCAGGGATGACCCGTTAGCGACGGTTGCTTTACAATCCGTGCCCTCCATTTTTGATTCGAGCTTCAGTTTCCTTATCACTCGTCGGGCTACTAGACTGACCGATGCTCCTGTATCCAGAAGCGCTACGGTTGGTTGCCCGTTCAAATGGATGGCGATGTACGGTAGGTAAGCCTTTCCTTCCACTGTCAGGATAGAGAGAACCCGAGGAAGTTCGATAATCGAAGTCTTCCGAATCATGTTGATTGCTTCGAGTTCAATGGGTTCTTCGTCATCATCCAGGACAATGTTGTTGATTTCTGGCCTCATTCTCTTCATGAGAGCTCGCACGGATGGTGGTGCTGATTGGGCCAGACGGGCAAATTGGTGAAGCGCCGTCGTTGCAGCTGAGCGGGCAAAATATATTTTTGTTCCGAAAAGCAGTACGCCTACTACTATGATTAGTATGACGATGGGCACTACGACCCAAATCACGATTTTCAGCACTAGGTCAGTGACGTAGTCAAAGCCCTTTTTTGAGGCTCTCCGAAATATCGCTAGTGATGCTGGAGATTCCTTCGCTTCCTGATTCCACTATAGCGGTCATCAGATTCGGAGTCATTCCGTTTTCCTTCATTGACAGCATCATTTCTTGTTGAATCTGACGCATTTGAGCCAATGAGCTGCTCCAGGCTGTCAGGTACGCTGTTGGATTCTCAATGTTCTTCAGATTTGCGAACACTGGTGGCGCTGACAGGGTGAGCTGGAATTTTTCTCCCTTTTTGGCGTAGACCGTAGGGATCTTCCGCACTTCGGCTATACCGTTGTGGCTTCTCCATGTGCCGTTTTCGTCTTGGTAGATTCCCAAAACTACTTTTTCACAAGGAACCCTTGGACTTTCCCGGACCAAATCCTTGGTCATTCCTGGGGCAATGAACCACGTAGTGTTCTGCACCGTAACTGGTGTGTCCTTGTAGCACTGTCCATAAACCTTGTGGTCTCTGTGGATTTTATCCACTGTGACATTTTGGCACGGGGTTATAATATACCCTGCGCCTGCTCTTGTGGCAATGATGTCATCTCTTTTTAGGACATTTCTCATTCCCAGTGTCGGGTCGATGCTGATGAGAGCGTTATTTGTCTCAATCTGGATGTTTTGTAGCTCGCATAATTTGTGATACACCTTGTTGAATTCTCCGTAATTTGCTTCTGACATTCCGTCAGTCGCGAATTGTAGGCGACCATTCAACTGAGCGTTGTGCCGATTATCGGATGCTCTGTTGGCGTATTGAGCCATTTGATTGACGAAGTTGCGACCTGCCATCTCTCGGTTTTGAGGAATGTGGGTGGTTGTCGGAGATTGTGCTTGTGCATTTGACCAGGTCCTCTTTTCCGTAGAGGATAGTGGCCTGGCTTCTCCGAACTCTTCGCTCAGTTCTTTATCAAAGAAGTGAGAGGGTTCTTGTAGTTGCCGTATCGTAACCGCATTCTTCAAGCCTCCTTGGTCTTCACGCAGTTCTCTCGTCATGAGTTTACGATACTCTCCGTCTCGAATTGCGCGCAAAACAGCGGTCTGTTTATTCGGGAGATCGTAATTTTCCCACTGATAACGAATGTGTCCAAATGTCACATCGTATCGTCTCATTTCGTCAATGATACGTGGGTCCGTTATCGGATCATAGGGAAACCACGGATAGTTAGTCCTGGTTGCGGCTGGTCCGAACAGTCTTTGGATCAACAGATCCTTCGGCTTGTTCTTCAGAGCTTGTCTTCTGACTCGTCTAGAACGGTCTCTTACCGTGTCCAGGATTTCTTTCAGAGTCGAAGTCGTGTTCGGAATGGACACGAGAAATCCATTGTTCGTAAAAATGGACAAGTTGGGAACGCACACCGATACGGGTGTTGACGTTTCAATCTGAAGAGCGAGTTGTAGCTCTGGTAGTACTACTTTCGTTTCCGAAATGTACGCCATTGTGTTCTCGATTTTCGAGAACTTGCAGAAGGCCTTTATCCCTTCTGTCTTCCATAGCAGGATGGAGTCGGTTGTCCGACATTCTCCGGACTGAGCCTGACATCCTGAGGTGTCGCCGAGGGCGGAGACGAGTTTTTCGCCGTCCGTAGTGGCTATTTCGCCGATTTCCATAGTGAAAATCTCCTTTTCTTCGCATGGGTCGGTGCCCGCGAATGGAACTTGGCATGGAAAACCGTGATCTGGTTCAGACTGGAAGAGTTGTTTTGCCTTGCTGTGTAAGGTAACGTTTCCTATTCTCCTGTGAAGAATAGCTTCTTCGCACGCTTCTTTCTTCATTGGGACCGTGGTTTGGTTTTTGATGATGCCCGGGGAGGATATGAAGCGTCTTGCAATACAACTCCCAACACATAGTTGGTATGTGGTTCTGGTGCATCGGTGAGCTTCGAACTTCTGTGAAGCACCATACTCAGTGTACAGATCGACCTGAGTTTGGATGACCATCTCCTTCTTTTCCATCTCACAGCTGGCCGTAGACGGGAGAGAAAAATATTCTCCCGCTCGGTTCAAAGAGCAAATTTGCATTTGTTCCAGTGCTGATAACGGCGAGCAGAGACACGCCAGTGCTATCAGCATCATGAAGTTCAATCCGGCATGTGCCGGGCTTCGGTTGATTTGCCATCCGCCTCTTCTGGGCTGGACTGACTGGTGGTCGTTTCCACGGAAGTGTTCATTCCGTCCGGTGTTCGATCGACGCTCCGCATGATTCTCCCCGTTTCGAGAGTTTCCGCGGAACTGTCCGTACTGTCCGGTGGTCGACCGTTGGGAGTTTCCTCCGTGGTTGAATGACCGGTTCTCGAACGAGGGTCCTCTGCCTCTGGACATCGGGCGAGAGCCCAGAGAGTGTCCTCTTGCAGGGCGGTACCCTCCGCTTCCATTCTGGCGGAAATCGTCTTGGTTCGTCCGATTTCTGGTCGAAAGTTCTCGAATTCTTTGTTCGAGGCGCCTGATTTCGGCGTCTTTGTCGGCGCTTTCGAACGACCGAATGATGTTGACGGTTTCGTCGTCATCACCATAGATGTCTTCCAGTTTCTCCGCAGCCTCCACGGCTGCTGAGAGGTGGTCGTAGCTGCCGCCTTCACGCATTTTTGTGTGAATTCGCCGGGGCAGTCCTTGTATAAATCTATTTATACAGATGGTTTCCCAAGCGGTGGGAACCAGGGTTGGGAAGGCTACCTGTACGGTGCCTTCGACGCGTTTGGCGAAAGCCAAAATGCTTTCTGATTCCTTTTTCCGGATATCCGACAAGGAATTCATTGCCTTATCAAGGGTGCCGCTTGTCTTGAGCTTAGTGCTCAGAGCCACGATTGCACGTTCGGCCGATTGTTTCTCGACCTCCTCGATAAGCTCGTATTTCAAGCTAGCTCTACCCTGGAGCATTCGGGGTAGCACCCTCGCTCCTAAGGTGTTGCCGAGATTCAAGGCGTTGGCCTCCTTCTGGAAGCGGTGCGCCCAGGCTCCGAACGTTTCGTTCGGATCTTCTCCTGCGAACTTTGGTAGTACGCTCTGGAGGGCCTCGGTGGCTACTTTGATGTCTTTAAAGCTCACCTCTCGTTTTTCGTCCTTCGCCGCCATTCGGGTGTCCGTGTTGTTGTTGTTGTGGACTTCTGTGTTCGTTGCTGACGAAGGGTTTTTCGGTGTGAGCGGAGTTGTTGTCGATGGCTCTGGTGGTGGAGCCGGAGTATTCTGCTGCGTAGCAGGTTTTTCGGTCGATGGTGCCGTTGTTGGTGGAGCCGAAGTATTCCGCTGCTTGGCGGGTTTTGCGGCCGATGGTGACGCCGTTGTTTTGGGGAGTGATGAAGTTGAGCGGTTCTTGGAGGATTGGTCTCGACTGGCAAGCGGTCGTAGTTCCATGAATGCTTATCACACTTCCCCTTCTCCTTATGTACCGAGTTCTGAGTGGTTTGACGTCACGACATTCTTGTCTTATCGCCGACTTTGCGGACTCATTGACGTCAATAATGACTCTGATACACTCCACTTTCTGCTTCTATTTGCAGAGTTTGCATGAATTTCGGTTTCCAACTTCATTACCCTTATCTCCGCCTTTGCGAAGTCTGGAATGTGGTGTTTGGTGTCACCCTCAGGGTTTGTCATAATACAAATAACAGTAGAATCATTTATTCTTCGGGAATAATTAATTCTGGCAGAAAAGTGCATTATGTTTGTCGTTCGACGCGCAGTTGCACTTCTTGGCTGAGCGGCACTCCGGAGCACGGTGGGTTGCTCCCAGGCAGTTGCAGCAGACTTTCGCCTTCTGTGCCGCTTTGTGGCGGTTTTGCGCCGACAGCAACGGGCACTTGAACGTCGGGTGTGGCTCGTCGCACACCGCGCATTCGGTCCTTGGGCCCTTTCCGTGGCGTGTTGGTCGCGGCGGCGGCTTCATCGATGTCGCCCGTGTGGATGTGGCGACGGTTGCGGTGGCGGTGGCGGTGCGCCGCGGTGGGTGTCGGAGGACCTCCACTACTTTGTGGAGGCCTCGTTCCAGCGACCGCTGGTCCTTCGCCATTCCCTCCAGGGTGGTCTTGATGGTCTCGACCATCCCGACCAGGAGGTTGGGAGCGGGAGATGGGCCCCGCGAGGGGGTGCTCTCCCGGCTCAGCTCCTGGAAATATGTACTTGGTTGGGAAAATCTGAATTGATTTCGGTTTTCCTCACCTCTCCGTCGGTCGATTTGACCTCTTCATCTTCGATCGGGTGGTCCGCCATTTTTGACGGCCGACACGATCTGAAAGCATGACTTTTGCTTTCTGCAAGGAAACGAGGACGAAAAGTGTATAGAAAAAAAGACCCTTCCTGAGAGAAAGTACTGTCTCTTATCATCCGCTGTGAGTCCTTTTATATGCTCCGCGGTGGTCCTTTTCGTCTCTTCATTTTACCTGAGCTCTCCCCGGAGTCTCTCATTTGTCTTTTACGACGATGGGTGGTGTCGTTTACGACCCCGGGTGCTACATCGTAAACTGTCCGCTCTGGGTGCTACTTTACGACTGTATGTGTGTCGTGGCAGCCTGCTATTTGACTTTGTTTCCTTGTCAGTGCTAGTTTGGGTGGTTTGCCATATGTGTCGAAGATTGTACCTCAGTATTAGGTTCCGGTCTCTGGCTTCATTCGTGGATGAATGTCGAGATCCTAGATTTCCTAGGGTACTGTTGTGTCTTCTTTGTTTGGCTCTCCCATGTCATTTCAGAGATGCCTCCGTGTATTACCGCTTTGGTTTTGGCAGTCTCTATTGCCTGTACCATGGTCCTGTTTGAATGTTTCATTCCTTCAGAGGGGTTTTGGATGAGCATTTCTTCTTTGAGAAATCTCCGTGTTTTATCACCTCAATAGAACGTAGCTTTCGCTCGTTACCCCGATTGGTACTTTTATGTACTCTGATCATCTTGTGATCGATGGACCTTTTTGGTTTTCAGGCCGACTTGATCCTATCGTCCTAGTTACGGTCCCTGAGACTCTTGGTCCCGGTCCGACTTGAACTTGGTGATCAAGTGGGTGCATTCTTTGTGAGAATGTCTTGTCGAGACACAGCACTCTGAATACTGTGTCCCGCTGGTCGGTGGTGTTCCGTTTTTACTCTAGTTAAACTGATTTGCTCGGTCAGTCGGTGTCGGTCGCACCCCGACAACAATTTTGAGTTTTAATGTTAAGGTTCTCCATAAAATCTGGTGTTCTCGTACAACTTGAAGTGAATTGAATTGGATTTTGACAAAATGGACACGAAATTATTTGAAATTTGAATTCTGACTGAAATTTAAAAGGCCTCCAATTTAGCCTAGCTGCCCGCTTCTTTGCTAATCCATTTCCTTTGAAGATCAAGTACGTTTCTTTCACTCCAAGGCGTCATGAGTGTAGGAACCCTTCGATGGATTTGAGGGTACTCATGGGTCTTTTTGGATTATGCATGGTCTCCTGGTGGGTACAATGCCAAGGGTTCGAGCTTCGCACTATGCAACAGATGCAGTTCATGCTTTGACTCGGAGAACAACAAAAGAAAGTAAACACCATGCAAGGCAGCTCGAGAACGGGTGACGTCACAAAATTTGAATAAAATTAGATAAGAGAGCAGTTTGTTGGCCAACAATTTGAATCAGTACTAGAGCAAGCTTCAGTATAGGCTCAATGAATGATCCTCACAACCCTGGGACCTTTGTCCACACCAGTGAATTATTCACTGGCGAGTGTGGGACCTCCATATACTGGGCGTTAACCTAGGGGCCCGGTATGGAACTCATCCTTCTTGTCGACGGTCCGGTGAGAACCGTACCGTACTCCCTAGGAACCCATGTGGTAGCGGTAGACTTACATTGGAGCCTTCCATTGAAGCAGAACCAAGGGAAGTGGTGCGAATATAATGTATTTATTAAAATACAATAGAATAATAAAAGGGAGAATATCTAAGTGTCCTTCTAGGAATCACTTCTCCCCGCCGACCCCGAGTTGGTCGTGACGGTTGCTTATATAGTCCTGATAAGGGTTCTTCGAGAACCTTCCCTACGATACAGCTCGGAGGAGGTTCTCGTGGCGCCTGTATGACGGTGATTCATAAACCCTCTCCCTCCGATACATTCCTGACGAGGGAGGTCTATGACGTCATGCGTCACGGGGTATTACACTACGAAGGAGAACGGGTTTCGATCCTCTGCACGTCGAAGAAGCCCGCCCGAGCTGCCGTTCACTGTGGAATTCTGGAGCGGACGATTCAATGTGGGCCGTTCGGATTCGCCAACGACATGGGGATCTCCATGGATTGGAAATCCATTCGACTGAACTGCTCGATCGACTGTGGACGACGGACGTTCCTCGTCATCGAGGGAGAGCTGAAGGAACCCGTCGGCTTCGAAGGAAATACGTCATTCTACTCCTCCAGCTTCGAAAAATTGGTTTCTAGTTCCTTTTCAATAGGTAATTTCGTTATAGACAAAATTTCATCCTTATTTTCGGAATTCAAAACCCATCTGACCGTTCTTATTGTAATAGCCATTCTTTTCCTATTCTGTATCATCCTACGACGTCTCATTTCCCGATATATTGCCCGAACTCGTAAAAGAGCCAGATTAGCTGCACGGGCTGCCATTTTCTAAATTGTTCAACTATAGCCTCCCACTCATTTTCACTGTAGCTTCTAACTCTCTTTCTCTAACACTTTCTTTCTTCCCTTTCGAGTGTCAAAACCGTTGTATTTGAACTTTTGATCTTAACCGTAACTCTTTTATGGGGTTGCGCTCCCCGCTCCCCAGCACCGCGGAGGTCGCTGGTGAGAAGGGGTGCTCGCCTCGCAGATCATTTAATGTCTTTTATGATGGCAAAATGCTAGTATAAATACACCCCTCGCTTTGAGGCTCGCCCGTGGAACACTTTGGAATATCTGTCGTCACGGCACGAAGAGCGTGTCGTTCGGAGAGAACGACGTGCCAGTGGCGGGAGAATGAAGACTAGGGCGTGAATCCCGGCAAAGGACTGTTGGACGAAGGGAGAAGAGGACTATGGAAAAAATAAAAAAAGAAAAAAAGAGAAAAAACGTATTATCCGTTTTTCTTGAACTGGACCCGGGGACGAGAATCGGGAAATGGGCGGTCTAAGATTCGCCAGACGGCGGCCGCGGCGGTGTGTGTCGATTTACGAGCGCTGGAATATCGAAATTGTGGAATTTCAAGCGAAAATCGCTCGTTTTCATTCGTTTTTTCCCTTTTTTCATCAAAAAATTTTTTGTTTTCTCACATAATTTGATATAGAATCGATAACTGAAACTTTTACGATAGTTTTGAGCACAAATGTGCGTATATCTATTCTATATCCCATTATATTAGAAAACGAAAAAATTTTCGATGAAAAACGAGAAAAACGGATGAAAACGAGCGGATTTCGGTTGAAATTCCTCAATTTCGATATGCCAGCGCTCGTAAATCGACACACACCGCCGCGGTCGCCGGCTGGCGAAAACTCGACCGCCCATTTCCCGATTCTCGTCCCCGGGTCCAGTTCAAGAAAAACGGATAATACCTGGGCAAGAAAACGCCGTTGATATCCATACGTCGGGACAATGAAGAAAGCGGGAGGAAAATGACGACGAGCGTTTGGTTTGCCTTGTATGTATGCAATGTCGCAGTAATTGTACTAATGAAACATATTGGCGAGCAATGGAGCGCGATTGCATCGCCCCATTGTTCGGGCGGCTTGGTAGGTCAAAACGGTGCCACTTTCCATGAGAACGCGAGGCAGCTGCACGTATTGTCCGCTTAATAATCTTGTCACCGGAGATCAAAAATGTGCGAAGAGACAATACAGCCAGATAGGCACCGCCCACTCAACATCGCATGTCTACTACGTTAAATCAAGTGTTCGGGTGCCAGTTCTAAACCATGCCGGCCCTTTATCAGTCCATCTTTTGTGGTCTGAAATCGCTGAAGATGCAAGTTTTTAATTTCAAAGCGCATTTCAACCTAGTTTTCCTTTTCCTGCTTTTTTGGTAATTTTCACAGATTTGTGGTCCTTGGAACCTTCTGAATAGTGTCCTAAAACCAGAGATCTCCGCGTCTTTTCCCAATCTTCAAAAGTGCCACCCCACATCATTAAGTGTGTCTGAGAGCATTTTGAGCCCGACGGAGCACGAGCCCGTCCGAAAGAGTCAGATTCGGCTCCCTTCTGAGTCACTGGCAATTTGGGAGCCCCCGTCTCGTTCACATCGTCTGAAAAAAAGACTTCCCGGATCGCGGCGGGATGGGATGGGATGGGCACACAAAAATAAATAACAGACACAAAGACAAGCGGAAACGAAAGAGGGCATGCGTTCAAAAACAACGCCTTCTTGGTTTGGAAGCCGTCCCAATGATGGCCACGCCCCCTTTTTTCACGTCTTCATTTCTAGAAGCGCGTCTGAAATAGCTTCATCACGATTCTGATTCTGATACCTTCTAGTACATCCCTACGCTTGTTTTTCTTCTATTTTCCATATTTTTAAGACAGAGCTCTCTCGCTGGGGAAAAGTGCTCAGAACTTGAGGAGCCCGAGCCCGAGCCTTAAGGGCTCATAAATTATTCACTGTGTTTTTTTTTCCAGCGCTCCCCCTTTCTTCACTAATTAGTTTCTTCCCTTTTCATTCATCCGTCGAAGAAGACGTCGTCATTTTTAATTTTTAATCAAAAACAGAAACAGAAAAAGGGGGAAAACTTGAAACTTTCCACTCTCCCTTTTCAAGTGCACCCATATTCATCCATAGTGAATGGGAGCCAAAAGAAGAAGAAAAAAGAGATGAGCTGTGGTGGGTTACGGATGGCTGACGCTGTCATCCCATTTCCCTCCCCCTCCCTGCTCCACGATCCTACTAACATCAGAGACTAGTATTTTGTCGGTCGAGCCCCCCGTCCGCCACGTCATCTGGTTTCTCCGATTCAGAAGGCGTCACACCGAACCCACTTTGCATATTCCCTCCTTCTTTCTTTGGGGGAGAAGACCCGGGGGCGCCTCCTTCTCCTCCTTCTTTCCTAGGACCTTGTTTATTCAATTCTCCTCCTCCCGCCCGTACGTCTTCTTTTTGCCTCGCCGTCCCCTTCTTCTTATGCTTCTTCTCCTTTGGCTCCACCCGTTTCTCCCACGTCTTCTTCCTCTAATCCCATCCGTTTTTCGAACCTTTGCAGTTGTTCTTCGACTTCTTCTTCTTCATCATCAACTAAGAAATGCTAACCGCTATCTACAACATTTCGCTTCTCTTGTTTTTTAGTGAGTTTTTTGGATGAAAGAGAGCACCCAGCAAGCAAAATAAGACGATCTGCTTTGCTTTTTTTGTTTACGAGAAGATGTTCCTTCCTCTTCTTCTTCGTCTTCTCCGTATTTTCACCGCCCGCCTGATTTATGGAATCCCGGGGAAAAAGAAGGGCGGAATGTCTGTGTGTGTTTTCGTGGAATCGAACGATAAGGTTTGGGTCTGCTAGGAATGGGTCTGCTATGAATGGGTCTGCTAACTTTGGGTCTGCTTACTTGGGTCTGCTAGTTTGGGTCTGCTAGATTTGGGTCTGCAAACTTTGGGTCTGCTAGGAATGGGTCTGCTAGCTGGGGTCTGCAAACTTGGGTCTGCTAGCTTGAGTCTGCTAACTTGGGTCTGCTATTTTGGGTCTGCTAGGAATGGGTATGCTGCCTTGGGTCTGCAAACTTGGGTCTGCTTACTTGGGTCTGCTAGGAATGGGTCTGCTAACTTGGGTCTGCTAACTTTGGGTCTGCTAGGAATGGGTCTGCTAACTTTGGGTCTGCTATGAATGGGTCTGCTAACTTGGGTCTGCTGCAATAAAACTGAAAATGAACTCTTCCGAAAGGGGCCAACTTTTTGACCTCCTTTGAAGTAAGAGTCCCTTGCTCTTCTTTCTGTCACGTACATCAGTTCTTCTCTCTAATTGACCACTACATTGAATTGGTCCACAAATCACTCCCACTAATTAGCGCCCTCCTTAAACTTTTGACCTACCAATGCGTCATACTCTTTCAGACAGAGCGAAAGTACTTTTGCTGAAATTTCCAGTCTTGCTGGAAATAAAAAAAACCAAACCAAATAACCGCTCACTGATTTCTTCTCTCCCGACGCACCTCCTTTCCCAAATCTAATATTCGTCTGCTGGGGGTGCTAGGAACTCAAAAAAAAGGAGAAAACTCAACTATATTCCATAGTTTTTTTTTTGAATTCCAAAAAAAAAGAGCTCGAGTGATCCCCCTGGAGAGTGAAGAAAGTGAATCATTTTGATTTGTTGATGCACATTTCGGACACTTGAGCCTCCGGAGCCGCCAAAGATAAAAGAGAAGGGAAGAGAGAGAGAGAGAGCATCTCCCAAATTGGCATGACATTGTGTTCTTCCAGTGAGGGGAGCTGGACAAAAAGATGGAGCTCGAGGAGCCGGGTAGTATAAAATTCGAACCATTCAGACTCATTTCCCAGGGGATTTCGAAGCAGTTCGGACAAAGAAAACGGAAAGTTGGTAATTTGGGTCTGCTAGATTTGGGTCTGCAAACTTGGGTCTGCTAATTTGGGTCTGTGCAAACTTGGGTCTGCTAATTTGGGTCTGCACTTGGGTCTGTTATCTTGGGTCTGCTATCTTGGATCTGCTAGACTTGGGTCTGCTATCTTGGGTCTGCTAGACTTGGGTCTGCTATCTTGGGTCTGCTAGACTTGGGTCTGCTAGACTTGGGTCTGCTATCTTGGGTCTGCTATCTTGGGTCTGCTAGACTTGGGTCTGCTAGACTTGGGTCTGCTATCTTGGGTCTGCTATCTTGGGTCTGCTAGATTTGGGTCTGCAAACTTGGGTCTGCTAATTTGGGTCTGTGCAAACTTGGGTCTGCTAATTTGGGTCTGCACTTGGGTCTGTTATCTTGAGTCTGCTATCTTGGGTCTGCTAGACTTGGGTCTGCTATCTTGGGTCTGCTAGATTTGGGTCTGCTAGACTTGGGTCTGCTAATTTGGGTCTGCAAACTCGAAAATTTCCAGATGGCGCGCAAAGCAATCAGTTATCATCACGCGCCGATCAAAATGTGATGCGACTGTATCGTGACCTACTTTACGACTACAACAACGAAGTCCGACCGTCAGTTCACCCAAAGGAGCCGATAAACGTCACTTTCGTCTTCTCGTTAACACAAATAATCGATGTGGTAAGTCAAAGTCAGCGGACTCTCAATAGAGCGCGTTTCCATTCAGGACGAACGGAATCAGATTCTGACTACTAACAGCTGGGTCCGATTGCATTGGGTCGACTACAAACTGGTATGGGATCCGAGGCTCTATCAGAATCTCACACGAATACATATCCCTAGCGATAAAATATGGAAGCCCGACATCATTTTGTACAACAAGTAGGCCAAATCAAATGTTATTGGCGCCAAATTTAAATCGAGATTTTCAGCGCCGACGCTCAGTACATGAAATCAGTGATGTCGACCGACGTGATAGTCGACTATCTCGGCAACATTCACTGGCCTCTGTCGGCGATTTTCACGTCTTCATGTCCTCTCGACGTCAAACACTACCCGTTTGACCGCCAAACTTGCATCCTCAAATACGCGAGTTGGGCGTATGACGGCACGAAAATTGATCTACTTTTGAAGTCGGAGCAAGGTATATCAGTAGAACAAGTAGATCAAAAGCATTTGGTTGCTTCATTGTCAGGCGACATCACAAACTACATCACGAACACCGAATGGAGTCTGATCGGTATTCGCGCCGAGAAGAACCAGGTGATCTACTCGTGCTGCCCCGAACCGTACCCGTTCATCGACGTTCATGTGACGATTGAGAGGAGAGCCATGTTCTATGTAGGTCAAAAATATGGAGATGTAGGTCAAATATGATGGTTTTGTTCAGGTCTTCAACTTGATTCTACCATGCGTTCTGATCAGTCTGATCGCGTTGATGGGCTTCTACATGCCAACCGATTCTGGCGAAAAGGTCACCCTGGGAATCACATCCCTCCTCTCCACTACCGTATTCCTGATGTTGGTGGCCGAAGGAATGCCGCCGACTTCCGAGGCCCTTCCGCTCATCGGCATCTACTACGGTGTCACAATCATGTTGGTGGCGTTGGCGACAGCGATGACGGTGTTCACAGTGAGTCATTCAGCTTCCGGAGTTTTCTAGTCCCTCCCATTCTCCCCGCTCGCTTTCCAGGTCAACATCCATCACAACGGTGTGCACGGCTACCCGGTGCCGCCGTTCCTTCAGATCTTCGCGTTCCGCTATCTATCGAAGATTCTGTTCGTTCGCATCGAGCCGTACCACTCGATTGCTCACCACGTCCGGCACATGTATCAGAAGGAGCATCCCAACGAGTGCAAGATTTCAGCCGGTGTTCACTATCAGCGGCTCGCCGATGTGGACGCCGAGCTGCAGAAATCGGCGTATGATCTGCAGCGCGAGAATTCGAGTAGGTCAAACTTTTTGTCTGATCTATGTATAGTTTTGATCTACCATCAGGTCTGTCCGTCATTTCGGCAAATGTGCACTGCAATCCAGACGATCGACTTCTGAATCTGAATCTGAATCAGAATCGCGCTCCAAAAGAGAAAGAGGACAAGAGTCTGCGATCGTCGTTATCGATCCGAAGCGGAAGTCCGACGAAGAAGAAAGTGAGTCCTAGAGGGGTTTCAGCCGTGAATTTGAGTCCAAAAACAAAACTCTCATATCCTAGCAGGGACACGTTCGAGTGTCGAACGTTCGAAATTTGAGCACGCGAATCATGGAAACCGACGTTTCCCATCTGGTAACCGCCTTCTCCTTCCTCCCCGCTTTTTTCATTCTATCGAAATGTGATTGTCTGCGCTTCACTAACGCTTCTTGTGTGTTTGCGTACTTTGCGTCGCTACCGTAACCCATCAAGCTCCCCTTTCCGTTTTCAGGTCTCTTTCTCATCGCTGAACTCGCACGAAACGCCCATCGATTCGCCGATTTACGGCCGCAAAATCGGTCGCACTCAGGTGGTGCCGCCGGCTGAAAGGAACGGAAACGGCGGCGTTTGTCAGGAGGCTCACAATCCGCCGAAGATCTCGTTGACGGACGTCGACGACGTCTTCGAGAACGAGCCGGAGAGCCGGCCGGACGAGTTCGAGAAGGAGTTTTTGCGCGTGATGTCGATGGTGCACGGCATTATTGAGCGCAACGAGATGCGCGTCGCCGAGCGCGACAAACGCGACGCCATCGCTCTCGAGTGGCAGCAGGTGCGCTCCATTGAGAATCGCTCCTTTTTCGAAAATAGTTTCCGATTCTCCAGGTCGCCATGGTGCTCGATCGCTTCCTCCTGGTCGTTTTTCTCATCGGCACCTCAATGTCAACGTTTGTCATTTTGAATCAGCGAAATCTTTTCGAATCGACGGGATAATTTTTGGTTTTTTTAATAAAAAGTGTTACAATCTTGATAGAAATGCTCGAAATGATCACAGAGAAAGAAAAAAACGAGTAGTAGTAGTAGTAGTGTTGGGGGTGGGAAGCCGTATAAATATTACAGAAAAGAGGGAAGGAGGCGAGACTAGTCAAAGTGGGTTATATTAAAAGTATCACAGTTTTAAAACAAGTTTGTCATTTTTGAATTTCTACACTTTCTTGCTCTTGCGGAGCATCTGGAGCCACAGCGACGTGCTCTTTTTCGTCGCTACTGCTGCTCAAAGTTGTCGGAAGTTCGTGTCGTTTGCGACGACGTTCACATCTGAGAGTTGATGGCGTTTCTGGTTTGCTTCTGGAATCCGTACCTCGGGCAATTCAAGCTCTTCCTCTCGAAACACTTCTTGTGGTAGACGGCGAGACACGTGGCACACGAGCGGGTGTTCTCCGTGAACGGATACAGAATCTGCTCTTTCTGCTCTTTCTCGTCGCACAGCTCACAGAAGAAGCCGTTTCCAGCACACGTTTCGCACTCCTGAAGGAACACAAAGATTACGGTATTTGTAGTCCCTGGAGTCTCCGAACCTCTTCAATGTGCTTCCGGAAGACAGTGTGAATCTGCTCGAGCTCGGGAAGAAGTGTGCCCTCGCAAAGTTCGCGGAGCTCTTTCAGCGAGTACATCACCGAGGTGTCGACGAAATGCGAGTGATGTTGGAGGTACTGGAGGATGCGAAGACGTCGCGCGGCACGGCAACTGATGAAGTAGCACTTCATGAGCAAAAAGTTGCGGCGGAGCTCGTTGACTCGTCGGAGCTCTTTGTGAAACTTGATCAGCGAAAGCGTCGATTCGTTGATGTCGATGAGCGGTCGGTGGTCGACGATGGACAGAAGCTGCTTCACGGCTCGACACACGGGCCGGGCGGTCGCATCCAGATTGTGCACAATCCTTCCCGGAATGCTCCACGTGTCGTTCCAATGGCAGTTCGGACAGAACAACTCACCGCTGTAGTCGCACAGTCGGGCCTCCTGCTCGGCGGTGCCGTCGAAGCAGATCGGCGCCGAGCACTCGGCACACTGATATCCCTGCTCGGCCAGACTGCGCTCTTCGCACAGATTCATGTTGAGCTCGAATCGCGAGCGCGTCGCCAGCACGCCGGCGCACACTCTTTTCACCTCTTCGGAGCATTTGTGATGGGCACGCATTCCGCACACCCGGCATCGTCTCCACCACTGAACGAGACGCCAGATCGTGTGAAGACACACTTCGCAGCACGGATTGTGCCCGCCGCGAACCGGCTGCATGACGAACTCGTGCCCTTCGCATCGGACGAGCGGGTCTTCGGACGGCGCGGAGCCCGTCTCGTCCTGAAGTGCCTGTCGTTCGAGCCCGAGCTGAACGATTTTGTCGAAGTACATCTGTTTGTGGGCGGCCTTCTGTTCGCGATTCAAAAAGTTCGGTAAGTTTCCGAGGATATCGCGTTCTTCTTCACACGGAACTGCGGTTAGAATGTCGACTGAAGAAAGAGATCGAACGTGATTCAAAACGAATTCTGACGGAGCACTTACTTGGCTTGCTTTTCGTCTGCGTCTCCGCCTCCTCTTGCTCTTTCTCCTCGGCGAGCAGTTGCTTCAACTGCGCTCTACAGTACTCCAACGCCGCCTCGACACATGCCACGTGGCTTTTCGACGTCGTCTCCGCCGGATCTGTGTCGGGATGTGCACGTCTCCACTCCTCCATCACCTCCGCCACTTCTTTGTCCACCTCGTTCTCGTCGATTTTCGCCACAAGCCACGATCCTTTTCGTGAAGGCGTCAGCTGGGAGTCGCCGCCTTCTGACGAGCAGTACGACGACATTCTACAAATCGGGAACGCCTACAGTACGAAGCCTAACAGTTTTTTGTTCGCATTTCATTGGAAACCTATGAAAGTATGATTCAAATTGATTATCCGATCACAAGTTTCGAAAACTTTTTTGGGGGTAGACTTTTAAGATCCGTATTTTCATTAACAATTTCATTTATTACACGTTTCAATAACACAAAACTTTTTCAGCTTGTTCGTTTTCTTTTCTTTTTTGGTTTTTCCTGGTTTTTCAGAAAGGGGCTTGAAAAGATGTAGAGGAGGAGGAGAGTCGAAGAAAAAATGAGAGGAAGGGGAGAGAGAATTCCCTGTCAGGTCACACATCCACACTTGATGGGGGAGAGAAAAACTGAACCCAAGTGATAATAAAATTGATAAAATACTTTGGCGAAATGAGATCACAGTTTGTCGTTGAAAACATTCCACTCAATTCAATTTGGCCTCCAAAATCCAGCGTATGTGTGTGACCCAACGAGAGGACAGAAACAACAAGATTCTCTCTCATGAAAAGGGGACAGGGAAAAATGGCTTAAAAATGAAAATGATTTCTGTGTTTTGTATTGATTATGAGAGGGGAAAAGGAGGTATAAAGAGAAGAAAGCGGGAAGTTCAAAATCCGCAAAAAAAAAAAGAAAAAAACAGTGGTGTTAAAGCTAGTTAACTCAAGAGGAAAGGGTAGGTTTCGATGGGACAATGCGAGAAAGGCAAGTGTGAAAAATCGATACAAATTTCGAAATTCTCACTTGCGACAAAATTTTTCGGGAAAGAAAAAATGAAAAAAAAATGGGGGAACAGAGCCATCAAATGTTTTCAGCGGCTTGTAATGGATGTCTCGGGGGGAGGGAGAGGATTTTGGGGCAGGAAGAGAAATTATTAATAAAATTAGAAAAAGTTAAACATGATAGACAGACAATAGATGAACAATTTTTTTTGCTGATTTTTCGTCGTAGCACTGTGTTTGTAAACCGATTTTTGTGGAAGTGGGGGAGATGGGGGGAGGCAGAGGGGGTTGGACACAAAAAGAATAGAGAAAAGAGGAGGAAAGGAAAGAAAGTGAATAACAAAAATGTGTTTGGGGTAGGATGGTGAGGTAGAAGAGAGAGAGAGAGAGGAAAACAAAAAAAAAGAAGTGGGGTGGGGTATTCAAGTACGAGGGGCCACTGGCGGTTCCGTCTTGACAATGCTCTGTCCACAGTGCGCTTCGAGCTGTTGGACGAGGTTTCGCACGTGTGTGGGGAGGACGAGAAGACCTACAATGATGTTGTTATCGATCGGCATCCAGTGAAAAAAAAGAGACGGGACGGTTGCCACGTCATAATGGAGAAGGCTTGGGTGGGGGCGAGTGCCACGTCATTCTTACCAACAATCTTCTGATCCTGTTCGGTTCGCACACGAATCACTTGCATGCGCGACGATTTCCGGTCGGTGCCAGCCAGCACTTCTTCGACGATCGGCCACACAGAGAGAACCTGAAAATACGTCTCGTTTTCAGAAAACAGCCATGTCTTCTTACCGATCCAGAGAGTACAAAGTAGGTGCGCGTGCGTCGTCCTACTTCACAGTAGGTTCCGTTAGATTCGGTTCGGCACTTGCTGTATATGTAGTTGTGCTGACACATGGTAGCGGCGCCTGGAAGAACGTAGACGTTTAGAAGCTCTGACAAAATCATCGACTCACTGTCATATTGTTTCGTCCAAATCTCCTTGGCTTCGTCTGGTGTCACCTTAACGAATCGCTTGTTCAGATCGGCCATTGTCATCAATTTCGGGGAACGGCCCGTGGATGGTCGTGTTATCGCGTAGAGTCGGGCGCCGTTGTCCATTCGAATCTTGCCGATTCCGTACACCAACGCAGCCGCTTTACGCGTATTCGCCGTGTTCGCACCGCCCGGATGACACAGGTAGAAGCCGTCATCATCGTTGTTGTGCTCCTTGTGCAACTCGAGCGCCTCCTCCCAGCTGACACCTCGTTCGACGCCAATCTTGTGCATCTCGACACGGAAACTTCCGTTGTCGACGCGTCCGAGGAAAATGCGGGTCTCGAGTTTTCGCACCTGATCGTCGCCCGTTCCGAGATCCATGATTCCCGAGTCATACGTTCCATCGTGTTTCGATTGAGCAATGAGTTCGGCGACGATTTCAGAGAAGTAGACGAACAACGCGTTCTGGGCGTGGACCGGGAGACCGAGAATGCGATTGAGGAACTTCGGAATGGTAGCTGCTTCCTTTTCTATCGTATATTGACCAGTCTTGTTTTGGGCGAGAAGTCCGACGCCTTCCATGTAGAGGCGCATGTCCTCAAAGAAGTCTCCAGCCTTGTAGTCCTTCGGCGGCTCAATCAGTGGCTGAGATTGTCCAATCACTGTTTTCAGAAGAGTGTCCAATGCGACACGTCCGTACTTGTTGTCCATGTTGAATTGAGACAAATCACGAGTCTCGGTGGCTCTACGATCTCCGTGCGTCAAAGCTCCAAGAGATTCGAGACGTTTCGCGACGACCGAAGCGAAACGTTTCTCTCCGGCAAGCTCCGAGATGAGGAAGACGTATTCAGGGCCAGACACTTGATTGGATCGATGAGTACGTCCGAACTGTTGGATCGCCTTGTCGGCGGACCACGGCAACTCCAGAGTGATGTGCACGCGACGACGTTTGTTGATGGCACGTCGATCGGATTGAAGGGAGATTCCAGAAGAAGCCGCTTCGGAGATGATAGCAATAAGCTTTTCTCCTCTCATGAACTTCTCCTTCTCCTCCATATTGATCAGTTCCAGCGACACCTCGGCGTTGGCGTTACGTCTTTGATACATAACGTCTCCAGTTTCAGTCGTCACCATGTGACCACGTCGTCCAGTCATCTCAGCGACATATTCAGGGCCGCCCATCTCGTCAATCAACTGATCAAGTGTGTTGGCCGGAAGAGACGGAGCCAGGCGTTCGACAGCGGCGAGCAGCTCGGTTTTGATGAGCATCGGATTGAGGTCTTCCTTCTCACCGGACGCCGAGGCGCAGATCCGGGAAGATGTGATGAAGTCGGTAGCGGATCCGCGAGCTTGAAGTTCCTCGTTACGACGCTTCTTCTCGCGCTCAGCCTTCCGAATCGCACGCCGACGTTTCTTTTCGCGACGTTCCTCGCGTTTCCGAACTTTCTCACGCATTCGCTCAGCCTCCTCTTCGTCACGCTTCCTCTTCTTGCTCTTTCTGGCCTCCTCGTCTTTTTTCGGCGTATCTTCGAGAACTTGAAGGTTCTTGGCCCAAGGATCGACACTGGTGAAATCACAGGTGAACGGATTGAACTCTTCCTCTTCTTCCGCGTCGGCTTCCTGCTTCTCTTGCTCTTTACTTTCCTGTGACGATACAATTTCTTCCTCGTCGTCTTCCTCAGTCTTCGCTGTTTCCGCGTCAGAATCGTCACTCGACGATTCGGCTTCGGCGAGCAGCGCTTTCACCCACTCGTCTTGTTCGCCATCTTCCAGAGTACGCGCACCTTCGGCTTCTTCGCGAGCTGAATCCCACGATTTGGCACCTTCGGAACGACGTTCTTCCTGCTCGTCCTCTCTGTCCGAATCACCGTCCGAATTGGAGTCATCATCTGACGATTCGGAAGTTGTCGAGTTCGCCTCTTCGGTGTTTCCAGATCCGAACGTCTTTCCAGACGATCCTTTCGTGATCTTCTTGGTCGTCTTTCCATCTCCAACTCGTCCACCCATTCCAGTCGTCACACCAGTCCACGTGTCGAATCCGACGTCTCCAAGGAAGCTCAACGTCTCTCGGGTCTTTCTTCGTTTCGCTGGTCGATCAAAGTCGTCGAAATCTTTGAAGATATCACGATCGCCCATCGATGATTGGGTGTCGGTTGGAAAATGCTTGTCGATGAGTCCGTAGAGAACTGTCTTCGCGGTCGAGACGAACTCGTTCAGCTCGCCACCCATCTCCTCGAGAGTTTCGAGTGTCGCCGATTCTCCGGTAGACTGAAGACCAATGACGACACATTTCTTGGCTTTGATCGCGTCGCGGGACAGTTGAACACAAGTGTCGACTTTGGCGGCGATACAGAGGTATTTGAAGAATCGCTGATGACACGCCCAGAATTGTCCCCAAATTGACTTGCACGACGCACGCTCCTCTTCGTCCATTGTTTCTATGACCGTTTGAAACTGGCGTCTCGCCTCCATCCACAGCTTGACGGCGTCGTCGTACATCTTCACGAATTCGCTCGATAATTGCACTTCTTGTACCGAGAACGAGACTCCGCGGAAGGAGAGCTGCCTGGCGAGATAGAGACCGCGCTGCTTCATGTCCATCGCGACAATCTCCATCGCCCCGACACCACGACGCTCGACAGCGGAGATGAAGTCGTGGAACTCGGGGAAGGCCTGGCGTTCGCCCCAGAGACCGAGGCGAGTCATGTAGGCCATGTTTCGCGGTTCGGTGGCTCCGGTGGCTGAGGCGTAAACGACGCGGGCGTTCGGAAGAGCCTTCTGAAGTTCGAGCACCATGCGTCCGGTCTTCGTCGGCTTGGCACCAGCCGTCGGAACGAGATTCTTTGCACGATGACATTCGTCGAGAATGATGACTCCATCATAGTCCTGGCCGAACCATTGAATAAGTTGACTGATGCGACTGCGATACTTTCGCGACTTCGCTCCGCGGCACTCGCCGATGAGAGAGGTGTAGGTGGCAAACATCACGCCCTTTTTGATCGAGCCGTTCTCTTTGCCAGAGATTTTCGCATATTTCATCTTGTTCAATGCGTAGACCGGAATGTTGGGGGCTCCACAATCACGAAGATCACGTTCGGCGTCGAATTTCAGATCCGACGACACCGACAGCCAAATAGAACGTTTACGACCCTGAAAAGTGATGAGAATGACGATTTGAACCAGATGATGCGAGCTGAAATACCTGCAGGTAGTTCTCGAAAATGATGCATGCCACAGTTCGTCCCTTTCCGACTCCTGCTCCGTCTCCGATGAGATATCCATATCGCTCTCCGGAAGGCATTCGTCGCTCATGCATTTGACACGTGTAGATGACAGCTTCGAGTTGAAGAGCCGAAATGTGTCCCATATCGATGAGATATTCAGGAATCGAAATTTGGTATTTGACGTCGGGCGGCGAAACACTCGAAAGTGAAGCCGATTCGACGACACTGTCCGGATGAGCCATTCCAGAGCGAAGTTTGGCCGGCGTGTACTCGGCATACGTCTCTGCGTAACCGAGGTTCTCTTCCTGTAAGCAAAACATGAGATGCGAGTGGTTCAGGATGGAAAGAATGTTGTGAAAAGGAGAAAACTTCTCACATCGTCTTCCAAATCATTCCTCCTCTGCTGCAGAACCTCATCTCGTCCCATCTGATACGCCATTCGCATTTCGTCTTTCGCTTTCTGCGATTTGGTCGGCGGCTGTTGGAGCGCCGATATCATGCGAGGTGAGCCGAGTCCCGAGACTGACGTTCTCTTCAAACGCTTTCAATGGTTGTAGTTGGGCTCTTAGAAATAGAATACTTACCACTGCACCAGCTTGTATCATCAGACGTCCGGGTTGTCCTTGCTGCTCGTATCCACCAACCATTCGGGAGAGCCCTCCGTTTGTGGACGAGCTGAAGCATCTTGGGAACGTTATAATCAGGTAGTCATAGATTATCACTCTTACCGACTCATCAAGACTCTGGCCGGTGCTCCGATTGCTCCGTTCGGAGGGTAACTCTGTTGTTGCTGCATGTGTCGTGCTTGGACGACACCAGCTCCCGGCGTCTTTGCGCTCAGAAGGCCACTGGGCGCCTTCGACATACCGTTTCCCGGATGTTGATTTTCTTCCAGATAGTGGAAGGCGGGCGTCGAGGCGGAAGAGTGAAGCTGTGAACCGTTCGCCGCACGAACTCCTCCTCGAGCGATCATCCTTCCCACCGCCGGACCTCCACGGCCAGCCCCGACTCGACTCATTGGCTGCTGGTGATGGGCCATCGTCGAGCCGCCAGTTCCTCGTCCGACTAGATTCACCCGGTATCCGCCATTGTTACTGGTGTAGGCAGTTCCAGGACGGACAGCATGACGGACTACCAGATTTCCTCGAGAAGAGACTATCGCTTGGCCAGGAACGGTGCGACGAACGACGTGGTGGCCACCATCGGACGAGACTGCTCGATAAATCTGTCCTCCTCGTCCTGCTCCGTTTGTCACCAGCCTCGCCGCTCCTCCTTGTCCCGGCGCGACGATTCTCTTCACAATCATCTGTCCATTCGGACCGGTGTGATTTCGTACCACCATCAATCGCTCGCCATTCTTATTCACCATCGTGCTCGCCGGCGCACCTCTTTGCGAGTGTCCGCCACGTCCCTGTGGCATGCTCCCGCGCGCCACCTGTGACGCCGAAACCGGACTCAGAAGTCGGTAGATCTTCTCGCCCTTCTCGTTGACGAAAGCTTTCAGGTACTGCGTTTGAAGTCCTTCTCGCGTCTGGACGGTTCGTTTCACAATGGTTCCGGTGGTGATCGGGTGTAGCGTCTTCTTCGGCTGCGGGACGGCGGTGTCAGAAGCCGTCGATGCAGGGGAGGCGGTGTGCGAACGTTGTGAGAGTAAGCGAGGCGACACTGTGGTCGAAGTGGATGGACTGTTGAGTCGTGAGCTGAAAAAACTTGAAAACGTTTAGACTCTCAAACTACTGTTATTCAAAAACTTACTCAGTCGATCTGGCAGTGATGACATGCATCGGCTGATACTGCTTCTCTTTTTGTTGTTGTTGTTGTTGCTGCTGCTGCTGTTGTAGCGGTGCTTGCGGAGGCTTCACGTCCTCTTCCTCAGTTCCCGGAGGAATCTCTCGTTCTTCAGAGTCCGGCGGCGTCAACCGTTCGGCACTTGTCCTGCTGCTCTCTATTTGTTCCTGCTTCACATCTTCCTCTTTTTTCGCAATAAACTCTGTGGGAGGCGGCCGTTTTCGAGGGATTAGCTCGGCTTTCGGGTAGTACTGAACTGGAGGCGGCTGAGAAAACATAAATATGTACAAACTATGAAATGAAGAGAATTCTTACAAAACTCTGCGTTGGCGTCGTCGTCATGATCGTGCATCCGCCGTCGATCTCGTCCATTCCGAAAAACGACGTCGGAGCTCCGCCGTCTTCTGCCGACAGGAACGGTGTCGCCATCGGCGTGTAGTACGTTGACGACGACGCATGACTATCGTTCGACGTCTCGTCATAGAACTGGGGAATGCACGAGCTGGAAGTGCTCGGAGCTCCTGTGTTCGTTGACGATGAGCCGTGCGAGTCATCATGAACACTGAAAGAAAATGGGTTACACTTTTGATTTTGAGCCGAGTGTCTTTTTTGATACTCACCTTCCCGATGTGCTCGGAACTGGCGACGGCGCACACAGAAATTCCTCTAGTCCAGCCTCTGTTAGTGCCGCCGAAAGAATGTCGTCCATTCCTCCTCTTTCTGATTCTGACGGTCTTCTCCTCTTTCTGAAGATATTTTTATTGGTAAATGGAGAAAGACTACGGGAACATCGGAAAATTGGAAAAGGCAGAGGGAATTCACATGTTATTTTTAGGCCACCACAAGCGTTTTTCCCGCGTCAATGAAATCACCCATTGTTCCTCATTGAAACGGTTAGCGGGGGAGGGGGGCGAGGGAGGGAGAAAGAGAGACAAAAACTTTATAAAAAAATAGATAACAATCAAAGTGTCGTCGTCGTCTGTCGGAGGGCAGGTGCTGCCGAAATGGAAATGCGCGCGCGCCAAAAATGAAGGAAAACGGGAGAGGGCGAGAGAGTGAAAGAGATAGGGAAACACAAAGAGTCTTACTACTTCAAAGTAATCAATCAATCAAACAGCATTGCTTTCTCTTCTTTCCCAACTGACCAATTGACTTTCATCAAGTCGGAGAGAAGGAGAAGATAATAAAACCGAGTTTTACTTCTCTTATCATACCGAAAAACCGCCAAGCCGTAGGTCAAACTGAAGTTTTTGCAGGTAGATCAAACTTTTCGCTGCACACTTTCAGAAAGTAACCGCAGACTTTCGCCTACATATTCTTCTACGCATTTTCCAACGTCTGCGTAGGGGTGTTATCACCCTTTTATCATATACTGACTGTGTATGTTATCAATTATGTGGCCAGGCATGACATGACACACACACACACATCGCCAGCAATGATGTGTGTGTGTGTGTGTGCGGGTTTAATGAGGCTGGATATGAGAGAAACGAACGAGCGAACGACACGGATTAGACAAATAAGGGCGAGTCGTTCGGATGTGATGGGGTCGCGTATTTCTGGAGTTCCAGAAAATTCTAGGCGGCCTCCCCTTTTAGCAGCCCCCAGCTGGCCAAAAGTCCATCTACTCTCGGAAGAAAAAGGCCTAACACTATCCTCACGGTCAAAGGAAAGTCGCAACCTGTCTTCGTAGGTACAAGAAAAGTACAAAAATCGCCCGATTCTTGTTCTTTTCTCTTCTATGGACACCGAGGACGACGACCGGCACAACGGGGGATCGGAGACCGGCGCGACTTTTGCCGGCTGACTGGGGGCGAACTCGTCCCACTCCACAACAAAAGAATGCGATCTCTCTATCTCCCTCTCTCACACACTTTTTTTGGTGTTGTGGGAACAAGGTTTCGTAGGTAGGTATGTGTGGTGCGTGTTTGTTAGATGAAGAAGAAGATGATGATGATGATGATGATGACCTTCACTCTAACAGATGGGAAGGAAGAAGAGGTTCCGTCGGCCGATGATGGGCGCCGTTCTCTTTTTTGCCTTTCGTCCTCTTTTTTAGAGACAGTGGAGCGGAGGAGGCGGCGAGGGGTTGGAGGATAAATGAAGGCCTTCCCAAGTCGAAAAACTGTCGTGGTGAACCGGTTTTTTGTCCAGTTTGTCCAACGTGGAGGGGTTGTGGGAACGCAAAAATCGCCTCGCCACCCAGTTAAAAAACGAATGTTGTCAGTGCCAGAAGAGGCCATTCCGGGGGAAATCATTGTTCTCTTCCAGTTTTTTTCAAACTTTCGACAACGGAAGTTTTTGCGACAAATTTCGAAATTCACACCACGAGACAACATGAGTCAGACACAGCCGAGGTCATTCTTCGGCAACCCAATACATACAGCGGGGCACGAGAGAAGCAGACAAAACAAATATATTTCAAAAAAATTCACATGTTTTGCAAGATTGTATCTCTTGAAGGTTGTCTCTCTCTCTCTCTCTCTCTCTCTCTCTCTCTCTCTCTCTCTCTCTCTCTCTCTCTCCCCTTGTCTGCTTCTGATTAGAAGGACCCTTCGAGAAGAAGCAAGGCTACACGGAATGCTGATTTTCTGATCAGAAGGCCATCTGATCTTTCAAATCAACATGATCAGATCAGACGAATCGTCGGCGTAGCGCAAAGAAACGACCACCATGCCAACAAAGGATGGAGGAAATTTGAATGCGACCAACGGGAAAAAAGGGTCGGCTAGGGAGGAAAGACATCGTCCCACCCCCCGGGCGTAGAAAGCGAGCCGTTTTTGTGATGGATCATTGCGTATCGAGAGAGTTCGAGGCGGAAGATGCATAAAAAGTGCGCAGTGCGCGGAGGCTGCCTGCGCAAGCGCAAGAAGAGAGCGCTGTCACCCCCAGGAAAAAGGGACGGAGAAACACGGAGAGGGGAGGGGGAGGGGGAGGAGAAAGCGGGGCGAAGGAGAAGAAAAAAACGACGACGACCACTGGGAGAGGAAAGGAGAATGGCGCGGGGGGTGGCGAAGGAGAAGAGAAAAGAAGAGGGCGCTGTGACTAAAGTGAGACAGAGAGGCGAGCGGGCAAAATGAGTATGTGTTTCTCTCCATCCTATTTCCAACCCCCTCTCTTCTATTCACCCATTTCGAATTTCGAACGAATACGATGGACAGGGATGGATGAGACCCTACTATTGAATGGAGATGAGAGCAGAAGAGAAAGGAGCGAGCGCACTCAATTCAAATTTATGAGGTGGCACCCTATTCACACAGGACAAAGAGTGGAAGTGAGAGGGCAGTGCGCCCACACAACCGGGCAGGCGAAGGGATGCTCCAAAAGGGGTGCGGTTTAGTGCCCAAATGCAATCAAAAAGGGGAAGGGGACGTCGAACAGTCGCCAGAGCGACGTCAAACGAAAGTTGATCGTCGACCGCCAGAGCCACGTTGCCGTTTTTGACCAACAACACAAACGAGGACGACTATGAACACAAAAAGTCAGAAAGGTTGCGAGGAATCTAGAGAGAAGGTTGAATCAAGAGGGGAGAAAGATAAAACGAACGAGCGGTGCAAGCTGTAGCAGCAGCAGCAGGAGTAGAAAAAAGAGGAGAGAGAGAGAGAGAGAGATGGGCAGCACCGATTGACGAACAAGAAGAAGATGAGGAAGAATAGATAGAGAGAGACAGAGGGGATACGAGAAAAAGGCCGGTGGATTGGTTCGTCCTCATCATGTTATCATCGTTATCCGGGAGAGATAGTGTGGCGATCGTGAAGAAACGACGGACAGAAGCGTAGTGTTAAAAGCAGAACAAACTTTGAACCGGCGGCACCTCCGGGTGACTGACAAAGGGGAACCCGCGGGTGGAGAGAGAGAGAAAGAGTGGGAAAGGGCGGGTGATTCAAAGTGCAGTGACGAAGAGGCGGCGAGTGATTGATTTGAAATGGGACGGAAATTTGAAAACCTCATCGACCGAGCCGCAGCAGCGTGATCACATTTTTTAGGCCCAGACTCATTTTCGAGGGGCGAAATTTCGAGAAAAGTGCAAGAGGAAAGGGAGAGACAAAAGAGGAGTAGACACAGACAATCAGCAAGAGGCCCGCGAAAAGATCAAACACACAGATGGAGAGGGGAGCTGCTGCGGCGGTGATAACGATGACGTGGCTGACGGTTTCCGAATGGTTTTTCAATTAGTTGAAACACAGACACACAAGAGTGAGACTAATGGAATTCCGGACCCCCCCCCCCCCCCCCCGTTACAAACATCAGATGAGTGATCAGCAATGCGAATGGTGTCTAGTTCTGCTGTTTGTATTATTTATTTATTTATTCTACCTGCACAACATACTCACCTTCTCCTCTTTCTCTTACCCCCTCCCCCCATCTAGCTCATCAAACCCGAATAAACACCAGAAAGTTGGAAAGGAAAGACATTTGCAGTTCTAATTCTTTTGTTTTGACCATCCGTGCTCAGAAAGGAGGTGACAGATCGAGGCTGGTCCGAGTATTGTTATTGTTATCCGCCTCTCGAATAACTATAACACCTTTGTTTATCACCTGGAGACACCGGTTTAATCCGGTAAACAGAGCCGGGGATGGAAATGACCCGTTCGGGCTTCTCCCCCTCCCATTTATCGAAAGGGCTCTCGACGGAGTAGGATTAGCATGCTTTAAATGCTAATGGGCAACAGGAAACCGCAGGAAATAACACCTGCCGGTGCTCGGCTGCTCGGCTGAATGTGAGCAAGCCGAATTTCCCATGACCGGGAAAACTTTCGAGAAAGTTGCGAACGAGACCGCCGGTAAACAAGTTTACAGCTCGCCATATACAAACGTGTACGAATCGGCTTGGGGGGAAGAAGAAGAAGAAAAAGAGCGCGAGAGAGCGCTCGGAAAGGCAGAACATGGGAAATGGACGATTGTCGTGAAAATTGTAGGGTTTCCACATGATTTTAGCTATTTTTCGCCATTTTCATGTGCACCCACCACTTTTCGCATCGACAGGATCCTCGAAAGGATCTGTCGAATGGGAAAGGAAAGAAGAGACCATCGGTGGAAGAGTGAACAGGTGGCGTCGGTTGGCAGTGCGCGAAATGCCCTAGAAACGAGACCGAGGGCACATCTGCTAGCTTCGGCCCTTGATGCGCAATTCGGCCGGCACCGCCGCGGGCCAAACAATGACCCGGCCATCTGCCACGCCGGCGCACAATTTATTCGACGTTGGCCGGCCCGGAGAACAGTCTTATTATGGACACACACACACGCACGGTCATTAGATCGACTGGAAATGGGACGAAGGGGATTAGGACCCGGTATATCGAGCATCTTGCAGGATTTGGCGAGGATTTCGTGCCGAAATATACGGAAACACGTCGGTTTTCAGCTGTTTCTCACCGAAAATATCAGGATAACACTCTTGGGCTCGCCGGTTTTTGCTATGTTCTCGTTTGCATTATGCAAAATTGAATTATTCATGAGGACAGAGTGAGAACTGTATTATCCGTCTTCCTTGTATTCTGTCTCTGCGTCTCGTTCCCTCGTCCCACGCATTGTTCTGTTGGGAAACGACGAAGATGGACACACATATACATACACACACAGATGGACATAGACACAGAATAGTGACGTCACATAACAACATGATGATTTTTGAAAATTTGCAAATATTCGCGTGAAAACGAGCGGATTTCGCAATCGACCCCGTTTTCTCTCTCTTTTTGCCCGCTGCTTTCAAAAATAAAATCATCAGACACTCGTCCTCTCACACAGCAACAGAAAAAAAAATGGAGGGGCCTGACGATATTGCATGGGAGAGGGAGAGGAGGAAATGAGAGAGAGAGAGAGAGAAAGAGGCCACAAGGGCTTGCTCTCTCTCTATCTCATTCTCTCTCTCTCTCTCTCGCCCCATTCTCTGCGTTTCCACGTGTCACACTCACACCGGAGCGTGTGGCAATGAGGAGAGATAAGAGACACAGACGCATCCGTGCCAGTCAGATCCACTTCCTGTGACGCCTTCTTATCGTTTCCAATATTTTTACATCTATTTATATAATTCTTTTTCATTTCAGAAATATCCGGGAAATTTTCAACGGATGCAGTTTGTTTGTGTTGTTCAACAGAGCGCAATGGGGGGAAGTATTTTCCAATTTTTATAAATAGTCAAATCTTGGAGGCCTACTTAAAGAAAATCAATCAATAGATGGTCGAGGGGAGAGAAAAGAAGAAACTGCGGTAAAATGTAAACAAAAGAACGACGGGTAAACGATGGAGCGAAAGGAGCGAATGGGGGATGCAGAGCACAAAAAAATGAGCAAACATTTCAGAACTGCTCAATTTTGAGTTCGCCACATTTCACCTATCACGCCCTAAACGTTCGGCCACCGGAAAGAGAGGAGCTGAGTTTATATTACAAAAGAAAAGAGTTGAGAATCTCTCGATAATTACACATTTAATGAGGAATCTAGTTTCCCTTGACGAAGGCGACTCCCTTGGCGATGTTCTTGTTAAGCTCCGCGACGGAAGCATCGATGAGCTTCTGCTCGAAAGCGGAGACCTTTCCGACACCGAGGATCTTCTCAACTCCGTTCGGGCCGAGCTCGACTGGGGTCGAGAAGTACTCGACTCCCTTGACAGCGTCCGAGGCGACGTACGCGCACTGCACGTTCTTTTGTCCCTTAATTCCACGGACAAGGGCGTTAGCGAAGCGAGCTCCGGCAAGAGCCATCGAGAGGGTGGCCGATCCGGCTCCGGCCTTAGCATTGACGACCTCAGTTCCAGCGTCCTGGATTCTTGGGGTAAGCTTGGCGATCTCCTCTTCAGTGAACTTCGTGGCCGGGGTAGTCTGGGAAAGGAGCGGGATGATGGTGACTCCAGCGTGACCTCCGACGACAGGAACGACGGTCTTCGAGGCGTCGTGTCCCTGCAAGATCAACGTTCTTTGGAGCGTACTCTAGCACTGACGACACTTCTCTTATCATACCATTAGCCACTTATCACGTGGTAAAGTACACAGAACGATTAACAACCTACCTTGAGTTCGGAAACGAAAGCCTGCGATCTAACAACGTCGAGGGTAGTCACTCCGAACACGCGCTTCGGGTCATAAACTCCGGCCTTCTTAAGAACTTCAGAAGCAATTGGGACGGTGGAGTTAACCGGGTTGGTGATGATGGCGATCAAAGCCTTTGGCGAGGCCTTGGCGATGACGGCGGCCAAATCGCGGACGATTCCGGCGTTGGTGTTGAAGAGATCATCACGAGTCATTCCTGGCTTACGTGGGACTCCGGCTGGGATGACAATGACATCGGCGTTCTCAACGGCGGCGAAAAGCTCCTTCGGGCCGGTGTGAGCGGTAACCTAGAAAGAATCTGGAATTGTAGTAATTTTTTCGTTAAAAAGATACCTTAGCGTTCGAGTCAATGTGCGAAAGATCGGCGGCAACTCCCGGAGTGTTGACGACATCGTAGAGGGCCAAGTGAGCGACGAGGGGATCCTGCTTGAGAAGGAGACCCAATGGCTGGCCAATTCCTCCGGCGGCTCCGAGAAGAGCAACCTAGTTAAATTTTTCAATGTTTTCCAAAAGAAATGGGATAATAAATACCTTCGGGGCCTGGCTCGAGTGGCGGACGGAGACGGCGCGGAGTCCCGAGTTGGCAGCGGCTTGGACGAGCGACTTCGCTGGAAGGGCCATTTTCTGCAACGGAAACGATAAATCTGTGACCAAAAAGATTGAGACGTGTTGTAAAAGAACTACAAGAGGTCAAGAACATCGTCATCAATAAAACGGGCGAAGAAAATGATAGTGAGGCGCGGGAAACGACGAGAAACGTGCGTGTTTGCTTCGCTGCCGCCGCGTTGACCGAACTTTGGAGTTTAAAGGCACATGCGCCGCTCAGGCGGCCGACACCCATTTCGCGGCGAGACCCGTCACAACGGTGGCAATTTAAAATTCGGCAGCTGTGCCAATGATGCAATTTCGTTCAGGGATTCTCAAAATATTTATTTACGAGAAAAACTGAGTTTTTGAAGTATTGAAAAAGAGAAAAAATTTCACGACGTTTAGAAATTGTCGACCGGGCGCGTTTGCATTGCGCGATAAATACTGATGCCGATTTTAAACCATTGCTTTGTTGCTGTACTGTATGATTTTCGATGTTTGATGTTACTTAAGACCAAAAAACAGAGGGTAGAAAAACAAAGAAAAACAACAGTAATTAGATGAGGAAAATACTAGAGGTTCTGCAGAAAATTACGAGAAAACAGGTACTCAAATACCAGTAGATGGCACAGAACCATACAGAATCAAAGAATAAATAACAAAAAATAGTAAATTTCAATACTTTATTGAAGCCCAAAAGGTGGGCACTCATTGTCCAGCTCGTTTTATTGCCATTTTGATGCCGCATCAGCCGAATTAGGCCTTCGGCGGTTCCGACGATCCGAAGATGCCGTAAACGAGCGCCTTCGAGAAGAGGAACGAACCGACAAGCAGGATCTCGTAGAGGTGAATCTGAAGTTCAGTTCAAAATATAAAGTTCCAAAAACTTCCGAAACTCACTCTGCTTGGGGCCTGAAGGTGTCTGAAGGCGATCTGAAGAAGGGCGGCCGACGCTCCGCTGTAAAACGCGGCCAGCAAGAAGTAGCTGAACGAGAGCGAGCCAGAGACGAGTCCGAGCACAAATTGTGCGGCGAAAGCGGCTCCGACGGCTCCTCCGAGCAGCGGCATGTGAGCGGTGCCAACCTGACCGGCGACGAGCGGGTAGGCGAACGCAATGACGAGTGGGGTTATGAATCCGAGCGGTTGTCCGGCAATCCACGTGTACGAGATGGCGTGTCCCATCAGGGTTCCCTGGACGAGAGCCAGAAGAAGCAGTTGGAAGCGCGTCTCGGCAGTGGATCCGTCATTTCCGTTGAGGTAGTAGGCGGCGGTTGCCGGAAGGATGAGCGAGGCGAGAAGGGCGGCTCCGAGGCGTCCGATGAAGATTCCGAGGAGCGGCGAGAGCAGATAGCCTCCGGCGATGCTCGCAAGTCCGGCTCCGAGCAGCAGGATCGACGACCATCCGAACAGCTCGACGACCGACGAAGTGGCCAATCCGATCGGCTGCTGAGTGTCCTGAAGAGCCTGCACAAGCTCCTGCGTCTGCGGTTGGAATTGCGACTGCAGTTGCTGAAGCTGAGCGGGTCCCTCCTGCTGAAGAGCCACGGCGCGTTGACGAAGACCCTCGGCGGCGATCTGGATGTCGTTGACGTAGTTGGCGTACGTCTTCGTCACGAATCCGATGGAGGCGTCCTGCTGTCCGGCGCCCGGCGATGGGGCTCCTTGCGCCTGTCCGGCGGCACCGGCGTCGACCGGTTGTTGAGCCGGAGCGGCGGGCGCGCCTCCTTCGGCGCTCTCGACCGGGGCAGAAGCTGATGGTTGTCCGTCGGCCATTTCTCAACGATATTCAACGAATGTGCTGGTTTGTGTGGCACCGAGTGCTGCAAAACCGCGCTGTTCTTTGGCGGATCCTTTCACTCGTCTTACCTGAAGTTTTCCAACTCGCTGTCGAGTAAGAATCAAGATCTGAACTCTTCCTACCAAAAGCTGCTCCTTTTATACGGAAAGATCTGGAACATTGATAAGAATCCACGTGGAAAACAGGGCAGAAAGGCTGGGGCACAAGCACAAAACAATTCATCCGGGTAGGGGGTCACGTGGAAATTTGGGATGTGTGAAATTTGCATGTTCCACATCCCGCTGCCGGAAAAAAAGTGATGAATCGATTCGATTTATTAAATAAATACAATAGAACACAGTTAAAACATCGTTCGGGAATGATTGCTTGATTAGAAAGCTTGAAAAGTGACTAAGGCGAGTTTTTGGAAAGTTAGAAATCACACTATGCAATAAATAGGGGGCGAATTGATGAGCTGAGCAAGCGTTGAGAGCTCCGTTATACTCCAGCTCGCTCTGATTCGCTTCTTGACGACGTCTCGGACTTGATCTTCGCCTCCATCTCCATTGCAGCACGTTCGTTAGAGAACTGGAATCCAGCCATCTCCAGGAGTGTCTTGTCTGGATTGTCGTCCCAGTTTCCGGGAAGCGGCACTTTCTTGTGCTTCTCTGACTGCTGCTTCTGCCAGTTTTTCAGTTTCTGCTGTTCGGCAAGAGTTCCGGCTCCGGCGCAACCCCAAACTTCAATGTCGAGCACTTCGTCGAAATCTTTTCCGATTTTGAGTTCCTCTTTGAAATTGAGACCGGTCGCCGAGCTGCGAAGCTTCAGATTGCAGTATATCGAGTTGGAGCCGTCGATGCGACGGATTCGTGGGGATATTTCGAAGAAGCTGGTGAACGGACCGCCAAACCGACTGCCAGAATGTCTCCACTCCTGGTCTGTCGCAATAACTGTGATTCTGCCGTCTCGGAGACGCATCACTGTCACAGTGGGACCGCGGTAATCGAAAACGAGGGTCTCGAAGCGGTTTGTGCTTATGCCATGTTGCAGAGATGTGTACAACGGCGTCCAGGGACTGTCTCCCGCCAAATCCGACGACCTTCCATCTTTCGAGGGGAAATAGAAGTTGGGGAGTGAAGACTGTAGAAACCACATTTGAAGTGGAGTCAGAATATCTGACGAATAGTCCGGTGGCGTCTGAAACGTTTAGAATTTGAGAAAAAACGGGTGAATGGCTGAAACTGACAAAAGTATGTCCGGTGACTTGAGAAATCACTCGAGTTTGTACCGCCTGTGTGAATTTCTCGCAGTTTGATCTTCTCCACTCAAGAATCGCTTTTGTGGCATCTTCGCCCGTCTTCCCAGCGGTCTATTACAAAAAGAAGTTGCTGAATTTTTGGATTTTTAGACTTACCATGGTTTCCACGAGACATTTAATAAAGTCTTCATCTCCTTCGATTGCCGATGCTCCCGCTGAATCAGAGCACACTTTGACGAAATGATAAACCGGCTGGAGGACTGAAAAATAGTCATTTACAACTGAAAACGTTAATTTGCTCACTTTTCACATAGATATCTGTGGAAGTGCCATACAACGGAGAGAATCTCTGACAGAACTGCTCTTTGCTAATCGATTTTCCATCTTGTGGGTTTGAGTCGGTCAGGAAATGAAAAAGACTTTCAGCGAGATCCTCTTGGAAAACTTGTTTCAGTTTCGTGAAGGAAATCGCGTCATCCTGATCGGCGAGGGTCGAAAAGTAAGCGTCGAGTGTCGGATTGGACTGGAATGAAGGCCTCTCTGGCTCGAACTTCTCTGGCGCTTTTTTGTGACGACTTTCTTCGTTTCCCATCTGAAAAGAGAAATTTGACACGAAAAAAATTTTTCGGGGTGAAATTGGAAACGAGCATAACTTTCGACGACAACACATTTGAACAACACTTTTTATCGAGTTCGAGGCACGAGTTTAATGACGTTTCGTCTCCGGTTTTTACGATTTGTGATCAGAAGAAATAAACTGGTTCGATGGCACGAGGCCGATTTTTGGGCGCCACTACGGTAGACGATGCAAAAGTCTGCACACATCACGGTCACGTCAAAATGCACAGATTCAGAAAATTTCTCCGCCTTTTCCAAATAAATTTCATCATGGGTTTTCGACATGTTTTTCAACCTTTTTTATCTGATTGTTTGATGAATAACAGAAGTTTTTGTTTTTCAAAACATTGTACAACTTTCAGAGTCAGTATGATCTTCCCTGGAGCTGGCGGACCGGAACTCGACAAGATGGCTTCGGAGAAGGTGAAGAAGGACATCGGCACCTTCATCACTTTCGGACTTTTGGTTGAAGCCGGTAAGTGTTTGTTAGTTTAAATAAGGTTTCAATGGAAAAAAAGTGTAAAAATCATCAACACAAACTAAAAAACACCCATTACAGCTGCATTCGCGGCGCACTACTTCGGAATAGACGGAGTTCTCGTCTGAAGCAACTTCTACAATGGAAGTAGGCTGATATAGAAGAAAATTAGTATCTCATCACCTGTTTGTGTGTCCGTTGTTCTTGTTATGATAAAATATATACAAGTTTCAAAATTACCATACGCATTTCCGGTTTCGCTGTACAAGTACCCTCCCCCACCCCCCGACCCGATGTTCTTCTCTTCGCTGTGTCTCAAAATTTTCCCTTCCTTCTTCTTCGCTTTCTCCTCTCCAGCATGTTGCGCGAACCTGTTAAGGGGCGCCTGTCGTCGAAGAGGGCGCGCGCCGGGCGTCGGACGACGAAAACGACAAAAATGCGAAAATGACCTTGGACACCGGGCCCCGAATCGCCTTGGCAAAGGCCCCACAGCTGCTGCCGAAAACTTTCCCCTCAGCAGCGTCCAGTGACGGCGTCGGCAACGGGTGGGGAAGGAGACACAGAGAACTGGCTGCGTGGCTGACTATATGTGCGCAAGGTGGGCAGCAACTTTTTGCGCGAAACGAAGGTCGTTGGTAGATTTTTCATACATTTTTATACACTTTGTGTGTGACTTGTCTCTTCCTCGACCGGCGCATGCCAACCTTTTCGCTTTCCATTGACGTTCGGGTAAATGGACACCGGTTCCGCGCGGAAACTCATTCCCCCCCCCCCCCCCCCCACGTTTACTGTCCCCTTTCTGACAGGGAGGTATTACCGCCGTCCTCTCAATTGGCATTGAGAAAAGTGGCCGCCGGGTCGGATCACATGTTTTTTTTGCCGAGTCTCGTTTCGGAATTGTTGCGAATTACGAATTTCTTGGGAATCCACGCAGATTCTATCGTTTCGTAAGTAGGAGGTCTCGTTGGTCGTGCCGATCCCCCCGCCGCCGCCGATCGGCTACACATCATGCGTCGAAATCTGGGGTGCCCTTTCACAGAACGCACTTAAATGAAAGCCCCCTCCGTTTTCCATTCCTGTCCGCACTCCCGGATCTCAGCCGAATCTCACCTTCCATTCATTACTTTCCCTCTCAGTTTTTCTCTCTCCGCGCTTGTCCTCCTCCGCGGAATTCGAATCTTCAATGACCGATCTCCCAGGCAGCCGCCGCCGCCGCCGCCGCGCACAATGGAAACAGAGAAGGCGACGTCCGCGCGGAAGGCCTCCGCCCCCATTCACGACGTACCGCCGGCGAAAACCGAAACATTCGAAAAGCGCGAGACACGCAGTCGACACGAGAAAAAGCGGCGCGAGGAAATGAACGGCGTGCTTTCGGAGATGATGTCGCTTCTGCCGGACACTGTCCAGCGTGACGCCTCCAAACTGAGGCGAGTGGATCAGAAGCCGAAGAAGCCCGACAAGTGCTTCATTATTGGCAACGCCGTCGACTTCATTCGAAGGACCATGAAACGTAGGTTTCCGCCCAAGACACTAATCCTTTCCTAACTTTGACTGTTTCAGAGCCAGCTCTCCTCTCGGATCCTCTAGCCCAGGACATCTTCGGCCTCACCAACTGCTTCCTGGTGAACACGAACAACTTTGTGATCGTCGGCGTTGAAGGGGACCATCGGAAGATCTTCGACCTGGAAAAGGTAACACCAGAAAAGCGCCAGTGCACTAACAAAGCGCCAAAGCCCTCTAACACATTCCGTCACCGCTGTTCAAGGCCGAGCGCATGCGCGCGCGCGCCCGTCTCCCACAAAAAGAACGCGAAAGTCAGCTGATGAGGAGAAGAAAATCTTCTCTTCCCTCTCGCGTTTCTCTGTTTCACGGAAAGAAACATGACAACGACGGAAAAGGAGAATGGGGAAACAGAGGCAGTCGACAAAAACAGCCACTCTTCAAGGTTACTGGGTCCGCCAACGCCGTCGCCGCCGCCGCCGACGACGACAACCGAAAACTGGAATGCGAATGAGCGAATGACTGGATTGTCTCAAGGTCACAAAAGCGGCCAAAAAGGCAGAAAATGAGTATCTCGTCGAGTCGCACTACCGAATCTCTCCCCCCACTTTTTTTCGAAACGAAAACTTCACCTCATCTGTTCTTCTTTCAGAATCGAATGATTGGAAAGGATATCCGCTGCTTTTTGGACTTTGAGTCGGCGAACAAGTTGTCCTTTCTAACGGCTACCCAGACGCTTCTGAATCTACGATCCTTCATGGCGAAGTCGATGACTTGCCGAGTTAAGCATACGGTAAACTAGTCCGAGACGTCTTCAGAAGTTCATTCGCACCCCTTCAGACTCCATCGGACTTCACACTGGTCTGCATTCCCGACGCCACCCAGTCCGTCATCCCAATGCCTATCATTCCTACTCCGATCGTGAGAGAGGAGGTGCCGGCTCCGGTGAGCCCACCTCTGACGAAGAAGCAGAAGGAGGGACCACTTCTGGCGGCTCTGCTGCGTCGGAAGGATCCGCCCCAGGCCGAGTTTACCCGCGAAAGAGAACGTATTCTGGAGGAGAAGGCTCGGAAGGCCGAGGAGGAGCAGAGAAGACAACGCGATCGCAACGTTTCGATGAGTCTGGCGCACAATGGTCCGATCACTTCGATCCAGGCCGATGCAGCCTCCACGTCTTCTTTTCTGGCGCCTTCCACTTGTTCTACGGCTTCTTGTCATCTTGGCTCGACACACCGAGCTGCTCCAGCTCCCAAAAGAGCAACAGCGTCTAGTGCGCCGAGTAGAAAGCGTCTCAGATCGATAAATGCGTTGGTCGAGAGTTTCCCGTTGAGTGAAGACGTGGATGAGCCGGCGAAAAGAGCGAGAACCGGTGGAGAGACTACTAACTTCGTGTAAGTGAAATTCAGCTGGTTTGAAGACCTCCCTCACAGTTTGCATTTCAGCCCGACCACCACAACGACTACAACCACGACTACACTGGCGACGGTGATGTCGACGCCGAGCCTGATGACGTCCACGTTCCCACCATCGTTCACCACACCGCCAGTCACCATTCCGACGACTTCTCTCATCGCTCCGATCCCATCGACGACCTACTTGAACGCCAATCCGTACGAAGTTCTGACGCCCGGGTATCGCGATGTGAGATTGTGATCTCTCGCCGAATCTAAGCGATTTCTATTCAGATCTGGCTCAGATTGCAAAGTGAACGGCTTCTTCTGGAGACGAAAATCGTGAGGAAGGAGGGCGAACTCAAGACATTGCTCACTTCGGGACGAGTCCTTTTCCATCCGAGCACGATGCTCCAGATCCCACAGTACACGCTTCCTCAGTCCACACTGGACCTGCTCACCGCCCAGAACGTTCCGATTGTGGCGCCCATCAATCCGCAAATCAATCAAACTGTTATTTGATTCTAGAAATGCATCGATTCCCCCCGGTGCATAGTTTCTTTTTTAAATTCTTTTGTTTCTATCGGGTTATTCTATTTTTATCATAGATTCGTTGCAAGACCCGATTCGATTTTGTCGATTTCAATTCCCAATTTTTTGTTCGCTCCGTACTTATTTATTTCACTATTATTCCGTTCAAAATCAATAAAGATGAATTATCCGTTTTTCTTGAACTGGACCCGGGGACGAGAATCGGGAAATGGGCGGCCGAAGATCCGACAGCGGCGGCCGCGGCGGTGTTTTTCGATTAACGAGCGAAAATTGCTCGTTTTCAACCATTTTTTCTATTTTTTCGTCGTAAAACGAGAAAAATGGTTGAAAACGAACGATTTACGCTTGAAATTCCACAATTTCGAAAAGCCAGCGCTCGTGAATCGACACACACCGCCGCGGCCGCCGGCCGGCGAATCTTAGACCGCCCATTTCCCGATTCTCGTCCCCGGGTACAGTTCAAGAAAAACGGATAAAATAAAGCTTACAAAAGTTATTTAATATAAATGCGATAGAAATAGAAAAAGGGGCGGGGCTTGGGGTCTCGAGGGGAAAGACATCGTCTCTTCTCTTCCGTTCGAGACCCAGAATTTCTGCATTATTTTGTTTTTAGTGTTAATATTAGCGTTTGTCCAAAACTATCCGACTAGTTGTCCGATTTACAGCGGGACCCCTTTTTGTCGTGACGCTGTGGGCCAGCGAGAAATGCGCCAGCAGATCTTCACTGACTCTTTTTCGGTGGTCATGCATACGCATGGCAACCACCCCCCATAGAATCGTGACAAGATGAGAATAATCGACTTTCTTCACCTTCCCCTCTTCTCTTTTTCAGAGTTCAAAAGCTTCTGATTGACATTCCCACTAGTGCATTTCAAAAAGTCCATCGATTTTTCCCCCGAACACTAGGCGAATCTCGAGAATTCATCGCAATTTGCAGGATGAACAGAGCATCGACTTATTTCGAAAGCCTTGGGCTGATAGAGAAGGAGCTAGTGGGCAAGTACCTGTCTCCGCTCAAAGTGTGAGATCATTGATTCAACCATTCGAATCCTAATTCTAAACTTGAAAGTTCAGAATCACACTTTCCATGTACTCGGACAAGTGGAGAGACGCCTTGGAAGAGGTTGGCAAAAATTCCGACGCATGGAGACTGAATATCGCGATCAACTCCAAGGCGGATACTGTGAGTTTCCGTTTTTCGGGTTGAAACACAAAAACTGAGTTGCGAAATCGGCGAGCGGTCCGCCCGTCATTTCACCGAATATCTTATTTTATCTTGAGAACGAAGAGGGTTAAATATTTAAATATCAAAACGATATGGTCCGACAATACTGTTTTGGCCAGTGCTGTATGTATTCAGAATACAAATACACCAAAGACTATAATTCAGGACGATCAAGGCGAAAACTCGAGAATAACCGTCTTGGCGGTTGATTCAGGAGGGGAAAACCCGATTGAAATTAACTTCATGAATCCAAACGGGCGTGACAATGTGGAAACTGATACTAAAAAAACGCCTGGAATGGAGTAAGTAATGCCTCGAAAAAAATGCTAGGGAATTCTCGAGGAGTCAGATTTGGTGTCTACTGTGCGAAAACACAAACGGCAGTTTGCAGAAATTCCTAAAGAATTCCTCGAGGCCCTGTGCTGGAAGGCTACATATATTTTCCGATTTTTAGAAATAGATACCGGAAATCAATGATAATAAATTCGTCAAACTATCAAATATTGGATAAACGGTTCATGTTCGTTTTGCGGCTTCTGACACGGCTTTCGCCGGGATACAAGGACGTCGTCATCGGAATGGACAACGACGCGCCGGGATTAGCGATCCGATTGATGCACGTGTTGGTGAACAAGAAATGCGAATCGCTGAAGCTCTATGGCGACAAAATCGTGGATGGAAAACTGCTGAACATGATTCTGCCGAAGATCATGCCGGCAGAGATATTGAAGTTCGACGTTAAGACTGACGAAATTTTCAACATCGCCAGGATATGCGACGACGACGACAGAAAAGTCTTGTTCAGAAAGGGCGGCGACTGGCTGACTGTGGATAAGATGAACTTGATCCCCTCGAAGGTGATCAGCTTGAGAATGGAGGATGATGATTTCAAGGCGGACCGTCTCAACGAGTTCTTCCGGCGGTGGAAGGAGGGAGCGAATCCGAATCTCGAGTTCATGTCTGTGAAGGTCAACGATGGCCGATTCAAGAAAACTGCGATACTCGACGGGCTGGACGCAAGACCGTGGGATCCGGAGACCAGGGAGGAGAAGTTTCCGTGAGTTGACAACTGATCGAATCTTCCCTTATACGGCGAATTGCAGAAGTGTCGAATATCGCAAACCGTTTGAATGTTTTACATGGCAAAATGTGGGACGCGAGTTGAAAGACGTCGACATCTTCAGACATGACGGGATCATCGGAACGATCAGTTATCTGGAGCAACCACAAGTTTCGAGAACAGTGGAATTCCGTGTGTGGAAGAACCCTTTTCCCAAGGCGAACGTTCTGTTGCCTCGCTATCGGGAGCGCCTTCCAATAGTCGAACAATATCTGGAGGGAGTCCCACTGAAAATCAGGAACAAGTTCCGGAAGAACATTCAAAATGAGCATACTTTTTTCTGGGATGCTTTCAAACTATATTACTGGCAATCGTGCAAACCTGAAGAAGAGGAGAAATATAGAATTCACTTCAATCACTTTTTGGAGAGAAACTACCTTGTAAAAGTTATTAATAGTGATTAAAAGTGGCAGGCACTGTATAGCTTGCTTTTTGATTCTCCAAATAAAGATCTTCCGCTGTTTTTTTTTTAAATTGATTTAATTATTTAGAGGCCACTTGAAGACCGTTTTTTGTCAACTATTTATCTACATTGCAGTTTGCCTTTAAAATAAAAATGTTTTTTTCCAACATTTCAAACACAAAAGAAAAAGTTGCACATGAAAAAAAATAAAAATCCAAACGAAATTGAAAATTTGCCGTTTTTCCAAATTTCCAATAAACAATGTGCGGTACGACACTCCGAAGTGACGAAAATTGCCGCGTTCGCTTTTCAGTTTTCTTTCTGTTTTTGCGTCACAAAACTTTCATTTTTCCACCCAATTTCAGCTTTCAGCGGATAAATTCGTCAAATTATTGTTGTTTTTAAAGGAAATGGATTCTGCGGACCCGCAACTGGCGAGATTCCTGCAACAGCTCCAGGCGGAGACGCAACGCCAAAAGTTCACCGAGCAGGTGCACACTCTGACCGGCCGGTGCTGGGATGTGTGCTTCTCCGACTACCGCCCGCCAAGCAAGATGGACGGAAAGACCCAGACGTGCCTCCAGGTAGGCTGGATTATCTGCAAGGTTCAATTATTCGATCTTGTTCCAGAACTGCGTCAACCGCATGATCGACGCGAGCAACTTCATGGTTGAGCACTTGTCGAAGATGAACGGAGGCGTCTAACTACTCATATCTACCTTGAAAACCGATAATCCTTCATTCTGTTGCTCTCGTTTCGTTTTTTTTTCCTGGTTTCTTGTTAGGCCCGCGATTTCCGTCGTTTCTCACATAAATCTTCGTCGTTTCTGGCCGAACGTTCTTGAATTACATTCGAAAAAGTTGGATAGCTTATATAAATATCTGAGATTCTAAGAAAATATCAGGGAAACAGTGAAGTTTACAGAAGATGAGTAAACTGAAAGGAAGCCGCCTGGAAGCGGAAGTCGATCGGGTTAGAGCTGATGGTAGGAGCTTTCTGCTGAAAAAGTTTAAAGATGTTTGTTTCAGCAAACTGGAAAAGACTTACGGAGCTCCTCCCCTCAATAAAGTCCAAAAATTCTGGGCTGGAGGACTGCTACGAAATGTTCCAGGCTGAAATCGTACTGGAAACTTATTTGGATCAGTTGGGCGGTAGGGAAGCTGAAAACGCGCATTTATTTACAAAGTTTCCGTTCCAGAAATAGTTCGGCCCACCAAAGATCATGTGGAGAAGTTGAGCTCTGCAGAGCAGCTGCTCACAAACGCTCTCCGCGAAAAAGGTGCGAACCAGACAGTGAAAATCGAAGCGAACATCCTGCTGGCGAAGGTTCTGTACGCATGTGTCGAGTTCCGAAAAGCGCTCACTTGTATTTCGAATTCCGAGATGGAAAATGGAAAAACGCCGTTTCGGACTCTGCGAACGCTCCGATTAGTGGCAGAAGGATATGCAGTCAAAGGTTTTTTTCAAAACTTTTCCACAGAAACGAAAGTAATCTTCATTCTGAAGGTCTTTGCATCGAATCGATGGAAGACGTGCCTCGTCCGCACTCCAATAGTGCAACGTCGAACACTTCCACGTCTTCATCGTCAAAAGATCAGCGCGCCTTGTACGTCTTCGAGAAATCCGCCGAGTTGGCCATATTCTACATCAACGAGCTGGAGAAGTCAATAAATTCGAGTTCCGCAAAGATTCCGATCACCGGAAGTCTAGTGCCGCCGACAAGTTCAGCCGCCTCGGCGGGAGTTAAGCAGCAGGAGAAAATCGGTGAGCACCACTAGTAACACAGCTAGAAACTGACGTCTCAACGTTTAGGCGAGCTTCTGGAACACATCATGGAGCGTGTCGCCATCATTCGTGCCAAAGACACGGCGGCCAAGAAGCAATCGTCAGGAACCGAGGGTATCGAGTGGTATCGTAAGATAATCACGTGTCTTGGCGACAAATACACTGGGGAACGGCTAAAACAGAAGCTTTCAAGGCAGTTTGCCGAGTTGTTGATCAGAGCAAGAGTGCCGATCGAGGAGAAATCGATGAGCGAGGCGATGCAGACCAAGGCGCAAAATATGAAGTAGGCTTCAAAATTTCGCAACACGCATCTTCGAAAACTCGAATTCCAGACTCTACCACGGCTCCAACAAGTCATTCTTCACACCAAAATCGAAAATCGAGGAAATCATCCTACTTCTGCTCATCAACGAAGTTCTGTCGACGCGAGAAGTGGTGCTCTCGCGATCCGAAGATCTCTCGAACTCTCGGACATTGTCGCTTCAAAACGCAAAGTCGTCGTACAATCTTCTGACTCTGGTGAGTACGAGTTTTTGAAACTCAACTACACAAGACAAAAAGAGTATTTTTCTGACCGAGGGAGAAATTATAAATGGGTGTGGAACTCTTTGACTTCAAGGTTGCTCCTGTTTTCAAATTTTTCTCACTTCCCGCTAGATTTTAGTTGTTCTGACTTCAACAACACAATATATGTAAAAGAAAAGTAACGAAAGAAGAAGGGAGAGCTCGTCCGAATCCAATACAGTTGGCTTCGACAAAATAAGCTCCGATTATAGTTGTCCTGTCTTTCTCTCCCTCTCTCTCTCTTCTCTGTTTCTGTCTCTGGCTTGGGGTTTCTGTCCAATTGTCCCCTCCTCTTCTCAATTATTCACGTACATATTCTACACACTACACATACATTGGGAATACATCAGTTGGGCCGAATGTATGACCTTTTACTGCAGCTCAGCCAAGAGGATTTTGGTGGCTTTTTCGATAGGTTTTGAAAGTTTAAAACGGGCTAGAAATAGTGAACATAGTAATGAATCCTATTTTTGGGCTGTCACATGCCATTTTGGATAAAAAAGGGATAACAAAGAAACTTCATCGTTTACCTGTGTGAAACCGTCGCCTCTGTTTATCCACCCGTCTACTTTGCACCTTCACAAACAACAGGAAAAAAACGTGTTTGATTTGTGTAGTAGTATCCGCCGTCTCCACCTCTTCGTTTCTCCCCCGCAAATCAACCGGTTCGCTCCCTTCAATTGTGTTTCAGTCGAGTCTCATCTTAAAATTGCTGTTTTTGCTGGAAAAAAACACCATTATTCTCCCCCTTTACAGGTTCTTTCAACGATCAATCAGTACCAGCTGCTGGCACAGATTTACGAGAGAGCAATGAAGTTTGCGAACAACGACTCGTTTCTGTGGTAGGTTTCGGGGATCAGAGACAAATAATTCGATTTCCACGTTGTTTCAGGCAACAGTTCGCGTTGTCTGCCATCTGCTGCGGTCGTTTTTCGCGAGCCGTTCGTGTCTTCGAACAGTCCATTCTTGCGTCCACCATTGCTTCCGATTCTTCGTCCTCGACTTCTGGAGACGCTCCTACGATCCCTCCGGCCGCTGCCACGTCATCAGCGTCGTCGTCATCGGCATCGTCTGCCACTTCCACTCCGGACCACCACAATCGCAACCATCACCGCCCTATCTCACCGGAAACGTCATTCCCGTCTCTGCGACTCACCAGCAACCCGTCGTGTGCTCTGTCGGTGATCAGCGAGTACATGATGATATCGCAAGTGTTAATTGAACGATTCGGAAACTACGGACCAGCTGTCGAGTACTCTGCGAAGGCGGTGGAGCTGTGCTCCAAAGACGGACAGCTCTCGTTTCTGAAGGCTCGCTGTCAGCTGATTCACGCGATCTCCTATGGGTTCAGAGCCACCGAAGAGCCGTGCTGGGATTCCAAAAAGACGCAGCTTGCCAAGACGGTTCAATTGATCGAAGGATGTGTTGCGGCCGATCCACACGATTATCTATCACTCTACTACGCTGCCTACTTCCACGCGATAGCTCGCGATCTTGAGTCGGCCAAAGATCGGTGCTCGCGAAGTCTGGCTCTGAATGGAGATCAACCGGCGGCAGTTATGCTGCTTGCACTGATCTTCACTGCTTATGGCGATCTGAAAGGAGCATTGGAGCTTGTTATCAACGCACTGGGCGAGTTCGAGCACAACTACGGACTGATGGTTCTGCGACTGCACATTGAGACGAAGTTCGGACGAATCGAAGAGTCTCTCGATACGTGCACACATCTTCTCGACTTTTGGAAGAGAAACCAAGCGGCGTCAGCTGGACAGCAGCATCTTATGTATTCAGTTGGTGTCGATGAGGATCGTTCGCAGAAGACGTTGAATGGTGCCGATGGATCAGTGCTGATGGGCAGGGAAGGCAGTCAGAAAACTGGTGAGCTTTGTACTACAGGAACTCGAATCTCACTGTTGCCAGCCCGATTTTCAGGAACCCCTTCTCTCGGCCGCGAACTCTCCACACCCATCGCCACGACTCCGCTCATTCCGACGTTCCCGACTTCTGGAGTGCCCGTCATCAGTTCGCTTCCCAGCAACACCTCAGCCATCGACCTCGCCTGTAAGATTTCCTAGCCGTAGCTCCCGATTTCTACCCTTCCAGTTTCATTTTCAGTAGCCGAGTCGATTGTCGGTGCGTCGGAAGCCGGCGCGGCTCCCCCATCCACCGCTTCCGATTGCCTGAACGGCGGCCTTGTCGACCAGTGGTCGAAGTTCCGAACGCAGGCAGACGTGTGGATGTGCCTGGCGGAATTGTACATCGCCGAGGGAAGGCACGCCGATTTGACTAAAGTCATCGAGCAAGCCATCAACATGTTCCCGAGCTCACCGCAGGCGCTTTATCTGAAGGTTTCCTCTCATACTCAAATCCGAAATGCTGATATTTATCCAGGGACGTCTTCTCGCCTCTCGCTCCGAGAAGCTCACCGACGCGCCAATTGCGTCTCGCGTCCGAGGATCCGCCAAATCGGCATACCTGGCCGCTCTTGCACTGGCTCCAGGCCATTTCCCATCAATGTCAGCACTCGCCAAGTTGTACGGCGATGAGGGAAATCAAAAAATGGCCGAGCACATGTTGAGGTCAGTCTCTTGATAGCATTCTTAAAACTATCGAAACGCTTCTCATCTTCCAGAGAAATGGTACGCGTCGACCCGCTCAACTGCGAGTGGTGGCAGCAGCTCGGATGCTCTCTGATGCGTCGCGGCGACTCGGAACGGGCCACCGAATGTCTCACCGCCGCCTCCCAACTCGATCGTTCCACACCGCTTCTGCCGTTTTCCGTCATTCCGATGGTGTTTCCTGCCAATTTCCGTTGATAATAGAGCTTCGCTTCTTTCGATCTCAGTTGTGTAACTAGGTAGACTCTAGTGTTTTTCGGTCACTTTTTAAAATGTATATACCCCTTTCTGTACTATCTTATTTATTTCTATTTATTCAATTTTTATCTCGTCTATTCTAATTGTAGACAACGAAAAGTTCCAAAAGAATTCGCTCAATCGACTTTTTTTCACCATGAATGGTAGTTTATTCTCCAATCGCATATATCTGAAATTCGTGCCTTCGAGCCAGTTTTCACGTCGCGTTTCCTTCAGATGGACCAAGAAGCATGTCTCGGATTCGACGACGACGAGGAAATGACAGAAGTCGTCGATCTGACGGCTCCAGCGATGTCGGCGGCCGCCTATCTCCGTCAGATGCAAGCCGAGCGGAAAACGATTGCGCCATGTGCCGTCAACCGCCCGAAAGACGTCGATTGCACGTCTCCCGAAGCGAAAAAGAAGAAGCGACAGTGGCTGGAGGGAAACGGAGTGATTCGGCAGGAAAAGAAGATCGAAAAGGTACGATTTTCAGCGAGAGACTGATGTTTACGGTAGCTCCGCCCACTTTCAGACGCACGAGTCTTTGCTCCCGACGGAAGAGTGGCAACGTTTCAAAAGCCGCCAATTCGGCGAGTTCCGTGAGAAGATGTCAGCAGTCATTGATTCCTCCGAACCGCAAAAAATCAAATCGCTTCGACATTCGGAGGAGGAGCAATGGCACGAGATTCTTCTCGAAAAGTGCATTCCAGAGTTCCAGCACATCGTCGAGAAGTTCCCAAATCACACTGGAACTCCGCCCGCTCTCCAGATGGTTCTCGCCATTCCGAAAAAATATGTGAGTGGTTTAGTGAACTCAGATCGATTGACACGCCTATTTTTTGTAGCTGAGTCACATTATTGAATATCTGATCGATTGGAGTACGGAGGAAGGACTGACGAGGCCGATCCGCGAGTGGATCTACGCGCTGCTCGTTGTTATCGATCAGCCGCTGGTTCAGGACGTCGTTTCAGCGGTCCGGAATTTGGCGAAGGAATGCAAGTGAGTGTCTGACACAGCTTACAGTAGCGGCCAATCAAATATCAACATTTGGTTTTTCGACTGTAACTTTTGTGAAAGTTGTCTAATCGACCTGATCTAAAATGAATTTAAACATGTTAAATAGGCCCAAAAGAAGTACTTCCAACATATATCATCGTTATTTGGGTCATCTATCTCGATTCCTGAAGGTTTCACGAAACATCAGACTTTGGACTATTTCATCTAGATATCAGTTTGGAAAATTCCAAATCACCCAAACTAAAGCGGAAACATGTTTTTTAGACCGAATGAACATTCCCCGTTCCAGGACAGAGTTGGGGAAATTCTCGAAAAGTAGCTACAAAATGGCTAAAAATTAGGCCTGAGCGAAAAACTGGTTTTTCTGAAATTATGAAAATTCTGATTGAAGCCGAGCTTCAGTATTTTTCACCCACTATTGTAGTCCGTATTCACATACCCAGTAAAAATTTCAGGTCGATTAGATAACTTTCACAAAAGTTACAGTCGAAAAACCAAATGTTGATATTTGATTGGCCGCTACTGTAGGTGTGAATCAGAGCTACACGGAAGTTAAAGATTTGAAAACGGAAGTCGGAATTCCGTCCAGCTCTGATGTCTCTATTTTGGTAGCTCATTGAGTTTCTTTTTCCCAGAAGTCTCCGCTCAAAACTACCCGAAGATCGGAAGACGGAAGCCTACGAGTACTCTTTGTTCATCGCCATCATCGGAATCTACTTTGGCCAGAAGGATGTCTCCGATCTCCTCTGAACTTGGGAATTCCGATTTCCCGCTTTGTTATCCCTGTGTTTTTTCTTCTTTTCTCACCGATCCTCATTGAATTCATTCTGTCTCTCCCTCTTCCTCTCTAACACACCCCCATCCAAAAACCATCCATTCATTTATATAAATTAGAAAAACGAAGAGTTTTGAAAGAAACATGAGAAGAAGGGTGCTTTTTCGAGTGTTTCAGTCCATAAATTAAGCATAGTATCACAAAATTTGTTAGAGTGAGAGGGAGAAGGTGAAGGGGAGGGGGAGAAGAAAAAGGGGCACGGAGAAAGTGTGTGTGGGTATCGAAAGGTGAGAAAAATGCACAAAATCGGTGAGCTTTTTGTCAACAGATAGAGTTTTCTTTGAATTTTCTTAGTTCAATTCAGTGTTACTTTTTAGCGCCTATGTAAATATTCTCGTGGGGGGGGGGGCTTAAATTGCAAATAAATTAGTTATTTTCGAAGGAGGCAACTAGGTGGGGGATTTTACGGGTTAAATTAAAAAATAAATGAAAAATAATTAATAATTATGGGGGAAAAGATCAACGGGACCAAAGAGAAATAAAGAGAGATTCCGGTATTTGGAAGTGAAATTTTGTGGGTGAAGCATTTTTAAATATTGATTTTTTGTTGTTGTTTCGCTCGGAAGAAGTGGAAGATTTGTGTTACTTCTTCTGAAAATTTCAGATGTTAGAGTGAAAATTGGAGAAATATTTTGAAAATTACCTTCGCACCGGGGTCGCTCTTCTTGACGGCAGTACTGGTTTTGCGAGCGTTGGGAGCGGCGGACTGAAATTTCAAATGAAATGCCGGATGATCTACCAAATTGCGGGGGCGGTTTGACCTACCTTTCCAACATCGCTGGTCTTCTTGGCCAACGGTTTTCCGGCCGACGTGCCCGCCGTCGACTTCTTCGCCACCGGCTTGGCGGCGCCGGCAGCGGCAGCCGCCGCCGCCGCCGCCATTGAAGACGTCGGCACCGCGGCGGACGTCTGTGACGGTTGCCTGACTGGCGCCGTCTTTCTGACGACTCCGGTGTCGGAGAACGCGACGCCCTTCCGCATCGGCTCCGTCGGCTGTGACGGTCCCAAGTTGGTGAGTGGGCCCGGTTGAAGGAAGTTGGAGGGGACGAGTCCTTTCGCGCCGTTCAGCTCTCCCATGTAGAAGCCGTCGTCGTCCATGTCGCCGTAGACGGTGATGACGTCGCCTTGTCGGAAAGAGAGCTCAACCTGCAATCCGTCAGTAATCAGTGGCCAACGGCGACGCCAGAAGTGTACCTGCTCGGCGTCGACGTTCGGGCTCAGCTGTCGCGAGTCGTAGTCGAACTTTGCGATCATCTGCTTCACTTTCGTCGTGCCGTTCGGATACATCTCGCCTATCATTCCGGCGCCGCCCATTCCTCCGATTCCACTCGAGCTCGGAAGTCCGATGGGTTGCTGTTGTTGTTGTTGCTGCTGCTGCTGCTGCTGATGCAGAGACATCTGTCCCATTTGATGGTTCAGTTGTCCCATCTGTCCCATCGGACCACCGCCTATCACTTGGGGCGCCGGAGCCTGACTGGTCGACGGTTGATCGTACCGGGTCGGCGGATAGTCGTAAGTCGCCCGATCGTCTCTCTCCCGGTACGGCGCCGGCTCGTCCATCCTCGGCCTCTCCCGATACTTTTCGCGGTATGGATCGTACGGCTCACGAGGTGGGTATCGATCGTCGGGTCGCGGACGCCGATCTTCCGGGTATCGCATTCTTTCTCGATCCCGATCCCGATCACGATCATAGCGATCTCGTTCTCGGTCGCGATCCCGCTCGCGATACTTGTCGTGCTCCCGATATCCATCCTCTTCGTACTCATCGCGATCCCGCTCTCTCGGATCGATGATCGGCTGTCTCCGTCGGTACGTCCGCCCGTCGTACTCCTTGTTCTCCGGAAGACGTCGATACTCATATTCCGGCCGGGAGTTGCTCGCGCCTTGACGTCGGTACCGACTGCTCTCCGGGAATCGCTCACGATCGCGTTCTCGATCTTCCCGCCGGTCCAGCGAGACGTAGTTCTGATGCGGTCTGCAAGAAGGGGAAAGTGGGTCAAATTCACTTTGATTTGACCTACCGATGAGGGTGACTTCTGTCGCCTGCGTAGTCGTAACTCCTCGACTTCAGACTGCCCCAACGTTGTCTCCGAAGCGCCGGCTCAACGGCTCCCGGAGCATTCGGCAGTAGGGGTGGTGGCGGCATTCCAGTCGGTATCCTCTTTCCGATGTCCTCGTTCGCGATCTCGATGACCATATTCGACGGCACCAGACCGATACGCGTTCCGATCGCGCCCTGGTAGAAGCCGTCGTTGTCCTGCGGTCCGAACACCTTGATCAGCTGATGCTTCCGGAACTGGAGCTCCTCGAACTCGGCGTTCGGATTCGGTGACATCGCCGCCGTGTAGTCGAACAGCGCCACAAACCAGCGACACTCGTCCGAGTCCAGTGTCGGCGGCCGAAGATCCGGCTCACTTCGAGTACCGAAACCGCTTTCCGACTTGACACGTGCCAGACGTGGTGCCACAAGACGTTGTTGCAACGACTGCGACTGTTGAATGTCGCCGAGCCGCTGGCGAGCCATCGTGCTCACCGAGCCGTGGTGCATTCGTTCGTCGGCGGAGCCGGCTCGTGCGAGCCCACGCGAGTACGCTTCGATGCGAGCTCGTGCGTCGCGAGACTCGGGCGCGTTTGCCCAGTCCGACGCCTGACGATGTCGCATCAGATAGCTGGAATACGGTAGCTGTGAGCAATTATCTGGCCTCTAATTGACTATAATTGGGCTCTAATTGAGCTCTCCCTCTCTCATCAATTATTCACGTACCTATTCTCCATCTCGAGCACCGACGGCCTCGGCTCATCGGCTCCCGACGGCTCCGTGTGCAAAAAGTTCGGGTGAAACGTGTAGTATTGCGACATTTGCGACGGTTTCCACGTCTGAAATTGAGCAAAAGAATGAGACATGAGCTCTGATTTTCGAGCCGAACTCACATTCGTCTGTCCCGAGGAGGGTCTCGTCGGCGCGCCGAGCAGAATCGATGCTCCAGACGGTTGGGGTTGGGCTCCGAGCGATGCCGACCTGCAACAACGGGGGAGCCAAAATGTGGATACTTGGAGAGAGTAGGACGGGGGGAGGGAAGAAAAGAAGATTGCGGGCAGATTGTCAGCTTTTGAGAAGAAGAAGAAGAAGGCGGTGACGACGACGACGAAGACGTCCGAGACGAGAGACGACGAGACGCAGACATATCAGATTGCGGGGCGCCCCGCTCGTTTTTCGCGCATTTATCTTCTTTTCCGGGGGCGCGCGCGCGCCTCGAAAAGAAAAGAAAAGGGTTTTTCGGCACAGCAGCAGCACCCCGCGAACATCTTTTATTTATGAAGGAGAAACGGGGGGTGAATAAGGTGTGTGTGAGTGTGTGAACCTCTTTCTGAAACCCCCACATACTTACCTATCAAAAGTCGCATAGCCACTTGCTGCCACCGCACTCTGTTGTTGTTGGTGTTGTTGAAGATTCGGATAGGATGGCGGTTGGTAGGTCATGAGTCCGGTGGCACCGACCATCCGTGCTGGAGCAGTGTAGGGAGCAGCAGCCACAGCAGCAGGAGCAGGAGCAGCAGCGGCAGTGGGCGGAGCAACGTGACCGTTCGTCATGGGAGCTCCGGTGAGAGTTCCCGTGGAGCCGAGTGGCACGTACATGGCTGCAAAATGAATCGAATCGAATGGAAGGGGAAGGAGGAGGTGAGGGGAGAGTGCGCGCGCTTTGGTAGCTAGGCAACTGTATGCACACAAGAGCACAAAATACGGAAGTTTGATTGACATAATGGGGTGGGAGGATGTCCTACGTGACTGACGGAGAGGCGGCTCAATGCAGATTTTCTTCCCGGCCCCGCGCGCGTGGAGCACATTTCTCCTTCTTCTTCTCCTTTTTGCTCGGGGAATGAAGCGAGGCGTGGGAAATCTAATGAGTTGTTATTCGGCCTACACACACACACACACACACACACACTGAGAAGCTCATAAGGGTCGCATGGCGCACATGTCTTCTTCTTCTCCTTCTCTTCTTTCACACACACACACACACACACTTACAATTTGATACCACCGGATTGTGCTGGTGAGCCTGATAGGACGGGTAGGAGGATGTCATGTCGACGAGCGGAAGGCCGCTCGCCGGATCCACCGACGTCGGCAACGACTGTGTGGGAAGTCCGGCGGCCTGTGTCCGCGGCACTCGCGCCACGTTCGAGTCCGACGAGACGGCACCTTCTTTTGTCTTCGTGCGGACGGTGATGAAGATCGGCGGATCGTCGGACAGATCCGACAGTCGCAACACGACGTGATCAGCTGAAACGAGAGCGTTTGAGGATGGTGTGAGGTGAGGTGAAGGAGGTGAGTCGTTACCGGAAGCCTGCGGCACTTGGGCGATGTTCTTGCCGTCGGCGTAGATGAGATACGAGTGGACGGCGGCGCGAGACGGCGGTTTCGGTTGGTTGGCGACCGGTTGCCACGAGACGAGAAGGGTGCCCGGCTGCGGGCCGATCTCCACTTGGACGTGTGATGGTGGGTCGGGCAGACCGACTGAAATATCCGAAATTGAATGGATTTGCTAGGGTGGTTAAGCTATGGGTCTGCTATACTTGGGTCTGCTATACTTGGGCCTGCTAGATTTGGGTCTGCAAACTTGGGTCTGCTAGCTTGGGTCTGCTAGAATGGGTCTGCTAGAATGGGTCTGCTAAATTGGGTCTGCAAACTTGGGTCTGCTAGATTTGGGCCTGCTAGCTTGGGTCTGCTAGAATGGGTCTGCATATTTGGGTCTGCTAGAATGGGTCTGCTAGACGTGGGTCTGCAAACTTGGGTCTGCAAACTTGGGTCTGCTAGAACCCTTTTTTTTTATCTTTCGAGATCCGCTACAGTAATTCGCTACAGTAATCCTATCACAAAGGTGTCATGTAGATCAAAAGCAGAGGTTTTTGGAAAAGTGAAAAGGCGGGAGTTCAACAAGATCCCATGTAGATGTTTGACTACATCTTTGAGGTCTTTCGTAACAAAAAAGTGCTCCGTAATTATAAATTTCACAACTTTTCGTGTTTGGTTTCGGTTCTGCCGCCTCACAACGATTTCACAACTTGAGGGGAGAGAAAAAGAGAAGAAAAGGGGGGGGGGAAGGGAAGGTTTTCGAGCATTTCCAATCATCCAAGGATAGAAAAACGGGATATCGAAAGTAGGGATGAAGAAATGGAAATGGAAATGGAAACGGAACAAGAAAAGTTTGGCATCCTTCCTATTCCGTTGAAGGAATTCCTCTTCTTTCGGTGCGCGCCTCCTCCTCCTCCCCCGTTTTACGACTTTGTTTTTTGCAACTTCTCCGTCTTCTGCTTCTGCCGGCCCTCTCGGACCAGTTTTCTTTCGTTTTTCCGCCTTCTTCTCCGTCCAACGTCTTCGTCGTTGTCGTCGACGACGCCTTCTTGACACGGAAGACGTGAGAAGGATCGGACGAGTTGAAGGAAGCGGGGCGGCCCAAGAATGTTGCGAAACAAATCGAAAAGTATATACTGGGCGGGGGAGAACGAAACGCGGTTGAGCTGCGCGCGAAGAAAAGAAGAAAAGGGCTCCGCGGAGAGCTGCCCCCACGGCTCCCCTGCTCCAGGCTCTTGGGGGGGGGGGGGGGGGGGTGAAAAAGGAGGACACTGAAATATTCATCGAGCTCCCCGCCCTCCTCTCTCTGTCCAAAAGAGCCCTCCGGCTCCTGAAGCAACACAAAAGGTCAGTGGATGCCCTTGGACTGCTAATTTGCTCTTTTGCTAGTGCTCACGGCTCGGGGCTCAGGGCTCATTCTTTGTCCAATATCAGAGTAACAGGAGCCAAAAATGGAATGCTACGAGAGCACACAAACATAGACAAAATGCACATGTGAGCCCTGAAGCGTCCGGCGTATCCCTTTTTACTCTGACAGCCAGCGGCTCTTTCTTCGTCTCCTCCTCCTCCTCTGGCTCCTATCCGTTCCTAATTGTATAGGACTAGACATATGGGCGAGGAGCGAAAAGGAAGGCGATCCGAGAGCTCTCCGAGCACAATCGATCGGAGCATGTCTGCGTGTTGTCTCTGGAGGGAGCCGCCCCGCGAAAAGTGCCAGGAGCCCGGAGCCCGGAGCCAAAAAGAAAAGAAAAAGTACATCGGACATCAAGTATGAGTGAGCACTCTCTCTCTCTCCCACTGATGTGAACTAGATATGGGCTCCCAACTTGCAACTAGGAATGAGCTCAAAAAGAAAAGAAGGGGGAGAGATGTACCTGAGATAGGGAGCATCGCATTGAAGAGCATGTCTCTAGAAGAAGTGTGCTCCGGCCGAGCAATCCACACCGGAAAGAAGCCCTTGAAGCCACGCCCTTCTTCTTCTTCTTTCGCGCGCGCACGCTCTTCCCGCCACGAGAAGGAGGCAAGAAAAAGGCGGGGATTTCCCCTTCACCACACTCGGAAATCGAAAATTGCGGTGCATCAAAGTGACGGGCAAATTTCAGTGTCATTACATGGCGAAAGGAGTGGAGAGAGAGGGGGGGGGGGTGATACGGTTTTGTATAAAAAGTGGATTCATGTTCAATTGAGCATGGTTTGGGGAGGGAGGAGCAAGTTTAGTGGAAAAGGACGGATAGACTTGGGTCTGCTAATTTGGGTCTGCAAGAATGGGTCTGCTTGTTTGGGCCTGCTAGAATGGGTCTGCTAGAAAGGGTCTGCTAATTTGGGTCTGCTAGAATGGGTCTGCTAGACTTGGGTCTGCTAATTTGGGTCTGCAAGAATGGGTCTGCTAGACTTGGGTCTGCTAATTTGGGTCTGCAAGAATGGGTCTGCTTGTTTGGGCCTGCTAGAATGGGTCTGCTAGACTTGGGTCTGCTAATTTGGGTCTGCAAGAATGGGTCTGCTTGTTTGGGCCTGCTAGAATGGGTCTGCTAGAAAGGGTCTGCTAATTTGGGTCTGCTAGATTGGGTCTGCTAGACTTGGGTCTGCTAAATTGGGTCTGCTAACTTGGGTCTGCTAACTTGGGTCTGCTAGAATGGGTCTGCTAAAATCTTTGATCTGCAAATGCTCACTTTTCGGCAGCGTCTTAAAATCGATGCATCGCTCGACGGGCCGCTGCTCCAGCACCGCCTTCGGATGTTTGGTGCGTACTGATACCCGATAGATTGTTGATGGTTGAAGACCTTGCAATTGGACCTGCAAAAAAAACGACGGGGAAAATGGGGATGACTGGAAGGGGGAGGGGTAAGGGATGTGTATGTGTGAGATGAATGGGCAGATGGGGGGTGGACGCGCAGCGACGCGAGCTGCTCACTGAGCTCATTAGCAAAATGAGCCGGTTTTTCACGGCGTGCTTCGCATCCCAAAGAAGCGGAGACGAGGAAGGGGGGAATGAACGAAAATAGAGGGATTAGGGGTATATTATAAAAGGGGACGGGCTGACGAAAAAAAATGGGAAGGGGAGGCAAGATTAGAACTGACTGTACATAAGGTTTATTCAAGAATTTAGGCACTCTAAGCCCAATTATTTGATGAACTTTCGTCTAATCCCAGACAGATGAAAAGGACGTTTCCGACGGATTAGCCATCGGATTCAAGTGAGTCATGATCCGAATCGGAAGTTTTTTTTTGGGGGGAAAAAGAGGAAAGACTCACTTGAAAGACGGTGGGCGGACAAACGCCGACTTTGACGGCGTTCAGTGAGACGACGTGCTCGGCGTTGCTGTTCGATGGATACCATCGAACGCACGCTGAAACTGGGGTGACGGCCCATACACGGACCTGCTGCGGGGCTACTGCTGCTTCTGAAACTGTTTCAGATGAGAGAAGAGACGAACGGATGGAAGGGGGGACAGATACCGTTTCCTATTGCTATCGTACAACATGCGTCGGGAGAGTGACCGTGCTCGGTGACGGCGCGAACTGAGAGGTTCACCGATGACTCGAGTGGAATGTCCTCCACCAAGGCACGACACTGAAAATATGTAGATGTAGATGTAGATCATATGTATTTTGATCTACATCTTCTTTTACAGTACCCCTTGCCCCCCCCCCCCCCATTTCCAAGTGCGCTTTAACTTGGCGTGAAGCAAACTGATGAGAAAATTGCGGTGCATCTAAGTGATGGGCAAATTTCAGACACTTTTCTTGTCAACCAAAACGATTTCCTACTGTAATGGTGGTTAGTCACGCTTCGTTGAGTTGAGTGAAAAATTACAGGGAACAAGGGGTCCATTTTGAAAATGGGTCTGATGGGTTTGGGTCTGCTAGCTTGGGTCTGCTAGATTTGGGTCTGCTGTCTTTGGGTCTGCTAGAAATGGGTCTGCTATCTTTGGGTCTGCAAACTTGGGTCTGCAAGGTTATTGGGTCTGCTAGATTTGGGTCTGCTGTCTTTGGGTCTGCTAGAAATGGGTCTGCTATCTTTGGGTCTGCAAACTTGGGTCTGCAAACTTGGGTCTGCTAATTTGGGTCTGCTTGATTTGGGTCTGCTAGTTTTATCGATTTGTATGCGTTCTTTTTATCGGTATTTAATCAGTTTCCAATGTTTTCAAAGTCTGAAACTTCGCGACAAGCTCACCTTATAACTTCCCGGCACAATCGCCCTGACGGCACCGTCGACGCAGACGTGATACTGTGAGACGGCGACGAACGACTCCTCGGGCGGACTCCATGAGACTAGGGCACTACGCGACAACTTCTTCTCGACTACCAACTCGCGGGGACACGGTACTGGAATGAAAGTGGGTCCACGTCATCTCCTTCTCTTTCTCTCGTTTTTAAATGGTACTTTGTCTTCGTCTTTTTGTTTTTTTTTTTGGTTTTTTTCTCGCTCAATTTCAGTTTCGTTTTCGTTTTCTTTCGTTTTCTCAGTTTCTCTGGGGAATTCATTCCAAAAACGGGAGAGAGACAAGGTTTTTTGTTCCCGTTGAAAAGTGACGAAAACGGCGAACTGATCTTCGTTTTCATTCATTGGCGGGCCGCCCGTAGGTCAATTTCACACCCCCGCAGTCCGGTGCTCCGGCCCTCCTTTTTTCTCTCGGAGCAGCCAGCAGAAGGAGGAGCTCATCGAATTTGTGTGTGTGTGTGTGTGTGGGGGCTCTCTTCTTCGCTGCTGCTCTCTTTTCCCCCCTGTGCTCGGGTCATCTGTCAGTTCAGATTAGCTCTGCGGAGCGCGCGGAGCCCGAGCACAAAGTGTGCTCGGGCTCCTCCCTTGCTCTCTCACTTTTTCACAAATGGAATTAGTAGGACACACACACACACACACTTTGCTCCTGTGCTCCGGTGGAGCATCGATGGAGCATCGGGAGCATCGGAGCATCATCGGGAGCCGATGATGATGATGGTGAGCCGAAAAATAAGGAGGGAGAAAAATCTCCCCCCGTATGTGGGAGAGAAATGAATTATTGAGAAGAAGGAGAAGAAGGGGGGAGGCAGAGATTGATGACAGCCTTCCTTCTTTTTCCGGCTCCGCGAGCCCTCCGGAATTCCAGACGACATCATCGTCATACTTTTTTGCCGTTTCGTTTCGTTTCGTCGTTTTCAGCCAAATTTCAGATTTCAAGTTTAAGAAAAAACTCACCCCTTGGCGTTTCATTGTTTTTGATCTCCTGTACCATAACCTTTGTGACGTCCGCCGGCGGATACGGGCAAACCTGTGATGGCGGGAAAATGTAGGTCAAATCTAGAGAAAACGACTCACCGAATCCGGTAGTGTCGAGTGATCCGGCGACGAGAAATCGTGTGTGATCGTCGAAAGGTGTTGCGGAATTCGGAGCGGGAACGACGGCGATGGAGCACGCGCGTTCGCCAGGAGCACCGAGTCGGGAACTCTGAAAGTGCCGAGCATTTCCATTAGTACACGTTTAGCGGGGGGCCCTTCATGGTCGAATGAACGCACCTCTCCACATAATTCGACGGCACCAGGCCTTGCCTTCCATCGAGCGTCTCTCCACGGTAGAAGCCGTCCGAGTCCATCTCGCCCTTCACAAGAACCACGTCGCCTGGCTGGAGACTCAACTCGAGTTGCGGATTCTCGTTCGGCGAATCTCGAAGTGGCAGGTATTGGAAGAGCGCGCGAAAGACTCGCGAGTTGGGTTTCGAGCGGAGCTGCAGGAGCAACGTGTCACTGGACGGCGCGGCGGTCGGTCCGAGATGGTTGGTGAACGAGGTGGACGGGTGTTGAGCGTGTATGTTCGAGGGAGCCGACGATGGACCCGCCTGTAGCAGCGATCCGCCCATGATGACGTTGTTGACACTCGACGTGGACGGACCGGGGACCATCGACAGTCCCAACGGTTGGTAGGCGGACGAGGTGGATGGGAGATGGTGGTGATGGTGATATGACGACGACGTGGACGGGCCTGGCGGTGGAGGAGGCGGCGGACCGGGCCCCGACAGACCCAGCATTCAGATGGATATGCGAGAGGTCGGCCGAGGTACTAGGTCCGCCTGACGCGAGCCCACGACGTCGTCGACCGCGGCGGCGATGGTGGTAATGATGGTGGCGGAGAGGCGAGGGAGGCCACGATGACGGATGCCTGGTGAGGTCAGGTGGCGCCTGCAGAATGAATGTTTAAGGTTCTAATGGGTCCACACAGAGGGTCTCCCCGGGCATATATGTGTATAAGCGGTTGAGTGGACAACAACTAAAAAAGCAAGAAAGAAGGGGGAGGAGAAGGAGGAGGAGGGACCTTCCAAGGAATGGTTGAAGGAGGGAGGAGGGAGGAGGAGAAGCACTCTTCTCATAGAAGACGTGCTTCTTCTTCTTCTTCTTCTTCTTCTTCTTCTACTGCTGCTCTGCGGCGGCGGCGGCGGCGGCGGCGGCAGCGGCAACGGCTGCTGCTCAATGTGCATGTGTGTATGGGCATGCGCGTAGTAGCGGCGGCGCGGGAAGCAGGCGAGGAGGAGGGAGAAGAAGAAGAAGCGGTTGCGACGTTTTATGCATACCGCACGAAGCGCTCGCTCTTTCTCTCTCTCTCTCTCTCTCTCGCTCTTTCTTGAAGAAGAAGAAGAGAAGAAGAAGAAGAAGAAGCGGGCTGTGTTTTTGGGAGGGGGGGGGGGGGGGGTGCTACGCAAAGAGACGCGCCCAAGGGGACGAAGATGGAGAAGAGCAGCAGCAGCAGCAGCGCCTCAGAACGATGCGGAGAGAAGAAGAAGAAGGGGAGAGGGAAACAGAGAGAGAGAGAGAGAGACAGAAAAAGCGGTCTGGATGAGCTGGGTGGGCTCTTCGAAAGGGGGGGAAGAGAAAGAGAAAGAGGAAAAGGAACGGGATCATTTCCAAATCACGCCTCCTTCTTCTCAACTTCTAAACTTCAGAACGCTTTCGCCCCCCGAAAACTGGAAACCGGAAACTTGGAGCTCGCGGAGCTGTAGTCGTAGCTACCAGAATCCACGTGGCACCACCCCATCCCCCCCCCCCAACGCCTACAGAAGAGAGCCCTTCTTCCAGTTCAGTTTCCAGTTGGAGGAGGAGGAATGGAGAAACTTTAGGTGACGGGGGGCTTGCGGATGGGAGGATGGCGGCGTGAGGGGCGAGAAGGCGTCTCCAATGTCGTCGGATGGCGTCGGTCGGTCGCCTGCCTGCCTGCTTTGCCACGTATCAAATTTCGCGGTTTTTGCCCGTGAGTAGTATGTGAATGCATATGCGCCGACGCCGACGCCAGGAGAAGAAGAAGAAGAAGAAGGCGTCGACCGAAAAACGAAGAGCGCCCCCACACACACATACAAATACACTCTTCGACGAGCCACTACTTGTTTGTACTCGGAAATTGGGGGACGTACCTTTGATGGGAAAAACCTTTCGAACTGGATGTGCTTGAGCTCTGGAAGACGTCGAATTTGAATTCGTGGAATTCAAATTCGAATTTTCCCGCGCGGAGAGCTCCAGGGAATTCAGAATAGAAATAGAAATCGACTTGAAATGCCCAATTCCGGAATTTCAAATTCCAAATTCAGAAGTCGTAATCGAAATTAGTGGAATTGGAATCGCGACCGAGATGTGTGTGTGTGTGCCGGGAGGGGGGGGGGTCGAAATGGAAATGAGAGAGCCGCATCGCGCTGTCGCCTGGAGACCGTCCGACGTCTCCAGGTGACTGTAGTCAAGTGGCACGACTTCAGGGATACGGCGACGTGGATTAGAAGATGTGCTGGCGGTGCGGCGAGTACGGCGGCACGGAGAATGCACTCAGAGATACTTAAGGGGGTCGCAACTGGAAACTATCGAGAAGTTTCTAATGATTTGTCAAGCCGCGGTCTAGGTGTTGCGGGACCGAGTTTCCGGTTCTCGGCCGCGGCCACCGCTCGGACCGAGCTTTTTAGCAATTTCATCGAGATTTTCAACTTTTTCACGAGAAACGTGCTTCAAAACAATGTGTTTTAACAGTTCAATTGACAAAAAAAAAGCAAAATTCCGGTGAAATCGCTTGAAAAACACGTTGTCCGAAAGGTGGCCGCGGCCGAGAACCCGAATCTCGGCCCCGGAAACACCAAGACCTCGAGAGTCAGACAATATGGAAAAAAAAGGGGGGGGGGGGGGGGGGTAAAAGTGCAATGTCAGCAGATACGCTCTATTGATGATTCAGCCAATATCTGAATGAACAAAATTTGAATTTCCAACGAGGCTCCGTTTTTACACTACAACCGCGCACTGTTTTTACACTACAACCGCGCACCGCCCTCAAATACGGAGGCTAAACAATGCGCAGTTGTATTATAACAAACGGAGCATGGTTGAAATCAATTTAAACTCATTTCAAAGCAAAGAAAGAGTGCTTAAAACTATACCATGCTGTTTTTGTAACTTAACTTTGAGTCCTGAATCCGATGCCAATATCCGTGGGTATCAATAGAGCGTATTTGCTGACGCGGGCTCTTTCTACAGTCGATCTAGCTCATTTATCAAGATAAGTACAAAACAAGGGGACTCATAACGGTAATTACGAATGTATCAAAATAGGGGTGCGTAAATCTACACAAAAATCAATAATTTTTCAAAGATTTTTGATCTACAATTCAAAAAAGACCGGTATTTAGCGAAGGACCGCAGAGTTGCACTTTGCGGGAAATGCGATAGAGCGCGTTTCCAATACTAATCGAATCTCCCCCAATATGTATCTCTGACGGCTGAAACCGAAACATTCGGTAACTCGGTTTACACCCAGCTTCTTATCCAATTTTCAGCCACCAGAGCACCGGCAGAGAGGGAGACAGATTCATCCAAACATAAAAATACATGTACATGTCTACCTATACGATTCGATTCCAGTCTCTCGCTCGCCGGAAGACAAAACAGATTATACCCTCCCCCCAGTTGGTTTATGATGGAAAAGAGAAAGGGGAGGAGGAGGGAAAAGAAATGAAAGAGATGATAAATCAAAAACAAAAAGTGACAAAGTTACTCGAAGAAAAGTGGGGGGAAAGAGAGATGGGCTGGGAGGGCTTCTTCGTCGTCTTCTTCTTCTACATATCCGCGGGTTTTAGGGAGATCACCCATGGGGGATGGATATTTGTGTGAAGAAAAGAGAGAAAAGAAAGAAAGAAGAAGGAGAAGAAGGCGTGAAATTATTTGACGACTTCTTCTTCTTCTTCTTCGTCGTCGTCTTCTTCTTGTCCTTGACGAAGAAGAAGAAGGAGAAGAAGAAGAAGTCCGACGCCGACTGACCGACTTCTGACGACGATGTCGACGTCGTCGTCGTCGTCGTCGTCGGCCGGCCGGCGCCGTGCTAATTGGATAAGGCCTACGGGGAGCACACACACACACACACAGACACGTACACACGGAGCTCACGACCGACCGACCGACGAGTCTCACTCGGATATATAGATGTGTGGGGGTGGAGAGGAGAGGAAATATAGAGGAAGCTCGGAGGAGGAGGAGGAGAAGTCGTTGTTCAGATTCAGAATCTAGACGACTTGTTTAGGAGATGGTTCGGGGGTTTCTAGGCCATGGCCTTCACGGGAGGTTTCTAGGCCACGGTCTTCAGTTGGGGGTTCTAGGCCATGGGGAGGCCATTGGCATCGGGTGGGTTTTCTAGGCCATCGGAAGTCCATGAAGTGAGGTTTCTGGGACATCGCCTTCAGATGGGGGTTCTAGGCCATGAGATTCAGATAAGTTTTCTAGGCTATGCGGAGGCTGCGGGAGCCTTTTTCTTAGTTATGACCTTCAGTTGGGGGTTCTAGGCCAACGCCTTGACATGAGTTTTCTAGGCCACGGTCTTCTGTATGGATTCCTAGGTCATGAGATTCTGGTCGGTTTCTAGACCATGGTCTTCGGGTTGGGTTTCTAGGCCATGGGATTCAGGTGGGTTTCCCAGCGCATGGTCTCCAGTTGGATTTGTAGGCTATGAGATTCTGGTTGGCTTCCTAGGCCATGAGATTTAGATGTGGTTTCTAGGCCATGGTCCCAAAGTAGGAAACAATGAAAGTCATTGGAGCGTGTCGAGAACTAATTTTCAATTCCTCTAAAAAACGGCGTGGCCTAGAAAACACAAACTCGGCCATCGCTCGATGATCGCCTAACTTTGTACTTGGAAATGGAAATCCGCGTCTTGACGACAAAAAAGGAAAGATTAACAGGATACAAAAGTGAAAATGAGTGTCTAGACAGCGTCTAGACGGTGCTGGAGCCCCCAAAAAGAAACCAGAAAGAGGGACCAATGAACAGAGCCCCCTCTTTTTGCCTGAAACTCTGGAACTCTGAAACTTCAGATTCCATTAGAATTCGTTCTTTTCAGAGCAAAAACATATGAAAAAAAGGTCGAAAAGAGTGGTCTGGCGCCTTCTAAATAATTCAAATAGTCAAACAAAAAAATTTTTTTTGGGTTGGGGGGAAGGGGGCTTGTGGTGCAAAAACCGGGGGCCCCCCAAAAAAGCTTAAAGGGGGACCACTTTTTCCAAAAAAAAAAAGGAGAGAAGAGTGAAAGTTTAGAAGAGAGAGACGGGGGGAAAAGCTGTGCCGCCGTGTATGTGTGTGCATGTGCATGTGCATGAAGAAGAAGAAGAAGAGAAGTGTGTGTGTGTGTGTGTGTGTGTGTGTGAGGGGGCGCGGTCTCGGGCCTCCCGAAGAAGAGATGGAGAGAGAGAGAGAAGAGAGCGGACCCCGAAGGAAATCAATACTTCTCAACTTCTTCACCCAGCCCCCCCCCCCCCCCCCCCACTAATCCTTGAGTTCTCCCCCCTTCTTCTTCGCTCTCCTGGAGAGAAGAGAGCAGACCGCCCTTGAAGACGACGTCTTCTTCTTCTTCTTCGACGACGACGTATACACACTTTTTTATGCATAGAAGACGAGACGGAGAAGTAGGAGGTGTGAAAGGTGAAGGAGAAGGTGAAAGTGAAGGTGAAGAAGCATTTTGAATTTGCCTTCCACCTTCTACAGTAAGAGTTTGTACTACCCTTGCACCCAATTCAACCGCCCCCCTAGACTTTCGAGGACGAAAAGAGCAGACAAATGCTCCGCGGAGCCCCTTTCCACCCCGTCAGACTGGTCCTCCTGACTGGGTGGGAGAGAAACTGCGATGGGAGGGACAACAAGAATGGAGATTTTTAGGAGGAGGACAAGAAAATGCAGTGCATTTGGGCGGCAGAGAATCAGAGAAAAGAGCCCTTTTCACAGGGTGAAGTGGTGTGAAAAAAGGCGGAGAATAGAAGTAGTTCATCGCCTTTTCTTCTAATTTTTCAAAATTCCCCCCTTCTCCCTCACTTGCTCACTTTCTCCTTCTTCATCTTCAGAAAAGGGAAATGGAACGAATCCTTCTTCTTCTCCCTCCCCCCTTCCACTCATGCCTATTATCTGCTGGCTGCTCCCCTCCCCCATTTTCCATTTCTTGCCTTCCTTTTGCACGGACACTTACGGAAGTGTATGATTAATGAGCGTCAGGAGAAAGCAGAAAAACGATGCACAGATGGGGGACAGCGAGGGAAAATGGGCGGCTGACGAGGTGGCGGAGTTCTTTGGGAAATTGGGGAAAAGAAGGAATACAGACCCGTAATTCCAGACCCAAGTTTGCAGACCCGAGTTAATAGACCCATTCTAGCAGACCCAAGTTTGCAGACCCAAGTTTGCAGACCCAAATTAGCAGACCCAAATGTAACAGACTCAAGTTTGCAGACCTATAGCAGACCCAAATCTAGCAGACCCAAGTTAGCAGACCCAAATTAGCAGACCCAAGTGTGCAGACCCAACCGTAGCAGACCCAAATTAGCAGACCCAAATGTAACAGACTCAAGTTTGCAGACCTATGGCAGACCCAAATCTAGCAGACCCAATCTAGCAGACCCGAATGTAACAGACTCAAGTTTGCAGACCTATAGCAGACCCAAATCTAGCAGACCCATTCCAGCAAACCCAAATCTAACAGACCCAAGTTTGCAGACCCATTCCTAGCAGACCCATTCCTAGCAGACCCATTCCAGCAGACCCAAATCTAGCAGACCCAAGTTAGAATACCCAAATTAGCAGACCCAAGCTAGCAGACCCAAGTTTGCTGACCTTGCAGACCCAATCTAGCAGACCCGAATTTGCAGACCCAAATCAAGCAGAACCAAACCTAGCAGACCCAAGTCTAGCAGACCCAATCTAGCAGATTCAAGTTTGCAGACCCAAGTTTTCGCTAACAGATGCACACTGCTACCACTTCGATAACAGAGCCATGCGAGCATGTCTAGAATTTTCTCGTCACGTTGATGCACCGCAATTTGCTTACTACTGTAACGAGGGGAAAATAAAAAGAATAAGGGAGCTTTCGAAAGGATAAGGAAGAAAAATATATTTTCACATAAATAAGGATTTCCCACTATACAGTGGCTTAATAAATGCCAACCTCCACTCCCCTTCTTACTTAATTTCCGCAATCCGGAAAGCCAAAGACATTCGTTATGTTTGCAGAGAAAATGGAATTCCGAGCCACCATTCTCTTCCATCAGAAGCTAATTAACAGGCCCAAAAGCGCGGAGAGTCTTATTTTTTCTTTCTTTTTTGGGAGAGAAGGACCCTCCACATCTTGACGCCTTCAGGCGGGAAATTGGAATGGAAATTTGAATGGAAGAAGAAAAAAAAACCGATGAATTACACTTGATGGTTGGTGAGAAGACAGCGGATCCCTTTAGCAGAAGAAAAGAGAAGATTGGAAATGGAAAATCCGATGGAAATGAAAAGGGGGGATGAATGGGAGGAGGAGGAAAACGGAGGAAATTGGATTTCCGGCACCCAAACGGGTACTGTAGATGAGAAATGAGCTCGAACGGGGGGCTCAGCGGCTCTTTTCTTTGCTCTTTTCTTTTCGCTTCTGCTCTTAGAATACAGAGGGATTTGAGAAAGACGATGGTGGTTTTATTGTTATTTTTCAAAGTTAAGTATTTCAAACAATACAGGCAAAATGACAGTAACCTATTTATTTTCCATCTTCGAAAAGGACGCGTGGCGTGGCTCTTGATTTCAGCGACAAAGTTGAGTTGGGTCGTTTCGGTGCATTTGGAGCCGCTTCCTGCTCGGCGTTGGCTCTGCGCGATGGCGTTCGGGGGGGCTCCGATTGGCCTTGCTCGTTCTGGTTGGCGTTTTGGGGATGTGGCTGAAAATGGGGGGAAATTGAAGTCTGAAAGAGCATGGTGTTGATGTCACTTCATCTCGAAAACCAAAAGAGCTATCAAAAAGTTGTCAACTACAAAGTTGAAGAGCACAAAAAGAGCTACAACATTTTAATTGACAACTTTTTGATATCTCTTTTGGTTTTCGAGATAAATAAGATTTAAAAAAAGCCATGGGACACCGTTTTGACCAGTCTATTTCGGCGGTAAATATCTCAACTTTAAACCATCGAATCGCTCCCAAAAACCTTCAGCCATATCAGTTTGGATAAAAAGGAAGTTCGTTACAAGGTAAAGTGCTAAAACTGTGAAAAACTCGTTTTTTTTTGGGTGTTTTAAAAAATGGGAAAGGTTTCAGAAAATTTGGAGCCAATTGTATGCTCGAAAGTTTTCAATTTCTTATATTTTTTCCCGATTCTTACCTGTTGGCAGAGCATTTTGTAGCGAAAGAGACAGACCGTGCCGGTGATGTTTGAGGAATGGAGGTACCAAGAGAATGAATCGAGGAGCCTGTAGTGCTAATCCCGTCGCTTCTCTTGGGGCAAGAATCCGTCTTATCTAGATGTGACACTCGCGAACAATGGAATGGACGAATTGAACACCTGTGGAGGACTAATGGGACGGGGGCGGCTCACTCAAAGACCTGGCTGCTCCCGGGAAGGCTCCCCGGGGAAGGAACCCTCCTAATTCGTGTCTGGAACGGAACAAAGAGGGAGGGGGACTAATGGAGCTAATTGCGGGAGGAGAGGTGAGAATATCCCGCACGTGGGAGCGAAGGTGATTGATGAGTGACATTCTAGTAATTGCAGTTAATTGCACAATCCTTTGGAGGTACCGATAGACCTCTCCCTCATTCATACCATCATTTCCTCTTCTCCCCCACACTCTAACCTCTTCTGAATTTCCAATGATGCCGATTCCTGAGGTAAGTACGCATTCCGCTTCTGAAATCCCATCTGAAAATTGATCTTTAAGACCACAAACATCAATGCCCAACACTGTCACACTCCCACACGGAGCTCCACATCGACCAACAGCGCCTTCTCCAGTGCTCCAAATGCTCCGAAGAGACCGGTCACGGCACCAATTCGTGTCAATAGAAGTGCGACGGTGGCACGACGGTTGTTCCAATAGGAGTGAAGTAGTCTAGTATTGTCGTTTTTTTTGGGGGGAACCCTGTGTACTTCCACGTATGCCGAAATTTGAGGGCGTGGCCAATTTGCAAGTGCCGCACGCTTGAAACTGCGCCCATTGCGTTTTTTTGTTTTTCTACGTGGCCTCGCCAATTACCGCGTTTCTGAGGCGGGGTCACGCGCGCTGATTGGCGGACCCACGTGGAAAACCAAAAAACGCAATGGGCGCAGTTTCAACCGTGCGGCACTTGCAAATTGGCCACGCCCCCAAATTTCGGCATACGTGGAAGTTCACAGGGTTCCCCTGAAAAAAAACGACAATAACAATGTTGATGGACTTATCAGACTGCAGATATTCTGTTTTTTATTTATATGTTCTCAAAAATATTATTCTGAGCTGGCTCCCAGAATAAATATAATTTTGATTTATCCAATAAACTGTAATTCCTGAGATAAGATAACTTTCTGTGTTTTAAAATCTTTCTTTCAAAACTCACCTTGAGGCCCTCTTCTTTGTTTGATCTACAGTAGTCAACCTCCCCCACCCTTCCCCAACTTCTTATTTTCTCCTTCAATCCTACTGTTATACGATGAAATGAACAAGTTTCTATTTCAAAATCTTTTTGTCAAATGAAATTTCAGTGCCAACCCATCCACTGTTTTCAGACTTTTTAGGCCATCCGCATGGGCTTTGCTCCAAGCCTCCAATGTGTTCAATTGGGCGAAAATCGGGGACTTTTCCGCCGGTTTCGGAAAACGGAAAAGGTTTCAAATTCCAAAAAGGACAATTTTAGATGCCGAATAGGAGAATGTACTGATTTTCAAATTCCGATACTTGGAAGCTTTTAAGACACTCCTCGGGGTTGTTTTGAAACAAGTCACTTGAAGCCTGCAACGTCTTCTGGAACAGTTTCTCGGAGTTTCCATTTCAAGACTCCTAAGACCGTTCTATAAGCGACTTCCTCCCACCACATAACGATTCCCTCCCATATTCCCCCACATGATCTTTCGATTCCAGAAGATCCGCCCCCTTCTTTTTTGGGAATTCTTCATTTCTCCATTTTTAAAGCCGCTTTTTATCTCTGACATCATTCTAATTGGAAGACCCCCTTGCGCTGGTTTGAATACAGTCGCAACCTTTAAAAAAGTGTTTCAAGTTGACTCTCTTGAAGCCATGACGTCTTCTGGAGCAGTTTCTAAGGGTTTTCTCTTTTAAGACCACTTTTTATTCATCATAACGTCTTCCGTCCACATATCGCTTCTTTCGTATATTCCCCCACATGATATTTCGGTTCCAGAAGATCCGCCCCCTCCTCGGTGCCCCGTCCTCCTAATTGGTTGCTCCTGAAAAGGACTCCCTAAGCTCCGCCCACTCCTCGGGTGGACCGAACGAACAGACAGTCTCGATCCTCATTCGATCGTCTGCACTCCCCTCGAGTCAGACCGTCTCCCGATCCCCCTTCACCACCCATCCACCGTCAGCAGAGAAATGACGCACACCGAGGTAAGCATATCTTTCTAGCACCAAGTCCCCGCATCCCCGTTCCTTTCCCAGCTAAATTCGTTCACTTTTCAGCTGCCCGTCCCGCAACAGAAGACGCCGACGCGTCCCACCGCCGCTCCGAACACCCTCGACGTGCCAAACGCGCCACGACGACCGACGGCGTCACGAGCGGCCGTCGACAGACGGTCGACGGCGGCGCGACGCCTTTTTAGCTGAAGGCGACGAAGATCGGAATAAGAAGAAGAAGAGCTTATTCAGAAGCTTAATATTATTAGTTCGATGATATTTGAGAGAGCCCCCCCCCCATTCTGTATTTCTATCATTTCATTTTGTATTCTCTTGTTCATTGTCATCGTTTTACACTCTTCGTCAAAACATAAACGTCTTCAGTATTAAGATACTTGTAAACCATTCGTCAATACATATTTTTGGCATGAGAAACAAAGCCGTCCTCTTTTTTCCCCTGGAGCAAGTCCCTGGAGGAGCCGTGCTCCTGGGAAGAGCAAAAGTGCACAGAGACGAGGAGAGGTGCGAGGTGACAGTCCCCCTTTCTCCTTCTTTATTCTCTTCTCGTGACAACCCTTGTTACCACCTGCTGTCAAACGATGTCGGACGGTTCGAACGAGCAGAAGAAGAGAGTACTGGAGCAGGAGCAGCAGCAGCAGAAGGAAAGGGAGCTCCTCAACCGAATGATGGAGGACCTCGAGCTGGAAGAAGAAGCAGAAGAAGAAGAAGCTGTGGAGAGCCCGAAGGTGAGCATCTTGAGGCCAATGAGAAACTTTGAAAAACGCAGAGCTCGACGCCATCTACATTAGGATGCCACTTTTTACCAAGTTCTACTACATTTTTCAAAAATTACATGTCCAAAAGTTCAACGAAACAGGGTAGTTACCGTAAAACCGATATTAGCCTCCATATCTTGAAAACTAGAAGAGATGGAAGAAAGTTGCCAACTATCAAAATGTTCCTCAATTTGTCAGCTATATTTTAACAGTTGACACTTTTCTCCTATCTCTTCTAGTTTCCAAGATATGAAGGTCTGAAACTTTGCAGCTGAAACTCTTTAAACAATTTTCGTTCCAGACCCCTGAAAAGAAGTCGACGACGTCTGAAACCCCAGCGCACAACGTCCTCGACGCGCCGCGAAGACCCACGCCGAGCGCCGTTCGCATCAATCGGAAGACGTGCTCGGCACGTCTTCTTTTCTCTCCCTACTGATTAGGGCTTTGATATTTGTTTATTGAAATAAAGTTGTATCTTTTTACATAACGAAACAAAAAAGGTAGATCAAATGTGAAGCTAGGCCTTGCTCTTCGCCTGCCATCCCTGTTGACATCCGAATCCGTTGCAACCGGTTTGACCTACCCGCGTCGGCGCGTAATTCATATTGCTATTAGCATTGTTGTTGTTGTTGTTGTTGAAGTTTTCAGCTGAAACTTTCAGAGATTATCGATTTTCCGGCCGAACCTCGTAACTACTTCTGCGCCCGTACGCTCGCATCGTGTTTCCATTGTTCAGTGTGCTCATTTGAGAGCCCTGGAGCATCGGGCTCTGCTGGAAGGTTTGCTGTTGCTGTTGCTGCGGCTGTTGCACATTGAGCCCTGGAAAGAGGGAAAGGGAGAGCCTCCTCATCTCATGAATATTTCAGAATTCGGAATTCAGAATTCAGAAGACGTTGTCGACGGTGTATTCGATTTCAAGACGTCGTCGTTTTCGCTCACCATTCGTCAGTCCGGCGCCGAAAAGGTTGGTGTTGAAGCCGTTCCCGAAGGCGGTTTGTCCGAATAGTCCGTTATTCCCTGCAACACACAGTTGTGGCCTAGAAACCCAAAAACTGCTGGCCTAACTTCTTCCATGACGATTCTAGCCCCCCCCCCCTTTAACCGTTCCCATGGCCTAACTTTCATTCCCACTCGCAAAACCTAGTCCCTCCGCTCACCGAAATTGAACATTCCGTTTCCATACGGATTGTAGGCGTTGAACGCCGTCTGTTGCCCGTACAAACTCTCCATACCGGTGCCGAATGCTCCGAATCCACTAGTGGCTCCCAGTGAGTTCATGCTCATCATTGGATTGTAGCCAGTGTAGCCTGAAGGCGTGCGATTCGATGGAAAAACTGAGAATCGAGAAAAGAAAACGACTACCTGAAAACATGGAGCTGTAGTCGTACGGATAGCCCATAAACTGCGAAGAAGCCACGTCAGCGAGCACGAAAATCGAAAGAGCCGCGAATTTCGACATCTTCTGACGAGGAGCACGAAATGAGCCGGTCAGACAGACAGTCGAGACGACTCCCTCCCGCCCCATGCGTCGAGTATGTGCACACACAACGCATTCAGAACTCTTCCCGCTCCTGTGAAGAGCCTCACGACCCCCCTTTTGGAGGTAAGGGGGCTCGTCTGCGCGCCTGGAATAGCTACTGTTTGCTCTCGATGACAATGCGGTGAACTTTTGAAAGTCTCGTTCATTTCAAGGGACAGGGTTACAGGGGGTAAAAGTGTAATGTCAGCAAATACGCTCTATTGCACACCAATGTACTGATTGTGAAACTAGTGATACCGTAGTCTTGCTTTTGAAATGAGCTGTATGTCGATTTACGGGGGGGGGGGGGCGCTAAAACAGGTTGTATTGTAACAAACGGAGCATCGTTGGAAATTTCAAATTTTATTCATTTGGTTCAGATTATCAATAGAGCGTATTTGCTGACATTGGACTTCTTGCCTCTAACCGTATGAAAATAGTTTCAAAACTTCACTTTTGACTAGTTTCCCGCCTTTTTTCAATTGAAAATGGCACATTTTGTGCACTGAAACTGGCTGGAATTGCTGACAAATCATTGAGAAACAAGCTTTTTTGGCTGAAAATCGCATATTTTCGAAATTTGTGGTAGAAACTTGTTTCTCAGTAATTCTAACAATTCCAGTCAATTTGGGCGCACAGGTGATGACAAAAAGCGTTTCAAATGTCATTTTCAGCCATTTCAGCCGGAAAGATACCTTTTTGAGGCTAATTTTCAAATTAAAAGTTTCCTGGAACTCCTCTGCAACTGTGGCTCCACATGAGACAAGGTTGGCCTAGGAACCGCCGAGAGACGGAAGGGGGGTGGGAACCTAAAAATAATAGCGGAAGAGGCCCGTCATCGCCTCGTCACTTTTTGATGAGAAAAGAGCGGGGCGCCCGCGCGCGCGCTCGCATAAATTTACTTTTCTTGCCACTCCATTTGCCACACAAAACACGCGTTTTTCTTGTACATTTTCCACCCCCCCCCCCCATATTCATATTTTTCATGTTTTTTTTTTCGGTTGGAACAATTTGTTGCTCCTCTTGGTGCTCGGTAACTTCATTCGAAGCTTATCAGAGAACGAATAAGAAAACTAGAGCTCCGGGATGAGTCCCCACGAAAACGAAATTGCTCCGCGAAGGCGGAAAAAACCCTAGGGAGCCCGGGGGAATGGAGTCTCTGGAACGCTTGAAAATGTGAAAACACACACGAAGAAAGAGGATCAACGATTGATGATCTACTTCTTTTCTATGTAGTAATGAAAGTAGGTCAAATCTGAAATAAACTGAAGTTTCCAGCAAAACAACCAGTTACAGTCAGATTACTATTTTGGATTGAACAAGAAATCAACTGGAAAGAGATAGGATTTTTCTTCGAAAATCAATTCTGCCGCATTTTGGAAATTTTGGAATTTATCATGATAATGTATGAGAAAATTTGTGAGGAAGAGCGGGCGCTCGTAAATCTACACAGCTCTCCGCTGCGGCCAAGCAGCAGTTAGGATTGTAATGTATGAAAATATGTAGAAGAATTGATTTTTGAAAAAAAAATCCGATCTCTTTCCAGTTGATTCCTTGTTCAATCCGAAATTCCCATCTCAGAACCAAGAGAACCATAAAATTGAGCCTCGCCAACTTTTTCCGCCGCTTTTCTGAGCTCCATGAGCTCCATGAGCTCCATGAGCTCCAATGAGCCTCGAACGCCCAAAGTTGCACATAACCGTAATCCTTCTTCTCCTCCATGCTCCTCTCCTTCACTACTATACAAACTGCTCCATGTACCTTCTTCTTCTTCTTCTCCGCCTCCCCTTCCAACTAATCCCCATGTACTCGTTTCCTTTACCCCCTCCCAGCCCGCCTCTTCCCCAAAACACATGTTTAATCGGTACTTACATAGACACAGAGACATCCATTTCACACGGATTAACTTTCCTCCCCTCCCCCCTTTTCCGAGTGAAGAAGAAGAAGAGAACCCTTCTTCTCCTGCTTCTTCCAAAAGCGTCGGTCTTCTGGCCCCACTCCTCCTTTCTACTTTTCTCAATTGAAAATGGTCAGCCTCCTATCTGGAAATCGATCAGAGTTGGGCGGGATTACGGCTTCCGACTTCCGACTTCAGGATTCCCAAAACCCACTTCCCGCGTAAAAAAATTACCTACCGTAGTCTCTAATAGAACAGCACCTAAAACCCAAAACCGTAAACTCCCTATAGAATTTTCAATGTTTTCCAAAATTGGAGTAAATACGGTTATTACCGTAAAACCTAGACTTGTCGAAAATCGGCCCGGCCCGTAACGGGAAAGTTTAGCGAGAAAAAAAACGAAAGATTTAAAAGAAAATTTCGAGAAATTGTGTTGTTTCACTGTAAGAAGGGTACGTCAGTAAACTCGCTCTATTGAAAATTTGGGTAAAATGAAAGAAACAATTTCAATGATGCTCCGTTTGTACGGCCACAGCGCCCTGTTTAGCTCGGAAATTAAAATCCAGCTCATTTCCAACAAGGCAGACGTCAAATGCGCTGCGAGACCAGTAAGGTACGGTGGCACTCGTTTTTCAACTGTAGAGGTGTGAGAGATGGAGCGTATTTACTGACTTGCCCTTTTTACCCCCCGTGCTCCCGGGTGCCGCTCTAATACAGGTTTTCAGATAGTTTTGGGGATTTGAAAATATTGCCATTTCGCCGATTTCGGCAACGTCGGCAGACACTCCGGCCCTTGATTCTTCCAAAAGCGTCCCCGTCCTCTTCTCCCTTTTCTACTATTCTCAATTGAAAATGGCCCGTGACATTGGCCAAAAAGAGAGAGAGAGGGGAAATTGAATCGAGAGGCTCTCCCTCCTTTCCCCGTCTCTCTCTCTCGCCCGATTTCTCCCGTCTTTTTCAACTCGACTCTTTCAAAAAACCCCTCTCCTCCTTCTCTCTCAACCTTTTCCCTTTCACCCCTCTCCCGCTATAATTGCTGTCGAAAATCTCGCGAGCTTTCCATTTTTCTTGTGCTCCGAACACACACTCGGCTCTTTCCCTCTTATTTTGAGCTCTGGTGCCTCCTTCCTTCTTTTTCGGGGTGGAGCTCCACATAATTTTTGATTAATGAGGCGTGGAGCCAAAAGAGCAAGTCCGAGCAAATGAGCACGCGAGTTTAATGTTCCGGAAGTTCTTCCTCTCGTCACTTTTTTTTTGCTCCGGCTAGTTTAGTTTTTGTGTTTCAGACACTCAAAGAGCTGGAAAATGACCTAAAATGGGTTACTTGCTGAAATCGGTGCTCTTATTTTCGCTAATAACATCTGAGATTCGATGCTCATCAACCGACAATTTGGATTTCACAGACCACTCTGTGGTAGGTCAAAAATCCGCATTTCCAGATTTACAGTCATTTTCAGGGAAGTCCAACAATCAACCGATCGTCCTATTTCAAGCAGGACTTCCGATTGGGGTACAAGCTGAAACTGTTTTGTGAGGCGACTGGAAATCCGAGACCAGATGTCGTTTGGTATCATCGCGGTGTCGAAGTGAATCCGGATCACAATCGAACGGTGAGCAACTGTGCAAATTTGGGTCTGCTAGATTTGGGTCTGCTAGATTTGGGTCTGCTAGATTTGGGTCTGCTAATTTGGGTCTGCTAAATTGGGTCTGCTAGATTTGGGTCTGCTAGATTTGGGTCTGCTAGATTTGGGTCTGCTAACTTGGGTCTGCTAGACAAACTTGGGTCTGAAAACTTGGGTCTGCTAGATTTGGGTCTGCTAGGAAAACTTGGGTCTGCTAATTTGGGCCTGCTAACTTGGGTCTGCTAGGTTTGGGTCTGCTAGATTTGGGTCTGCTAATTTGGGTCTGCTAGACTTGGGTCTGCTAGGAAAACTTGGGTCTGCGAATTTTGGTCTGCTAATTTGGGTCTGCTATCTTGGGTCTCCTAACTATCCAACATTTTGCAGATCCGTTACTCGATCCACGGCGGCACGACGGCCTCCTATCTGGATATCGATCCGACGTCGATCGGTGATAAGGGCGAGTACGAGTGTGTGGCAACGAATGCGAAGGGGAGCCGCGTCAAGAAGTTCCTCACCGATTATCAATACTAGATTGTCGCTCTAGAATCGTGTGTGTCAACCCATGTATTTTGTGTTTTCCTCATCGCTTTCGTTCTCGATCTCAAATAAATTTGGCGACGTCGGCGTCGGCAGGAATAAGTCAAGTGTCCTCTTCTCTTTTCTTTTTTCGGAGGGGGGGCTCACTCTTGTGAATGAATTTCGAATGGATGAGCCCCGTGCGCGATGGAAATCGAAAAACTTGATGAGTTGAGAGAAGAGAGCCCGTCATAAAACTCTCTTCGTCTTCTTTTCTTCCCTTCCTACCCCCCCCCCCCCCCCACTCTCTCTGTCTTTTCGACTTTTCGGCCCAATTTCGGACAACGAGACAACCTGACATTTATTCCTTATTCTCGTGTTTTTCTCCCGCCCCCAGTCTATTGCACTTTTCCGCTTCTTTCTTATTTCATTCGTTTCTCCTTTGTTTTTCTATTTCTAGAAGACTCTACGGGTAGTATATGTAGGTCAAAAGATATAATTTTGCGATATGTAGGTCATAAGTGAATCTTTTTCAACTCGTAGGTCACACAAGTAGGTCAAAAGTGATGTACACTTGGAAGAGTTTTGGGTACCTAGGCCACGACCTCTGAAATTTTGCGTCTTAAAACTTACACTGAACCTTTAAGATTTGCTGACTTCTTCAAAAAACCATTTTCCACTCAAGACCCAAAATGTCAGAGGCAACTTGAATAGATAGAAGAACCTTGCCAATGGCCCAAATGTGGCTAGTTCTTTGAAAGAAAGTCGTGGTTGAAAAACTGATTTTCTGTAGAGTTATGGCCAGAACTATAAGAAAGATTCTTCATTTGTTCTTTCTCAATTACCAGCAGTTTGTCTCGGGGATAACCTGTCCGGCCCATACTTGTCGGCGGGCCGGCAAATATCTCTATTACTTCTTGGGATTTTCGATCAAGTAATCTATGCAAAATGTAGGTCTCGGCGCCCTCTACAAAATGGCGTTGAGTTTGTGGACTTTAATCGAGTGCGAACAAAGTTATAGGCCAAAAAGTGGCCGGGCCGAAGAAGTCCGGGCCAATTTTGTTAGCCCGGCCACTTTTTGGCTTCTAACTTTGTTCGCACTCGATTAAAGTCCACAAACTCAACGCCATTTTGTAGAGGGCGCCGAGACCTACATTTTGCATAGATTACTTGATCGAAAATCCCAAGAAGTAAGGGAGATATTTGCTGGCCCGCCGACAAGTATGGTCTGGCCTCGATTTTCCTCTTCCATCCTAAACCTCAGTGCTTCCCGAACAAAGCTCTGTGATCCCATTGCGTGCTTTTTTTCCCCGAGAGAAGGGTGACTAACCATAAGAAGGGGGGGGGGCCTCCTTTCCAGAACACTTCCTCTTCGCTTATCTTCTCCTCCTTTCTCAAATTTTTCCAATTTTTCCATTCACTTTGTATCTTCTTCCTTCCATTTTCTATCCCTTTCAAAAAAAAATTATGCCATCTGTCTGTTGGTTGGCTCAAAAAGGGGGCGTGGCCTATTTGGCCCCCCATTCCAACATCGTCATCATCTCCAATTTCTGCCCCCCCCCCTTTAGCACCGCCATCAATTTGTGTCGGATTCCTTTTTTTTGACGACGTCGAGAACGACGACGACGTTGACGACTACATGTAGAAGAAGAAACTGAAGAAGATGAAGAAGATGAAGCCATTGGCTTCCAATTTGTGGTGCTCTTTTTTTGTGCTTCTTGCTCAACGGCTTCACCAAAAACCATCTCTATCTCGCCTTGTGACCGCCCGTAGTTAAGGGGGGGAGACAGTGAAAACTAATATAATGGGGAAGGGGGGTGGGATCGGAAAACAAAAAAGAGAAAAAACGGGAGGGATCCGAGAATAATTCATCCCCCCAAATTCATATTCATATTCATCAAAGTCCTCCGTCCCCCCCCCCCCCCCCCCCTCTGGAAGAATTTCTATTTCTTCTTCTTCTCCGCCACAGATTTCCTATCCCCCCCCCCCTTAACCCTATTCTCATTTTTATTACCAAAATCTGTTTGAAAGTGAGTACTCTTCTTCTTTGTTTTTTTATAACTTAACACCTAGGCTCAAATGTGTGTGTGTGTGTGTTCTTTTTTCTTTTTTTTTCATTTTTTCGCGGGAAAAAGAAGAAAGCGAAAAGAATTTCTCTTGTTGCCTTGGGGGCTCTCGTGACTCGTGAAAAGAAGAAGCAGAAGAAGAGAATGAAAAGAGGAATTCGGAAATAGTCGACTCTCTCTCTCTCTCTCTCGAGCCAAGAGAGTAGACGTGTTCACTTTTACTACCTACTAATAATAGGTTCCCGGCGGGGAAATGGGGCTCTCTTCGTCATTTGACCTACTTTTCATACATAGCACATATGGACAAGATTTTATCTCCACTGTTTTGATCTACCCACAAAACAATTCAATGACATTTTGACCTACTTTTCATACATAGCACACATAGGGACAAGGTTTGATGTGCACTGTTTTGATCTACCCACCAAACGGTTAATTGACAGTTTGACCTACTTTTCATACACACTACAAGTTCGACAGTTTTGATCTACCCACATGGCAACTAAATGTAGTTTGACCTACTATGACAAGTTCGACAGTTTTGATCTACGTATCAAACGATTCTGTGGAATTTTAGCCTACTACTTAGGTCTACTTTTCATACAAAGTACAACTGTAAAAGTTCTGATCAACCCACCGAACACACTTTAATCTCCTTTGACCTACTTCTCGCACCTTGCACACATATTTGTCAGATTTAATCTGCATAGATTTGATCTACCCATCAAACAATTAAGAGGACAATAGGTTGTTTGACCTAGTTTGACCTACTTTCCAAAGATAGCACAAATGGAACAGATGGGATCTGCACCGTTTTGATATACCCACCAAACAGTTCGTTGACCTACTTTTCCTCTATACAGCACAAATGTAAAAAGTTTTGATCTACCCACAAAACAATCCATTAGATAGTTTGACCTACTTTGACCTACTTTTCATACACAGTTACACTGCAAAAGGTGTGATCTACCCGGTTTTGACCTAAACATGACCTTTCTCTCTCGTTCTTTCTTCGAACTTGTTCGAACCGAAGTGCGCTCCACTGCGAATGCCCTTCTGCTCCATTCGTTGGAAATAGGAAGTAGCCGCCGTGCTCCATTTTGGACCACGATCCGATGGTCGGTCGGGACCAGTCGGGAATTTCCAATTTCCGTGGAGCTCATTTACATTTTCGCACTTCTTTTCGTATTTCCACCCCACTTCGTCACACACCCTCGGAAGTCTTACTTGCAAGAAAAAAACGAAGAAACGCTCCCCCTTTGTCAAATCCTAATCCCTTCAATTTCTCGTGATTCTCTATGCTCAAAGTGATTTTGATTCCGAGTCGCTTAAAAATAAGAGATGATATGACATTTGACAGCCGAGAAAAACGGCTTCACTTCAGTTTTCCACTCGAAAAAACGAAGGGAGAAGACGTGAAGAGGTCTCCTGATTTATGAGAGAGCTCACCGAGCATCCATCGTCATGGGCAACATTTGCTCTTTTCCTTCGCAGCGACGTCGACGACGTCGTCGGGAATAATTGTTTCCTGGGCGGCACGAAAGAGAGCCCCCCTGCTGGAGTCGTCGTGGAGTCAGATGCGTTGTGACATCTACATCTACCTCTGACGTCTTCTTTTCCGCCCCCCAACCGCTTTCGTAATTCCCGTTTTCCATTTTCGGATCTTCCCACGCATTCTTGTCGCTTAGCTTGCAGATTTCAACTTTGAGCTCTCATATCTTGAAAACTAGAAGAGCTGGAAAAAAGTTGTCAACTGTTAAAATATAGCCAACAATGTAAGGAACATTTTGACAGTTGACAACTTTTTTCCAGCTCTTCTAGTTTTCAAGATATAAGGGCTGAAACTCGACCTATTCGAAGGTTCGCTGAAATGCTCTTAAAACGGTCGTTTTGCTCCAAATTCTGTTGCTCTTTTTCAAAATTTCTATCTCAAAATGTGTCCAAGTGTCTCAAAATAAGGTTCAAAACGTCGCACATCGAAATTATTTCATTTTTGCAGTAAAAACAGCGTATGGTGGGTGTATGTTGGTGGGCGGCGGTCTCGTTCTCCACTTCGGACTCATCGTTCCGTTGTTCGTGATTCTGGTGGCGAGCCGTCCGATTGCCGAGAGAACCGAGAAAACGAATCTCGATTTGCTCTTTGAAATTCTCAATTTGACCGACGTCGCCGAGGCAAATGCGACTGAAATTCGAGCTCCAGTTGAAGCTGAAAAGGCAGCGCCGGTTAGATTCGGAAATGGTCCATTTATAGAAGACGTGAGCATTCAGAAGCTCATCGATCCGTCCACTTTCATCACGCTCAAGGAAAACGATTGGAGAGACGCTCACGAAGGTCGAATGATCATCTGGAGCCACGAGTCACAGTACCATCCCGACTATGCGAAGACGTTCACGGACCGACGGAAGCCCTACGCTTATCGGTAATTCGAGACTTTTTCGAGTTTCAGAACAGAAGGCGATAGTTTCAGACAGTCGAAATCGTCGCAGCTGATGTCGTTTTGTATACTTGGGTCGGTGATCGGGTTCATTCTCTACACATATTTCTCGCATGTGCTCATGATGCGCAAGTTGAACAGAGAGAGGGAGGCGTCGCGGCTCCGCGAGCTCGTGCACAGGTGAGAATGGGTCGGCGAGATTTGGGTCTGCTAGACTTGGGTCTGCTAGATTTGGGTCTGCTTGACTACAAACTACATCATTTGCGTCTGCTGATTTGGGTCTGCTTGACTACAAACTACATCGTTTGTGTCTGCTAACTTGGGTCTGCTAGACTTAGGTCTGCTTGACTACAAACTACATTATTAGGGTCTGCTAGATTAGGGTCTGCTTCACTACAAACTACATCATTTGGGTCTGCTAGATTTGGGTCTGCTTGACTACAAACTACATTATTAGGGTCTGCAAACTTGGGTCTGCAAACTTGGGTCTGCAAACTTGGGTCTGCAAACTTGGGTCTGCAAACTTGGGTCTGCTTGGCTACAAACTACATCATTTGGGTCTGCTAGATTTGGGTCTGCTTGACTACAAACTACATAATTTGGGTCTGCAAGCTTTGGGCTCGCTTCTAGACTCAATTTTCAGTCGCAAACGTCTTCATTTCCAGATCAGCCCTCATCATGGCCGGCTCGGCACAACAAAACGAGTACGATTTTTCGGAGCGTCGTCGTTCTCTGATCAACATGTTCAAAGCGTTCAAACTCTAAATTTCCCCTCTCCCAAGTTTTCCCCCACATTTCAAATCGATTTTCTCTCGTCCCCCCTTATTCTCTTGATGGTTTTTGAGCTCAATAAAACCCCTCCTCCTCCCACTTTTTTCTTCCAATTTCCCGCCATTTCGGGGGAAGAGGGAGGGGGACGGGCACTTTAATTTCCCCTTCTCTTCCCCACTGCTGATGCTCTTCCAATTCTTGCATCAGTTTGTCTCTGCGTCTCCAGAATGAAGTTTTTTTTGTTCGGGGGTGAAAAGCGAGAAGAGAGAGAGAGAGAAGCCCCTCCTCCTCCTCCATCGAATAACCGAGTTTTCACGCTCCGACGATCGCGCATTGTTCACCTTTTCGGAATTGTTTTAGAGGTGTGCACGGGCCCCGCGCTCTTCCCACCACCCCACAAATAGCCCCCCCCCCCCCCCCACGCTTTCGAGTTGCTTGCTCTTTTTCCTTCATTTCTTGATCTTCCCTTGACCCCTCTGGTTACCACTCTTTGCTTCCGTACATATTGTTCGGTTTCATTTTTTTGGATTCTCGGAAAAAAAGTATAACGCGCAATAGAGGCCACATTAATTTTTGAGTATTATCGTTTCTGATCCAAGTTCTGTTTTCTATTTTGCACCTACGTCATGTTTTTTTATTGGCAGTGAAATATGTAGTAGTAGTGAGCTAGGAGAACCTTTTTCTATCGTACTAGCTTTTCTGAAACCTGTTGATGGGGATAGACTTGGGTCTGCAAACATGGGTCTGCTAGCTTGGGTCTGCTGTCTTTGGGTCTGCTAATTTGGGCCTGCTTGACTACAAACTACATCTCTTGGGTCTGCTTGACTACAAACTACATCCCTTGGGTCTGCTTGACTACAAACTACATCCCTTGGGTCTGCTTGACTACAAACTACATCATTTGGGTCTGCTAACTTGGGTCTGCTAGAATTGGGTCTGCTAACTTGGCAAGCCCAACCCACCAAATATTCACAATATAATTGTTGTCTGTCAAAACAAATCGAGCTCAAAGTGTGCTGCAAAAACGCATCCCTTCCGTAAAAGAGCGTGCGGGGGGAGGCGGGACAAAAACCAATTCGGCTAATTGAAGCCGACTCCCGTGGCCGCCGTCTCTTCCATCGGAGCATGACGAGTGGGCTCTTCGACCCGAATTGAGCCCGCCCCGACATTCTTTTCTTTTCCAGATCCCTCGCAGATTTTCGGTGTTCAGTTGGGATATACTAGTGCATTTTCCCGTTCTCGCTGCCTTCCCTATTTTCGTTTGTTTTCCACTTTTGCCCATTTCCACCCGTTTCCCTTCACTGCCACAATTTTCAAGTAATAAATGAGACAATGAATAGTGTGCTTCTCCTTTCGGAAAAATAAAAGAAGAAGACGTCGTCGTTGTGTTTGTTCATCATGAGAGAGAGAGAGAAATGGGAGAAAGGGAAAGGAGAAGAATCGAGAATTATAGCCACAAGTGTCAGAAGAGGAAGAGCCCCGTTTAATGAGCCCAGTCTGACGACGTCGAAATGTTCCTCCCTCCCCTTTTCTCTCCTCCACGTCATCCGTACTCTTCTTCTCATTTCACTTCCGCTTGGCTCACATTTGCAAACTGCTAAATAAATAGAACTTGTTCCTCCCTTCGTCGACCCCTTTTTTGACAGCTTCTGAAAAATCTACAACAAAATGGGCAAATCTGAAAAATTCAGAAAATTTGGGTCTGCTAGACTTGGGTCTGCTTGACTACAAACTACATCATTTGGGTCTGCTAGACTTGGGTCTGCTTGACTACAAACTACATCATTTGTGTCTGCTAGACTTAGGTCTGCTTGACTACAAACTACATCATTTGGGTCTGCTAGACTTGGGTCTGCTTGACTACAAACTACATCATTTGTGTCTGCTAGACTTGGGTCTGCTTGACTACAAACTACATCATTTGGGTCTGCTAGACTTGGGTCTGCTTGACTACAAACTACATCATTTGGGTCTGCTTGACTACAAACTACATCATTTGGGTCTGCAAACTTGGGTCTGCTATATTTGGGTCTGCTAACTTGGGTCTGCCAGCTCACTCTTGTTTTTTGTTTTTGTGCCACCTATAGGTTTTGGGGGGCCCTTAAAGCATAAATCTGGCGAAACACTGAAACATTCAATCTTTCCTCGACCCGTCAACATTCCCGTTTCCATTTCCTCCAGGGACGCCTTCTTTCTGTCTCTAACCCCCACACAACCACTTCTCGCCTCGTCGACCCTTCCGCCGAAAAAAAAATATATATTCCTAATAGAATCGCGTATTTTCGACGCCACTGACAATGTTTATCTGTTTTTTTTTCCAGATTTTTTCTTCGCCTCCGTCTGGAAATTTTCTCGTTTTTCAGCATGCTGCTCAAACTGTGCTTACTCACTTTTATTTTCGGAGCGCACGACGCAAAAGTATTGGAGAAGTATGGGAAGCAAGTGCAGTAAGCATGGCTTTTATCGGATTCTGTTGTGCGTTTTCAGTCGAAACTTCTGAAATTCATTCCAGATTGGCTCCACCTACGACGTCTTCCTATCAGGAATGGTTTAGTTCGAATCGGGAGCATAGTACGAAAAACAATACGGTTATTGAAGATTTTCGAGCTCAGTTGAGACGCTCTTTAGGTAGTTTCAGCCTGTTTCAGTCTTTTTCAGCCGAATGTGAGATTTTGTGGGGTTTTCAGAGAATACGCCAGCAGCCGAGAACGCCACATTTATGCAGCAGCTGGTCGAAGAGCGGCAGCGCTACTTGGAGAAACTCAACGAAGGTATGTACGCCTCGGGCGACGCGCAGCGGCCGTGCAGTCATGTCCGAGTGGTTAAGGAGATTGACTCGAAATCAATTGGGCTTTGCCCGCGTAGGTTCGAATCCTGCTGACTGCGTTAACGTTTTTTTCTTTTTTGTTCAGCAAATTTCGTATTTTTCAGGTCAATTCATCAACGATCAGAGGCGATTGGTTGAAGAGCTTCTCGATCCGAGCTTCTACGAGAAAACAGTGCATCCGAAGAAGGACTACACCCGTCCGACACGTGTCAATTTGAGCATGAGTTTGTACCAAATTCTGGATGTGGATGAGCACATGCAGAGCATCGAAGTCAACGTTTGGATGGTTCAACACTGGTACGACGAGTTTCTCGACTGGAACCCCAGGGATTACGGTATGATAAATCGGACTATTGTTCCTTATCATCAAATTTGGATTCCGGACACGTATCTCTATAATAGGTTCGTAGAGAAATCTGTACTTTTCGCTCCACAACTGAAATTGTTTTTCAGCGAGGAGTTGGAGCAGAAGAAGACGGAATCGTTGATGAATGCTCAACTCGAAACCGGTTACTGGAACCAGGGAAGAAACGGCGCCAAAGTGCAGCTGATGTTTCCGGCGATTTACAAGTTGTCGTGCCGAATGGACGTTCGATGGTTCCCCTACGACCGACAGAATTGCACATTCATCATTTCAAGTTGGACACACGACAAGGTAGGGGAAGACAAAAGACTAACGCAGTCAGCAGGATTCGAACCTACGCGGGCAGAGCCCAATTGATTTCGAGTCAATCTCCTTAACCACTCGGACATGACTGCACGTCCGCGGCGCCGGCGACCGGGCGCATATAAAAGCGCGCGCCCCCACCCCTCTCTCTCTCTCTCTTTCCTCATTCCCTCCCCGATTTTCTCTGCAGGAGACGATCGACTACTGGCCGCTCAGCTCGACGGTAAATCTCGGCAATATGGCGAGAAACGACGAGTGGGAGGTGATCAGCTTCGAGTTTGTGCGCGTCGAGGAGTCGTTCAAGTGTTGCGCGGCGCCGTGGGTGATGCTGTACGCGCATCTGGTGATACGCCGAAAACCGCTCTACTACATGATCAACCTCGTCATTCCCACCTCCATCATCACAATTGTCGCCGTCACCGGCTTCTTCACACCGACGTCTTCTTCCAGCGAACGCGACGAGAAGCTGTACGGCATTCAAAAGACGTGACGGGGGGTACAGTCAATTTTCCGATTCCAGGTACCTCGGCATCAACACACTGTTGACGATGTCGGTGATGATGTTGATGGTGTGCAATCAGATGCCGTCCACAAGCACCTACGTCCCTTTGATGAGTTGGTACTACATCGGAATCATCATGGTCATCGTCGTCGGCACATTTCTAGCCACTATCGTTCTAGGTGGGTCTCTGTACTGAAAATATGTGAAAAGTCTGAAAATTTGCAGGAATTCACGGTCAAAAACATTACAACAAGCCGATTTCCGATCGGGTTCGACGGATGATCTACAATCCCGTCGTCGAGTTTTTCATTTTGAGGCAAGTGCGCTCTATTGCAAAGAGTTCGGTAGAGCGGGATTGCATTTCATTAGAAAAGGTTCCGAAACTGGGGGAAAAATCTAATGATAATTCGGGCGAAACGATCGGAGTTTGATTTTCCAACGATGCTCCGTTCGTGGCAATACAACCGCGCACTGTTTAGCGCTCGTGAGTGTACAAACGGAGCATCGTTTAAATTGAATATAGCTCATTTCAAAGCGAAAGAAAAGCTCGTAAATCTACACCATGTTGTTTTTGCAACTTTGAGTTCTAAATCCGATGCCAAGATCAGTGGGTATCGCGGTGTGCAATAGAGCGTATTTGCTGACGTGGGCTCATTCTACCATTCTACAGTCAATCTAGATAACTGATCCAGATAGGTGCCAAACAAAGGGGCTCATAATGGTAATTACGGATCGATCAAGATAGGGACCAAGCAGGTGCGACCCACACAAAGGGGGCGGGGCTTATCTTGATAACTAATGATGACCTACATTCATGCGAGGAGAAAACAAGAAGGCAATAGTGGCGGTAGATCAAATTTCGATTTCCAGCCCGCCCACCTCACTATTGGATCTGTGGACCGAGTTCGGAGTGATTTCCGAGAAGCGACACTCGACGAACCTGGACCCGCTGCTGATGCAACACATCGATCCAGTTTCAGTGAGTGCCCCCCTTCCAGCGGTCACGTCTTCTCTCTGTCACGGCTTCTCCCCCTCCCCCTCTTGTGTCGCTTCGTCTCTCTCTCTTTCTTTTGTCCGTTTGCCTCTCCCTCCCGCTCCGCCCGCCACCTCCGGTTTCAGCACACGACACCCGATCCGCACCACTTCTTCGGCTCCATCTCGTCGCAAATGAACGATCTTCAGTCGACCTACAGCTACACGGCACGTCTGGCGACCATCACGCGACAGTACACTCAACATGTAAACTGTTTTTCTTTTTGGTTTTCAGCCCCCCATTTCCGGTAATAGTGAGGTCCACCGTGAGCTTGGGTTTTCAGAGGTCATATCTTGAAAACTAGAAGAGCTGGAAAAAAGTTGTCAACTGCTGAAATATAGCTGACAATGTGAGGAACATTTTGTTAGTTGACAACTTTTTTGCAGCTCTTCTAGTTTTCAAGATATGCGCGCTGAAACTCAATCTTATGGGGGGTCGAACTATTACAGGAAAAACGGCACATAACCTGTGTTTTTCCCTCTCGTTCTCTCGTTTTGTGACCTATTTCTGTTAGCGTTCCGTCAAAAAGTCTAAAAATCTGAAAAGTGATGACACCTCCTGAATTCTCTGTGCTTGCCACGTCACACCTGGTCGTACTTTGTGTGTGTGTATAGAAGAAGAATGTAGTGAACTGTAGAGCGAAAAATAGAAAGTGACGGGTTTGAAATAATGGGAAATAACTATTTAATATGTAATAGGTACCCAAAACGGTGAAATTGATGAAAAACGGCGAATTTCAGGCGAAAATGAAGGCGTTGCGAAAGAATCAGTACCGAATGAGTATGGACACGAGTCAGGCGAGAAGTGTCAAAAAGCAGAAGATGCAGAGGAGGTTTGGCTGAAAATAGTGTCTGAAATTGCGATTTGCAACATTTTGTTGCAAACTTTCAACTATTGCGAAATCTCAAAGTTTGAGAAAATTCAAATTTTCGCGCCAAATTCATTGGGGCGCAATTGCGACTCAAGAGAATACGATGTGAAAGCGGTGTTGCAAATTTTTGAATGTTTGCTCTTTTTTGGGCTCAATGGAGCGCATTTGCACTTCGCGAGTATCCGATGTGGAATTGTTGCGAAATAGTGAATTTTGAAAGTTCAAATTTTCCCGCCAATTTCATTAGAGCGCGCTGGCACGTGGAAAACATCAAATTGAAAAGTTGGTTGCAAATGTTCAACTGTTGCGAAATCTCGAAATTTGCGAAAATTCAAATTTTCGCGCCAATTTCAATAGAGCGCAATTGCACTTCAAGTTGTTTCAGATGCTCCCTGGAGTGGGAATTCCTTGCAAACGTGCTCGACCGCATTCTGCTCACCGTCTTCTGCGGCTTCACGTTCGCCGTTTTCCTCATCCTCATCGGCTTCGACTCGTTTTTCACAGTCCACATCAAAAGTTCGGAGAGGTCCGTCTGAAAGTCAGTCTGAAACCGATTTGGAATCTTAAAAACGGAACAATCAGCGAAGAACAAGAAAAAACAAGAAATATCGGGAAAACAGTCCCCCCCTTTCCGATTCGTGTCATCATGTCCCCCCTCTTTCATTTGTGTAAAAATAATAAAAAAACCATCAATCCAATAAATCACTCGTTTATTCAGTGGAGATCCCGGATTTTCAGCACAAAATTTCAGCCAGCCATTCTTATTTTCGCTCGCGATATCTGACGGCGTGCATGAGCCCAATGGCCGGGTTCAGATTGCTGAGCACATTTTTGAGCCGGTCATACGATCCGTTGTCGGTTTCGTCCAAATCCACGTTTTCCGACACGTTTCGGCTGAAAATGTGAAGGTTTATATGAATAGGTGGGAAGGTGTAGATCAAAAGAGGTAGATCAAATATGTCATTTTTGATCTACCAATGTATCTCGAGAACCAAAAGAGCTATCAAAAAGTTGTCAACTACAAAGTTGTAGCTCTTCTTGTGCTCTTTAACTTTGCTCTTTTGGTTCTCGAGATCAAATGGTAGATCAAATGCCAAGTACTGTATATCAAAAGGAAACCGCAAAGTTCTCACCTGTCGGATCCCGAATGATGATTCGGTTTGTTGGCGCGATAAAGTGTGAAGGCGTTCGTGGCAGAAGACGTGAGAATGGCGAGAAGAACGATGAAAACCAGGAAGAAACGAGGCGACGACATCTATTTGTGTGTATGTGTTTGGCGGGAAATAGAGTGAGAAGAAGACACGCACAAAGGCCATTTTGTACACACCTTCTCTCTTCCCATTGAGTGGGCGGAGCCTGTTTGGGTGATGTGATCAGCGTCGATCAGTCGACGACATCATCAAGAAGAAGAAGAAGACGTGAGGTTCACGTGCCGAATTCATGTGAATTCGTGCAAGATTGTGATCGCAGTGATACCCGAATTTTTGGCGCGCGCGCGCGCGCACGTAGATCACAGTTCACAGAACGATTTATTGAAAGTATGTGGTAGGTCAAAATGGTTTTCCCATTTGAATTTATGCTTCGACATCATTATCGCTATTATTGTTATTATTAGTAGAAGTAGTTCCAGTAGTACTGACAGATTTGTGTTCGCCATTCCGACGCTCAAAGATCGGATCGAGGGCGGCGAGGTCGACTCCCTTCGTGTCGGGAAGGAAGAAGCACGAGATGAGCAGCGAGACGACGCCGATGGAGCACACGACGGCGTACGGCGCCGGCTTGTAGATGTCCGACAGGTAGGCCATTTGGGGCGCCAGCAGGGCTCCGACACGGGCCAGCAGCGAGCACGTGCCGAGACCGATTGTGCGGATTCGGGTGGGGAATGTTTCGGCGGCGACGAGATAACACGCGTCCCACGTGAGCTCGATGAACGAGGCGCCGATGATGTTGATGATGATGACTGGAAACAGAAACATACTGGAATGGGTATAGCTTACAGGTGAGAAATACGCAGTCTTACTTCATGTTTCTTTTTGATCTACATCACTAGCCATTTGATCTACTATTGTATCTCGAAAACCCAAAGAGATATCAAAAAGCTGTCAACTGCAAAGTTGTAGCTCTTTTTGTGCTCTAGAACTTTGTAGTTTGTAACTTTTTTATAGCTTTTCTGGTTCTCGAGATACAGTAGTAGATCAAATGGCAAGTACTACGTACTGGCAAGATTTCGAGATCCCTGTCCTGAGCAGTCAGTTTCGGGAGCCATCATCAGAGCCATTATCGCCGTGTAGCAGACGATCATCGCGATTTGTGGAAACTGATGAAGACGTCGACGGTCAAAGGAGGGGATGTAGGTGTCGAGCAGGAATATTGACTGGAAAACAACAGGGCTTCTGGAATTCCAGGACAATGGAAGTGTAACTTACAATCTTCGAAAGGGCGATGGCGGCGGCCGAAACAAACTGGCTCAAATAGAAGTTGCCGTCGAGATTACCCGAGCTCAGGTCGGCTCCGAACGACGAGAGGCCAGTGGAGAACCACAAAGAGCCGACGACGATGGTACGGTAGGCGATGGGCCACGCAGTGAACAGGTCTCGGATCGTGTAGATCTTCGTGTCTTTCTGTTCCAGCTTCGAGTCCTCGATCCCTTCCGATGCTTCTTCGAAAGGCAACCCGGACAGCCAGGCGACCCTTTTCTCTGCTTTTCTCGCCTCGTGAACGCGTTTCTTGGTGCGATACCATTTGGGCGACTCGGGAAGGATCAGGAGGATCGGAAGGATCGGAACTGAGAGTAACGAGGTGGCGATGGCTGCCGACCGCCAGTAACCGCACAGAAAACAGACAAAGGTGAACACCAGACGGGCGTAACCCTGGAAAATAGTGAGTGGAAACACTTGAAAGAGTTTGGGAACCTAGGCCACGGCCTTTGACACTTTGGGTCTCGACTGGAAAATAATTACAGAAAGGCCGTGGCCTACGTTCCCAAATTCTTGGTAATGTCCACAACAAGATACTTACCCAATTGAAGAATGTTCTCATGAACACTCTCTGCTCGGGTTCTATGAATTCCAGAATATAAGAGTAGAAGACGATCATGATGCATGCTACGGAGGTGCCACATATGAAGAGGAAGACGGCGAATATCTGCCACGTGGGAGCGAAGCCTGTTAAAAAAGGATTCGATCAGGATGAGATTCGAACTCACGCGGGGAAACCCCAATGGATTAGCAGTCCATCGCCTTAACCACTCGGCCACCTGATCACAAACCGTCCGCCCCCTATTTGCATGCAAGTGTTCGGGAAAGAGACCCACCAGAAGCAACTCCGAACACGATACCGACAGAGATTCCGAAGAAAGACACTGGCTTCCGGCCGAAATGATCGCCCAGATGACCGTAAGTGATGGCTCCGACGAGCACTCCGATGAACTGGATCGTGGCGACCCACGCGGCGTCGTAGGCCGCCGAGCCGCACATCATGTCAAAGTCCTGCACCATCGAGTGGAACGGAGCCGGCTCAATGAGCACACTCGAGCAGTTCTTCAGCTCCGCGCATATCTCTGATCTTCAGGAAACTCATTTCCAGCCTTTTCCCAAACAAAAAACTTACTTTGTTAGTTTACATTTGGGTTTCGAGAACTGAAAGTTGGAATCAGCGCAACTCAGAGAGGGCGAATAATTGTAGAATATCTGCAATTTCAGCATTTTCAGCCTGAACGTGTAAATGGAAGAAAAACTGACCGGAAAAATGAGTTGACAGGCGAAAAACAGTGCGAATTGCCATAAAACAAAGCATAAAATATGGAACCGGTTGATTTTCAGGAACGCCGTCATCTCATTCCAGACTGAAACTCGACTGGAAGAGGCTTCTTCCTCTTAAAAACTGGAGAAAAAAGACTATAAATTACATTTGTGGTCGTCGCTATCAGTGCCGAGTTGAAAAGATTAAAAAATTAAAATATGAGGCACTCTCTCTCTCGTTTTCTCATGCTATTTCGCTTTTTTCTGAATTCAAGGAACTATTTCGTCAGCTCACGAAATTGGGGGACGAAAAAAGAATAAAGAGCGAAATGATGTGGGCTGCAAACTCACTTTTTCACCTATTTTTACATTTTAAAACGTCTTTCTGATTAACTTTTTTACCAAATGACTGGGCTTTCAGCTTTCAGCATGGATATCTTGAAAACTGGAAGAGATAGAAAAAAGTTGTCAACTATTGAAATGTAGCTGACAATATAAGGAACATTTTGTTAGTTGACAACTTTTCCCTATTATCGGTTCGCCGTCTGCATTGGGAAATCCTACGGTTGTCGAAAAACCGCGTACGCGTACGCAATTGCGGACTTAGCGCTTCTTACCGTAGTTTGAGCGATAAAAAAGTAAACTTTTTTTCGAATTTCTCCTTCATTCGCTTGTTTTTTCACAAAAAAAACCCAAGGAGTGTTGAAAAAAGGCGATAAAATAGAGAAAAGATCATCATTTGCCGTAAAAACAGGCGAATGAAGGAAAAATTCGAAAAAAGTATTCTTTTTTATCGCTCAAACTACGGTAAGAAGCGTTAAGTCCGCAATTGCGTACGCGTACGCGGTTTTTCGACAACCGTAGGATTTCCCAATGCAGACGGCGAACCGATAATAGCTCTTCTGGTTTTTATGATATGGCCTCTGAAACTCAAACCTTATGGGAGCCACTCTAATACAGAAAATACGGCGTTTAGCTCGACGTACTGGGATTATTCTAGAAGTTAATTTTTCACATATTTATTTACAATTTCTTCGAAATAGCAATATTATGCGCAATTGTCGACAATGGTCAGCCTCGGCGCGGCCATCACTCCCGTCATTTTCCGCTGAATCACAATGTTCTCGGTGACGCTCTTCTTGCGATTGTAGTCGAGCTCCTCGGTCGGATCGAGGGCGGCGAGGTCGACTCCTTTGGTGTCGGGAAGGAAGAAGCACGAGATGAGCAGCGAGACGACGCCGATGGAGCACACGACGGCGTACGGCGCCGGCTTGTAGATGTCCGACAGATAGGCCATTTGAGGCGCGAGCAGGGCTCCGACGCGGGCCAGCAGCGAGCACGTGCCGATTCCTGGAAAAAGGTGGGTCTTGAGCGGAAGAGAGACTTTTCATTGCAGATTTACGAGAGTTTTGTTTTTTTTTTACCTTCATTGAAAAATATTTTTGAAATTAACTGTAACTTTGTCAATTCCACCTGCCGCTTTCCGGAAAAAAGAAGAAAAAATATATTTTTTCGAAATATTTGGCGCCTTTTTTCTGAGAACGATGCTCCGAAATGACGCAATCCGTCATTGTTTATCATAAATTTCTAAACACCGTTTTTCGACCGAATTTTCACCCAAAAAAGGTTTTTTTGTCAATCTTCTTCCTCTTTTTCCATATAATTCTGTTCCGCTCTACTCTGATTTAAATTACTGAAAAAAGGAACTTGTTTCATACCGATTGTTCGAATTTTAGTAGGGAAACACTCGACGGCGACGAGATAGCAGGCGTCCCACGTGATTTCGATGAACGAGACGCCGATGATGTTGACGATGATGACTGGAAACAAAAAGAGTAGTTTCAGATGAGTTTTTCTCTTATTTTCTCTAAAATCTGTAATGGGCTCACTTGCAAGATCTCTGGCCCCTTGGCTGCTGCAGTCGGATTCGGGTAGAACCATCAGAACCATGATGCCCAGGTAGCAAATGATCATCGCGATTTGTGGAAACTGATGAAGACGTCGACGGTCGAAGGAGGGAATGTAGGTGTCGAGCAGGAAGACAAACTGTGAAAAAGACGGGTCTGGAAAAGTTTCAGCCCGAGACTTACAATCTTCGCGAACGCCGTTACTGCGCCGGAGACGAACTGGCTCAGGTAAAAGTTCCCAGCCAGATTTCCAGAGTTCAAATCGGACCCGAAAGCGGACAAGCTGGTGGAGAACCACAAAGAGCCGACGACGATGGTACGGTAGGCGATGGGCCACGCAGTGAACAGGTCTCGGATCGTGTAGATCTTCGTGTCTTTCTGTTCCAGCTCCGAGTCCTCGATCCCTTCCGATGCTTCTTCGAAAGGAAATCCGGACAGCCAGGCGACCCTTTTCTCGGCTTTTCTCGCCTCGTGAACGCGCTTCTTGGTGCGGTACCATTTGGGCGACTCGGGAAGGATCAGAAGGATCGGAAGGATCGGAACTGAGAGTAACGAGGTGGCGATGGCTGCCGACCGCCAGTAACCGCACAGAAAACAGACGAACGTGAACACCAGACGGGCGTAACCCTGGAACATTTTTAGAAAATCATATATTGACAATGACAGAAAATAGTGTGAAGTACCCAATTGAAGAAGGATCGCAAGAAGACACGTTGTTCCGGTTCGATAAACTCGAGAATGTAGGCGTAGAAGACGATTAGAATCGAGGCGATAGAAGTTCCAACGATGAACCGGAAGACGGCGAATATCTGCCACGTGGGAGCGAAGCCTGTCAAAAGAGGATTCGATCAGGATGAGATTCGAACTCACGCGGGGAAACCCCAATGGATTAGCAGTCCATCGCCTTAACCACTCGGCCACCTGATCACAAACCGTCCGCCCCCTATTTGCATGCAAGTGTTCGGGAAAGAGACCCACCAGAAGCCACTCCGAACACGATACCGACAGAGATTCCGAAGAAAGACACTGGCTTCCGGCCGAAATGGTCGCCCAGATGACCGTAAGTGATGGCTCCGACGAGCACTCCGATGAACTGGATCGTGGCGACCCACGCGGCGTCGTAGGCCGCCGAGCCGCACATCATGTCAAAGTCCTGCACCATCGAGTGGAACGGAGCCGGCTCAATGAGCACACTCGAGCAGTTCTTCAGCTCCGTGCATATCTCTGATCTGAATTGTTTCTGCTTCCATTCCAGGTTCAATGAGGCTATGAAATGTTTCTTTTTCTGGCGCGAAGGAAGTCAAATACAAAGTGCACTGTGTTTTGTGACTGTAGTCGTCACTTCCACTTGTTTAACTGGTCGCCAGAGCACAATGAGCCCTGAGTGAGCTCCACGGAGCACTATTTGACCGGTGTGGTCTTCTCGGTGCAAGGTACAATTCTCATGTGCTCTTTTTCACGTGACGACAAGGATTATGATTTTTAAAACACTCACTTGGAAAGTTTACATTTGGGTTTCGAGAACTGGAAATTAGAATCTTGGCATGACAAACTCGGCGAGAAATTGTAAAATATCTGAAATTTTCAGATTTTGGAATTTTCAGCTTTAGTTTCAGCATCAATAAGCTTACCGAAAATATTTGTTGGCAACAGAAGAAAAGTGCGAATTGCCAAAGCACGAAACAGAGCCAATGGAAGCGATTTGTGTTGAGAAAACTCATACTTTATTGGCAAAGATTGGCACAAAAATAAGAGAAAAAGATCGCGGAATCCTTGTAATACCGGTCGTTATCAGAAGGAAAATGGGCGAGTATAAAATGGAGTCTTTGAAATATGGTCTCGTTCGACCGTAGACCGATTACGACGATTGCGGTGCAAACATCAGGCCGAATGTGACAATTCGAATGGGCGCTTATCACTCGAAACGTGACAAATTATCGGAAGGCAATGCGGGCAGAGAAGCGGCCGAAAGTGGACGACACGGAGTTGTGACTCTTTGCAGATTGGCTCGAAATGGCCTTTGAAATGAGGGAAGCTGCGAATGGAATACTAGAGCGGTACCCGAACAGTTTGGGTTTCAGAGGCCGTATCTTGAAAGCTAGAATGGATGCGAAAAAGTTGTCAACTGACAAAATTTTCCTTGCTCTGTGAGCTATATTTCGATTGTTGACAACTTTTTTCTAACTCTTCTAGTTTCCAAGATATCATCGGTTCGCCGCCAGGCATTGGGAAACGTGTAAAAGTCTGCAAACACCGCGCGATGCCGCTTACCGTACTCTGGGCGATGATAATTCAAATTTTCTGGTTCAATTATTGCTCTTTTTCGGTTTTTTTTACCGCAAATATTTGTGTTTCACCGTAATTTTCACTTTAAACAAAACGAATTGTGTCTAAAAAGTGTTATTTCCATTGATTTATAGAGAGAAACGCAAAAATGTTCGTATCTTTCAGCTTTTTACTTCGAAACGCATGTTTTTCGCTTCCGAACCGCACGTATGCTCTTTTTTCAGTGTTAATCACCCCGCGGACGTCGAAACAGTCGGAATAGCCATAATATGCTATCTGGAAGCTGAAATACGAGCCATTTGGCCGGGGGTGAGACTTTCAGCATCGATCTGCTCGTTGACTTGATTCTTAAGGCTCCGGTTTAAAAAAACCCGAAGGCAGCAATGTGTTTTCTCCACAAAAATCGGCAACAATATTCAAATTGAATCTTGGAAATATTTAAGATGAACTCGTATTCTCTGATGTTCGACAGGCCCGCCCGGCTTCTGAAATAAATTCTTTCAGCACTCATATCTTGAAAACTATAAGAGATGGAAAAAAGTTGTCAACTAACAAAAAGTAGGTAACGAACCAAGAAATATCTTGTTAGTTGACACCTCTTCCCTATCTCTTCTAGTTCTTAAGATATGGTCTCTGAAACACTAATTTGCTCCATCTTGCACTTTCACGGCGAAAAGTCGAGAAAGCAATTCGCAAAAGAGCACATCTTCCGTTATGAGCTCGTCTAAGCAGGTCCTCATCCCGCTCCCCTTACTCTTTCGTTCCATCCCCCCTCAAATCGGCTAATCCATGTCCTTCCTTCCCTTCGCTTCCCTTCCTCCATCCACCCCCTCCGCCCTCCGAAAACCCGCTCACTATAGTGTGACCGACTGCAATTAAGTCGGTCGTCATGGTGCGCGCGCGCGTGTGCGCGTGCTACTGCGGAGAGAAGGACGGAGCACCGGAACACCCGGCACCTGGCCCTTCTTCTCCCTCTCCTCCTCCCTTTCGTGCTCCGGCTTCTTCTGCTTCTCCACTACATATTCGATCGTTTCTGTCACGCGATCCGGTCCCGAATTCCTGCTTCGTGGCTTTTCCCCTGGATTCGTGAGGAATGATAAAGTTTTCGTTTTCTAAGAAGCCAGTCTGACGTGGAGAGCGGGGGCTCCAAGAGTGGCCGGAGCAATTTTGGAGCATTTTCCCCCCATTTTGCTGTGCCTGTCATTCGCATCCCATTCATCATCAGTCGCCCTTTTGTCCCTACGTCTTCTCCTCCTTTTGTCGTCGTCGTCGTCCCGACTATTCTGGAGCTCAATGTCATCCTGCTCTCATTGTGAATTCTGAATTTCAAAGTGTCCTTCTTTCGCTGCAAAAAGGTGCCCTTTTTTCTCACACATACATATTCAGTCCCCTCACCTCACCTCATCTATTTGCATTAATATTGACTCTTCCGCTTCAGAAGTGTGAGCGGTGAGCACGCCGATGGGGGCAGTCGAGAGAAGAGCCCAGGTGTGCTCACGGAGCCCCCCGCGAGCACAAGCTCGCGCGCGCGCGCGTCGCCTCTTCCCGCTCCGTCACATCGTTTTACCCGCGCAGCCTCTAACCACCAGAAAAGGAGGGGTATAGCAGAGAGAGCACACCTGCATATTCGTTTTCACTTTTTTTATACGACTCCCTCTGGCTCCATGTTTGCACTTTTTTTTTGGTTGAATATGCAGCAGTTTCTAGTGGAGGGCAAAACACAAAATTGCACATTTTCAGTTTTGAAAATCGATATACTGAGAAAAAGGGAGGCTTAGATAATATATAGTGGGTCTGCTAATTTTGGGTCTGCTAATTTGGGTCTGCTAATGTGGGTCTGCTAGAATGGGTCTGCTAGGGTCTGCTGGGTCTGCTAATATGGGTCTGCAAACTTGGGTCTGCTAGGTTTGGGTCTGCTAGGGTCTGCTGGGTCTGCTAACGTGGGTCTGCAAACTTGGGTCTGCTAGGATATTGGGTCTGCTAATGTGGGTCTGCTAACGTGGGTCTGCAAACTTGGGTCTGCTAGATTGGGTCTGCTAACTTGGGTCTGCTAAGATGGGTCTGCTAATGTGGGTCTGCTAACGTGGGTCTGCTAACTTGGGTCTGCTAGATTGGGTCTGCTAACTTGGGTCTGTTAGATTGGGTCTGCTAACTTGGGTCTGCCATTTTGGGTCTGCAAACTTGGGTCTGCATTTCGGGTCGTCTAGACAAGGAAAACAATTTCCAGCGCCCTCTCCATCATATTTTCCCGCGAATCTCTCAAATCGTTCTCCGAATCATCGCTATTCTGATTTCTTCCATTTTTCTCTGAAATCGCGACAAATACATCAGACCAGCAATTCGTATCTCAAAGTATGAATAATATTGTATATACACTTGTGTGGGAGTGGAAAACTGGTTTTCTGTCTCCCATGTTCAAGCCCCCCCCCCCCTTCCATTTCCTGGCCCTTTCGCTGTCTGCGCCCTCCCCACTCTCTCCCTAGCCCCCTAATTACCTGCTATTCACTGAGAGAGAGAGAGAGTCTCAATATTATTGTTATTTATGGTCACTAGTCCAGTGTTGTTGCATTGAGCTCCCCCTTAAATAGGAATGAGACTTTCAGATTTTTTATTTCTCTTTCACAGTCAGAAAATTTCCAAGAAAATAAAAAATATAAAAACGGAAGTTTTTTTCTTTTTTTCCTCTAAATTCTAAATTCCCATGGAAGCCACTTTTAGGATTTCACAAAAAATTTCAAAATTTTCAAAATAAAATGCATAGTGATTTTCGAACTTTTGAGCTTATTTCCGATTCGCTGACTTTCTCTCTCCCGGCCATCCGAACTTCCTATATGTTTGCCCCCCCCCCCCCCCCCTCCTTTGATGACGTGGCATCCAAAGAGCCGCCCGTTGCTTGCTCAGCGCGAGAAGACGACGTCTTCTAATCCCGTCGTCGAAAACACGTTTTGATAGGCTTATCACCGCCCTCCCACTCGATTTCTCCCACTTCAATCTCTTCTATTTTTCGTGCCAAAAGAGAAAAACCGACGAAATAAGAAGGGGAAACCAATCTTGTTACGTAGTAGTGGCACCCCGTCGAATAAGAAAATATTACATTTTACACTCTTTCACCTTATTTTTTCCCCGATTTGTCGTTTTTTGTTGATGTGTGTAACGCGTCACGTGACCGATTTCATGAATCGCGGTTGTTGGCATCAGATTCAGGACGCAATGTCAATTACAACGATGCTCCGTTTGTATACACTCACCGGCGCTAAACAGTGCGCGGTTGCATTGTAACAAACGGAGCATCGTTGGAAACTCAATTATCAATAGAGCGCATTTGCACCTGCTCACCAGACTGCGAAAGAATGTGTGCACTTTAGCAGCAGCGAATACATATTTGACCTATGAACAGAAGAGGGAGGAAGAATCGAAATTCTCTTTCGTCGTGTCTTTTAGTGCTCATTGAGCCGTGAGCAGGCAGCTGGAAAAGGGAGAGAGAGAGAGAGAGTTGGCGGCTCTTTTTGACGGCGTCGCGGAGCCAAAAGAGTAACCCGACACACTCACTCACGAAACTCGTCTGTCCTTTTTTGCTCTTCGCGCCAAAAAACCTATAATTTTAGTGTGATTTTTGAAAAGTTTCTTGAAAAACGACCCTCAAGCCCACTTCCAGTTCCTCGTTTTCTTGGTTTATTTTTATTTTTAGCCCTCTTTTTCCTTTTTTTTCCTTTTTTTTTCGTCTGTCATTCACATTTCCATCAACACTGACTTGAAAACGGAAAAGAGAGAGAGAGAGAGTTTGAAGAACAATGGAAAAAAAAGAAAAAGAGAAGAAGAAGAAGAAGACAGGTTGACGTCAAGAATTCCGTCAAGGAAGCAGATTATCTGCCGATGGCTCACCGAGCACAACTGATTCTTCTTGTTCCTCGTTTTTTATTTTCTTTTTTCCCCTGCCGGCTTTGGAGTATTTATAAAGCTGATCAGCGGCTTTGCTGAAAATCTTTCACAATTTTTAGAAATTCTAGGAAATTTCCGGGGATTGGGTCTGCTAGGAAGGCTCCAGGACGCCTAGTTTTGCTCTTCCGAATGAGCCCAAAGTTAAAGAAATCATTAAATCAGGTGATGATCACACTGGGGAACCTAACAACAAATCACCTAGTAAGATAAGATGTTGGCCCACTGTGACCATGTTTTTTTTTTTTGGAAATTTGGGAAATTGAAAACAAAAATTCAATGAGCGGGAGCTTAAAACGTGCGAGGCTTGCAAATTGGCCACGCCCCCAAATTTCGGCATACGTAAAATTTCCCACACAGGAATGGGTCTGCAAACTTGGGTCTGGTAGATTTGGGTCTGCTAACTTGGGTCTGCTAGATTTGGGTCTGCTATCTTGGGTCTGCTAGAATGGGTCTGCTAGACTTGGGTCTGCTAGCAATGGGTCTGCTACGAATGGGTCTGCTAGACTTGGGTCTGCTAGCAATGGGTCTGCTACGAATGGGTCTGCTAGATTTGGGTCTGCTATCTTGGGTCTGCTAGAATGGGTCTGCTAGACTTGGGTCTGCTAGCAATGGGTCTGCTACGAATGGGTCTGCTGGGAATGGGTCTGCTAGACTTGGGTCTGCAAACTTGGGTCTGCTAGGAATGGGTCTGCTATTTCGGCGATCAGCCAACCTTTTCAACAGTAGTCGCGCATCTGTGAGTAACATAATTAGGGGCTTGCCATCGGACCGAATCGGGTCTTCACTCCGCCTTCTCTCCGTCTCTCCCCCATTCGGTTGCCATGACAGCTTCTTCAGTCTGTCCCCTTTCCGTCTCTCTCTCTCTCTCAGTTTCCGGTCTCTCTCCCCACCTTAATCGATGCTCCGTCTCTCATTTTCTTCCCTTTCCCCCGTCTCGTCTGCCCCTTTTTTTCAACGAGTTCCCTTTTTTCTTCCATATTTTTGTTTGTTTTCAGCTGGCCACACGGGTAGTGAGAATAAGAAAAAAGGAATGATGAACGAAGAAGTCGACACGCATATTCACGAGAAATTCGACCTGCAGGTACCGAAAGCGACGATTTTCAGACAAATGCTCAAAATCGGAAATTTTCAGAAGCGTCTCGGAAAAGGAGCTTATGGTATTGTATGGAAAGCCTACGACAGGCGGTCTCGAGAGACTGTGGCCCTCAAAAAAGTGGGCTCCCCCCATCGTATTTCAGACAAATAGGCTGGAAATCTTTTCAGATCTTCGACGCATTCCGAAATGCGACGGATTCACAGAGAACGTTTCGAGAAGTGATGTTCTTGCAAGAATTCGGAAAACATCCCAACGTCATCAAACTTTTCAACATCTTCAAAGCGGATAATGACAAGTATGGGGGAGAGCCTCTCGGCTGAAAATATGTGCTGAAAGTCAATGTGCACATTTTCAGAGACATCTATCTGGCGTTCGAGTTCATGGAAGCCGACTTGCACAATGTCATCAAGAAGGGATCGATTCTGAAAGAAGTCCATAAGCAGTACATTATGGCTCAGCTCTTCCGAGCAATCCGGTTTTTGCACTCTGGCAATGTGCTCCACAGGTTGGAATTGGTCTGAAAGTGCGGTAGAGCGCACTTGCCCCAAATGACGATTTACGAGTGATCGCTGCAACTTCGGCGAATTTCTAGGATTCCAAAGACTAGACTATTCCTATTTCATGCCACGTCATCTCATCCATCCCATTTCCATGTCCACGTGCAAAAAAAGACCGGAACTATGTACTTCCGTTTCTTCGGTCGGAAATGCAACATTCCACTTCCATTCAAAATTGCACTTATTATCCCGTTCTTTTTTCACACTTTCACCCCTTTTTTTCGTTTTGCAGGGATTTGAAGCCGTCGAATGTGCTTTTAGATGCGGATTGTCACGTCAAACTGGCAGATTTCGGGCTCGCGAGGAGCCTGTCTTCGGTAGGAATTCCGGGGGTTTTCTTGGGTCTGCTATTATCTGTTTATCTTCTCGTGAACCCTGGCCCAAAAATTGGCGGTCTGGTCTCGCAGCGAAAAGCGGTCAACATTCCCGCGCGCACGGGATTTTCAAAGTTTTAAATTTCTAGCGAAACGCGCTGTAATAATTCGTTTTTTTTTTTCTTATTTTTTATCAGAATTTTTATTTTAATATTTGTGGAAAGAAGACCGAAATTCCGATTCAAAAAATTAGAAAAAACGGCTGATTACAGCGCATTTTGAAAATCCCGCGCGCGGAAGTTTTGACCGCTATTCGCTGCGAGACCAGCCCGACAATATTGGGCCCAGTGGTCACGAAAAGATAAGCAGATAATAACTTGGGTCTGCTAGACTTGGGTCTGGAAATTTGGGCCTGGGAACATTTGAACTTCCTTTATTTCAGCTTGAGGACTACCCTGAAGGCCAAAAAATGCCCGATCTGACGGAATACGTGGCTACTCGCTGGTATCGAAGCCCTGAAATTCTTCTGGCCGCCAAGAGATACACTAAAGGAGTGGATATGTGGAGCCTCGGATGCATCTTGGCTGAAATGCTGATTGGTAAGAGAGAATAGACAACCTCAAATAATCATTTCCTTCATTTTCAGGCCGCGCTCTATTCCCCGGATCCTCGACGATAAACCAGATCGAGAGGATCATGAACACGATCAACAAGCCGACTCGGTCGGATATCGCAAGCATCGGAAGCTACTACGCGGCGAGTGTCCTCGAAAAGATGCCCCAAAGACCCCGAAAGCCACTGGACCAACTGATGGCTCCCCACAATCCAGTCGCCATCGACATGGTGCAAAGGTAGATCAAAACCCCCCTGTTTTCTGCCAATTCCCGCCTTTTTTCTTTCCTTCAGGCTTCTCGTTTTCGCGCCACAAAGACGGCTAACCGTGGAACAGTGTCTCGTCCATCCGTTCGTCGTCCAGTTCCACAACCCTTCCGAAGAGCCGACACTTCCCTACGAAGTCTATCCACCGCTTCCCGATCACATTCAGCTGAGTGTCGACGACTACAGAAACCGTCTTTACGAGATGATCGATCAGAAGAAAGCCAGCTACAAGAGGATACAGCACGATAGGATTAGATCGGTTAGTTATGGGTGCTAGACTTGGGTCTGCTAGGATTGGGTCTGCTAGACTTGGGTCAGCTTGACTACAAACTACATCATTTGGGTCTGCTAGCTTGGGTCTGCTAGACTTGGGTCTGCTAGACTACAAACTACATCACTTGGGTCTGCTAGACTTGGGTCTGCTAGCTTGGCCTTCTAACTTGCTTTTGAGCTATGCAACTTCAAGACAGTAGCCCTGATTGAATTTCAGCTGAAAATATTAGTTTACTGAAACCTGATTCAATTACCTTCACCTTCACCTTCATTCCCACTTCCAGATCGGCGAGCGTGACAAAAGTCGGGCTCCGATCGCGCAGGCCGAGTGCAGTGACACTGACTACGATACGGCGCGAAGTCTGCAGCGGACGACGTCACTCGACAAGAACAACCTCTCGCAAGACTCGAGCACGAGCACTTTACGAGGTTTTGCCGGTGGAGCGCACTTCCAACCCCGCAATTTGTCGGTTAAAGATCGCGCCCAGTCGGCGGAGAGTCGGACGTCGAAAGACAGTGCCGAGATGAAGAATGGCAACGGGACGACGCCGAATAGCACGAAACAGAGAAGACGTTCCGTCGAGCGATCTCGCATTTTTGCCAATATTAAGCCTTCGAAAATACTCCATCCTCACAAATTGATCTCTAATTATTGATTTTTCGCCCGGTTTTCAGATTTTTTCCATGAAAATTGATATTTCAAACTAAAAACTTGCAAAAAAACTTTAAATTTCCTCCCAGTTAACCCCATTCATTTGAATATTTTTCCTCTATTTTCCACTTTGCATTTAGTTTTTTTTTGTTTTGTTTTCGCGGTTCTAGTCAAAACAAAAGTTTGTGTTTTTCCCAATAATAACAGAAAAAAAAGCAACTAGTGTCTTTGTGATGGTCGTTTTTGCGCGGTTATAGAACCACTTTCATAGAGAGAGTACGTCCTTTTTTCTTCGTCGTCTGCTTGTTCAAAAAAAAAACATTTGTTCGAGACGGGTGTTCAATGAATGATTTCTTCATTTTTTGACGTTTTGGGTGTGCTAGATTTAGGCAGAGTGGCGGGTTTTTGGCCCGGCTAGCGGGCTTTCACGAGCCGGGCCTAGGCGAATACTCTTAAAACCGGCCCGTGATCCAAACATCAAATCTTAAAGTGTGCGGGATTTGACCAATTTTTGATGAGTTTACCTCTTAAGGTCACAAAATGACCGCAAACTACTTTTTTAAAAATTATTACTAGAAGTTACCGTAAAACCTGTATAAGAACGGCATGCCGGTCTAATTTTCAACCCTCTAATTTCAAAATGAAATTTCGAAAATCGACAGGGGGGGGACCCTTACGATTTTGGCGTTTTCAAATAGAGGTGCCAGTCAAATACAGGTTTTACGGTAATTTGTGATTATGAATGTTCCAGTTGCCACAAAAGCACTGTTCGGTTTGTATCTATTTGTCCCTCTCACTCTGGCCACGAGACCGAGAGATGGAGACGCACGAAGGAGACAAGGTCCCTCAGCCCGTGAGAGGCGGAGTCTCTGGATAGTCGGGCTACCACCAACCCTCTCTATACTCATGCTTATCCTGAATAACCATTGGGCAGGCCTTACAGACCGATAGTACCAACCGGCACTATCATATGTATGATACAATTAACACATGTTTTAAAATATGTTTTAAAATATAAATAAAAGTTGAAAGTTTAGCAGCTAGGCCCGGCCCGGCCTGTCGCTAATCTGGGTTTATTATGGCCTCGTTTTGTGAACAACGATGGTCCGCAAACACCGCCACACCTTTTCTTGATTTTAACTTTGCGGTGTTTGCGGACCATCGCTGTTCACAAAACGAGGCCATAATATTTATGTCTGCTTGACTTGGGTCTCCTTACTTTGGACCTTCTATCCTGTGCCCCCGGTCCCCTTCACTAACCTAGTTGAATATGCGGGAGTACCCCGCAATAGAACTTTCCGGAATAGAACCGGGACGTAATAGAACTCACCCCGCAGTAGAACTCGCCGGAATAGAACTCGCCGGAATAAAACTCGCCGTAATAGAACTCGCCGCAAAAGAACTCGCTGCAATAGAACTGGGACGGAATAGAACCGGGACGGAATAGAACCGGGACGGAATAGAACTCTGCCGTAATAGAACTCGCCGCAATAGAACTCGGCCGCAATAGAACTGGGACGGAATAGAACTCGGCCGCAATAGAACTGGGACGGAATAGAACTCGGCCGCAATAGAACTGGGACGGAATAGAACTCTTGTCGAATTGGTCTTAAATCGTCACTAAAAATGTGTCAAAATTTTCGCAAGACCACTGTGAACAGAGTTCTATTCGGTCCGAGTTCTATTCCGTCCCAGTTCTATTCCGTCCCAGTTCTATTGCGGCCGAGTTCTATTCCGTCCCAGTTCTATTCCGTCCCAGTTCTATTGCGGCGAGTTCTATTGCGGCGAGTTCTATTGCGGCGAGTTTTATTCCGGCGAGTTCTATTACGGCGAGTTCTATTGCGGGGTGAGTTCTATTACGTCCCGGTTCTATTCCGGAAAGTTCTATTGCGGGGTACTCCCGAATATGCATGTCTGTTTCCCCAAACTTCCATCCCAATTCCCCCAAAAAGTGCGCGCGTAACCCATATTCTCCATGTCGAGGGGGAAATTCATTAAATCCACCTAACCGCAATGAGTCAACACTTTCTCCCGTATTTTGCTCTGCTCCCCACCAAAAACTCATTCTGCACCCTTTCAAAACAATGTCCTTTCCCTTATTTCCCAAAAGTGAGCCATAAAATCGGTTTGTTTCCGCACCCCTCATTAAACCGATTCTTGACCATCTGGCGGCACGAATTTCAAATAATCGAATCTGGCCCCGTTTCCTGCCCACTTTTGATTGTTTTTCGTCTTCCGATCGCTCATTAGGCCATGACTAATGCTATGTTTCCTCTCGCTCTTTGTTATTATATTTATATTATTTATTTATATTTAATATTAAACATTTAACTCCCCCCCCCCCCCCCCCCCCCCTCCCGTCCTCTTTTCTCTTCATTTACCACATTTCTCTATCGCCATTAATATTACTATTATTATTCATTTGTCATTCGATACCTGACCTTTTTCTCTGCACTCTCTCACTTTTCCACACACTCTCGCTCTCCCTCGTTTTGTTAATAACTTTTTAAGGCGAAAGAAAGAAGAATTTCGAAATCTATAACCTCAACCGGTTCTTTCAGTCGCGCGCGCGCCTAATTTGAATGTTTAATTTCATTTTTCTTTTATAACCTTCTTCTCTTTTTCCTTTCTTCGAGTGTTTTAAAATGGAAAACTTTCCATTCGCCCGCCTTTTCGCCTTCTCATAGTCGATCAGGAAAGGAGAAAATAATGCAATGTTTACTAGCCGTTATTGTTTGATTTTCCCTATTTTCCACTTCAAAAATCATCTAAATTGATTTATTTTCGTGAAAAAACCTCAAAACTGGTCGAGAAATAATTACTTTTCTACTCGAAAAATGGTTTCAAAACCGTTTTGACAGCGAAAACTTTTATTTTTCCAAAAAGAATAAAAAACGAATAAAATACAGTACTTTCGAAAGTTTTAAAGGCGCATGAAGGAATTCAGCGGCGGGTCTCAGCGCGAAAATTGAATTTCTAATTTTGCACACAAAAAATAATTATTTTCCGTCGCCGTTTTTCGCGAAATTAATCAAATTTCGTCTGAAAATTGTTTATTTTTCATTCGCCGTCGCGCCTAAAAACCAAAAAACCGGCTCAAATTTCTTTATTTTTCGCCCCAAATTTTTCCGCCACTCGACATGAATAATATACAAACAACCGGGAATTTTTTTTTTATTTTTCAAGAAAAAAGAGGAAATCGCTTTTTTTTTCTTCTTTTTTTTCGGTTTTTCGTTTTTCGCATCATTTGTATATGTTAGAGGACGGCCCGCGGAAGAGGGGGGCGAAAATGTGTATTTGTATGTGTACGCGTTGTAAATTGTACATTACATTCAACATTTTCCTATATTTATTGCTTATTTATTTATTTATTCATTTTATATCTTCCATCTTTCTCTCTCTCTCTTCCTCTTTTTCACAATTCTACACAAATTTTTATATTTTCCCCGCAGAAAAATAAAAATAAAACTAATTCCCAGCGGATTACTGTAATTCGTTGCGAGACCTCAAAAAAGCCCATTCTCACAACAGATTTCCGCTCATTTGCATAATTTTTTTTGTTTTAGTCTTGCCCATTTTCCGAGTCTTTTCAAAGTCGCCATTTTGTTTTTTTTCCCGCCCGTTCTTTGAAATTTGAAATTTTAAATTTTAAAACATCTCGAATTGAATTTGGCAGGGAAAAATAATAATCTTCAGATTAACGAAAAGAAGAAAAAAAAAGAAAAAAAAATTGTTTTCGCTTCACCGCTGTACGAATTTTTTTTATTTTTCAAAAAAAAAATGAAAAAACGATTTCACTTCTATTTTTTTTGTCAAGGCTATAATCATAAAATTCCTTCGTTTCGCCTCTTTTCTCCCCCCACAAAAGTTTGTTGCAGATGTTTATCGCGGCCGAAAATTTCGAAAGATCCCTCCACCAGATACCGCCTTCTTTTTTGGTATTTAGCGACCTGATGCGTTTTTTTCCCTCCTTTGTTTAATTTTTTTGTTTTTCAAACCTACGCAGTTGTGTCGAAAAAAAAAGCGAAAAATTGCGATTTTTCCGGAATTTTTCCACCACTGAAAACGTTCAGCGCTGCGAGACCCATGCGTCGTAAAAGTCCATGCGCCTTTAAATTCCCCATTGAAATCAACTGGAAATTAAAGGCGCATGGACTTTTTCGACGCGTGGGTCTCGCCGCGCGGAACGTTTTCAGCGGTAGAAAAAATCGGAAAAAAAATCACTTCCTTCCCTTGTCCTTCCTTTTTCCGAAAAAAAATGCTCTTTGTGTGCGAATTGAGCACAAATTGAGCAAATTTGGGAGAAGAAGAAGGGCGGGTGTCGAGAAACGAATCGAAAATAAATAAATCGAGGCGGGGAGGAGAAAAGAGGCAAATTTTCTTGCTTTGGGTGCCTGTCAGAGCACACTTATTTGTTTGATTCCTTTAAAATCGCACCCCCCCCCCCCCCCCCCCCCACCGCTGCTTTTAGTGAGTGCTCGCCCCGAGCACAAATCGTGTTTTTCCCCCGATTACTGTACGGATTTTCAATTTTCCCGCCGTTTTTTTTTTCAAATTTTTTCAAAATTTTCCACAAACCAAAAAAATTTGAGATGAAATCAGAAAAGATCCAAAAATTGGATTTTAAATGTCTCGTGTCTAGTGTCTAGACTATTAATCTAAAAATTCCAAAAAAAAAATTTGTTTCCTACAAAAAACCGCTGAAAACCACAATTTTGCCCCCCTATTCGCTTCCGCATATTCTTGTATTCAAAACCGGATTTTTCTTTCCTTTTTTTTCTGCGTTTTCTGCCGCCACTGCGCATAATGAAGAAGACTTGAAAAAGGAGTGTGTGTGTGTCCCTTCTTTAAAAAAAAAATGACTGAGACCAAAAGCGGGGCGAGGAAATAGTGCGGGCGGCGAGGAGACGCAGAGGACAACAACGCCCCCCTTAAAACTTTTGTGTAAATCACACCATTTATTTTACAATTTTTCGGTCAAAAAAGCGGAGAGGAGAAGCCAGTTTTCTTCCCCCCCCCCCCCCCTTTTTTCGCCTCCTATCATTTTATTTTATGTATTCTTAGTCCGCCGCTTCTAATGTGGGTAGGAATTTAGTCAAAAAAAAAATTTTTTTTTTGCAAAAATTTTTATTTCTTAGCGGCGATTTTTTTGGGCCTTTTTTCAAACTTATCAAATTGTGGTGAAAAATGCGAAAAATTTCGTGTTTTTTTTTCGAATTTTTCCACCGCTGAAAATGAAAAAATGTATCGCGCTGCGAGACCCACGCGTCGAAAAAGTCCATGCGCCTTTAAATTTCCCATTGAAAGCAACTGTAAATTAAAGGCGCATGGTATTTTTTCGATGCGCGGAACGTTTTCAGTGGTGAAAAATTTGGAAAATTCGCATTTTTCAAAAATTTAAATTTTTTTAGCGGCGATTTTTTTGGGTTTTTTTTCAAACCCATCAAATTGTAATGAAAAATGCAAAAAATTTCGTGTTTTTTACAAATTTTTCTACCGCGCTGCGAGACCCACGCGTCAAAAAAACCCATGCGCCTTTAAATTTCTCATTGGAATCAACTGTGAATTAAAGGCGCATGGTATTTTTTCGACGCGTGGGTCTCACCGCGCGGAACGTTTTTGGTGGTTGAAAAATTTCGAAAAATTCGCATTTTTTCAAAAAAAATAAAAATCGAGTGGTTTTTCTTTATTCTGTAAATAGCGAAAAAAAATATTTGCTCCCTCGCCCCCCTTCCCTCCCACTATATAGCTTCTTTTCCTTATTTTTGTTGAAAAAATAAGGGGGGAGGGAAGAAGAGAGGAGGAAATTTTTCAAGCGAAATGTATAAATAATATCATATTTTTGTGCGCGCTCTCTCCTTTTTTTTTCTTTTTTTTTCCATACACACTCGTTTTTTTTTCCACCAAACACACATTTTTCCCCCGCAATTTTCCTATTTTTCCTATTTTTCAATTTTTCTCCCGCTCTACGATTTTTGAGAAAAAAATTGGAATTTTTTTTTTTTCAACGAATAATTGAATTTTTCTCCCTCGGTTTTTTTCCAATTTTTTCAATTTTTTTCTCGCGCGCGCTCGTTCGAAGGACACATTGGCAAAATTGAAAATTGAATCTTTGAGGAGAAGAACCTGTTTTTTTTTGTTCGCGCTATTTCTCGAAAACGAGTACAGGAGGGTTTGGCCTTGGAATTTCGAGAAAAATGAATTTTCGAGAAGACACTCTTGACCGAGGTTCTCATTTACTGGAATCCTCGGCCACACCCTTCTTGAATTGGGAAAATTGATTTATGGGGTCTTTTTTGTGAACCAATCAAAGATGGGCTACATTTTTTGGGTTTTTTTCTTTAAATCAATTTTTCAACATGTTACAGACATTTAATCTTAATGACTTAGTTGACAATTAGTTTTATTTTTTGGTGCTCTACAACTCTGCTGTTGAACACTTTTTTCGAAAAATTCTAGTTTTTGAGAAAAATTAAAGTTTTTGATTTTTTTTGAAAAATGTCGTAAAATTGAATTTTTCTCGAAAACTAGACAGTTTCGGTAAAAAGTTTTCAACAGTAAAGTTGTAGAGCACCAAAAAATTCAACTATTTGTCAACTGAGTCATTCAGATTAGATGTCTGTAACATGCTGAAAAATTGATTTAGAGCAAAAAAAACCAAAAAATCGTTGCCCAACCCTGGGCGGAATTCCGACTTCCGGATTCTCAAAATCCACTTCCGCACAACTCTGTACTTTGGAACTTCTCTACCGCTGAAAACGTACCGCGCTGCGAGACCCACGCGTCGAAAAAGTCCGTGCGCCTTTAAATTTCTCATTGAAATCAACTGGAAATTAAAGGCGCATGGACATTTTTCGACGTGTGGGTCTCGCCGCGCGGAACGTTTCCAGTGGTTGAAAAATTCGGAAAACCTTGAAATTTTGCATAGGCTTGCTGTTTGTAAAGAGCACAACAAAGAGCCATTCGGAACTCATCAATCCGCCAATTTCAATTTAAAAACGACAATTAAAAGAGATTAAAAAGGGGAGTGAGGGGCTCTCTGTGAGCGCATAAAATTTGAAAATTCGCCGTCCCCCTTTTATTCTCTCTTTCCGTTTGCATTTCGCTTTATTCATTAGTTATCGTCCGTCTGTCCACCCCGCCGCCAAACAGACACACATAAAATGTTTGAATGAATTAATGAAATGAGTTCCCCCTTTGCCTCTCTCTGTGCCTCTCTCTCTGAGAAAATAATAAGAAATTTTGTTCGAATTTCAAATTTCAACATTTCCCCCCCTCGCCTCACCCCGTTTTGCCCATTTCGCATTTAAATTGAATGAAAACGATTAAATATAAACACACACACTCACACGCCCCTCTTCTCTAAAAAGGGGGCGTGGCTTAGAGGGGGTTTGGAAAATGCGCCACATTTTCGCGCGCGCCGAGTTTTAGTTATGAATTTTTCGTTTTTAGGCAGCCCCCCCCCCCCCCCCCCCCCCCACCACCACCAAAACCGCTAAAAACGGGAAAAAGAGACACTTTGTTTCCCCCCTCGAGTTTTTGAGCTCTCTCACCAAATTTTCCTTTTTTCAAAACTCTTTTTTTCTGTTGAAAAGATGTTTTTTCTTTCGGTTGTTTTTTTTTTTTTGCTTTAGCTCGGAATATTTATGTTTTCTTTCCAGGCCTGAATTTATTTTAAATATTCAAACAAAATTTTTTTTTTGGAAAATTCGACCCAAATTGAGCTTTTGCGCCCGCCAAAATTTTGAAAATTTTTGTTGAAAAAAATGAAAAAAAAACAGAAAATTGTTTTTTTTCGTGGTTTTTTTTTGCTTTGTCTCAAAAAATTATGTTTTTTAAAGTTTTTTTTCAAAATTTTAAATATTAAAAAAAATTAAAAATTGAAAAAGAATTGTTCAATTTGATTTTTTGCCCGCCAAATGTTTACTCCTCTCGTTGAAAAAAATGCAAAATGAATGTTTTTTAAACAATTTCTAGCTTAAATTTGAAAGTTTTGAAAATTACAAAAAAAATTTTTTGAAAAATTTGACCCAAATCGAGTTTTCGCCCGCCAAATTTTTGAAAAATATTTTTTTCGATGAATTCGAATTTGAATTGAAATTGGTGAATTTTTTATTTTTAAAAACCGCCGCTCCCATTTCCCTCCCTATTTATAAGCGAAGGGGGGAAATTCACGAAAAGGCGCCACCTGCTCGTGTCGTCTCTCTTGCGCCCTCTTCGAATCGCCCATTGTTTCTATTCGAATCCGTGTTTTATTTTCAAATACCCGCCCCGTCGCCGGCAGCTGTCCTTTCCCCCCGAATAATGAGGAGAAGGGGAGGGGGGCGGGGAAAAAAGAGAAAGAAAAAAGGGTCAGCGGTCAACTGGACGCCATTTACACCCATTTCGTGTGGGGGGGGGGGGGGGGGGGGTCTAATCGCCAAACATTGCACCGCCTTCTGTCCTCTTTCCTTTTTTTCTCTTTTTTTGAATATGTCAGTCTTCCTTTCGAATGGAGTCGGTTTGGGTCTTGAAGCGAACTTTTTTCTGTTGTTTTTTCGAAACCTATATTACCCATTCACGTTTGAGTGAACACTTGGAAGAGTTTGAAAAGTTAGGCCGCCATTTTCTCTTCCGGGTCCCGGAACGAATACCATAAACTTTTTTTCGCAAGCAACATCACGATTGCGCATTTCTGTTGTCGCCGCTTCACGAATTACTCGAGATTTCTTTCGTTTTCATGCAAATTCCGTTCAGTTTTTCACTTCAAACAATAATAAAGCACGAAAAACGCATGATTTATGTGAAAATCTGCATGAAAATAAAAGAAATCTCGAGTAATTCGAGAAGCGACGACAACAGAAATGCGCAATCGTGATGCTGCTTGCGAAAAAAAGTTTATGGTATTCGTTCCGGGACCCGGAAGAGAAAATGGCGGCCTAACTTTTCAAACTCTTCCAAGTGTTCACTCAAACGTGAATGGGTAATACAGGCATGTCGCAAAATTAGAAAAATCGCGAGTTTTTCCTAATTTTTCTTGCCTACCACTAAAAAGGTACCGCGAGGCGAGACCCACGCGTCGAAAAAAGTCCATGCTCCTTTAAGTTCTAGTTGATTTCAATGAGAATTTAAAGGCGCATGGACTTCTCCGACGCTTGGGTCTCGCCGCGCGGTACGTTTTTGGTGGTCAAAAAATTTCGGAAAACTCGTAATTTTTCGCATTTTTTTTGACGCAACTGAATTGTTTTAAAAAAAAACAAAAAAAAAATTTAAATAGCTGCAAAAGCTGATTGGAGATTGAAATTCAGAAAAAAATCGGTCTAGCTTGATTTTGAAATTATTTAAAATTGAAATTGGAATTGAAAAATTGTTGAAAAAAATGCATTAAATTCATTAATTTTGTTTTTTTTTCAACAATTTATCAATTTTTATTTCAATTTTGAATTATTTCAAAATCAAATTGATTTTTTTTTGAAAAAAAACATTTATATTTCCAGCCCCTCGACACTCTCAAAAATATTTTTTTTTTCAAATTTCAGTTTAGTGTAAATACTTTCCAAAAAATGCAAAATCAGCACCGGTTATTTGTAGCCGCCGTCTCACTCTCTCCACACACAAAAATAAAACAAATTTCGAATTTTTTAATGTGTCTCCGTCTCTCCGTCCAATTCTCGATGATCTTATCAAAAATGAATGTTGTGCCGCCTCCAAAAAAAAGAAAAAATTTTTTTGTTGATATTTCTGATGACTTTTTTTTTGAAAATTGCTCTCATTTTTTCTCTTATCAGTTTTTTTCGCCTCTATTATTTTTGCGACCGCTTTTTCATGGAAAACTTTCAGAATTTCGCCAAAAGACAAAAATGATGCTCCAGCAGCCAAAACTCGTGCCAATTGATACGAATAACGAAGGTGCTGGGAGTTACTTTATATTATTTAAAAATGAAAAATATAAAAAAAATTCCAGATTTTCTGCTCAATGGCTCCGCGAGCCGTGGCTCCACAGATCGCAGCTCTTCGTCGCCTTCCAATGATGATGATTTGAATGTGAGCCAAAATTTTCTTCAAATTTTGAAACTAATTTACTGTGATTAAATTTTCTGGGCTAAAAAACAAAATTGTTCAGCAAAAAAAACGCTTCCAAAATAACAAAATAACATATTATTTTCACCTCAAAACCAGTTTTTTTGATAAGTATTTTCAACGCAAATAACGTTTTTTTTTTCGCTTTTTTTTTTTTGAAAAATAGATTATTTTTTTGCAAAACAAATTGTTTTCCCCCATTTTTTTTCATCCCACACACAGAAGTGTGTGTGGTCAACATATTTTTTGGTGGAAAAAAATATTTTTTTAATTAAAGAAATAAAAATACAATTTTTGAGAGGAAAAATTGGAAAAAAAAAATAATTTCTTCTCCTTTTGAATAAATTTTTATCGCTGAAAAAAATCGTAAAATTTACATTTTTTCACCCGATTTTAAGCAGAGTAAGAGAGAAAAAAAAATTTTTTAATTAAAGAAGTTAAAAATACAATTTTTTTAGAGAAAAAATTTGTTTCTTCTTCTTTTGAATAAATTTTTCATCAATATTAGAAAAAAATATGTTTTTCATCGCTGAAAAAATTATAAAATTCGTATTTCTCCCTGATTTTCAGCAGAGTGGGAGAGGGAAAAAATTTTTTATTAAAGAAAAAAATACAATTTTTTGAGAGGAAAAATTGAAAAAATTAATGTCTTCTTTTGAATAAATTTTTCATCAATATGAGAAAAATATTTTTTTATCGCTGAAAAAATTGTAAAATTAAAATTAAAAGTAAAATTTTACGATTTTTTCGGGAATAAAAATAATTTTTGAAAAAAAATTCAAATTAAAAGTATTTTTAAAATTTTACGATTTTTTTTTATGTTGAAGAAAAATTTATTCAAAAGTAGAAATTAATTGTTTTTTTTTCCATTTTTCCTCACAAAAATTGTATTTTTTATTCATATTTTTCCCGCCGATTTTCAGCAGATTGTCGGGGAAAAAAATGTAAAATTCTGGTTTTCGTCCCAATTTTTTTACGAGACTCCTCTTTTTCTCGAAAAATTCTCTCTCTTTCCCCAATTTCTCGTTTATTACACTTTTTGCACACACACACACAACAAATTTAATTTCTCGATGTGAAAAGCGAGAGAATATTTTTTTTTATTTTCCCTTATCACAAATACACAATATTAGCGCGCTAAATTGGAGAAAAAAATTGGGAGAAAATTGAAAATTTTTTTTTGGAATTGAAATTATTTCATTCCGGGAGTTTTTTTTCCCGTTTTTCGGGTGGGGGTTTGTATTCCGGCTCACGAAAAGAGCACAAAGTGCTTCTTTCTCCGTAAAAATAAACAAACACACACCAAAATGTGCCTTTCTCGGGCTCCGCCCACGTTTTTTTTCGGTTTTTTTGTCTATCTCAACGCGATTTTACCGCCACCACCACCGCGCAAATTTCATTTTTCTCCCCCATTTTTCACTCGAAAATCCAGTCACTCCTCATCAAATATTTATTTATTTTTTTTCTATTTTTTTTCGATTTTTTTTCTTCTTCACTGCTCCATTTTTTATTTTTGCTTAGAGGAGAGGAAACTTGCTTTTTGAATGGGGAAAGTATTTTTTATTCTTAATTAATAAAAATTTAAATTTGAATCAATTTCAGGACCTGATGGAAGACGACGTGAATCAGAAAGAAGACGAGGAGGAGTCGTTGGCTCGGCGGGTGAATGGGCTCGAAAATAAATTTGTCTTCATTCAACATCAGGTGATTTTTCATTTATTTTTTTAAAATAAAAAATGCCAAAAAAATTATTTTAAAATATGAAATTTTAAAATTAAAATACTCAGCTGATTAATTTTAAAAATTCCTGAATAAAATTTTTATTTTGAGCAGAAAAGAGCAAAAAAGTGGGGATTTAAAAAAATTCAAAATTTCGAAACTGAAATTAATGTTTTTTTCAAAAGTTATTCAATTAAAAATAATTTTTTTGTGAACAGCTAAAGATTTGAAAAAAAAAACAGAAAACGCTGGAAAATTAAAAAAAAAACAACTTTTTTTCAAAATTAAATTTTCGAAATTAAAATATTTAGCTATTTTTTCAATGTTTTAATTTTTTAAAAATATTTTTTGTGATCAGCTAGAATTTTTCTGAAAAATTTCTTTTCAAAATTAAAATTTCGAAATTAAAAAAAAATATTCTGCTGTTTTTTCAATGTTTCAATTTTTAAAAGTTAATTTTTGTGAGAAGCTCTAAAAAATTACTCATCAAAAAATTCAAAACTGCATTCAAATTTTTTGTCGCATTAAAGACGGTGTGTGTTTTGTATTTGTAACAAAACGGCGAAAACCGAATTTAATTCCGAAAATAGTCGTAAAATGCTTTCATCATTCTCCTATTTTGCTCTCTTCCTCTCTCCTGTTCAAATACACATACACACGAGTGCTTTTTCTTTTTGGCTCTCGTTTTTAATGCAACTCGCAAGTATTTATTTGTTCAACTAAAAAGAGAGAGAAAAATAAATTCCCTCCCTTTCATCAATTGAGCAAGATTTCGAACAAAGAAAAAAGGAAAGGAAAGCGACTTTGTTTTTTTTTTTCGTTTTCCCGCGCGCGCGCGCGCGCGAGAAAGAGTGACCCCGATTGGGTCAATAGAATTGGCGGGAATTTGAAAATTTCTTCCCTGCAGCTCGCCTCGATAATGCGCCAGATTCACGCGACGCCGTGCACGTGTTGCAACTGCAAAAAAGTGAGCGGAGACGCGACGTCGTCGGGACTGAATGCGTCGGAGATGCTGTCGCAACTGTTTCCGAACGCCTCGAACAAACAACTCAGCACTCTACTCGATTTGTCGAAAATGAACCGTCTGCCGGCGCTCGTCAAGGAGCCACAGCCGCCACCGCCGATTCCGACGTCTTCTTCTTCTTCGTGCTCTTCGACTGTCGTCGTTCCCGCTGTCGCAATGCCGCTGGTGTCGGCGAGAAGTTCGGAGACGTCGGAATTGAGATTGGGACAAGGATACGCGTCCTCTGCAGTCGCCGGCGGCAAAATTCACACGGAGCGGCTCTCGGAGCCGCCAAAGAGGAGCAGAAAGTCGGCGGCATTCCCGCCGACGTCTGCGTTTTATCAGCGAAAGGAGAGCGGACATCGTGAGTTGCTCCGAGCTCTTTTTTAACCTCCAACTGGTTTTTTGTCATTTCAGAACTGCTCCCGCCTACCACTCCGTGCGCGATGCCCAGTATGACGACGACGCCGACAATAGTTCAGAATAGCACGTCAGCGAACACGTCGACGGCTTCTCCGGGACCATCGTCGGACGGCGACCGCGAGGATCACATCGAGATGCCGCAGGATGTAGCCGCCGCGAATCTGGCGGCCGCTGTGGCTGCCACTCCTCAAAACTCGGTGTCCGGAACCAATATGTTCGCTCAATGTGAGTACACTAGAGGGCGGGGGGACTAGAAGAAACCTAGGCCATCCTCATCCTCCTTCTAATTCTTTCAGCCATGGTCGACATACTCAAGATGAACGCTCAAAACGCGGTTCACTCGACGGGCTCGCCGGGCTTCCTGCGCGGCCGTGGACGTGGACGACCGAAGCTGATTGGCGACGAGCTCGACGCCGACCTCGTCGATTATATGGTGTCGTTGAAGAACGCCGATCCGCACGGCGGACACTTCACGGCGTCGCAGGCCCTTAACATGGCCCGCCACTACATACTCGAACGGGCTCCGGGACTGCTCGAGGAGCACGGCGGACACGTCAAACTGAAGCTGACGTGGGCGATGAAGCTGGTGTCGAGAATCGGCGAGCGGCAGCGCGAGATCGAGTTCGGACTGCCGGCCGGCACGCTCTCGAACATGGGACGCAATCTGACGAACCTGCCCGGCGGCAACTTTATGGCCGACGTGATGGCGACGAACCTCTTCTCGCAGCACATGATGATGGTGAATCAGCAGATGAAGGGCACGTCTTCTGACGAGCCAAAGAGTGTGCGCGGCGTCGACGAGAGCGCTCAGAACGAGGAGAATCTGAATGTGAAGGCCGAAGGTAAAAATCAGATCCAGCTTCACATCTACAGTAACCCCCATTCGGTTTCAGCCTCCTCTGCAATTCCTGAGATTGTGAACATAAAAGAGCTGAACATTCCGTTTCTGAGCAACTTTCTCGCCGAACTCAACGACAACCATTCGGCACTGATCGACGGCGAGATCGGAGCCACCAGCGCGTGAGCCGAAACCCCCCGAATTCCTCTCGCTTTTTTTCTGTGTATTTCGTTCCGTTTCCTGTTTTCTCTGTATTCCAAACCATCGCGTTCTCGCCTAATCTCACCCGATTTTATGGGTATTTTCGTGTTTCCCCCCCCCCCCCCCCCCCACCCCACTTTTCCCTCTCGTCCCCTCTACTTCCCCACCTTATTATGCAACAATTCTAGGTACTCGACTCGAGAAAATCATTTATTTCCCCCCAATCCTTCTTCTTCTTTTTCTCTATCTTTCTCCTTTTTGAATCACTCCCGCCGAACCGCAGTGGAGATTTTATTAATAAATTATCATGCACCGTCCGAAAATCAAGTGTTGTTGTAGGAGCGGACGAGAAGAGCCAAATAGGCGATTATGCGGATTCCGATGAACATTAGAAAGAGGACGGCGACGTCGAAAATCTTGTTGGCCGTCGAGAAATCGATCTGGAATTGCTGATTTTCGAAAGGGGGTCTAGAAAACGACGTTTTTTGTTGGTTTTCTAGGCCAGATTACACGCTTTTTCGCTTTTGATCTTCCAGTTTTGATCTACGAAGAAAACTCTGCATTTTGTCGTGAAATCCGGTGTTTCAAGGCTAAAATGTGCATTTTGTCGTAAAATCTGATGTTTGTATGAAAAATGTGCATTTTGGCGTAAAACGTGATGTTTAGATTGACAATGGGCCTTTTTGGCGTAAAATGTGGTGCCTCAATGAAAGCGGTCGAAGTTTTGCCAGAAATTTGGTTTTCTAGGCCATATTACACGATTTTCCGCTTTTGATCTACCAATTTTGATCTACTTAGAAAACTGTGCATTTCGTCGTGAAATCCGGTGTTCCAAGGCTAAACTGTGCATTTTGTCGTAAAATGCGGTGTCTCACGGAAAACGGCCTAACTTTCGCGACAATTTGGTTTTCTAGGCCACCCACCGATTCGAGCACTTCGTCGCCGTTTTTCGGGCACCCATTGAGCGCGAAAGCCGTCACCGAACTGTTGAAACACTCGGGAATGACGCGAATCGCTTCCCATTCGTTGATTGCCAACGCCTCGTATCCGTATCTGCAAAACAATCAGCGATGATGGCCTAGAAATGTCGAGGGAAAAGTTCGGCCACGGCCAATGGCGAGAAATCGATATTTCGCCGGGGGAATCGTGTTTTTTTCGCGAATTTCCAGGAAAAAGACATGAAAAATCAGGTTTTTCCGAGTTTTACGGGTAATCAGCGAAACAATTTTAGAAAATACATGCCGACTCACTTGAAATACGAGAGAGAAGAGAGCCATTTGAAGTAGGTGGGAATCGCGTCGAAAGTGATGAAAAAGCCGCCGAACGCCATAATTGGGACGACAAAAATCGGAAGGACGGTCATCGCGACGTCGGTGTTGGCGAAGATTGTCGCCACTGCGTAGGCTGCGAAACATTCTCAGATTTTCAGATTTTTTTTCCGGCTGAAAGCACTTACAGATGGAGATGGCGACGTTGGTGATGAGAATTGTGACGAGCGAGGCGAAACAGTAGTTCCAGAAGTTGGGGTAGAGACCCGAAAGCCAGTAGACGATGGTGTTGTAGAGGATCGGAAGGATCACGTATTGGGGCAGCTGTAACGGATACGGTACGCTTGGTGGGGTGCATTTCGTCGTGAAATACGGGGTTTCAAGGAAAAGTGTGCATTTTGTCGTGAAATCGGATGTTTCAAGGGAAAGTGTGCATTTTGTCGTGAAATACAGGGTTTCAAGGAAAAGTGTGAATTTTGTCGTGAAATACAGGGTTTCAAGGAAAAGTGTGAATTTTGTCGTGAAATCCGGTGTTTCAAGGAAAAGTGTGCATTTTTTCGTGAAATCCGGTGTTTCAAGGAAAAGTGCGCATTTCGTCGTGGAATCCGGTGTTTCAATGAAAAGTGTGCATTTTTTCGTGAAATCCGGTGTTTCAAGGAAAAGTGTGCATTTTCTCATGGAATCCGGTGTTTCGAGGGAAAAGTGTGCATTTTGTCGTGAAATTCGATGTTTCAAGGAAAAGTGTGCATTTTGTAGTGAAATTCGGTGTTTCAAGGAAAAGTGTGAATTTTGTCGTGAAATTCGATGTTTCAAGGAAAAGTGTGCATTTTGTAGTGAAATTCGGTGTTTCAAGGAAAAGTGTGAATTTTGTCGTGAAATCCGGTGTTTCAAGGAAAAGTGTGCATTTTTTCGTGAAATCCGGTGTTTCAAGGAAAAGTGCGCATTTCGTCGTGGAATCCGGTGTTTCAATGAAAAGTGTGCATTTTTTCGTGAAATCCGGTGTTTCAAGGAAAAGTGTGCATTTTTTCGTGAAATCCGGTGTTTCAAGGAAAAGTGTGCATTTTTTCGTGAAATCCGGTGTTTCAAGGAAAAGTGCGCATTTCGTCGTGGAATCCGGTGTTTCAATGAAAAGTGTGCATTTTTTCGTGAAATCCGGTGTTTCAAGGAAAAGTGTGCATTTTCTCATGGAATCCGGTGTTTCGAGGGAAAAGTGTGCATTTTGTCGTGAAATCCGGTGTTTCGAGGGAAAGTGTGCATTTTTTCGTATATTTCGATGCATTTCTCCATACTTTTGTACACATCTCTCTTTATTTCTCTTTATTTCTCTCACCTCTGCAATATTCTTGGCCAAAAAGTAGGCGCTCGTCCGATAAACGCCGTTCGCGTTCTCGCGGAGCACAATCGGCAGCTCCGCGGTAATGACCTTAAAAAGTAGGTCAAACCAATTCTCCAACAGGATTACGGTACTCACGGGAACATTCGGGAACTGAAGCATAAAGTTCATGTTTCGAATGTGATTGAACATGATTCCGTTGACCGAGATGATTGTGGCCGGCGTGACGGGCGTTTGGAAGAACACGAGTCCCGTGATGACGGCGGTTATCTGTAGATCAAATCAATGGGTTATGGTGGTGGCACTACAGTAATCCCTACAATGATTTGCAGTAGTCGGACCGACAAAAGGTTCGGATCGCGGATTACGGTCAGGTAGGAGCGCCACGAGAGCGCACAGAATTGCGTCCAGAACGAGGCGTTGTAGCTGCAATAATCAGAGGTAGTAGTAGATCAAATGTGCGATGAGAAGTAGGTCAAACGCTTACTCCTGATTGAAAAACGTCTTGGTCTTCTCGGAAGTGTCACTGGAGGCGTACGAAGTGGCACGAAGCTTGTTGGCGTTCCCGATCGCCAAAACCGACTGTCCCAAGTCGGTTGACAAGAATCCTTGACGGATTTTCTGAAACCGGATTAGGATTGTTGTCAGAGACCGCGACGCGACCGCAACGCACCGAAATCGTCTTCATCGAGGTGGCCCGATCGCTGTCGATCACCGCGAGCGTCCTTATTAAATGATCCGCCGGATTGTAGTACGGTGGACATGGGTATCCGCATTTCTCGAAAAGCGGGACTGCCTGATCTCCCGGACCCAGGTAGATCACACGACCGCACGCCATCAGGCAAACGCTGCAAATGAATAAGGTTCAAGGAAAGAGAAGGGGGTACAAACTTGTGGAAGAGTGAGTAGACTTGACTGCTCGGCTGGTGGATTGTGATGATAACCGTCATTCCGTTGTCAGCCAGCCGACGGAGAGCCTGGACGACGTGACCTGCAAAGTGGAAAGTTTTCGTTGGAATTCTAACTTGGAATCAGAGAAAATGAGAGCAGGGGTATCGAACCCGCGACCTTCAATTTGCCAGCCCAACACAGATAACTCGCGCCGGAAGCGTAACGGACACGTTCTCGGGTCCGCGCGACTATGCTTACATAATGCTCGCATATTGCATCCGCGTGCTAGCGGACGCGCCCGCGCGGGTCCAATACTGATGATAACGCTTTAGCATTGCGATTTGTGTCCCTGATGCCGCCCCTGCCCATGTTATGGTGGCCCGCAGGCGGTGTGTCGGCAGAGCGTCGCATGGTCGAGTGGATACGGGCGCGGCGGGCCGAAAGGTCCCGTGTTCGACTTTTTCACTCTGACGGGCACGCGGATGCACGCGGATGCCAAACGGGCGCGTCCGTTCGGGATCCGCGTCCGCGCGGGTCGAATACGGATGAATTTCGCGGATCCGTTACGGACAAATTATATTTCCGGCGCGAGTTATCTGTGAACGCGTAACCCACTACACCAAACATTCAAGCCTGAAAGCCGGTCGCCATGGCGATGAAAAGCGCGCACTAACCTGCCATAAAAGCGTCCAGCCCGGAAGTGGGCTCATCGCAGAACAGAATTTTCGGACACGTCAGAATCTCCGACGCGAACGACAACCGCTTCTTCTCGCCGCACGACAGTCCCTTCAACTCGTTGGGTATCCCGATGACCGTGTCGGCGCACTTCTGGAGTCCCATCTGAGTGAGCACCTGCTCGACACGCATCCGTCGCTCGTGCGGCGAGTAGCCGTCGCCCATCCGGAGACGTGCCATGAATTCAAGGTGCTCACGGGCGGTCATCGTGCCGACGAACATGTCGTGCTGCTGCACAAACGCCGACATCTCGCGCATCTTCCACTTGTTGGCGCGTTTCCCGTCGACGAGCATCGAGCCCTGCACGTCGAGATTCGTCAGATTTCGCGAGGTGAGCACGTTGAGCAACGTCGTCTTGCCGGCGCCCGACGAGCCCATGATGGCCAGAAGACGTCCCGACTCGGCCATTCCGGAGACGTTGTGCAGGATCTCCTTCACTTTCCGCGGCGTCCCGTTGTTGTTGCGCCATCGATCGATAACCGAGCGTGACTTTGTCTCGGGACCTGTCACGTTCAATGATGACCAGTACAGATTACATCTGAAATTGTACCAAAAAGAAGCGGGAGATTTTCAGACTTTCAATTTTTCAATTTCAGACCTACCCTTCCGGCACAACTCTCTCGTCGTTTTTCAGTTTCAGCAATCGCAACTCGTCGCCTCCCATCACATCCGCCAACATCATCTGAAAAGAAAGGAAACGCGCTCCACTGACAACGCTCGTAAATCGACCCGAAAATTCGAGAAAAAAAATGGAAAATTAGGGGAAAAGAAAAAATTGGGTATTTGTGTACAAGTATATACCAAATAAGAAGTGGCGAGCATCGAACAATGCCCCCCTCTTATCTAATCAAAGTCGCCACAACCTTTTTCTCTGCACTCTCTCACTTTCCCACACTCTCTCTCGTCTCGCCGTCATCAGCGGTCATGTGCAGGACAAAAACAGACGCAAAATGTGTTTATTATCGGTCAAGACACAGTCGATGCACATCGAATTTCGAGAAGAGGGAGAGAAAAAGGACACCAGTTTCCGAGTTAAAAGCAGAAAAATCGCCGTTTTCACCTTTGTTGAGGCGCGCGCGAAGTTTGAAAATTTATATCTCGAGAACCGAAAGTGCTGGAAAAAAAGTGTCAACTACAAAATTAAAGCCAAGGGTGTGATGAACAATTTTGCAGTTGACAACTTTTTTCTATCTTTTTTTGTTTTCAAGCTATGATTTTTCAAAGATCGGGCGCTTCTCTACTAGAGAAAAAACGACACAAAACACTTTTTTTTTCTTGTTTTTTTTTCAAAAAAAAAATTATAAAAAATAAGTAAGTAAGTAAAGCGAGCCGGGTTGGATTTTGTTCACTAACATCTTCAAATCTTCAAAAATTGAAAAAAAAAAATTTTTTTTGCAAATTATTATTCCGTTGGAGTTTGAGGGCTTGATGAGATGCCACTGCTGGAAGATTCTTTCTGGAAGAGAAAAAATTAATTTTCAGTCTTTTTCAGTCATTTTCAGTGATTTTCAGCCAGAAAAGAAGATAACAAACTTGTGTCTCGTCGAGAATCGTGTCAGTTTTCCGTCTCAAAACCACAAATCGAATCGCCGCGCCGTTTGAGTCGGATATCAGTTTTGTCAGCATCAACGCGCTTTTAAACTGCTCACCGGCTCTTTCGTTGATCTCGAGCAGGCTGAAAAACAGATATTTTCAGACGAATTCGTCGAAAATTCCAACAAAATTCAAAAAAAATTTGAATTCTGTCTGCAATTTTGCGTCGCTGTGTTTGCAGAGTAGACACCACATGTGACGCCCAATGGGTATTTTTGGTCTAAACAATTCGTACCAATCGTGCTCTTTGAGTGGCAAGTTCGCTCCATTGACTTTCGTGATCTGAAGGCATCCGAGGCGTCCGTGCGTGACAGTTATGTCACGTGTGGTGAGCGGCGTTTCGACGGCCAACACCTGGAATCGGAGCCAGTTTCAGCCAATTTCAGCCAATTTCAGCCGAATTACCTGATCGTAGCTGGTCTGTTTGACGATGTCGAAAAGGGTTCGATGGCTGTTCCGGACGTCTTCTTCCGGCCCACTTTCGATCACTTTTTGCAGTTCTGCGATGAGTTTTTTGCGAGTTTCCTCGTCGGAAACTCCCAATTGAGCTGGAAAACGATCGATAATTGATTGGACAAGTGCTCCGAGCTCACCGAGCGTGTGCTCATTCCACTGGAGCAGGTCTTCGCCGCGCAGATCGTAGCCGATGAGCAACGAGGCGACGTCGTCCATCTGAGCACTCTGGAGCCAGAGGAGCACGTCGTCGAGACTCCACGCCTTCACTTCTTTCCGCCGCCACGCCGCCTGCGACGCCTTCTCTTTGGCGCGTCGGGTGCGTTTTTTCGAGACGCGATGCTGCTCCATGTTGCTCATCGCCGAGCTGTCGAGGTCCGGACACGATTTGCGCAGTTGGACGCTGAAAAATCGAGAGTTTCAGATCGAATTCCAGATTCAGATGACGTGTACCACGACTGAAAACTGTATCGATTGTTGTTGTGCACCTCCTCTTTTTTCGGCCTCATCACAGCGATCTGATCGTCGTCCACGGTGATTGTGGCTGAAATTTGAGGACAGCTTTATTTCGGCAAGACGGCGTCACACTCACTTTTGAATTCGCCGCCGACGCCTCCAGATGAGGACGCCGACGACGACGACGTCGTCGACGGGCTGGGACTACTGACGACTTCTGAAGACGTGCACAGATTCGACGGCTTCCGTTTCACCATCGAACTTCGCTCGATCTTCACCGGCACACGCGTCTCGACGTTGCGCGGAAATTCCGAAGGTTGCGGCGGCACGAAGATCGGGTGTCGCGAGCCGAGCACTTCGCCGCTCTTGCTCCGCGAGCCCGTGCTCCGAATATCGGAGAGGTTCATGCTCTGCGGACGTTCCTCGCGCATCGCCTCGCTGATGGACGGGCGGCCCGATTTGTTGCGCTCGCGAAACGTCCAGTTTCCCATGAAGAATAGCGGCTTCTTCGAGCTGCAAAACGCATCGGATTTGACGACAAATCACAGAGATTGCACCAGATCTGACGACAAAATGCACAGTTTAGTGTGAATCAATGCGCTACGTCTGACGACAAAATGCACGGTTTCCACAAATTGCACGTTTTAGTGCAAATCAATGCACTAAATTTGATGACAAATCGCACAGTTTAATCCGATTCAATACACTAAAACTGACGACAAATTGTACAGTTTCCACAAATTTTGCAGTTTAGTGCAAATCAATGCACCCGATCTGACGACAAAATGCACAGTTTTCAAAGGGGGTACCGTATTTACCTTTTCGAGAAAATCGACCCCCTTCCATCTTGCTGCTGTTGCTGCTGTTGCTTCTGAGCCTTCTCCATGGGTGTCGGATGGGGCGGAGCCGGCGGGGGGACTGCTTTCGAGGCACTTATCGACTGATTGTAGCGTGTGAATCGTCTTAGTGCCGGCTGCTCGTCACCATAGATTCCAGCGATCTGAATGACACTTTCAGAGCTTGTTATCTCGAAAACTAGAAGAGATAGGAGAAAGTTGTCAACTATCAAAATGTAGCTGACAACTCAAGAAACATTTTGTTAGTTGACAACTTTCTCCTATCTCTTTCAGTTTTCAAGATATCAAGCTCTGAAACTCGAGAACCCTATTTGCATATTCACATTGACAAAAGGGGGGGGGGGGATATGAAAGGAAAGAAAGGGGATGTAAATGTGTTGATGGTATTGGTATTCGATGAGAAGAAGAAGAAGAAGAAAGGGAACAAATAATGAAAAGAAGAAGAAGAAGAAGAAATGGCGCTGCTTTCAAGTGGGGGGCGCCGAGAAGAAGAAGCGAAGGAAAAGGGCGTTTTGGCGGGTTTCAACTGCTTCAACGTCTTCTTCTTCTTCTTCTCCAACGTCTTCTGTACACACAAAACATGACGACGTCGATTATGAATACCAAAAATTATGAATTCATTGGCATGCATATGGAAACGCGCGGGGGGGACAGTGGAAGAGGCTAGAAGATGTTGAAGAAGAAGAAGACGTTCCGGCCTGACGGGCGAGCGGGGTTTTCAAAAAGCGTATTCAAGTGTGTCAAATCGCTCGATTTTGGGAGAAATGACAAGATGCGAGCTAATGCAAGCGCGCTCTACTGCACTGGCGTCTCTCCTTCGTTTTCACGCTCTCTCGTCGGTTTGGTGGGAAAGTGCGGTGGAGCGCATTTGTGGAACCGAAGTCTTAGGCTAAGATGGGGAATTAGAAATATGGCCTCTGAGACCGAAAAAGAAAAAAAAGATGTAAGAAATGTGACCTATTATTTCCACTTCTACCGTAAAACGGGCACGCGTTAGAGCGGCACCCTAGCGCCTTGTCTTCTAGCCCTCATATCTTGGAAACTAGAAGAGCTAGAAAAAAATTGTCAACTATCAAAATGTTCCTTTCTTGATGGGCTATATTTTGCCAGTTGACACTTTTCCGGTAGCTATTCTAGTTTTCAAGATATGAGAGCCAAAAGGCAAGGCGTTTGGCTACCGGTCTAATAAACGTTTTACGGTAAATAGAAGTCTAGATTTTCCATCATTTTAAGAAGTTTAAAGGCAAAAAACAAGCAAATCTATCTAATCCAGAGACCCGGCCACGAAAAAACGCTTCCGCTTAGATTCCGATTTTCCAGCAAAACAAGTGTGAGTGGTGTGAACGATTTCTCGCGAATTTCGGCCGACGGCGGCCGAGAAGATTCATTTTTCAGATAAAGAGAAACTATTTGTGTGATGAAAAACCGAGAGGATATGAATGTCGAACCGCAACGCGGCATCGTTGACGACAAAAATAAACACACACACACACTGATTTCGAGACGCGAATTGTGTATTTTTGAGGGGACACATGTTTTGTGTGGAGAATTGGGGAACGAGAGGGAAAAAGAATGGATGAGAAAATCTTATGGTGACCGTGGACTTGAAAAAAGTGTGTTAGTTTCGCCTCACCGGGTTTTTTTTGCCGGTTTTGAACTTTGTGACTTTAAGTCTGTATTCATCCTTTTTTCGTTTATTTTTTCGTCGAAAAACTAAAATGCACTTTTTTGTTGTTTTTTTTTCTTGAAAACTGTCAAAAAATGTGCAAAAATGCGAGTTTTTCGGCAGTTTTAAATACCACAAAAATAAAATAAATTTTAAAGGCGCATGAGCTTATTTCTGCGCTCGGGTCTCGCCGCGATAACTGTTTCCGTGGTAGAAAATGCGGAAAAACTCGTATTTTTCGTCATTTTTCCTCATTTTTCGCCATTTTCCAATAGTCTTGAATAGCGAGAACAAAAAAACAACAAAAAATACGCAAAAATAAGCACCGCACAGAGCTATAGAAGCTTTTAATTGGAAAATAAGCAATTTTTTGCATATTTCCCTAAAAATGTGTCGATTCAAAGGCAAAGAACACCAAAAGCTATCTAATCTGTCCTGTCAATGATTCCGACGGGCCGGGGGCAAAAGAAAGGTGTGAAAGATGAGAGGAAACCCGTTTTTCGGCGCCCTTCCGCGTTTTTCGTTTTTTTGTGGGGCTAGCTAGCCGCACGAAACCTTTTAAAACAAAAGTGATAAATTACTGAACAAACTGACTGATGACACACTATTCTTTTGTTTGATATCGCCTTCTTCTGATCACTGATCACTAAAAACAGTGAAGTTGAGAAGAAGAGGAGGAGGAATAAGAAGGCGCGAAAAGTGAGTGAGAAAGAGATGGTAACTGAATGCGGTGGTTGGAATAACAGATTGACCTAGTTTATCGAGAGGGGATGGAGGCAAAACAATGAGGGAAATCGAAGGAGAAACGAGTTTCTTTGCTTCTTCCACTCGCTTGTTTTAGTTTTTGGTAAGTAACAGTACCTCCGGGAATTGACGTGTCCGCAGCATCTCTTCGATTTCGGCCGATGACAGACTGAAATTCCGCTTTTAGCAGGGATTTAGAAAGAAAAAAATGAAGCGGGGAATCGAACCCGGGACCCAAGATTCACAGGGAAAAGCGTTACCACTGCGCCACGCATGCCATCCTGAAACTCACTTCGGGAAGTGCTCAAAAGGCAGCTGGTGGCGGGCGGTCGCCGGAGAAACGCCGCAAATCGGATACTCGTGCTGTTGCCGATAGGCGGGACGGTGCGCGTGTTGGAAGTAAGCGGATGTACTTCTGAAATTCCGCAGTATTATCAATAGAGCGCACTTCCAACCGCTAACCGATTGACGGCGGCGTCAATTGAGTGACTTCGGTATCCGGGCGACTGAACGACGTGCGGTTTGAGATGATGATGCTGATGATGTTGGGGATTCAGATGAGGATGATGGTGTGATGGTGACGAACTATTCCTGACTGTAGTCGGCCATCTCTGCTCTACCATAGGCTGCAAAACGAGTCGTCGAAAATAGAAAGAAGCGAGCGAGAGAGGGGGTTAAAGGGGGGCAATCTGGCGTTAAAGGGGGGGGGCCAGGTGTGCAAACACACCCCCCATTTGGCTTCCCCATCCTATCCCGATGATGATGATGATGAACATAATGATATCAAGTTATTACAGTCTCCAATTCATTGAAAGGGTGTGAAATGGCAGAAGAAGGTGGCTTTTCTCTCTGCCACAAACTGCCCATTTTTCGCACTTTCACTAATCGCTCCCCCTTCCCTTTCCCCCCACGGCGTCTGTTTTTTATTCGCGCACTTCTTCTTCTGTGTTCAGGGCGTAGTTATCCGCCACTTGTTGCGCAATACTTTCCGAAAAGAGAAGAAGAAGAAGACGAAACACACTAATTGGCGGATTCTTCGTAAGAAAGTGTGAAAACCGATTCGATTGGCGGCGACGAAATGAGGAGAAAAGAAGAGGGAAAATGTAAGCTGGATGGGGGAAAAGGGAGGTGTTTGGTGGTGAAAAAATAGAAATTGGAATGGTTGGAAGACATGTAAACTTTGAAAAATTTTCAGAAAAAAATTTTTTTTTTTTTGAAAATTTTTTTTGAAATTTTCACTTTTTTTGCGATTTTGCTTTCTTTCTTACTTTTTCTTCTGAAATTTCGGGATTTTCTTCTTTTTTAATAGTGAAAACCCGAGCGAAATTGAATTTTCAGCGCAATTTGGAAAACTGTGCAATTTGTCGTGAAATGTGGTGTTTCAGATTAGTTTCTGAATTTTGCAAATTGCGAGTTCAATTTCTGAGATTTTTGGGATTTCCCTTTTAGAACGAGTTTTTCTGATTGAATGTTATACAAAAAATTCGAAAAAAATGAATGAAAAAGGAAAAATGTGCAATTTGTCGTGAAATTAGGTGTTTTGAATTTTTTCTTCAAAATTTACAAATTACAAGTTCAAATTTGGCTATTTTTTTAAAATGAATTTTACTAAAAATAAAAACACAGAAATTCGAAAAAAAATTAAACGATATTGAAAAAATGTGCAATTTGTCGTGAAATTCGATGCATTCATTTTGAAAATGCGTATTTTTCGTGGTTTTTTTCTGTTTTCCACTTGAATTTCAAGAGAGAAAAAGGAAAAAGAACCAATTTTTTGTGTGAAAATGTCTGTCACTATTCAAACAGAAAAAGTGTCGATAAAAAAATATGAAAAATATGCAAATAAAAAACAATCTTTTTTTCGAGATTCGCCTGCATTTTCAGCGTTGAAAAACGAGATTTTCTCTCGTTTTTCAGCCCCCCCCTCCTTTAAATGGGCGGGAAAAGAATGAAAAGCGCATTCGAAAAGGGGGGCGGATTATGCAAATTTAGTGGGTGTCTCTCTCGTTTTTCGGTTACAGTCGACTGCACCAAAAACGGTTTTTTCAACCGTATCTTTATTTTGGCGCCAAAACCGGTTATTTCTTTTTTATTTTCGCCGAATTTTGAAATTGGGGAAGAAATTGTAGTTTTGCTACTAAAAAAGGCGATACAAAACGATGGAGTTTACATAAAGGGGGGGTGTAATTGAAATAAGAAACACAATTTTCGCTCTTTGATTGGGGCTTTTCGAGCAAATGGTGAATGGCTTTTGAGTGTGCGCGCGAGAAAAGGGGGGACGACAGAAAATATATATGTATATGTATTGCAATTCCAAAGGGGGGTAAACAAATAAATGGATGGGGGGGGGGGGGACTCGAATTACATTGGGGAGACGAGGAACGGCAAGAGGCAACCAGAGAGAGAGAGAGAGGTCACACGCACATTTGATAGCATTTGGGGGGGGGGGGACTAGGAAACTTCTAGGCCATCCATCTGGTGTTCTGGTTTTGAGTGGGGCACCCCCCGAGGGTTGTTGATGTTGGGGGTTGGGTTTCCTAGGCCACGCGACTAGAATTGATGGGGACTGACAATCTGGGGGCCGGGGTGAAGGGGTTTTCTAGGCCACCATCAATTTTGGATGGAACTGAAAGGGAAATGTTCGATGGCCTAGAAATGGAAGATTGGGTTTACTAGGCCATCACTTAGAATACTGCGAGCTCGGGGGTTTCTAGGCCACTATCAGTTTTATCAGTTTCGGAACTGAAAGTGAAATGTTCGATGGCCTAGAAAATTTCTAGGCCACCGCCTGGCAAACTGAAAACGAGGCGTACTCGGGGGGTTTCTAGGCCACCATCAAATCCAAATGAAACTGAAAAGTTTAGCGGTCTAGAACGGAAGGACTGAGTTTCCTAGGCCATCCTCGAATGTGAAAGCCAGAAAAAATGGTTTTCGGTATTGAGGGACTAGGGACTTTCTAGGCCACCACCTCCCCGTGTCAAGTCGATGGCCTAGAATTCCATGCTAGGAGGGAGGAACGGTTTCTAGGCCACAACTACATGTTTTCCCTTGCGAGCTAGCTGAAAAAGAAGCATGGCCTAGAAACCCGAAACTCCTAGGCCAGCGAAACCTAGGCCATCAGAGGTGGATTTCAGATTGGAAGGGGGGTCGATATGAAAATGTGAAAAACGCAAAAAAAAATCATTCTTCTCGCGGTTTTCGACGTCTTTGTTCGACAATAATCACCGCAAAAAGTGGAAAGGGGGTGTGTAACAAAAAAAAAAATTTTTTTTGGAAAAAAATAAATTTTTCTCATGGGCATCTAGTGGTCATTCTCGCCCTCGTTTTGTAATCAACGAAAACTTCTTTCAATTTTTTTGGAATTTAAAAAGCGAATTCCCCTCCTTCGCGTTCTACTGTGAAAACTTGATTTTCAGCATTTTTTGACAAGGGGGGGGGGGGGTATGTTGTAACAAGTTCTAAAGGGGGGTCGAAAAATGAAAAACCACCATAAATCGTTTCGTTTCGACCCCCCTTCCCCTATTTCCAGATCTTTCCTTGCCAAAAACCGATATTTTCAACATTCCAAAGATACGAATCATCACTTTTGGCGGCGGCGGGAAAAAAAGGAAAAAACGGTTTCCTTCCAAACGGCGGCGATTAAACCGCCCGTCTTCGGTAGGTCAAACAGGCACTTTAGATCGGTTATCTTTCTTTTCTGGAAGAAGAAGAAGAAAAAGAAGATCGCCCTTTCTAGATATGAGGAATACTAAAGGAGGGGCGAAACGGGAGTGATGGCGGGAAAAAATGGAAGGGAAAGGAAAATAAGAAGCAGATTATAATGGTGATGATGAAGAGGAGCGTCGTTCCGAAACGACGAAAAACGGCCAGGAAAGACGGAGAGCGGCACGAAACGGAATGCTAAAGGGGGGGATGAACACTGTTTGGCTAACACTTTGGGCCAATTCGGACGCGGGCAATGTGTGCAGCGGCAGTAGCAGCAGCAGGAAGGGTGATGATAAGCAGAGAGAGAGAGAGAGAGAGCAATTGGGGCAGGAGGGACTAGAAACCCAAATAGAACACATTTGCCATTATGGCCTAGGAAATCTAATACAGGTTGTACGGTATATTTGGGTTTTGGGTTTGGGAACTAGAAACCCAAATAGAGAATCTAGATGTATGGCCTAGGAATCCAAGTTGTGTAGATCTAGGTATTCATTGCAGGGGACTAAAAAGGCTCAATTGAACAGATTTAGGTGCATGGCCTAGGAATCCAAACTTTTTAGATTCAAGGTTTCAGTTTCGTGGACGAGAAACCCAAATAGCACACTTCTAGGACTGTGGCCTAGGAATCCAAATCTCCTATAAATTTGAGTTTTGGGTTTGGGGACTAGAAACCCAAACAGCACCTCACTTTGAGGCATGTGGCCTAGAAATCCAAAGGTTGCAGTTTTGAGGCCTAGAAACCCGAATATCCCATTTCTTCACGTGGCCTAGAAACCGAAATCGTCCAAATCCTAGGTTTCAGTTTATCTGCCCTGTTTGAGAATGGGAAAAGTGGGGTTTCGAGCATGGCCTAACTTTCCCAAGAGTATTTATCCTTCCTAAATTGGACAAAATGATAGACTCTGTAGAGTTTGGAAGGATGGCCTAGAAACCCAAATGTACTATGTAACCCAGATCTTCCGATTTCAGATTTCCAGGCCTCGGAGGGAAGACCAATACATGGCCTAGAAAACCAAACAGCGCCTCTTCTTCCTCCTATCCTAATTTCAATGAGTACCACGGTTTACATCTGTTCCAGGCCTTCCAGATTTAATGATAACTATCAGTTGGACAAGATGGCCTAGAACTTTCTCGGCCATTTCTTTTTGATCTACCTCTCTTTTTTTCCACAAATCTGTCCAAAAACAAGGAAAAAGCAGGAAGTGGGATTTAGAAAAAGTGGGTAATAATCATAAATCGCCGTCTTCTTCTCCGATTTATCAATAGGACAAAAAGAGAGAAGAATGCAAAATGGGGGGGGGGGGGTAATCGGAAGAAGAAGAAGAAGCATGTCACATTATAGTTTATGAGAATACCCCCTCTCGTCCTTTTTTTTCCGCCCTATGATCGCTCCGATAACCGCAAAAAAGCGACGGATGTGTGTGGGTATTCTTCGTGTTTTCGGAATGAAGGACAACGTCTTCTTCTCTTCAGAAGACGTCGTTTTGAGGGAGGAAGACGGAGAGAATGAAATAACGATGGGAAACGGAAGAAAACAATCACACACACACGGGAAGCAAAAGGAGAAGAAGCCGATACATGAGAACGGTGTTAGCCGATACTTTTCCATTCCCCCCCCCTTTCGATAACCGATTTCCTTTTGTTTTTCATAAGAAAGAGCGAGATTCCGAGAGGTAGATCAAAAAGAATCAGCGAGATAGGTCGGGTAGGTCAAAAAGCAAAGGTAGATCAAAAATTAACACCAACAGATTTGGTAGATCAAAAAGGCACATTTGGAGAAGAACAACAAAGGTAGATCAAAAGATCAAAAAAAAAAAACACCCTTCAACGTTGTAACCTTCCCTTCCATTCTTACGCCCACCGCCTTGCCCTTCTCGATCTCACCTCTATCCGCCATAGACGCCTCAAAGCCCAACTCACCCTGCTTTATAACTTTATCACAGGTGCCTCGCACTTTCCAGGCCTTTCAGATTATGTCACCATCTCGACCTCAGCCCGACGCCCAATGCTCCTTACGCTCACTACCCCTCTTATACCCGGTTTCTTCCTATTCACGGTCCCTCGCTGGAACGCCATAATGAAAAATGTTCCCCGCTTTCTATCCCCCTCTGAACTCTCCGAACACCTTTCTCGCAGCATTACTACTGTCTAACTCTCTCTTCTTGTCAGCCTCGCCCCGTGCCCCCGTTTCTACCGGTCTGCTTGCCGGTGGCGGGGTACCACCCGTGCAACTTCGTCCCGTTCCTATCGGTATCACCCGGTGGCGTGGACTGTTCAGGCTTCACCTCTCTCCTCCTCTCTTCCTCTCTTCCTCTCTTCTTCTCTCTCCTCCTGTATTCTTCTCCCTCGCTCTTTTCGTCTCCTCTATCCTCTCTCCCTTCTCCTTCATTGTCTTCTTACTCTTCTCTCTTATTCCTACTCTTCTCTCTCTTCCTCTTCCTTCCTCTCTCACCCTGCCCCCCCCCCCCCCCCACACTTGCGTCTATTTCTTGCGGGATAGACGCATTTACTTACTTGTCTTCCTCTCTACTACTCACCCTCTTCATGTATTGTTTCTTACTCGCGTTTATAAGATAAAGTTATAACGATAAAAGGAAACACGAAAAGATCGAGTAGATCAAAAATTAACACCAAGAGATTTGGTAGATCAGAAAGTCAGATTTAGAGCATAACACCGAAGGTAGATCGAAAAGCATCACTAAAAGAAATCAGGTAGATCAAAAAGTGTGGTTTTGAAAAATACTGAAAAGTAGATCAAAAAGTACCCACCGAGAGATTGGGTAGATCAAAAAGTCAAGGTTTTGATTGAAAAAGCAAAGGTAGATCAGAAATGTCACAAATAGGCTGGGTAGATCAAAAAGTGACACGTTTTGGAATACAGAACGGTAGATCAAACCGTGTTGCCATTTCAAATTTCAAATTCCGTAGATCAAATCTACTTTTTCTCGTTATCTACAGAAGGGATAGTATTTCTCTCGGAAGAATCAGAATTTGGAAAAGAAAGTCCGATCGAAAGGCGAAAAAAAGTGGGCGTGGCCTAATTAGCGGTCTCCTTCCCTTTCTCTCACTTTCGCTCGTATTGATAATTGGACCTCCCCCCCCCCCCCTTGGCGGCAAATGGCAAGATAATACCAGTTCAGATGGGAGAATGTCCAGGCACGAGAAAGAAAGCAAAGACGGGCGGCGCGCGCGCGAAAAAGTGAACGATGAATACACAGATGTGTTGTAGATCAAATGATGTAGATCAAAACTATAATTCAGATGGGCGGGAGGTCAAATCTCGATTTCGTTTTAATTCCCATCTGTTTGTGTATAAATGTATGTGTCGTTTTGTTGTGACATCAACAATCATCGTCTGTATAAATGAGGGAATGGAAGTACGCTCTATTGAGAACGGCGAAAGCGAGAAGGAGAAGAAGCTAATTAGAAGGGGGGGGGAGGACAATGCGATTTCGATGTATGTTTTTCTAAAGGGGGGACGATTCGAGAGAGAAAAGAAAACGGAATCTTGCCGAATCTTGCGAATATCCGATGAGGATCTTTTCTCTAGAACCATCGATGATTCCAGTGAGGGAAAGTGAAACTAATTGGATAATTGGCTACTAATTAACTGGTTATAGCGGTTTCAGAGATTAGATGCGAGTTTTTAAGATGGTAGATCAAAAAAAAGTTGTAGATCAAAAACAAATTTTTTTGATCCACCAACTTAAAAACTTCTATCTAGTCGCTGAAACTGTTATAGAAAGTTAATTAGTAGCCAATTATCTGATTAAATCCAAAAAAAGTTGTAGATCAAAAAAAAATTTTTTTTGATCTACCCAACAAAATTTCTGAAATTCTAAAATTCAAGCTCACCTCTCTCGTTTATCGAACTTTTCCACACAAGAGTAGTAATCGGATATATGAGAGTTTTCGAGTGTCAATTGGCGCGCGAGCAGCAGCGAAAAAGAGCACAGCAACTTTTTTTCCCGACTCTCTTTTTCGTGCTCCTGCTGCTGCTCCCCAGAGGTGCCAAAAGTCATTCAGGACTGGTTTCGGTCGGGAGGGGGCAGTGTGTGAGAAGAAAAGAAAAAGAGAATTGGAGAAGAAGAAGCAGAAGACTACTGTCAAAAGGAAAAATGAGCGCGCAAATAAATAAATAAGAGAGAGTTTGCCGCGCGGGCGCGCGCGCGCGGAACCTATGCGCGCAAAGGTTGCCGATGCTCAAATTTTCAAAAAAAAAAGAAATTTTCTTTTGAATTCAAATTTGCCGCGCATTTTTTTTCATTTTTCCTCTATTTTTGCCAGGGAAATGGGAAAAAAACAGAAAATTTTTTTTTTTTCGCATTTTTTGTAAGAAATTTTTCGGATTTTCGCTATATATTGATTTTTCAATTTTCAGCAAAAAAAATGAAAAATATCAAACTTCCCTCTATTTTTTCTGAAAATTTGTCAAATTTCCCTATTTTAAGCATCAAAAATTTAAAAAAAAACGAGGAAAAAAGTGCGCGGCAAAGTTGCGGTGGGCGGGGCCGGCGGCCGAAAAGCGGCATACGCGGAGTGTCGTTGAAATTTTTTTTTTTTTTGAAATTTAAATTTGAATTAATTCAAATTTGAAGAAGGAAAGAAGCGATTTTGGATAGAAATCAATAAAAATTATATGAATGTAAAAAAAAATTAATTTAAAATTTAAAAAAAAACGTAAAAACTCACATAATCCGGCGGCGGCTCATAGGGTCTTGTGATCATTTTTGGCGCCTTTTCGATTGAAATCACAATTTTTAAAAATATTTTTTGGCTTGTTTGATTTTCTCTTTCCTTCTTGTTCTTTTTCCAGAAATGTACCTGAAAATAAAAAAATTTGAAATTTGAAATTTGAAGAAAAAATTTTGAAAAAGAAGAGAAAATGGAAAATGGGGGAAAATAAAAAAGTTTCGTTTACACGACGAGATCAGTGAGAAAGTAGTTAATCGATCATAAGCCGAAAAGTAAATTGGCACTGTGCCAAGAAAACAAAAAAGTAGGTAGGTTACCGGGATACTGTGTGACGTGGCACTGGACTATTCAAAGGTTTATCGAGAAAGGTTTGACGTGGCACTAGTTTGTGGGTTTTTGTATGTTTTTACGGGAAGAACGGTAGAGAACAGCGTGAAATGGTGCGACCTTCCGAAAATGGCTTGTTTTTTAACTTTCAGCCTTCATATCTTGAAAACTAGAAGAGCTTGAAAAAAAGTGTCAACTGCTGAAATATAGCTGACAATGTAAGGAACATTTTGTTAGTTGACAGCTTTTCCCTAGCTCTTCTAGTTTTCAAGATATGGCCTCTGAAACTAAAACTACTGATTCAGTATGAAACGGTTTTGCGAAAGGGGGGTGCAATGGAGCTCTCGAGCACACCAGCTCTTCAGAGATTTTCCTTGAAGCAAAACGCGGAAACAGGCGAATTTAATCCATAATGCCCACACAAACACACATGAATCGGTGTGCGGCGGCGCGCGCAAAAATTTGAAAAAAAAAATCGCTTCTCGACACTTGATGGACACTTCAAACTTCCATTTTTTCGCCCCTTTCTCACTCTCGCTTAAGAGCCCGGTTCAATGAAAAAAAAACGAAAAAAAGAAATGAGATGACGTGGCACCAGAGAGAAGAAGGAAAAATGGAAAAACAGAAGGGTATACAAAGGTGCGGACGGAAAGGGGGGATGGTCACACAACTGTGTTTGTGTGTTTTCGACGACGATTTTTCGGTTTTTTTTTCTAGCGAAAGAATAGTATCAATATTGATAGAAACGAGAGAAGTTTCTGGAAATTGAAGTAGAAATAGGGAAAAGGAAAAAGAGTTTTCGGGTTTTTTGAGCGTCAAAAAACAAATTTCAAAGAAAAATTTTTTCTAAAAGTCAGTTGATTACTGAAAATGTAGGTATATTGATGGGCAATTTTATGAAAATGTTTCGGAATTTTTCCGATTTTCCTCCACTACAGCAATCTTCGTTACAAACATGGGCCCCAGCCCGGGTCAAAGGGCTTTTGGTTTTTGGGGATAAAAAAGTTTCAAAAAAATTTCTAAGAGCCAGTCTATGGCTCAAATTAAAGGTGTTCTGATGGGTAATTTCATAAAATTAGCTTGGAAATTTTCTGATTCTTTTCCAGCCTGAAAACCGGCCTGGACCAGGGCCAGGACCAGGACCAGGACCAGGACCAGGGCCAGGGCCAGGGCCAGGGCCAGGACCAGGACCAGGACCAGGACCAGGGCCAGGGCCAGGGCCAGGGCCAGGGCCAGGGCCAGGGCCAGGGCCAGGGCCAGGGCCAGGGCCAGGGCCAGGGCCAGGGCCAGGGCCAGGGCCAGGGCCAGGGCCAGGGCCAGGGCCAGGGCCAGGGCCAGGGCCAGGGCCAGGGCCAGGGCCAGGGCCAGGGCCAGGGCCAGGGCCAGGGCCAGGGCCAGGGCCAGGGCCAGGGCCAGGGCCAGGGCCAGGGCCAGGGCCAGGGCCAGGGCCAGGGCCAGGGCCAGGGCCAGGGCCAGGGCCAGGGCCAGGGCCAGGGCCAGGGCCAGGGCCAGGGCCAGGGCCAGGGCCAGGGCCAGGGCCAGGGCCAGGGCCAGGGCCAGGGCCAGGGCCAGGGCCAAAATCATCATCAGGATGGGCCAGACCGGACCGGACAGGGGCCCTGCACGCCCGGCACTCCCGATAAGCTAGCGGGCCGGCCCTCTCTTGCAACTATGATAAGAAGCACTCGTTACTCGGTACTCGAGCCGAGTGAATACTTTTTGAACGAACGAACGAGTCATTTTACTACTCGGCACTCGGGTATGGAACCGGGTACTTTTATAAAGTACTGCTACCCGAGTACTTTTCACTCGGGTACGAGTACCGGGTGAAAAGTTCTCAGAACAACTAGTACTCAAATGCCTTCACTTTACACTTGAATATTTTTTAATTTCACGTCAAACACTCTGCAATGTACTATTGGTAGATCAATACCAAACAGAGTTCTCAGTTTTAAGAGCATAAAAGTTTCCAAAAAAATTGCTAAAACTGAATAAAAACTCAGATCGAAAAAACCCTACTTCTTTCTCAATCCTTCCTAAAGGCCAATCGCCCCCTCAGTCTGGTCAAACTACCGGAAAAAGAAAAAAAAATGAGAAAAACGAGGAATTATGGTTGGACACAATACAACAAAACCGAGGTGGAAAAGGGAGAAAAAAGGCCGTTCGCCTACTAAACCCTATAATCGACACCTCTCTCCCTCTCTCTCAATGACCTTTTATGATGGATGAAAAGAGGAATAACACACACAAAGAGAGAAGGAGACATCCGGGAGGACCCCTCTTCAGAAAGTAATAATAACATGCATGACAGAAGGAGGGAGGGACGATATGAAAACAGATATCATCTGAAGACGTGGAGGCGGAGGAGGAGAAGACGTGCAAAACTTGTACTCTCTGGGTACCCGACTGACTGTATTGTGTGTCTTTTTCCCTGTACATACCCCTACACCCACTAATAATAACTGTCTTCTTCTTTTTCTTCTTCTTTTGACAATTATGCAACACGGCAAAAAGACAGGAAAAGTGTTCAAGATTGTCGGAAATGAGGGTTACAGGGGGAGGGAAGGTCATCGCAATTAGGGAACGAGACAATGGCAATTTGCTTTTCAACACCATGTATAACCGTTACCATTTTCAGAACCGTAGTTCTGGCCAGAATTCCATCGAAAATCAGTTTTTGCTGCCTAATTTCAGGCCTGTCACGGGCCGGCCCGGAATTTCAGTGAAAATTTCAAAGTGCTGATTTTATTGCTGAAATTCATTTTTTTGTATCAAAGATGATAGAAACTGACAAGTAATTGTATTTTCAATCGTTTCAACATCGAAATTTTGCCAAATGGGCGAAAACGGATTTTCGAATTTTCATTCAAATTCAAATTTTGGGCACGAAAACGCTTAATTTGCAGAAAAATTATGATTTTTGAACGCAATTTCTAGTTAGAAATCACGAAAAAACGAGAAAAAATGTGCGAAAAATATAATTTTTGTCCGGGTCGGCCCCTGAATATGACAATCCCGCCTAATTTTCTAAAAAATGGCCAGAACTATAATTTCATAGTGGCTGCTCGTGGGAGTTGGAAAATCGATCGAAAATCTAGAGGGGAAGACTTTTCGTTTGATTTCGTTTTTTCGCATTGTTTTTGTAACGTTTTTATGGGGGTGGCATTACGACTTCATGACATGGTAGTAACTTTTTCATTGCGTTCCACTGGTTGGCACTGGCACTATGTTTTTTAATGACGTGGCACTACATACTAGATTCTGTGGAAACAAAATTTTGCCATCTACCCTGGGAGTGGGTTTTCTAGAGTGCGGGTCTGCGAGGTATGGGTCTGCTCGAAAATGGGTCTGCTAACTTGGGTCTGCTTGACTACAAACTACATCATTTGGGTCTGCTAACTTGGGTCTGCTTGACTACAAACTACATCATTTGGGTCTGCTAACTTGGGTCTGCTTGACTACAAACTACATCATTTGGGTCTGCTAGACTTGGGTCTGCTTGACTACAAACTACATCATTTGGGTCTGCTAACTTGGGTCTGCTTGAATACAAACTACATCATTTGGGTCTGCCTGACTACAAACTACATCATTTGGGTCTGCTAACTTGGGACTGCCCGACTACAAACTACATAATTTGGGTCTGCTAACTTGGGTCTGCCTGACTACAAACTACATCATTTGGGTCTGCTAACTTGGGTCTGCTTGACTACAAACTACATCATTTGGGTCTGCTAACTTGGGTCTGCTTGACTACAAACTACATCATTTGGGTCTGCTAACTTGGGTCTGCTTGACTACAAACTACATCATTTGGGTCTGCTAACTTGGGTCTGCTTGACTACAAACTACATAATTTGGGTCTGCTAGACTTGGGTCTGCTTGACTACAAACTACATAATTTGGGTCTGCTAGACTTGGGTCTGCTTGACTACAAACTACATCATTTGGGTCTGCTAACTTGGGTCTGCTTGAATACAAACTACATCATTTGGGTCTGCCTGACTACAAACTACATCATTTGGGTCTGCTAACTTGGGACTGCCCGACTACAAACTACATAATTTGGGTCTGCTAACTTGGGTCTGCCTGACTACAAACTACATCATTTGGGTCTGCTAACTTGGGTCTGCTTGACTACAAACTACATCATTTGGGTCTGCTAACTTGGGTCTGCTTGACTACAAACTACATCATTTGGGTCTGCTAACTTGGGTCTGCTTGAATACAAACTACATCATTTGGGTCTGCCTGACTACAAACTACATCATTTGGGTCTGCTAACTTGGGACTGCCCGACTACAAACTACATAATTTGGGTCTGCTAACTTGGGTCTGCCTGACTACAAACTACATCATTTGGGTCTGCTAACTTGGGTCCCGAAAGGAAAAACTGAAAATCTCGAAAATACAACATATTCGCAAATAACTTTTCGGCCCCAAAGTTCAGGATCAGATCAAAGTGAAAGGGGGGCGGATGAAAAAAGAAGCCGGCCAGGCGACTATCAAGAGGAAGAAAAAGAAGAAGAATAAGAATGTCAAGAATCGTTCTCCCTTCTTCTTCCCCTTCTTCAATTCCACCCCCTCCTTCCCAATCCCATTCAGTGTCCAGAACACATTCCGAAAAGACTGGACATACATACACATAGAGAGAGAGAGAGGGAGAAATGACGACGATATGGTCATTAACACGGAATATGATGAGCGCAGAAGAAGGAGAAGGGAGAAGACGTCGTCCCCTTGAGAGAAGTCAGAAGAAGAAGGAGAAGACGACGATGCTTCTTCTTCTTCTTCTTCTTGAAATGGATACCAAATGGAAAACGGAGGCGCGAACAATACGAAGAAGAAGAAAAGGTTTCTTCTTCTTCTTCTTTTTCTTCTTGGTCTCTCCCCGGAGAGAGATAGAAAGATAGAAAGCGAACAAAAAAGAAGAGAACGGTAATAGGAATCGAATCGGATAATGGGAGGAGGGTCGCGAAAAGGAGGTGATGATAGGCGGTCAGATATCCGGGAAATGACCGCGAAAACGGATCTGTTTGAAAAAGCCACGTCTTATCGGGTTACGGTCGGTTTCTGACTCATTTTTCTCTTAAAATTGCACTATACACTGAAAAGACGACCCCATTGGGTTAGGGAACATTGTAAAGTTCTGGCCAGAAAGGTAACACTGGAGCCGTTAATTATCCGGTTTTATCTCGAGAACCAAAACAGATACCAAAAAAGTGCCAACTGGAAAATTGTAGCTCTTTTTGTGCTCTACAACATTGCAGTTGACAACTTTTTCATAGCTCTTTTGGTTTTCGAGATAAGCCCGGATAAACGACGACTCGGTGTTACCTCCGGGGCAGTACTTTTGGGCCAGTAGATAACCAAAAATCGCAGACACCACCAACTCAAAATTCCAGATCGTCGATGATCTGCTGCTCGCCGAGCCAGATCATCCACCTCCGACCGACGGACCGACCAAAGGTTTCGGATTACAGTGGGATGGGGGGAGACAAACAGGGCGAATGGGAAGGAGATCGGGAAAGAGGAAAAGAGGTGAACACAAATCAAAACAGAGGGGTAAACACCAGTGGGTGGGTGGGTAGATCAAATTATTATCTGTCCTCCTCCCTCCCGCCACTACATCCCTGTTTCCCGAAGATTGAGAGCGCTCGGGTCTTTTTTCCCTCTCTCTTCGAGTTTCTGGCGCGCAACTGACATGAGATTGAATATGAGGGGGGTTTTTTTGATCTACTTGTTCATTCAAACCATTGTTTCGGGAAGGGGGGGGGGGGGGGGTCAAGTGAAGAAGAAATACGAATGAATGAAGAGACAACAAGATGGAGAAGATGAAGAGGAAGGGGAAGAGGATAGAAAGGTTCAAAACTGCCATCAATTTTGGGTAGGCACAGTGTGAGAAATGGGGGGTATTCCGGAAAGAGAGGAAAAGAGACAGGTGCCGCCAAATCGGGGCAGGCTAGCCGAAAACGGAAATTTGTCGGCCGAATCTGTCAAAAATTGATGATTAGAGAGCGAAAAGGGAAGCGAAGGAAAGATCCAAAGATCGATCCCCCCCCCCCCAAGACCCAAACTAGCAGACCCAAGTAAGCAGACCCACTTTCTAGCAGACCCAAATCTAGCAGACCCAAGTTAGCAGACCCACTTTCTAGCAGACCCAAACATAGGAGACCCAAGTTAGCAGACCCAAACTAGCAGACCCACTTTCTAGCAGACCCAAACTAGCATACCCAAGTTTGCAGACCCAAGTTTGCAGACCCATATCAAGCAGACCCAAGATTGCAGAACCAAGTAGCAGACCCAAGCTAGCAGACCCACTTTCTAGCAGACCCAAATTAGCAGACCCACTTTTGGGGAACTATTAGTCAGTGCCACGTCATAAAACGGGTGTGTTGTTCGTCGTATGTGTCACGTAATAAAGAAAACCGCAGTTCCAACGCCGTGAAAATGATGCCATTACATCCTATGCATACCATCTTGCGCGAAATGGCAGTGTCGCGTGAGAAACCTCATGGTATGGGTAGGGTAGTGGTGCCACGTCATGAACTATCATAGAGATGAAAAATACTGATGATACGTATAGTCAACACGTGTTCCCCAAACACACCAAAATAGAATGGAAAATGAAAAATGGTGTGAGAACAGAACAGAACAGGCGGAAGGAAAACAGACAGTAAAGGGGGGTGGACAAAAGAAGAAAAAGGAAAGGAAAGGCGGTACAATGCAAAACGGTTGTTACAAAAAGGACGGGACGGTTCGAGTTTATTTTCAGTTCTTCTTGTTTCAATAGGGAATCTTAAACTTCTCAGACTATCCCTATCCCACCCCCTTTTAAAAATCCATTCATGGTCGCCTGAGTAATTGGGAAATAATCCGTGCCCGACCTGGTTCCCTTATTCCCTTCCCCGCCTTGTCTGAGGATTTCCGCCTCTTCTCTTACTTTTTCTTCTTCTTCTGCTGCCGCCGCGCCACAGAGACAGAGAGAGAAGAGAACAAATAGAGAAAACCCAAGAAGAAGGAGAAGGAGGGATTTGGCGCCGAGACAAGTGGTCAACTTTTGTACAATGTACAACAAGTTGATTGACTATCAGAGGGAGGAGCACTCGAGTGGGAGCAGCAGGGAGCGAAAAAGAAGAGGGTTAGAGGTGAAGTGGGAAAGGAGAAGGGTGGTAGACCAGAGAGTATCGCCTTTTTGTAAACGATCTGCAACGGTCAAGTGGGTGTGACATATGCTAGATGACACACGTAGAGGGCGTCTGTTAGGAAGTGGGTCTGGAAACTTGGGCCTGCTAGACACTTGGGTCTGCAACATAGATGGGTGGGAGTGGATTTTGAGAATCCGGAAGACGGAAGTACAATTTTCCGGACGGAAGTCAAAAGAAATATTATCTGGTTATCTTGTCCTGAACCCTGCCAAAAAATCGCGAGTTCGATGGCGCGATGGTCTCGAAGCGAAAAGCGGTCGAAATTTATCTGCGCGGGTTTTTTGAAACTTTGAAACTTCTAGCGAAACGCGCTGTGATCATTCGTTTAAATAAAAAGTCTGATGAAAAGTAAGAAAAACGAATGATAGAAGCGCGTTTCGCTTGCAATTTCAAAGTTTAAAAAAATCCCGTGCACAAAAAATTTTTGACCGCTTTTCGTTTCGAGACCAGCGCGCAACCGAAATCGCAATTTTGGGCCAGGGTTCACGACAAGATAAACAGATAATAGTTTCGGTCTATAAATGTGGGTCTGCTACCTTTGAGTCTGCAACATAGATGGGCGTAAGTGGATTTTAAGAATCCGGAAGGCGGAAGGCGGAAGACGGAAGAAATAGGACTGAATATGACAGGTAAAATGTTTACGATTCTCGAAAGTAAATTTAGAGAAAATTGGGGTGGAAATACGATAAACAACGCGCTACGCCGTCATTCCGGAGCGTTGTAATGGAAAAATAATTTTCATTGAAAAAACACATATTTTTAACGGAACAAAAGTTTTTTTGACGGAAGTCGGAAGCCGGAATTCCGACCACCTCTGTCTGCTAGAATTGGGTCTGAAGTAAAAAGGAACTGTAAAAGCGACCAACTTGCCATCTGCCATCGTTCCCACTTCTCGCCGAAACGGATTGCGTAAACAGGCTCCTCCCACCCCTCCCGAGATTACATTCGGGGGGGGGGGGGGGGGGGGTGCTAATTGGCTAGAACGGGAAAAGCCGAGAATTGATGAGATTGGCTAGTTGTACTATGGGAAACAACGGAAAACACCATACCGATTGGGAGAGGGGGGGGGGGGGGCTTAGTTAGTGAGTCTCTCCCCAAGGCTTACAAACCCTTGTTAGCACGATAAAAATCTTCGTTTTCGCCCCCGGTCTAAACTGGAAATTTGAATGTCGACGACCGGGGGGTGGAACCGAAAATGGAATTATTCGCGAATTTTCAGCCAACTGTAGGGGGGAAGTAGATCAAATCGAAAATAGCGAAAAGAAGAAGAAGAAGAAGGAGTTCTCACGGAAATACAAACAAAACGAGTGTTTGTTCGAGTGTTTGGGGGGTGTTTGGATAGTGTGCTGATAGTGGGGAGAATCGAGTATTTATAGTAGGTCAAATCCACAGTAGGCTGTAGCTGTAAAATGGAATAAAATCACTTTTGGTCAAAGTTTTCGGGCCGCCCAGTGACTCACATTTTACGATTTCCCCCCGTGGGCCACAATTACCCGAAGGAAGTAAGAAGTGTATACATACATCTCCCTTATTCTTATTCTTCTTACTTTAAGTTCCCTCCCACTCTTCCCTCTTCCGCCACCAATCCCCTCCCAGATGTTCCCTCTTTCTTCTTTTTTTTTGCATTCAAGATATACTACTACTACAACTAATACTAAAACATAGTGTTCAATGGAGCGCATTTGCATCTTCCCTCAAATCATCCGCAAGTTGCGCAACTTTTTGTTTCCAGTTTTTGAATCGAAATGGAAAGGACATTTGCTAATTCGACGGAACTCGGAAGAACGAAGATAAACATCTTCCAACAGAGAGATAGGGAGATGTGGAGAGAAATGGGGGATTAGTAATTGAAACTGCTTTTGGTTTTGCTTTTGGGAAAAGAAATAGGGTGTTTGCGGGTTCTGGCGGGTGCCACTGATTTCATTTTATAATCCATTTAAGTGAGACAAGGAGGGCTTACTATTCGGAGAGAGAAAAGGGTTATTGGATAAGCGGACATTTGCATTTGGGACGAGCATTGTGAGAATTGAAGAGGCCCTTCTGGATTTGGGCCTGCTATACTTGGGTCTGCTAGTTTTGGGTCTGCTAACTTGGGTCTGCCTGACTACAAACTACATCATTTGGGTCTGCTAGACTTGGGCCTGCTATACTTGGGTCTGCTAGTTTTGGGTCTGCTAACTTGGGTCTGCCTGACTACAAACTACATCATTTGGGTCTGCTAGACTTGGGTCTGCAAACTTGGGTATGCTAGTTTTGGGTCTGCTAACTTGGGTCTGCCTGACTACAAACTACATCATTTGGGTCTGCTAAATTGGGTCTGCAAATTTGGGTCTGCCTGACTACAAACTACATCATTTGGGTCTGCTAACTTGGGTCTGCCTGACTACAAACTACATCATTTGGGTCTGCTAGATTTGGGTCTGCTTGACTACAAACTACATCATTTGGGTCTGCCAACTTGGGTCTGCCAGCAAGTCCTTTTTTTCATTTTCTTTTTCCAAAGCAAAAAAAAAAGCGATGAGAAGGGGAAAAAATGCCTTCGCTGTTCATTTCATCCGCCTAATTGACCATTTCCTCCACAAATGGCTGGTGATGCGCGCTCGTACAAAAGCTTTTACGATGCGCGAAAAAGGAGGGAAAAAAAGCGATTTTGTCAGTGACAGTGACAGTATGGGAAGGTCATTTCAAGACGGAAAAGTGCAAAAGTAAGGCGGAGGGGATCTCAAGAGGGGGTCATGGAACGGGGGGGGGGGGGGGGCGGTATAAACTATGCAAACATTGTATGGAATTTCGTATTTCTCTTCCATTTTTATTTATATTTATTTATTTCGCTCAAGGACACACGTGGCGATCACACACAAACACACAGAATATGGGAAATCGATGGAGAATACGATTCAAGTGGTATTGTTGTTATTGTTATTAGTGGAAGGATCCCCCAAAGATACCCATCTTAATTACCATCTGACACTGTCACACCACTCTAATAAGCATGCATCGGTGCACAATGGGAGTGAAACAGGTCAGGAGGCGAAATGTAGATAGATAGACTTATAATAACGGGGGGTTCCAATTGTTTTTCATTTTCGAGAAACCAAACATTTTTGCGAGTGGAAAGATTAACCCCCCAGTCCCAGTGAGCGGATATACAGTGACATAATCGGGTTTTGTTGCGTAATCTCAAATGTTGGGCAACATACATATTTACTATTTTCAGTTGGATAGGGAGAGGACTTAAATACAGGACTTAGTAAAATGGTATCAAATCTCGAGAAGCAAAAGAGCTATCAAAAAGTTGTCCACTACGAAGTTGTAGCTCTTTTTGTGCTCTACAAATTTGTAGTTGACAACTTCACGGGAGATAAAAAAGGGTACGTCAGTAAACACGCTCTATTGATAATTTAGGACCAATGAAAGAAAAAATTGCAACGATGCTCCGTTTGTACGCCCATCGCGCCTTGTTCAGCCCCTAAATTAAAATCCAGCTCAATTCCAACGAGAAAAACGTAAAAACCGCTGCGAGACCCGTAACGGGCCGTAAGGTACGGTGGCAGTCGTTGCTCAACTGTGGAGGTGTAAGATAGAGCGTATTTACTGACGTACCCTTTTTTATCCCCGTGGCAACTTTTTGATAGCTCATTTGGTTCGCGAGATAAAATCAGATTTAAAAAAACGGGGCTGTCGAAAACTGTCAGTGAAGTTGTATGAATCCAAATTGCGACGGATCAACTATCGGGAAGCCTTTCATGTTGAACACCTGATAAGCGCGGTCCGATTTGGGATCGGACTTTTTGAAGCCGAGCTGCTCGCAAAGTGGCTCCGAGGCGAGTTCCATGACTCCGTCGGCTTCCAGTCTGTGGAAACCGAGCGTCTTCGCCAGTGCCATCGTGCACATCATCAGCTCCTTGAAGTCGGCGTCCGTTTCGCCTTTCGACGCGTAATAGAAGAGGTGGGCGATCGATAGGACGCTGTTTCCGATGTACTGTTTCGGGTAGAAAGAGACAAAGTCGACGATTTCCGCGTTCGACTGGAAAAAAAAGAAACGGGAGTGTTTTTGGGTTATAGCCATGATTCGTGTTTCAAACGCGCTCCATTGAACGCAAGCCAAATTTCTGGGTGGCGGCGGCGAATTTTTTGTTTTCGGCCGTTTTTCTCGATTTTCACCCGATTTTCTTTAATTTTCCGACAAAAAAAGTTGAAATTTTAGTTTCAGAGCAGTTCCTGAGCATTTTCATCCAATTTTTCCCAACAAATGGAGGAAATTGGGAGAAAATTGGCGAAAAACGACAAAATCTCGAAAAGAATTTCGGCCGAGGCTTGAAACACAAATCACGGCTATAGTACTGTAAGAGTTCACAAGAACGCACCTCGGCCACAAAGGAGTAGACTTGTGTGGTTTTGACGGCGACAAAGAGCTCCTCGACTTGCTCGTTCGTGAAACTCCGCGACAGTGTCAATTGTCTCATTTTGCGGTTGAGCAACGAGCTCACTTGTTCCACGTCTTCTTTCCCCATTCTTCTGAATCTGACACTTTGCGAGTCGTCGGTGACAACAAAGTCGGACAGATGACGAAAGACGTTGGAGCACTGGGTGATGACGTTCCTTGCCTTGTAGGCGTCCTTCGATGCCATCATAACGATTCCGGCGCGACATCCGACACTCAGAGCTCGCTTCCGGAGCTCACGAATCGCCAGCTTCTCGAACTTTTTCACTCGCTCGTCGAGAATCTCCCACAGCTTCAGGTGCAACATCTTCTTCGCTTCCAGAGTGGTTTTTTCCGCGGTGCTCGTGCGGATCCACGCGGTGCACACGTTGCCTTTCGCCAACATCTTCAGACTTCCGTCGATGTCGCGGATTCCGAAGCAGAGCTGTTCGGGATTGTCGCTCGGGATGAGAAGACTCCACTTCAAGAAGTCCTCGTCGCGGTGACGGCACAGCTGACCATCGGGTTTCGGAGAGACTTCCAGAATCTTCTGGAGAACATTCACGACTTCATCTCCTTCGAGATTCGTTATTCTAAAGCCGAGTCTAGCGAATTCCGCTTCTGTAGTTTCAGTTTGAGAAGATGAAGCCATTATTTCCAGGAGGGAAGGAGGGGTAGAAGGAAAGTAGATAGTGGCTCACAATTATAGGTATGATTAGAAGTGGGTTTGTGCGCGAGCTCGTGAGCTGCTTGTTCATCCGGTTTCCATGGCGACGCCAATTGGAGAAACAGCACTCTAATTAGTAGTTCGATGATGACAACGAGAGGCAGAAGACGTGGTTGGCTATGGCTCATCAGATAAAGCGGGAGAGCAGATTTATCAAGATGACAAACAATGTGAATCACAGAATTAATTGTTATGATACTGTTGAAAAGATTGAATCGCAAGAAGTGAGATCGGACAGGGTAAATGGATGTGTAATGAAAAAATACATGAAGAAGACCCGAACTACATTTGGTTATGAACCCATTTGTATATTGCACAGAAGGAAAAATAAATGAGATAAAAATATGATGAGGGGGTGAGAAGAGGATGGATTTGAAAGGTTAAACGAGAATCAAACCGACTTCGCTCTCCAATAGCGGTTTGCACCTCCAGTTCGTCACACAATAGTGCACTTTGCCGCCGCGCACAAGTTGCGCGTCATCCGCGAGAGCCGCCATGTGAAACGCTCCTGTCGTGGCCAGAAGGTCGCCACCGTGTCTCCTCGCCAGCGTACACACGTCATCGTAGAAATGTGATAAACGAGGTACCGGAACGTGATAGTAGAGGTTCGCTTTGGTGAACATATCCTCGTCAACGAACGTCACACTCATGTAGAATGACACAAAGCCGACAAGCTTCGGTTTGTGAATTCGCTTTCTCGATTTATCAGGAGCTCGTCTCGTCTGAAGTTTTTTTTTTGGTCGGATTCACTTTCAGAATTAAAAAATAAAAAGATTGACAAACCTCGAAAACATATGCAAAGACAGGAGGTTGCGTCATTGCCGGCATAAGAAGTCGCTTCAGATCGCCGAGGGTGGGGAAATGCGGTGTCAATTTGAAGCCACACTTCTGATTCCACTCAAGAAGCAATTTGTGCACTGTTGCTAGATCATTCGAGCGCATTTTGCGCCATCCCGGTTGGTGGAAATTGCAGTCGGTGAACAGTCTGCGTTCCATTTCGGCATCCGACTCGCCTGGCAGCCGAAACTGCGCCATGAAGGGTTCGAACGCATCACCAAAGAACATACGGATATTCAGAAACCGATAGTAGAGGTCCAGCGTGGCTAACGGCTTCAAGTTTTGGGGCGCTGCAGTGACAAAAGCAACTTGCTTCGCGTGCCGAAAAAACGCCTTGAACATCAAATCGCGCAGCATTGTGCTCTCAAAATCAACTTCCAGTTTGCCGATAAAGCGGGACTTGAATGTCGCCAACGCCCATCTCATTGGTTCTGATCCGTATATTGTTACACTAAATATCGAGGCTCCGTAGAAGGCGCGGACTTTTCCGTCATTATTTCTTATGAGGAAATTCGGGCCCTTCGAATACTCGGTATAGCCGACAGCTTCCGAGTATGACTGTACCACCCATTTGATAAGATCATCATCCATAGTGGGCCGGACATAGGATCGGGGCTGATAATTGTTGGCCGAGAAGTAGATAACATCCTCTATGTCGTCGGAGCTCCCAAAGTCTGCCTCTCCGTATTCATAACCTTCCGGGAGTTGGTAATCGAGACGATGCAGGTAAAGTGGATCTTGGATCGGTCCATTAGTGCCGTCAACTATTACTTCATCTGTAATTATTGTTTCGACGCTCATTTTGCCGGAGCGGGTTCAGTTTACCTGGACTCATGAACGGCACCGGCCAATGTACAGGGGGTGGAGACTGGGGTCTTACTTCCATATAAGCTTTAAAGTCGTCATCATCAGATGATCCAGCGTCATCGTTTCTACGGGCAACATTTGGTTCATCTTCGTCCGACATCGGGTCTGTATCAGACGGCATTGATAAAACCTGCAATTTGACCGTTGAGCACTGGAAACAATCTTCTGCTACAGGCTACAGTGTTTTGCCAGTTGAAAGTAAATAAAACAGCCGGCATACAAAAAGCAGAACACATCGAATCGTAACGGTTAAAAATATAAGCGAACATCGCTTCAATGAAATCAGGTGAATGTGCCGAGAGAAATACTGAAAACTTTTTAATGTCTAAATTTCGTTGAACAAAAAATAAATATAAGAATCGAAACGCAAATGGGATAAATAGGAGGGAGCGACGAAAATTACGGGAAATTATCAAATGGGGAGAGGGGCGGGCCAAAAACCGAAGAAATCCGAGAATGGCGTGGGAAGCGAATAACGAACGGGGAAAAATTGTTGGGGCAAAAAATTCTTGCAAACAAATTCAGACAAGAAAGTTATTGAAGAACGAGTCCGATTTGGCTGGGCTTCATGTCGGCACACTTCCAGTTGTACAGATAGTACTGGAGGTTTCCGTCCCCTTTGCCGAACTTCAGATCCTTGAACACCTCCTCGTTGTTCATCAAGTCGAGCGCATTGAAAACATCAAACTTCTCCTGGTTGGCAATAATGAGCGCATCATTCACAAGCTGCTTGACCGACACGCTGCCGGCCGCGTAGTAGTACAGGTAGGCGGCAAAGATCGTCTTGTGAGTCGCGTTTCCCATAACGGTCGAAGGAAGAGAGTAGAACGAGATGAAGTCGGTGATCTTTCCGCTCTGGGTCTCTGCCACATACGAGTAGACAACATTCTTGACCGGCACGAGAGCGTGAGCCAGCTCAGCATGGCTTTGGAAGACCGGAGCCAGAGAGTACTGCTGCAATTTCTTCGAGAGCAGCTTGAACACCTGGGGCACATCGTTGGCCGTCATCTGGCGGAGACCTCTTGTTGCAGTCACCTCCGGAAGCTTGTAGAGCTTGATGGTGCGCGAGAGCGTCATCTTTTGCGAGAGCTGCGAGAAGCGGACATCGATGAGCTTTCTCGGGTTAAGGGATCGGTGGTAGTAGCGGCAGACCGAGACCGGCTTCGGAATAACGATTCCAGCAGTGAAGGCCGCTTGGAAGATTCCGGTCACATTGACGCGACGGGTGATCTCTCGAATGAGGACCGGGGCGACGCGACGAGAGCGCAGGTTCTTGTGCACGCACAAGAAGTTGATCTCAACCATTTTAACCGTCTTGTCATAGACACGCACAGTTTGCGGAATCGCTCCAATGAAGGCGAGCAGGCGGTTGTTGCTCTCCGCTCGCACACCGCAGTGCCACTCCGGGATGAAGCCGGGAACTTGGAGCGCCCACTTCAAGAACTGGGCCGAATAGTCGAATCGGAACATCGCATCGTCGTCCTCCACATAGTTCTTGGTGAGCAAGTTGTAGAGCTCGTCAAGTTGAGCCTCGTCATTGAGATCGACATTGGACCAGCGGAATCCAGTCGGCAGAGAGAACGGCTCCGGGCGCACTTTGTCCAGCGGAAGGTTCTCTTCGATAGCGCAGTTCACATTGGTCGGAACACGCTCATCTGAAAACGGATTATTGCGAAATCGTTCGAATTCAATTCCTTTTTTTTTGAATTCCTACCCATTTTCGGAACCGGCTGGGTGCTCCAGAACTGGAAGCTTCTCTGTCTCGCTTCGTCGACGTCTCTCGGAGCCGTCGGGACGTTTGGAAGAGAAGTCACATCAATTCCAGCCAAACGGAGCTGTTCTATTATCTAGAAAATCGACGGTTGCTACAAAAAATCGATTCGCCACGCCACTGATGTCGATTTCACAATAGTCACAACGTCAATGAGGGCTTACTTCACTTCTCACCATCTGCGGATTTTGTTGTCCGCGTCCACTTCCTCCAGCTCCATCATCGTGGTGATGACCGGAGCACGGCGCTCCGTCGTGACTATGCCCGTGGACCATGTCGATGAGGTTCGAGGCCTAAAACAGGAAAATACTGGCGTATTTCACTGAAAAAGCGTATTAAAACCGACGAATTGAGTGGAGTTTAGCGATTTCAACAAAATAAAGCAAGAAAACCGCGGAAACTTCGAGAGAAATTCGATAAATTGGAAGCGTCCGCGTGGCGTCGATAAACTCGCGCGCGCGCCGCCGCGCCCGCGTTCCGCAGTGTTAATCCGTGGTGTTTGCACGCCGGGCGCCACATTTCCCGACAATCTCTGGCGCCTCTCCATTTTACCTGCTTTTTCGTCGGCCAACGACACTTTTTAGTGCGTTCAACCCTCCAACACTATGATAAAAATCTTATTTTTAATCCAATAAATAAGATATTTTAATCCAATTACGCCAGTTTTTCATCTCCTCCCAACCAAACAGTTTCACTACGGTAGGCGCTGGAATTGACGACAGTTCAAAGTTTGTTCCAGATGACTAATTTGTCCTGTTTCTAGACTTTTGTTTTCGTTTTCCCCGACTTTTCCGGGTTTTCCTGGTTTTCACCGTCACGGGGGGGGGTCTTCTTTCATGCCTCTTCCGAAAGTTGCAAACATACAAATACAGCCAGAAAAAAAAAGTGTGATGCCCCGACGGCGGTCTGATAACAGGCACGCGACGGCCTGACAACTCGCAATCAGTGGAAAAATTCCACTGCATCCCGAGAGTGGACGGCGGCAAAAATCGAATCAATACCCGCCCTTTCTTTCCTATTCTCATTCTTTTTAGAAATTCCAAGTTTTATTGTCTCGCACACAATCAGACGAATGAAACTGATGGCGAAATGACGAAATTCCTCTCTTTTCCGCGTTTCCCAGAAGATTTCGATTTGCAAACGCAAACAAATGAATCATTTAAAGTGTTTGACCCTGATAAAACTTATATAGTCTGTGCATAGAATGGGAAGAGGGAAAAAAAAACTAATAAATATTTTTGGTGGTGGTTTTAATAAACAAACAACGCATTCTGAAAGTCGAGTTGTCGTCTCGTTCTCCAAAAATTTCCGATTCTCGTGTCATCGGCGGCGGCGGCGCTGATGATCCTCTTGATTTGGTGCCAAATAAAGAGCCCCGAAAAGGAGAGAGAGAGACGAGACCCGGGCTTTTATCGCCGTCTGCTCCTCTCGACGCGCCGCACTCTCTCTGATCCTCTCTGTTTGCTTTTGAGAAGAAGGTATGAAGAAGGAAGCAAGAAGAAGCGGCACAGAACGATGCGTTGACACAGACACCTCGCTTTTGCCCCCCCCCCGTTATTTAAAATGCACTTTTCCATGTGAATCGCCAAAAAATCTCCAAGTTTTCTACTTATGCTTTGTCTTAACACCCCATAATTCTCAAAATGTGTTCAGGAACTGATAATCCGTGCTCTCTCCCCCCAGTAATTCCCGGAACAGTTGACAAGCCTGTCCACACAAAAAAAATGAATTTCCATTTTCCACCTCTCCTCTGACTCATCCCACCCCAAAAAGTGAGAAGAACGAGAAAACAATGACTGTTTGCATGTGTTTTTTCGCCCTTCTGTGCCGATAATCCGCATTGAAAAGTGATTTTTCCCTCCTCTCTCTCTTCTTTCTCTTTCTTTCCATCAATTTTTTCCCCCAATTTTCAGAGCCATCGCGCGCCGGGAGACCGTCTCCTAGCTGATGTGCTCCAACGACGACGACGTCGTTATCGATCGTTACTCATCAATTAATTATCACCGATTAATAAGAAGAAGGCGAAACGAGGAGACGAAGAGAGAAGAATGGCGCCTGCCGCATTGCAAAAACCCGGTGTTATCAAGGTTTTTTTTGGTTTTCGAACTGAAATCTCAAACTGTTCTCGTTGCAGGACCCAGCAATAGCCGCTTTGTTCAGTAATAAGGATCCCGAGCAGCGGTATCAAGACTTAAGGGAAATCGGTCATGGATCCTTCGGCGCCGTCTACTTTGTAAGTCGACAAATCCTCGAATCCACCTTAACATCGTCAATTTTCAGGCCTACGACAAGGAGAACGAGCAGACGGTGGCGATCAAGAAGATGAATTTCAGCGGAAAACAGGCGATCGAGAAATGGAACGATATCCTCAAAGAGGTCTCCTTCCTGAACACCGTCGTCCATCCGTACATTGTCGACTACAAGGCGTGCTTTCTGAAGGATACCACGTGTTGGGTGAGTTGTGGCTCCAAACAATGGGCTCATTTGCTGAATCTCAAATATTTTCAGCTCGTCATGGAGTACTGCATCGGATCGGCGGCCGACATAGTCGATGTTCTGCGAAAAGGAATGCGTGAAGTCGAGATCGCCGCTATTTGCTCGCAAACGCTCGAAGCACTTCGATATCTTCATTCGCTGAAAAGGATACACAGAGACATCAAGGCCGGCAACATCCTTCTCTCCGATCACGCGATCGTGAAGCTCGCCGACTTTGGCTCCGCTTCGCTCGTCGATCCGGCGCAGACGTTCATCGGAACGCCGTTCTTCATGGCTCCCGAGGTGATTCTTGCGATGGACGAAGGACATTATACGGATCGAGCGGACATTTGGTCGATGGGTATCACTTGCATAGAATTAGGTAAGAAGACGTTCGCATCAGGAAGCTCATAGTTCTCTTTCAGCCGAACGTCGTCCGCCATTGTTCAGCATGAACGCGATGTCGGCTCTTTACCACATCGCCCAAAACGACCCGCCCACTTTGTCGCCGGTGGATTCCGAACAACCCGAGTGGTCGCCGGAATTCGTTCAGTTCATCGACAAGTGTCTCCGAAAACCGGCCGAAGAGCGAATGTCGGCCGACGAATGTTTCCGACATCCGTTCATTCAACGGAAGCGACCCGCCGACACCATCCAGGAGCTGATCACGAGGACGAAGAACATGGTGCTCGAGCTCGACAATTTCCAGTATAAGAAAATGCGGAAGTTGATGTATCTTGACGAGACGGAAGGGAAGGAGGGTTCGGAGAGTAACGGCGCTCCGTCGGACGATCTCGATTTCCATGGAAACGAGGCGCATTCAATTGGGAGAGGTAAGCAAGGCTGCAATGTCAGAACTCTCTCTCGTCTCCTCTGCCGCCTCTCTCGGCTTGCCATCTCTATCGTTTTGTTTGCCATTTTCAGCTGGAGACTCGGCGTCGTCGCGAAGCGCCTCACTGACGTCGTTCCGATCGATGCAGAGCAGTGGAGGAGTCGGTCTGATGGTGTCGACGAACACGACAGGCGCGATGGAGAATGTGCATGGTTAGGAATACGCCTTTTTTCAGTTTTTGGGCCGAAATCTGATGTTATATGCAATTTTTTCCGCTGTGCACTCGTAATCACTTTTTCACTGATTTTCTGTCAGTTTTTCCAGGATCCTCCGGTTACGGAAACGGAAGCAGCTCGACGACGAGCTCGGCACGTCGTCGGCCGCCGATCCCATCCCAGATGCTCTCCTCTACTTCCACGTCGGGTCTCGGCACGATGCCTAGTCACGGATCGGCCGCCGCCATCACAGCCATCGCGGTGAACCCGACTACGTCAGATGTCGTTGTGATTGGCGCCTCGGAGCCCGACGACGTCGAGATGCCATCAGCGAACGTTAGCACCACGGCGATTCAAGACACTTCGCTTCGAATGGCACTTCCTGTCAAAGACCTGCACATGCCGAACCGAGAAGTGAAGGAGAGAATAGCGACGCTGCAGAATCACAAGTTCGCGACGCTCCGCTCCCAACGAATCATCAATCAGGAGCAGGAGGAGTACACGAAGGAGAACAACATGTACGAGCAGATGAGCAAGTACAAGCATCTCCGACAGTCGCACCACAAAGAGCTGCAGCAGTTCGACGAGCGATGCGTTGGCGAGCGAGAACAGTTGCGCGTCAAAATGGATCGAGAACTCGAACAGCTCAACTCGACCTACTCGAAGGAAAAGATGCGAGTGCGATGCTCGCAAAACAACGAACTCGACAAAAAGAAGAAGGACATCGAGGACGGCGAGAAGAAATTGAGGAAGACGAAAAGCGGACAGAATCAGCAGCAGTTGAAGTTGTACGCTACACAACAGCTGAAGGAGTACAAACACAACAAAGAGGCTCAGAAGACGCGTCTGCGCGCGCTCAACATGCCGCGAAACGCCTACGAGAACGCGGTGAAAGACGTGAAGGCGGAGCTGAATCGGGTGAAAGACATGCGGGAGAACGAGTTCGACGTGAAGTTGCGAGCCGAAATGGATGAGGACATCGTCAGGTATCGTCGACAGCAGCTGAACAATCTGCATCAGCTCGAGGAGAGGTTAGATGACGAGGTGAGTGGATGGTTCGCCGTTTCAACAAACTTAGTACTGATTTCCAGGACGTCAACGTTCAAGAACGGCAGATGGAGACGCGTCACGCTCTTCTCGTGAAGCAGCACGAAATGACGCGCGATCTCGAGATTCAGCACGTCAACGAGTTGCACGCGATGAAGAAACGACATCTGGAGACGCAGCACGAGGCCGAGTCGGCAAGTCAGAACGAATACACGACACGGCAGCAGGACGAGTTGAGGAAGAAGCACGCGCTGCAGTCGAGACAACAGCCACGCGAGTTGAAGGTGCGACTGGAACTTGAGCGGCAGCGTCCGAAATTGGTTCATGTTTTCAGATCCAGGAGGCGCAGATACGGAAACAGTATCGGCAAGTTGTCAAGACACAAACGCGCCAATTCAAACTCTACCTCACACAAATGGTGCAAGTTGTGCCGAAAGACGAGCAGAAAGAGCTCACCTCGCGGCTGAAGCAAGACCAGATGCAGAAAGTGGCCCTTCTCGCCTCGCAGTACGAATCGCAGATCAAAAAGATGGTGCAGGACAAGCAGGTCAAACTGGAGTCGTGGCAAGAGGACGAGCAGCGAGTGCTCAGCGAAAAGCTCGAAAAAGAGCTCGAAGAGCTGATTGCTTATCAAAAAAAGCAGAAGGCGATGCTGGAGGAGCAAATCAAAAAGGTCCGAAGTCTCCGCCCACTTTCTCCTTTCACACCTCCCCCACTTACAGGAACGCACGGCTCTCGAAGAGCGCATCGGAGTCCGTCGAGCTCTACTGGAGCAGAAGATTCGCGAAGAGTCGGAGGATATGACCAATTTGCGTCGTCTCAAAAAGGAGCAAATCCGGGACCGTCACAGCGGTGAACGTCACCGACTCGAGAATCAGTTCGTGCGCACCGGCTCGACGAGCCGCTCATCTGGCGTCGGAAACTCGTCGTCGAGCATTCAGATGTGAACACATCCCACCACCCCCCACCCAAACCCAAACATACCAAAATCCCCACTGTCAATACGGTTCTTTGTACTTCCCTTTTTTTTCCAACTTTTTCTCTCCCCCTTTCCCGCCCAATCTACCACACATTTTCCATGTCTTCGCCTCGCCGCAAATCATACCAAAACCAGCCCAAATTCCCGCTCTGTGATAACAAACACTGGCTCCGCCCACCCCACTTTCGTGCAATAATTACCACAAAAATTTAGAAATCCGTTTCCGTTCCAACAGAACCCCTCCAACTATCAAATCCCCTCCCCCAAAAATTTCGGTGCTTTCTCGTTCATCCCCCCTTCCCCATCCCATTTAGTTTCTTCTTCTTCTTCTATTATTTATAACTATATAAATATATAAATTAAAATTTCGGTAAACTCGTCCCCCCTCCCCCTTCCCCGCCTTCTTCCTCTCTCTGTTGTTCCACTTCTCTCCTCGCGTATTGTTTCTCTCGAATTTCATCCACGTTTCGCCCCCACCCACGGAGTTTATATTCGACTAAACACTTATAAAATTTAATATATATCTCAATTCGCTTACATATAGTGCTGCTGTCTTTCTTTGTCATTTTCATTTTGTTTCTTTTTTTTTGTCTGTTTTCCTTTTACATCTTGTAATATATATGAGCAAAGACACAATTTAAGGAGGAGGAGTGAGGGGGGTGATTTAAAAGGGGGGCGTAGTAAGAGAAACGTTGTGAAGATTGGGGGGGGGGGGCGAAGAAATGAAAGAAACGAGAAGAAAAAGTGTTGTTTTTTTTAAAGAAGAAAAGGGGGCGGAGTCTAATCGAACACAAAACACTGAGAAGAAAGGGAAGTTACAATTAATGAAACAAAAAAGTAGACTGGTGGAATTTCTAATCACTATTCTGCTGAATCTTCAAATTGAAATGGGGAAAGAGTGGGGAAAAGGAGCGCCAAGTTTGAAATTTCAATCGATTTTTACCAAAAACAATAAAAAAGAAATTGAGGAATGGCTCACTTTGAAGGGGGGCGGGAGAGAGTATTTTTTGACGAGAGAGAAAAGGGCGGCAATTTCAAATGGAGCATAACCATTTTTTAAAAATATATATAAAAAATAACTTTTTAAAAATAAAATCAATTCAATTCAAAATTTTCTTTCCTACAACACACACAATTTTATATTGAGGGGGGGGGGGGGGGTCTCGAAAAAAACCAGACAGAAAAAGGTTTCGCAAACTTTTCTGCACACAAAAATTGAAGAGAAGGAGCAGGAGGAGGAGGAGGAGGGCTACCCAGAGAAGAAGAAAAAACACTAAATTGAAAAAAGAAACGGGGGGAATTTATTAGAGTGAGGACGACGGGTGTCCGGTCACTTGTGTTTCGAGCTCGGCGTCGAGCTGCCCGCCGACGAGACGGGCGGCGACTGGAACAGCTCCGGACGACGTTGGTGCTCGACGACTCCGGGCCCGCCAAGCGGCGGCTGCCACACTTCGAATCCGTGCGTACGCAACTCCGAGTCGATCATGTCGAGCAGCGTTTGAGGCGTGTCTGAGAGAAAAGTCCGACGTTTCCTCAGTTTTTTGCTCCAAACTCACTTGGTTTCAAGAACGCAAACACGGATCCGCCGCCGCCGGCGCCCGTCATCTTCGGATGAATTCCGTATCTGGCGAGCGTCGTGCAGATCAGATCCACTTTCGGATGGCCGACGCCGAGCGCGATGAGCAGCTGATTGTTTATCCGGCACAGGTCCTAGAAGAGAGGAGTGGATCAGGACGAAAAAAGGAAAAAAAGGTGTGTGAGATGAAGGTGAGGTAGAGGTGAGAAGAGAGAAGAGAAGTGGTAAGTGGTGAAGATGACACGAAAAGAAAGGAAAACAAAAAGGAAACCGGTGACAGTAAGGGGGAAAGAGCATGCACAACGTTTCACTTCTCCCGAAAGAGAAGGAGGGACTGGGAGGAGGAGGAAACGAAAAAGAACGCATGCAAGTCTATCTGAAGGTTGATCACTCACATTAAGCTTGCTGAACGTGTCGACGTTCTCGCCCTTCTCCGACGTCGCCGAGATGACCGATGCCGACGAGTGTCGCTTTCCGCCGCCTACATACGAAGACAAGGACGAAGAGCGCACCGAGCCGGTTCGCGTCGGCTGTAACACAAGGACGGGCGTTCCGAGAAGAAGCCACTTGCGAGACGGGTTTCAAAAATCGGCTAAATAAGAGGGGGCAGGGAGCTCTATCTCGAATATCGAATCGACAAAAAGCGATACCAAAAATGGGAGAGAGAAGAAAAATGAAATTAATAAGAGACATTTTGAACTAAGGATTCTTCAAAAAAGATGACAAGAAACGAGAAGTAAATCTCAAAACTGTAAATCGAATTGAAAAAAAAAAGTAAAAATGGCATCGCGCACACGTACCTGCAGAGAGTGATGGTCCTGCTCCTGCATACTGCCTCCAAGCGGTCCCAGTCCGTTTTCCTGAAAACAAATCAGTTTCTCTCCTTCCTCTTATTTATTTATTTATTTATTTTACGACATGAAGTCGTGGTAAAAGAAGAATAGAATAAAATAAAATAGAATAAGGAATAGGGAGCTGTTAGCGCAACTTGAGATCGGCAGTACATTAACTTGGGGAGAGATGAGGCATTGAGTAGTCGGAGAGAGCACGATTTGTAAAGAATGCGCGACGGATTTTAGTATGGCATTTAGGCCAGTGAAAACGATTTTTGGATCGAGTGCGGCTGTTATGGGCTAGAGTGAAAAAATCAGAGGTGGTGATGTCGATTTTTCCGGCAATCATCTTTTTAATGGTAACCCTGTCAGTGTGTTTGCGGCGAGCTTCTAGGGAGTCGAGTTTGAAAAGGGCGTTACGTTGGGGGGCCGTGAGGTATTCCGGGTCAGAGGGGATGATATACTTCCCTTTTTGTCTAGCCAAAAGGCGACGGGTAAATGACTTCTGCTTGTTCTTCTATTCTGCTCACCTGAACACCACCGTCGCCGCCGCCGTTCTCCTCCAACACGGGACGATGCAGCACTTTGGCCGCCTCTAGCGAGATCGCGTCAATCGAGCCGAACATCGAGTCGACCACCTCGGGAAACTTCTTTAATCGCTCCTTCACCGTCTGCACCATCCTCGCCGTGTTCCGTTCCACTTTCGAGTTGACGAGAATCACACGAAGGTCGGGAAGGCTGCAAGGATCGTGTTCCCTATTAGCCTCGATGATGCTCAATGGCTCACTTTTTGAGGTGCTGAATCGGTGATCCCGGCTTGAAACTGGCGACTCCACCTGGAAAACAAGAGCGATTCAATTTCTAGTGAAGAAGTGGGATTTTCAGACATCCAAAAAAAAGAAAAAGAAAAAGAGAGCTGCCACCACCAGAGCACATCACTCTTCGAAACACGCCGAACACTCGCATGCTCAGAGGAAGGGGGGCGGGTCTTTTCTCAGAATTTCGTGTAAACTCGTTGTTTTTTCCCTGTTCTTCTCAAAGATTTCTTATTCAAAGTTGTTAGACGGGGGACATACTTGTGAAACAAAATTAGTTATTCAGGAAGGCGAGAAGACGGAAAGAGGACGAAAAGAGAGAACCATGCAGCAAGGAAGACGGTTCCAGTAGACGCAGATGACGTGGGTGGACCAAGAGAAGACGAAGACGAAGATAGTGGTAGTAGAAGAAGCGGGATGCGACATATTCAAAAAAAGCCAAAAAAGTCAACGTCAACCACGGAAGGCGAAAAGAGAGAGAGAGAGGAGGCCACTTTCCTTCATTCACAGGCCATCGTCATTTAGGGAGGGGCGGTACAAAAAGCCAGACGGAAATTCAAATTACCAAAGCATCCTACGTGACCGAGATGCGTAAAACTCTGATATCCGTAGTCACGATAGTGATGGCCTGCAAATTGCAAACAAGAGGAGGTGAGAGGAGAGACGGCATGGGGAGGGGAGAATTGAAACAAAAACAACGACATTGATGGAGGGGGATGGTAAAACGGGAGGAAGGCGCCCGGGGGGAGGATAAGCGATAGAGTTCAGTCAGGGTTTCAGCGGGGTTCGAGGAGAAAAGGGCAAACATCACCATATAAAAAAATATATAGGTTGGGATTAGAGAAAGCTAGCTAAATAGGTGATGACTGGAACGCACAGCACACATTTCCACTGGAAACTTAACGAGGTTAGAGAGAAAACTTCAAGTCTTCTGGGGGGAAACAAAGGGTTTCTGCTTCTAGAGAAGGGGGTGGAAACACATGCTTTTACGGCTAAATAGCTACAGTTAGTTTTTTTGTTGCAGTTTGAAAAAAAAACAAACGAGTTTACAAGAGATTCTTTGAGATTTATAGATATTTGATAAAGAGAGAGAGAACCCGGGCACCCGCCGCTTTTTCAGCGCACACTCGACACAGATTGTTTCAGCGAGAGATTTTGAAGAGAAAGTTTTGCAAAAAAGCCACAATTAGAGATAGTCGCTGAAAAAGGTCAAACTAGAAACGAGTGAAAAACCAAACGACACCGAATAAAAATCGAAACGATAAGGCACCTACCGTAGGTGCAGACAGCAGCGTCGAGACCCGACGCACGTCCGTGTATCAGCGATTCGGCGGCCGTCGCCCACTTTCGGATCATATCGAGGTGCTCGTCGGCCCACGTCAGATTGCCCTCCTCGTCTGCCTGCAAATCGCGAGACTAGAGAGAAAGATTCAAGTGGAAATCGACTCACGACAATGCTCGGCGGCGGAATGAGTCCGGCGGTCTGGAGCAGCGACGTGGCGATGCACACACAGTACGCTCCAGACGAGCCGAGACCGACGCAGCTCGGCAGCTTGAATCGGACTGTCGCTTTGACGGCGAGCAAATCTCTGAAAGAAACGATGAGGTGGGCATTTCGAAAGGCAGGGGGGGAAAGGGCCCGGGGGAGGGAAGTGAAGCGTTTCGGTTCGGGGGGATAGATAAAGTTTTGAAGTAGGAGAAGAAAAAGAAGAAGGCATTCCATTCAAAGATGCAGCAGCATGCGGGGATAGTGAAAGAAAAGGCAACGAAAAACGAGAAAATATGCACACTATCACAAAAACATTCAGTCCATTCCATTCGAGAAGTGGAAGAAATTGAAAACGCAGGGGAAAGGAGCCGAAAAAAGTAGGGGGAAAAGAAGGAAGAGCAAGAGATGAGAGTAAAAAACACACTGTGTAACAGCCGGACTATCGGCTTGAATGTTGCCAGGCAAAAGGGTCGACGACGGCAGCGGCGGCACCGGAGACGTCGACGACGGGAACGTCGGCGGCGCCGTCTGATGAGCACCGGGCGACGGGAGCGGCGAACGTGGCACGGGCAGCGAGAGCGCAATCTCGGCCTCCGATCGTTGATTGTCAGACGAGGCGGGCGCTCCGCCCATTCTTGACATGTCGGTCCGTGTGAGACCTTCTGGAAGGGGCGGAGCCGGATAACCGCGAGCCAGACGTGACAGCCCACTGCAACACTATGGATAGAGACACACGTCCACGAAGACATGGGCGGGGGGATAACGAGAGATGGCGAGAAAAAAAGAGCGGGGGCGAGTATGAGGGTGGGTACAACGAGGTTACTGTATCCAAAAAAATAGAGAAAAAAAACTCGAAAAACGGGGGGTTAGTTGTTGTTGTTGCTTTACACTATGAAGTTTTTGAAAAATTTCACTTTCTGGATTAAACTATTCATGGCAGCCATACTTTTGATAACAATTCGAACTTAGGAGAATCACCACAGTAAGCTTTTTTTCTGCTTTTTCTCTGTTTAATGCAAATGCGCTCCAAATGCGAACCATGCTGAATGTAGGTATTTAGGTCGAAAAGAAAAGAAAAGAGAACGAAGCGAGTGAGAACGAGGAACGCACCTTTTGCGATGGGCGACACCGAGCAGGAGGTACCAGAAGGCGAGAATCGCCAGATGCTGCACTCCGCACTGATCTTCGCACGAGCCGGACAACTTGCGCGCGATCGGCACGAGCATCTCCAGCGATGGCGGTTGATCCGGCTCGATCGGATAGTCCTGGGCGAGACGGTCGGCGGCCTTGAGAAGATCTTTCAGCATCCACGTCTTCTCGACACCCAAATCCGGCAGACTGAGGTAGATGCGACCGTCGGCGGAGGTGAACAGCGAGACGTACGTGCGCAAGTCAATCGATCCGGCGATTGCTGTCTAGAAAAAGTTTACCGGCGAGGTTGGAGCATTCAAATTCCGGCGCACTCACCCTTCCGTAGACGACAGCGTGCTCGCCGAACAGAATAATCTTGCCGGGCGCCGAGACGAACAGTCCGCCGTGTTGCGACGTCGTGTTCCGATGCATCGGACTCGCGTGGGTCGACACCGACGAGCCGGCGCGCGATGTGCTTCCCGACGGTGAGTCCAGGGCTGAAAACGAGAGAACACGTTGTTTCGTCGTAGAAGTACAAGGTGTTTGAGAAAAGAGTGTGTCTTTTTCAAAGGAAAAGGTGCAAAGAATAGTTGAGGGGGATGGCGGTGGGGGGAAAAGGAAAGGCAAACGCAAACATTCATTCATTTCGGTTTCGTCTTTTTTTCTCACTTTTTTCGCTGTATGAATTGTGAAATGAATCGAATCGAATCGAATCAATCCGACGACGCAAACAGAGCGCACGGACAGTAATGACGTCAATTGGGATCGGGTCCAAAATGGTTGGACGGGAATAAAGATAAAAGCGACGGAGAGAGAGAGAGAGAGAGAAGACGGAAAAGAAGACGAATAAAGAGGAGGAGGGGGCCTTCCCGCCAATTTCCACCCAATTTCTTCGCTTCTCTCCGCCCCCCGCCGCTCACTCACCCCCCGTTTTCGTCGCTTATCGGACCGAGGGGTGGGCACAAAAACACGAAGAGCGATTAGAAAACGACACGACGAGAGGGTGGAGACGCAGAGAACGAGGGGAAGAAGAAGAAGAAGACGGGCGGCGGCGCCGTCGGGAGGGGAAGAAAAACGAGAAGAAGAAGAAGAAGAACACTCGGTTTTGCGCGGCGCGAAACGCGAGCGCGCGCGCGCCCGCTCGCGGTCGCCTCCAAAAAGATACAATCATGTGTGTAGATCAAAGAGAGACTCTTTTCTCGCTTGTTCTTTCTTGTTGTTGTTGGTGTGCAAAAAGCAAACGGAAAAGAAGATCGTGTGAAAAGATAGACAGCACAGGTCACAGCGACAAGTTTGGCGCCGCATGATGATGATGGGGACACAATGCAGGGATTATTGCAAAATTGAAGGGTTTAAAGGTGGTTTCTGTACCGAAAAGACCAACACAAACAGTAGGGGGGAAAAGGTTGTGTGCACTTCTGAACTGTTCAAGGCTAGAGGGGGGCTAGACAGGCGGGCATGCCGGACGACAAACGTCACACTCACATTCCTTGAAGCTCTGCTGCTGCTGCTGCTTTTTGCCGTGCTCCGACGGCGGCTCCTGCTCCGTTTCCGGCTCGACGACCGGCGGAATGTCGACTTTGAGGCGGCTCTCCACGGAGACCTCCTTTCGGAAGATGGTCACTCGGCCGTTCGAGTCAAGCTCACGAACCACTTCACCGCACACCGTCACTTCAGGCTCCTCGTCTTCGGCGGCGAACGTGGGCATTTTGACGGCGGCGACTGCTGCTTTCGCTGATGGTGGCACACAAGAAGACGTGGCGGTCGGCAGAGAAGAGAACGCGGACGGGTCTACAACAATGAACAGACCGAAAATATGAAGAACACTTGTAGGCGTCGTGTGTTCGTGTGTGTGTGTGGTGAGTAAGACACAAAACGAGCAGAGATTCACGCAGCAACGTCACATGAAAAGAACGTGGAAAAGGAGACGTGGAAGAAGAAGAAGAAGATGAAGACGTGAAAGGAGGAGGAGAAGAAGAAAGAAAGAGTATATGCCCTGTGCCGTGTCCGCCAACTTTAAATATGCACAAAATCGCATTTTTTCGGACGACGTCGAAAAGAAGAAGAAGAAGAAGACGTCGTTGAAAAGGGGAGAAAAGACGACGTTAGGGGGGAGAGAAAAAGAAAGAAGATGAAGAAGAAGAAGAAGACGTGGGAAGTGGGGGGACGCCGCGCAACAGATAAGGTTGAAATTGAATGCGTGGGCGGGGAGGAGGGGATCAACGTCATCTGAAGATCAGACTAACCTTCCCTCTTCCCGTCCCCCACTGATTCCTATAAATACCTGAACCGAGTACCGAGTTATCAGCAGCGGTCGCATCGTGAACACACCATCGGCCAGTGTGTGACGCAAATTCAATCGAGGCGTTTGCGTAAGAGTGGAAACATTTTCCAGCGATGATTCGTCTCGTCGTCAATAGTCAAGACGAGACAATAGAAAGCGGGGCAGAGAGAAGGAGGAGCACTAGAAATTCGAGATGAAACATGTGGAATGTGACGACGATCATAAAAAGTTTCTTCTTCTCCTCCTCCTTATTCCGGCCATCAAATCGAGAGGCGACGGGGCTCGAAACAGATGATGAGCATCACTTTCAGCTGTTGTTTCGTTTTGTGATGGGCGGGAGGGTAAATAAACGAATCTTCTTCCATTGGGCCCCCAAAAAAAGTCGAGTCGAGGAAGGAAGGAGGGATGGGTAGAGGAATCTCAGTGTGGTGAATCCCCCCGAGAGGCCCCGATGACACTCTTTGTCTTTTGCTCGGCGAGCAAGTAGAAAGCCGCCCAGTCTCTCAATATTTACTCTTTAAAACTTTTCTATCTTCGGCGAAACGAGAGACAAAGGGGCAACACTTTCGGTTTTGGCCTTTTTTTCCAAAAAAAAATAGAAAAAGAGGCCAACCAGAAGCCGAATGGAAATGGATACGCGCCCGATTCTCACGCTGCTGTCCTTTCTTTTTGTCTCAAAGGTCACACCAGAAGCGGTCCGTTTCAACAAGACGACGTCAGGCAGATGAGAGAGAGAAAGGCATCAATCTTCTTCTGAACGCGATGCGACGAGGCAATCACAACTCATGGGGCAGTCACGTCACGCGAGGACGCGTGTGGGGATACGGTAGGTTAGCAAGAGGCTCGCGGAGCAAGGAGGATGAAGGCCGGGCGGGAGGAGGAGGAGGAAAACGATTAAGGGGCAAAACTGGAGGCGTTTTCCCGCGCGCGGAGCTTCTTCTTCTTCTTCTTTTCCTCCGTTTTGCTGCGCCGAGCCAATTGCCTCCCATCTCCTCCTTCGTCTTCTTGCCGACGAATAAGTCAATCCGAAATTGTTTTCCCTTCCTTTTGGTCGGGTGCCTCGTACCTTCCTATTCGGATATTTCACATCATTTCACTCCGTTTGTGAGGCATGTGTGCCCGCAGGGCCCCTCCTCCTCCTCCTCCCGAAAAAAAAAACGATTAGGGTCCCCCTTTCCCCTTCTTCCTCTCTCCCCTCCCCGTACGGCGGCGACAAAACGCGACAACGACAACGACAACGACGAGCGACCGACCGACGAAAAACGAGGAGCAGCAGCGGCAGGAGCAGGAGCACAGGGGGCGCACGCACCAGATTAGGCGAGGAGGAGGGTCGGGATGGCGAGAAAAAGAGCCGCGCGAGGACTCTTTTTTCGGGATGGACGAGGAGGAGGAGACGAAGAAAAAGGCGGCGGCGGGGCAACGGCAACGACGACGACGACGAACCTAATTTGGGAGCGGACAAGGGGAAAAAGAAGAAAAAAAGAAGACGTCGACACAAAGTATTCGATGGAGCACGTTTTCTCAAGAATGAGTACTTTTTCCAGCGTTTCCAAAAAAAACAAAAGTTCGCACCTTGATCTCCTCCGATGACCACCATCTGTGATGAAGAACGTCGTCGGTTCGGATGCCAAGACACACAAACACAGAGAGACACACTCACGTCTTCTTCTTCTTCTTCTTCTTTCTCTTCGTCTTCTTCTGCAAAAATCCGAAAATTCACTCGACGTCTGACATTGAGGGCGATGATGATGATGATGATGATGATGTGGAGGAGGGGAGGGGGGGGGAGGACGATACAGAAGAAAAAGTGACGAGGATCGACGCGAAGAGGTGCCAATTAAAAGTAATTGGAGGGAATTTGAAAAGAAGAAGAAGAAAGAGAACGACCTTATCAGTTCGGAGAAGGTGCGAGACAGTAGGAGACGCAGAGAAGAGCCCTCTTGTCAGAATGATTGGGCATAGAGCCGTCGCGAGGAAGGAAAAGAAGAAGGAAAAGAAGAAGAAGAACGAGTCGGGAGGGGGGAGGAGATGATCATCATCATCACCGGTGATGTGGTGGGCGGCCGCTCTCTCTCTCTCTACTCCTTCCCTCTAAACTCCGCAGGAAACGACCCCGGGAGGAGAAGAGAGGAGTAGCACAAAAAGAAGAAGCTGCCGAAGAAAAAAGAAGAAGAGAAACACGACAGGGACCAATAAATAAAACACCTGTCCTCTCGCCCCGCCGTCGTTTTTTCTCCCCTCCCCTCTCTTCTCCCACCCATTGGCGCCTCGCATCCGTCGAATTTTGTCTCCGAGAGGTAGAGAGACAGAAAGAGGGAAAGAGCCGTCCGTCTGGGGATGAAAAAAGAGGGGGGACAAAAAATGCATTGACCACCACCACCTTTTTTTGCGACAATTGATGATGATACTAGTCTCTGCCTCCCTCCCTCTCTTTCTTTCTTTCATTTTTCTATTTTTCGACGATGCCGGATTGGAAAATGGACAGGAAATGGGGAGGCGGGGAAACAACCACGGCACACAGGATAATACGATTTGGGGGGAAGGGGCGGAAAGCGCCGGGGAGGAATTGGATACGGACGGAATGGGTATGCAAATTTCAGTGTCGACAAATGGAAGTCTGCAAATGCAGCCGGCTTAGCAAAGTGGGATTAGTCCTGTTTTAGCAAGAGCAACGCTGATGGATTGGGTCTGCTAGGTTTGAGTTGCTAGACTTAGGTCTGCAAATTTGGGTCTGCTAGATTTAGGTCTTCTAGACTTGGGTCTGCTAGACTTGGGTCTGCAAACGTGGGTCTGCTAGATTCAGGTCTTCTAGACTTGGAACTGCAGCAAAAAGGCCAGGTTTATGACGCGATTTTCGTCCATCATCGTCCACCAAATTGAAACATTCCAAAGACCACAATTCGTTTACTTCTCTTTCCAAATATGTTTATCGAAATTGCATTAAATCAAAATCCTCGGGGGGAAGCACACCGAAGAGAGAGGCTGAGAAACGGAATGTACTGAAAAAGGAGGGAGGGAGTGGGAAAAAAGAAGCGCGGCGGTTGCTCGTGCGTGAGCAAAGCGTGCGCGCGCGCGCGCGGCAAATTGTGCAATCAAAACTTTGGCGGCGCCAAGTGCACATCTCTCTTTCTCTTCTCTATCTTATTCCTCTTCGGGCCCTGCATGTGTGTGTGTGTATGTGTATGTGTGTGTGTGTGCTCCAGGAGCCCTTTCCGGCCGCTTCTTTGCTCCGAGGGTCCCTTCTCTTTCTCTCTTCTTCTGTCACTGATGACGTCACAACGGGGGGACTCTGGCACACACACACACATTGAGAGGGAGAGAGAGAGAGAAAGAGGGACCTCAAGAGAGGAGACAAGAAGCAACGGGCCGGGGGCACCCTTTCTTTTCTTTTGCACCAAAACTTTATGCCCCGAGCGAGAGAGCCAACGAAGAAGGGCGAAGGGCGAAGGAGAAAAGAAGGCGCAGAAGAGGCCTCTTGGCCTTTCTAGAGCCTCATTTTTCAATTTCTTGCCCCCACACACACACACACACACACATGTATATTCGAAAACTTCCTGGATGAATCGGATGGGGGGACGAGGAAAGAAAAGAGAAGCTGAGCTCCCGGATTAAGAGCAAGAAAAGTTAGGTTCGCAATGCAAAAAAGGAAAAAATCGTACAAATCTCCGAGAGTGGCGGACGGGGCCGACGAAAGCGGAGAGGAGGAGGAGGAGGAAAAAAAGCTGCTTCTGCGGCAGCAACGACGAAGACGACGCGTCGACGGGCGACGGGCGACGAGGCAATTATCGCTTCTACACTTTTTCCACGTCTTCTATCTTCTAGTATTTTCATTTTCAGCAATAGAAGAAGAAGAAGGAGGAGAAGAAGAAGGCGTGAGAGTTCGATCGTCAGAACACAAAGTGCAGTAATTGCCAGCCATCAGCGCTCTTTGTCCTCTCGGATATCATCGTGCGCGCGGCGTAAAACGTCGGCGAGACGGAAGCGGCTCGGATTTCAAGATTTCAAAATTCGCCAATGTCAAAGAGCCACCCCAGAGGACGTCAACATCATCATCATCATCTTCATCTGCATCGCGTTTTTCCGCAACAAAGTTCTCCGCCGCCGCGGCTCCTCTAAGCGGGTCGGGCGGGGCGGCGGATTAGTGCGTGTGAAAGCGCGAAAAGTGGGTGTATGGATGGATGGATGTGTGTGTGTGTGCAGTGTGTGAAGAGGAGGGGGTTTGCCTGGTTTGCCTGGGGGCCAGGGGACCACAACCAGGAGACAGAGCTGGCCGAGCCGAGAGGGAAACGGGAGGGGGGGTAAAGTTCGAGAGATGCGGAGAAGGAGAGATAGAAGTTGCCAGGAGAAAGTGGCACTCACACTTCACACCTTCTTCTTCTTCTCCTCTTCTTCCACCGATCCGTTTCCCTTTCTGTTCGTGTCTCTCGAGCCAGGAGGGCGAGAAACTGAGAATCCGAGAGACGCAGACGTTCCAAGAATTAGCAGTTAACGGACGAGCCGATGGACACACCGGGGACGAACGGCTCGGAGGCAAGGCGGGACGGAAGGTTAGTTCGAGGAGGAGAAGGAGAAGGAGAAAGTGGCAGGGGAATAGGACTATTAAATTGAGCGATGAGGAGCTCTCTCTCTCTCCTCCGCTCGGGAATGTGCGGCTTCTCGCTCACAGGAAGAGATTAGGAAGTTTTCGCCCCTTTTCCTGACTCTCACTTCGGGAACCAAAGGGGGGCACACCAGCAAGAGCCGCGGGTCCATAAACATGAGGATTTGGCCACTCTCTCTCTCTCTTTTTTCCCCTCTTTTTTCTTTGCGCATGTCACTGGGCTGAAGTGTGAGAAAAGTGACAAGTTAAAGCCCCCGTCTCGCTTCTTCCGCTTCTTTCCGGAGAAAAATGGCGAGGAAAAACCGACAGCGAAAAAAAAAACGATGGTGAGTGGGAGTCTTGATTTCCTCTTCTATCTCACTGGCCCTCGAAACTCTCTCATGAATTATTCATGTTCGGGTTGCGGCCGCGGCGCGGATGAAATTTCAGCCGCAACGATTCAGCGAGCATCGGCAAACCAAACTTTACTTGCAAACGCGTTTTTTGTCCTTCTTTTTTCAAAGAAAAACCGTTCCATACAGTTTCAGAGAGAGGGAAAGGAGGTGTCTTTCAAGACAAGTAGACACGACAACAAAACAGCGACGAAGTAAAAAGTTGGTGAAGATCGAAAGGAGGAGGGCCCTCCCGGCTGGCCGGGAGGGGGCTGCTCTCGGTTGACAAGTCTGTGTTGGAGGAGCCCGAAAGAGAGACATCGCGGCGAGTTGGAACGAGACAGACAGACGAAAAGAGCACACGAATCACTGAGGCGGGGGCTCGCCGCCGGTGCTCTGACGCTCTCTCTTTCTCTCTCCGCGTCTCGTTTTCTCTCGTCTACTCGTCGGTGTGGCTCGTTTCCTATACACGTTATACGCATTTTTTTCAACTCTTATTGCTTTTTGAGCAGTTCTTTTTGAAACTTTGTTTTTTTTCTTCTTTAAAAGTACAAATTAGAGAAAGAAAGGAAAGAAAAGCTCGAGCGTTTTTCTCAGCGCCTCTGGAAGAGGATCTCAAGAGAAAGAAGACGTCGGGAGGGGAAACCCGAGGAAAAACGACGACGACGTCGAAAGAGAAGAAGGCGACGAAGAAGAAGGAGAAGGAGAAGAAGAAGAAGCGAGGGAGGCGTCAAAACATCAAAATATCTTGTGTGTGTGTGTGTGTATGTTATCCCTTTGCTTTTCCTCCCGGGCAGCCGCCATCGTTTTTTTCTCCTTCTTCTTCTTTCTCCTTGCTTTCCTTCTGCTGGCTGCCTGCTTTTGCCTACCACCACCATCACCACCACACCGGATGAGTTAGGAGGAGAAATGACAAATCGGTTTGCGGGGCGCCCCGAGCAAAAGACAACAGGAGCCGGGCTGCTCTTCAGCGACGACGGAATCGTCGTGGCGGTGGTGCCAGAGTGGAATGTATTTTGGGAGACGCTCTCTTTCTCTCCCCCCACTCTCTCGCATTCCCACGCTCTCTCCACGAACAAGTGATGTGATCTCGACGACGATATGACGTCGATCAACACAAAATGATTTTTGGCGGATGAGTCGTGTTGTTTTGGATCTTCGAGACCTTTTACCACCTAATTTGAATCGAAAATACAAGAAAGACAAGAATTGTATTATCCGAGAGGAGAAAAAAAACGCTAGCTTTCTCCCGTCTCGTCTCGTCTCCAACCAACAAATATCTCATGTAACTAATCGGAAACGGAGCCTCCGTCTCGAATTTCACAGAAGAAGGAGGAGACGGGCACGGACAAATACACACATAGAGAAAAAAGAGAAAGAAAAAGACAACTTCTTATTTCATCTTCCCGCCCATTATTATTACTTTTCTTCATGTTTGTCTAACATTAAGGGAAGCACAAACTTGTTATACTTAAATAGAAAAGGGGCGAGTTTTTACAACAAATCTCGATATTTTTTTTTGGAAAACAAGAAGATGTCTGGAAAGAAAGAAAGGAAAAGAGCCAATAAATGCAAATCTCCCCCCACCAGTTTTCACTCTTTTTTGAGCATTCCAGGGCACAATGGGACGGAATAATGTCCCCGGGGGACCGTTTTCCGCCGGCACCATCCCATCCCGGGCCTTCTCTTAAACTCACTGCGCCGAATGAGGTTTACTCGGCTCTCGGTTTTTCTTTTCGTTTTCGGACAAATATACTGAGGAAACTCGACGAGAGAAACCTTCTGTGTGTGTTTTTTGGGAAGAAGAAGAAGAAGAAGGAGGGAACAAAACATAACACTTACATGATGTGCTCGCTCGCCCGGAAAGAAAGAAAGTCTTTATTTGCATGCGAAGATGGAGGAGGGCCGCGCGGGAGGGATATAAAAACAACAATTTCTGATTCTAAATACTAGATTCGTCCGGTTTTCTATTGATTCATAAATTATTTAACAATAGATCTGTAAAATAATTTTTAAAAACTTATTTACAAATTAAGTCAAAAGAAAGAGGGTGTGCCCCGATGCTCATGTTCTACGTTTGGCGCGGAAGTAGAGGGCCAGGAAGGCGAGGAATCGGAAGGCGAAGATCATGAAGACCATGACGAGAACGTCGGTCCACAGGCGTGACGGCTTGAAACTGAGCTCGGCGAGCACTTCCGAACCGTTCTCGACGCATTTTCCGTATCGTGTGCATCCTGGAAGAGACAATTTGACTGGAAACTCGCATGCTTCGACTGTAACCTGGAATCTCATCGACATGCGTCCACTGACTGATCGCCACCGCTTCGTAGCCGTATCCAAAGTAGGAGAGGTATTTGAGAGGCACAAAGTACCACTGAAGAGTGTCCTGATTGATGAAGAAACCGCCGAACGCCATCATCGGCACCACGAATATCGGCATGACGGCGACGGCGAGATTGACGGTGCCGAAGATGCAGCTGAACATGTAGCCGATCGAGATGGCAATGTTCTGGACGAGAAATCCGACGAGCATGTAGATGAGGAACGAGTCGAGAATCGGCACGAGACCCGACATCCAGTAGAGGATTCCCGTGAAAATGACGGCCGAGATGGTGTACGAGGGCAGTTCGGCAATGTTTTTGGCGAGGAAGTAGGCGCTGACACGGTACAGACGGGAGCTGGTTTCCCGGTAGAATGTGTTCATTTCCAGGCAAAAGTGCTGAAAATGGGAAAGTCAGAAGTCATTGAAATTTCTGAAAACTAACATGCACAACCGAGAACTGAAACATGAACGCCATATTCGAGATCATTTGGTACAGTGATCCGTTGATATTCATAATCTTCTGCTGATCGACAGGACTATTGTTTGTATAGATCATTCCGGTTAGTAATGCGATTATCTGAAAATCAGGAGCTTGTCTGAAATCCATCAGCTAGAAGATGCTCACGATGCTTTGGAAAATTTGCACTTTGAGCAATGTCGGCTCGCGGAGCACTGTTTTCGAGGCACGCCATGTTAGTGCACCAATTTGCTGCAGGAACGAGGCGCCGAAGCGTGGTTTTCCGAATTTCGACGCGTACCGCCGTCGCCATGCTTCACTTCCAGCTCGGTCTCCTGAAGAAACTGACGGTCCGAATTACGGTAGTTTGCGGGAGATCTGCTCACGTTCGTCGATTTCCCTGCCACTCGAGAGTCGGAAGATCTCTTTTCCGTTCTCGGAACTTTTGAAAGTTTTGCAAATCTTTGCGATTTGCCGTTTTTTCGCCTGCTCTTCTTGACGATCACGGATCGACATGGTGGCGAGATAGTGATCCGACGGGTTGAAGTTCATCGGAATCGGTAGATCCAGCTCCGCCCACATCTTTTCCGCCGCTGATTGGCTGCCACAAAACGCCACTTTACCGTCGACCATCATGTAAACGCTGAAAACAACGAAATGAGAATTGGTTGAAACTTTGAACTAGAACCTATCGAAAAGCTCGAACACTTGCGACGATGGTTGGTGAATTGTGAGCAAGATCGTCATATTTCTGGATGCTGCGAGCTTTTTGAGCACACAAACGACTTGGTAGGCGAGGAAAGCGTCGAGACCCGACGTCGGCTCGTCACAGATCAGGATTGGAGGGGAAGTGAGGATCTGAAAGAGGATTCGTGGTTCGGAGTGCACTGTGGAACTGGCTATACCTCACTGGCAAACGCCAGCCGCTTCTTCTCTCCACCAGAAATGCCTTTGCGAGTCCTTGTTCCGATAATCGAGTTGGCGATCTTCTTGAGCCCTAGCTTCAATTTCCTTTTGTTTTATATGGTTCCGACAATTCACCTTACATCTCTCATCACTGATTTGATGCGAAGCTCCTGCTCCGACTTGTCATACTCAGATCCCATTTTGAGGCGAGCCATGAAACGGAGGTGCTCCTCTACGGTAAGACTTCCGATGAAGCAGTCGTCTTGCTGTACGTAGGCGCACACTTGGCGCATGTAACTCCGTTCCGCGCGGATTCCATTGACCTGAAACGCAGTGGGGGGTACGGTAGGTGGATCAAGCTGACGCGAAAGAGAAGCCAAAAGGAGTACGGTAGGTTCAATCAAATCATTTCTGTCTTCAAGGTTACAAAAGATAGAGGGGGTACTACAGTACACCTGGTTTTAAGTACCCAACAACTGTGACAGAGGCGAAAAACACGTGAATTCCACTACAATGTGCGCGTTTGGGGGAAGACTTTGTGATGCGGATCGTGATGATGATGATAATTCGCAACATCGCCGTCACAATGTGGGAGACGAGGACGACGAAGAAGAAGACGTTGATCGTCGTCGTGATGATGCTGATGATGATAATGCGGGGGAAGACGGCGTCAGACAGCGAAGACGATAGAAGAAGAAGAATTAGAAGACACGAGAGGGCACACACACACACACACACACGCACGATCGGATGACTTGCAGTCTGACGACTATTGCATAAGCCAGATGGAAGGCAGGTTTGCGGTGGTGTGTTTTAAAGATTATCACAGAACACGAGTGAGCCCATCAGCTGACTTTTGGTCTCTAACGCTTAAATGTGCTCGGCTTGTTTGAATCTTCCAATGTCGCCTTCGAGGCCATTTCGGATCACTTTGAAGAGCGATCAGACGAAAATTGTATGGAGATCGGGGAAATCAGCTTATCACGTCTTCAAAGAACGATCACAGATGATACTAGACACTTTTTGATCAACATACTGCTCCTTCTGAACTTTTATCTAATCAAATCAAACTATCAGCGCGAATCATTCCCATTCAGCGATTTAAGTCTGTACTCTCGGGTTGATAGAAAGGAAACCTCAACCAGGAAACCTTACGAAGCCCCCTGTCTTCTGACTATAAAAGTGACGCCGTCATCGTCTTGTTGATTCACTTTCAGATGTTCATAAGGTCCCTCACCCTTTCGGTAGGTCAGAACGATCATAGTTGTGTGAACTTTGATGGTTTCACGTGATTTCCGACTTCTGAATCGAATGGAATGGATCTGGCTTGCAGAGAGGCAAGGCAGCAGCGGCGAAGAAAGAGAATGGAAAAGAGAGATAGGTGTGAAAATAAATCACTTCTCCCTTCTTCTTCCCTCTTTCTCTTTTCATCTCTTTCCGCGGTTTGATCACAAAATCCAGGGAATTCGAAAAAGGAAGTGGATAGATCATTTATTTCAACTTCGATACCAGTCCAATCAACTTTTTTTTTGTTTTTTGTTTCTCACTGATAAGCGTTGTGTGTAACTTTTCGTCCCCTTCGTACACTACACAGTATTTCTGACCGTCTCCTCCCAAGTCACTTCCCTTCACTATCATCTTTGAAAAGTCCGGTGCGAGCGCGCGCGCGGGCGCAGCGTGTCCAGCGCCCTCAAAATCGTTAGACGTTCTCTGAACTAGACTTTGTTCCCGGCATCGGTAGTACCCGAAAAACGACGAAGAAGAAAAGCGGAGACGGACACTGACACGACCTTCAGCAAGCAATCAAGATGGCGACGGAGGTGACGAAGTCGAATCTTGATTTCAAATCGAGATTTTGAAGTCAGCGCGCAGAACAAAAGGTTATCGATCTTTCTCGTTCGGCAAAAACAACAGTTGTCCCCATGAAGCCCGCTGTAATCTTTCCCGGGTCCCATGGGGTCCAAACGCGAGAAGTGTACTGTGGTCTCACGCTCAAACTTTCGTCCGCCCGCCTCTCGACACTAATTGTCATCAAAAATGTGTCTGTGTGTGTGTGTCTTTCTCTCTTCCTTCTCACAAGATGATTTGGGAGGAGATTCCCCCGACTCCGCCCACCTTCTTCTCCCTTCTTCTGCTTCAAATTATCACCATCCTCCTCGTTCTTTCTATCGCATTCCCACCAGTTTCCTCTTCTATTTGACTGTTCCTACTAATTGACCGTGAATTTTCAGTTGAAAACTTGAAAAATGTCTTCCGAACCCTCCACTTCTTCGGTATTCCTGCCAAATTGGCCTGCAAGACGAACCGACGAGAATATGTATCCCAACGGGTTAGTTCTTCGTGGAGAAGTAGAATGAGAGAAAGGAAAGAGAAGAAGGACGAAAACTAGATTCTCTCCTGCGATAGTTCTCTTTGTCTTTACAACTCGACAGTTTCCGAAAGAAAATCGATAGTTTTACCTCCGTTTTCAGAGGTAACAAGAGCGACGAGCTCATTCTTCACGACTATGGGCTCGAGGAGATCCCAATGCGTTACTTTGTGCCGCAACCGGACGAAGAGTACGATCCACTGAACGTAAAGAAGCTCGACGTCACGCAAAACTCGTTCGTGATTCTTCGCGGGCTCCGAACTTTTGTCAACGTCTCCGTTCTCGACGTCTCCTTCAACTCGCTCTCTTCACTTCCCGAAGACATTGGATCTTTGAGAAACTTAACGTAAGAACCGTCCTAAATCGCTGCAATAAGCGCAACCAAGTGGTTTTCAGAACTATTGTGGCTCGCAACAATCTGCTCGAACACCTTCCAAAGTCAATGCAACTTCTGGAGAACGTGGAGCACCTTTTCTTGTCTGGAAACCATCTCGAATACGTTCCACCCGTCATTTTGGGAATGAGAAAGCTCAAAACACTTCACTTAGGCGGAAACTTCATCGAGGACGTGCCTTCCACGATTAGCATTCTTACATCGTAAGTTTTCGCTTGAATGATCTCGGGAATCGGAAGATAACAATGAGTCCATTCAGATTGACACTGCTATACCTTGGCGGAAACCGTTTGCGCGAGATCCCCGCTTCAATCGGATGCCTTTACCAACTGGAACACTTGGCTCTTTGCGACAACGTGCTCGAGACGATTCCGTCTACTTTGGGCGACTTACACTACTTGGAGACGTTGAACTTGCACAACAACAAGCTTCGCCATCTTCCCACGGATATTCTGAATCTCCGACGCCTTCAACAGCTTTCCCTGCGCAACAATCCACTTGTGCACTCTTTCGTCCACAACATGGAGATCTCGCCGCCCAGCTTGAAGGAATTGACTGGAAGAGCTGTTCGGCAAAACATGCAGAACATGCCGCCGTTCGAGGAGTTGCTCCCAACGTAAGTCACTTCTAGGTCAACGTCTTCCAATCAATCAATCCTCTTTCTAGGGATCTCGTTGGATATCTCAATTCTGCTTGCCACTGCGTCAACCCGGAATGTCAGGGCGTCTATTTCGACGCACGTGTCGAACACGTGAAGTTCGTCGACTTCTGCGGCAAGTACCGCGTTCCACTGATGCAGTTCTTGTGCTCGCCGCGCTGTTCAGCAGGAGTGCCCGTCAACGACTACGAAACGTCTTCTGAATCCGAAGAGGAGATCGAGCCGATCATGCGAAGAGTCTTGTTGGGATAGCCAATTCTAGCACCTCATTTCTCATTCGATCTCTACATTTTTTAACGTAAAGGATTGATTTTTTTGTTTGAATACTCTCCGTATTATGAAGGATTAATTGTCAGGTCTTTCGTGAAAACCTCATCGGATTATTGTATTTTTGGCGGCTTGGAGGTCAGCACCCACCTTTTCCGCAGTTGAAATGAAATTTTCCCCAATTACTCTTTTGCTTCTAGTCTTTCTCGTGGTTTTCGATGTGGAAGCTTACACAAGAGCGCCGAAAATGTCCAAGACGACAAAGGTTTGCGCCCGTTTTACACTTTTTTCAACCGGTTCCCCCCATCTTCTCAGTGTTCTTAGAGAACATATGATAGACGATCTGTTTAGTCAACATCTTCCATTTCAACCCGTCTAATCACAAGGGATTCCCCCTATTATTTCAGAAAACAGTCAACAAGTTGGTGAACTGTTTGACGCCTGTCGACACAGTTCTTGCCGCCAAAACCGCCGACTGTGAGGATAGCGTTTGTGTGTCGAGCGCGAAACTTTACGCCCAAAGAAGATATCCGCAACAGTACCAGAGCACTGTCGTTCCGTGTTTGTCGTCGACCACTACCGAAGCTCCCGTCGTCAAAAACAAGAAGAAACCGGCGGGCCATTGAGTTTTTTGGTGAATAAAACTTACTTTTACACTTCCCACAGTCTGTACGTTGGCTAAATTTCGCTTTGTGAGCACATTGAGCAGTGTGGTTTTTCCGGCTCCACTGGGACCGATGATCGCGGTGACTTCGCCAGGGCGCGCCACTCCGAACACTGAAATTTCAGATTTGTTGGTTTCTAGAACGATTTCCCGACTGAAGTCACCATTATCTAGAATCCGCTTCTCTTGTGGCATCTTCTCGACGTCATCTAGTTTTGATGGGCAACAGCTTCCAAAGATTTTGTGCGATGATGTGGATTCCGAAGATTCTGAGGCGTCCTGCAATAATTGGCTTCTGGTTCCAATCCCGACGAAGTTTTCTTACCGAAACTGTGATATCGTGCCATGTTAGTAGCATTTTCGGGCGTAACTCCTCGAGAAACTGAATTGACTTGTGAAATGTGCAATTTTAACGTTTTCTTACCGATTTTTCGACTTTTTCGAGCTCGGAGGCCGTTCCGCAAACGCTCATCGATTCGATTGAGCCGGTTATTGCCCTGTGCTCCAGCATTTTTCTGAAAAAAACGCAAATTTTCAAGATCTCAATTTCGAAGGCGCTCGTGCTCAAGTCTGTAAACACCGCGACGACAATTCACGTCATTTGTCGTCAAGTGTACAGTAATCCATTTTGTGCTCGCAGATGAGTCACTTCAAAAAGAAAAGGGAGAGCGATGGGGGAGACCAAAATCAAATTGAACATTGAAATTCATAAACGGGAAGACAAACAAATGAGTAGTATTGGGCGGAGTGTGTGTGTAGAGCACAACAAAATCGATTACCTCCCCGGTTTCAGCGCTGTCTCATCTGCCGCCGAATATTTGGGTCACGTCGATGCACACATGCACGATGACGATTGGTGTAAATGATAAGATGATGTGTCTTATCATCCTACACAACCAACGGCTCATTCTCCTCGGTTTTGGTGAGACGAGAGGCGAGAACCATGGATGATAGTCAAGAGTCGACGTTTTCCATTTCAAAGTATGACCCGTAAGTGACAACTGTTCATCTTTTCCAATTCCACTTCAACTAGGCCATTTTCAGAAACGATGACGCATCTTTGAGCCAATACATGTCATTACACGTAAGTGTCTATGTTACGATGAGCAATTACATAAAGTCACTGCTTTTTAGGATTGCGAACGGGACGTCCAGCATCTGGAGCGGGAAATTCGGCAAGCGAAGGAGTCAAGTGCAAACGCGAAAACAGCGATAAATAGCGACCAACTGCGGAAGATTTACACGTAAGTATACGTCCTCGGAGGCCGCAGCACTCGTCGCCTCGATAGCTCAGTTGGGAGAGCGTTAGACTGAAGATCTAAAGGTCACCAGTTCGATCCTGGTTCGGGGCAATGTGTTTTTCCCCATTTTTGTTTTCCACTTCAATTGGTTTCTGATTGCGTTTTGCAGGTTATCAACGATGCTTGGCCCTCACAAGGAGGCGTTTTTCGATCGCATCTGCCGAGCGGCTGACATTCAGAAGGCTTCGCTGAAAAACAGATTGAAGTCCAACAAAGATGTAGGTCAAAAATCGAAGGGAAAATCTTCTAGATGGTTCATTTCAGAAGTTCGAAGCAACTACACCACTGAGCTACGGACAGTTCGATTCGCAAAACTCGTTGACTTCTGAGAGTCAAAACTTTGTGGTCACGCCTACAACACTTCAGAATCTCTTCAATAACCATCCCGTACGGAGTGAACTCAGAGTATCACGAGGCACAAATTCCAGTGTTTCAGCGAAAAAATGCAGAAATGTTGGCTCCGCTGGCTTGTGAAGAGGAGCTAATGCGTTTTCCCGCCGAACGGCAATTCGAGCTGATGCAGCTGAAATTCAGCTACGAAGAGGTGAAACAGTTGTTGGAGATGTTCGAAAAGTTCAAGAATGATGTGCAGGAGGTCAACAGACAACTGACTTTGACTCAGGTAAACGGGGAACCCGATCGGGTTACGGTAATAAGAATGCTCTTGGATTTCAGGTGCTCAATCAGTTCTGTAATTATATTTCCATGTATGCTCCCGTGAATTTGAAGCTGATATGCTCGGCGTTCAATTTGCTCGAATTGGGGAACTCGACGCATGAAGTGAAGCGAGTTATGCTGAAAGCGGTGAGGAATTGGGTCTGCTAACTTGGGTCTGCTTGACTACAAACTACATTAGTTGGGTCTGCTAACTTGGGTCTGCTAGACTACAAACTACATCATTTGGGTCTGCAAACTTGGGTCTGCTTGACTACAAACTACATCATTTTGGTCTGCAAGACTTGGGTCTGCTATTTGGGTCTCTTCAGTGATAAACTTGAGTTTATTATTTCGATATTTACAATTATAAATCAGGATGAAAACACAGAAAAAAAAAGAAAATAACAGAGAATTCGGTATGGGGGGGGGGGGGAACAAACAAAAAATGATTACATGAGGGAAGGACGGGAGTGGTTTAAAAAATCAAAAAGGGGGGGGGGGGAAATCAATTCGACGCCTCAAACGGGGTGCGGGCTTTCCGGCGTCTTCCTGATTGACGAGCCGGCACTGTGGGGTCCTTAGCGACCGGCACCGTCATTTTGTTTTCTTGCTCTCCTTCCATCTCCGCTTCAACCGGTCTTTCGTCGTCGTCGTCGTTTTTCTTCTCCGGGAGCCCATTCACCGGACCCACCTTCTTCAGCTCCTCGTTCGACGTTGGTTGCTGAAACACGAGCCATTATTGGATAACCGTTTCATTCGGAAACTAACCTTTTCGACCGAGGCGAACCTCAGAGCGCACATCTGTTTTATGTCTTCCACGGAGATTGTCCTCTTCGTCGCCCTTCGATTGGCGACAGCTTGCGCCAGAGCGCTTTTCACCGGGGGATATGGATCGTCAAATTTCTGAAAAAAACGACGATGACGTTGGAAGTAGAAGTAGAAGGGGGTGGGAGGGGATGTTTCACTTACGGTCGATTTTGGCGCTTTCCTACTGGACTTCCGTGGTCCGTCGCGGGCGGTTTCGGCGGTCTCCGCGGTGTAGGGAGTGCCCTGAAACATGTATAACAATTAGAATTTTAAGAGTGAAAGTGATAAATTGTTACCTCCAGAAGGCACTGCCTTTTTCTCTCGATCTCTTTTTCGGCCTCTTTCTGGGCCAGCACGAACGCCATAAGCTCCTGGATGGTGGGGGTGGATTTGGAGGACATTCTGAAAATGGTGAAGGTTGATAAGAACGAGAGAGAGAGAGATAGAGAGAGACGACAAGAAAGAGAAGAAGAAGAAGAATAAGAAGACGTCGTCCTCAAAATGAAGAGGGGACCATGTAGCTGCCCACACTGACTAGCCCCGCCCCCTGAGGGAGGGAGGAAGAGGAGGGTACCCTCCCCTTTCCCACGTGTCGAAGACGTCCCCCCACCTACAGACGTCGTCATGTGCCAAATTCACATGTGCCAAGTTGTCAATCATGACCCAGTAATAAAAGTTCATTCACATCTTTATTCAATTTCACTGCTTTCCGACAATTCTTCTTCTTCTTCCTCTTCTTCTTCGAGTCTTCAATCGAAGCAGTCGGCGATTTTGAACTACATCATTTGGGTCTGCAAACTTGGGTCTGCTTGACTACAAACTACATCATTTGGGTCTGAAAACATGGGTCTGCTTGACCACAAACTACATCATTTGGGTCTGCTTGACTAAAAACTACATCATTTGGGTCTGAAAACATGGGTCTGCTTGACCACAAACTACATCATTTGGGTCTGCAAACTTGGGTCTGCTTGACTACAAACTACATCATTTGGGTCTAAAAACATGGGTCTGCTTGACCACAAACTACATCATTTGGGTCTGCTAACTTGGGTCTGCTTGACTACAAACTACATCATTTGGGTCTGCAAACTTGGGTCTGCTTGACTACAAACTACGTCATTTGGGTCTGCAAACTTGGGTCTGCTAGACTACAAACTACATAATTTGGGCCTGCTTCCCTCTTCCTCATTTGAACCTGGAAAATTTCAGCGCCGCCGTGCCGACTCCGAAGGCTCCGACGCCTCCTTCTCGAAGAAGCGGTGCCCGTCGACATCTCCAAATCCGGAGCCTCCGACCCGTGACGACCTCATTCTCGGGCTCGACAGATCGCCTCCAAGTGACGATGGCACCCAAAAACTATAAAAGACGTCATCTGAATCTTGTACATTTCACACACATTTTTATTCATGACAGAAAAGAAAAGGAAAGGGACAGTGAGAGAAGAGCATTTTTCAGAAAATCTAGAGGAAAAGCGGAAGAAAGCGAAACCGGTAAGCTCGAATACAACAGGAAGAAAAGCGGGTGCCCATGGAGGGCTTAAATTTAAATTTAAGAGACAAAAGAAGGAAAAGATAGCGAAACGTATGAAAAGGGTAGAGAAGCACAGAAAAAAAGGAGAAGAAATGTGACTAGAAAACGGTAAACTGTAGTTGATAGTAAGAGAAGAGCCGTGACCGCCTAACGAATACTTTTCTAACTGCTTCTAGTTGAGAAGGTGTAGAAGACGTCGCACGTCTTCTAGACCTTCGTGCACATCATGAACATGACGCCTTCGCCGTCCAGCACGAACTTCTTCGCGTTGGCGACGTCGAGCCCGTTGGCCGCCAGCGCGTCGAGAATCATTTGCTCGCGCAGATTGAGCAAGTGGAAGATGGTCTGCAAAAGGGATACGGTAGATCAAATCATATCAAGTTTGCAAAGAGAGAAAGAGAGAGCCGTTTGACGTAATCGCCCCCCCTCCGGGGGTTTTCTCGCACAAAGATCGGGGGGTAGATCAAATTTCGCGCTCACCTTCGTTCCCGAGTTGTACTCATCGTCCTCGAGCACCGAACCAATCACGAAACGGCCGCCCGAACGCAGATGTCTCATCTGAACGTTAGAAGATGTAGATCAAAACCCTGGCGGCGGTAATATTCGATTTGATCTTTTGCCACCCGCCAATCGGAGAGACTGGGAGCCCCCCACCGATTTCCCACTTTACACTATTTAACACTTGTGTCTCTTCATCGTCGAGTCGAGTCGACAAGAGGAAATCGGAGACGGATGGCATTGGGCAATGGCAAACGCACATCTGTTTCTCGATATCTCTTCCTTCTCTTTTTTTCTCCCTCTCGGTTTTTTTGTTCGAACAGAACAAAACAGAGGCTTTGTGACGTGTAAAAGAGGCGGACAAGTAATAGGGATGTAAAGTGGATCCACATGTTCTTTGGGAATTGGAACAAGTGGGTCTGCTAGCTCTCGATCTTTTCGAATGGGTCTGCTAGACTTGGGTCTGCTTGACTACAAACTACAACAATTGGGTCTGCTAGACTTGGGTCTGCCTGACTACAAACTACAACAATTGGGTCTGCTAGACTTGGGTCTGCTTGACTACAAACTACAACAATTGGGTCTGCTAGACTTGGGTCTGCCTGACTACAAACTACATAATTTGGGTCTGCTTGACTACAAACTACGTTATTTGGGTCTGCGAACTTGGGTCTGCCTGACTACAAACTACGTTATTTGGGTCTGCGCTTCATCGTCCTCCAGCCACTCACCATGTTCTTGACACACTTGCAGTACTCGTCATAGTTATGGCAAGCACTCTCCAAAGTGAAAATCGACACGAGGATGTCCACCTGTTTTCCAGCCAAATCCGGCACCACCTCCTCCGCATGCACGTCGGCAAAATGGATTCCGCCGGACTTCACCAGTCCCCTGGCCTTCTCCTCGACGTCGCGAACGACGTCTTGAGTCGGCGTCGGGCCTCCCTCGGTCCGCTTGATCACTTTGATCGTCGGCTCCCAATCGATGGACGTCTCCTCGTGACGGATCCATTTGCGGAGAACGTCGAGATTACGGTCGACGTAGTCCGACAGATGCACCTTCTTGGCCACATCGCGGAAGCAGAGGGCCGAGTAGACGGTCGGCCCGGCTCCGATGTCGAGAAGAGTCTCGCGCTCCGAGGGGAGCATCGTTTGGAGCATCAGTTGGGCGAAGACCGGAAGGGCGAACAGCGAAACACGCGTTCCGTCCTCGATGGCGTCTCTGTAAAAGGCAGGGTTACGGTAGAAGGTTGCAACTGGAAAAGGGGGCGGGGCCAGACAAAGAGCACCCCTAATCCACTCCAAAACCGTTCTCGGCTCTTGGCTCTTGGCTCTTGGCTCTCGAGGATTGTAACCAATAGTGTTTGTTTGTTAGAGAAGAAAAGGGCACCCCCACTCAAAAGTACAAACTTGCTGAAATAGAACTGCAAATACGCATCCGGATCGAATTTTTGGACGTAGTCCTCGGGAAGGAGCACTTGGTGCGGTTGCGACGATTCGGACGATTCGGAGACTTCAGATGATTCCGAGATGACGTCACGGTCGGGAGTAGACATGAAGAGATACTTTGGAGAGACCCTGCGAACAGTTTTTAGAAAATACATGGGAGAACGAAAGAATGGTCGAGAAGATTGCACTTTTAAAAGTGCAACTACCCCTATTTTCAGAAAATTTTGGCTGAAAGTTCAAGTAGGTCAAAAGATTGAAAACCAAGTGGCTGCCACGTCATCAAAATGCACTACAGTCGACGACAAATTATGGAAAATAAACAAGCGGGCGCTGCTGCTCGCGAGACCGCGGAAGGGGGCAAAGAGCTAAATGAGAAAGTGAGTGCGGAGCTCTGAGTGTGTGTGCGAGAGGCTCCGCCCACTTTGTGTTGGCTCCGCCGGGCTCCCAGTCAAAGAGAGAGAGAGAGAGAGAGCTCAGTGTGTGTGCTCCGGGCGGCAGGAGGAAGGGAAGATGTTTATGAGGCGGAGATAGTGGGAAGTCTGGCGGGGGAATACCCGCCCGGGCGCAAAGTACGCAAGATCTCGACGGGAAACTAATTGAGGAGGAAGTGAAAGGGTTACGGTAGATGATGAAATTGCAACTTTTATGCGATAGAAAAGGCGGGAAGATTGAATCATTTCAAGCTTGGTTTTGGTGGAACTTTACTAGTTTGACTTTCAGCTTTACATGTCTGAAAATAGGAAAGTCTCAACTTATAGTGACCCCACTATTTGTGGGTGCTGTTTTTCACTTCCCATTTCTCTCGTTTCTCTCTCGCGCGCGCGCGCCGCTAGCTGCCGACCAGCGCGCTCCTATACGCCCTCAAGTTGCATTGCCTGGCGTGCAGTCATGTCCGAGTGGTTAAGGAGATTGACTAGAAATCAATTGGGCTCTGCCCGCGTAGGTTCGAATCCTGCTGACTGCGTTAACCTTTTTCCCTCTTTTCTCTACTATTTCCACCACTTCCCAATACTCGTAGCATGAAACCGCACACAGAAGCGTGCGTTGGACGTGCAGTCATGTCCGAGTGGTTAAGGAGATTGACTCGAAATCAATTGGGCTCTGCCCGCGTAGGTTCGAATCCTGCTGACTGCGTTAGTCTTTTTTCTCGCTCGTTCTTCACCTGCTGGCTACACAAAGTTGAGAAAATGCTGAAAGCATTCCAGAGGAAGGGAAGAATGTGCCATCTGCATCCATTCATCATAGCGGACGAAGAAGAGAAAAGTGATGGTGGCGGTTGTGTTGACACTCTTATTTATCAAAAAAGAAGAGAAAAGAGATTCTTGTTCACACTCTTCTCGCCGCCAACCCCGCATACTTTCTCAATGCGTCACACATCGAAAAATGATTGCTGCACCGGCCGAGTGGGGGTACTTTTCAATCGATTCGATCGCGTTTTCTTCCGTTTTATCTTCTTCCTCTCATCATCATCATCTTCTTCTTCATTTCAACAACTTGGCAACACCGTTTTTCGCAGTGAGACGCAGACATTCCGAAGGGCCTCCAACACTGTTCTCAGCGGAGCGCACTTTCTAACGACCCTCCCCTCTCTTACCTAGTCCCCCGTTTTCCAAGTTTACCTTCCTTCTCCCATTTTTATACTTGTTTTACACGACCACCACCCCACTATTTATCGATTATTCATTATATTATGTGTTCGCAGGGGAATTTCACCTGGAAAATGGGCGGATTTTCGATTTTTTCGCGAAACACGAAGCCCATCTACGCGAAAGTCAGCACGATGGACGCGGATTTGGAGAAGATTGTCATCGAGAAAACGTGGACAGGGCGGCACCTTTTCGAGGCGGTCTGCCGCATAATTGGCCTCCGCGAGACGTGGTACTTTGGTTTGCAGTTCACAAACAAAAAGGAGATACCGTGCTGGCTGCAGAATGATAAAACAGTGAGTCAAAAAACAAACGGCCATCGCGGGGGTTCGAACTTGTGGGTGTTAACAGGTGAAATGCGTTAAGCCAATTGTGGGTCAAATATTGCTCGCGAGCTGCTGAAGTGAGTACCAGGAAACAGCCCAATTGTAGGCCGGATATTGGCCAATCGCCGCTCTAGAGCTACTATTGGCCAATATTTCAGCCACAATTGGTCAATCGCATGCGTTTGGCTCATTGTGGGCCTGTTCGCGAACCCATAATAGGCCACTTCGCGAACATTTGACCCATTGTGGGCCTGTTCGCGAGCCTATAATTGGTCTATCGCGAACATTGGCAATTAATTTCTGGGCCTAAAAATGGCTTCGGGATTCACTGGAAATCGATGAAATTCGAAAAAAAAAGTATTTATTAGGGAAAAATATGTAAAACAACAAATTATTCGGTATTTTGTCGATCCTTCGGTTCCTTGCGCGGTTGTCGTCGATCCATTCCGTTGATTCGGTTCCGTCGGTTCCGGTTGTCGGTGGACGTCCGCGTGCTTCTGAAATAATCATAGTTTGAAAAGAATGGAGAAAAATAACAGTTCTCTCTGCTTCCATCACTAGAATTTCCCTAGCAGTATGAAAACTCTGCACTTTTTCGAAAAAAATATAAAAGTTACCGTTTTGATATTTAGTTCTTGTCGGGGTATCCCTGGGTTTTCTTCGTCGTCGTCGGCGGCAGAGAACTTCAATGAATCCTTTTCTTCCTTTTCTGAAAGATATATTCTGTTCCGAAGCGGTGTTTTAGTTTGAACATACCATTTCCGTGTCGGGTCACTCCTTTTCCTCCTTTTTCGCCCAATTCAATTGGAAATTTGACATCTTGTTTCGGTATCGGCGGAGCACTTCTGAAATTGGCTCACTAACCCAATTAAAATGATAATCGTCGAAAAATTACCTTTCCTATTTTCGACGACGAACACTTGTGCTTTTGTCGATGAAATGCGCTATTTCTTCTGAAAAAACAAATTGAACGGTAGTTAGAACTCTAAAATGTCAAGTTTCGACGAAAAAATTGCAAGAAAACCATGAACAATGGAAAAATAGGAAAAAGTAGGCCGGAATTCAATGAAAATGAGAAGTGTTGGACGCACTACGGTAGCGGTCGCACTTCTTCGCGATCTCGCAGATATTTGGCCAATAATTGGCCAATCGCAAGAAAATGCGGTTCGTCCACAATTGGCCTGTTTCGCGAGCCACCATTTGCGGTTTGTCAATTATTGGCCTCAAATAGGCCTATCAGCGTCGATTGGCCAATCGCATTTCACCTGTGTTTGAGCAAAAGACGCGCGCTTTGCCACTGCGCCAAATTGTACCCCGCAGCCAATGGCGCTGCAGGCGGTGATGAACTCGCTGCAAAGAAGCCGTTTTTTTTTCAGATTTGCGGCCAAGACATTCAAAAAGACACCGACGGCAGTTTTCACTTCCTATTTCTGGTCAAATTCTATCCAGAAGACGTCGAGCCCGAAATCATTTTGGACGTCACGCGACACCTCTTCTTTCTTCAAATCCGAGAGGCCATCCTGTCGATGAACCTGTATTGTTCGCCGGAAGCCAGCGTTTTGTTGGCCAGTTTTGCGGTTCAAGCAATGGTCAGTTTTCGCTGCGAGACCCAAAACAAAAACGAAAAACAAAGTGATTGCAGCACGGCGATTGCACCGAAGAAGTGGGTCCGATCGATCTGGACAAGCATCTACCGAAAAGTGTCATCGATCAGTACGATATGAGTGTCGACATGTGGCGAGATCGGATAAAACGGTGGTGGTCACGTAACGCGGGACAGTCACGCGAAGAGGCCGAGTTGGAATATCTGCGAGTGGCTCAGGATCTCGAAATGTACGGCATCCTCTATTATCCGATTTGTGTGAGTGGCCTAGAAGTCTCACGGTGGCGAAAGTTAGGCCATTCCAGAACAACAAGGAGACAGACTTGCATTTGGGAATCTCGGCGCAAGGATTGGGCATCTATAAAGGCGTCAACCGCATCACACCGAGACCGTTTTTCAGTTGGAGTGAGATCAAAAACATTCAGTTCAAGAACAAAAAAGTGGGCGCTCAAGTTGAAATGGCCTAGAAACCTCGAGAAATTGCAGTTCCACATGAAAACCGTCGACAAATCGACGATCTCGTTCCGATCACGAGAAAGCTCGATCGATTCGTCGATCCTCGACCTCTGCATCGGAACGCACAACCTCTACCTGAGAAGACGTCAGCCCGACACGCTGGAAGTGCAGCAGATGCGGTCGCAGGCGAAAGAGGACAAGCAGCGGCGGATGCAAGAAATGGCGAAACTCTCGACAGAACGAAAAGAGCGGCAGCAAATGGAGAAAGAGTGCAAAGAGCTGAAACAGCAAGTCGAGCTCATGACCGTCGAGCTACTCAAAGCGCAGGAGAGCATTCGAAAAGCCGAAGAAGCGAACGATCAGCTCGCCGAGAAGGCGAGAAACAACGAGCAGGAGACGTTGATGCTCTACAAACAGAAAAGCGAAGTGGAGGCCGAGTGCCATCGGCTCGGCATGAATAATATGAAAGTAAGTGAAAAAAATCGATTTCAGCGTTTTTTGGCGTTTTTATCGATTAAAAATTGAAGAAAACGCGTCGAAAACGTAAAGTTGCTTCAAAATTAAAGTTTTCGCGCCAATTTCAACAGAGCGCAGTTTCATAGGCCAACAAAAAATGTTTTTTTTTCTTTTTTGTTGCTTTTTTCAGTCGGAAGAAGCGCTGCTTCGAATGGAGCGAAAAGCGCGAGAAGCTGAAATTTTGGCCAAACAAATGTCGATGTCGCTCGCCGACGTCAGTGTGGATGCGAATCGAAAGTCACAATATTCGAGCCAGAACGCTCTTGTTATCGATCCGGTAGGCGGCGTTTTCAGCGTTTTTGTCTGAAATTTCCTGTCGAATTTTCAGAATTGGCACCCGCAACAGCTACAGCAACAGCAGCAGGCTCCGATGCTGTCGATGAGCACCACTGGCTCGTATCATCAGTTGCAGAGTCTGGAAAGTATCGTGAACTTCAGTGAAGTTGTCTGAAATTATGAAATTCTGGAATTTGCAGCAGCCAGCATGCACCCGCAGCAGATGATGTCGCGGAGTCTGAACATGCCGTCGGCCTTCTCCTCGCCGGTCCCCTCGAACCATCCGCAGAGCTCGCAGGCTCCGCCCCCTCAGACAGCTCAGAACGGAGCCCATCAGGGAGCCGCTCCCGCCTACTACGGCTCGGGGCTCGTTCTGGCTCCGCCGCCGCCCGATCCGATCGGCCAGATTCTCGAGCAGGAGCAGCAGACGATTCTGTTGCAGTTGGAGAAGAATCGGAACGAGTACGAGCAGCGGGCGCGCATTTTCAAAGAGCACCTCGAGGAGCTGCGCGGCGACATTGACGGGCTCAAACGGGACGGTGCTCATCGCGAGCACGACGTGATCCACGCGCAAAACGTGGCGCACGGCTTCGACAAATTCACCACGATGAGAATGGTGAGTTTCATGCGAACGTAGATCAAATTACTTAGTCACGGTAGATCTTGCGATTTGACCACCCACACAGACGAAATCGAAAAGCGCCAGTTCGATCGGCTCCTCGTCGGGTGGCTCCAGCTCCCGTGAGCCGCTGCCTCCCTCCATCGTTCCCGCAAAAACGCGCGCGACGGCTCGTCGCGTCCTAATGCCACGTGGCACTTCGATGGGCTCGACGAGCTCGTCGAGCATCATGAGCCAACAACAGCGGAGTTATGACGTGGCAAACTGGACCGCCGAGGCGGATGTCTAGTGAGCGAGAAAGTGTGCGTTGGAAGTGCGCTCTTTGTGGTTTCCGAATAACTGTGTCGGTTTGGCAGTGTGTCTGAAAGTGCGCTCTAATGCTAATTCGTTTGATTTTCAAAATTTCCACTGAAAATCAAATATTTATCGATTTCTTTTCCAGAGTATGCGGGGAACTCCACGACAACGAGCGCAAGTTTTCGACGGAATGTAAAATTTGTTTTTCCTTCTTTTTTGTTAAATTTCATATTTTTACCAGTCCTCAAAATTCCCGTTTTTGCCAAAAACAAAAAGAATATGAATCGATCGAATTTTTGCTCGAAAAAAAACCAAACGAAACGCGTATTTTTTGAATTTTCCGCATAGTAAACTGTAAATACATATCGAAAATTGAATATTTTTGTGCCTTTAAAAATAAAAAAATTTTAAATTTTTTTTCATTTTTTTTGAAAACATTTCAAATTTCACGCTAAAAAAAGGGGGGAAGAAAACGAGGTAGAAAACGTGACAGTCCCGTGTAGCGTGACCAGTGACCAGCCCAAAAGTGGACTAAACCATCGAGAAAAGTCGCTATAAAAGCCCGCCGAATCGCTCAGTTTTTCGTCAAAGCACAAGAAAGAAGACAAACCCCGCACACTCCGACACCCCAACAAAAGCATTCGACAGGAATGACTTCTGCTTATTTCGGAGTCGCTGGTGGAGGCGGAGGCAGCGGAGGCGCTCAATCAGCGTACTTCGGCGTCGGAGGCGGACCTCCCGGCGGTGGTGGAGCGCCGAAGTTCGGAGGTGGAGGAGGAGCACCGCCACCGGGCACCTCGTGCTACCTGGGAGCCGGATCGATGGGAGGCGGCGGTGGAGGTGGCGCCCAATCGGCCTACTTCTCGGTGACACCGACCGCTGGTGGATGCGCTCCGGCGGCTCCGTGTGCTCCGCCGCCACCGATGCCACCGATGCCGGCTGCCGGTGGCGGATCGTCGACGATGACAGCGGTGGGACAACCAGCACCCGGAGGCGGCGGCGCTTCGACAATGACGGCCGTTGGAGGAGCTCCGAGAGGCGCCTCGACGATGACTGCTGTGGGAGGCATGCCGATGGGTGGAGGTGGAGGATCTAGTACAATGACAGCCGTCGGAGGAGCCCCGATGGGAGGAGGTGGAGCTTCCACAATGACCGCTATCGGAGGAGCCCCACGCGGAGCATCGACTATGACTGCCGTCGGAGGAATGCCGATGGGCGGAGGATCTTCCACCATGACAGCTGTGGGCGGAGCTCCGATGGGAGGAGGTGGAGGAGCATCGACGATGACGGCGATTGGAGGAGCTCCGAGAGGAGCATCCACTATGACTGCCGTCGGTGGAATGCCAATGGGAGGAGGTAACTCATTGACGCCTTCTTCGACGTCTTCTATACTCTCCCCATTCCAGGCTCATCAACGATGACAGCTGTGGGAGGTGCCCCGATGGGAGGCGGCGGAGGCGGTGCCTCGACGATGACAGCCATCGGAGGAGCCCCACGTGGAGCATCCACAATGACTGCCGTTGGTGGAGCTCCGATGCCCGCCGGCGGATCCTCGACGATGACAGCGCTCGGTGGAGCTCCGATGGGAGGTGGTGCTCCAGCTCCGATGCCGTCTGCTCCGATGATGGGAGGAGGTGGTGGAGGCGGCGGCGGCGCCACTTCAGCCTACTTTGGAGTGGGATCGATGGGCGGCGGCGGCGGAGGAGCTCAATCTGCGTACTTCGGAGTCGGCGGTGGACCCGTCGGAGGCGGTGGAGCGCCGAAGATCGGAGGAGGAGGCGGTGGAATCCCCGGACAATCTGTCTACATGGGAGCCGGAGGAGGCGGTGGAGGCGGCGGCGGAGCCACTTCGGCCTACTTTGCTCCAAAGTGACCTCATTCTCGACTGGACGTTCTTGCAAAATAATGGAATAAACTAGCTTTTCACTCTTTTTTTTCTTGTTTTTTTCTGTTTTCTCATTTTCAGCAAGAGAATTTCGAATTTCAGGCTGAAACTTTCAGCACGTTTCTGAAATATTTTCCATGATGGGAGAATGGAAAGTGCGCTCTATGGCTAATTTTTTTGGTTCTAATGGCTTCTCACTTTCAATGTTTCAATAAAAATTTTTTATCAATTTTCGCTTTTTTGATTGATTTTTATCAATTTTCTTCAAATTTTGACAATTTTACCTCCGCTTCTTTCGGTTTATCGATTTTTCGACACCGCCCGAAAATTTGCAGAAAAATGCACGAAAAAACGATGGTTTTTGTGTACGGAACGCTGAAAACCGGCGAGCCGAATCACAAAGTTTTGTCTGAAACTGGCGGCGAGTATCGGTGATTTTCAGCCAAATATCCGCTCGGAATGACCCAAATTTCAGCTTTATCTCGTCGGGAAAAACTGCCGAGAAGTTCCCGTTGGTGGTCGGCACCAAGTACAACATTCCGTTTTTGCTCAACGAGCCCGGCAACGGGAATGTGAGTACCAGCATTTTTATTCGAAAAAAAACGTTTTTTTTTTTTGGAGAAAACAACAAATTGAACATGCGCGAAAACGAGTTTGTAGAAGGGAAGAAACCGGAAAAATGAATAGAATTGAAGAAAATTTGAGCATAATTGGGGGACAGAGGGGTACCGCAGAATGTTTGAATTTTCTCAAAATATGAAGGCGTGGGGGGGGGGGCTGAAAAGCTAGACAACGAAGAAGAAAAAAGAATAAGAAAAATAAGAACAAAACAATAAACATTTGAAAAATAAATGGGAACTTGGTTCATATACATCGTTTCATATCTAAATAGCGGGGCGGAACGCCTACTCGCCGCACATCTCGGCCTTCTCGTAGTACTTGTTGGCCAATTTTCCATTCATCGCCTCCATCGCCGCTTCGGCGGCCTCGTTGAACAGACAGTAGGCGCGCTCGAAGTCCTGATTCAGTCCGTACCCGCCCTCTTTGTACATTTCGGCCATTTTGGCGAGGATTTCGTGACGGGACAGCGGCGAGAACGAGGAGAAGGTGGTTTTGGAGGCGCCGTCCGGCGAGTCGCGATCGTCTTCGTCCTGGAAGCCGACGACGCGTTGGTACCTGAAATGGGATTCACACTGGAATTCGGTATAGCCGCTTACCATTCGATGGCCTTCTTGTAGTCGGTGCTCCGGTTCGGTCCGAGCCTCTGTCCTGTTTCGTAGGCGTGAGCCATGTAAAGCATCGCGCCCTTGTCACCCATCTCGGCGGCGATCTCCATCAAATCCGAGCCGAACTCCTCGAGATCTGAACGCCCCAAGACGTTGAAAGGAAAGTGGCTAGCGCTCACCGTGAATGCCATTCTCCTGCTCGCCGAATCCATCCGGAAACAGATCGTCGACTCCGACCTCTTTGAGCAGCTCGTGCGGCAATCCGAGCACGATGTGGGCCGACGTGAGAGTGGCCTCCAGGATTCCGCACTTTCGGGCGATGTCCAAATGGAAGATCGCCGATTGTTTGTCGTACTTGATCGGCACGCGCGCATCGTTCTCGCTTCCGTCGAGCATCTCCTTGTGCTCCGCGTCAACCTCCACAAATCGGCCGAGCTCATGATAACGCGCCAAGTCGATGTGTATCTGGCCGAGAATCGAGAACTGATGGGTGACTTGTGGAACGTCTTCCTCCTCATTCTCTCCTAGTTTCGCCGCTGCCTGTTGCAGTTGCAGCGAAAGAATGTTGGCGGGGACGGACTGCTTCCGCAGCGCCTTCCAGAAGTCGTCACGTTCGGTGTCACGCGTCTGGCGGGAGCTGTTCATCGAGTAGGTGCCAACGGAGCTTCGGAAGCTGTCGTGACGTTGACGAAGCGAGTTGAGATCCACAAATCCGCACTTTCGCGGTCGAGACGACGACTCATCGCCGGACGATCGCGTCGAGATGCTCATCCGACTGCGACGACTCTTCTCGCTTCCCGCCGTCTCACTCCTCGGATACTCCTCCTCTTCGTCTGAATCCGATTCGTCTTCGTCGTCGGAGCACGGTTCGCAGAGCTGCTCGACGACCGGAATGCACTCGGCACACACGCAGTCCTCGTTGTGTTGACCCTGAAACGGACGGAGTTGGAGGGGGGCGGGGGTTACAGTCAGTCTCACCTTCACCGACAAATCGGTCGACGAGTGATTCATCGTCTTGCGCCTTCGCAGCTCGTCCATCGAAATGCCGTTCTCCACAATGTGCACACACTCGCTCGACACCCGATTCCGTCTCGCTTCGAACACCGTCGGCGGCACCACACACGACTTCTTCTGTCCGGCCGCCACTGAAGCGGCCACCTCGGTCGCCTCGATTTCCGGCGGCGAGAGTTCAAAATTCGAAAGATCCATCGATTCGCAGATGTGATTGCAGCGGTGCGAGTGGAAGAAGAGCGCCATTCCGCGCGTGCCGAGGTTTCCGTCGCCGTAGTCGGTTCCGACGACCGTATGGATTTGGGGATCCGTGTAGAGGTCTCCGACGCCCTGGATGTCCACCACCATCATCTGATGACCGGAACGTTCGAAAGTGAAGTGGGAGAATGCTTGTGGCGTCAGGCGGGCGGCGTTGGAGACGAATCCCGAGTTGGAGTTGTACTTGATATATTTTCCCTCGATGAAGTGCTCCAGATGGTAGAGCGGCGATCCTTTCACATCGATCAGCTCGATCACACACATTTGCACAATATCGATCTTCTTCGGCGGATTGTATCGATTGAACTCCTCGGCCCACAGTTTGGCGTCCATCTGAAGGCGAACGTCGTCGAAGAGCACACGCCGATCCACTTGGCAAATGTACTTCTTCGCCACGTAGTTGCTGCTCGAATCGCGGCTCGATCCGTGCGACGAGCACTTTTTGAGGCGGTAACACTCGCGCATTGCTCCGCGAGCAAAACTTTCCGGATGTATCCGCACCTCCACAATGTCCTCGGTCCACTGTTTTCGGATCGCCGAGTAGCGGTACCGTTTCGCGCGTTGTTCCGGATACTCGTGAATGTTGAATTCGTCCCACGGATCCACGTAGTCGGTGCGGGCTCGGCGAGCCGCACGCCGCCACGTCTCCATGAGCAATTTGACGCGAGCCGGCTCCATTCGCGGCTTCTCGTCGGCCACCACCTCGTTCTGCACGAGAAACACATCGTCTCCGCAACACTCGTCGGTTATCGGCACAAGATTGGCGGCGCTGATTGAAAGCGAACGACTGGAGGCCTGGAAAACAAGAAATTGTTGAAAACCGAGCGGAAAAGCATTCGCACCTCGAAATTAGGCGACGTCTCCCGACTTTCCCCCTCATTCGCTGTTTGCACCGTCATTTTGTTGACCCAGTTTTCTGGAAAACGTTTTGCTAATTAGGTACGTTTCAGCAAATCCAAGGCGAGCTCTACGAGGTGTGCGACAAGAAGCTGGCGGTGCTCGACGAGCTCGAAGCCTATCCGACGCTCTACGATCGCAAAAAAGTGGAGGTGAGCCAAACGGTCGCACAAGGATCACATGGGAGGGGAAAGCAAAAAGAGGGGCCAATAAATCTGTGTCAATTTCGTGGCACAACGGCAATTTTTGACCGCCAGTGAGCGAGAGAGCGAGAGAAGAAAGAGTAGAAAACGTGTGGAAATGGAAAAGAAGGAGCGGGGGGCAAACGGAACATCAAACAAACACACAAACAAACCGTTTTCTGGGCAGGGGTCAGCTGATTTCCGATCAAGGATTGGTAATGGGAGAGGAGAGAGGAGGAGGAAAGAAAGAAAATGAAGAAGATAAAGAGTCGAGAAGCAGTGTGTGTGTACCCGAAGAAGAGCGAGTCAATATGTATTCAATGAGCCGCTGATGATGAGGAGGAGATACGCTTATTCGAGACTGTTCTAGACTGTTCTAATGTGCTTTTCAACCGCTAATAAGCTGTTCGGAAGCTTTCTAGAAGCAGGAACCCTTTAAGAAACCCATCGGAAGGTTCTGTGTGTGATCTTTCACCTACTGAATGTCTGAAAATAACTTGTGCCCGAAAAACAACCATCCTCTCCCTCACCTCGCACTTTCTCATCCAGATAACAGATCAGAGAACGGAAACTCATTTCTCTTCCCTTTTCCGTGTTTATACGACCAAACTGGCCAGTAAGCGGGAAGCAAGAGTCACCGGACACTCTCAAAAAACTGACCAGCACACCTTGAGCCGTTGAAAAAAAAAGCGATAGGTGGGGGGAAATTGAGAAGTACGTGAAGAACCGGAGAAGAAGAAGAAAGAAGAAGAAGAAGAAGAAAAGCGGCGAGAGATAGAGAGACACAAATCGAAAAATCGACGACACAAAAGTCGGTGGGGCAGGAGACGCAGAGAGAAGAGACCCGAGTGTGTAAACGAGAGGAGTGCACATTGGGACCCGAGGGGAAGAATGGGAGCCGGGTGGGGACCCCCTTTGTTTTCCTCTTTTTTCCTCTCTGTTCTGGAAGAAAAGAGATGTGGAGAAAAAAGACGGAGACTAAAGGTCATGCTCTTCAAGAAGAGCCGAGCTATGAATACGAAGACGTCAATTTCAAACGACTCCTTTTGAATCTCCGATTCTGAATTCGGAATCACCTTGCGACGAGAAAGAGGAAAATCTGAAATCTATTTTTGGAACTGATACGAGAAGAATCGGGAGGGGGAGGAGGAAAACAAATGCAAAGTGACGTCCCCCTGCGCGATTCAGAATCGAACGCTGCTAATCAGCTCGTCTCCCTCTAATCGAATCATCTAGAAGACTGAACTATCGAAAAAGAAACGGCGAAAAAATGAGATGGTGTGACGTGGAAACTGCGAATTTCAGATAACGCTCGACTCGGACGGCTCCACCCAGACGGCCTTCATCTATTTGCTCAAATCGTGGCGTGCCGACCTTCTCGCCACGTCATCCGAGACGATGTCCAACTATTCGAGTCTGGGAAGCCACGGAAGACCCTATGTTGACAGGTTGGTGCGATTCTAGTTGAGAAGTAGGATGAAGCTTTCAGGTACGTTCGGGCGAAAGAGATGCTCGACGAGCACTGCGACGGCTCTTCGAATCTCTACAACGAGATTCTCGGCGCCGAAAATCCGCTCTACATCGAGTGGGCTCAGCGAAAAGCCGAGTTCGACTTGAAATGTAGGGAGGGGGCGGACCATTTTTCTAACAGCTCCCCCACTCACGTGAACATCTTACAGCGAGAACGTAACGAGCGAAGAGGAGATGTATGCAGAATAGGAACAGGAACCATTCCGGAATACGAATCAACAGGCAGAAACTATTGTAACTCGTGTTTTTTCGAATGAATGAATAAATAATCGAGCGCGATTTCCTACACACATTGAAAAAGACACGAGAACAGAGAAGAAAAGATAGAGAAAGATGATCCGGGGGGAATGCAGAACACTTTTATATGAAGGGACGGGAAAAGACACCATTTGATTAGAACCAGAAGGGGGAATCGAAAGTGTGGGGAAAGTTAATAAAACAAAAAAAAATCTGGGAGTAAAGGGGGAAAGGGAAAAGAAAGGCGCGAAGCATCCAAAACCGTATTCAACGACGGCTGTGTGGTGGGAAAGAGGCACGTGAATCAGTGGATGAATTTTGAGACGAGGGTGGCCCTGGCCTTCACATTAGATCTTGAGTGAAGATATCGAAATTCATGTGACACGTCTTCTCGTTTTTTTTTTTCCCGGTCGTCAGGGTACCCTAGGAAGTGTCACTGGGCGGGAGAACAACGCGAATTTGGTGTTTGGAGGGAAGCAACAGAAATGTGTGCGAGCACAAAATGATAGGGGAAAGGTAGGGGTAGTAGTTGGGTAGACCAACAAACAAGTTGATAGAAGACAAAAACAGTGGGGGGAAAGTCTACTAGAGAAGATTATTTGGGGAGGACGAACAGCAGCACAAACTAACCGACGAAACGGCTACAGAAAAAAGACAACGAAAAATAGAAGGAAAAACAAGGTAGACAGAAAAGAGGTAACAAGAAGTGATGATGTTTAAGCAGTGGTTTGTTGTTTCTTCCTCAATGCCGGCGGCACGTACGTGCCAGCTTTCGGAGCAGCCGCAGCAGCCGGAGCAGAAGAAGCGGTCGGAGCTGGAGCAGCGGCTGGAGTCGGAGACGGCGTCGATTCGGCGCGAGTCGATGAAGCGGGGACAGACGACATCATGTTCTATAATTTTACTTTTTGTGGAAATTGCATAAAGAACAAAACGAATACCTTAACAGCGGCAAGAGCAGCTTCGCGTCCGCTTCCGGCGGTCGTCGGGTACGACGATCTCACCGGTCCGCTGGTCGATCCGGCTTTGGTCCATCCACCCGGCGACTTGGTCTCCTCCTTCTTGACCTTCTCGATTTTGCTGGCGTCAGCGAGCGAGGGAAACGCCGAGTCGCTGCTCATGTCGAAGTTGGCGGCAGGCGCTCTCGCCTGTATGCCACCTCCGAAATTCCTTCTCATCGCTGGTGGCTTGTAAGCAGCAGCCATCGCCTTGTCGCTGATGGTGACAGCGTGCTCCGGCTCCTCGTTTCCAGCCTTCTTTTCGCTGCTCACCTGACCCCAAGTCTTGGTCTCATGGACTTCACGGTCCTCCGGCTCCTCGTTGTGAACGTGATCTTCCTCAGACTCGAGTCCCATATCCTTGATCTTCAGTCCTTCCAACCTGTAACTTGCAAGAGTTATTCGTGGCATTTCAATCAATACACCTACCGTCCTTGGTTGCTATCACCATACTCTATCCACTCGCTCTCCTCGGCCGGATTCGCCGGTTTCTCCTCCTCGGGGCGCTTCTCGGCCTCCTCATGCTCCTGCTCGTACTCTTCCTGTCGTTTCGCTCTTCGTTCAAGCACCTGACCGACTTCTTCAATTTTCACCGCGGTCTTCTTCTTTTTGTCCTTCTTCTTCGCGAAAAAAGCGCTCAGACCGTCACTCATGATGAAACTGTTGAGGTGCGAACTGAAAAATGACGAAATAGTCGGGAAAGTCGATCGGACGATCGCCGAAAATCGATGAATATAATTTTAGAGAGTGGAGAAAAGCGTTTGGAAAGCGAACGAGAAACAGAGAACGCGAAGATGGGGCACAAAAAAGGCTGGGAAAAACCTGAAAAAGAATAGGAAGACCGCGACGCAGCACGCAACGCACCTTGCTGGCGCGAGGGTCGTGATTTCGCAATACGCAGTTTCTCGGCCATTTTTTGTTTTTTCGACGATTTTCTCAATTTTTAGCCCTATTTTTGTCGAATTTCGTCAGAAGCCTATAAAAATAAAACAAACATGTCTTGAAGATGTTGTGTATTAATTCTTGCCGCTTCTTTCTCTCTGAATGGGAAGAAAATGACGTTTTTAGGACTCTAAGTATATGCTAGAGGAATCGCGCTTGGTAGACGAGCTGACAGCTTCTGTGATCTCCGACCAAACCTATTATCTTCTCCTGATTCCGAGTCTCATTCCAGTTTTTATCGTCTTCCACTTCTTTATCTGGTTGGGTGAGTGATTGACACTTCTTGACGCAAGAAGAGACCGTAATCCATGTTGCAGGCAACGAATTCTTCGTCAACAACTAAAAAACTAGAACAATGGCGAATGTTGATGCGATCCCCGGCTATTTGACAGCCACGTTCCCTACGCTGCCGATCGAAATCAAGGACTATATGTCGGCGATTCTGAAAGAGAATTCTGATGAGATCACGTCGCTTGACGAAGTTATGGACGCCGTCGGCGAACATCTTCAAGCTTCCGTCGAGAATCTTTGCGATGTGGGAACCAAGAACGCGTGCCAGCAACTTCTGAAACTTCTTCACGGCGATAACCTACCGAAGGCTGTGAAGCAGCACGAGGCCACGACAAAACGGCTGGAGCAGACCGTCGATATGGCCGCCGAGAACCAGAACTTTGAAGCTCTCCAAAGTATTTGGAAGGTTCAGACGAGAGACACACCAACGATCGTCGACAAGAAGAAGCTCGCGAAGGCCGAGGATCGTGCCGCCGCCAAGGCTGAGGCCCGTGCCGACGCTCCAGTTGAGCGGAAGAAGAAAAAGAACGAGCCGTCGGCGACAGCTTCACAGGCTCCGATTCGTGACACTGGTGCTCGTGGAGCCAACTCCAAGGACATCAAGCTCGAAAGTGTCGATATCTCCATCGGAACCAAGCAGCTTCTTTCCTGTGCCGACATGACGATGGCTTTCGGACGCCGATACGGTCTTGTTGGAAGAAACGGAATCGGAAAGACGACACTTCTCAAGATGATTTCCAGCCAGCAGCTGAAGATCCCGTCCGGAATCTCTATGCTTTCTGTTGAGCAGGAAGTCGAGGGAGACGACACTCTTGTGCTCGACGCTGTTCTGATGTCCGACACGAAGAGACAGACGCTTATGGACAAGGAGAAGACGTTGCAGAGCCGTCTGAATAAGGACAACATCAGCGACGCCGAGAAAACCAAGTGGAACGACGAGTTGTCCAAGCTGTACGTGGAAATGGAGGCGTTGCAGTTGGACAAGGCGCCCGCACGAGCTTCTTCTCTCCTCTATGGTCTCGGATTCACTCCGGACGAGCAGAAGCGGCCGACAAAGGAGTTCTCGGGAGGTTGGCGAATGCGTGTGGCTCTTGCGCGAGCTCTCTTCGTCAAGCCCGACCTACTATTGCTCGACGAGCCGACAAACATGTTGGACATGCGAGCCGTCTACTGGCTGGAAGGACATCTTCAGCACTGGGAAGGAACCATTCTCACCGTGTCTCACGACCGTAAATTCCTCAACGAGATTTGCACGGACATTGTGCACTTGCACACGCGTCGGTTGGATCACTACAAAGGAAACTACGATCAGTTCGAGAAGACGATGAAGGAGAAGTTGACGCAACAGCAGAGAGAGTACGAGGCGCAGCAGCAGTTGCGACTTCACACTCAGGAGTTCATCGACAAATTCAGGTATGAAGAAGAGTTCGGCGACACAAAATAAGAGAATATGATTGTAGATACAACGCGAAGCGTGCTCCGATGGTTCAGTCTCGAATCAAGATGCTGGAAAAGCTGTAAGTGATCCAGAAGCTTGAAATTGACTTTCTGAATCGTATCTTTTTTGCAGACCGGTCCTTCTACCCGTTGAACTTGAATCCGATATCCATTTCAAGTTCCCCGAGTGCGAAGTGCTCAGCAATCCAGTGCTCCAACTCGACGACGTCTCTTTCCGATACAACGAGGAGCAGCCGTATTTGTTCCGTAAACTGAACCTCGGAACACACGCCAACTCTCGAATCTGCATCGTCGGAGAGAACGGAGCCGGTAAAACGACGCTGCTGAAGTTGCTGCTCAACGATTTGGAGCCGACCGTCGGATTGCGAAATGTGAACCGGAGAATCCGCATCGCCTACTTCACGCAGCATCACGTTGATCAGCTGGACATGGAGACGTCGGCGATCGAGGTGCTGATGAAGAACCATCCAGGAAAGAGTCAGGAGGACTACCGTGCCGCGCTCGGAAGGTTCGGATTGGCCGGAGACATGGCTCTTCAGTCGGTCGAAACTCTTTCCGGAGGTCAAAAATCTCGACTCGCCTTCGCCAACCTCGCTCTGATGAACCCGAACTATCTGATTCTTGACGAGCCGACCAATCACTTGGACGTCGAGACGGTCGAGGCTCTCGGAAAGGCGCTGAACACCTTCAATGGAGGCGTCGTTCTCGTTTCTCACGACGAGCAACTCATCGAACTCGTCTGCAAGGAGCTCTGGGTGGTCAAGGATCGCATGGTGACGACGTTGGAGGGAGGACTCGAGGAGTACCGCAAACAGGTTTACAAGCAGCTCCAGCTCGCCAATTAGAGAATTTCCCCCCTTATCATCGCCCTGTTATCGCTTTTCTCCACCCGACACAATCCCCGCGTTGTTTGTTCACCCCTTTCACGGTTTCCACGTGTTTCTGTTCAAAGTTACATACTTCTATAGAAATCGTTTATTAAAATGGCCCTGTTGAAGTACAGTCTACTTGGTGAGAGCTCTAGCTTGGAAAGTGATGCACAAGTCCTGGTTGGAGTCGTCGTCGTGGAGATGGTACTCGAGCTGGTACGGCTTGTCGTTCTTGAGCAGGTTGATGATGGCCGGAGTGTCGGAGAAGTCGAGCTCGAGGTTGATGACCTGGTTGTTTCCTGGCACGATTGGGCACGGAACTCCGTTGGAGCACGCCGGAATGTTGTTCAAGAGTCCGAAAGTGGGCACATTGGTCCAGCCGCACGTGTTGGCGTTCCACTGAGCCACCTTGATCGTCTGCTTGAGGCTCGGATCCTTGTAGGTCGACGACGGGTTGTTGATGGTGGTGGCGATGAGGAGGGGCTCGGTGAGCCGAATCGGATACTCGTAGGCGCCGCTCTTGTCCGTCGGATTCACATTGCTCACCATGATCGGTCCGCTGGAGCACTGCCACCAGGTGACCTTCGTCTCGGTGCTATTCGGCCACGTGTCACACGCATTGACCGCCGAAAGAGCCACCAGAACGGAGCACACGAGCAGGCACCGGAGCATTTGTCTGAAAATGGAGTTTAGTCGAAGGACGAAGTGAAACTGCGGAAAAGGATGAGAAGAACCGAAACGAAATGGAAAAATGGACAAATTGACAGAAAAAAGGAGGGTTTGCCCTGATAACGGGCACATGGCATTTTGCAACAATTAAAATTTTATTATCACTAGATAAGTGAAAATTGGAAAAAAAAGCGGGGAAACTAGAAACGATTTTGGAGGGAAAAAATAGAAAAATATCCGTTGAAAAACGATTTTTTTCAAAAAATAAAAAACTTGGAAAAAATATGTACAATATAGTTTATTAAGAAAAGTAGATATCCCGTGTAGATACGACAAAATAAGAAGAAGTTAAAGCATTTACTTGATGTAGGCCCAGGCCTGAACCATCATGCACGCGTCATCGCCGGAGGTGTTGTCGTGCAGCAGATACTCGAGCTGGTACGGCTGATTGTCCTTGAGCAGGCTGATGATCTGCTCGAACTGGGTGAAGTCGATGGTGACGTCGAGCTCCTGAGCGCCCGGATAGACGGGGCACGGCACACCGTGATCGCACGCCGACAGATCCTTGAGCAGTCCCAACGTCGGCACCGACGACCACGCGCATCCCGACCATCCGCCGTACTTCCAGATGTTGACGGTGTTGCGGAGCGCCGGCTTCTGGTAGGTGTTCGTCGGATTGACGATTTGCGTCTTGACGACGATCGGCTGCGAGAGGTGGATCGGATACTCGTAGTTCTTGCCCGTCGAGTCGTATGGCGTGGCGTTGAGGAACTGGACGGGGCCCGAGTTGCACTGCCACCAGTGCATCTGAACGTCGGTGCCGTTGGGCGGCGAGCAGTTGTCGAGCTGTTGCTGGCCGGCTCCGGGGAGCACGAAAGCGGCCGATGAGGCGACGAGCAGGGAGAGCACAGCGGTGCGGAGCATTGCTTTTCGGAGTGAGTGCAGATGGGTTTGACCTCCGATTTAGGTGCTCATTTATACTCCTATACTCCTAATCCACCCCCCAACAGACTCCGCCCCCTTTTCTCTCCCTCTCTCTTTCTCAAAGAGCCGCCAGGTATGTGCTCTTTGTTATCAGTTATCAATTGACGTCGTCGTCCGGTCCGCGTTTCGTTTCGAGTGTTGCAAACACGTGCGCCTCCCAAACTAATCAAGAACGAGCCGAACTTTTTGATGATTGACCCGGTACTCGAAACTCAACTGGAGTCGAGTCTTCTGATCTACTGGCTGGTTTCGAGATTTGATCTACTTACCGCCGATTCATTAAGTTGGGGGGGGGGGTCATTAGAATCAGAACTAGAAACAAGGCAAGGAAAGTTGGAAAAGTTGGCGGGGCAGATTGACATGATAAGGTTTTTGTTGGAGAAGGAATTTGATTCGAATGTGAATGTCATCCCGGAATTGAGAATTGATCAGAGATCGAACGAATCGGGCGCTATCTTGGAAACGAGAAGAGCTACCCAGAAATTCTGAAAAAAAAGCTCAGTTGACCACTTTCTCAGCCATCCACGGAGCTTTTCCAGCGCTTCCTGAAATTGACCTATTCTGCCTCAATTTCCAATTTCTTGTTTTTTGTGTTTTTTAAATCTATGCTTTTGTGTCGAAAAATAAGAAAAATTGAGAGTTTTTCCGAATTTTTCCACCACTGAAAAAAAAACAATTCGATGAAAATTTGAAGGCGCATGGACATTTTTCGACGCGTGGGTCTCGCCGCGCGAAACGTTTTCAGGGCTACTGTAGAAAAATCCGAAAAAACTCGCGATTTTTCTTTTTTTTTCGGTTTTTGTAAACATCGCATTTTTCTCTATCGAAAGCGGTTATTTTTTCACAAGACTTGTGCTTTGAGAACTGTTATTCAACCGTTTGAGTGCAAAAAAATCGAAAATTCAGCTGAAATCGCTGAAAATCCACGTTTTCGGAGAGTGCCGCGGCCGAGAAGCCTAAACTCGGCCCCGCAGCACCTAGACCGCGCCTTTGTACCGCCAGAGACAGACAATGTTTGAGCAAAAAAAAAAGCAACCGAAAATTGACAAAAATCGAAATTGGTATTCTATTTTTCTCGTTCTTTCATTCAACTGTGTCGCCGCGCGTGGCGAGACCCGCGCCTCGGACTTTTTCCGGTCGTCCCCAACAACGCGTGAGCATAATAGGTTTTGTGGCTGAATATTGGTTCATAAAAGTAACATAGTACGCCTTCCGTTTTTACAACCCTATTTGCCCACTCGTTCTTGTTCTTCGCACCCAAAAACGATGTCGTGTCTGATAACACTGGCATTTCGTCGTTTTCAGTTTTTCAATTTTTCCTTTTTCCAGTCGAGGTACAATGTACACCACCACGTGCCGCTGCCCGAGAACGGAGGGCGAAACGACTCGATTTCCGATTTCCCAATGTGGTTGCCGAATTTCAATGACATTAGCAACTTCATTTCCTTCCAACCACCAAATTTTAACGATGATGATGATGATAAGGCAGGCCGCGCCCTTCAAAAACACTTTGCATCCGGGTTTTAATGACCGGCTCACGACCACTTCCCGTTTGGTTGCACATTGTGAGCCGACGAGTACCAGGAAAAGTTGGAAGAGTGGTGATCCCGCCGCCAGTTCGGCCCGTACTCGTGCTGAAACCTTTGGCTGTCTTGCAACACTCATATCTCGGAAACCAAGAGAGATGGAAAAAAGTTGTCAACTACTAAAATGTTGGAAATGATGTAAGGAACAAATTGTCAGTTGACAACTTTTCGGTATCTCTTCTAGTTTCCAAGATACGAGGCTCGGTACCGTGAGCTTTTGCTCCGGCGAGCAAGTGACCCAGAAAAGGCGCCCGTGAAGGTCCGCAGCGCACCATGGATCGTAAATCGGGTAAGTGTACTTGTATTTGGTGCCGTTGGCTGAAATTTAGAATTACAGATTGTCTAAAAAATTTCTCACCGGAAGCGCCGCCCACCCAATCGTAGTCTTTCTCTCGATACATGAGAAATATGTCATAGGCGACCTTGTGACCGTCACGCGGCGTGACAGTCATCTCGAACGAGTCGTTCACCTGCAATTTCAGCTCATTTCCAACTTTCCGCCATTGCAGCATTAGAACCTTTCCCGAGGTGCCAAGAAGCTTGAAAAGGGAGGAGCCCGTCTGGAAGCGGTTCAAAAGGCGCGCATCGTAGTGCTCGGCGAAAACGGAGATGTCCATGTCACGCGTGTGCGGAATCACGGAGCACTCGCGGTACCAGCCGAGCAGGGTGCCGCCGTTCAGGAAAGCGAACATGTCAAGTTTGAGCAGCTCGTCTCTCAAAAGTGCAAGACCGGCGGTGGCGGCTCGCGGCACACTTCCCGCGTTGATCGGCGCGTTGCTCACTTTCAGATCGGATTTCGGAGTTTCAGCCGTCCGATTCATAGGAATATTGAGACATTCGATGAATCTGGCGCGCTTCCAGAACTCCAGAAACTTGGGAACATTGACCGGAACTTCTAGAAGTCCGATTTTCCGAACCGCGAACTTTCTGGAAGGTCACACTTTTGATTTACCATATTTGTGATCTACCAACTTTGGTATCACCATTTTCAGCGTCTCCGGCCCAAATTCCAGATAGTCTTTGGAGGTGTCATTTTTGAAGTAGGTAACATTGAGGCGGGAATTCAAATCCATTTTGGCTGAAATTTCGCGATACTCTTCTGAAACTCCAATCTGAAATTCGATTCTCCATAGAGCGCATTTTCATCTGTAGATCAAACTCACCGCCAAAATCATCGTGGAATCGGGAAAACAATCGTTTTCGTCGAACTTTCTCAAAAAATCGATATCGATCAATATCGCTGGAACAGTCAGATTCAACGATCGAATCCAATGCTCACAGGTGACCCTGGTCGCCTGAAAACGCAGAAGATTCGCTGAAAATGGCTGAAACTCGACTCACCGACCGTTTCTGCACATCGGCGCGATAAAGGACGCCCGTCGGGGTTACTGTAGTCTGGTAGATCAAAACCAGTGGGAGCAGAAGGAGCGGCAAGGCGAAAAGCGGCAAGAAACGGTGCATTTTCGAGCTATAGAGAGCTGCAAATCGATACGCTACAGTTCATGGAAAAACGGGATCATCATTCCGAATTCCCACGGTTTAGCAATTGTAATTTTTCGATTTTGCTCTTTTGGTTTTGCTCTTTTGGACTTCTCGCCGTTTTTATTTTCTTTTTCCTCTTTTTTTTCCGATTTTTGAGCTCTCAGTGCTTCCCAAAAAAATTTTTTTTTGAAATTTTTTGAGAGGATACTATTTTTTTAATGTTGAAAAATGATTTACAAACTTGAATTAATAAAGATTTTTTTCCGATTTTCGGCTTTTAAAATGGGTGAGAGATTGCCAAAAATTAAAAAATAACATTTCGGTAACCAGGCAACGGCATCGTCGCTCGCCGCCTGTTTAGAGTCCAATAAAGCAGGTCAAATTAATGAAAAGTAGGTCAAATTAATCAAAAGTAGGTCAAATTAATGAAAAGTAGGTCAAACTATCGAAAAGAAGGTCAAACTATCGAAAAGTAGGTCAAGATTTAGAAAAGTAGGTCAATGCATTTAAAAGTAGGCCAAACTGTGCAAAAGTAGGTCAAACTATGGAAAAGTAGGTGAAACTATAGAAAAGTAGGTCAAACTATGGAAAAGTAGGTCAATGCATTTGAAAGTAGGCCAAACTGTGCAAATGTAGGTCAAACTATAGAAAAGTAGGTCAAATTAATGAAAAGTAGGTCAAACTATGGAAAAGAAGGTCAAATTAATGAAAAGTAGGTCAAACTATGGCAAAGTAGGTCAAACTATAGAAAAGTAGGTCAAATTAATGAAAAGTAGGTCAAATTAATCAAAAGTAGGTCAAATTAATGAAAAGTAGGTCAAACTATGGAAAAGTAGGTGAAACTATAGAAAAGTAGGTCAAATTAATGAAAAGTAGGTCAATGCATTTGAAAGTAGGCCAAACTGTGCAAATGTAGGTCAAACTATAGAAAAGTAGGTCAAATTAATGAAAAGTAGGTCAAACTATGGAAAAGAAGGTCAAATTAATGAAAAGTAGGTCAAACTATGGCAAAGTAGGTCAAACTATAGAAAAGTAGATAAAATTAATGAAAAGTAGGTGAAAGTATCGAAAAGAAGATCAAACTATCGAAATGTAGGTCAAGATTTAGAAAAGTAGGTCAAACTATGGAAAAGTAGGTCAAATTAATGAAAAGTAGGTCAAACTATTGAAAAGTAGGCCTATTGAAAAATAGGCCAAGATTTATAAAAGTAGGTCAAACTATGGAAAAGTAGGTCAAATTAATGAAAATTAGGTCAAACTATGGAAAAGTAGGTCAAACTATAGAAAAGTAGGTAAAATTAATGAAAAGTAGGTCAAACTATCGAAAAGAAGATCAAACTATCGAAATGTAGGTCAAGATTTATAAAAGTAGGTCAAACTATGGAAAAGTAGGTCAGTGCACTGAAAAGTAGGTCAAGTTGAGAAAAATTAGGTCAAACTATGGAAAATTGGGACAAAATATGGGAAACTAGGTCAAACTATTTAAAGTAGGTCAGAACACATTGAGAAGTAGATACAATGTAGGGAAAACTGTCCGGATTACGGTAGTTGCGGTGTGTTCACACCGCTTTGTGTAACCATTGTGAGCGGTTTGAGAAAGCGCGAAAAATCAAAAATACAGTGTACACAGCTGGGAAAGGATCGCTGAACATTTGTGCTCATTTCGTGCTCATTTTCCGCGATTTCGAATGGAATGCCTCGGATTACTGTACGTGCTCATCTTGCTCGCTCTCGCCGTTCTTTTGACACTCCAAGTGGTCTACAACTCGCGGAGCCCCAACTTTCGCGTGCTCTTTTTGGAGCTCCAAAATGAGCCGGAGCCACCGCCCGACTCGGGGGCTCAGATCGAGGGATTGAGCCGGTTCGAGTGGTATCGAACGCAGAATAACATGCACGGAGTGAGTTTTGTCTGAAATTCCGGCTGAAAGTCGATAATTTCAGCTGAAAACCGCAGCGAATGTGTCCACTTTCTACGCCTACGAGTTCGACCACGAGTACTCGATAACCCTGACTTCTTGGAACTTTATGGGGTTTCCGTTTACTACAAAAATCTGGAAATCTGCAAAATTTCAGCTCGAAGGCCTTTTGCCGCTACGTGGATTCGTCTGGAAACGAGATTGGCGTTTCAGAAGAGCGATTCTCGTTTCCAGAATACATTGTGCACTGTCGGAAGCGAAAAGGAACGGCGAAAATCGGAATAAGCGTCGCGGAAAACGCCGATTTTCAGCCGCTCCCCTTGCTGGATCGGACTGGAACAGGTGCGTGGCCTAGGAATCCGCAAAGTGGGAAAACTCGGCCACGCGCGTTTCTCGACGATTTTCAGCGCGGAAATACAATCTCTCGATGTGCCTGACGCCGATTTACGGCGACGAACCCAAATGGCTTATGTTCATCGAAACCATCGAGCACTACAAGTTACAGGTACAGTTTCAGCTAGGATTTTCAGCCAAAACCCAACTTCCGCCCATTTTCAGGGCGTCGAGCACTTCTACGTCTACATTCTCAACGTCTCCGCGTACGATCTGAAAGTGATCAGTGAATACGTGAGAATCGGCGATGTCGAAGTCCATTTTCTGCTTGAACGGGACGTCGGAAGGCCCGACTGGAAGTGGCAATTGGTGCACATTGCCGACTGTCTGATGAGGTCCCGCGAGTCGCGATGGACCATCTTCGGCGATCTCGACGAGCGCTTTTTGATGAATATGAAGAATGAGACGATGAATTTGAGGGATTATATGATGGGAATTGAGGATCCGAGAGTGGCTGGAGTGGAGTTCAGGCAGCAGTTTGTGCTGAAAACACATCGGATGGAAGAGAGGTACCGGGGACCCGGGCAGGTGAGCGTTCCACCCGAAATATCTTGGAAACTGGAAGAGATACAAAAAAGTTGTCAACTAACAACTTGTTCCTTACATCTTTTCCAACATTTTCGCTGTTGACAACTTTTTCCCATCTCCCCTGGTTCCCGAGATATGACCGTTGAAAGATGCAGATCCTCGCCACACTGCCCTCCATCCGATACCGTAACACCACGGGCGTCGCCTCGAAAGGGTACGCCTCCAAGTGCATCGTCGACTCCTCGAAAGTGTTCCGAATGGATATTCACAGCGTCGGCGCCTTCTATCCAGGTCACGACTACCATTTGACCTACTTGTCGGGGGACCTCGGAGTGATACGGTAGACCCTGCCCTTTTGGTTTTGTCTCCAGTTTTATAACAAACCTCCCGATTTTCAGCCACTACCGCGACACGAATCTCGGCAACTGGTCTCAAGTGTATCTGCAGAGTATGATCGACAAATTCGGAGCACTGACGCTCACGGACTATCCCGAAAAGTTGCTCGGCGAGCTCACAGCGAATGTGAGGCGAAGAGCCGAATATGTGTATGGAAATGATCTTTAAGGCATCTTGCTCAAAAAAAATTGGATCAAAAGACTTTATTCTTCATTTTTGGCGCCCAAAATCACCTTAAATCAACCGGAAATAAATAAAAATAAACATTTACAAAGCAAAAGTCGGTTTGCTCACTTCATGAAGCACTGCGGAGCAGCGGAGCTTCCAGAAGTGCTCGGCACACTTCTGTACTGGAAACTGAAAGTGAGCTGGTTGTACCGAACGATTCCTCTCATCGCAATCGTGTTGCTCTCCGAGGTGAACGTCTGGCCGACGAATGTGTCGCAGCAAGTGCTGAAATTTGGTTTTTTGGCTATAACTTCATTGGGAAGACGGTTTTTGGGTCAGGTTATGTTACCAATCGATAGGAAATTTTGAGAGCTTTCGATTGATAGGGTAACCTGACTAGATGCGATTTTTCCGAAAATAGTTATGGTCGAAAAACCAAAACCAACCAAAACCTACATCATTCCATACAAATCAAACTTTCCAAGATTGATTTCGACGGACTGCCACGGACACTCTTGCATGCAAATAGCCGACATTGGGGCGGAGGTCAGCCGGAACTCCAGTTTCTGTCCGGCCGGCGCCTTGATGTGCCAGAAGCAGTAGGTGGAGTTGTCCGACGAGGACGTGTAGCTGTCCGGGTCGCCCGCTGTGGCGTTGAACGTCGTCCACGAGGTGGTGGCCTAGAAATACGCACAGATGAGAGGCGGAAACTAGTCCCTCTCGACGTACCGAAAGAATGGCGCCGTTGCAGTTCGGAGACGTTCCCTTGGGTAGATCATTACACGTGGCGCCAGCGAAATAGTGCGGGCACTTGCACTGACTGCAGTTTCGCGAGTCTGTGAATCCGCAATTCGAGCACGTCATCTGTTTTTTGCACATCTTCGTGCAGTTGTACAACGTGTTCACACCGATCAGATCCGAAAACGCGGGCGCTTCCCGCTGACCCATACTGTTCTGGTAGGGCGATTCTTTGGCCAGAATCGTGTATTTCGAGGAGTCGACGGCGAACGCGTCTGAAAGTGGAATTCAATTGACGACTACAATTTCAGCCCGAGAAATCTGTCTGCCTACACGGATAGTACTGCATGACGCTTCCGTAGTCGTAGGGCAGATTCAGAAGTTGTGCGGTGTCGAGTGGCATCTTCTGGAAGTTGTATGCCTGACTCGGCAGAATGTTGCTGAAATCGATGTAGACGTAATCGTCGCGATCCGAACGCGACTGTTGGTGCCAGAAGCCGATGGCGTGCATCAGTTCGTGTGTTGCGGTGCCGAGCTGGAAGTGCAGGTTCATATAGGAGGGTAGCGGCGCGGGGAGTGGTTTTCAGAGAAAATGATGTGGAGCAAAGTTATAGATCTTTTTGAGCTCTACAACTTTGCAGTTGACCATTTTCAGCCATCTCTTGTCTCCATTGAGTTACAGCCCAAAAACCCACCAAATCGCATCCGGGGCCCACAGAGACCACTTGATACGGATCATTGGCTTGTTTTCCCACATAGGACCAGCATCCGCCGGCCGAAGTCAAATAAAGCCGGTTGGCTCCGTTGTTGTTCTCCTGAACTCATGGAATTTCAAAGTTTTGGCAGGTAAAGCTGAAAACCAATGGTACCTGAAAGTTCAAACAGCTGTTGTCGTTCCAATACTGAATCGCTTTCCTCACATTCGCAATGTTGGAAGCGGCTGAAACTCGATAGTTTTTTGTGGCTGAAAATGGCTGAAACGCACAGAGCCGTGTGTCGAATTGGTAGTAGATCGGAACGCTGACGTTCCAAAAGTCGGCCGCATCCACGATCGCCTGCCGTTTCGATCGATAGTTGCCGTTTTGGATGGCTTTCGCCACTTTTCGCGCCTGCTTCTCGTTCAGCATTATGTCCGACTCGAATGTGTAATCTGGAATGTACAAAACTTGTATTAAACATAGAGATGGCCTAGTTTCCAATGGCCTAGTTCTCATCATCAAGCATCAGTGGTATAGCTCCTTGTGGCCGAGATTCCTATGGTCTAGTTCCACAGTGGCCTAGGTCCCAAGTGCCCTATCTTTCACTGGCATAGGTTTCAATTACCTCAAGATCTAGTTTCCCGTGATTCATAGATCCCTATGGCCTAGCTTTTGATGGTCTAGCCTCCTGTTGCCTGGCTTTCTATGGTCTAGCTCCTTATCGCCTAGGTTTCGAAGCCTTACTTTTTATGGCCATGCTCTCACACTCTAGCTTTTGGGACCCTCACGGTCTAGGTAACTATAGTCTACCTTCCGATGGCCTAGCTTTCCATGGCCTAGATATCCTGGGCTTGTTTCAATGGCCTAGCTTCTTATGGTCTGGCTCCTAATGGCCTAGCTTCCTATGGCTTAGTTTTTTCATGGCCTAGTTTTCATAGCCTAGGTATCCTGGGCTTGTTTTAATGGCCTAGCTCCTAATGGCCTAACTTCAGTGGACTAGTTTTCCTAATCTAACTGCAATGGACTAGCTTCCCTATGGCCTAGGTTTACTGGACTATCTTTAATGGCCTAGCTTTCTCTGCCCGTGCTTCCTAAAACTTAGCTCCGTACGGCCTAGCTTTCTATGGCCTAGCTTTTTCGTAGCCTAGCTTTCCCCCTCCCCCCTCACCATTAATTTCCTTATTCAGCTCCTCGAACCGTGTCGTTCTGTTGTTCTTCGGACCATTCGACGAGAACGTCTTTGCCTAAAACGACTCGAACTACCGTAACCCCACACACTCTGCCCCCCTTTTACCAAATTGACCAGCGGAACGACTCCCTGTCTTCCCTGCACTCTCGGCACACGATTCTCGAACGCCTGCGCCAATATCGATCGGATCTTCTCGCGATTCTGCGCCGTATCGGGATTCCGATCCACGAGAATCTTGTCGAGAGCGTGCTGATTGGCGGGCGCGCCGGAAGCAGCGAGGAAAGTGAGCAATATCGATAGAAATAAGGTTTGGAGCATTTTCAGCCGGGACTTTCAGATGTGCTCATCCCCCCGCGACGGGCTCTTTTATACCAGTTTCACGTCTGTTTTTGTTTTGGTGCGCTCGCAAAGGAGGGGATGAAAAGGATGAAAAGCACAGTGGGAGATACATGACCACTGGTCATCGAATCCATGTTTTTATTGGAATTGGGAAATGCTCCAAGTTGTGGGGAGCCGTAAACAACAACAACAACAACAGCAGTTGAGGGCGGCTGATCGGGGTTACTGTAGGTTCTTCCTATTTTCATCACAGGTAGTAAATGTACAGGGAGGTGAGGAACGAGGCGACTCCTTTGACCGAAGTGGCCAGTTTAGTGGTGCTGGGCACGGTGGAGGTGGTTGGGTAGCCGGATGGGCTCGCGGAGCTCTGAGAGCGGCCTGCGGATGTTGTTGGGTTTGAGGAGCTCGGCGAGCTCGTGGAGCTCTGAGGGCTCCCTGGAGATGGGCTCGGCGAGCTCGGCGCCAACGTCGAGCTGACATTGAACGGTTTGTCGGAAGTCACCGGCGTACTGTAGTTCTGATTCTTCACATAGTTCTGGAACATCTGGAACGTCTCCTTGGGCTTCTGCTCGGTGGCCGCCGGAAAATGGCCGCCGCCCTTGATGGAGACAAGCGTGACACCGTCGTACTCGGTGACTTGTCCCACCGCCGTCGGAAGTTGCACCGGATCGTTCCACGCCGTCATCGCGGTCTTCAACGTGAGCTGAAGGGTCTTGAAGAGGAATTGCGAGTTTTCGACGTAGTTGCACAGAGAGTCGGCGTCACCGTTGAACATGGCCACCTGAAAGGCAAGAGGGAGATGTCCCGCCGTCTTGTGTCACGTCACGCACCCGCTTCTTTCCGTTGATGACCGTTTCGAAGAACTGCTTCATGTTCTCGTACTGTGACACGTAGCTTTCAGCGATTTCCATGCTGAAATAAGAAAATTTTCAGCTTGTCTGGAGAGAAGGCATTTGGTACCTGCAAATGGCGTACGGTTGGACGTAGTCTGGAATTTTCAGAATTTTTTTCACTTCCGCCGTATTCAGGTAGGGAATGTGATCATTGTGCGAGGCACAATCCGGCTGGCCCTGAATTCGCGTCTGAAAATTATTGATTTTTGCTTGTGCCAATTTCAGCAGGTTTTCAGCACCAACCGAGGGATAGACAGGCATTTTGGAGGCCGCAAATCCCGGCCTCTTTTTCAGCAACTGATTTTTCAGCACCAATTTTTGGATCTCCTCAACCGGCGGGTACGGTAGATTCGGGTTCACGTAGCACGCAAAGTACAGGAAATACGGGTCATAGCCGGAATAATAGATGGAATACGAAAGGTCGTTCACCTGAAAATGAGCTCTTTTTTACGGTAGGATGGGTTACTGTACCAGATCCGAACAGCTCGAGTTGCCCGCCCCGATCGTGTAGTAGTCACAGTCCTGTGTCCCGTGACAGCACTCTGTGACCACTTTTTGCATCGCGGTCTCATCGACCACTCCGTGATAGTACTGGTACATTAGATTGGTGTTGAAGTTGATCTTGTCGTCGACACACCCGTTTCCGACGAGCATTCCCTTAAAAATTGGATTGTTTTTTTAAATTTAATATTTTGAGAACTAGAAGAGGTGTGGGAAGAAGGCGTCAACTGAGAAAATGAGAGCTGAAATGCGATTAAATGAGCCTATGGGTCGCCGTCGGTTTTTTGGGCATAAAAAATTTCAAAAACATTTCTAAGAGTCAGTCGACCACTCAAACTGTAGCTATTTTTATGGGTAATTTTATGAAATTCATTCAAAATTTTCCTGATTTTCCCCCTCTTCAGAAATCTAAGTTATGACCAGAGTAGCCCATCCTGGGTCGATGGACTTTCGGTTTTTTGGGCATACAAAATTTCAAAATAATTTCTAAGAGTCAGTCGATTGCTCAAATTGAAGGTGTTTTCATGGGAAATTTTATAGATTTAAATAGAAAAATTATCGATTTTTCTCCAGCTGGAAAACCGGCGGCCCGTTTAGGACTGGACCAACAAGCCCGGCCTAGACGGTCCTGGGCATTTCTTGAAGAGGAGAAAAATCGGAAAAATTTCGAGTAAATTTTATAAAATTTTCCATCAAAATAGCTTTAATTTGAGATATCGACTGACTCTTAGAAACTACTTTGAAATTTATTATGCTCGAAAAACCAAAAGCCCTATTCCGGGCCGGAGGGATCATATGATAGGCCCGGCCCGTGATAACCGTGACTTTGCTAGGAACATTGTATACCTTGAAATTGGGAAAGAGATCCGGATTCTGGGTGATTTTCGCTGAGAGCATCGGCACATAGGTGCCACCGTAAGACTCGCCGCCAATGTAGAACTCGTTGGTTTTTCGCTCCGGAAAGCGCTGAAAGAAGACGTTGACGACTTCTAATAACTGCTCTGTGCGTTTCCATTCCAAACCTCGAACCACAGCTTCAGAGCGTCAAAGTTGTCCTGCGCGACCTCATCGTCGGTGAACACCTTCTTCGTCGAGTTGTAGTAGGAGAAGCCGACGCCGGCCGGCGCGTCCAGGTAGATGATGTTGGCGATCTGAAACTCGTGCGTTCGGGCTGAAATTCTAAACTGACGTCTTCTTGTTGGGGCTCACTCTGTTCCACGTCCACGGATTCCGATTCACTTCCTCGCCGTAGTTCCGCACTCGGAACGGGCCCATTTCAATAAAAAGACCCTCCATCGAGGCGCATCCGGGCCCTCCGTTGAGCCACAAAACCACTGGATCCTTCGACGGCGTGTCTTCGGATTCCACGTACCTGAACGAGTTTTCTTGGCTGAAATTGGAGAGATTCAGCGTGGAGTTACCAGTAGAAAAGCTGTTTGTCGGCCGAAATTGGCAGATATCCGGCATAGTGTTTTGAACGGAACGGCTCAGTCAAGTTGGGAAGGCTCTGCAAGGGACAGGAGTAGTACCATTCGATAGAGAATTTCAAGAGCTTTATTTTGATAGGGCAACCCTTCCAGAAATATCCATTTTCAGCCAAGTTATAGTCGAAAAACTAGCTGGCTCTGAGGGTTCTAGAAATAGGACCTTACTGTGATTTCCTGGTCGGCCGGAGCAGCGGAGCACAGTAAAAATGCACTAGAAAATAGGAAAAGGGCAGAAAAAATTCGTTTCATCTCGCTTTTTTGTTGGACAGGTTGAAAAGCGGAAAGTGATCAACTCAACACCTTCGCCCCTTATCAGCGTGATGAGAATGATTATGGAACAACGAAAGAAACACACTTTTCAGATGATGAAACGATTTTAAGACATGTTAAGACTTTCAGCTTTTGGTAATCTGCCACAAACTTTCGTGTCAGACGGAAAATCGCTGACAATTGAAAGGCCCGGGGGACCGATGGCTAGCAATTGCGCTCTGGGAGAAAAATCGATAAAATTACACTCTTATCTTTTAACCGGTTATTTTCTAGATTGTTTTCATGTTTTTTGTGCGAGAATTCATTATTTCACAGGTTTTTCCGCTTTGAATTTTGTCAAATTCAACATTTGAATTCCGCGCGGAAAGGATATAGTGCGGTAGAGCGCACTTGCAGCAGGAATCCGATGTAATTATTTTGGGCGGACGGCTTCAAAATTTTCGATTTTTTCACAGTTTTTTCCATGATTACAGATATTTTTTCGAACAGTTTGTGAAAAAATAACTTGTTTTCTCAATTTTTCTCGAATATTATAGAATTTCTCACGCTTCAGGTAATGCTTCCGCCGTCAGATGTCCTCGACAAGAATCCACTCCGTCTGATGACCGAATTTGAAATCGGCGCCTACTATAATGATCATATAGTAAGATATATAGGAAGGGAATGATTCAAAAAATTTGAATTCGAATTTTAAGTTTAAATTTCACACTCGCGAGCTGTCGACAGAGGAAGATACCGCAGCAGAGAATGCTACCTATAATCAACTGATGCGGATGCTCAATCTTTCTATTGTCAGTCTGAAAACAGCTGGTTTCTCTGAGAATCGTCATTTTTCAGTCGACCATGAAACAAGTGCGCGCAGAAAGTATCACGGAAGTTTGGGACGACCACACGGATGTTCTGCACAACTATTATCAGAATCGAACGATTCTTGAGTGAGTTTATATGCAAGAACCCTTTAAAACAATAGGAAAAGCTTTCAGAAACTACTATATATGCAAGAATAAAGCGTTTCTGAAGCTGCTCGAAATTTTCGAGAAATTCAACATGGAACGGCTCTTCCAGAAGGCGACCTTCAAAAGTTTCCATCTTTGCGAAGGTCCCGGTTATTTCCTCGACGCCATCTATTACACTTGGATTCGGATGAAGAGAGAGAAGAAGATCGATCCGAACAACAAGTGGGAGTGGGGTGCGAACACCTTAAACCCATACTTCGAGGGCACTGAACCCATGGCAAAGCTGCTCGACGATTCCCATATGCGGGGTTTCATGAGGAATTGGTACTTTGGTGAGGAAGAGGATGGCGATATCACGAAGATGAACGAAGACTACTTCATCAAGATGAATCTCGCGGGTAGCTTCGACCTGGTCACCGGCGACGCGGGAATCTACAGCGAGATGAATCCGGGAGCGCTCGAGGAGGATATCAATCCGATCCTTTTGGCTGAAATCGATTCGGCTCTCACGCTGCTCCGCAAGGGCGGAGTGTTCATTCTGAAAGTCTGGCGGTTCACGGAGGAAAGTCTAAGGAGGTCTCTGCTAAAACTCGCGAACAACTTCACGAAGATCACTGCTTTCAAACCGATGGCAAGTCGACCCGGAAGTGCGGAGAAGTATCTGATCTGCGAGGGATTCAACGAGGGCAAGTGTCCCATGGATCTCATGATGCTCATGAAATGCGATCGGTTGTACGTCGAGCAGCAGATCGGCCGGATCCGCCTTCACATCGAACTCTTCACCGATCCACACTCGATGCCGTTCACTGTAGATCACCGTAAAGAGTTTCTCGTCGAGATGCGAGAGAGAGTCTTCACTGCTGAGTGAGTTCTTTTCTCTCTTTCCCCCTTACGACTCTATGATCATTTTCCAACTCTTTTCAGCTTTGCGGAGTACAAAAACGATCTCTTCAAGATGTTCCCGTCCGGTCCGCGACGTCGAACAAGCCCATGGATCAAGATGTACGGTAACAACCTGGCTCGCCGTCTCCGAGACGCCTCGCATCCTCGGATGGACTCCTGGTATCAGCGGAAAGTCGACAACTACCTGCTCAGCTATCCGAACACTTCGGCCTTCTTCGGATGTCCGGACCTTGATTACGATAGTATTATTGATAGAATGATGATGAAGGACAAGCTTCTTGTCACGGCTCCACTCGACTCATTCATTGTGAAAGACACCATGTTTCTGGATCCAGTAGTGTTCCGCACGATACGATCGCGTCGTGTAAGTGAAAGAGACGGGGCATTGGAAACAGACAATTGATGTTTTGGTTGCAGGAAGGTCACGACTTGTTCGTTCCAACTTGTTACGCTGCACTCGAGTATCCGCTGTGGCGCGAGCATTTTATGATAAACTATAAAGCTCGCAAGCTTCCACTAATAACTGGCATGAGCGCATTCAACATCTTGACCGCACTAATCGAAGGATACGACGACGTGAGTTTGTCTAGAAGTTTCAGCCGAGTTTTGAAAAGCAAAGTTTGCGTTCAGGGCATGAACTCGTTCGAATTCCGACCATTCTACTCGTCGTCACTGCTCACCTCGCGGCTCTCGGCTTCTTTCTTCATCCTGATGACGTTTATGTTTGAGAAGGGACTTGAGGAGAGCGGCTACAACATTTTCCGGTGGGAGAAACTGGTTGGTGGACCTATCACGGGCAGCCAAATCGATTCCATCGCCTCGTTTTCAGAGAAAAAGCAACAATGTGCGTTTCCTGATGGACCGCTTGTACCGAGAGATGCAGGCGCTTCCCGACCACACTCGAGTATTTTCGTTCGTGCCTCTCAAAGTGCTCGATCAGTTTCACGAGAGGATCGTCAATGCGAACGTGCGACTTCTAACGAACATGCGCCGTCAACACGTTCGATGCATGCGAGAGATGACGATTCACGAGCATCGTTCGCAACTCGAGGAAGATCTCCGGCGGGAAATTCAGAATCAGCGGAGGGCGGTAGCCGTGGAGGCGGAGGTCGATGCGGATGCAGAGTCCGAGGCGATCGAGGAAGCGACGGCGCGCTTGAATGCAAGAGGACGACCATCGAGATTGGTGGATGAGGTGGCCAACTTCTTCTCTCTCTACGTTCAACAACAATGAATATCTCATACAGTCGCTTTCCATTTGCCATTGCTATTTTGCCATTTCATGTACCCATTCCTCGTGTATCTCCCCCCGTCTCTCGACTGTAATTTTCGAAAATTGTCTGTTGTTTTGCATGCAGTTTCCTTTTGATTCTTCAATGTATTTTTGTCGCTCTTCTCACTATTAGCATCGTTTTTTTCCTCTGTAGGCCGTGACCTGTGCCACGTGTAGTACTTTGACCACGTCGCGTGGCCTGAAAAACATATCCTTATCTCTTCACGCGATCAGTTCGAGCCACCCCGGCGAAGGAGACGGAGTCGATTCGATTCATTCCCTACCTTGCCGCAGTTTCTTCTCGAGGTCTCTCGTCGAAGGAATTGTAAGTTGGCGGCGAGCGAAGCGACTGGAAATCCGCGGCCGATTCCAGGACAGCACTCGATTGAAGACGCCGCGGAAGAGTCGCAACTGAAAGTTCGCCCTCGAATGGACGTCCAAGATATCATCGGAATCGCGTTGAACCTGGCGACCGCCGGCACTCTCGCGGTCGCCGTCCTGCCCGGATGCGGTGGAAAGGTGGGCTCGCGGAGCTTTGAATTGCTGATGTTTAGAAACATGATTGCAGAAGAAGACCAAAGCGTCGGAAGGCGACTCGGCGGCCAGTAACAAAGATCAGGGATCGTCGATGGGCGGAGCCTCGACGACTGGCGACAAGCCAGCGACCGGCGGCGCGACCAGCGGAGCAACGGGCGGCGGAACCACTGGCGGCGGAGCCACCGGTGGCGGAGCTCCTGCGATGGCTGGAACCCACGATCCGAACTATCAGACGATGGCGGGCATTCAGGACAACTTCGGTGCCAACAAAGCGCCCGCCGGAGCTGCTCCGGCCGCTCCGGCTGCCGGAGGCGCGAAGCCTGCAATGGCCGGAACTCACGATCCGAACTACCAGACTCTGGCGGGTCTCGGAAACGATTGCTTCGACAAGAAGGATGGTGGTGGTGGAGGAGCTGCTCCGGCTGCGGCGGCGGCTGGTGGCGGCAAGCCTGGAATGGCGGCCACCCACGATCCGAACTATCAGACGCTGGCCGGTCTGAACAACAATGTGTTCGATAAGAAGGAGGGTGGAGGAGGAGGAGGAGCAGCTGGAGGACCGGCTGTTCCCAAGGATCAGAACGCGAAGGCGGCGACTCATGATCCGAACTATCAGACCTTGGCCGGACTCAACAACAACGTGTTTGACAAGAAGGAGGGTGCGGCTCCTGCTGCTGCTCCGGCCGCTGGCGGCGACAAGAAGCCGACACAGCCGGCTAACAAGAATGCGAAGGCCGCCACTGCGGATCCGAACTATCAGACGCTCGCCGCAGTCGGAGGAGACGTGTTCGGAGCCGACAAGAAGGCGGGCGGAGGTGGCGGCGGTGGAGACGCGAAGAAGCCGAGTCAGCCGGCGAACAAGAACGCGAAGGCCGCCACCGCGGATCCGAACTATCAGACGTTGGCCGCCGTCGGCGGTGACGTCTTTGGAGCCGACAAGAAGAAGAAGTAGTAGGCGTGCGGAACGCTTCGAAGAGGGATACACAAAATGAACTAATTGCCTTTGACTTTCATTCGAATGAAAGATGAAAAATTGATGGGTGCGGGTCCAAAACACAAAATCCTCCTCTTCCATCCGTTTCGCCCATTGCACTTTGTGTCCTCCGAGATTTCCATCTCCGAATTGCCGCACTTTGGTGGTGGGTGCTTCTTTTTCGTTTTTTTTATCAAAAATCCCGTTTGTTTGATCTCTTGAACGCGCGCGCGCACGGAAGGCGTCAGATTCTTTTTCGGCCGTCACTCTTCCACACTAGACTCAAACGGCGATGAATTCCATTTCTAGGTGAGCAGCGGATACTGTAGACTGTAGGTGGTTTCAAACCAGAAGACGTGGCTTCCAGACCGAAACGCTATTCGCTTCTCGTCCTGCTCTCCGTCGCCACCTACTGCATTCTCAATTTTCCCTTCCGCCCCTCCTACAAGACTCCACGCCCTTTGACCTACTTCAATTCCACGTTTCCCGCCGAGGCAGCACGATTTCCACGTGGCAATGACTGTGAAAAGATGCTCCGAGACGTTCCGAGCCCGCCGTTTCCGGCTCTCTTGATCGATTTGGAGCTTTTACGGCGGCTCAACGCCGGCGCGAATTGCTCATTTCCATCGAACGTTTCCATTGAAATCGCGGTGAATCGGAGGGATTCGACTGAAAATTCAGATGAAATGGGGAGTCAGTGGAGGATTTCCTACTTTGAGAATCACACTGAAACCGACTATCTGGATTTTCGAACCGAGCCGCGGAGGATCATTCCGAAGTGAGTTGTTTCCGGCTGAAACTCCATCTGAAACTGTTCCAGATCGTTTGCGAGCTATCAAATCGGCAATCTGACGATTCCCGCCAACATCCCGATGTTCCTCGAGTTTTGGCGTCGTGCCAAGCTCGTCCAGTGCCGGAATCTCGAAATGAAGCGTGACGGCGCCTCGTTCGAATCGCACTTCATCTCGCTTTTCCGAAAACCACGACACCTTCCGCCGCAGGAAGCCGTCGACTCGCTGGCACGTCTCCGAGACGAGCTCCTTCGCTTCAACGTCTTCTCGTTCCTCAACGGCGGCACGTTCCTCGGATGGTATCGCGAGTGCGACGTCATCGCCCACACTTCCGACATGGACGTCGCCGTGTTCGCCGAGCACTGGCGTCCCGAGTTCTACGAGTTTCTGTGGACGTTCAACTCGAGTTTCAGTCTGAAACGACAGTTCGGACTCGTCGACGACTCCTACGAACTTACGGTGGCTCCGAAGAGCAACTCGGAGATTCGAATCGACATTTTCCTCATGTACAAAGAGCAGGGATCGGAGAATCGTTGGGTCGGCGGACTCGCCTGTATGCTTTCATAGATCATTCGATTTCCAGCACAATATGGAACTTTTCCAGCAAACGGGAACAAGTACAAATACGAGTATCCCGAGTATGATCCTTTCTGTGCCGCCGATCTTCGAGGCCGGTTGTTCTGGGTTTCATGCACGCCGGAGGAGAAGTTGAGGGTGAGTTGCGCCCTTAAGTTCTAGTTTAACCCTATCAAGTTCAAATTTCAGAGAGAATATGGAGAAACGTGGTATCTAGACAGAGATTCATCCAAATACACGTGGTACTCGGCCAGAAATTCGGTGAGAAACGGAAAATTCACTCGAGAACAAATGGCGACGGAAACGTACAATGAATACAAAGATGACAAAGTGTCGGCTGAAAAACCGCTATTATTAGAAAGTGAATGAATGATTGAAGAAAGACTATTTCAACTTTTGGGCATATCGATCGGAGCCGGTCTTTTCAGCTGAGAGAGCACTTTGGAGCGCGGGTTTTTCTGGAAATTTCGGGTTTCCTGAAATTCGGCTGAAAATGGGGCTCACCTGCTCTTGATCGTAGATGGCTACCGAGCTCAACGATCGTTGCCTCGGAAAGTCCAACGGAGTGATCGATATCGATTCGGCGGTCGCTGTGGAGATGTGCGTGAAGGCGTCGTCGTTGTCGGACGTCTTCCGTCGGATGACGGTGGCTCGCTGAGCACGCACACCTTCTGAAAGGGAAAACTTGGTATTAAGCAGAAGTCGTTGTGGTACCGTCGTCAGAAGAGTTGGAGATGGAAGAAGACGTCGATTCGGGCGTGATCCGATGACTGCCCTTCTTCTCCGAGAACAAGGAAGCTCGCGAAGAGGACTGAATGGACGGCTCGGAGCGGCACGGTGATTGTCGTGGTGGCGGTGGCGGAGGGCTTGTGGGGATCGGAGGATCCGATGCGGAGGGACTCTGAAAGTTGGTAGATCATGTCATGCCACGTCAGAACGGCCCATTTACACTTCTCAATCGCCTCTTCTTCATCGGATTTCTCGTCTCGATCTTCTTGACGGGACTCCGACACTTGTAGTTGACAGGCATCGATTCGGCGAACCGCGGCGCCTTCTCGTCGGAATTGTCGCCCGACATGATCGCCGGCGGACTGCCGAACAACGTCAACTCCATCTCCTCGTTCGGCACGTGCTTCACCGTCGACGCCATGAACGAGTTCACCGACGTCTCCTCGTCGTCTTCCTCATCCTCCTCCGCCTCCTCCGAATAGTTCGTCGAGGCGGCGGTGGCGGCGATGTGCTCGCGGAGCCGACCGATTTTCCAGCCGTACGGGTCGAGGTTCAGCGAGGGAATGTTCGAGAGAGCCGGAAAGACGCGAGAGCGGACGGTTGGACCGCGCGAGTCGATGTACTGAATTGGGGGAAGAGGATTTCAGGTTTTGGGGAAGGCAATTACCATGTAGGTGTTCTCGCGATGTGTGAAAATAGTAGGCGTCCTTCTCCGATTCGGCGGACTGTCACTCTTGGTGAAACGCACGCCTCGCGCCGTCTCCTCGTCCATCCCATCCTCCATTCCACCGTCGTCCTGACTCCATTCCGACGTGTCGAACAGCGACTTCAGCAGTTTTCCCTCGTTTCGAATCTGTCGAACCTGGAGGAACGCGACGAGTGGCACGACTAGAAGCGGCCCGATCATGACGATCCACGCGACGACCTCGTAGTCGATGGGGATCGGCCGGCCGGCGAACGAGATGCGTTGATAGCCGAGCACCGAGGCGACGAGCAGGACGGTGAGGATGACGGGACAAATGAAGCACAACGAGAACTTGATGTAGATGCCGCCGGGTCCCAGAATCGAGATCATCTTGTCCTTGAAGCGTGTCGCCTTCGAGATCGGAATTCTCGGCACGCGGAGCATCGCCGAGATGTCTGTCAGATAGTTGTCGATTCCGTACACGTAGCACACAATCGCCACCGACAGAAGGGCGAGCGAAAACGAGTTCCAGTTGGCGTTCAGATTCTCGATGGCGTGGAACACGAAGATTCCGCCCTACAAACAGAGCGTATTAGCCATCTGAGAGTGAGCTCCACCTGAGCGCATAACGGGAGTCCGAAAAAGAAGCCGGCGAGGCAGAGAAACGCGAGCAGACGATTCTCGACCGCCTTGTTCTTCGTCGAAAAGTGGTTCATGAAGGCGGAGGCGATCATTTCGAGCCACGCGAACTCGGCGTCCAACGCGGCCAAGACGAGCATTCCGAAGAACAACGTCGCCCAGAGGCCTCCCCAGTACATGAACGACGTCACGCCGGGATAGACGGTGAATGAGAGGTAGAGTGGATCGTGTTCTGGAAGAGTATCGAGTTTAGACCAACAAGTTCTCTCACTAATAAGTTCCGCCCACTCAAAACATCATTCACATTGCTGTTCGACTCGCTGGCGATGAAGCCGACGAACGAGAAGATTACCATTCCGGAGAGAAGCGAGGTGAGAGCGTCCCTTCAAAGAAAAACGACTTGCTGTAGAGCAGACGGCATATATTTGACCTACATGATCACCAGAAGCACCGAATCTCGATAGACGTTGTTGCGAAACCGGGAAAAGGCGGCCATCGAGATGAGGGGACCCGCGTCGATGCCGAGCTCGTAGAACACTTGCTCGGCGGCCGATTTCCAGATTTGCCACTTCCAGAGTTTGGTGGAGTCGACGGTGAAGAGGAACGAGAGACCCTTGTTGGCACCCGGCAGACTGATTCCACGTAGCAAGAGAATCGAGAGCTGAATGTTGGCGTCTCAGCGCTTTTCAAACTTTCGTTCAGAGTTTACCAGGAGATATGGCACTGTGGCAGTGATGTTCATGGTCTGAGCGATGGAGCCGAGGCCTTTGAAGACGCCAAAGAAGACTAGAAGCCACGCGGCGGCCAGCGAGAGGACTAGATGCGACTGGAGAGGGCCGAGCGCGAAATCGCCGAACGTCGAGAGAGAAAGCACTTCGGAACTGCAACGAGAAGATCATGGGCTACCAGTAGCTTCGAAACAATGGAACCTACTGAAAAAACGCTTCGGGAGCTGTAATCGAGTTGGTCGAGTTGAAGCAATAGTGAAGGTTGTGCAAGTTACAGCAACGATTGTCTAGCTGCCATTCTGAGAGTGTGTTTTTTTTTCAATTTCAGCCTCATTTTGAAGAGAACCTTCTTTGCAGAACTCCCAAGGCAGAACATCGCCGGTGAAGAGGCCTTTTGCCGATTGGAAGAAGTAATGGATCGCCCACGCCACAATTATGTTGTAGTAGACGGCCACTGGAATCGCGATGACTACTAACGCCCAGCCGACGCCTGGAATTCCGATTTTCAGACTTTTGTTCAAGAAATAACGGATTGTACGCACCTGACCCGATTGGCATCAACTTTTGAAACGCAGTATTGGCGGCCTGTCCGGTGTACTGTCCGAGCGATAAATGGAGAAAAACGAGGGGAAGGCCGAAGAAGATGAGGGAAAAGAAGTAGGGAATGAAGAAGACGCCGCCGCCGTGCTGATACACTTTGGCCGGAAATCGCATCAGATGACCGACGCCGACCATGAATCCGAGGCACGTCAGGAAGAAGTCCTTCTGTGTGCGCCACAACTCGCGCCGATCGTTTTGTTTCGAGAGCCGCAGCAGGTCGGTTCGGCGGTACAGCTGGAATTGATCCCACCAGTGCGGCCGTTGCGGCATTGTGTTCTGGTTTTCGAGTGCAGAAACATCGATGGTTTGTATGATTTCCGGGGAGGACTGAAACGTTTTCAGCTTGATTTCTCGACTTTTTAAAGTTTGCGCGTCAGGTAGCGCGCACCGAGTGTGAACATCATTACGCCAAACTACACACTTTTCTGCTAAACAATTATTTTGCTGAAAATTTTCCAGAAAAACGCACCACACTGGGCAAAGAAGAGACAGTTTGCGACTGAATTGCCGAGTTTCCGGGCGTCGAACTCGATCGTCGGCCCTTCTTCTTCCGCCGCTTCTTCTCCGTCGTCGACGTCGTCCGATTCATAATTCGCTCGGTCTCGTCGGCATGACACACGCATTCCAGGTAGAAAAGTGCGGCCTCATTGGCACTGGCAGACACCAATTCCCGCAATCTCACTATCCGCCGATCCATTTCGGCGGTTCTTTTGCGGATTTCCTCGCGCGGCGACTTGCTGTGCAGGTCATTCCTCTTCGCGAGGGCTTCGATTTGAAGCCGCAACGCTGATTTCCACTCGCCGTTCATTTCGAGAGATTCCAGAGGTTATAGTTCAGAATATTATCGTTTTGACGTCGTCATCGAAGTTGAAGACAGTAGAGGGGGGACGAAAGATGAGAAGAGAGGTGAGAAAGTAGACGTAGACGGCGGGGAAACAGACGGCGCGAGAGACCGATTGCGAGGGAACCTGTTTTCGCATCTTATTCGACAAACTCACTCCCGACCGAAGTTTCGAGGGAGAAGGCACGAAAATAAGTAATGTGATAGAACCATCTGACTTCTGGAACTGGTAAATAAACTTTTAAAAAATTTCTGGCATAGAATTATTTGTACTTTGCTGATACATTTTAAAAACTGAAATTACCATATTTTGATTCATGTTTTCTTTTAGAAATAGTCAAATTGTGTATTTCAAGGCTAGTTTTTTGAATTCCCGCAATTTTCACTCACACACGGAGGGTACGGTACCCAAAAGTCCGCAACGCTCTTGACATCAGATCGTACGCGCAAACCGCGCCGCCGCCGCAACGCGTCACTTTCGCCCACATTTTCGCAACTGCACGTGACAATCTCACCCAGTTTTCCCGATTTTCGGCGTGCGCATCTCCGTTTGAATAGCGTTTTTGCTCTTTTTCTTGCGTGATTCGCCATGATAATGAGCTCCTCGCCGTCTGAATCGCTGTTTACCGATCTGACTCCGGTATCGCTTGCCGCAAGCTCATCTTCGTCATCTTCAACGCTGGATGGTTCTTACCACAATAATGTAAAAATCACGGTAACACTTTCTTGCGGGTCGACGGTTTGCCACTAGTTTTTCGTCCAATTCTGTGTTTTTCACTCCAAACGGCAAATCGTCGCCTGCGTCAGTTCAAATGTTAGTAACCTCAAACAAAAAGTAATTAAACCAACCCTAGGGAGTAATTAAACCAAAAAAAACCTCAAACTCAAACTCAAACTTGGGAAAATTAAACCTACTCAGATATCTTATGCTGAGGTCTTCTCAATACCACTGCGCGTTTCTAAATAATCACATTTTCAGAAAGTCCATGAGTTCCAAAGATTCATCGATGAGCTCGACGAATTCGACGGCGTCGAGCGGGAAAGTTCGTACGAATCGCAAGAGCCGGAAAGCCGCTTGATTCCCGAGCAAGATGACGTGCAAGCCGAGGAAGAAGACGAGGAATTGAACGTGAAGTATCCGTACGAACGGAAGGATCATTATGCTGATCTTCAAGAACGAGTCGAAAGACGACTGAAAGAGGAAGAAGATGACGACGAGATGCAGCAGATGCGAAACAGAGTCCAGGTAACGACAGTGGTCCGCTATGGACATTCAGCGTCAATTTTTTGTTTTCTTTTACGCATTTTCCGACATTTATCGCCGGCGCTGCAGAGATCAAAAACGACAGAAAAATTGACGCTGAATAGGTCCATTATAATGCCACCTACACCATTCTTAATTTCTCAGGAGGTCAAGCTGCAACTCAAGCAAGCTGCTCAGCGGGAAAAGATGGAATTGATGGAAACAATGCAGGAACGAAACTTCAAGTCATTTGCTGGATCCGTATTCACATGTGTCATGTGCGCCAAGGCATTCAAAAACACGGAAGAGCTCCAACTTCACACTGCGAAGGCCCACGATCTTTCCAACAGCAACCATAAGTGCAAGCATTGCGGCAAAGCGTACAAGTACAAAAAGAACCTGGATCTTCACATGGCTCTTCACTTACAAGAGTTTCGATGCTCCAGCTGCCCCTTGGTCTTCCAAACCGCCAGCACTCTTGAGAATCATGTTGCCAGGCATCATTCTGTCGCTGAAGAAGGAGATCGCGATGAATCGAAAACGCAGAAGTGCACGATTTGCAAGAAGTTGGTTCCTGAGTCCAATATCAAGCAGCACGAATGGTATTGCAAGAACAAGGCGACGGTATTGAAGAAGAAGGCAGAAAAAATGGCGGCCAAGAAGGCTCTCAGTGTGCCTCCAAGCCCCGCAATGTCTGTTGTGAGCACTGCTAGTTTCGCCAGCTATCAGCCAGGACCGAGCTTCTCGAGCCCACTCATCAGTCCAGCGGTTTCGTACGTCGACAAGTCGTGCCGAGTGTGCGGAGAGAGCTTCGCCAGTCGTCAGTCGATGCTCCGTCATGTCGGAAGAAAGCATCCGGAAGTCAAGAACGACCCGAACGTCACCAGCGTCCGATATGTGTCTACCGAATCGGTAAGCCAATAGTTTCCTTTGTTCAAGCCAAAAGCGCACATTTTCCAGCCGACCCACCAGTACGCTTGCGTCGATTGCGGCAAACGTTTGACAACTCGCGCCGCTCTCACAATGCATCGATCTCGAGCCCATGGAGCTGGCAACACCACTCAACACGAGTGCCATCACTGCCATAAGACGTACGTGGTGCCGTCGGAGTTGCGGAAGCACATTCAACGAGTCCACGAGAAGCCCACCCTCAAGCGTTCAGCAGATCAACTGCCCGATATCGACGATATTTTCTGATTTGGATTCGATTAGCTCCCTCATCACGTATCAAATTTTGCCAATTTTCCTGCCATCACTCCCCTAGTGCACTTTATTTCGGGTTTTCTTGTCAATGCGTCCTCTTTCAACTTCTGTAAAAGTTCTGATAATTTGCTATAAAATATATTGTAACGAACTCCATAGTCTTCTGACTCCAATGGTTGCGTTCACCTCTTACCACGGAAACTGAGAATTTGAAAAGCGACGTCAAAATGAAAAGCAATTTGGAAAGATGGAAGAAGAAGAGGAGGACGAGCTCGAAGTGAAATACATCGATCAAGAGGATTTTGTGGATTTCCGGAACGAGAAACCATCCGGCGAGCTCGTTTTTCGGTGGATCGACGGATTTGAGACGGAAGGCAAGGGATTGCGATACTGAATAAACACTGGAAATCTGCGATTCCAGAGCGAAAGTGGCATCGCGTGTTGAACGAACTGATCGCGCCGCTCACCGGAAGAGCCGGCTACTGTCGACGAGTCGCCGAGAAGTACACGCGAGCCATGAACGCGCACGGAGCCGAAGTCGTGATGCCGGAAGGCAACTTCTACTACGAGATCCGCGAAATGGCCGCCAGACGGGGCGAGAAGACGTGCAGTCTGCCGTTGATGTTGAAGGATTGCTCGGAAATCACGAAGGTCGTGAATCAGGCGAACTATGTGGCGACAGTGATGAACAAGATTGGATTGCACGAGAAATCTGAACGGTCTTCTTTTATCAACATGTGAGCCTTTTTTTCGGAAAAATTTGAAAAAAAAAGAAAAAAAAAACAAAACTGTGCACTTTACCGTGATGGTGATTGCAGACAGATGAGAATGCATCATACCTGACGCGCATGTTGAGAATTAAAAATTGCAGGACGTCTGAAGTGGAATCGCAACTTTCCGGTCTCCACCTCTACCATGAAGGCTACCGGAAAGGACTGGAACTGCATCTTGCAAACCATCGACATCTCCGCAACTTCCGCAGTATTCTCATCGGAACGCACGTCTTCTCGCTGGGTCCTCAAATGGCGCTGCTCGCGCTTCAAACGGTGCTCGCCGACTGGAACTGTCCGATTCAGGACCAGAAGATACCGCAGTTGGCTCACGCGCACACTCTAATGATGCGAGAGCAGCACGCCAGGGGAGATGGCGCTTTTGTGCTCAACGAGACGCTGTGCTGCTCGATCGCGATGCATCTTCCCGTCGTTCAGGAGGAAATCGAACAGTTCGACTGTCTTTTGACGCGACGCGCAACAGATCCGGAAGCGGCACGTCGCCTGAATCTGTGGAAGATGGTGTCGAATTACGAGAGGTCTGGCACTGAAGTGAACCCTCTTGGGCTCTTGGTCAACGCGCAGAGACTGGAGGAAGAGTGTCGGACGGACGAGCTGGTCGCGGAGAGCACAGTGTTGGTGGAGACGGCGTGCAAAATCAGAAGACGTTGTGAGCGACAGGAAGAGGAATTGTGAGCTCTGTCTCACTTTGGTGCACGATACAACTGTCTTGTTGTTGCAGAATCGAGCTGCTCACCGATACAGTAACCCGTTGTCCGGCTCTCGGTCCTCGAATGCTCCGGCTCGCCCAAAATTGCGGAATCGGCTACGAGGCGCCGGAGCTCCTCCGTCTCATGTGCGATTCTGACGTCGTCATCCATCCATCCGAAGCCACGTGGCTAAATTATATCGAAATTCAAACTTCTACCATCGGAAAGTTCGGATCGGCACGAGAAATGCTCGAGCAGGGTGTGCGGATCATGTTCGAGTTTCTCGACTTTGATTCGAATCGGTTCAACGAAAAGGCGTGGCTTCTGATGAAAACGGTGCTCGAATTGGCGGATCCGTCGTTTGTAGTGCCGGAATGGCAGATTCGCATCGACTGGTGGCCACGATTTCATAGGGCGAAAGCGAGAAATGGACGGAAAATGGGGAAGAAGGCGACGAAAGCAAAGGAGGAGGTGCTCGAAGCGCTGGAAGAACTCATTCACTAATCACTTTTTTATTGTAGACCTTGACTTTTTCTTGTTATTATGGTTTTTACTCTTTTTTTGGCTGAAAAAATTAATTATTTGGACAAACTGAAATTTGGAAAAACGCGCAAACAAAGTTTTGCGCCAAGGCACGAGAAATGCGTCAGCAACCATCGCAATCTGGTCCGCACTTTCCGATTTTTTTCGGCCTAATCGCGCGATAAAACAGAAGTAACCCCCATTTTTTCACTGTTTTCGCGAGACGGAAGCGCCAAAATGGACACAAATTTCAAAGTGAGCTCTCAAAAGTATTCAGGTTTTCCCGAAAACCACTGTTTTCAGTTGTCAAACTGTGTGGGAACCGTCTATCGGGACGGTCAGGTGGCCTTCAGCAAAGACGGATTCTCCGTCGTCTCACCGATCGGCAACAAACTCTCTATTTTCGATCTCAAAAAGTGAAAATCGTTGAAAAACCCAAAAACAAGTGGAAGTTTCAATATTTCAGCAATGTATCGCGAACTGTTGATGTGGGATGCCACTTTAGCATCCGGTCAGTTACGATGAGCCCGTCCGGTACTCATTTGATTGCTGCTGATGAACGTTAGTCTAAAAATAGTGAAAACCTGCACAATTCGATATACTTTCAGGCGGAGACGTGCACTATGTGAATTTGGTGACGGAAACGAAGATTTTCACTTACCGGGCCAACAGATCAGTCAAATCTCTGCAGTTTTCACCGGATGGAACGTAAGAACATACTGAATGAGCCCGAAATCTGATTAATTTTCAGGAGAGTCGCAATTTGTCGTGACCACGACCTTCAGATTCAAGAGATCGGCCGAGTCGAAGAGCAGGCCTTCCACCCGTTTCACCTAGAGCGCACTTATAAATTGAGTGGCGATCAGTTGAATTGCGTCGATTGGTCGGCAGATTCCAAGTAATTTAACTAAAGTTCGCAAGTTTTCCAAAAATTACACTGTAAATTCCAGATTGCTAGTTACCGGTGGAGAGGATCGTGTTGTGCGAGTCGTCGGTGCGCGTGACTTCAAGAATTTATTCATCCATCCGCTCGCATCGCACAAAGGCACGATTGTGAACTGTCAGTTCATGAAGGACTCCTATGATGTGAGAGACGAACAGGGATCACAGAAGTTTCACTCAATTTTGTTCTCCAGATGATCACTGTGTGCAAAAGAGGACTCGCGAACGTGTGGACTTGCAACATCCTTCCAGGAGAACTTTCTGAAGGCGTTTGGAAGAAAGACGAGGAGAAGGAGGACGCAGAAGTGATGGAAGTCGACGAGGACGAGCCGGAAGTCGAGAAGATCTTCTACGAAAAGAGCAAGAAGTACTGGCTCTCGGAGTCGTCGGGCTCCGGAAAGTCAGTGGACGTCACTGCCGCCAAATATCATCCGGAAACCAAGATCCTCGTCACCGCCTTCAACAACGGAACCATCGTCCTTCACGAAGTGCCGACGTTCGCTCTCATCCACAATCTGCGTATCTCGGAGATGCGCGTTCAGACGGTGGCGTGGAATCTGAGCGGTGACTGGATTGCGATCGGATGCGGAAAAGGCTCCGCGGCGCAGCTCGTCGTCTGGGAGTGGCAATCCGAATCGTACGTCATGAAGCAACAGGCGCATTCTCTCCGAATCACCACTGCCGAATACTCGCCCGACGGCGGCCAAATCGCAACAGGAGCCGAGGACGGAAAGGTGAAGATCTGGAACATGCGCTCCTCGTTCTGCACAGTCACATTCGACGAGCACACTTCGGGAGTGACGGCTGTGAAGTGGACGCAAAGCGGCAGAGCCATTCTCAGCGCTTCGTTAGACGGCACGGTCAGAGCGCACGACTTGAAGCGATACAGAAACTTCCGCACTCTCGTTTGTCCGGAGCCCACTCAATTGGGCACGCTGGCTGTCGATAAAGCCGGTGATTTGGTGATCGCTGGTGCGAAGGAGGTGTTCAATGTGGGTTTCGATTGTCAGCATCCTTTCAGCAATCACCTCTCTTTTCAGATCTACATTTGGTCTTTCGAATCGGGACACCTGCTCGACATCCTTTCCGGTCACGAATCGGTCATTTCATCGATCGATATCCATGGAAATTATCTCGTTTCTGGATCCTGGGACCGAACTATCAAAGTGTGGACGATCACGGACTCGCAGTGTGAGTCAGTGGAAGTCTCGCATGAGACGCTCGACGTCAAATTCTCGCCGGCTGGCGACGTCATCGCCGTGCTCACTTCTGACGGAGTCATCACATTCTTCGAGTCCAAACAGATGATTCACTTGGGAACGATCGACACGTTAGGCGACACAAACGCGGCTCGCGGAGCCCGAGACATCATCACCCGAAAAAATGCGGGAAAGAGCAAGTCATTCACGCGGATCCGCTTCTCGCCGGACGGCAACATGATTCTGGCAGGTGGCGAGTCGAACGACTTCTGTCTCTACTCGGTGCCCGAGAAGATGATTCTGAAGAAGTTCCGCATCACGGAGAACCGAAGTCTCGACGGAGTGGTTATGGATTTCAATCGTCGCAACTTCACGGAATTCGGAAACATGCAACTCGTCGACACTTCGGATGAAGAGGACGACGAGCCAAACAACAAGCAGGCGATCAAGCTGCCCGGCACCAAGAACTACGATCTCGGCGAGAGAAGGTCTCGGCCGGAAGTGAACGTACACGAATTGACCTATTGCCCGACGGGAAGACGGTTCGCTGTGTGCTCCACAGAAGGCGTCGCCATCTACTCTCTTGACACCGTCTCCCTCTTCGATCCGTTCCAACTGGACAGTCAGACGTCGCCGGACGTGGTGAGAAGAGCTCTATCTATGAACGACTTCTCGGCGGCTCTCATGGCTTCGTTGCGACTCAACGACAGCAAGTTCATCACGGATTCGTTGGAATCGACGAGTGTATCACAGAGTAAGCCTCCTTCAAGTTTACCGATTTCTGAAAACGATCGATTTCCAGTCCCGCTCGTCGCACGCTCGCTTCCGCTCATCTATGCGGAACGTCTTCTGAAATGGATGTCCGAGGGAAACGTGATGTCGTCGACGCGTCACGTGCACTTCTACATGATCTGGCTGCGTGCAGTGCTCCAGGAGCACGGAATGCACCTCAAGGGACGTGCCGATGTGGCCACACTCACCGGCATCCAACAGATCATCACTCAGCACTCGCAGCACATCACGAAGCTCGCCAATCAGAACAAATTCGCGCTTCATTGGCTCGTCAAGTTGCAAGACACGAAATCGAAGGCCAAGAAAGAGGAGAAAACTGCAGAATCTGATAAAGAAGAGGAAGACGTTGACTCCTCAGGCGATGATGAAGAAGACGAGGAGGAGGAGGAGGAGGAGAGCAGTGATGAAGACTGCGAGATTATCGAATGATTCAATTGTTATATTTCCGCATTTTACTATTCCTTTTGTTGATTTTGAATACTTTTTGTTGAAGTTTTGTTTTGATGTTATTTGAACTGTTTTCTGACAAATCTATGTCCAATTTGATTTTCCTCCCTTTGAAGAGTTGGCGAACTCTGTATCATACTTTATTGATCCTTATTCGTTCTTTCATTGGCATCCACTGGAAAACTGATTGCAGATGGGAAAAGTGACGCTACCAAAGGATGCCGAGTGGCAGACGGCGGACTTGGATTTGGAACGCGGCGACTTCAACGACGACATGCTTCAGTTTCTCGGTTCGTTCGAAGAAGTGCTCCCCGAAGGAATGGAGGTGAAAACTGAAAAGAAAAAGGGAAAGAAGCAGAAGAAGGAAGCGAAAATCGAGCAGAAGCCAACGGAAGAACTCGACGAAAAGACGATTGAGGAGAAACGAGCGGCGAAGAAGCAGAAGAGGAAGGAGCAGATGGCAGTGAATCGGAAGCTTCGGAAAGAGCGCCTGGCGAAAAGAAAGTTGAAGGAAAAAGAGGCGGCCGCCAACCAAAAAGAGCAGGAGAACGTCACGGAAGAGCCTGTGAAAAAGGAAGCGAAAAAGAGGAAGGCCACTGACGAATTGCCGAAAAAGACGGAGAATTCGAAGAAGAAGAAGAAGCAGGAGGCTGACATTTCCGCCTGGAAACAGTTTTTCTTCCTGCCACAAGAGGTCCTTCAGGCGATTTCCGATATGGGGTGAGTTTGACTGACGTTTTCATTATCGAAATGCCACCCCGATTCAGATTCGCGGAGCCCACTCCAATTCAGTCGGCCGTGCTCCCAGTCGCTGTTCGTGATCGTCAAGACGTACTCGGAGCAGCCGAAACCGGATCCGGAAAGACGCTCGCTTTCGGTATCCCGCTCGTCACACGTCTTCTGGAGACCGCCCCTTCTGACGATACCGCGCCCGATGTGACTGGTCCGCGTGCTCTGATTGTTGCTCCGACACGCGAGCTCGTCATCCAGATCATGAAGCACTTGACGGCGCTCATCAAGCACACGAGTCTGAAAGCGATGAGTATCGTCGGAGGACTGGCTCAAGTGAAACAAGATCGCGTCATTCTCCAGCAGAAGCCCGATATTGTGGTGGCGACGCCGGGAAGACTTTGGGCGATGATGGAGTCGGCCGAGGAGGGCAGCTATCTGGCCAACTGGAGTCATCTGAAGTGCCTCGTCGTGGATGAGACTGATCGGATGGTCGAGGAGGGCTATTTCACCGAGCTGACCGACATTTTGAACAAGATTCACGAGTACGTTCAAATTCTTCGGGAAACCTCTCGATGTCCTTTATTCTCAGAGACTCTGACGCTGAAAAGCTGCAAACGCTCGTCTTCTCGGCAACTCTCACGTTTGCCAAAGCGCAAGACGTGGCCGAAGAGGAGAAGAAGAAGAACAAGGAGCTCAGTTCGCAGCAGAAGATTCGTGAGTTTCCCCTCTCCGCCGGTTACCCGATTTCAATTGCCTCACTTCAGAACGACTCGTCAAACTGACCGGATTGCGAGAGAACAAGCATAAAGTGATTGATTTGACACGCCAGATGGGTACCGCCGGATGTTTGGTCGAGGCGCGCATCAATTGCGGGAACCTTGTTGAGAAGGTTTCGATTTACTAGGAAAGCCACATCATCTGTGATTCTATGTTTCCAGGACACCGCTCTCGTCTACCTCCTCACTCGCTACCCTGGTCGCACAATCGTCTTTGTGAACTCTGTGGACGCCGCACGACGTCTCCACGGCATTCTCAAAGCGGTCGGCATCGATCCGATGATTCTACACGCGAAGATGATCCAGAAGCAACGTCTTCGAAACCTCGAGCGGTTTGCTGAATCGAAGACCGCCGTCCTACTGGCGACTGACGTGGCAGCACGTGGTCTCGACATTCAGGGCATCGACCACGTCATCCATTATCAGGTGCCGAAAAAAGTCGAGATCTACATTCATCGCAGTGGTCGTACCGCTCGTGCCGCCCATCGCGGTCTTACTGTAGTTCTCGTGGATCCGCCGAGCCGCCAATTCTATCTGAAATTGTGCAAGGGACTTAATAGAAGTGAGATCCTCCACCGAAACTCTTCTGTAGCTAATCTGATGTGTTTCAGTGCAAGATTTGAACGTTTTTCCGATCGATTTCGAGCCTCTGATGATTGCCATCAAGAAACGCGTCCGGCTCGCTTCGGAGATCGACTCTCTCGGTTTCAGATGCAAGAAGGTATTCATTTCAGCTTTGATACTTCACACATTGATTGCACTTTAGATCAAAATGTCAGAGTCTTGGTTCGAAAAGGCGGCACGTGAGGCTGATCTGGACTACGACGAGACACGGAGCCGCGAGATGGACGGACTGAACTCGGAAGTGGACAAAATGCTCCGCAAGAGCCGCCAGCTCCAATCACAGCTACGCGACGAGCTCTCCGTGTCTCTGCCACGCCCCGACGGCACCGATTCAATGCGAACAAAGTACATCACGCCGGAGATTGTGGCGAAGCTCAGATCTGTCGGCGACAACGCCATCGATGTGCTGAATCAGAAATTGGAGGAGACAGCCGAGTGGAAGAGGAAGAGTCGAAAGGCAGTGAGGAGCGATGAGAGCAACTCAGTGAGTGCCACGTCACATTTCTCAAAATTCATTTTCACTTCATTTCTCAACAGGAATTCCACGTCACAAAAAAACCACATTGAATGACGTGGAATATTTTTAAAGACATTTGCTTTAATGGCACCACGTCAGGCATCCTTACTCATTTCACATTCACTTCTCGATGCCACATCACGTCATTCCAGGAAATGACGTGGTAGGGGGGCTGCATTCGTATCGCCGCCGTCGAACCAAACGAGCGCGTTCTCGTCGTTTTAAGAACTCTCTCCCATTTTTCCCCTCTAGGGGTCGCGCCGCGCGCCTTCTCAGCGAGCTTTTCCATCTTTGCTCGTCTCTATCTCTGCGTCTCTGTGTCTCATTGCGTCTCTCTGCTTAGCGCCTTCCCGTCGATCCGTTCGTTTTCCCATTCACACAGTGATTCATTCACAACCCCCGTCGCTTCCCGCTCTTTCTCTCTCTCTCTCCCGTTTCCTCCCATCTCTTCCATTCTCTCGCCCCCTTGGCCGTTGTGACACGGCGAGAAAGCGGCGCCGCGCAAGTATATACATACACACACAAACCTTTTCTCAGTTTATCACTGTTTTTGACCCCTGTTTGTAGTTCATTTGGGATAGATTCGGATGCTCTGGAAAAGCGCTTGTTTCAGCAACCATCAGCAACATTTCTCACTGTTTCAGATGAAGAAGTCGCTGAAGAATACGCAGAAGACGTTGGAAAAGTTGAAGCTGAAGAAGAAGAAAAAGAGTGGACACCGCGTCGAATTGAGCGAAAAATCGGAGACGTCCGAGTGAAAAGACTCTCTGAACCTTGTCGTTGATTTTAAATTTTGGTTTTGTTTTTGTTATTGTTTCTTTTTTACCTTGTTCTGTTGCCCAGTTATGCGATTAAATAATCTTTTTTTTTTTTGAAAAAATGCTCCAAAACTTTCTTTGTTTTTCTCATTCAAATATCGTGCTATTGGAACGATTTTGATACATATTTCCCTCAATTTCCTCCCATCTCAGTCCGTATCACGGCTCCTTTTAGAATGGAAACAACGGGACCAGCTGCATCGTCGTCCGAAGCGGGAGACACTGTCGCGTCGGGATCACCGCCTGTCGATCTCGAAGACGTGCACCTCTGTGTGCCCGATCCGGCGGAGATGAAGCGCGAAAGTGAGAAAAAGTTTGAGGTGAGCAAAAAGAAGAAATGGCGTTGAGAAAGACCGAAAAATGCTCGCAGGATTTGACGGGAGACCGTCAGAAGAGTGTGCGTCGCGTTCTGGAGGAGACATTCGAGGAGGAGATGAAGAACATCGCCGCCGGTCGGCCAGCTTTGCCAGTCCAGGAAGCGCCGTGTAAGTGGCATCGGAAATGGCTCTCATACAGAACGGAAAGCATTTTAACCTCATTCCATCGATTTCAGTGATTCCCATCCGCTTCCGTGCCACCGCCGCGCCTCCGCCGACTCACGACGTCTTCGGCGACGCAGTTTTCGCCATTTTCCAAAAACTGATGCAAAAAGGGCAGCCAGCCGACTTTTGCCACTGGATGGCCTACCTCTTCGCGTCGCGAATCGACGCCGACGGCCGTTGGCAGCAGATCAGATTCACCGATGGCGTCTACGAGACGGACGAGACGAACGCCAAACAGAAGACGTTCATCGACGGACTGTGGCCGATGGTCGATACGATTATCTGTCAGAGTGCGACACGACTCCCGTTCCTAAACGAGAAATGGGAAGGAATGTACATTGCCGCTGATCAGCTCAAAGGATCGCGACACCGGCAGGAGGATCGCTTCGTCGCCTATCCGAGCGGCAAGTACATGAATCGTGGACAGGTGGGTCACTCTGAAAGTCTTCTCTTCCGTTCTATTCTCTCCTTTCAAGGATCCATACCCTCTTTTCGCGGTTTTCGACGGTCACGGCGGCCCGGAGTGCTCTCAGTACGCGGCGGCTCACTTGTGGGAGGAGTGGCTGAAGGCTCGTCAGGGCAACGACAGCACACTGGAAGAGACGCTGGTCACTTGCCTCTCGTCGCTCGATCGACGTCTGACGGTGCGCGTCGAGAAGGAGATTTGGAAGGGCGGCTCGACTGCCGTCGTTTGTACCGTCGACATGATCGCGCGCGAGATGGCGTTCGCCTGGCTCGGAGACTCGCCTGCGTAAGAAAATGAATAGGGATTCCGGTGCAAACTTCTCCACTTGCAGATACGTCATGGACAAACTGGAGTTCCGTAAAGTGACCCGCGAGCACTCGCCCAGCGATGAGGAGGAAGCGAGACGTGTCGAGGAGGCCGGCGGTCAACTGTTCGTGATCGGCGGCGAGCTGCGAGTGAACGGAGTTCTCAATCTGACCCGGGCTCTCGGCGACGTTCAGGGCCGCCCGATGATCTCCAACCAGCCCGAGTCGAAGACAGTCAAAATGCGGTGCGACGACTACCTGGTGCTGCTGGCGTGCGACGGCATCTCTGACGTCTTCAACCGTTGCGACCTCTACAATCTGGTCGAGGCGTTCGTCACCGACAACGACGTCGAGGGTGAGCCATTTTCTCGGTTAGTTCCAGCAGTTTTGTAACCAACTGATTTCTAGAGTACAATCAAATGGCCCGTTTCATCTGCGACAGAGCGATTAGTGCCGGAAGCAGTGACAACGTGACCACAGTCATCGGCTTCCTCCGTTCGCCACAGGACGTCTGGAATCTGATGACACCGCAATCCGACGCCGAAAGCGAGGAGAACAGCCGCGACTAGAACGCCTAGTCGAAAAATACGATCAGTCGCTAACCGTCCCACTTTGAATATCCCAAATTGACCCGCCCTTTTTCTCTCATCATATCCGCCCATGTCCCAACCTCATGTAAACTGTTCTTTTCTTATTTTCCTCCCTTAACCAGTTTCGAACTTTTTCACTTTTTTTCTTAAATTTTCCTGTTGCATTTCTGTGTCTTATTGTTTGTGTGTGTGTTCATCCACTCAAAAAATCATCATCGGTAACTGTTTCCTTGGCCGGGTCCCCCGGAAATTTTCAAAAGAAAACCCCCTCCCCGTTTTATTATCTACCCACTCCCCGGCGTGATTATATTGATTGTATAGCAAGCAAAAGAGAAATAAGAAGAATTTTCATGTAATCTAATCACCAGTTTATTTATTGAAGATGAGGCAAGAAAATAGACGAACAAGCAGAAAAAAAATAACAAAATGGGAACAAAAAGAGAATAGGAGGGAAGGACGGGAAAAGTGAAAAAAGCAAAAAGGGGGGAAAAATTAAATGGCCGCCTCGAACGGGGTGCGGGCCTTTCGGAGTCTTCCGGACTGACGGGCCGGCGCTGGGAGGTCCTTAGCGACCGGCATCGTCTTCTCATTCTCTTGCTCCTCGTCTTCGACTGATCCGTCGTCGCCGCGCTTCTTCTCCGCGTTCATCGGTTCCGGCTTCTCGTCTTTCGGCGCTTCCTCATTCGGCGTCGACGTCTGGAACACGAATCATCACCATCACTGGATCCCCATTTCATTCGGAAACTAACCTTTTCATAAGAGGCGAACCTCAGCGCGCAGATCTGTTTGATCTGCTCCATCGATATCGCCTTCTTCGTCTCCCTTCGATTGGCAATGGTCTGCGCAAGAGCGCTTTTCACCGGGGGATATGGATCGTCAAATTTCTGAAAAACGACGATGACGTTGGAAGTAGAAGAAGAGGGGGGTGGGAGAATGTTTCACTTACGGTCGATTTCGGCGCGTTCCTTCTCGATTTCCGTGTTCCATCGGCGGTCGCGGCAGACTCCTCGGTGTAGGGAGTGCCCTGAAACAAGTACTCCAATTAGCATATCGACAATGAAATTGATAAATTGTTACCTTCAGAAGGCGCTGCCTCTTTCTTTCGATCTCTTTTTCCTGTTCCTTCTGGGCCAGCACGAAGGCCATCAGCTCTTGGATGGTGGGCTTGGAGGACATTTCTGAAAATGGTGAAGATTGAGAAGAACGAGAAAGAGAGAGAGAAAGTGACGAGAAGAAAGAGAAGAAGACTTCGTCAAAATTGACTTGGAAAGAAAGAGGCCCTCCAATTTGCCAGGTAATGAAGACGTCGTAATGAGCCAAGGTGGCTAGAAGGGAGGTCATCTTTATGCTAGAAACAAATTGGAATAGGAAATCCGAACGATGGTGACTAATTGAGGTGAGAGGAAGCGGGGAGATGAAAGGCGAGGGAAGAGCGGTGTCACAGACGACGAAGGGGGTTCGATGTGCGATAAAGCGAGAACAATGGAATACTTAAAAGACGTGCGATGTTCCCACCCATACTAGTTTGCTCTTCCCACGAGAAGTGCTCTTTGATGACTCGGCATGACGTGGCATGGGTTACTGTAAGCCGCGACCTAACTTTCCAAAGTGTGAGACCTCGACCACCTAGTTTTCAGCACGATTTTCCACGTGAAGGCCCCCTCTCCCCAGTTGAGTGAAATGAACAGCAGATTCTGATTTCTAATCATTCCCCCAGTCCCGCCAAATAAAGGAATCCAAAAATCGACGCGGGAAGATATCGAAATGACGACGAGCGTGTCGTCGAAAAAGCCGTCGGCTCAGAGCTCGCCGAGCCAAATCATCGCCACGTTCAACAACTTTTTCGCCGCCATTCCGGCCAACAAGAGTTTCGACATGTCGTACAAAGGTAAAAACAAATGGGGGAAGTGCGCTCCAATGCGAATGGGATCTGGATTTGCAGCGTACATTCAGGATCTGGCAGACGTCGAGGAGCGGCTCCCTCTCAGCGCGCGCAGTTCCAGCACCAACATGACGCCCGTCACCATCGCCTCGTACGGAAATCAGGCGGCGCTTAAGCGCGGAACGACGGCCGCTGACTTGGTAACGGGACATTGCAGCGTGACGTGACACCTCCCGGTTTTGCAGCGTGACACGAGTGGCTCGTCGAGCCTGTCGTCTTCTGCGACGCCGTCTCTGACGTCGTTGTCGACGAAGACGTCGGAGGCGAGCTGCTGGAAGCGCGCTCTCTCGCAAGCCGACCGCATCTACGAGGACAACAAACTGCGCAAAGAGCGTTCGATGGTCAATCTGGCCGAGTTCAACAAGGCGCTCGGACTGCCGTTCGTCGAGCCGCCGCCCGCGAGCAAATCCACCGCCGACACGATCTACGAGAATCTGACGGTGAAGGACGATGAAGACGTCGGCGGAGGGAAGACGTTCGCCGAGAAGAAGAAGACGACGACGCAGCACGAGTTCGGAAAGGCGATCAAGTCGACGCCGAGTGCCGACGCGCTCTTCTTCAAAATCGCCGACTGCTTCGATTGAAGACTCTCGCTGGAAAAGAGGAAGAAGAAGAATTGTCAGAAAACAGTGAAATTGAATAAAGATGTGAATGAACTTTTATTACTGGGTCATGATTGACAACTTGGCACATGTCAATTTGGCACATGACGGCGTCTGTAGATGGGGGGACGTCTTCGACACGTGGGAAAGGGGAGGGTCCCCTCCTCTTCCTCCCTCCCTCAGGGGGCGGGGCTAGTCAGTGTGGGCAGCTGCATGGTCCCCTCTTCACTTTGACGACGACGTCTTCTTATTCTTCTTTTCCTTCTCCTTCTTGTCGTCACTTTTTCTCTCTCGTTCTTCTCAACATTTCCACCAAATTTCAGATATGTCCTCCAAGACCCCGACGATCGACCAGCTGATGGGCTTCCTGGCGGCCCAGAAGGAGCAAGAGAAGGAGATTGAGAGAAAGAGACAATGTCTCTTAAAGGTAACTATATATCAATTTCACTCTTAAAATTGTAATTGCAATACATGTTTCAGGGCACTCCTTACTCGGAGGAGACCGCCGAAACCGCCCGCGACGGACCACGGAAGTCGAGAAGACACGCGCCGAAATCGACCGTAAGTGTCCCCCTCCCACCCCCTTCTACTTCTACTTCCAACGTCATCGTCGTTTTTCAGAAGTTCGACGACCCTTACCCGCAAGTGAAGAGCGCACTGGCTCAAACAATCGCCAATCGAAAGGCGACGAAGAAAGCGATATCGATGGAGCAGATCAGAGAGATGTGCGCTCTGAGGTTCGCCTCTTATGAAAAGGTTAGTTTCCGAATGAAACAATGGTTCATTAATGGTTCGTGTTTCAGTCGTCGGAGACGAACGAGGAAAAGCCGGAAGACGAGAAGCCGATGAACGCGGAGAAGAAGCGCGAAGAGGAAGACGGATCAGTCGAAGAGAAGGAGGAGACAGAGAAGAACGAGAACAAGACGCCGATTCCAGCGCCGTCCCGTCAATCCGGACGAGTCCGGAAGACCCGCACACCATTCGAGGCGGCGAATTGACTTTTCCCCTCTTTTTTTATCACTTCCCCTGTCTTTCCCTCTTGTTCTCATTTTGTATGTTTGCCCCCCCCCCCCCCCCCCCCCATATCTGACTTTCAGCGATTTTCTGTGATCCTTCTTTTTTTTTTTTTTAAATCCTGACTTATAATTCTAAACATAATAAACTCAAGGTTATAAATACCACTGAAAAATGCTTTTTTTTTTGAAAATACAAGTGCTTCGATGGAGCGCACTTGCATCGTACGAAACTCCATTTCGTTTTCAGGCAAGGCGCCTTGTTTATCTCTGGAAATTTCGAATTTTTCCGAAAAAATCTTTTGATTTTAAGACGCAAAATGAAGGAAGAACAGTTCGATGACCAGTTTATGATGTCTGTTGGCTACGAAATCGAAACAAACTACATTTTTCAAGAGACCGAGGTGAATCCATCGATTTCCAGTCAAATTACAGACGATTTCTAGAATCTGGTCCACTACGACGAGGAATACGAGAATCCAGAAGACGTCGTCGACGTTCCAGCCGATGAAGTGTTCGATTTACTCGATATTGAGCCGGTGACAGCGGCTCAACGCCTCGCGATGTTTCCCGAAATGCAGCAGTTGCATCCGATGAAACGACGCTCGAGAGAAGGCTTGTCTCGTAATTTTTCACTTGAAATATAACGAGATGACAGTGAAAATGCGTCAAATTTCAGTCGAAGAGGAAGACAACGAGATCCGACTGAAAGTGGACGCTGCCGGCGAGAAAAAGCTGAAATTCCGATCGATGTGCGACAAATCAGAAGCGGTAACGTTGAATTCAAACCTAATTGCTCGAGAATTGCGTCGAAAAATGAAATTTTCAGCTGATGTGCATGGATTGCGGCTTCTGCTACAAAAGCGAAATTCTCATGACGAAACATTTGAAATTCCACGAGCACGGCATTCCAATGTGAGCGTTTTGGCCTGAAATTTCAGTGATTTGTTTGTTTTGCAGTCCGACGCCCGGCTATCTGTGTCCGTACGCCGACTGTGACATTCGATGTGACTGCCAGGCGACTGTCAACGAGCACGTTCGGATTCAGCACGATCGGCCCGACATCATCAACGAAACATACGTGTTCAACAAATGGTCCGAGTTTGAGGTCTGATTTCCGAATTAAAGATGTATTCAACGAGTTTTCCGTGATTTCAGACATGGAAGTCCAATTTGGAGCTCACGACGAGCTCGCGATTCAGCTTCTCGTCCGGGCGAACGAACATGATGGGAAATGTCAAGTAAAGAGGGGTTCCTGTGCTGAAAATGTGGGATTTCCCATTTCAGACGCTTCAGCTGCTACTACGCGGCAGTGCCGAGCCGACCGCACATACAGCGAGCCATGCAGCGACTGCGACGGCCCAAGAAGAACGAGCGCGCGTGTACCGCCCACTTCACGGTCAAAGAGACCTATTCGTGAGATTCTGAGCATGTGCTCCAGTGAGCAACATTGTTTTTCCTGCAGACAAGTGGTAGTCCGCGCGTGTTTGGCTCACTGCGGCCACGATTCGACGACCGCTCGCGACTTGCCGTTGACCAACGAGATTCGGAAGGAGATCGCGACGGCGTTGATGCAGGGGGCGAAGGATCAGGACATTGTGGACTCGATGAGAGGTGAGAGGGTTGTTCGTGAAGCCATTACACTCCAGACTGGCTGGAATTTCCAGATGCCAGCACTCCCGAGGACCGTCGCTACTACATACAGCCGTACGAAGTGCGCAATGTTTACAATAAGCTACGCCAAAAGGTCAACAACCAGGTCATCAATGAGATTTGCCGTCAGACATGTGAAGATCAGGTAGGTCATCTGGATTCCAGATTTCCTTGTAAGACCGCTTTTAGAAGAAGACGGGCACGTCTTCTATCCATGAAGGAGATGAGGTGGAGGAGGATGTCGGAACTTCGGACAGTTGAACTTTTCGCGTTTAGCTCTTTTCACTGTTGTTGTTTTTTTTTTAATTCTTGGATAGTTACTTCATACTAGACACCTATATTTCTAAAGCAATATGATTTATAAGAAGCTCCGCGCGATCTTCGAAATCAGTCTGACAACCGCCGGTACGTAATGCTCGGGCTTCTGAAGAGTGGCCGCGTCGAGGACAGTCGAGTACTCGAACAGCCGCCGCTTCTCCTGGAGCAACCGGTTCAGCAGCTCCGGCTCCGAGGTGACAACCATCACTTGCGCCTCGAGATCACGATGGACCGATCGATATCCTGAAATGTGCATCTGCTCGAGGCCTCCTCCGAGAGGCTCACAAACCGTAATTCGAAGATCCAACGAGTGTCGAGACTCGGCTCCCTTGCTCCTCCGCCCACAATCCTTTCGCGTGGAACGTCCATCCGTCGCGAAAATACTCGAACATTCGAACGGAATCGCGTTTGGTCCGCGTTTGTTTGTAGAGAAATGAGCCGGAAATGTTGGAGTAGAGGGGCGGAATGTATTTGGAGAAGCCGCGAGATCCGAAGAAGCCGTTCGCCTGGAAGGATGGAGCTAGAAGATCCAAGCGATTAGCTCACCAAGGGAGAAGCGGTGAGCACGTCTAGCTTATAGGTTCCCTGATTGAAAATGAGATCTTCGTAGTCTTCGATGAAATTGAAATACCCGGAAGCCACTGTCAATTGCAGCTCGTCATTCTGAAAACGCTCGCCTAGCTCAAGAACCTCGATCCTTCCTCTCTCACTCACTTTCAGCGAGAACACTTTGGAGAGCAAATCGAACTCCTGGTTGATGCCGAGCAATCCCATCTGCAAGACTGGAAATATCCACGTGTCCGAGTGAGCTTGTTCGGATTCTCGCGACTTTCGATACTTCTCGATGACGTCGTCGACGCGAGTCTTCAGAAGTGCTCGGTAGTCGTCGGCTCGACCGCGAAACGGGTGTATCGAGCACTCGGCACTCGGAATCACGTCGTCATTCTCGGTCACCGTGAAGCTGCTGGCGCCTGAAATTCCGGTGTTTCGAGCCTTAAACCTCTAGCTTCTTACCGACAGTGCTCACGATTTCGTCGAAGAAATTGGCGAGTGCCGCGCAATTTTTGAAAAGAAAATATCGATCCATTCGGTCGGTGAAGTAGGAGTCCGACAAATTGGCTCTGCGAAAACGAAAATATAATTGAAAAGTGAGGATTAGAAAGAAAAACGAACCCACTAATAAGAACGTTGTCGTCGAAAATGTACAGTTTCATGTGCTGCAGCCCGACGATTTCGTCGGCGCGTTCCGGAAGAACTCGCTTCAGAAGGCCGTTCAGTTCGGGTGTGTGGTACAGAAAAATCTGGAATTAGAAGGGAAATATACTGATTTTGCAGGTATTTCAGTTGATTCCAGAACATACCTTCGCCTTGTCTGTAATGGGTATCAGCACGGAAACACTGCTCTCTCCCTCTTTGCTCTTCCGTGTTCCGCGGAGCATATCGAGCAAAACGGTCACTTTCAGATCGTTTTTCTCTTCCAGACGCCCTCTAATCGCTTCGACCTGAGCAGAAAGAATATCTTTTTGAAATTATTGAAAATAATGGCGTACCAAGTCTTTCTCGAGCTGCCCTTCGCCCAAATACAGACTGCTCAGTGTGATACGAGTTTCGGCAGTTTTCGAGAGATTCTGAACTCAATTTTTTTTATTTTTATGCTATTTATAGTGAAACTCTTACTATTAGAGTCTGATAAAAGTGGGAAGGGGTTTCGATAATTTCTAAATTTTCGGATTTTATCGGGATTCCCGGCAGCTCGCAATCGGGTAAAACCATCTGAAACTCGCAGATTTTCAACGTTTTTCAACGTTTTTCCACTTTTTCAACAATAAAAACAGCAATGAAAACGCTTGGATCGCATCAAATTGTCAGAAGATTCTCTAGAAAATCCGAGAAAGTTTATAAAAATAAATAATATCAGATCGTTCGTTTGACTGCTTACGCCGTTGTTTTCAGGTGGAATATAGGAAATTGATAAAACTATAAACAAGGTAGACAATATTTGAGAACGGGAAGAAGTGAAATCATCGGAGAGTCAGCGCCACGAGAGATTCGTCGACGAACGCTGCGAACGCTTCCTCGTCGATTTCTAGCACGTTGCGGGGGATGATTCCGTGCGGCTCGCCAGTTAAAATGCGGTTCAGCAGGGCGACGCGAGATCGTTCCGGACCCACGACTCGCACGTGTCTGAATCGAAAACACTCGATTTTTGGCAGTTACAGCAGAAACAAGAGACTAAATCTTGATTGATTCGCACTAGTTTGCAACCGAACTCGCGTTTCTCGACTAACCGAATGTGCGTGTCTCGTCCGTTCTGATGGTTTTGCATCACTTGAACCTCAATCCAGAACACCCGCTGCGGCTTTTTCTCCTTGTCGCGAAGATCGATGTAAACCCAGCCTTGCGGTTCCGGGAACGTGTTCGTCGTGCGGTGGAAGACGTCCTGATGGGAGGATCCCAGTTTCACTTGGATTCTGGAACAGGTTCAGAAGGAAATTAGTTGAGAGTCAATGTGAAACGCACTTCTGCGGAGTGTATGATTCGTCGTTTTTGTAGTCTAGGTACATCATCAGGAAACCCACGTCGGTTTTTCTCTGAAAATATATGAAAATCTCTCAGCTTTCGAAAAAGCGCGAGAATTACTTGAAACTCGAGAGTAATCGCGTGCGGTTGCGGTCCGTCGCTCTGCCAGTACTTCTCAACACTGTCGTTGAGCAGCTCGTCGATGCCGAAGCCGCTTTTGCAGCTGGAAAGAGTCCAGACGGCTTGCGACGAGATGTCGAGCATCGGTTTGTCTCGCGGATTCACATTATTGGGCACACATGCAATCCAACCGCATGAACCTTCGCTTAGTTTCGTCTCGTCGCTTTCCATTGCTTCGCGCTCACTGAAAAGTGATGAATTTTGAGTAAAGTTAGAATTGAAAACTATTTTTCGTTTCATCACAAAAAAAAACTAGTCTTAAAAGCAAAAATAAATGAAAACCGCTTCAAAAATCCAAAAAATTGCAGGAGAATTCAGAAGAAAAGACATGCGGCGGGATTGCGGAAACGCGTGCCAGACTTGCATTTTGGCCACGCCCCTCTTTTTTTTAAGGCGCGCGGCTTGTTTTTTCAAAGCAAAAAAATTAATTCAGAGTTTTAAATTCTCAAATTTAGTGTTCTTTTTTTGTAAATGTCAATTCCAGAAATGCCAGACGGCTTCTTGGAAAATGAATACCCGCACATGCCGCCGAAGCTGAAAACGGTCCAATATCGAGGATACACCTTTGTCGAGCCGAATCTGAGCTTTGTGGTTCGTTCTCTCCTAATAAACAAAAGTTATTTTTCATTCAGGCGCCAGTTTTCAAGTGTTGCGGTCCATTAGAAGCAGATGCGTGCGAGAGTTACGACAGAATATGGAAAGATTCGCCGCCAAAAGCCACGCCTTCACTGAATCCACCTCCGCCGAGAAGAGAAGAACAACCAGTACAACCATCGTTCACAGCGGGACCCTCGAGTTATCAAAGTTTTCAAAGAACTGGTGAGATTGATACTGAAGATGATCAAAATTCTATAGCTATCACTTTGAGACAGAACTGAAAGGTTCCAAGAAAAACCGAAAAGTAAGGCGGAGCCTATGGTGGTGGATCTGCTCGACGATGATGATGACGAGGAGCCGATAGCGGGTTGCTCGTATGGAAACGGCTATCAGAACATTGACGACGAGGGAATTCAGGAGGCGGCGCCCAGCGATGGAGAGGGCAGCGTTGCCGGGTCTGTGGACAGTTTCGATGACTTTCAACCGACCGTGGAAGCTCCGAAGGTAGCGGTGCGAAGATCGGAATCGAGTAGCGCGTTAGATAAGAAACGACATGATATGCACGGCCAATTCCGTGGATTTCTACAAGACGACAGCGAGCAGTTTCTCGACGAGGTGGCTCTTCTGGGTGCGAGCCGAAGTGCGGAGCTCTATGAAACTCTGAAGAGCAAGTTCGGATTCAATCAATTCCGTCATAAGCAGAAGCAGTGCATTCTCTCCACTCTTTTGGGTCACGACACATTTGTGCTGATGCCGACGGGAGCCGGAAAGAGTCTCTGCTATCAGCTACCGGCGGTGCTCCTGCCTGGCGTCACTATCGTCGTCTCTCCATTGAAGTCGTTGATCGAGGATCAGAAAACGAAGATGAAAGAGTTGGGCATTCAATGTGAAGCGTTGACCTCCGATCTTCCGCTTCAAGCTCAGGATATGATTTACGAATCGCTCAATAGCAGCACTCCCGCTTTGAAGCTGTTGTACGTGACTCCCGAGAAAATCAGTGCTTCCGGAAAGCTCATCTCCACTTTCACGAACCTTCACCGTCGCGGACTTCTCGCTCGTCTCGTCATCGACGAGGCACATTGTGTGTCACAGTGGGGCCACGACTTCCGTCCCGACTACACGAAACTGGATCAGTTCCGCGAAAAGTTCTCGAATCCCAAGGTTCCTGTCATCGCGCTCACCGCCACTGCCACCCCGAAAATTGTCACAGACGCCAAGAACAACCTCCAAATGACGGATGCGAAGCTGTTCATTAGCAGCTTCGTCCGCGACAATCTCAAGTACGACTTGATTCCGAAGTCGTCGAAGTCACTCATCAACGTCGTCGAGAAAATGAAGCAGTTGTACCCGGGCAAGTCGGGAATCGTGTACTGTTTGGCCAGGAAGGAATGTGAAGACGTGCAAATGCTGCTGTTGAAGGCGGGCCTCTCCGCCGAAGTCTACCACGCTGGACTCAACGACAACGTGCGAGTCGCCGTTCAGAGAAGATGGCTGACCAACAAAGTCGACGTCATCTGTGCCACGATCGCTTTCGGCATGGGCATCGACAAGCCGGACGTCCGATTCGTCATCCATTACAGTTTGCCGAAGTCGATCGAAGGCTACTATCAGGAGACTGGACGAGCCGGACGCGACGGTCTTCCGTCTTACTGTCTGATGTTGTACTCGTACCACGACTCGATCCGATTGCGACGGATTACTGAAGGTACTCCAAATGGCTTATTTTCGAAATTCTTAACTTTCCTGATTTCAGAAGGCAACACCACGTCGGGAGTCCGCACGATGCATCTGACGAACATTCTGCAAGTCGTCGCCTACTGCGAGAACGTGTCGATGTGCAGAAGGAAGATGCTCGTCGAGCACTTTGGCGAAGTCTACGACGAACAGTCGTGCCGGACCGGCACCACTCCGTGCGACATTTGCGATCGGACAAGGAAGAATCCCGACGCGATCCGGCTGTTTGACATGAGCAGCGACGCGCAACTGATCATGCAAAATCTTCCGAGAATGCGCAACGCCACGTTAAAGTGAGTTAGGGATTGTTTGGGAGCAGAGAGAGAGAGAAATTTGTGCAATTAAAGGTACCTCTCGGAGCTCTATCGAGGGTGTCTTGACAAATCTGGAAACGACAAAGCAATCAGAATGGGCCATATGAAGCTGCCGTTCTACCGAAAAGGCAACGGAATGTCCCAGGAAGACGGGATGCGTTTCGTGCGAAAGCTGATCGTCGAGGGACTTGTCCGCGAGCGCCTCTACTCGACGCCGAACTCGTCGGGCGGTGTGATCGCCTACGCGGAGCTGACGGAGGCTGGACAGGCGGTCGTGGCGGGAAGAACGTCTTGCAAAGTCTATCTCCATATTGTGACGTGCGCAAGAAAGCAGAAGAAGGCGGGATTCGTCGAGCTGGAAAACATGAACACCGTCTCAGAAGCGCAAGCTCTGAAGGAGAAATACATGGTGAAGCACAGTGACGTCTTCTCGAAGTGTCTGCAAGAGCTCAACAACTTGCTGAGCAGCGTCGCCGAGAGCTCTGGACTCTTCGGCTCTTCTTCAATCCTGTCGCGTGAAGGCGTTGAGCAGATCGCGGCTCTTCTGCCGCGCACCAACTCCGAACTGCTGCGAATCGATTCGATGACACAGATGAAGGTGAACAAGTACGGACAGATGATCATGGAAGTGTTGAATCCGTACTGGAAGCAAATCGACGAACGAGAGGAGGAGGAGATGAGAAAGCAGCTGGCGAAGCTGAAGAACGGCGAGTTCGTGATGGGCGGTTTCGCAACGCTGCCTTCGTCGGACGTCGTCTTTCCTCCCACCACGAGCATGGCAAACATCCCGCGAGTCCGGAAACGCGTCACTCCGAGGTTCGAGCGGTGTCTGTTTTCGAAGCTTCTAGTCTTGATTTTTCAGCAGTTCTTCGTCGTCGAGATCGACTTCTGGAAGAGGATCGAAACGAGGCGGTCGTGGTGGGTATTCCACGCGAGGACGCGGAGGCGGAGCTCGAAAAACGACGACCAAGGCGGCCCCGACAAATAACAGGAAATTGTTCCCCTCTAGCTTCTTCTAGTCTGTAAATGTCATTCAGTAGTTTTTTTTTCGATCTCACTTGTTGTTACCTGTCGATCTCGTGTCTTTTCCTCGTTTCAGCCTATTTTTTACGTGAACTTGTCCGAATTTTTCTTCTTTTTTTCCCTCTCCCGATCGATTTGACGAAATCGGTGGCACTTTTGCTCATTGCCTATAAGTTGACGAGAAAAACAGTCATCTCTTTGACGACCAGAAAACAGCTATGGAAGCGAATTTCCAGTGAGCTCTTCCCTTTTTGTCAGGGCACTTGCAACGGAGCGCCATTGCAGAGTGGCAAAGAACCACATTGAGCACGTGTTCGCGAAAGAGGACAAGAAAAAGGAGCCGGTAATGTTCCTGCCGCCGGTGATCGCGGCGGCGGCTCGCGGAGCCGACATCAAGCAGATCAACGTGACGACGACATTCGACGACGACCGCATGCCGGTGTTCAGCTATCAGGTGACGTGGACCGAGAATCAGATGAAGAAGGGAAAGACGACGTCGAAGAAAAAAGAGCCGGTGTTCAAGAAGTTCGAAGGCGTCAAAAAGTCAAAGTCCGACTCGTCCGAGGAGTTGTCGCTGCCGAAGCTGTCAAAGAAGGTGTCGGCGGTGCAGACGGCTACTGGAAGTGAGTGGGGAAATTTGGGTCTGCTTGGCTACAAACTACACCATTTGGGTCTGCTTGACTACAAACTATCATTTGGGTCTGCTTGACTACAAACTACATCTTTTGGGTCTGCTAGATTTGTGTCTGCTTGGCTACAAACTACATCATTTGGGTCTGCAAACTTGGGTCTGCTTGACTACAAACTACATCATTTGGGTCTGCTTGATTTTTTGTCTGCAAACTCGTAATTTCAGAAATCCGCTGCGACGGGCCGTGCGGTCGAACCGTGCCTGACTCGTCAACAATCCAGTTCGGCTGCGACCACATCATCTGCGAGAACTGTCGCAACACGGCCAAAAGTGTCGTCCTGTTCGATGGCTCGCCGGGTTGTTGCGCCGAAGAGTGCGTCCGCATCGCCAAACAGAACGGCGACAAAATGCGCGCCGGCCCGACGGCGTCCGCCTCTCCGTCGGTCCTTTCGGTATTTCGCGCCAACACACACACACACACATCCAATCGGAAAACACGTTGTTCAGTTTCAGCAAATCGGCATCATCGAAGTCGTGCCGATCCACGTGTGCATTCTGAAAAACAGCGGGAACGACGTGCTCCGCACTCAGCTCGACTACGAGTTCTCGTCCTCGTCGCGTCTCTCGTCACTCGTGGAAGCGCTCTATCCGTACAAGTGACTCGATTCTCGAGACAAAAAACGGATCGTTCAATTTCAGAGAACTTCTCGAACAGTCGCGCTTCTACTACAGCGGCAAGAAGCCGTTGGCTCGGACGGACCTCCAGATGATATCGTTGACCGAAACGAACCTCCGCTTCTACGATATTCTCGATCAAAAGAGCGCAAAACTCTACATCATCGTCGTCGGGAAGGGAATCGTTCTGCAATGAAGAAGAAGAAGGACCAAAGGGAACTCTGGAGTGCTCGTTTTAAAAATAAACAATCATACCCTTTACTAACTGTCTGTCCTTGTTTATTCTCTTGTTCCCATCTGCATTGCACAGTCCGCTCATTTGTAATGTTACTGTCCGTGATGAGTCATGTCCCCTTCTTTCTTCTTCCATCTAACGCTCCCAAACACTCTTTTCTCATTTTGTCAGCCAACTTTTTGCTTCCTTTCTGCTAGACTTGGATGTGCTAGGGTTGGGTCTGCTTGACTACAAACTACATCATTTGGGCCAGCTAACTTGGGTCTACTTGACTACAAACTACATCATTTGGGTCTGCTTGACTACAAACTACATCATTTGGGTCTGCTTGACAACAAACTACATCTTTTGGGTCTGCTTGACTATAAACTACATCTTTTGGGTCTGCTTGACTACAAACTACATCTTTTGGGTCTGCTTGACTACAAACTACATCTTTTGGGTCTGCTAATTTGGCTCTGTTATCTTGGGTATGCTAATTTGGGTATGCTAATTTGGATATGCTAACTAGACCAATTCTAACAATTTACTGTTTGACTTTTTGATCTTCAATAGTCCACATTTCCCGCCAAACGAATTCCACTGTTCCCCGTGTTCGATTAAATTGATCGAGAGGAAAAAGAACCAAACAAACATCCTCAATCGCCTATAAAACTGAAAATAGAGTAACACATACTGTACATGAAAGGGTCAAAAAGTGACCAGTTTTTTTTCCAGTGTCCATCAATCTCACTACCAAATAGTTAATCGGATCTGAAAGTGATAAATGGTCGATTCCATTTGTATCATCGGATTGTAGCAATGTGTTTATTGTAATGTCCTCCCCCTCCTCCCACTTCTCCCCTTATTCTTCTTCTTCCTCCAATCATTTGTTTATGATGACCATTGGTAGTAGAAAGTCTCTTTTCTCCTCGCAACCAACCAGTCGTCATTCTGGCGCCCCCCGTCCGTCCTTCTGAATGCGTTTTCTCCTCTTCGCCCCGTAAATATAAACATTTTCTCTCTCTCTCTTTCTGTGAGCCGCACACTTTCGTTTGTATACAAAGAGGTCGTTCTGTTTCACTCTTCCTTCTCCCTTTTCTACTTTTTTCCACTTTCAGCTTTTTATGTTGCTTTTTGAAGAGCCTTCTGGGCTCTAGATCTTGAATTTGACCTTACCAGAGGGAGAGGAACAGGACTATATTTCCTGGGATCTGGGTTTCTAGGCCATACACCGACATCCCTAGGTCAGGGATGGGCTAGAAGTTGCTAGGCCAGGTACAAACAGTGTTCGAGGTCAAGGCCTAGAAGTTTCAAGGTCAGGGACTAGAAGTTCTTAGGCCATGGACTAGCAACTTGTAGGTCTTGGAACATCAGGCTATAGGCCAAGGACAAAAAGTTTCTAGGTAAGGTATAAACCAAGTTCAGGGCCAAGAACTGAAAGTTTCTGGGTCAGGCACAAACCAGCTTCTAGGGCAGGGACTAAAAGTTGTAAGACCAGGGACCAGCATTTCCTAGGCCAGAGACTAGCATTTCCCGCCCGGTGCATCCTCTCTCATCTCATTGCTTCTTTCTTCCACAATGCAATATCGTTTTCTTTCTGCGCCTTTTTTGACGTCACAAGAAGAGCCATTCTGATGCATATCAGAGTGGCCGACGACAAAGTGTCCCGGAATATGTGGAAAATAATGATGGGAATAGTGGTTGTTCTGTTTTGTTTTTTTTTTCGTTCCAGCTCTCTTATGGGTGGGTGGCCTAGAAATTCCAAACTGAAAAAGGGGGTGTTGAATCCAAAATTTCAAATTGGATCGAAACAATTATTGGTGAACAAAACGGAACGGAAGAAAATGATAAGCGACGGTGAGAGATAGAGGAACTTCCGTATTCGACGAAGAATTGACATTGGCAATGCGATTCTTATTTTTTCCCGACTTCCAGTAACAACAGTACTGTAGCCAATTTCCGAGAAGTGTGCGAATAACAAAAACAACCGAAAAAGACAGGAAATAATAATGCTGTCCTCTTTCGTTCCCCCATCGTTTTATCTCATCTACCCATCTACTAATATCATTTCTCGATATTTGACCTACCTAAACCTCGGTTTGACCTACCGAAAACACCCATAAATGAGGAAAAAAAGGTAACTGGAGGGCAATCTTTCAACGAACTAGACCATCTCCGAACGAAAGAGACCTCGTTCCTTTCTTCTTTTTCTTCCTCTCTGCCGCCCTCCCCCGATTCGATTGGCTCGCAGTGGGCCGTGAAAACACATTCGGGCACACAAGTTTCTTTTCACATTTATGGACGTCTTGGTAGTTCAAAAAGCATGGAATGATACATCTTTTGTATTGTTTGGACAGTTTTTTATTACTAGAAAATATACATACGGCTTGTGAAAATAGATTTGAACACGGAAGAAAACGTCCAGGGTCGAGGATATTCGTTTTTCGAAATTGATATGCAGACCCAAATGATGTAGTTTGTAGTCAAGCAGACCCAAATGATGTAGTTTGTAGTCAAGCAGACCCAAGTCTAGCAGACCCAAATGGTGTAGTTTGTAGTCAAGCAGACCTAAATCTAGCAGACCCATAAATCAATTCAAACCGAAAACAACGAGCCCATAAAATCTGAAATTATAGCACTACAGTAGTCGCTTAGAATATTTGGCGTCGGTGCATTGGCTGTGGCGGCCTGTTAACAATGTGTTCTTATTACACTTTTAACTGTCCTGTTTAGCCTCCTTTCTCCCTTAATTTCTGTTTTCTATTTTCTGTTTTGCCCTCGATTCGATCAACAGAGTAAACACACATGGACAGAAACACATGTTTCTCCGTATTTTCTCCCTTTGTTCCCCCTCTCCCCTTCCAATTTTCTGCTAATTTTTATTTTATTTTCCAAGGCCTTTTCTCTCTGCTCCTGGGTTCAATTTCTCACCACACTTTTTAATTTTTTAAGATGAAAAAGTACCTGCTCTTCTTCGCGTTGCCATGCATTTTCATCCTTCCGATGGTCTTCTATCAGACGAGCCTGTTCCGGAACGGGACGAACGAGGAGAACGAGTACTCGTCGGTGGTCGCCATGAAACGATCGGTATGTGTTGGCCTAGAAAACTGTGCAAAAGTTAGGCCATGGCCTAGAAATCTACAAAGTCACACCTTAAAACAATTCAGATTGAGCCGATCTCGTGTGAATCAATGCTCGCACACCTCAACACAACTATCCCTCTCTTGCTTGTTGATCCGGATGTTTTGCGAAAAATTATTAACCAGGACTGCAGTTTGATCTCTGGAAGGCCCGTGAAAGTAGGTCAAATGTCAGATGGCCTAGAAAACCCAACTGAGGTTTCTAGGTCGCTGTGAATGTTATGTTTCTTTCGGAGAAAAGTGTCCTCGAGGATTCCCGCTTTGAAGTGATGTACTTTAGTAATGACTCGAAAAAGGACTATCTGGACTTTCGAACAGAGCCGAGAAGGATCGTTCCGAGGTACGCGACGCGACCGCAACGCGCCACTTCCACTGATTTTTTTCTTGTTCTTTTAGAATGTTCGCGACGCATCGTGTGGCCAATGTGGAGGTCCCTTCGGATATTCCAATGTTTCTCGAGTTCTGGAAGAGATCCAAGTTCATCGAATGCATGAACTTGTTCATTCCCCGTCCAGGAGCCAAGGTGAGTGTGTGGCCGAGAAAAAGCTAGGCCACGGAGTCCAATGAGCAGCAATTTCGTTTCCAACGAGGCTCCGTTTGTTACAACACGAGTGTGATTGTGATAGAGATAGAAATCATTCAGATACGCCTTCAAGCAGCGCCAGCCACGGCCGCCCTGGCACGTCTCCGAAACGAGTTGATCTCACACGGAATGTTCCCGTTCCTGAACGGAGGCACTCTTCTCGGCTGGTACCGCGAGTGTTCCGTTATTCCGCACACCTCCGACATGGACGTCGCCATCTTCTCCGAGAACTATCAGCCCGGATTCCTGGAGAGCATGCAGAAGAGCGAGTCGGCGTTCCGAGTGAGCCGCAAATTCGGAATGATCAACGATTCGTTTGAGCTCACCGTGGCTCCAAGAGAGGGATATTCGGTGTTCATCGACGTTTTTGTCATGTACAAAGCGGAGGCTGAGAACGGAACGGAGGCCCATCACTGGGTGGGCGGAGTTTCGCGTGAGTTACTAAGGGTACAGATTTGGGACGAGAAGAGTTACTGGAATGCGCGTAACGGGTAGAAAACACAAGTGAGAGGAGAAGAGCAAAGGAAGAACTCCCTTGGACTCAACCCAGTCACTCTCCGTAGCAGGACCCAGTTCCGTTTCTTTCTCAGATTATCATCTCCAGCCTAGGCAGTTATTAACCATTAGTTTACCTCCTTAAGCACGATCCTCCCTTGAAGCAGGAGCCCAACTTATGCCGTGTTCGAGTTTAAGTGGGGGATTTGTTAAGATAACCAGGGTAGAAGCAGCGGGATTAGAAATTATGCGGGGTTGAGTTCAAACACCGGGATAGGTCAAGGTTGGAAATGTTGGTTAGGAGAGAAAAGTAGACCTACCATATTATTAAAGAATCAGAACGAACATGAAATAGTTAGTCGTCCCTAAGTCCGCCTTGCAATTCGCAGCGCCGCTCCGTATCGCCAAGCGTGGCGAGACCCACGAGGGTTATGGTACGCAGTTGCGGCGCTCGTAAATCGTCCCCAACGACAATAAAGGCCAATTCTTCTTTTGACACGAATTTCCAATTTCCAGCGGACGGAACGAAATTCAAGTACTCGTACCCACTCTACGATCCGTATTGTGCCGCCGATCTGCACGGACACCTCTTCTGGGTCACGTGCACGCCGAACGAGAAGCTTGTGGTAATTGGGATACGGGACTACTGTAGTTTGACCTACTTCCTATGGAATTTCAGAAAGAGTACGGTCAACTCTGGTATCGCGATCATCATACTTCCAAGTACTCGTGGAGCTCATCGGGCAAAAATGTGCAGAAAAATGGAAAGTGGACGAAAGAGCAGATGAAGACAGTTTATAACATTTATGGGTGATCACTGATCACCTCATCTCATAATTCTCTGAAACTTATCGGAGAAGCAGACTTGGGTGTCTTATTACGGTTCTTTTTGTCAAATTTCAAATGTGCTTTCAGTAAGTATCTAGTTTTTGTTTTTTTTGTTAGAATTTTTAGAATTTCTCATTTTTTATAAATATTTTCATATTCTAGGCTCATCAAATTCACAATAAAAAAGGTCTAAAATTAAAAAAAAAACTAGAATCTGAATAAATAAAAGATACAGGTTTTCTGGAAGTTTCGGTTGAGCAGTTTAATTTTCGTTATCTTTATTAATTCTAATGTAGTTCATGTAACTATAAGATGAGGGATCAAGATAGGAGTCAGGGGTCAGGCAGGTCGAACAGGTGCGACAAAAAAGGGGCGTGGCTTATGCTAGACAATTAATTGATGACGATAGATGATAGAAAAGGGGCCCTTATTACGGTAATTAGGGTTCCATCAAGATAGGGATCAAGGTGCGAGACAAAAGGGGCGTGGCTTATCCTAGATAACTAATTGAGATAGGTGCGACACAGAAGGGCTTATTACGGTAATTACGGAACGATCGGTAGCGATGAAAAAACAAGGAACGTTCCCAACTGATAACCAACTAATAATAATGATAATAATAATAATAAATTATTAGAGATGAAAAATCTCGACACCGTAGGGTACGTCAGTAAATACCATATCTACTCTATTATAACCGCATGCCGTTAAGTTTATCAAAGGTCCCGCCAGGGTGCCGTTCTATTAGAGGTGCCATTATATTAGAGTAAATACGGTACGTTCTATCGAAAATTTGGGCCAAATGAAAAGAAAATAATTTTAACAATGCTCCGTTTGTACGACCGCGCCCTGCTTAGCCCCCCGTAAATCAAAACCCAGCTCATTTCCAACGAGACAGACGAGAAAGTGCGCTGCGAGAGCCGAAAGGTACGGTATCAATTGTTTAAAATTGTACGAGTGTGCAATAGAGCGTATTTACTGATGTAACACGTTTACTCTCCGAGATTCCGTGGTATTGTCTGTCTCTCGCGGATGTCAGTCCGGGGTCTAGGTGCTGCGGGGCCGAGTTTCGGGTTCTCGGCCGCGGCCACCTCTCGGACAACATGTTTTTTTTGTTCCGATTTCATATGTAATTTTTAGCACGTGTCTTGGGGATAAAACGAAAAACTCGACGCCCGAGAGGTGGCCGAGACCGAGAAGCATAAACTCGACCTCGCAACACCTAGACCGCTACTTGACAGAGACAGACAATACGGTAGTTCTATTCTTTGACACTCCCCTCTATGATTAATTAAGTTGTGTTCTTTCGACAGTTCTTTATCGCATCGCACGCCGATCAGCAGGTCACGTCACCACTTCCACGTAAGACCCCCCCCCCTTTTCCAACAAGGTCTTGTCTTATTTTCACCTTCTTCTTCTCCTTTTTCTTTTGGATTCAATTCCTCGCCACACTCCTTCATTTTCCAGGCGCTCGGATGAAAAAGTATCCGCTCTTCTTCGCGTTGCCATGCATTTTCATCCTTCCGATGGTCTTCTATCAGACGAGCCTGTTCCGGAACGGGACGAACGACGAGAACGAGTACTCGTCGGTGGTCGCCGTGAAACGATCGGTATGTTGGACTTGAAAACCCGTCCTGCAAATGTTAGGCCATGGCCTAGAATGCTGGATATCCAAAAACTAATAAAAATCTGTTCAGATTGAGCCGATCTCGTGTGAACTCATGCTGGCCCACCTCAAATCACCAATTCCTCTTCTACTCGTAGATCCGGAAATCCTGGGAAGAATCGCTAACCAGAACTGCAGTTTGATCTCTGGAAGACCCGTGAAAGTAGGTCAAATGCCATGTGGCCTAGAAAACGCTGATGAGGTTTCTAGGTCGCCGTGAACGTGCGATTTCGTTCCGAGAAGGGCGCCCTTGAGAAATCCCGCTTTGATGTGATGTTCTTCAGCAACAGCTCCACAAAAGACTATCTGAATTTCCGCAAAAAGCCGAGAAGGATCATTCCAAAGTACGCGACGCGACCGCATCGCGCCACTTTCAACCTATTATTTTGTTATTTTCCAGAATGTTCGCAACGCATCGAGTGGGCAATTTGGAGGTCCCTTCGGATATTCCGATGTTTCTCGAGTTCTGGAAGAGATCCAAGTTCATCAAATGCATGAACTTGTACGTTCCACGTCCAAAAGAGGAGGTGAGTGTGGTGGCCGAGAAAAAGCTAGGTCACCATGACATAGCTAATTAGGCCAAATGAACAGTAATTGTCTCGATATGAAGCTCATTTGCTGGAGTTCCTCTGAAGTGGAAATTAGCTGGATGTAGATTTACGGGGGAGCTAGGCAGTGAGCGGTTGTATAGTGACAACGGGAGCATTGCTAAAGACACGATTTCTGTCCATTTGGGCTGATGATCAATAGAGCGCGCTTGATCACCCTAGAATTACACGGAATAGAACTTTCCGGAATAGAACTATGCTCCAGTGACAGCCCTGTTCCGGGCAAGTACTATTCCGGAAATTTCTTTTCCGTGGTATTCCCGGTAACACCCCATTCGTTCCAGGCTCACCTTCAAGCAGCGCCAGCCACGGCCGCCCTGGCACGTCTCCGAAACGAGTTGATCTCGCACGGAATGTTCCCGTTCCTGAACGGAGGCACCCTTCTCGGCTGGTACCGCGAGTGTTCCGTTATTCCGCACACCTCCGACATGGACGTCGCCGTCTTTTCCGAGAACTACCAGCCGGGCTTTCTGGAGGGTGTGCTGAAGAATGAGTCGGCGTTCCGAGTGAGCCGCAAATTCGGAATGATCAACGATTCGTTCGAGTTCACTGTCGAACCAAAAGAGGGCTACTGGGTGCCCATCGACGTTTTCGTGATGTACAAAGCGGAAGCTGAGAACGGAACGGAGGCCCATCACTGGGTGGGCGGAGTTTCGCGTGAGTTCTCGGTAGAGCGCGTTTGCTGTGGAACAAGTAGATCAAAATTTCAGCGGATGGCACGAAATACAAATACTCGTACCCGCTCTACGATCCGTATTGTGCCGCCGATCTGCACGGACACCTCTTCTGGGTCACGTGCACGCCGAACGAGAAGCTTGTGGTAATTGGGATACGGGGACTACTGTAGTTTGACCTACTTCCTGTGGAACTTCAGAAAGAGTACGGTCAACGCTGGTATCGCGATCATCACACGAACGAGTACTCATGGTACTCGTCCGGCGAAAATGTGCAAGAAAACGGAAAGTGGACAGAGGAGCAGATGAAGACGGTCTACAATATGTATGAGTGATCAGTGATCACATCATCTCGATCCGTTCTGCAATTCTGGAATTTCTCTGAAAATAATGTGCAATTTATTACGGTGTTTTTCCCTCAAATTCGAAATGCTCTCTCGTTACTCAGTGCTCGTTTTGTTCGTTTGATTTTTCGACCTATTTGTTTTTCTTTATTTTTTAAAGTCTTTCAATAAAAGAGATCTAAAGGTTGGGAAACAAAACTTCAAAGCGTGACCTAATGGTGGCGTGACATGTCGGCGAATCGAGGTGACAACCAGGCGGCTACTTACCGTAAGACCTGTATTAGACCGGCACCCAAAACCCCGAAATCGTAAGGGTCCCTCCTTGTGGATTTCCGAATTTTCATTCTAAGGGTTGTAAATTAGACCGTGCATTCCGTTCTCATACAGCTTTTCCGGTATATTGTCGCCAATCAGCAGGTCACGTCACCACTTCCACGTAAGACCCCCCCCCCCCTTTTCCAACAAGGTCTTGTCTTATTTCCTTCTTCTTCTCATTTTTCTTTTGGATTCGATTTCTCGCCACACTCCTTCATTTTCCAGGCGCTCGGATGAGAAAGTATCCGCTCTTCTTCGCGTTGCCATGCATTTTCATCCTTCCGATGGTCTTCTATCAGACGAGCCTGTTCCGGAACGGGACGAACGAGGAGAGCGAGTACTCGTCGGTGGTCGCCGTGAAACGATCGGTATGTGTTGGCCTAGAAAACCCGTGCTGCAAATGTTAGGCCATGGCCTAGAAATCTCAGATTGAGCCGATCTTGTGTGAATCAATGCTCGCAAACCTCACCACAACTATCCCTCTCTTGCTCGTTGATCCGGATATTTTGCGAAAAATTATTAACCAGGACTGCAGTTTGATCTCTGGAAGGCCCGTGAAAGTAGGTCAAATGTCAGATGGCCTAGAAAACGCGACTGATATTTCTAGGTCGCTGTGAATGTTATGTTTCTTTCGGAGAAGAGTGTCCTCGAGGATTCCCGCTTCGAGGTGATGTATTTTAGTAATGACTCGAAAAAGGACTATCTGGACTTTCGAACAGAGCCGAGAAGGATCGTTCCGAGGTACGCGACGCGACCGCAACGCGCCACTTTCAACCTATTATTTTGTTACTCTTCAGAATGTTCGCAACGCATCGAGTGAGCAATTTGGAGGTCCCTTTGGATATTCCGATGTTTCTCGAGTTCTGGAAGAGGTCCGAGTTCATCGAATGCAAGAACTTATTCGTTCGACGTCCCAGAGCCAAGGTGAGGATGGCCTAGAAAAAGCTAGGCCACGGGGAGAGAACGAGGCCCAATAAGCGGTTATGGGTGCCAGTCCTAACAGCTGTTACGCGTGCTTCGGCACAAGGAGGAAGGTTCCTAATGAATCATAGTCTAGGGCGTGAGAGGGCTAAGTCGGGGAGTGGGTCCGCTGCTGCAGCCATCCCACTCTCTGATGTTCCCCAATCACGACCCATCTGCACGAACCACTCGTGTATGATGGCCCACTCCAAGGACGCCGAGGGGTCCGTTACTATCATTCCCAAGCATAGCTCGCGGTCCTCCCGTGAGTGAGACCAATCGCTGCTGTATCAGGCTCGTTGCGATAACCATGCTTATCCTGGAATGTCATTGAGCAGGCATTATTAACCGATAGAGCCAACGGACACTATCATACCAACTATTTGTTCTGCAGGCTCACCTTCAACCAGCACCAGCAACGGCCGCCCTGGCACGTCTCCGAAACGAGTTGATCTCGCACGGAATGTTTCCATTCCTGAACGGAGGTACTCTTCTCGGCTGGTACCGCGAGTGTACGGTCATTCCGCACACCCGCGACATGGACGTCGCCGTCTTGTCCGAGAACTACCAACCGGGATTTCTCGAGAGCGTGCTGAATAGCGAGTCGTCGTTTCGAATCAGCCGTAAGCTCGGAACGGTCAACGATTCGTTTGAGCTCACCGTGTCTCCAAGAAAGGGATATTCGGTGCCCATCGACGTTTTTGTGATGTACAAAGTGGAGGCTGAGAACGGAACGGAGGCCTATCACTGGGTGGGCGGAGTCTCGGGTGAGTTTGCACTAGAGCACATTTGCCGAAACAAGAACAAGTATGTCAACATTTCCAGGGGACGGATCCAAATACAAGTACTCCTACCCGCTCTACGATCCGTATTGTGCCGCCGATCTGCACGGACACCTCTTCTGGGTCACGTGCACGCCGAACGAGAAGCTTGTGGTAATTGGGACTACTGTAGTTTGACCTACTTCCCATGGAACTTCAGGCGGAATACGGTCAACGCTGGTATCGCGATCATCACACTTCCAAGTACACGTGGTACTCGTCCGGCGCAAATGTGCAAGAGAACGGAAAGTACACAGAGGAGGAGATGAAGACGGCCTACAAGACGTATCAGTGATGGTTTATAAATTTTTTGAATAATCTTATTTCTTTCTTGATTCTCATATATTTATACCACTTGAGAAAAGCTAAAATTCGTGCAAGTAAGAATGTATGTCAATGTTGAGAAATGGGGCACAAATGAAAAAAAAACCAAAAAATCAAACAGCTGTGTTATAGAGTGTACTCGCTGGACGGTCCGGATTCGAGAAGTCTTTTTCGTTGGCTGGAAGGAAGGCGGCCACCTGGAAAAGAAGGGAAGTTGGGTCTTGTCAACGATATATCTTTTCCCTTCTCTCTGGCCACGAGACCGAGAGAAGGAGACTTTGACTCTCGAGCAGAGGGCCGCGGAGCCTCCTGGACCACTAAGGATTCAGTGTAGCTGGTGAGTCTCCGGTCTCATGCAGAGGCACGACTCCCATCCTCCTCACAAGGAAATGTTTTAAGTACACATTACAGTTCGCCTTAACTGACCACACATCGTGATAGAGGATGCTTCAAAACCTATATTTAAAATCTTCAAACTTCGGACTGGAATTTCAGCCCTTCAGAGGAATTTAGGTTTTGAAGCATCCTCTATCACGCTGTGTGGTCAGTTAAGGCAAGCTGTAATGTGCACTTAAAACATTCCCTTGTCAGATATTTACTCTGGCTGCATCTTATTCTCACTCCTATGATCAGGATACATCATTAAATGTACCCCCGAACAATCCTTGTAAGGGGAGCCTATCACAGCTTGCCTACTTGGGTCCGCTAACTTGGGTCTGTTAGAAATATGCCAACCCACCTGTTGCCTGCGAATCGCATTGTGTGACTGTGATCCTGGCTGTGCCACAGCTCCTCCTTCAATTGAAAGTCGTAGCTGGGAAGACAACGCACTCTTGAGATTCTTCTGAAAATTCCAGAAACTCCCTCTTTTCCAGCTCTCTCTCTCTTTTCATTCCACTCACCGCAAAATTGGCGACGAGCGAGTTCGAGTTCGACTTTCTCGCCTCGATCCGACTCCGATACAAGAATTCGCCGAGCGCCGCTAGCATAGAAATGACCATGCCGCCCATGAGAATGTAGAAGATACCGGCCACTTTGGACAGATTCAAACTGGCCGACGAGCCGTCGACAGTGATGCCGGCGTCGCACTGACCGCGATCGTACCACCATTTGTTCTCCAGTTTTTTCAGCTCACCGCGCTCCTGTAGCGCGAGAATTGCCAGATTGATGTGATCCTTCCAGTCGGAGCCGAACGGCGTCGCGATTCCATAGCCGATGCTGTTGAGGTTGGCGCCTGGAAGTGGAAAACGTAAGGTATCTCGAGAACCACAAGAGTAATCAAAAAGTTGTCAACTGCAAAGTTGTAGAGCACAAAAAGATCTACAAGTTTGCCGCTGACAACTTTTCGATAGCTCTCTCGGTTCTAGCATAAAAATAAACTCACCAACTTTCATCGTGTCACACGGCTTTCTCGTGTTCTCGTACTCGTTGGCGGTGGCCTCCAACAGGAAGGCGTACCGTCCCTTGTGACTTCGGACCCTCTCGATGCCCTCCGCGTAGCTGGCCACAAAGACGGGCGGCACCTGCGATTCCATGTACCGCCACATCCGTTGGTAAATCTGGACGGACGAGTACTTGAAGAATGAGGCCGTCGATCCGCCGCCCTGGATGCCGTACTTGATCTTCGTCTGTTTCGCCAGATCCTCCACACTTTCGATCGGCGCCTGCATCTTCTCGAGTGTCAGAAAAGCGGCCAGGTTGGCGGTGTACGAGGAGACGATGATCATCGTGAAGAACCACCACGCCGAGGAGGCGATCCGGCCCGATATCGATCTGAACACCTTTCAAAAATTGTATCTCAAAAATAAAAGGAGATAGGAAAAAGTAGTCAACTGACAAGGAATAGCCAACAACCTAAGGAACATTTTGTTAGTTGATAACTTCTTTCCATCTCATCTAGTTTTCAAGATATGACCTCTGAAACTCAAAACCCATATCTCAAAAACAAGAAGATAGCCAACCATGACCCAAGTAAAAGTCTAGTTTACCACTTCAAACCAACCGTGGCAGAATATCGGTTCCCTGTTGCATGAACGCCGCCAAAGTGAACCAGAGACAGTTGTAAACCGAAAAGTCGTTGGAAATTGTGAAACCGCCACGTGACGTCTCCTCAACTCTCCACTCGTACGGCGAGAAACGTGACACCAGGAATATGACAACCGAGACCTGAAAATTGAAGACAATCATTGTTTCGGGGCCCCGCTCCCAATCGGAGAGTCAAAACTGACGCCAATGTAGGCGAAGATGATGTACATCCAGATTTCGGTGCTCAACGGTTGCATGAACGAGAACACCGAAAACTCTTGCTTGTCGGGCTTTTTGATCATAATCGAGATGCCCGTCGTCATGAACGGTTTCGAGAAGTCGACGACGCGCTCGCGCTCCTGATTTATAGTCAGCGAGGCGACGACGGCGTGCGCTCTCCCGTTCAGAAGCTCTCCGATCATTCCGTCCCAGCTGCCATCGGGTTGTTTTGAGCCCGCCTGAAAACTCGCGTTTCTTGCATCCTTGGAGGAGATGTACGTGGCTATCAGAGATGAATTCTCTAACTCCATTTCCGCCCAACTCTGGTGTGCAGTGGAGCGCATTTGCACTGTTGTTAACGCTACCTTTGTGCCCAGTTTGATCTCGTAGTTGAATCCCTCGATCTTGTCGGCCAACAGTTTCAGCAGATCGATACAGTACCCCTCGTACTTGTTGTTGCCTTGACACTCGGTCAGATTGCCCATCTCGGCGCACTCGCGCTTTATCATCACAAACGGTGCTACCTAGAAAGGAAAATAAGGATGTTGGAAATGCGCTCCAATGCAAACTGACCAAGTTGGTGAGAACAATCACTTGGTCCTCTTTGTGATCATGCAGAATTTTTCGGGAGTGCTGTGCGACTGTCCGATTCGTGAAGAATCCCACACCCTGACGCCAAGCGAGCACCTGGAAATGACATCATCATATCTTGAAAACTAGAAGAGCTAGGGGAAAGGTGTCAACTATCAAAATGAAGCTCTCAGCATGAGGAACATTTCGTTAGTTGACAACTTTCCCCTATCTCTTCTAGTTTTCAAGATATCATGCCCTGAAACTCAAACTACTTGGTATTACCTCTTTCCGATTGAAAGTCGCTTTCGTATTTGAAACCAGATCGACTATAGAGACATCGAAGTTTTTGCGATTTCCAAATCGATCAAACTCGATCGTTCCGGTGAGTGTTCCCTCTTTCGAGCCGATTTTCATCTGGAAAAAAAGAGGGAATATTTTTGAAAAATAAGGGATGAAATGCACATTTCGAAAAGCGACTCCGATGGTTTTGCCGTGCTCGAACGACGAGAACGGGCGGTTCGGGTGCTGGCGGTCCGAAAGTGGGTCACAGTAGATTCCTGGAATTTTATCGATTTTTTAAAAATATTTATCCCCGCCATTTTCCATTTTCAACTGGACCCAGCGTTGTAAAGTCGAGTTTTTGGTTTTTTGAGCGTAAAAAATTTCAAAATGGTTTCTAAGAGTCAGTTGACGACTCAAATTGAAGCTTTTTTAGTGGGCAGATTTATGAAATTTATTTGGAAATTTAAAGGTTTTTCGCCGGCTCGAAAATCGCCGGCCCGTTTAGGCCTGGTCCAGGCCGGGCCTAGGCCCTGGGCGATTTCTGGAAAGGAAAAAATCGATAAATTTTCTAGTAAATTTGATAAAATTATCCAACAAAATACCTACAATTTAAGCAATCGACTGACTTTTAGAAACTATTTTGAATTTTTTTATGCCAAAAATAGCGAAAGCCTGTCGACCCGGGATAGGCATTCCTGGTTATAACGGTGAGTTTTGTATAGGAAAAGAATCGATAAATTTTCTAACGAATTTTATGAAACTGTCCATCAAAATACCTACAATTTGAGCTATCAACTGACTCTTAGAAACTATTTTGAAATTTTTTACGCCGAAAAAACCGAATGCCCGTCGACCCGGGTAGTGCCAACATGGTTAAAACGGAGATATCTGAAGAGGAGAAAAATCGAGAAAAATTTTCTTGTAAATTTTATAAAATTGCCCATCAAAATACCTACAATTTGAGCTATTTACTGACTTTTAGAATTTGTTTTGAAATTTGTTATGGCCAAAACCCTGCTGGAGGGTGCACTTGCCTGGAAATCCGCGATTGAAGAAGCGTCGGTGCCGAAAAGTGCCGTGGAACAGCGAATCGTTGGCCTGCAGACACTTGGCGAATCCGTGCCACGTCACCAGCATCGCGTCGTGGCCCACCGCCGCCTCGACGCTGACGTCTTCGTTGCCGCCGCCCGGCGACGTCTTCAGATGCTTCTTCAACGACCAGTACTCGCGTCCGTCCTTGTTGATGATGTTGAAGCCGGAGATGTTGATGTTGCCGTTTTGGAACATCTCCTGATCGTAGGGTAGGAAGTCCTGCAGTAGATCAAATCTTTGTGACCAACTGCTGGTTTTTGATCTACTTACATAATTGGCGAGCACATAATGATAATTGACCTGATTGAATTGAGCCGATCTGATGGTTATCAGAAACTTCTTGAGACGCTTCGGTGAGGCACAATCAATGAGAATCCGATTCGACTCGTTGTTGCGCATCAAATTGAACTGCATCAGAAACGTCTCGAATTGCGTGTCGTCGGCCGGTAGATCAAAAATCGACGCCTTGACCGACGTGTTCGTGCGACTCCGCAAATGGCGCCAAAGCGACGGCAAGTGCAGGCCCGAGTGCTGCGGATCGATCATCACCAGCACCTCCGACCATCCCTTGTGCACGATGAAGTCGGCGAGCAGCTCGCCGATCGGCGGCCGAATCGACACCTCGAACAGATTTCCGAACTGCGGCTCGTCGTTCGTCGGCGCCGACAGCGAGATGAGCGGCATCTCGAGCGCGTCCGAGACGCCGCGAATGCCCTCGCGGCCCTTCCCGTCCACACTGCTCATCAGAGTCATCGCGCCCTCCTTCAGCTCGTCGCACACCGCGTTCACCATGTTCCACGACACCGCCGCGCCTTCCTCGACGACGCGATGGTCGAACGCGAGTCTGGAAGGGACAGGGTTGTCTGTTTAATAATCTTGTCACCGGAGATCAAAAATGAAGTTTCAACGATGCTCCGTTTGTACGCCCACCGCGCCTTGTTTAGCCCGTAAATTAAAATCCAGCTCAATTCCAACGAGACGAACGTAAGCCCCGCTGCGAGACCCGTAAGGTACGGTGGTAGTCGTTTTTCAACTGTAGATATGTGCAATAGAGCGTGTTTACTGACGTATCCTTTTTTACTCGGGGCGTTACTTATCCTAACAATTAATTGATGACGATAATTGATAGGTGTGACACAAAGGGCCCCTTATAACGGCAATTAGGGTTTGATCAAGATAGTGGTCAAGGTGCGAAATAAAAGGGTCGTGGCTTATTTCTTCTGGACATTGAGGGTTGCCCAATAGTTTTCAAGTCATTTTTATGACAAATAAATGTGAAAAAACCCGACTTTAATGTGAAAAACCATTTTAAAAGCACCAAAACAACTTTCGCTGCGAGACCTTCTGCAAGAAATTGGTGCTGCGCCTTTAAAAACTACCATCACTGGCCTTTGTCAATTTTCGCGATTTTCGTTGAAATTTTCGGTTTTTTCAGATGTTTTCGCGACAAATTCAAAACTTTGACCTACTTAAACGGCACATCATCGCGGGAATTGATGTTGTCCGACGTGTATTCCATCGCCTTCAACGCCACTCGCGACACCTCCTCGTTGTTGCCAAACGATTCTGAAAACCGAAAATAGGTAGGCCAAGTAACTTAAGAAGAATCGAAACTCACTAATAACGATATGACTTGGATATGGATGAACATTGGTAAAATTGAGCACGGCGAAGAGCACCGAGAGCATCAAAGAAGTGTTGCTTCTTCTTCGTCTCCTGAAGAAGAAAGAGAAGGAAAGCAGCGACGTCGCCATTCTTGACGCCTTCTGAATTGAATACAAGAATTTCTGTGTGGGATGGACGGAGAAGCAAAGGGGGGGTGGCTTCGAAATTCGAGATGTACCCCCCTTTATCCCATTTTTGAGGCAAGAAGGCGGCGAAAATTCAATTAGGGGGGGGGGGGATAAGGAGGGGATTAAGGGGGGTGGAGAAGAGGAGGAAAGAAGGAAGGAAGTACGGAGAAATTGGAAGGAACCGACTAGTGGAAGGGGGGTCGAAAGGAGAAGAAGAGGAAGAGCAGCCAAGTGTGTAAAAGGGGGGCCTCCGATGGAAAATGGAGAGGAAGGAGGAGGAGCGCCTAAATTGCATTTCAGACTCACCTCATGGCGGCACTGAGAGAGAGAGAGTGCGGAGAATGGAGAGACGCAGAGAGAGGAGAGACAATCAACGTCCTTCTCCTTCTGTCGCCCCCCTTTTCGGGAGTGTGTGCTTGCTCGCGGAGCACATCTTCATTTTCACTCCTCGCTTCCCTTTTGCCCCGGTCAAGAGGGGGAATAAGGAAGGGACGTTTTGGGTGTGAAGTGGTGCTACTTTTGACTTAACTGTATGTACTAGAGATGTCCCCCCCCCCCAGTTTGAGTTTCAGAGCTTCATATCTTGAAAACTGGAAGAGGTAGGGAAAAGTTGTCAACTACTGAAATGTTCCTTACATTGTCAGCTATATTTTGGTAGTTGACAACTTTTTTCTAGCTCTTCTAGTTTTCCAGATATAAGGGATAAAAGCTGAAATCTGAAAACACAGCCATTTGTGCTCATCGATTTTTTATTTGTTTTTCAATATGATTTCTTATTTTTCTTCGACAAACGCGAATTTTGGTAAAAAATGGAACAAAAAATTCAAATTCCGCTCGACCGGATTACGGTAACACCTGTTTTAAGTGTGTCGCCGCGCGGTGAGACCCTTTTTTTAACGTTTTTTTCTTTTAAAAATTTAAAAAATGAAGAGAAAATAGTCTGAAAGGCAAAACATAGGCCACGCCCACTTTACTGTTTTGTCACAGGCTTAGATTTTTTAAAAATTGGTTTTTTTTTGAAAATGGCCGAACTTTTCCTGTTGTTGACATTTCTAGGCCACCCCAAAAATGAATAAAATTTCCGAATTTTTAGTCGATCCGAAGGGGAGAAACAGGAAATAAAATGAAAATTCAAAATTTATGCAAAAAAAAAACATGCTTTGTTTTTTTTTTAATTTTGAAAAATAAATATAAAAGTAAAAGAAAGCTTGAAGTTGAGAAGCTCAAAAAAAAGGTTTAAAAAATTTTAAAAAATGGGAAATTTGGGAAAAAATGATACGGAAAGAAGCGTTGAAAACCTGAAAATTATCACAATTTTTTTTTAAAGTTTTTCGAAAAAATTAGATTTTTTGTAGATCAAAGATCAATGATCAATGATCAAAGATCACAGATCAATAATCACTGATCAAAGACCAAAGATCAAAGATGTTGTTTCGAGTGTTCGATGAGAGCGAATCCATCGTCGGTTTTCTGGAACAAAACCAAACATTGATGTCACGTGACACATGTCACGCATTACCTCTCCACAAATGGGACACACAAAGTTGTAGACGTTGGTGAAATCGTCGTCGCGCTTAAAGTCGGAGGACTGATTCGGCGACTCGGGCTTCTTCATGTGGTATGCACAATGAGCATGAATCTGAGCATCGGATCGAAGGCTCTGCCGACACACCGGACAGTGATGGGCGTGGTCTTTGGCGTGACGGAGGCAGTGCTCAACGAAACTGGAAGTATCGATTGATTATCGTCTGATTGTATCGATTGATTATCGATTGATTATCGATTGATTTCATCATCGATCAATTGATCCTACCTGGAATCCGAGTCGATTCTCTCGTGACAATCGGCGCAGCGGTCCGCGTAGCGCACTTTACAGTGACGCTGCAGTCGGTGCTCGTCGAGCCCGTCCTCCCCGAAAACCGTCTCGTCGCACACGGAGCACTGCAGAGCACGCGGCTTCAGTGGTTTCGGCGACGGCGTCGTTGACGGCTTCGAGAGTAGTGTTGGCGGGTAGATCGACTCTCTGCAAAGGTTTTTCTCTTCCGTATCTTGAAAACTGGAAGAGCGGGGGAAAAGTTGTCAACTAACGGAGTGTAGATGACAAAATAAGGAACAGTTGGATAGTTGACAACTTTTTTCCAGCTCCGCTAGTTTTCAAGATATAACCCATCAAAAGATCGAATCTCGGGTGCCGCACCGAGATAAACGTGTGACGTCAGAAACTACGCTCTATTGCTAATTGGGCCGAATGAACAGCCTTTGAATTTCCAACGATGCTCCGTTTTAAATGATAAAACCTATAGTGTAGGCGGGGCCAAATAGTGAAATGGCTCGTTCGTTCAAAAAGTATTCACTCGGCTCGAGTACCGATAACCGAGTACTTCTTATCATAGTTGCAAGAGAGGGCTGGTCCTCTAGCTTAGAGGGCGTGGGAACCTCAGTCCGGCCCTGGCCAGGGCCAGGGCCAGGGCCAGGGCCAGGGCCAGGGCCAGGGCCAGGGCCAGGGCCAGGGCCAGGGCCAGGGCCAGGGCCAGGGCCAGGGCCAGGGCCAGGGCCAGGGCCAGGGCCAGGGCCAGGGCCAAAGTCGGATTGCTTCTAGCTTCCAAGATATGACCTTTCAAAAGTGCAAAGCCAGCCCCCCCCCCCTCTCCCGTGGGACGGAGCCCTTCTTCTAGACGACGTAGACGATGACAACGCCCCCTTTCGAAACTCACTGATCATGCGCCATCTGCACGTGGCTCACAAGGCTCGCCTGTCCGGCGAACGCCGATCCGCACACGGCGCATCCGAACATGACAATCTGTCGCGAATGGGCCTTCGCGTGCTCTTTGAACACTTTGTCGGTGTCGGCGACGAAGTCACACTGGGCGCACACGTACTTTCGTTTGACGTGCGTCTCCCAGAAGTGGTGGGCGAGACTCGAGCCGCTGGCGAAGATCGACTCGCATTCGGTGCACACGAACTGTGTCAACTGCATCTGCACGTGCTGAATCGTGATGTGCTCGATTTGTGACTGAAATTCGAGCAGTTTCAGACAGTTTCAGCCATTCCTCTATTCTCTACCTTCTTGTCTCGAAACACGACGCCGACAGGGCACACGGGACAGTAGTAGTGGGCCTGTGTGAGGGCGGAGCTGGAGCCGGAGCCGGAGCCAATGTGCGATCTCATGTGAGCCGCGAACTGGGCGAACGTCTCGAAAGTGTCCTCGCACTGTTGACACGCGACACGTGGTTGTTGCACTGGCGTGTTGTTGCTCGCTGAGCAGGAGGAGCTGGCTCCAGGAGCCCCACCAGCAGGAGCCACCGGTGATGGCTGCAAATCGAAGAGAAGCGATGCGTTGACGTCGTCCATTAATGAGGTCTCGGAAGGCAATAACACCCCGCAGCAGTGAGAAGGGGTGGGAGTCTAAAAGGGGGCGGAGCCTGAGCTCTCTCTCTCTCTCTCTCTCACTCACCTTTCTCGAGGGAACGTGCTCGCTGAGCGTGTGCGATTGAAGGTGCGATATCGATTGGCAGACGGTGTCGCAGAGCTCGCACTTGAGCTCACTCTTCTTCTGCTTCTTCTTGAGCGGCGACGTCGAGGAGACGTCGTGATGGTTCTCCTCCTCGTCTTCCTCTTCCTCTTCTTCCTCGACGTCTTCTTCCTCCTTGATCACTTCTAGTCGGGGCCTGAATCCAAGAATCCTTAAGGGGGGCCGACAAGCAGATGCCAAACCTTTTCATAATGTCAGAGAGATCCTCCTTCGAAAGAAAGGGGGTCGCGAATGGAAAATACGAGGGAATAAGCGGTACGACGGGTCGCGGGAGGAGCGAGAAGAAGAAGAAGAAGAAGACGTGAAAGTGGGGGAAAGGGGCGGGTGGGTGCTCCGCGGGGAGAGCGGCAGAGACGGAGCAGCCCCCGGCTCTTTCGTGTGTGTGTGTGCTCACACGGCTCCCCCTCCTCCCGGATTCCCGGGGGAGCTCCGTTGATTAGAAGCCATTGCGACCGGTCTCCGGGGAGTCGTGTCCGAGAAGAATCGAGAAGGGAAGGAGAAGAGGGAAACGAAGAGAGAGATAGAAGGGGGGGGGGGTCCCAACTACCTACTGTGTTTTCAGACGATCTATGCGGTTTTTGTGGGTCTGGAAATGAAATTTGACGTGGCTTTCAGCAAAATTGCACGGAATTCCGTCTTCCGACTTCCACCAACCTCTGATTTTCAGCGTTTTCAGGCCTTCCAGCATGTCTTTATGGACTGACCCAAGTGAAAAAAGTGGCACTAAAATGCAGCGAAAAAGCTTTTTTTTAAGTGCAAAAAAATGCAGTGTGATTTTCTCGGCCACGGGGCAGCAGTTTGGCCATTTCGCTGTGTAGTCCACACGGACAAGAGCGTGTAGTCCACACGGACAAGAGTTTTTTTTCGATTTAGAGCTATTTTTGTTGTTTTTCGTGTTTCCGATTCTGGCGATTCCGACTTCTGTCTTTCAAATTACCACTTCCGTGCAGCTCTGATCTATTTTCAGCGCCTCCATCCATCTGCACGACGACTTCTTTCCTTCCTTCTTTTCTTCCAGTCGCCGCGAGAATTCAACTCTTCCACACTTTTAATTAAGAAGTCGTCCCACACACACGCACAGACATCAGCATTTTTCAATTTCGACGCCAACCAACCCCCAACCAATTCCCCTGGTGATGAAATTTCTCTCCCTCCCCCTTCTTCTAGTTATAGCCGTCTTCCTCCATTTACAGCCTGAAATTGAACGAGATGAGAGAAGAGCGAGAAAGTCAAACGGAAGGGGGGGGGGGGGTCTAGAAGCAGATGGGACCCTTTTCCACAAGTACCCCCCTGGGGGGGGGGGGGTCCAGCGAAGGGAACAGATGCCGTCTTCTTCCACCCGAATCGCTGAATCGAATAGTATCACGTCTGCAATTATAAAATGAATTGAATAAATTTGGAAAATCTATTGTTGTTTTTTTCGGGAGGAAACCTGAGATTTTTCGCGCGCTCCAAAAATTGGGGGCGTGGCCTATTGCAAGTGCCGCACGGTTGGAACTGCGCCCATTGCGTTTTTTGAATTTTCACGTGGGGCGGCCAATCAGCGCGCGTGACTCCGCCTCAGAAACGCGCTGATTGGCGTGATGACAATTCCAAAAGTGGGCGGAGTTTCAACCGTACGGCACTTGCACATGGGCCACGCCCCCAATTTCGGAGCGCGCAAAAAATTGCAGGGTTCCTCCCGAAAAAAACGACAATAAATATTTGAACGAAAAAAATGAAAGAGATGATGAAATTGCGCTCCATCGCACTTGGCGCCAAATTTGAATTTTTATCGATTTTTAAATGTGTTTTTTTGGGATTTTCACATTTGAAATTTTTTATTTTGTAATTTTCTCCTTTTTTTTTGCTTTTTTGCTAAGTAGGGTAACGTTTTCAGAAAATTTCAGACTAAAAATATTTTTTATGCTGTAATTATTTTTTTTTTTTGCAAATCTGAGCGACAACAAAACATTTTTTTTTTTTAAATTTGAAATTTACTTATTTTTTGATTGGCGAAATAATAAAATACATGAATGAATATTTATTAATAAAAAAATATTGACAAGTTTATAAAATCTTTTTGAAAAAAAAATGAAAAAAATAAACAAAAAAACAAAAAAACTTGAAATTCCTCAAATTTCCGCAATTTTCCAACACAAAAAAATTCCATTTTTTATCGCTTTTTCCCTCGATTTCCCCGCTCTTTTCTCTTTTTTACCACCGTCAAATCGCAAAAAATCGCACAAAAAAATTTTTTTTCGAAAATTCTTTTTTTCAATTTTTTTGAAACTCAAAAAAACTGAATATAAGGCGAAAAAACATTCAAAGTAAACATTTTTAGTTAAATAGGTTTTCACAGTTTTTCAAACCGGATTAACAAAGAGAGGGGCCCTAAGTCTTATGTAGAAAAATAAGGAGAAGAAGTATCGAATTTCCATAAATACTCTCTCTCTCTCTCTCTCTCTTCTCGTTTTTTCTAACCGAATTTCCGGGAAAATGAAGAAGGGAAACGACGAAGAAGGGAAGGAAAGGGGGGTCGAACAGTGTCGTTTTTCGTTTCTTCTTCTTCTTCTCTTTCTCTGCGTCTCCTTCCTCTCTCTCTCTCTCTATGGGGGGACAGATAATAGAGAGGGGGGAGCCGTCTTTCCGCTCCTCCTCCTCCTCCTCCTTATTTTCCTAAGATTTGCATGCCGCCCGTCGTCGGCTTTTCCTTTTCCTTTTCCTCCTCTTCTTCTTCTTTTGCTCCTCCTAACAAGCTCTCTCTCCGTTTCTCCCCCATGAAATCGGAAGTGCGCTCTAATGAGAAGTCTTCTCTCCCTCCCGATCTCTATGTAGATATATTTAGAGCCCGCGCGCCAAACATGATAGATCAAAAATGTAATAATTTTTGGATGTTGAAAATGATCCGAAAATTGCATGTTTTCCAATTTTCCAAATTTTTGCGAAAAGTTCAAAATCGTCAGAAATTTGTTTTTCGAAACGCTCCCCCTTTTCAAAGTACATCAGACTAGATTGTATTTTCGGGTCCGGCTGAAATTAGAGTTAGTAAGACTGAAAATCGAAATGGAACCGGGTGGCCTAGAAATCCAACTAGACGGTCTAGAAACCTTACTAGTTAGTTGGCCTAGGAACTATACTTGATGGCCTAGAAATCCTACTTCCTAGTGGACCTAGAAATTGAGCCATAGAACTAGATGGCCTAGAAACCCAAATACTTAACCTTGAAAACAGAACGAGATGGCCGAGAAAGCGTGGCCTAGGAATCCAACTAGCTAGCCTAGAATTCTAGCTCACTGGCCTGAGAAGGTCGATTAGCTTCTGGCCTAGAAATCCAACCTCGTTTCCCCTTTCCCCAAAATCACAACTGCCCCAGCGAGCTAGCTGAATACTAGATGGCCTAGAAATCCAAATCCCCGCCCCTTTTGCTATATCATATCAGAACCTTTTTCTTTTCATTATCAGATACATTGTAAACCCCCCCCCCCCTTTTTGGAATTCCAACTAGATGGCCTGGAAATTCAACTATACAGGCTGAAAACCCAGAGCTAGATGACCTAGAAACTGAACTAGACGGCCTAGAAATGCTATTCACCAGTTGCCCCCCCCCCCCCACACACCGCCGCCTAACTAGCAAGGGGGGGGGGGGGGGCTGGCCACCCAAAGAGGTGTCAAAGTTAGGTACGGGGGGTGGGGAAGAGGGGAGCCGGGCCGTGCCTGCTTCCTCCTCGTCGCTCCCCCTCTCCTTCTTCTTCCTTCTCCCCCCCGTCTCTCTCTCTCTTTCTCGCATGTGTGCCCCCCCCCCCCTTTAGATCCATGTGTCAGTGCCACTTGCAATTACGTGTGTCCCCCCCTTCTCCCTCTCCTTCTGTGCTCCTGCTCCCGCATGCTGACGTCTTCTTCTTCTCCTTCTTCTTCTTTTCCGTCGTCGAGGTGGCGACGGCGAAAAACGACGAAAACTTGTGAATATTTCAAGACGAACCCCCTTATCCTCTCCGCCTCGACGACAACACCTTCTTCTTCTCCTCTTCCACCCCCCAAACCAACCAGAAGCAGAAGACCAGAAGACGTTGTTGCAACAAAAGTGGAAAACCCCTACCTGTATGTGTGTGTGTGTGTCTGTTTCCATGTCGCACCCCCTTCCAGTCCTACCCATTTCTTGTATTTCAGAGCAAGAAATAAAGAGGGGACAGAGAGTCTCTCTCTCACACTGCCTGCTGCATCGCATCGATTTAGAGAGAGAGAGAGAGAAACCCCTCTCTCTCTCTCTCTCTCTTCTGGCCAGCACCCCCCTTCCAACACCACGAGAAGAGAGGGAATGTCTGCGTCTCTCATTTCTCCACACTCTCTCTCTCTCTCTCTATCTTCTCCTTCTCGCCGACTCTCTCACACCACACCCCACTTCAGTTCCTTTTTCCTTCTTTTGCCACCTCTTTTCCTCCCCTTTTCCTGCTCTACTGCTCTGCTGCTTGGCGGCTCGGCGAGCCCAGCCGAGCCGCCGCCTCCTTCGAGACACACACCCGAGAGGAGAGAAGACGTCGACGTCTTCTAGTTCTTCCCCCTCCCCCTCCTCTTCAAAGAAGCTAACTCGATTAACACCGCGACTCTCTCTCTCTCTCTCTCTTTCTGAAGAAAAGAGCAAATGATGCTCCCCCCTCTCGAAACACACGTCTTCAGCTTCAGAAGACGTTGTGCGTTGTCTTCTCACAAATAGTTAAGACGTCGGTCGCCGCGGGCGACAATTCGAGTCGCACACCCCCGCAGCAGCAGCCAGCAGCACCAGCTCAACGTCTTCTTCTTCTCTTCTTCTCCAGAAGACGTGCTCAGAAGCACATCATCATCATCATCAAACTTCTTCTATTCTTTAAAAATGCACACACAAATCCGCCACTTCCACATCACCGCCTTCCACATCTTTTTCATTTCATCTCATGATCAATGTGGTATGCAAATGCGCTCCACCGCAATCGCAATCGCTCGCTCAGCAAGTGCGCTCTAGTGTACATTAGCGCACAATCTGCTTTTTGCCTTTTCATCAGTAATCCAGAGAGATATCTTGTGTGTATGCCCCCCCCTTATCTCTCGTGTGTTGATCATTTATCAGAGCCCCCCCCCCCCCTCCCACTTTCCATGGCTGACTGTGTTGTGTGTGTGTGTTTAACACAAACACCCCCCCCCCCCTTTACCAATCGTTTTTTGTTTCTTCTTCTCCTCCTCTTTTCTTCTTTTGCCGCCTATTCACTCTTTTAGTAAGTCGGTCACATAATTGCTCTCTCCCTCGCCTTTTTTTTCTTTTCTCCCCCCCCTCCCCCATTTTCCGATTTTTTCTCAATTTTCATGTTTTTCTCGTCAATCTCCTCCTTTTCTGATCAAATCTCATCATTTTTTCGCAATTTCCGTCGATTTTGACCGTAAAAAACGAAATTAATTGCCTTGTCCGTGTGGACTACACAAGTGCATGGCCGAACTTTCTCCACGGCCCCGACCAGGCGGCAATGCAATTTTTTGCGTTTTCTTGTGTTTTTTCGCTGTTTTTAGGGTATTTTTTGTTGAGTTTCAATCGATTTTTAGCGGTTTTCATTTTACTATTAGTGGGGCGATTTCGACATCAAACTACAAACTACAAACGGGCTACAAACTACAAACTTGAAATTTCTAAAAAACGGCGATTGGGTGGGTAAAAGGGGGGAGAAAATGGCGGCTCAATCAATTTTTATGTGACACGCACACCTCACGGAAAGGAAAACCCGAAAGCGAAAGCGAAAGCGCGTTTTATGGGATTTGTGTGCGCCGAAAGTTTTTTCTCCTCTTTTTACTTTTGGAGAAGGGGGAAATTGAAAAAAAACCGAGAAATTCACCCCCCAGAATGATGCAAGTGCGCTCTATTGCACTTTCACGCCGTGTGTGCGATGGAGCGCGTTTGCATTATGCAACATTTGGACGATTAGAGGACCCTTCTCTTTACTTTAGTTGATTAGTTGAAAGTGCAGTAGAGCGCAATCGCAAACGTTCCATATGTCCCATCTGTCACGTGACACGTGACACACACATACCTTACCATACTCTAAAGGACTCCTGCACTATTTTGCCGTCATCTTTTGCACTTTTCAGTCCCCCCTTTTCATCATCTCCCCCCCCCCCCCCCCCTTTCCTTTCCTTTTGCCCGTCGCTTTCAATCCCGTCACGCCCCTCCTTCCGCCCGGCTCCCCGCTTGCTTTTTTCGGCGATTTTCCGGTCGACGTCTTCTTCTTCTTCGTATTCAGAATTCACTCAGAATACGACGAAGAAATAGAAGAAGTGGAGAAAACGAGGAGCCCCGGAAGAGAAGGAATGATTTCATCATCATCATTTGCCTAAAGGGGGGTCGACATGGGAAGCTGTTTCGCGCATAACTCCTTTCGGAAAAGAGCAATTCGGTCAGGTTACCCTGTCAATTGAAAGCTCTCACGATTTCCCGTCGAATGGTCATAGTCACTATTGCTCAATTCGCTCGGCCTATTCACAAAACGCGATTATTATTCTTCTCCTATATTTTCGACGGATTTGGAGAAAGACGAAAACAAGAAATCGAATCACACACACATACACACCTCCACCTCGCAATTCATGTAAATTTTCCCACTTCCCTCTCTCTCCCCCCTTTACGAATCGGAATTCTCACATTTCTCAATAGAGCGCACTTGCATTTTCCCATTTTCCCAGTACAACGTTATAGAGATGAGAATGGAAACGCGCTCTATTGTTCACTATCATCACAAATGGGTCTCAATGGAGCAGATTTGCATCATCCAGCGAGCTCGCGCGAAGATTCTCAATAGAGCGCACTTGCGTCATTTTGCGACGGGGCACACACCTGTACACATGTTTTCTTCGTCTTTTTTTTGTTTTTCCCTCTCTCTATACTACATCTAATCACACAGACACCACAAAATCTCCTCCCCCCCCCCCCCCCCCCCCCCCCCCCCATTTTTTTTCTCAATTTTTCTTTTTTTTTCTCTCCCGACACGATTTTTGATATGATAATAACAAAGACGACGAAAAAAAAAATGGATGAATGGATACGAAAATAACTGAAAATATGGATGTTATAGAGAAATTATTATTATTTTTTGATAATTATTTTTATTTTTATATGATATGCAAGGGAAAAAATTAAAAAGGAAAAAATAAAAATAATTTTTTTTTTTTGAAAATTTTTGCCATTTCAATTTTATTTTCAATGCTAGAAAGAAAAATTGAAAACCAAAAAAAAGGCAATTTTCAAAAAAAAAAAATTAGTTTTGATATTTTTTCTTGTCCAATTTTGCACATCTTCAGTAAATTCTGGAATGAAAAAATAAAAATCAATCAATTATAAAAATCCCTGTTCTCTGAAAATTTGAAAAAAAATCATTGCTGAAATTTTTTTTAACTTGAATTTTTGGAAAAATACATTTTTTCAAATTAAATTTTTAAAAAATTTCAGAGAACTGGGTTTTCAAAATAAATTTATTGATTATTATTTTTTCATGTACGCAATTAAAATTTTTTTTTTTTTAAATTCACTGAAAATGTGCAAAATTGAACGAGAAATTTAAAAAAAAAACACAACTTTTCAAAAAAAAATTTTTTTTCAAATTTTGTTAATTTAATTTCTAAGCAAATATGAACGTTTTTGAATAAATCTTTTGAAAATTGAAAAAAAAAAGTTTTTTGTATAAATTTTCCTTTCCCTCCCCCTTCCCAAATCCAAATCGGTTCCCCGTCCCTCTCTAAAAACGGGGTGGGGGCCAGCCAGCAGCAAAAAAAAAAACGAGAATTTATTTTCGCTCTCTCTCTCTCTCTCTCTCTCTCTCTCTCTTCACCCATCCTAACTCAATTTCGCCCCCCCCCCCCCTCTCGACGTGTGCTCGCGGCCCGGGGCTCCGCACGAGCCGCCGACGAGGGTCACTACTCTCACTTCTTCTTCTCCTTCTTATTCTACCCCTCTCTCTCTCGCGTTTTTTCCGTGTTGAATCCCCCCCTTTCCATTTTTTATTGTTGTTGTTGTTCACTCTTCTCTCTCTCTCTCTCTTTCTCTCTCTTGACGGCTTCTAGTTTTTTCCTTTTTTTCAAGTATCTTTTATTCTACTTGCAGAAGACGTCCCTCTCGCTTCTAGCCACACCTTCTTCTTCTCATTCCTTTTCTTCTCAACATCGTCATCATCATCAATAAAACAGTCGAAAATGGCCGATCTGGAAGCGGTGCTCGCCGACGTCAGCTATCTGATGGCGATGGAGAAGAGCCGAAGTCAGCCGGCGGCCAGAGCCAGCAAACGGATTGCGCTTCCAGATCCGAGGTGAGCAGACACACTTTCACGTCTTTTACGGGAGAATGTAGTCGTTAAAACGAAAACCAGAGGCTTTGAAGCGGCCGCTCAAGTTTGCCGAGTTTCAGACGGCATATCTTGAAAACTGGAAGAGCTGGAGAAAAGTTGTCAACTAACAAAATGATTCTCACTTTGTCAGCTACATTTCATTAGTTGACAACTTTCTTCTAGATCTTCTAGTTTTCAAGATAAGAGAGCTGGAAGCTGAAAGACCCGCCAGTTAAGGGGGACCGTTCTGAAAACGATTAGCCAAAATTGTTAACCCAGATTTGCCGATTTGGCTGAAAATGAAGACGTCTATCGTCTTTTTTGCCTCGAGACTTTCAGCCAATTCATCATCATCATTATTATTTTCAGTGTCCGAAGTATAATGCACAAATTTCTCGAGAAATCGGGCGAGCTGAAATTCGACAAGATCTTCAATCAGAAGCTCGGTTTTTTGCTTCTCAAAGATTTCGCTGAAAATGTGGCCGAAAACGCGTGTCCTCAAATCAAATTCTATGAAGCGGTAAGCGGGAGACTGGAGTTTCAGCCTCAAACTCTGGAGTTTCAGATAAAAGAGTACGAGAAGATGGAGACGCCGGACGAGCGGCTGACGAAGGCGCGCGAGATTTACGATCATCACATCATGGTCGAAATGTTGGCACACTCGCACGTGGGTTACTGTAGTCGGGAGGATTACGGTAGTCGGCGAGTTTCAGAACTACTCGAAAGAGTCACTTCAACACGTGCAGTACCATCTTCTGAAGCAGAACGTGCCGCCCGACCTCTTCGGCCGCTACGTCATTGAGATTTGCGATCAGCTCAAAGGCGACGTCTTCCAGAAGTTTCTCGAGAGCGAGAAGTTCACACGCTTCTGTCAGTGGAAGAATCTCGAGCTGAACATGCAGTTGACGATGAACGACTTCTCCGTCCATCGCATCATCGGACGCGGCGGGTTCGGCGAGGTGTACGGGTGTCGGAAGGCCGACACGGGCAAGATGTACGCGATGAAGTGTCTCGACAAGAAGCGCATCAAGATGAAGCAGGGCGAGACGTTGGCGTTGAACGAGCGCATCATGCTCTCGCTCGTCTCCACCGGACAGGACTGTCCGTTCATCGTGTGCATGACGTACGCGTTTCAGTCGCCCGACAAACTGTGCTTCATTCTCGACCTGATGAACGGCGGCGATTTGCACTATCACCTGTCGCAACACGGCGTGTTCAGCGAGCAGGAGATGCTCTTCTACGCGTCGGAAGTCATTCTTGGTCTCGAGCACATGCACAATCGGTTTGTGGTGTATCGCGACTTGAAGCCGGCCAACATTTTGCTCGACGAGAATGGGCACGTGAGAGTGTCCGATTTGGGACTGGCGTGCGACTATTCGAAGAAGAAACCACATGCTAGCGTGTAAGTGGTGGGGAAGGGCAGACCCTGTATATGGGATCCTGGATTGCCAGGGATAGTAATCCCGATTAATCTTCGTAGAAGTATCAAGTTTCAAGTATCCTATTCGGAGGCTAGGTGAATCTGGGGGGACTTGGACTCGTGGCCGATTGAACTACCGACCCTTAGTTAGCGAACCCAAATTAGTAGACCCCTTCCAAACCTGTGCGTTTTCAGCGGAACACACGGCTACATGGCCCCAGAAGTGCTCGCGAAGGGCGTCGCCTACGACTCGTCGGCCGACTGGTTCTCGCTCGGTTGCATGCTCTACAAACTGCTCAAAGGGCACTCGCCGTTCCGTCAGCACAAGAGCAAAGACAAGAACGAGATCGACAAGATGACACTGACACAGGACATCGAGCTGCCCAACGAGAATCTGTCGAAAGACTGTCGTGACCTTCTCGAGGGCCTTCTGAAGCGCGACGTGCCGGACCGATTGGGGTGTCGAGGCGGCGGGCCGACGGAGGTGAAGAGCCATCCGTTCTTCAAGGAGGTCGACTGGCAGACGGTCTACCTCCGTCGCATGACGCCTCCGCTGATCCCACCGCGCGGTGAGGTCAACGCCGCCGACGCCTTCGACATTGGCAACTTTGACGACGACGAGGTGAAGGGTGTGAAGCTGAACGACGGCGACTCGGACCTCTACAAGAACTTCAACATCGTCATCTCGGAGCGGTGGCAGAACGAGGTGGCCGAGACGATTTTCGAGGTCGTCAACCAGGACGCCGATAAGGCGGAGAACAAGAAGCGCTCGAAACAGAAGATCAAGGTGGCCGTCGAGGAGAAGGACTCGGACGTCATCGTGCACGGCTACATCAAAAAACTCGGCGGTCCGTTCACCTCGGCGTGGCAGACGAAATACGGAAAACTCTATCCGTCCCGTCTCGAACTCTACCCGGAATCGCTCACTGCCAAACCAGAGGTATCACATCGGGAAGAGGGTCATTCTCAAACTACATCACATCCGTTTTCAGCTAGTGTTCATGGATCAAATCGAGGATGTGTGCGTCGAATTGCAGACAACAAAGGGCGAAAACGCGATTGTCGTGAAGCTGAGAGATGGATTCAAAGAGCCCAAGATCTGTCTGACCAACTCGGTACGTCTTCTGGAGGGAAGGGCAGACAGAAGTCTGGGTTTTTTGATGAAAATACGATAAAAATGATAAAACTATCAAGAAAAAGGCGTAAAAACGAATGATAACGCTTTTGAAATACAACTGAATCGGTTTTTGCAAGAATTTCGCAGATTTGCTGTTCGAAATTAGATTGGCTTTTGAAAATCGATTTTTACATCAATTTTCCACAAAACATAGCTGAAATTGTGACGAGAAACTGTGATTTCTCGGAAAAAAACGCGAAAAAACCGGATTTTCGCCGGCCAAAATAATTAATTTCGAACTAACTCTGCAAGCACGCTCCATTGCAAAGCGCGCCAAATTCAAAACGAGTATCATCATTTTGCAGGACGAAATCTCGCTGAAAGAATGGCACACGTCGCTGCGAACGGCGCACAAAGTGTCGTGCGAGCTGCTGCAACGGATGGGCCGAAAGGCGATCAAAATCTACGGCGTCAACCACGATCCGATGCTTTCAGAGACCGAACGGCCCGCGTCGGTCACGCGCGCCTTCCTGAATCGCGCCAGCAGCGTCGATTCGGGCGTTTGAGCATTTTTCTTTAAAAGGAGGTGAAAGTGAAAGTGTAACGTCAGCAAATACGCTCTATTGATAACTCGGGCAAAATGTACAGAAAGTGAGTTTGCAACGATGCTCCGTTTTTAACGATGCAACCGCGCACTGTTTATCGCCTGTAAATCGAAATCCAGCTCATTTCATTTAAAAAAAATGAAAAGAGTGCGTAAATCTACACCACGCCGGTGTGCAATAGAGCGCACTTGCTGACGTTTAACATTTTTTACATACCCTTTTTTTCGGTTTTTTCCTATTTCAAAAAAAATCCACCCAACTTTCCATGATGCCTACGGTATTTTGTAATGTGATCTGACACTTTATCCTGTAGAAAAAAATTTTCAAAAAAATTTTCAAAAAAAAATTTTTTTTTTCGAATTTTTTTTTGAATTTTTTTTTTCCAACTGTAAATTAAAATTCCACATCTTCACATATTCCTTTGAATTTACGTGTCGTTTTTTTTTCGTTTTTCCCAAAAATTTCCATTTTTTTCTCTTAAAATTCAAAAAAATTGATATCTTGCCTTTTGTCAACTTTTCTCTTCCTAAACGAAAAAAATGAATTTAATTTGAAATTTAGAAAAAAATTAAACCAAACTAGTAGAAAAATCAGAATAGATCCTATGAAATTGTAAAAAAAAATTAATTAGAAATCCATTTTTTCTGTAATTTAATTTAAATATTCCTCATTTTTAAACGATCGATATCACTTCAGACTGTGTTTTTTTTTTTCTTTATTTTTGTGGAAATTTGTAATTTTTTTTGAAATTTTTATTTTCGAAACCTCTGAATCCTCCCCCTTTCCCCAGTTTTCTTGTCCACTCAATGTCAGTTAATTTCAAATTTGGAAAATTAAATTTAAATTCCAATTATTTATTTATTTATTTTATTTTTACTGGAATTAAATGAAATGTGTGTATTTTTAGTCAATACGAATAAATGTGACTGAAGAAAAAAAAAAATTTTTTTTTGAATTTTTTATTTTTTTTTTTGCTGGAAAATATATGAAAAGGACAAGAAAAATGACATTAATTTTAAAAAAAGAACATTGAAAACGAAGAAAAATTAAAATTTAAATGGGAAACGGGGGATCATGACAACTGGAGATAGGAAAAAAAACGAAGAGAAACTAGAAAATGGTTATCGGCAAAAAAGGGGCGGGGCTTAATGGTGGAAGTGGTAGATGGACAAGAAAGGGGCGGGGCTTAATGGGGCCCTTTTGGAAATGAACGTAGAAAGTGAATAAGGGAGGATCGAAAAGAAAAGGGGCGGGGCTTAGTAGGGATCTTTGGGAAAGGAACATGGAAATAGAAAATGAGTAAGGGAGGATGTATTGAAAGGGGCGGGGCTTATTGGTAGAGTCGAAAAACAGGGAGAAGCTCAGTTGCTCGGATCGAATACCTTAGCTGCTCGGCGAGCTCTCGTCGACATCCTTCTTGGCTCCGACGGCTCCCCGGCGAGCTCCTTTCGCACCTTCATCGACGTTCTTCTTGCCTTCAGAAGTTTCTTGCGGCTGGCTCCGGCTCCGACAGAGGAACGGCGTGGAGCCCAGTCCACTGGAGCCGAGACGGCTCTTCCTTTCGAGGTGGTTGGAGTGGACGCGGCTGGGGGCTCGTTCTCTTGTTCCACTTGCTCCGGCTCTTCTTGCTCCTCTTCCTGCTCCTGGCGCTCCCGCTCTTGTTGCTCCCGCCGCGCCCTGGCCGCTCTCTCGGCCTTTTCTGCCTTGAGATTCTGAAATAGATGAATAGTTGGTACAATTACCAAGATAGAAGGGTTACTTACCCTGAGCCTTCTCTGCTCGGCGGCCAGGAGCTTCCGGCCCCACGCCTCGCGGTCCGAGACCTGCTCGCACATTTCGAAGAACTTTCCCTGTTCTTCTTCGTCCTTTATGTGCTCGCTGACGATGGCGTGGAGCCCGTGCTTGTTGATGAGCTCGGTGGACGGGGCGGCGTGGATGATCAGCCGAAGGCCGTACAGAGCCACTTCCTGTGCGCCCTCCTTCAGCTTGTTTGCCCAGCGGCAGAGGGCGCAGCTGTTACCGTTCGACAGCAATTCGCAGCGGCGGGAAGACGAGGTGGACGCGAAAGACGACATAACTTTTGAGTTTTGTAAGAAGTTCTGAAATGAACAGAATGTTGGAGAAGGAACCGAGATGCTCAGGATTGACTGGCAGCGTTAGATGGAAGGATTAAGAAGGACAAAGGGATTTGACAGAAGGTACGAGTGAGACATGGGCAACGAAGAGCTGGAAGGTCGGCAGACAGAGAAGGAGGAGGGTCGGGAGGACAGGAGGTTCGGAGATGGAGCAGAGAGGACTGAATGACGATTAGATCCCGAAGAATTGGCTGGCAGCGACAGGGAGAAAAGGGGAGGGAAGAAGAAGAACAGAGGAGTTTCACAGAAGGTGTGAGTGTAGAAAGACTGTTGAACGGTACGAAGAGAAGGGTAGGGAACACAGGAGGTTCGGAGAGGCGAGCATGACAAGATGGCGAATGAATGCATGACAAGATGGAAGGAGGGTCTCTCCACAACAGTAATTGTGACCCTGCCCTTGGGAAAGAGCCTGACGTTCTGATGGGAAGTTTCTCACGAGAAAGACAGCTCGTCGCGAGGAAACAGACAACTGCAGGAGGATCGGGAGGACAGGAGGTTCCGGTGCAGAACAGGGTACTGAATGACAAGAAGACCTTCCTTTCAAGGCAACCTTGCTCCTCCTTCCGGGAAGGGGTGGTGCCGACTGCTTCCCACACGGGGGATCTTTGGGATCTCATGAGAAGATGCAAGAAAGTCATAGACCGCACACAGGAAGGCGGATTTCCAGTTGACACTAGCCAGGGATAAGTGAGCTTTGCTGATGGGGAAGAAGAAATGAACAGCTCACAAGTAAATTTTCGGAGTCAATATTTTTCTTGAGCAGAGACAAGACTATCTTGAATACAGAAGGAAAGTGAGATGAATGATGTGGAGGGAACAGTGTGAGGAGTGATACCGGGAAATAAACCATGGGAATGGGAAAGGACTGTAGGCGAGGGGTGGTGAGAAAAGGAGGGTTCGGAGGAGGGAACACAAGTGACTGAATGCTGGGAACATTGGAGGCCCTGCTCCTGGGAAGAGCCGCTGCCTAGGACTTCCCAGGAGAAGTTATCGAATTTTAAGGGCGCAAATCAACAAGATATTCCATTTCTGTCATACACAGTCAATGAAAAGTGGACCCGGGATTCATGATAAACGGATCCCCAACATGTATTCAAGCCAGAAACTGGAGTACGATAGACAAAATTACATGGAATACAACAAAGTAGGTATGTAGGAAGAGAAGAAAATATGGATCGTCTCGGACTGGAAGAGCACAGGAGGACAGAATGACGAGACGAGTAGCCGGGAAGTAGGCGTTGGGAAGCGACTGTAAGGACTTGGGGGGGTGGTGAGAGAAAAGAAGGAAGACCGAGAGGAGACGGAAGGTTCGGAGGGGCGATCGGAGGCGAATTAATGAATGAGGAAGGAGAGAAGGGGAGGGAGGGTCCCTCCACAACACTAATTGTGACCCTGCCCCTGGGAATGAGCAGGAACGTCTGATGGGAAGTTTCTCACGAGAAAGGTGGGTCGTCGGGAGGGAACAATCGACTGCACTGGCCCCACATTCCCACAAGAATCAGACTTCTCCCATAGGGAGCCTGCCATATTCAATAATGGATAGACGAGCTGAACAGAAGATGAAGGGAAGGGATCCCAAATAAGGTGCTCAAGACGGAATATGTAGGTAATCTATCGATAAGATATTGGAAGTGTTTGGGGAGAGAGATACATAATCAGAAGACGTCCCAATCGGTCACGTCGTCATATCTTATCCAACCTGCCTAGATACATTCACTCAATGACATTCAGGACAGGCGCCATCAACCGAAACAAAGAGAAATGACAGAAGGTGAGAGCGACTGACTGGAAGGAGGGGTGGACGGAAAGAAGGAAGAAGGGGGGAGCACAAATGACTGGCAGGAATGACGAGAAGAATGGAGGGAGGAGGACCCTCGACGTCGTCCACAATCGCTTCGGGACCCGCCTCCCTTTAACCGATTTGGCTGGCCCTGCTTCTGGGAAGGACCAGTGCCCTGAGATTTCCAAAAGGGGAGGGGGTCTTCCTGTAATCCGAACCAAAACGGCAGGACAATTGAGGAACCCTCTAATGGCGAAACGTTCGTAATTCGTTACAGAACGTCTCAGAAGGCCAGGGAAGGATCCAGAAGAGCAGACGGGTCCTTGAAGTGGAAAAGGTGAAGTGACCACTTGACCAGAAGCCTTAAACACTTCATCAACCACGTGTTGAGCTAGAAGAAACAAACGGTATTTGAGAATCATCCAAGTTTCAGAAGGAAACGTGGATTCCACGAGATACCTATGTATGAGCAAAAAGGACGGTTATGTGCCCCCCCCCCCCCCCCATTCAAAATATGCTAATGATAATGGTGTATGCCCTTCCAACTTCCAGCTCCAATTACCACGGTGGCACGACGTGGCATAATGACCTGATTGAGATTCGAGATAGTGTAATTGACACGTGGCTGTATATCAAGCAGCGAATCCATGTATACGTAGAAGGGACGAGCTGGAAATCGGAAATCCAGGCTAGATCAGGTGTAGATCTAATCTGTCTCTCTTCCTCCGTCGTTCAATGGAGCGCACTTGCATTACTACCATCACTTCTCCTCTTGTTTCTCCACACCTTCCAAACCAAACACACGGCTGTTCCCTTCTTTCAGACAACCGGAAAAATAGAAAAAGGAGCGCCAACTGACCGTCCTCCTCCACTGACGTCTTCTTCTTTTCCGACAAAACTCTCCAAAAAAGGAGAAGAAGAATGAGTTTGCTTTCGCCTTTTCTCGATTTTTCGGGCGTGTTTCTGTACAGTATGTGTAAATAAACATGAAAATATCCATCAAAAAGTGTGTGGGGGGAAGGGGGCGGAGCCCCAAAAACGAAGCCAAACGAAGCGAGAAATTGGACATTTTTGTGTCGCCCCGCGCAAACATTTCTCATTTTCGCCCCCCATTCGTCTGAAAATCGAGATTTCCCTTTCAAATTTACAGTTTTCGCGCCTATTTCAAATTGAAACTTTTTGCCAAAAAAAACAAGTGGTACAGTGGAGCGCACTTGCCACCCCTCATATTTTTACGTATTTCGTTGCAAGCACGAGTGGGGGGTTCTGTGCGATGATTTTGTGTTAGAGAAACCAACAAACCATTACTCACAACACACATAGTATGTGTTCCCGAGAACCGGGATGAAGAAGGCGAAGGGGTCAGTTTTGTTGACAGTGCGTGTCATGCCACTTCACACCACTCCACAGAATCACTCTCCAGGAATTGTTGTAGTAAAGTTGACATTGAGAGCTCGGCTCGCCGAGCATTTTTCCTGTCTGTGTGTTTTTTGTTGGAACTTTTCAAAACTTTCCTTTCAGAATGTCCTATTACGGTGGATACGGTAATTGTGGCGGTGGAATTCTGGGTTCGGTGCTCGGATTGGCGGGCGGCGGATACGGTGGTGCCGGTGGTTACGGTGGCTTCGGACGATGCGGCGCCGACAACATCTTCTATCGGTGGCGTTGCTGCGATTACAGCCCGTACGAGTGCTGCGTTCAACTGGAGACGTGGGTCGTGTGAGTTGCCCATCGTCACGTCTTCTCAGTCGTCTTCTGGCATGTTCCAGCGTCTTCCTCGTCATCTTCATCATCGGCTTCTTCATTTGTCTCTGCGCGTGTCTCGCTGGATGCGTTTGGTCGGCTCGAAATCGTCAATGATTGCCCTTTCCTTCAATTCTCTTCACTTCACAATCAAATCATTACAATAATAATAAGCCCAATAAAATAAAACCAATTATACATGACCAATTAAGACGATTCTTTGCTTCTTTTATTCCTTTCTTTGCGTTTGTCCCTCACTGGTACTGCTTCAGAAGCGGCACTGGCAGGTGTTTTCCGAAGAGAGCCGCGAAGAGGGCGGGACCGTATCCAGTGGCACGGTCTCCACTCTCGGCCGGCGCCGCAATGTCGAGATGCAGCCAACGGACGCCTTCTCCGAATCCGATGTGCGCTCCGATGAAGAGTCCCGCGATGGCCGACGGTGGTCCTTCCATCTTGCCGAGGTTCGAGTTGCGCATGTCGGCGATCGGCGACTTCAGGTCGGAGAAGAAGAGGTCCGGCGCGAAGAGCATCGGAGCCACGAGATCTCCCGACTGTTTGCCGGCCTTGATGATCTGCTGCTCGAGCTCCTCGTCGTTCGTCATCGCCGCCGCGTGGAGACGTCCGGAGAGCCACGCCTGCGCGCCGGTCAACGTCGCCATGTCGATGATCGTCGTCGCCTTCAGCGTCTCCTTGGCGTAGAACACACCGTCAGCCAGAATCAGTCGTCCCTCGGCGTCCGTGTTGTTGATCTCGACCGTTTTGCCGCTGAGCATCGTGATCACGTCATCTGGCTTGCTGAAAATTAAGATCGATGTGATTCGAATTCAGAAGACGTTGGTTACTTGGCAATCGGGCTGACGTGGTTCTCGACGATGCAGAGACACGCGTGGAGCGTCTGCTGGAAGCCGTTCTTCACCAGATATCCGAAAGTCTCGAGCATTCCGGCGGCACCGCCCATGTCCCTCTTCATGTCTGAAAACCGATCGATCTATCTCAACATCCATCCACCAACTCACTGGGCATTCCGGTCTTTCCCTTGATCTGCATGCCTCCGGTGTCGTAGACGACGCCTTTTCCGACAAGCGCAATGTGCTCGTCCGACTGTGGAACCTCATGCGAGAGCACCACGAACGCCGGCGGCGTCGGTCCCGCCTTTCCGACGTGGTAGATGCCGCCGAAGCCGGCGTTGAGCAGCTCTTCGCCGCGCAGCACACTGATCTTCGCGCCGACTTCTCTTCCCAGGGTGACAGCCTCCTCGACGAGCGCGTCAGTCGTCAGAATGTTGGCCGGCGTGTCAATGAGGCGAGCAGTCTCGCGGATCGACTCGCACAAATCCTCGAGGAACTTCGTGTCCTCATTGGCGACCTGAAAATGCTCTGTGCTCCAAAGTTCAAAGTTCCAAGTCTGCGCAATCACCCCACTTCCTCTCCACCCATTTTCATCACCCCGCGAAATTCTCCGCTTTCTTCTTATCAGTCAGGTGAAACAGCCGCTCAAAATGCTTCAGGAATGATGTAATCGCTTTTGGGTTTGCAGAAAACGCACATGGTGTCTGCTGTCTGTCAATTTTGCGCCGATTCTCCGGTGTCAGCGTGCGCTGATAAGCCGCGAAACGCGGCGAGGGGGAAAGATCAATAAATCAGAATCAAGCCGACCAACCTCGTCGCAGACGACGTCAATGTTGACTTGGAGCTCGCGGAGCCCGCTCGTCTTCAGCGAGAACTTGAAGAACGTGCGTGCGATGGCGGCGACGTGCGGCATGACGTCGGCGTAGTCGGCGTACAGCACGAAGTGCACATTCTTGACGTCTTCCGGAAACGACACACTTTTCAAGTCTCTGTACAGAGAGTGCGCGTTTGAAGGCGTGTTGTTGCGCGAGGCGGTGTCGGAGACCGAAATCAGATGAGCCAGCTCGAAATGGAGCGGAACTCGTCCAGATGCCGGGATTCTGGAGATCAGCTGGCTCCACGAGGCGGAATCTGAATGGAAAACCATCATTTTCCCACCTCATTTGCAAATCGATCACCTCTAACAAACTTCTGAGCCACTTCTTGAAGTTTTCCATCGAAGGAAGCGGCTTGAAGAGCGCTGCGCTTGCCGACAATCACCAGACTCGTCAGGCCTTCGCCGACGGCTTGGATCCCCTTCCGGACCGCGATTTGTGCCATTTTGGCACACAAATCTGAGAAAAAACCGATAAAACTAGAAACTTCGGCGAAAATCAGAGAGAAAAGATATGGAAATGGTGAAAAAATGATGATTTTTCATCGAAAAACGGAAAAGTCAGCAAAAATAGTAAGCGTTCTCATTGGAGCGCGTTTGCATTATCAGCTCCAGGGCGCCGGCGCCCAGAAAAGCTGACAAAAAATAAAATAAAAAACGTCGAGTAGTGCCCAAATAAAATGTTTTATCGTCTTCTTAGGTAGGAATAGAAAAAAAAAAAGAAGACAGGTGGAAGACAGAAAATGGGTGATAAGACCAGAAAAAGGTGGAGGGGAAGAGGAGAAGGGGGGCGGGCGATAACACAAAGAATATTATATTTTTATTTGACAAGCGATTCCTATTGAAAAGAGTTTGGAAAATATTATTCTAAAGCCGTTTGAGCATGAAAAATGCTTCGGGTGGGAAGAATGTGGGAGGAGGGGGTTTGCGGGAAAAGACTACTGTCAGAGCAGCAGAGGTCATTAGGGCTCTGCTCCACTGAGATCTTTCCCTCCTCTCTGGTCACGAGACCGAGAGAAGGAGACAGCAGGAGACTTTGACTCTCGACAAGAGAGGCGGAGCCTCCTGAACCACGGGGAGGTCAGTCAGGCTAGCGACGACTCACGGGATGGACGCCTCGCCTTGCCTCTCGATCTAAGCAAGGCTCGGCATCCATCTCCCCCCCTCAATAATCAGACTGCACCTTATTCACCTATTATATCCACCAATAAATCCTTATAAGTATCCGGAACATTCCTTGAAAGGCTTGATACAAACCGATAGGAAGCAGGGAGCCTATCACATGGAGGTCCCACCATTCCTCCGGATCTACTATTCGCTACTACTATCAACTACTAACCACCGATGCTACGACAACTACACCTGGAATCAACAACAAACTCGGTCGGTGAGCGATAGTGAGATCTGTCACTTCGCCTACATCAAGAAGTACGGATACTCGGGAGCTTCTGCCACCCTGTCATATGTAATTATCTGGCAGAAGTTTCCCAGGATTGCTGTTTATAAAGTTATGAAGTGGAACTTACCATGAGACTGCTGTGCCTTCTTTTCAGATCTCTCGTAAAATCTCTCTCTCTCTCTCGTAGGATCTCTCTCTCGAAAACTTGTAAAGATCTCATATTTACCACGAACCGTTCACTAACCCAAGAAACTCGTTCCCAACCCCACTGGACTCTGAGACGTTAGAACGCCCACTAACCAAGGCTGCCACCCAAGACACGTAGGCAATCGCGCAACGATAGACTCGAACGCGCATCGTGAAACCAAGAACGAAGAAGACCCAAGAACCAAGTTCATAGAGGAAGGGGATGGAATGATTCTGAGACTGAGTTCCGAGACGCATCCCCACGGGTGGTTCAGAGACACCAATAAGGATGCACAAGTAGGAACAAGAAGTCCTTGCTGTACTAACTGAAATGACGACGTTGGACAGTACGGGTTCTACACCGGAAATAGAACCCCCAGTCTCAGAAAACTACGCCGGGTACACCGGAAAGAAACGGTCGACAAGCGAGTAAAGTTCCATCACCCCCTACCGTAGTCCACACACGCAAGGAAGTAGATGAAGCGGAAGAATACAATCAACAAGGAGAAAAGGAATAGAGGAGACTCTCAGGAAGCCAGGCCACTCGGAGGAGTGAAGGTCTGCCTTATTCTGTCGACAGGAACGAACGATTTTTTTGGAGGTTCCTACCCTGAGAGTGGAGGCTGGAGAAGAAATCTCGCGGATGATACAGTTTGGCGCGGACTTGGGGGTATCAACATACCGCCTTGCCGCCCATTCGCGTGGCCCGGGATAGCGATAAGAGAAGAAATCTCGCGGATGATACAGTTTGGCGCGGACTTGCCGCCCATTCGCGTGGCCCGAGATGGATATAAGAAAAATAAGAGAAGAAGACTCGCGGATGATACAGTTTGGCGCGGACTTGGGGGTCTCGACATACCGCCTTGCCGCCCATTCGCGTGGCCCGAGATAGAGATAAGGAAATAAGAGAAACTAGAGGTATACCTGTTGCTGCTTGTTCTTCGAGGAGGGCCCGCCACGAAGGACTACGAAAAGCAGACAACCCATTCAAGAAGAAATAATTAACTCGCCCACCTCCTCTCCGCATAAGGATCGAGCCACTTACCCAGAAAGTGGAAACTCGTTAAAGAAGATAGAAATAGGACTACGGTAGAAACGGATGTCGTAACAACATCATTAATCACCAACCCACGCATTTTACATCGGACAAGCGACGCATTTTACACCGGACAAGAAGAAAACTCCTACGCACGAGTAGGGAGGCCAACCAGCACCGAGGCACGCTGCCGAAGGAAGAGATCAAGAAGAGTATTACACAAAAAAAAACGGCAACGGCCCACACAAACTCCGGGAAAGCGACGCGGAAAAACAGGAGTTGGAAAACGACACATGCGCAGAAATTCTCAGAAACGACCCCGGAAAACAACAGAAAGACGAGAAACAGATGCCCAATCGCAACAGGAAATGCCTGTTACAACGATAAAATCCGGGGGCGGCAAGAATTCGGAGAAGAAAGAGATGTAGGAAACAAGAGGCAAGGATGACACAACCCCGAGTGTAACAACTGCACATGAGTGTAAAAACTCAAGGGGCGGAGCATCGTGCCGAGTATAAAAGGGGCAGGGCAACAAGAGGAAAGCCATGACAACTCAAGCTTATTGTCACTTCAACCTCATGCCCTGAACACCCCTTACTTTCTGCGTTACAGAACTTGGATAAAGCGAAAAAGAAGAGTCACGCACTACCTCCACAGCTTGTCAAAGGAACTGAAGAAGTTCAAAGTGAGTTGGGACTAACGGGCAAGAGCCCCCGAAGAAAACATCCACTCACCTATCACCTTTAAGTCAAGCTGTGAAGGAAGCTGACACGCTGGACAAGACGGAAGAAACCTCCGAACGTCCAATCACGAGCCGCGAAAAGCGACTGATCAACAGGAACAAGAAGAAGGAAGCCAACGAGAAGCGAAGCGCCGAGGCAGAAGAAGGAAGTGAGTCCGAAGAGTACGAAGACCAACCGACCTCGAGGGAAGGATCACCAACCGAAGAGCCAAAGGAGCAGGAGGAGATCAGCCCCATCCCATCGCCAGCGAAGACACCAGAACTTCGGCTAGCGACACCAGTGCCGGCAACCCCAAAGGAGCCACCGACGAAGGCAGAGACTCCAACCAAGAAGGACAGTGAGTCTCCAGAGGAAAAGTTCTATTCGGCCAAGAAGACCACACCGAAGGGAAAGCCAATCAAGGTGGCCAGATCCTGGTCCACTTGGGGATACCTGAAAGGACTAATCCCCCCGAGACTACCCGTCCAGACGCCAGCACTGAAGCCGAAAACCCCCCAACGAGTCAACATGGAGGACGTGAAAAAGGAAGAAGAAGAACTGATTCCGACACGTCTGCAGTGGCGAGCAGGAACACCGAAGACCGAGCACGAAGACGCTCGGAACATCATGCGCACTCTCCAAGGACAGGTGCGGAAGTTCGGAGAAGGCAAGACCCCGGATCTCCATCGATGGCTGGAGGAATATGGTGACACCATGTTCCGAATGGGAGTGAAGCAAGCCATCGGAAATCGGCTACTTCCGCTCTTCCTCGAAGGAACCGCGAGGGCCCGGTACAACAACCTCAAGGACACCCAGACGTCCACATGGGCAGCGACGGTCGAGAACCTGACGAAGGCCTACTACGTCCCAGGAGACCGAGAGGTGGCGCAGGAGGAGTTGTCAGGACTCTGCCAAGGGCACCTCACCATCGCGGAATATGGCCGGAAACTGCGAACGCTCGGTGAGTTCGCTTACGAACAAATGGAAGAAGCCACACGAGAAGCTCTCATGGCGTCGCATTTCATGCACCACGCCAGAGCACCCCTGCGAAGGAAACTTCTGGGAATGGAAACGATTCCAAAAACGCTGGAAGAAATGATCAGAAAAGCGGAGCGGTTCCATCGAATCCAACAACTACGCGACCAGGAGGATCAGCAAGAACATGACCTCGTAGCGGCCATCGATCGTCTCAACATCGGACCACGAAACGAGGAAGAAGAGAAGAAGCCGCAAGAGCCATCAGCCCAACCGCAAGGATATGTCCGCCCGCCATACTACAACAATAGGAGATTCGACGGAGGACCAGGACGCGGAGAAGAGGGGCCACGGCGCGGCGACGGATGGTTCGGACGAGGACGAGGAGGATACCGCGGTCGCGGACCCTGGCAAGGAGGCAGACGCCAATGGAACCGGAACTGGAACCAAGGCCGTCGTGAGTATTACAACAGGGAGCAAGAGAGACAAGGAAGCGATGCTCGCAATCAACAGCCGCGAGACGCAGACAACCGCAACCAGCCAGAGGGGAGAGGATTCCAACAAGGAGTCAGGAACTTGATCGCGTATGCGTTCGCTGTCGTCCTACTCACCCTTCCAGCGGCAACCGGCACTCAAATCTGCGGCTTCCAAGAAGGAGGAAACATCTTCGAACCTCCCCAACTTCTCCCGTGTACGCCAACAACCTCGAAATTGCTAACCACAGAGGCTATGTTCTACCAGATCCGGACGGATCCGATGCGGCAGCTGGCTCACGCCTGCTACAAAACGGTCTACGACATCGAGACGTTCTCGTTCCTCAAATTGTACACGTCAGCCGAACTAAAAGGAAAGAAAAGATCAGCAGTCACCATCCGCGAGTGCAGAGAAGCGGCGAAGACGAAGAAGTACAAGACCCACGACTTGGTGGAAGGACCCGTCGGAATCTACAGATCCAACGTCGTCAAGGAGCAGACAGAGAATGGCACCGGATGGATGGGAAGTCAAAAAGTGGAAACCTACGAGTTCACCATCGTCATCGGCGAAGTAGCGTCGTTCGACGGACAAAAAGCCATCTCGACTATCGGAGACCTCACCGGATGCCAGTACGGAAATGGATTCTGCAAAAAGGAAGACCAGACGATCGTGTGGACGGAGACCGGGAACCAACGAGAATGCCGATACCAGTACTGGACGGAAAGCCAGGTCATCATATCCGACAAGTTCATCGCGGCACCGGCACTCGACCTCTTCTCAAGGTATGGCGCAGACATGCACGCCACGAGTGAGGCACTCGAAGGATGCGACATTGGCAACGCATACATGACAGATGATGGGAAGGTAGTCGCATTTCCACAGCTTCCGTACGACGAGTGGATCCCGGACTACATGAACCAGCGAGCTGATCAGCGAAGCCGGCACAGAGGGAAGCGAGAGGAGTTCGTGATCCAAGTAGGGAACGTCAAGCGACGCATCGACATCGGTGAACCATTCGAAATACCACTGGTGCAACAGCTGTTCCACACCACCACCCTCAATGCACTACCGCGCTTCGACACCAACCCGATCATGGACCCGAAGGTACTGAAGCTCATCAAAACATTCGGGGTTACCAACGAGCTCCTCGCAACAAGGGCGGCTCACTACGAAGCTGAGAGAATCCATTCGCTGGGTCAACAGCTGATCGTTCTGAAATGCATCCGAATCAGGATGTACCGGTACCGAGAGATGGAGAAGCTGCGGAAGATACCACACGACGCCTTCACCGAAACCCAAACGGAATTCTGGGGTCTCATGGAAGCGGATGACGTGGCATTGTTCGACACTCTTCTGGATGCGGAGTTCGGGAAGTCGGAAATGTCGGCAGAAGCGGTAACCTCGTACCGAGCGCCGCGGTTCGACGAGCAGAAGCTGAAAGACATAATGACCGACCAGCCATATATCCCCGCGGCAAGAACAACGACCACGCCAACTCCGCTCATGAGACAACTGCCGACGACAACGAGCAAACCACCAGTGCGACTGCTGCCAACAGCTGCTCGACCAACCATGCCTACGGCGAGGACAACTGCTCACACGCCAACCACGAGGGCCCCGAAAACGATCAACGGACCACCCAGTGCTAGCAAGATGGGCAGAACGGAAGCCGCACATGAGCGGACTCCGCAACAGATTCGGACACAGGCAACAACGACCCCGAAACCGATCACGACGCAGGAGCCGAGACCGGAATTCGACGGGGGAGAAACGCTGACCCACACCGAATCGGACATCACCAGGCCACCAACTCGGACCAGTCTGACCGAGGACACCGCCAAAAGGATCGCAGAGGAGCAGGAGATATTCTTCGACACCTGCAAACGCCAACAGGCATCGACATCGACGTTCCTGATGGCAATGAACCTGGATCCGACGGAGGCGGTGCGCCACCTGTTCAAACGGAAGGACATTGCCGCGAGACGGATGGGAGAGGCACTCCTCATCACGCAGTGCAAGCCGGTCGAGCCGGAGGAAGTCGTCTGGTCCCGCAGGATCAACGACACCTGCTACGATCTCGTCCCCATGACCGTCAATGGACGGATCTGGTTCCTGCTGGAAGGAACCGAGGATCTGGTGGCGACGTCCAGCACCCGCCCCTGCAACGAGGCCACCCACGCCAGCCTCCACAAAGGAAAGAATGGATGGGTGGACGCTGCAGGAAGCGCCACAGACGTCCAACCACTGCCCCGACCAGCTCGACAAGAGGAGACCCAGTTCCTCTTCCAAGCGCAGCCGATCATCGGCTATGACTTGAGGGGAGCGGCGGGAGCATCCACGGCGGCAGACAAGGAGATCAACGGCGCCACACGAAGAACGGTCGAATCGATGATGAGCGGATGGAGAAAGCAGGCCCAAGACGTCCTCACGGAAGTCGGTTCGCAGTTCAAAATCCACAAGGACAAGGCCGCCGAAACCCTGATGTCCATCAAGGCGAGTGCCCTGAAACAAGTCGTGACGACAATCAAAGGAGTCGCCAGAGAACTTTTCATCATGTCAGTGGTGCTCGTCGTACCCATCCTGGTGATCGTTCTCATCATGACCGCGATCTTCTGCGTCCTACGCTACAAGCTGGCGCAATCAGCTCGTACCGTGGCGTCTCAAGCCATGGAGCTCTCACAACGCCGCTTGCTGCGAATCAACAACGTCAGGAATGACGTCGAGACAATGGCAGCAAACAGCACGGAGGAGTACCCGGTCCACCGAATCTACGCGTTGACAGCAAACAACAATCGCGGAGGATTGCCGCTGATCAGAATCAAAATCGGAAGGAGATCACAGCGGGAGGTCACGGCCCTCGTCGATTCGGGAGCTATCTGCAGCTACATCCCAAAGTCCCTCCTACGTGAAGGAGAACTGTGGGAGACTACCGACAGAGCAATGACGGCAGACGGAGGAGAATTCCAGTTCCTAGGACGAACCCGGCAACACCTGTCAATCGGGAACAAGACATTCGTCCATACCCTACGAGTGTCGGAGGACAACCAGTGTCCTACGGACGTTCTCCTTGGAGCCGACTTCATTCGACACGTCAACAAGGAGGGCTATCCTGTCGCAATCGACATGCTCAACGGCGAGGTCATCATCGGAAAGATGGCCTTACCGATCTGCCACATCACCCTTTCCGAGCCGGAACCTGAACTGGAAGTAGTGAGCGGTCACAATGTGACCATCGATCCACACTCCGAGAGCATCGTGCCAGCACGACTTCCCCACTGGACCGACAAGGATGGACAAACCTTCCTGGTCGAAGCGACAGCGGAGGCGGAATCGGGCAACCCAATCGAAATCCCCCGCACTGTCATCGAAGTCGATGCGGAAGGAAGGGGAACCCTTCCCCTCAAGAACACCTCGGACGAGACCGTGAGGCTACCAGCGGGACATCGGGTCGCGATCGCAAGACGAATGGACCCGTTGGTCAGCAAGTTCGAGCAACATGTTCCGGAAGAGGCTGACTGGGAGGCAGAAATGCCGTCAATGCCGAGAGAAGCGCCCCAGGACTACCAAGTCACGGACGAGATCGACCTGTCGCGATCATCTTTCTCACCCCACCTCATCGAAGAAGTGAAGAAGGTGATCCAGAAGCACAAGGAGGCGTTCGTGGGTCCGGACGGAGACCTGGGCCACTACCGAGGCCCGGAACGGCACGAGATCCCGCTCACAGAAGGAGCACTCCCGCCGCCACCTCGGAACTACCGAGTTCCGCTGGAAAAGCAGGCGGAGGTCCGGAAGCAGATCGCCGAAATGGAACGGCAGGGCATCATCAGGCCCTCCGACAGCCCATTCGCGGCGCCGATCGTGCTGGTCCGGAAGGCCGACCAGAAGTCGTGGAGGTTCTGCGTGGACTACCGCGCACTTAATGGCATCACGGCCATGGTGCAAAGCATCCTACCCAACCTGCACGACATTCTGGACCGCACGGCGGGAAAAACCGTGTTCACCGTCCTCGACCTGGCGGCTGGCTTCCACCAGATCCCGATGAAGGAGGAGCATGTGCACAGGACAGCCTTCGCCACGTTCATGGGAACATACGAGTTCCTGCGGATGCCGATGGGACTCAAAGGAGCTCCCGGCACATTCCAACGAATCATGAACAAATTGCTCAACAACTGCAAGGCGGAGGTGCTCTGTTACATCGACGACATCATCATCGCGTCGGAATCCGAAGACCAACACCTCCAGGACATCGAGGAAGTCCTGGCGATCCTCGAAACCAACGGCCTCAAACTGAAACCCCAGAAAGCGAAACTTGGCCAACGGAAGGTCAAATTTCTGGGATACGAGGTCTCGGCAGAAGGAATCCACACGGATCCCAAGAAGATCGAGGCGTTTGCTCGATACCCGCAACCGAAAAACGCCACCGAAGTGCGTCGATTCCTGGGCGCGGCCTCATTCTACCGTCGGTTCGTCGCAAATTTTTCCATCCTGGCGAAGCCACTATTCGCCTTGACCAAGAAGGGAACATCATTTGAGTGGACCGACAAACATGAGAAGGCCTTCGACCTACTACGCGTGGCCCTCACAACGAGTCCAGTGCTAGCGGCTCCGATCCTGGGCAGCCCGTTCGAAATCGAAACGGACGCATCGAAAGAAGGAATCGCCGCAGTGCTCTTCCAAAAGAGACCGGATGACACACGACGCGTCATCGCATACGCCTCACGAGTATGCTCGACGGTGGAATCACGGTACGTAGCACTGGAACTCGAGGCCATGGCAGTCGTCTTCGCAGTACGGAAGTTCCGTCCATACATTGAAGGCGCATTGACAACGATCATCACGGACCACTCGCCACTGACCACCCTCATGTACCGACCGGATCTGCAGGGACGACTGGCCAGATACCAGATCGCCATCCAGGGCGCCAACATTCGCATCATTTACCGCCCCGGACGAGCAAACGCGGTAGCGGACGCGCTTTCGCGCCACCATCCGATCATGGAATCGCCAGCCATTATCGCAGCCGTCTTGCCGAAATGGATCGATTTCGACCGAGTCCGAGAAGAACAAGACCACTCACCAGACATCCAGACCATCAAGCGCAACATGGACAAAAACTTTGTCCGGGATGGCATCCTGTACTCGACGGAGCTAGGAGTTCCACGGATTGTGTTACCAATGAAATCACGGTACGGAGAAGAACTGGCCGAGACCATCCACAGCTCAGCAGAAGAAGGAGCGCATCTCGGACGTGACAAGACAATCCACCGAGTCCAAGAAGTGGCGCTGTGGCCGGGACAAATGGCCACGATCGGAAAAGTAGTCGACCGCTGCAAAAAAGTGCCAAGTCAATAAAGACCCATCAAAGAAGCGCACAAAGGGACTACTTCACCGATTCCCGGAAACTATCCAACCGTTCCAACGAGTCCACATCGACGTTGTCGGACCGCTCCCGGCAACTGCGGAAGAGAACAAGTACATCCTCGTCATGGTATGTGCCTTCTCGAAGTTCATCATTGCGGAGCCCATGAAGGACCAAAAGACGCCAACAGTTCTGCAAGTGATGAAAGACCGGCTGTTCGGAAGGTTCGGAACGCCGCAGTCCATCGTCACCGACTGTGGAACAAACTTCGTTTCGGAGCCATTCAAGGAGGAAATGGAGCGCCGCAACGTACGACACACCACGAGCGCGCCATACCACCACGCGGGAAACGGTCAAGTCGAACGAGCAAACCAGACACTGGAGCAGATGCTGCGCATCTTCCACGACGAGACTGATTTCCCCAAATGGGACAAGGAGCTGCAAACTGTTGTACACGCTTACAACACATCGAAGCAAGCGTCCACAACCTACGCACCGTTCCTTGTCGTCCACGCATTCGACCCCAGCACGCCAATCAAGAACTCGCTACGTGAGCGAGTCGGAGCGGAAGCAACGGAGCCAGATGCGAAAGGATCAAAAGCGGCCATCGTGACAGTTCACCAGAACGTGAGCAAGAAGATCGCCGCTGCTGCAAAAAGAAACGAGGAACGACATGCCAGAAAGCCGGGAATCAACGACACGCAATTCAAGCAAGGAGATCTAGTTCTCCTGCGGAAGCAGAAAGGAAAACTCGGTCCACAATGGATCGGACCATTCCGCGTGAAGCGAGTCACCGACCCACACGTCCTGCTCGACCAGAAGTCGTCATCACGAGTGGGAAGGAAGCTCTGGTCAAAAGTCCACAAGGACTTCGTCAAACCCTTCACGCCAGCGAACGAACAACCCAAGGATTCGAATTAAATCATTTCCTGTATTCCACTCTCTCTCCCACTAGATATCGTGTGCACCATAGAGCTAACGAATAAACCATAAAATAAAGCAGTGCTCAACAGGACAACTTTATGTTGCACGGAACAAGACCAGCTAACAAAATCAACAAAGGAGAGAAGAACAGAAAAACAGCAAGAACGAGCAGGAATGAAATAATGGAAGAGGGAACGGGAAGAAGAAACGAACAGGCACGGAACGAATTGGTGTGACAATATTCAACACTTGACCAGGACCGACGAGTTCTTTCCTTCCTCCCGATTACATAGTTAAGGGAAAGAAAGCGAGGGGGGAAAAAGTGATTCTGGCAGTAATGAGTAAATACTGAGTACAAGTAAAAAGAGAGAACCACTAGATAAATGAGAAGAGAGAGTTAAAAAGTCAAGAAAACGAGAGATCATGAGAGAAAAGAAGGCAGGGATAACAACGGCTACGGGCCACAAGACGAGACAACAGCGGCCACCGTCGGAAGCTGACCGGCGGAACGCTTCAACTGCTGAAGGGACGTCGGACGCGCAGGATGGAGAGCTGGAAGACGTCCACCAGGAATAACGAAGCGCCAGATGCAACGGAGCGACGAGAGAATCCAGAGCCAGATTGAAGCAACCCAACGGCCGCTGGCTGCAAGCAAGTCCCAAGAAGTCGAGAAGATCGGACGACACGAACGGCCACAGAGGCACCAAAGCGCCGCACCGATCACGACAACCGCCACAAGAGCCACAAAGCCTGAAAAGAGAAATACAGGAATAAGAAACGGAAGAATCATACCAAGAAGAACGACGGAGGAATCCGAGGTTGATTCGGCAGGAGCGGAAGTCGAGACGGCAAGAACGGCGCGCGAACAGTCGATACCGGACCATGAACGACGACAGACGCACGCGGGCTGACCGGCGACACGGAAACAACCTCCGTGTCCGGAGCAACGGGACGGACAGAAACTGAGGAGAAGACGTTCCATCACGAGCGGCAAGCGGGAAAGCAGAAAGGAGGAAACGTCGGAAAAGGGAGCAAACAACAAGCGTAAACAAACAACAGCAAAGTTGTAAACAAGGCAGGGGAGCGCACTTGCAACAGCTGGTTGCGCGGCAATTTGAAAAACGCTGGAGTGTTACACTGCACACGCGCAGCAGCTGACACGAAGAAAGAAGGATGGTGACAGGAACAAGAAATAGGAGGAAAAACGGATCACACGGGAATAATTAATGATCGCCGGGATAGCGGGAAATCGAGGATTACACAACGCAATCACGACCCGCTGCCGTGTTACACCATGCACGAGGGCAACGCAACAATGGCTCATTCAGTGCATTTTTGCTCGGCCGATCCACCCCACTCACATTAACCTCCCAATTTCCAGTACCAAGGATGCCGGAAACACCCGAATATCCACACGAATGGCGACCTTTCTGGATGGAGCCGATGTCGGACTCGGAACCAGAGGAGGAGACGCCCACAACACCATCCCCACCACCACCACCAGCATCCCCGATCTACCGCCGTACCGCAGCCCAAGACAAACGGTTTCGAGAAGTGTTGATGGCCAGCCGCAAAAAGAGGAAGCGACGAGCAGAGGAAGACGAACAACGAGCACGGGACGAGGAAGAAGATAACGCCAGGCGAATCGCAGAGATCGAGCGCGAGCGACGTGAGTTCCTGAAGCGCGTGGAACGCGATCAAGAGGCGCGTGAAGAGGTCCTGAGCGGCAGACAGAAGGAAAAAGAAGACCGGAAATTTCTGACCGCACCGCCCGGGAAAAGAATTCCGCTGGAGAGGAGGCTGCACAACAAAAGCTTGTACGTGCGCCCAATACACCGACAACGCGCCTTCAACGAGGGAATCCAGCAGGTCGTGGACCTATTCCACACCCCGGGATACAGTCTGGTCGCCTCGATGTATGCCGTCGAGAACGAGGACGACCTCACCCAGCTGCTCACAAGGAAGTTGCGCTCAGTACGGGAGCGAAAAGGAGCAGCGGAATGGACGTCGCTAGCACAGTGGCTCGACAGGTTCGCAATCGAGTTCATCGAAATACTCCATCAGATGAGCGGCCTGCCCGAGTCCGCCGAGCTGCGACTGGCGAAAAAGGAGGAACCATTCCGCTGGCTCCGCGAACTGGTCGAACGCAACAAGGTGTGGGACGACGTGCGAAAGGAGGAGTATCTTCTTCCATAAAGGCAAGTGTCGTAAAGAGGGGACGTAATCTGCATCACTACAGCTGTCGATTCGAAAGGGAACGGCCTACCAACACGCCTCCAAGTCGACAGCGCAGGACGACAACACCCCTACGCCACACAACACGTCACCAGTCCCGATCGTCCAACCTCTACCACTCGTTCCACCTTCCCATTTCTCCACGCGTTATCCCATAGGCGATATTAGCAGTATCAGTAGTCTAAGTCATGTTCCCACATAACAACGAATTTAGTTAATCCCCATAGATAACCCCAATTATCCCATCATTTTATTGTAAAAGTCTCCTTCTGTCGGAAACGGGGACCGTTTCTTCGGGGGAGGGGGATGTCAGAGCAGCAGAGGTCATTAGGGCTCTGCTCCACTGAGATCTTTCCCTCCTCTCTGGTCACGAGACCGAGAGAAGGAGACAGCAGGAGACTTTGACTCTCGACAAGAGAGGCGGAGCCTCCTGAACCACGGGGAGGTCAGTCAGGCTAGCGACGACTCACGGGATGGACGCCTCGCCTTGCCTCTCGATCTAAGCAAGGCTCGGCATCCATCTCCCCCCCTCAATAATCAGACTGCACCTTATTCACCTATTATATCCACCAATAAATCCTTATAAGTATCCGGAACATTCCTTGAAAGGCTTGATACAAACCGATAGGAAGCAGGGAGCCTATCACACTACAACCTTGGTCAAAATATATCGATTATTCAAGTGGATTTCTAGCTCAACTAGGTTAATTTTCAGTAAAAACTCTGAAATTTGGTTAACATGAATATTAAAATCGATTGTTTCAGCAATTTTTCGGGCGGCTCACTTGGCCTCCTCGACGCCATAGGCCAGCGTTTCTTTGAGCATTCGGACCTCTTGCTCGGACGTCACACGAAGCGGATCCTCGTTTATTTTGCCCATTTTCACTTGTTTCACCTGGAAAATGGATTCATTTCGTGGCGAGACCCACAGAACAACGAACCTTCTTGTTGGGAAAGGCGAGCGAAGAGTATCTCGACGTCATCTGCGTGACCGCCTTGTGCTTCAGCACCGACGCCGACGCGTGATACCACTGGCACCGCGTCCACTCGACGAGATTCGGCACATTCGAGCTGTTCACGCCGCATCCGACGAGAATGTCGATTTTGTCGGAGAACTCCTCCTGCATCTCGCGTATCACGTGAACGCCGTCGAGCGCCGACGGCTCTTGTCCGCTCGTGAGCACCGCTTTGAAGCCGAGCTCGATCGCGTCTTCGAGACACAGTTTCCAGTCGAATGCCACGTCGATGGCGCGATGGAAGGTGACCGGAAGCGGGCGCGCCGTGTCGATTATCGATTGGCACGCGTTGCGGTCCACTGCGCCGCCGCTGGAACAGAAAACGCTCTTTAGACGTCGTTCGATGGGTTTTCCACAGAATTTCACTCACGTCGTCAGCGCGCCGAACACGAATCCGGTGGCGCCGGCCTTTTTGAGCCACTCGACGTCTTCAACCATCGCGCACATCTCCTCCTCCGAGTAGACGAAATCGCCGGCGCGCTGGCGAATCATACAGTGCAACGGCAGATTCGGATACTTGAAATGGAGCAGAGAAACGATGCCTGTAGAGAAAAAACTGGGGGTTTTCTGGAAATTCGCAGGAAAATCGATAAACACCAACCGACAGACGGTGTGAGCCCGCCGAGCTGGAGAGCCGAGCACACTTCGAGCCGATCGGCTCCGCCGGCCACCGCCGCGTCGGCCGACTCCATGCTATCGACGCAAATCTCCACACTTATGTGCTTCTTATCGTCCGATTCGGCCATCTGAACAAAAAAAGCTTCAAATTTAAAGGAAATTGAACAAAGAATACAAAAAAAAGAGATATGAAATGGTTCCGTTCCGTTATTAATAAATTTTCGAAAACTTTAAAAATAATACAATATTTAGTTTTCCATTAAAATTTAAAACCCATTCAGCAAAAACCTTGCATTTCGACATGAAAACCCACAAAACAACCAACAATTTTCGGAAATATTGGGTCATATGGAATGAATCAATTGCATGTGGAAGGGGGGAGGAGAGGCAGAAAACGCGCTCTATTGCTAATATCGGTGGCGAGAGAGGACCAGAAATCGTGTTATTCACATGAATTGCGTCGAGTTTCCGTTGAAGTTTGCTCGTTCTTCCGGATCGTCGTCGTTCGGATTCACGAGACCCGCCACATTGCCGCGCTGGAATTCAAAACGAGGGGTTTGAAGTGGCACTATGGACTTACTCGGCGAACTTCGGCACTTCTCGGCATGCCGCGTTGTCTCTGTGCACCTTGAGCTCCCGATCCTTGAGGTTTCGGCTCTCCAGCACCACCGGAGCCGCTATTCCAGCCGAGCAGTCCGCAGAAGAAGTTCCAGAAGAGCCAAACCGGCGAGAGGACCAGCGAGAATATCGATCCGGTCTGAGTGCTGATCGTTGATGATATCGCCGCTGTTGGAGAGGGCTTCTGAGCGCAAAAACGATTGGAATCGGGGAGAACGGGTCAATTTGATACCGCAACAACGACGAGCGCGGTAGAAGGCGTCAACTGATTCTCCAGGAACGTCTTCGAGTAATCGTCGGCGGAAAACACACGACGAGGATACGTCTGGGTGATATCGAAGTAGTTGGAGCCGTTGAGCTTCTGGCGGATGATTTCGACGAGCGAATTGAGCACGTCGTTCGAGGGAAACTCTTCGACGAAGGTGGAGCCGTCGGGGAGGCGTATCTGGAGACGGCATCTGGAAAAAAGTCTGTTAAAACTGGAAATGGGAGAGTTTCAGTACCTGTCAGATGGAACCGACTGTCCTGGAGGCTTCGAAGACGACGTCGGAGCTACGGCTTCTGGTTTTGGGGCTTGAGCTTTCCCGAATCGCTTCTGAGCATCTTCTCTGCAAATTTACGATGGTTCCCTTGAAAACTTCTTGAAATACCCACCGATCCGCTTTAATTTGAGCCAGAATGCGCTCTTTCTCCTTTCCGGCTTCCAATTTCTCCATTTTTCGCTGTTTCGCCGCCTCGAGAAGTGCTTTATCGTCGCGTTCTTGTTTCGCTTGCTGCGCCTTCGTCAGCTCTTCCTTCTGATGTTTTTCCGCTTCTCTCTTCTTTTCCAGATCTTTTTGTTTCTTTTGTTCGAGCAACTCCTTGGCTCGACGCACTTTTTCAGCGAGCTCCGGGTCCATTTGAGCTCGCGCGGCCGGTTGTGGAGCAACAGGAGCCACTAGAGGAGCCGAAGGCGGGGCTTGAGCAACTGGAGCAGCGGGAGCCGGAGCAACCGGAGCCAGAGCTGGAGGAGCCGTAGCAGCAACGCCACCAAGGTTTTTCACAAATTCAGTGACTGCTTTATCGAATTTCGCTCGGAACTGATCGTATTCGGTGCCAACCAGCGAGGTGATCACTTCCAAAGGCTTTCCGCTTTGATCGATTAAATAGGCGGCCGGAAGGATCGGCGTCGGATCTGAAATGACCAGTTTCAGCGTTTCAAGCCGGAGAAGTTCGAGAAAAAACTCACAAATTTCGGCAAACTGCCGCGCGGCGGTCTCTCCGTCCTTCAGCTTGATGCCGACAACCGGACACTGTAGATTGCCCGCATCGATGTGATCCCAGAAGCCGTCGAATCGGCGTCCGTCTTCTGAATCCGACGATATGTACACGATGAGAAGTGCTCGGTTTTTTCGCGAGATTTGAATCGCTGTTTGCACATTTCCGGCGAACCACTGCATTTTTTGGTTTTGTGGCTGCTGAAAGTTTCAAGTTACATATAAATCGATAAATTTAAAATTTTGAAAAGAAAAACTATGATTATGCAACGTCATCTTTGAAATGTTTCGCTTGAAAAAGTTGGAAAAGAGGAAAAAAAAAAGTTTATTGAAACCGTGCGGCTATTGCGTTCCAAACCCCGCCCCTTTTTCTGACTCCGCCCACTTTCGGGCCTCTTCATCTCCCTTTGTTTTGCCGATTTCCCCTGTCAAAAGTCCAATTTCCCACCGAATTTCTTCATTTTCCCGTATGATTCACCCTTTTATTGCTTGCTTTCTTGTCAAAAGTCGCGAATCCGTCGTCTTTCTCTTGCTCACCGCTCCGGCTCATCCCGTTTTATCGATTTTCGCCGAATTCCAGTCTTTCGCCGGCTTCTCGTCACCTCTAATGCGATAGTCGTCGATTTCGGCCAATTCACGAGCTCCGTAAGTCTGAAATGCGGCTGAAAACGACCTGAAAATCGGCGATTTGCAGACACGATGGGAAATTCGTCGTGTTGCCTGCGAACGAGGTCATCGAGCGGCGAGGACAAATCGTATAATAACGACGGGCAGTACATTCGAACGAATCAAGTCGAGGTGACTGATAACACGCGGATCCGCCCGAAAACCGCCGGAAACTCGCAATTTCAGTACATAAACCAAGTGTTTCCGAGAGACGAGACCTCCACCAACTTTTTGCCGCATATCAGCGAGCGAGAAGTGACTGAAGGTACTGCAAATTCGCTCAGATCGCCTAATATTCCGATTTTTTAGGCTATGAAGAGGATCCGTCCACAAATCCCACGGCGCGGCCGACTTTTATGGAACGCAGCAAGAGCGAGATGAAATGTAAGGGATTTCTGCGTTTTCCGGACTGAAATTGACTGAAAATGCGGTTTCAGTGAAAGACAATCGCCGATCTTGTTATATGCTGGACGCGCTGGCCGCCGGAGGTCATCATCCCGGAGTTTTGCCGAAAAGTTTGCGGAAATCCAGCAGTTGCAGCACAATTTACATAGGTTAGCCGTGAAAATCGTCGAAAATCATGCAAAATTTGCGCATTTTCAGACGACTCAACGGTCAGTCAACCGCACCTGAAGAACACGATAAAATGCATCTCGCTCGCCATCTACTATCACATTTCGAATCGCAAAAATCGCGGACACGAGCGGCTCATGGAGATTTTCGAGGAACGCCTTCATCCGATATTCGTCAGTTTTAGTTTCTCCCACCGATTCTGGTTCATTAACTGGTCCCTCCCGGTTGCAGAGAGATCCGATTCCGCCGGAACAGATGACTCGCGATCCCGACCATCGGAACATTTATCGATTCGTCCGCAACTTGTTCAGTTCGGCCCAGCTGACCGCCGAGTGCGCGATTATCACTCTGGTAGGATTTATTTTAGATTGCGCGTCACATCCGGCGCATTCTACGCGTTCTACAGGTCTACATCGAGCGCCTCCTCAACTACGCCGAAATGGACCTGTGCCCGTCGAATTGGCGACGCGTCGTGCTCGGCTCGATAATGTTGGCGTCGAAGGTGTGGGACGATCAGGCGGTGTGGAATGTGGACTACTGTCAGATTCTGCGCGACACCAACGTCGACGATATGTATGTGAATCGGCTGAAATCCCACTGAAAACGCCCCGATTTCTGTGCAGGAACGAGCTGGAACGTCGTTTTCTGGAGTGTCTCGACTTCAACATAGAAGTGCCGTCGTCGGTCTACGCGAAATACTATTTCGATTTGCGAACGCTGGCGCTTGCCAACGATTTGCAGCTGCCGATTCAGCCGTTGTACAAGGAGAGAGCCATCAAATTGGAGGTAATTTCGGCGGAAAATTGTCGTCGAAACAAAAAAAACAAATGTCCCCCGAATTGCCGTCGATTAGACGCGTATCGCCGGAAAATTGCGATGCACTTGCAAATTGTCGTCAATTTCGGTGCATTGTCCGCAACCACCGCGATTGCGGACAATGCACCGAATTTGGCGACAATACAACGTTTGACCCCAAATTCGCTAATTTCAGGCGCTGAGTCGCGTGTTCGAGGATAAAGTGCAAACTTCGGTGCCGAAACGCGCGCGATCCGCCGAGCATCTCGTTTTCGAGCATCCCGCCGTTCTTTCTTGATCCCTCTCTCACATTTCGCTCGTTTTTTTTCCATTATTAATTGTAATATTTCAATCTATGTACCTGTAACTTATTAATTTCCCTGTCGCTCTCGTTTTTCTTTTCTTTCTCTCTTTGTCTTTTTCAAAAGCGCATAATAATTGTTTTTAAATGGCCATTCAAGCTTTTAAATTCATCATTTTCCTCTCCTTTTTTTTCTCACTATTCTATCGATTTTAATTTTGATACGGCTACAATCTCCTGACATTTGTTTCTCCCCTCTCCATTTTCACCAACTTTCACAAAAGATTTCGCCAAAAATCTCATTTTTCGTCTTCTTCCCCGCCCATCCGCAACTCTTTCGTTTGTTCTGTTGCTCTCTCCGAATCCGAAAGTATTATTATTATTATTACTATCCATTTCTTTCACAAACCTTCAAGTCCCCCCCCCCCCCCTCCCCTCCCACCCCATTGCATTTCCTTTTTTTTTTCTAGCAACTAAACATTTGAGTTTTCTATCTTTTTTTTGCGCCTGAAAATGGTTCAGATGGCCGTGATTTTTCTATACTTTATGGGTTTTTTTGATGGGTTAGAAGTTAGAAAATGTTAAAAATTGTTTGAAATTTGAGAAATGTGCTCTCATGGACACTCGCACGGATGTGCCGCCGAGCACATTCCGGAAGAGGCCAGCGACGTCTTCAGATACGATATGGTCAGCTACATCGATTTGGACAAGGTAGAGCAAAAAATAGGGGGAAACTGGGTAATGCTACAGTAATCCTCAGGTCACCACTTTGAACGAGTCGATTGATGGTGCCGGGAAGAAGGTGTTCAAGACGATGGAGAGACGTGATGATAGGTAGGTGGCGGTTGCGGCCAATGCGTCGAAATTGACGACAATTACACGATGGTCGTATGATTCGATGCATTGCCCGCAAACACTCAAGGGAGGTTTGCGTACAATGTGCCGGAATTGACGACAATTGCACGGCTGTCGTTAAGCTCGATGCATCGATCGCAAGCACTCAAGGGAGGTTTGCGGCCAATGCGCCGGAATTGACGACAATCATGAGTTTGCCGTAAAGCTCGGTGCATTCTTCGCAAACACTCGGGAAAAGTTGTGCGTATAATGCGCCAAAATTGACGACAATCATGCGTTTGTCGTGAAGCTCGGTGCATTCTTCGCAAACCTCCGAAGAAAGTTTTGCGTACAATGCGCTGGAATTGACGACAATTACACTATTGTCGTGAAGCTCGATGCACTTTTCGCAAACACCCGAAACAAATGTTGGTGCAATGCGCCAAAATTGACGGCAATCATGCATTTGCCGTGAAGCTCGATGCATTGTCCGCAAACACCCGAAAAAGTTTTGCGTACAATGCGCCGGAATTGACGACAATCACATGTTCCTCGTACAATTCGATGCATTTCGAGTTCAGAACGGAGTCAGTGGAGAGCGATTGTGACGCGGAGCTGCTGTTCAACATCCCATTCACCGGCCACGTCCGTCTCAGCGGTCTCTCGATAATCGGCGACGAGGACGGATCGCATCCCGCCAAAATTCGCCTTTTCAAAGATCGCGAGGCGGTAATTTCAGCCACACTTCTCACCGACTGAAAAACAAGGATTTCAGATGGCGTTCGACGACTGCTCCATCGAAGCGGACCAGGAGATCGATCTGAAACAAGACCCGCACGGTGTCGTCGACTATCCGCTGAAGGCGTCGAAATTCGCCAACGTCCACCATTTGACGATCCTGGTGACGGCGAACTTTGGGGCGGACGAGTCGAAACTCTACTACATCGGTCTTCGCGGCGATTTTCAGCACGAGTTCCGGCAGAGAGTCAGTTTTCTTCTCCTGAAAACACTGAAAACGTTTCGTGTTGTTTCAGATCGCAATCGCCACGTACGAGTCGCGCGCGCAACTCAAAGATCACAAAAACGAGATTCCCGACGGGGTGGCGAGAGGATTGTTCTGACTTTTTTTCGAATGAACTTTGAGAATTCGTATCGTTCTTCTTTTCTATCCACCATTTCCTGTTAACCTTCAGGATTTTGAATACTTTTTCCCTTTTTTAAAAACTTTTTTCCGCGCTTCGCTCAACCCCCCATTATCAACGTTTTTGCGACGGAGCCGCCGCCGCCGCCGTCGCAATCGCTGATAAATATCACAAATTTCAAATTTCTATCTCTCTTTCTTCTCTTTTTCTCCTCCTGCAACACACAGCGCCATCTTGATAACAAAAGCGCATCGGTGGTGCCAGGCGGTACGAGGGGCGCGCGCGCGCCCGCCCGCTAGTCATTCATTCATCAGTCGATTTTCTTTTTCTCTTTCTCTCTCCTTTCTCTGTCGAAGTGGGCGTGTCCTTTTGTTCTCCCTCCCTCCCCTTCCCCTTCCCCTTCAACACCACGGAAAGTGAGAAGAAGACGGAGTCGATCGATAGCGCCGGTGCCACATCGGCCGGTAGGACGGGAGAGAGAGAGCGCGCGAAGGCGAGAGACGTCGGACCGACCGACCCGACGACGTTCTGCGTCTCTCTTCGTGTTCCCACCGCCCGTCCTTCCTCGCCCCGGAGAGGACACATGCAGCTGCTGCTGCTGCTGCTGGTATATGTGACACACGAGGAGACGGATGGAATCTTCTGGTCGTCGCCGCAACTTCTTCCTTCTTTTTCTCTCTCTCTCCCATTGATTTCCTCTTGATTTCGCAACCTTCTTGATTGCTTCCGAACCACCGCTTATTTCCAGAAATCCCCCTCAGTTTGAACTGAAAAGACTGCGAAAATGGCGAACGCAATGCAAGTGACGTATCGAAATTCGGCGAGTCCCGAACCTGTCCAACGGTAATATTTATATTCTTCTCGAATCTCGGCGAAATTGTTGGACGAATAAAGAAATCGCACTGAAACATGGCAGTTTTCAGAAACGGCGATGGAATACCCGAATTTCAAAAAATCGGGTGCGAGGAGCGCGATGGGTTCTGCTACTACTACTGCACTACGCGTGCCGCTCCGACAGACAAGGAGTTCGTGGCGAAAGTGCCGAAAGACACGACGGAACAAGACGACGCGTACATCCTGGACTACTACGGCGACATCCAGCGACAACTGGTAGCGCTTCGACCCTTTCATAGCGAGGTGGAGGAGGACGATGGTGCGGGCCCCGCACCGCCCGTCGCCGCCGTCGAAGATGCTGTTCCGCAAGCGGTTGCGAGCGGAGAAAGAGGTGTGAAGGTGGAGGTGGAAGAGGAAGCGGACGAGGAGACGCTGCGCCAATTCGAACTTCTCTTCACGCATCCGGTGCCGGAGCGCCTGCAAGCGACCATCTTGCGTTTGCACCTCGGCCCGACGTTCGACTTGTCCGACACGACGAGAATGCCGATGTTCGGCAAAATTTGGCGCAAACTGGTGGCGGATCGCAAACGATGCCTGGAGATCACACGCATGTACCACCACGAACGGACCACTATTCCGGCGTACCCGTGGTCGCGTGCCAACCGGGGCGGAATGACCGACGAGCAGGTCGCCGAGTTCGAGGAGAGCCAACGACGCGAGTCGACCATCTTCAAGTTCTCCGAGCGCCAGAAGGTGTTGGGACCGCGCCCGCTGCATTTGATGCCGCACAACTTCCAGCGCAACTTTCAACTTCGCTACCCGCACCTGCTCACAGAGCTCGAGGAGTTCTACGCGAACATGTTCCTGCGTGCCGAGCGTGCGGAGGTCGCGCAACGCCGAGCCGAGGAGCGTCAGCGTATGAAACGTCTGGAGGAGGAGCGTGCCGATTTGCAGCGAATGTTGGCGGAGGCGAGAGACGAGTTGCGAGAAACGACCGAGAACTATCAAATTGCGCAGGAGCGTCGGATGGAAGAGCGAGACGAGCTTCTTGTGCGGCTGGAGATGTGTCGCGAGGAGGTGGATCTTCATCGACGAGCATCGCTACAGATTCGACTCCTCGAGCGGGAGAACATTACGCAAGCTTTGGAGCAGCAACGAATGGATATGTTGAGAGAAGCACGCGAGCGAGAGGCGCAGGTGCGCGAGGACGCCGAGCACCGGGCTCTCCAGTTCGTGAATCCCGACATGGACGAGGAACAGTTGGAGGCTCATCATGAGCTGGTGAGAGCCGCCGAAGAGCAATTAGCTCGGGAGCGAGCCGCCGATCTGCGAGTTCGGGAGCGGCAAAGAGCCGAGCTTGAGCGAGAGGTCGAGCGACAACGTCGCGAGCGGATGAGACGCGCCGAGCGACAAGAGATGCACCATGAGCAACTACTTCAAGAGCTACGAGCACAGGATACTCGATCGATTGAAGAGTTGAGAGCTCGCTATCGCACTCCGGAGCAGGAACAGGCGCCGGAGCAGGAACAGGCGCCGGAGCAGGAGCAGGATCCGGAGCAGGAGCAGGAGCAGGAGCCGGAAGAAGAGCAGGAGCAGGAGCATGAGCCGGAAGAAGAGCAGGAGCAGGAGCAGGAAGAAGGGCAGGAGCAGGAGCCGGAAGAGGAGCAGGAGCAGGAGCAAGAGGAGGAGCCGCTAGATGACATTCCGTACTTTGGACACTTCCCAGGTGATATTGAAGACCTCGAAGAGATCGAGGAGATGAATCGGTTGCAACAAGAAGAGCTGACCCGTCAGCTCGAGGAGCAAGCCGCTGCCCGCGAGATCCGAGCCAACAGAGCCATTCGAAGAGCCTCGCGACGACGTCGCCGAGTACAGCGTCCGAACCCGTGCTGCTTCCGTCCCGATGGAAATCAGCTGCACGACAACTTCTTCGTGTCGGTCGCCAGTCACAATCAGACGCGGTCGATCAGATGGCAACATCATCCGACCACAAGGACCGACACTCCGTGCCCCGTGTCGACGATCGTCGCGGTTCACGAGTATCGCCAACTGTGTCGCATCACCCAAAATCCGCCGGACGCGTTCCTCGACGTCTACTACCTGGCCGGCAACTACCGGCCGTGGGGCACTCGATTCGATCTTCCACACTACAATGTGTACCTGTCGCGACGTCGTTGCGATCTCGGCGGCGTCCACATCACCGACGGGGTGGACGGCCCCGATCAGGCGGAGCTCTACGAGATCGACTTGCTTCCCACCGATCAGGACGACTACAAATGGTATCGCTTCTACGAAATCATGGGATGGGAGATTCCCACGGTGTTCCCGAAGCAGCTCATCGACGCTCCGCCACAAGCACAGCCGAATTTCCATTCAGATCGTCGCGTTGAGGATCAGCAAGACGATGTAAGCAATCGGCTAGCCTTTCCCCCCACCAAAACTGATTACCTTTCCAGGACGCCGCGATTGGCGAAATTCCGAGCGCCGAAGTGCTGACGAGCCAGATGCAGGGCGTGTTCAACGGCGGTCTCTCACCAGAGAGAGCGCAAGAAGAAGAGGAAGAAGATGAAGTCCACGTCGAACCAGCTCCGCCACGCAAGAGAGGACGGAAATCGGCCGCCGCGGCGGGAACTGGAAGCGCCTCCACCTCAAACGTTTGTCTTGTCTTCTTCTTCTCCGTTTTTTTCAAATCTTCGCGCGCGCGCGCGCTCGCCCTCTCCCGCCTGCCGAACGATTCGGTTTGATGGCTTGTGGTGGTCACAGTTGACCTCACTTCTCCCCCCTCGCTGCCTGCAGCAGCCTCTCTCTTTCTTTCTTGTTAGTCATCGTCTCAGCGGCGGGGCGCACGAGCAGAGAACGCAGAGGGATGGAGAGAGAGAGAGACACCAACACCGTCGCCGCTGGATGCTGATGCTGCGTTGCTGCTGCTGCTGCGGCGACGGCGGCGGCTGGTGGAGGTGGTGCTGTAGCACAAAGGAAACGAAGACAGGCGTCTCCCTCCGCTCTCTTCCTCGGTTTCTCTCGCTCTCCCTAGCGCACGCGAGCGCGCGCGCGCGCGCCCCTCACATTTTTTCACCCTTCCCCCCCACTGCGATGAGCTAGAGAACACGACGACGTCGGCGCGGCTAGAGTGCAGACGATGAGAGCACCGACGAGAGAGCGTGTGGTGTGACAGAGAGTCGGAGGGAAGGCGCGCGCGCGCGCTCGCTCACTCGGGCACAAACACACGGACACACACACCCCCCGCCAGTGTCTTTCCCTCACTCTCTCTCGCTCTTTGTGTCCCTTTTTTCCTTCTCGTGCCTAACCAACAAGTCGGGGTCTCCGTCGTCGTCGTCGTCTTCGTTGTGTGTGTGAGAGAGTATGTTTATGTCAACTCTTTTCAACGCTCACTAGTTTCACTCCCCCCACCCACCCTCTCGATCGTTATCAGCCGCCGAGAAGCGATAGCAGACAATCAACTTTTTCGCTTTGTCGCTTGTTCGCATCGCAGCGAAATTTGAAATTTGAAATTCTTCCTACATCCATATTATCGATTTTTCCCGATTTCAGCCGACAATGAGTAGCGGAGGTGAATTGTTCACCGTCGAGACGATTATGCAGTCACGTCGTCGAAAGGTGAGCCACATTGTGTTTTTTTCTCTACATCTCATTTCGCAATCAATCTCCAAAAGAACCTTTTTTATTACCCCCACCGGGCGGGTGTGCGCGCGCGCACACACACGCAGACCACCCGTATAGCGCGAAGCCAGATGTGTGTTGGCCTTGGAGAGAGAAAGAGAGAGACGAGCGGGGTGGGCCTCTTGGCACAGCGCCAGGAAGAATGAGAGGGGCGGACTGGAGTGAGAGACGCAGACGAATCGATTGTGCGCGCCGTCGGGAAATCCCTTCTGCATTATTCTTTGTGGTCTTGTAGGGAAAGACCGAGTACTTCATCAAATGGCACGGATACGATGAGTCGTTCAACACGTGGGAGCCGGAGAAGAACATCGTCGACTTGCAACTCATCGAGGAGTTTGAAGCCAAGAAGAAGAGTAACGATACTCGCAAAGCCAAAAATGGGCAGAGGACGGCTGCGAGGGCCGGCACTTCAGCCTCGTCGTCGTCGGCTCTGACGGCTGCGGCGGCGTCGTCGTCTCCGGCTCCGTCTGGAGCGTCGGCGTCGGCATCGTCCTCGACGGCCAGACCGCAAGCGAGCGCGTCGCGAGGTGGCAGAGGAAGAGGCAGAGGACGGGGAAGAGGAAGAGGACGGCCGGCGAGGTCACCGCCGAAGAGAACTCGTCTGGCCGGCGGCGAGATCCGTCCGGACAGCGAGAGCGACGAGGAGCCGGAGGAGAAGAAGAAGAAGGTGGTCGTCGAGGACGAGGTGTCCGACGACGAGGAAGATGAGGAGCCGGTGCAAAAGAAGAAGGTGGCTGTCGTCAAGGAGGATGACGAGGAGGAGGAAGAGATGGAGCACGCAGAAGAAGTCGATGTGGGAGAGGCTCCTGAAGAAGAAGTTGCTGATGCTGATGCTCCGCAAGAGGTGGCTGTTGATGTGCCAGAAGAGCAAGCCGTCGCCGTCGAAGACGAGCCGGAGCAGGAGCCGGAGCAAGAGCCGGTTGCCGAGCCGGCTGCCGAGCAGGCTGCCGAAGTCGACGAGGACGACGACATCGAGATCATCGAGGAGCTCGAACAACCGTTCCACGTCGCCGTTGCTGCTAGACTGGTAAGCCAGACACTCTAACGCGACATTTCTCTTCATCTTCCCCTTTATAGCAGGCCGCCGCCGACGCAGCCGCCGCCGCCGCCGCCCAGGAAGACGAGGCCAACGCGGGACTCGGTCACGACGAGGCGGGTCACGAGGACGAGGACGCCGTCGAGGTGGAGCCGATCATACTTGACTGAAGCAGTCACCCGCTCACCTAAATTCAACTTAACTCTATTGTCTATCGCTTTGAAACTATACTATTACTATCGATTCTCTCGCCTTTTCCAAAATCGTTCCAATTTCATTTTTTCATCTTTTACATATTTTTCCAGCGTATTTCGATGTTTTCCAACGTTCCACATGTGTCTTTTTTTCATCTCTACAACCGAATCCCGAAGATTATTTCCCTCTCTCTCTCTCTCTCTCTCTTTTTTCCTCTCCCCCTAATCGATACTTTTTCGCTGCTTTTCCGTTTTTTTTTTTTTTTTTCATTTTTTTCTCATCTTTTTTCTCGTCCAACTGTACTTATAACTCACTACTCATCATGTAGTTTCACCATTCTGTATTCTTTACTGTATCTGCATTTTTAATCATCAAATAATCAATAATTAATCAAGATTAGAATAAAGTTTGGGCGATGATTGTGTGTGTTTTAAAAATTGCGCGAAAAATTGGTGAAAATGGGTGAAAAAGCTTTAAAGCTGAATTTTCCCACATTTGAGTTTTCTAGGCCACATTCAGTTTATTTCTAGGCCATTGATATTTCAGCAGTTTTTGAGCACAAAAATGAGCCAACGACGGGTACTACGGCTACTATTCATCACGAAGCCACGTGGCAAACATCGATTCTACTCATCTGGAGATCCGACGAAACTAGTGAATTTAAGCGAGTTTCCGCCGGAGAAGATTCGAAATTTCGGGTGAAACGGAACGATTTTCCCATATCAACGACGTCCTGACGTCTTCAGAATCGTGGCGCACGTCGATCACGGCAAATCGACGTTGGCCGATCGACTTTTGGAGTTGTGCGGAGCTGTTCCGCCCGGACAGAAGCAGGTTTTCAGTTTTTTGAGCTTTTTTCCGCAAAAACAACAATGTTCCGAACACAACAGATGCTCGACAAATTACAAGTGGAACGAGAGCGCGGAATCACAGTGAAAGCGCAAACGGCGGCGTTGCGATACAAGGGACACCTTCTGAATCTGATCGACACTCCCGGCCACGTGGATTTCTCAGCTGAGGTATAGGCAGATCTAGCAGACCCAAATGATGTAGTTTGTAGTTAAGCAGACCCAAGTTTGCAGACCCAAATGATGTAGTTTGTAGTCAAGCAGACCCAAGTTTGCAGACCCAAATAATTTAGTTTGTAGTCAAGCAGACCCAAATCTAACAGACCAAAATGATTTAGTTTGTAGTCAAGCAGACCCGAATAATGTAGTTTGTAGTCAAGCAGACCCAAATCTAGCAGACCCAAATAATGTAGTTTGTAGTCAAGCAGACCCAAATAATGTAGTTTGTAGTCAAGCAGACCCAAGCTAGCAGACCCATTCTCTGCAGGTATCGCGAAGTCTGGCCGTCTGCGATGGAATCCTCCTGCTCGTCGCCGCCAATCAAGGCGTCCAAGCGCAAACGATCGCCAATTTCTGGTTGGCATTCGAGAAAAACATTCAAATGATACCCGTCATCAATAAAATCGATCTTCCGGGAGCCGATGTCAAGTCAGTGAGTAGTATACTCCGCCACAAAAAAACACGAAAATTTGTCGATTTTTCTCCTAGAACCCGAGGTTTTTAGGTCGAAACCCAGCTAAAAACGTTGTTCGAGTTCAATTCCGACGAATGCCTTCGAATTTCGGGCAAAACGGGCCTAAATGTGGAATCGGTGCTAGAAGCGATTATCGATCGAGTGCCGGCACCCACCGCGCAGCCAGACGCCCCATTTCGGTACTAAATCTGAGATTTTCGAGTTTTAGACATTTTGAATTTCAGAGCTATGATCTTCGACTCGTACTTTGACCACTTTCGCGGCGCCATCGCCTACATTCTCGTCAAAGACGGAAGCCTCAAGAAAGGCGACAAAATCCGATCCTACCAGAACGACAAAGCGTACGAAGTGTCGGAAGTGGGCGTGATGCGCCCCGAAATGGTGAAATGCACCGAATTGCGTGCCGGACAAGTCGGCTACATTGTGTGCAACATGCGGACTGTTCAGGTTTGGCTGACAGTCGCCAAGGACGGCTGAAAATCGGTAAATTGCAGGAAGCCATCGTGGGAGAGACGCTATTCTGCTCGGAAACTCGGCGCGAAGACGTGCAAACGTTCGCGGAGATCGAACCGGTGAAGCCGACGGTCTACGCGGGCCTGTTTCCCGTCGAGACGGCCGACTATGACAGTCTGAAGCAGGCCGTCGAGCGACTTTGTCTCAACGATCCGTCTGTCACGGTCACGCCCGACTCGAGCAAGGCGTTGGGCTTGGGATGGCGGGTAAACGATGGAATTCAATGTTTTCGACCTACCCTTCTGGTTTTTAGATCGGATTTCTGGGCGTGTTGCACATGGAGGTGTTCGGAGCCCGTCTGTCGCAGGAATACGACGCCAGTGTGATTCTGTGCCAGCCGAGCGTCGAGTATCGGGCGATGATCAAAGACAACGAGACGATCCGCAAGAAGCGGTACGACGGGCTCGCCGAGGTGCGCATTCTCGATCCGAGCAAGTTTCCCGACGAGAGCGACGTCGACAAGTTTCTCGAGCCGATGGTCAAAGTGCGAATGATTGTGCCGAACGAGATGATGGGCACCGTGAACGGGCTGTGCTCCGAGTGTCGTGGCGAACGTGGCGAGATCACCTCGATCGACGTCACCCGCCTCATGATTATGTGGCGTCTGCCGCTCGCCGAGGTCGCCGTCGACTTCTTCGAACGCCTCAAGAAGATGACGAGCGGCTACGCGTCGTTCGACTACGAGCCCGATGGATGGCAGGAGACGCGACTCGTCAAACTCGCCATTCACATCAACGGCAAGGAGGTGTCCGAGTTTTCACAAATTTTGCCGGCCGCAATGGCTCGCGATCGTGCGAAAACGCTGGTGCAACGGTTGAAACGCGAGATTCCTCGTCAGCAGTTTGAGGTGACAATCAAAGGTTTGACCTAGTCGGCTAGATTATCGTTTTTTTTTTCAATTTAACACCGAAATCGATTTCAGCCTGTATCGGGAATTCGACGAAAGCGCTCTCGCAAATCGTGATTCAGCCGATGAAGCGTGACTTTTCGCAACTACTCAAAGGTAATTTCGGCGGCGGTGGAATGGAGCGGCTGAACAAAAAGCTGAGCCATCAGAAGAAGGGAAAAGAGCGGATGAAGATGTTGGGCAACGTGCAGATTCCGAAAGAAGCGTTTTTGAACGTCCTGAAGAATTGAGAAATAGATAGGGTTTTTGTGATGAATAGCGTTAGAATGTTCTTGTTTTGTTGGTTGTTTTCTTACTGAATATTTGAATTTCCGCCTTTTTCTTGGAATCGCTACAACAAAAACTATAAATACAACAAACTGAATGGAGAAAAAGAGCTCAATCCCATCGTTTTCGGGCGGCCAACGCGGCGAGCGAATCCTCGACCGTGCTGTGAGTGTGCAGAAGATTTCCGACGTTCGCGCGCTTCCTGATCGTCGCCTTCGAGCCGTCCGTGTTTTTCGGCTTTCCCGGCATCCGCCTCGCCTCGAGCTGATCGAATTCGTGCGCGCGGAGCTCGGTGAGTGAGCTCACGCCTTTGTGCTCAGACAAATACGCTTGCTCGGCTTCCTGAATAGGGAAACTTTACCTTACGAATAAATTTGACAACTTACAGCGGAAGAATACGGACGGGTGAGCAAATTCATCACAATTTGCTCGCGAGCGAGTCGCTCACGCAGAATATTGACACGATTCGCCGAGACTGGGTAATCCGGTCTTCCAGTGCTGAAAATTCGAGTTTCAAACTGATGTGGACATGGTGGAAGGCTCGACTTACGCTTTTTGCTGAGGCAAAACCGGTCCGCGGTAGCCGACCTCCCAAATTCGACGATTCCAGTGTCTCGTGTTGAGATTTCTTGCAAGTGTGCGTGTCAAATGCATCTTGAACTATTCAGGTTAACTTCTGAAACGTCGGAAAGTCAGAAACATCGAAATTCCCGAGAAAAAGGGTTGAAAATAGGAAAATCGGAAATTCCGCTAAACTGCGTACGACTGGCGGAATATCGGCGCATCGTACTAAAGGAGGGGCGTTTTGTTAAAACACGCTTTTGGTGGGAGATTCAAATTCATTTTTCCTTGAGAAAAAAAGGTGAGAGAGTGTGTGGGAGCGTGAGACGCAAACGAATATTAGTCAATGGTTGGTGTAGTAGTAGTTGTTGTCATTAGAAGTTGTCGCGTTGGACAGGACGCTCTGGCGGAAGCCACGTCTTCTTAATCTCGACAGGTATATTTCTGATGTCTCCTCTCATCGTTGTGAAAATAGTCTCAATGCCGGAACACCAATTTTTTTGGTGAGTCTGAAACATGAAGCTAGATTTTCGGAACGTCTTCAGCAAAAGTCAACCTCCGCTGGAAATTTCCTCTTCGCATATTCCCACGTGTCGCGGGCAGTTTTGTTTTGCTTGAATTCCAGCGCGTCGGCGATTATTTTCAGCTGGGTGATGAGTCCGGCCGAGACTTGTTGCTCTGTGATGAGATCAGCGAGCTCCTCGAAGTTCACTCGAGCAGTCACGCCCATCGACTGAAATTGAGGGTCTATTCTCAACGTCGCTTTCGCGAGGAACGGCACGATTAGCGCCGGCTCGAAGCTCATTTCGCCGCGAACTTTTGACGGCTCTCTGAAACACACTTTCTTGTCTTCAAATCGCCCGGAAATTTAAAAAAAAACGCACCCCCTTCCTCGGTACGGATCTTCGACAGGTGGCGTCACAATGCAAAACGGATTTTCTGACCAATCTATGTCCGCCGGCTTCTTTTGTTTGTTCGACATGCTCTAGAATAAGTGTTGGCTATCTGAAAATGAAATCGGGATTTCCAGACTTAGACCGGCTCGAAAACCAAGTGAGAAGATTGGAGAAAGATTAATGGTGCTATTTTAAGGTTGAAAAGAACAAATGCGGCCTTTCAGAGTGATTGTAGCGAAGACAAATGATTTTTTGTTTCCTCGAACCATTTTATGAGAGACAATATTCGCGCTGAAAACCAAAAATTAGCGCCGAAAGTTTTTAAAAAATGTGAAAGCTTTCGTTGCGAAACCTTTGGAAGAAATTGGTGCTGCGCCTTTAAAACTACCGTAATTGGCATAAAATTATTTTTTTTCGCGATTTTTCGGCGATTTCGAGGCTCGAAAAATTTCCCGCAGTTTTCCTGATACCTACCCAAATAGGCTCAAAAAGCGTAAGCTCATTTAGAATCTATCCTGACCGCTAAAAATACTTAAGAAAATGAAGGAAAAAAAAATAATTTGAAAAGAAAAGTTTTGTTTTGTATCAGAAGTGAGTAATGATCTAAATTTTAAAAAGTTTATCCCAGAGACACAAATCGTCCGTGTCTTTTTTGCGTTTCGTCGAATGTCACGCGACAGCTCACCGCGTCCAAGACAATTGAGAAAGGAGGAGGATTAGTGGCTGAAAAGGGATTGGGATAAGGAAAAGTGTAATAGGAGCGAAGAGTCAAGTTGTTTCTCCGGATAGTGGGAAAAAGAGAAAGATGCTCTCTTTTAGAGCCCCGGGTCTGCCATAGAACTGCCTTGAAACGTGGGTCTGCTTCACTACAAACTACATAATTTTGGTCTGCTAAATTTGGGTCTGCTTGGCTACAAACTACATAATTTGGGTCTGCTTGACTACAAACTAAATAATTTGGGTCTGCTAGACTACAAACTACATAATTTGGGTCTGCTAGACTACAAACTACATCGACAAGAAGAAGAAGAAGCAGAAGAGGAAGATAACCGTGGCTTATTTGGAGAGAGGTGGGCGGTGGGATGACGTATATCAATTTCCTTTCCATCTTTCTTTTCTGTATGTTATTATTGTCGGGTGCCTAATTGTGTTCTCGCGCGTCTGAAAGACACATTTGTTTTATCACATGAAGAGACGGCAAAAGGCGAATAATTGCAAAATAAGTTAATTGACACAATAATCTCGTAAAAAAAACCATGCACTGTGTGAAATTATTCTCGTTTCCCTGTTCCGGTTGTTTTCTACATTCCATAATGCTGCTGCTGCTGATGTTGTTGGTGTTGTGGTTGACCGTAGGCCTGATATTGTGCATTTTGAGGAGCCTGTTGTGGGTAGGCTTGTGGCTGCTGCTGCTGCTGATAAGCCTGATAAGCCTGTTGTTGGGGATGTTGTTGTTGTTGTGGTTGACCGTACCCACTGTACTGATTGCTCGAAATGGCCGGAGCAGCGCCATATCCGGATCCCTGGAAACAGAAATGGCTGGGTATTGAAAACTCTTTTTAGAATTAAAATGCTCACCGAAATGGACGGATCGACGGGCCGACGGCGACTCATCGCGCTCAACCGATTCGACGTGGCTCCAGTGGCGAGCATCGGCGGCGGATCGTTCCATCCGGGCGTCACACTGGCCGGGAGGGCCGTCTGATACGACTCGCGCTCCGATTGCGGCGCCATCATCTGGTGTTGCTGGAGTTGGGCCGGCGCCATCATCATCTGCGGCTGCGGCGTCGGCGCTCCAGAATAGGCGCCGGGAGCCGCGATGGGCGGCGACATTTGTTGCGGTTGTGGGTAGCCGGGTTGAGGGTACGGTTGCTGGTACATTCTGTGGAATATTGGGTTGGAGAAGTAGTTGTGAAGATGAAATAATGAAGAGAGAAATAAAAAGGGCTAAACGACCCATGATCTTGGAAGAAACAAACTGTCTTGGAGGAAAATAAAAAAGAAACAATCAAACAATTTACTTTTGAAATTCACATTGTCATTTTCTGGTGCTTGGGCTTATTTGAGATGGCGAGATTTCGCAACATTGATTCTTATTACACGTCACAAACGAGGAAGGGGTGGAGATTCTATTCAGAGGCGGCCTCGAGACGAATCAGTCGGTTCGATTGTTCGGCAATCTCTTGAATCGACACCCGTCCGCGCTGATTGATGAATTTGGCGACCGCGGCGAACTCCTCGTCCGAGATGTAGATGAATTTGCCGCGATCGTCCATCACGCCCTGCACGAGTCCCTCGGCGATGAAGTGCTGTAGGCGTTGGACGGCCTCCTCGGATTTCAGACCGAAATGGGCCGACAACTCGTCGATGTTGACCACTTTGTTCGTTTTGACGTACTCGATGAAGTCGCGGATGAGATTCTCGGCCTCCTCGCCCTCAATCGCGTCGGTTCCCTCTTCTTCGATCGCGAACGAGGCTTTCATCTGGAATCACCTAGTTTTTTTATGAATCTCAATTGTTTCAGGTACCGCAAGATACTCCTCGTGCTCGCGGCGCTCCTTCTCCTCGCGTTCCTTCCTCAATCGTTCCTCTTCGGCCTCCTCCTCGGCCTTTTCCCGTTCGCGCTCCTCGTCGCGCTTCTTCTCGCGCTCCTCCTCCCGTCGTTTTCGCTCCTCTCGCTCTCGCAACTCGTACTCGCGCATCTGACGCTTCTCCTCTTTGGCCGCCAACTTCGCCGCCTTTCGTTTCCCAATCTTTTTGCCGTCCGCATCGTACTCGAACTGATCGCCGCCGTCCAAATCGTCGAGGTCGTCGCCGTCGTTCTGGTTCATCATGTGCTCCACGAATCCGCCGTTGTCGTCGTCGTCGCGATTCACGCGGCGACGTGCCGCGCGACGCATTCCGCCGGCGACTGAAATTTCGTTTTCAGGTCAATTTCAGCCGATCTTCTCACCATTAGCACCTCTCCGATCGTCGTTCCCCTCGTTCATTGCCAGAAGCATTTCCGTCCGCCGTTTCGCTTCTTTCTCGTCCCATTGCAGTTTCAGAAGGCGCCAAACGATCAGTGTCACACTGAAATCTACTGGTTTTCCATGTTTTCAGCCAAGTCTCAGCGATTTTCGAAGAGGAAACACATGAAATCGACTTACATGAGCACAAGAAACGATATCGCACCGATGAGAAGCGGATCGATTCCGCCGTCGTTTTTGGCGAAACTATACGGTGAATCTGTTGATTTCTGCTGGTTTTTATCCATTCTGTAATCAAAAAATCAATGTCAAAATGGACAAAATATACAAAAACAAAAGAAAAGCAAGCGGCCACGGTGTCGCTTCAACTTCGGCCACAAGGCGTTTTCTAGGCCACGCGGCCTCCAAAAGTTCGGCCCCCGATTGCGAAATACGCTCATGAGGCAGTGAAAACCTGTGGAGACGCAATGTTCGAAATTTAACTTTTATATTTTTATATGCTTGCATTTCAACTAACCTTTAATGTAAAAGAGAAAAATCGATCGGGGGGAATGAGATATTGGGGGGAGACGCAATAAATAGAAAATCAAATAAAATTAGGAAACAAAACGGGTACCATAAACATTATTTTTATAGTATGCAAAGGAGGTTCCATTTTCAGGAAAACAGGGCTAGGGAGGTGGTTCCGTGGTGTGAAGACAGAGATCTTACTACAATTGGATGGGGAACGCACTCACACACACCCACACAAACTAGGATCACGGAGAGAATGAGGAGAGATTATCGATCACAAGACCGAGTGAGAAAGTTTATCAGAAGTGAAGAAGATGAGATCTAATCAACGTCCATCTCTCCTGGCTGCTGCGCTGGCGGCTGATCTCCGGCGGCCGGCTGTTGCTGCTCCTCCTTCTTTGGTGGCGGAGCCGGTGCGGCTGGCTTCTTCTTGTTGAGGATTGGGTTGACAATATTGTCGAAAGTCTGGAAATCGAATGCAATGAACATGTTTCAAATCTTCAATCAAACTCACATTCTTCTGCTGGTTGATTTCTTCGGTGAAGACAACTGGGGCGTCAGTCTTGGAGCGGGTGTCCTGCTTGTGACGGGCCTCGTCGAGCCACTTCTTCTTGTCTTCAATCGCATTAATCACCTTCTCCATATCCTTGGAGTCGAGATGAGCGTACGTCGGTCCGCCGTTCGCGTAGTCTTCATAAGCACGTCGCACTCGAAGAATCGATTGGTCGAAGCTGTCGAAGGCCGGCTTGCGGGTTTCGAACTCGCGATAGCGCTCGACTACCGGAGTTCCGATAGCCTTGAGCTCGCCGAGTCGTTTCTGGTAGACGCTCTTCTCCGCATCCTCTCCCTCGTCGTAGAGCCAATCCTCGGTGGAGGTGAGCACCGATTTAAACTCATCGGCAGCAGCCGGAGTGATAAACTCGACGTACTGGTCGGAGAGCTTCTCGCGCATCTCGTACACGTACTCCTCAAGCGAGTTCTTGGCATCAGCCTTGCTCTTTTCTTGCTCATCGGCGATTTGCATCTGGATTTCGAGCTGTTGGAATTTCTGAACGTCGTACGAGACGGGAATCGACTCGATGATCTTAAGATCAACCGGGACCAGCTTGGTCTTTTTCACTGGCTCCTGTGGGGCAGCTGGGGCCTCCGGCTGACCGTTTCCGTCAACTTCCATCGGCTCGGCTGGCAACTCCTCGACGATCTTCGGCTCGTACATCGTTGCCGAGGCGATGGTGAAGACACCGTCCGGGTTGACGCGGACCTTGACCTTGACCTTCTGCGGTCCTCCGTCAGCTCCAGGTTGGGCTCCGATGACTTGCCACGAACCGATGTGAACCTGGTTGTGCGGAACAACGTTCGGCTGACCGTAGTGGGCGTCGACTTGGAACTCTCCTCTGCGTTGAAGCGAGACGAGCTTCGAAAACGGAACTTCGTCGCGTGGAGCGAAAACGTCATTCTCGCTGAAAAGCAAAACTTAGAACCCACAAAAGAAATTTTGCGAGCTTACCCTCCATTGTCTCCAGGTCCGTTCCAGCTGAGACGGATACGGTAAGGCTGGGTGTCCTTGATGGCGAATTCACGAACGCGGAACGTCGGCGAGAGGATAGCACACTGCATAGCGGCTCCGCGAGCCACAGCTTCGTCCTGGTTCATCGTAGTTTTCGGATCCTTGCCGAACAGATCCTTAACGATCTGGCGGATCATTGGAATACGCGAGGATCCTCCGACAATCTCGATCTCGTCGATCTCTTCAGGCTTGATAGCGACACCGTCAGCGAACAGGTTGATAAGGACTTGTTTGATGCGGTTGAAGATAGGGGCGGCAAGCTCCTCGAATTCTCCTCTCTGCATCTTTCCGGTCACATCCTTATCATCCATGAAGCACTCGATGTTGAGTGGGATTGGGGTCTGGTTAGCCGACATTTGCTTCTTGACACGCTCGCATTCGTCGAGCAGGCGGAGCCACGGGCGTGGAGAGCTGGCGGCATCGATTCCTAAATGGCTCGTTTTGAAACTTTGCTGGAAAAGACTTAAACCTTACCGTATTTGCTCTTGAACTCCTTTCTAAAGTGTTCGCGAATGAGAGCGTCGAACCAGATGCCTCCAGACTCCAGATCGTACGCGGTGTTCACCATTTGCAGTTTTCCACGGTTGAAAGACACCAGCGAGGCTTGCGTAGACGAGTGTCCGATGTCGAGGAAGACGACGTTACGTGGCTTGGCATCTTCCTCCGGAAGATCTTGTTTGTAGATTCCGTAAGCAAGAGCGATGGCGGTGGTCTCATTGACAACACGGAGCGAATTGAGCCCAGCGTATTGGATGGCGGCGAGGACGGCGCGGCGTTGAACGTCAGTGTAGTAGGATGGAACCTAAACATTTCCAAATAAAATATGGTACAACGAACGAAATACTCACAGCAAGAACGCAATCCGAAACCTTCTTCACATCAGTCAACTGGGACTCAACAATTCCGCGGAGCTTGGTGAGCAACGCGGCGAGAACCTGCTCCGGTGTGAAAGTGTGCGGCTCGTTGAGGTAGTTGACCTGAATTCCGATGTCGTCGCCTTGCAACTGCACCACTTTGCACGGAATGAACGGAATGAACTTCTGGGCGACAGGGTCGCTGAACTTGCGTCCTACGAGGTGCTTGAAGTTGATGATGGTGTTCTTGATGTTAGTGTTGACCGCTTGTCGGGCCGCCACACCCATCGATCGGTCCTTCGGTCCAAAAGACACGCAAGCTCTAGAAAGGGTAAACATAAGGAATGAGGAAGGAAGGTTTTTAGGGTGACGAAATAAGGACTTACGGAGTGGCATGCAGAGAGTAGTCATTAGTGATGACCTCGATACCTCCTTGGCGAGCTACGCCGATGTAGCAGTTGAGGTTACCAATGTCGAATCCAAGAACCGACATCTTGCTTAGCAGGAGCGCTGGAAAATCGAGCGAATGTCACAAAGACTAGCAATATTACACGATGTACGGGCAGAAACGCGGGAGAAAACCGGTCTTTCTTATATACACTTCTCACTGAAGCGCAGAATGTTCGAGAAAAAACCAAAAATTCACGATGAGCAAGGAAATTGACGGAAAATCAAGCGAAAACGGCGAAAATCGTGCGAAAAAGGGCGTGGTCGCTTCTCCAGCATTTTAAAGGCGCATGGAATATTCGGGAAAAGTCTGGCAAATCGCGGCGAGACCAGCGAGCTTCTCAGTGCGGTGGAGCGCGTTTGCGGCGCGCTTACTTTTCAAAAATCATCATTTTTGCCGGAACACTGTTTTCATCGAGAAACTTTCGTTTTTCTGTAAATTTTTGGAATAATCTTTCGACTTTGCTTATTTTTAACAAATACAATCTAATTTATCGATTTTCTTTGCAGTAATATGGCGCCAAAGGCCGGAGAAACCGCTGTCGAGAAAATGGAGGTCGATGAGACGAAGCCTGAGACACCGCCTCCAGCACCTGTCATTGACAAAGACGTGGCTGCGTGCGAGATCATCAAGGAGCAACTCGCTTTGCTCGACAAAGGAGAGGACCATCTGAGTGCTCGCGTTGTTCAATTTCTGCCGAAAGTTCGAAAGCTGATCAACGACAAAGTCCTCTATCTCATGCTTTCCAATCATGTGAGCGATAACCACGAATTTCCCCAGTATCTGCTCAAAAAGCTGAACTACACGCCGCCGCCTAAGACTGAAACCGAGGAGCCGATGGATACATCGGTCGGAAAGCCGAAATCGCCGAAGAAGGCGCAACGTCTCTATTACCCGTCTCTCGAGTCGGACTGCTATATGCGTTTGTTGCTCCTGATCCATTTTTACAACGGAAAAAGGTACAACGATGCTCTCGACATTGCCAACGTGCAATTGGCGGCTATCTACGCGAGTGACGGTCGAGTTTCGGACGGATTGAGTGCCAAGACCATCTACTTCCTCTGCTTGTGCCACGAGCAAGTGGGTCGTCACTTCGAGATCATCAGCGTGCTCAACGCACGTCTCCGCACAGCCACCCTCCGCCACTTCACCGAATCGCAGGCGGTGATCATCTGCTGGCTGCTCCGCTTCTATCTGCTGAGCCGTCAGTACCAATCAGCCGCCCATCTCGTCTCGAAGGTCGCTTTCCCGGAAAACGCGTCGAACAACGACCTGGCCCGCTACATGTACTACCAGGGACGCATAAAGGCTCTCCAGCTCGACTACAACTCGGCTGCCGGCTATTTCCTTCAAGCTCAGCGCAAGGCCCCACAGGAGGGAGCCATCGGCTTCAAGCAGGCCGTTCAGAAGTGGGTCGTCGTGATCGGACTCCTTCAGGGAGAGATCCCGGAGAGAAGCGTGTTCCGCCAGCCGATCTACCGCAAGTGTCTTGCCCAGTACTTAGATCTGACTCATGGTAAGCCGAAACTTGACTCCAACTCAGGAAAAACTGTGGATTTTCAGCCGTTCGTCTCGGAGACATCGCCAAGTTCAACAGCGTCCTCGAGAAGTACAACAAAGTGTTCGAAGCAGATGACACGCTCACTCTCATCGTTCGCCTCCGTCAGAACGTCATCAAGACGGCCATCAAGCAGATTTCTCTGGCCTACTCGAGAATCTACATCAAGGACATTGCCAAGAAGCTTCTCATGGAAAACGAGACTGAAACCGAGTACATCGTTGCGAAGGCGATCTCCGACGGCGCCATCGACGCGGTCATCACTTCGGACGTTCGCGAAGGACCCCGGTACATGCAGAGCTCGGAGACTGCTGACATTTATCGCACCGCGGAGCCGCAGACTCACTTCGACACTCGCATCCGCTACTGTCTCGAGCTGCACAACCAGGCCGTCAAGGCTCTCAGATACCCGCCGAAGAAGAAGGTCGCCGTCGAAACGATCGAGCAGGCCCGCGAGCGCGAGCAGCAGGAGCTGGAGTTTGCGAAGGAGCTCGCCGACGAGGAGGAAGATGATTTTTAAACAGTATAACCCACTCCCCTTTCTAATTTATTATGAACAACGTGTCTTCGGTAAATAATTGACCTGTTTGTGTGTATTTTATTGGAACTTCTTCCCCCAGTCCCCCTCATGCTCCCGAACTACTCTTTTTTTTTGTATTCTTTCTTCTCTCCACCTAAATATTGCCCGGATGAATAAACTTTCAACGGATCGTCCTGTCTTTAATTGTTTTTAGAAAGTTGAAAAGCTCTGAAAAATATATGTCGGCAAGTTCGTTGTCAAGTCTGCAGACACAAAACCCACAGACGGGACGCTGAACCTGACGCGCAAACTTAGTTTTTACCTGCACCCAATTTTCTCTTTCTTGTTTTACGCGATAAATACGTTTATTCAGTTAATTTGAGAGTCTCCGTCAATCAACTGTTACTAACCAGAAGCAGTTTTTCAGAATGAACCAGGCCAGAACGCGGATCTTGGTGAATTTGAGGCAGTCGATGGACGTACTGATGAGCCTCGTCCGCCCGCCTCCGCCGTCACTCGGGTTCGCCGTCGACGTCGCCGGAATCCCATCGTCCGGTCTTCAGAAGTCACCGATGACGTACGGAAGCGTTCGCGAGATGATCGACGACTTCAGCATCGTCTTCGGTGTTCCCAAGTATCGGACGAGCAAGCGTACGTGCTTTTCCTCTCAAAATCGCCAAAAATTCCGTCGATTTTCAGCGAAAAAAGTGACGCGAAAGTTCTCGTTCACTCGGCTCCTGCAGCCAATCGATAATCTCGTCACTTGCCCGACGTGCTCCAACATTCATCCGTCGGAGACGATCTGCGACGCGTGCTACTCCAAAGTGCACGAATTGACGACGGAGATCAAGAAGAAGATGATGGAGTACAATCCGTACGTCGGCGAGAAGCAGGACCGCGAGGTGTTCGTCAAATTCAAAGGAGAGTCGACCGACGGCGTGCCGGAGGTGGTGAAAGGCAAGCGAGTGCTGGAAATCGAGAAGGAGCGGCCGACGTGGTTCAAAAAGTTGACGCTCAAACAATAACTTGTTCGTTCTTCTCTCTCCATTCTCCATTCTTCTTTTAGAGTTTTGTATTTTCTGTTTTCGTTTTTGTTACACCCACAACTCCATCCCCCCCTAGATAATGACCCCCTTTTTTCTTTTTGCGCCAAAAATGCCTTCTCTCTTGTTTCGGAGATACACTTTCAAATTTGCGTGTCACTTGGCAGGTGTCAGTGGAGAGCGAGTTCCGGTTACCTTTTTCGACCCCCCTTTCTCGAGTCCCATGTTGACATTCCCCTAAAAACGGTGGCTTCCCCTTTCTCTCTTGCTCTCCCTCCTAATGTGCTCATGTCACGGACACACTCATGCTGGTGCTCCGCGAGCCACCCCTATCATGTTTTCGTGATTTTGGAAGACGGAAGGCCCCCCGAGTGTTGGGTTTCATGAGCCAAATTTGCTGCCATATGTTAAAGGTTTTCGGGCCACGCCCACTTTCTACCCATCACCACCCCCCACTGGCTCGTCGCAATTGGGAACCTGGAAGGGTGGGTAGAAAAGTGGGCGTGGCCTAAAAACGAGTTGTCCCCCTCTGAATTCCAAATGTTACCGGAACATCCCGCCGCTCCCAATCTCCCCTCGATTTGCGAGTGTAGTGGTGTGTCGCGAGCGCGACGAAACCGGAGACTGATAGTCGGATGGCGTGACAAACGTTGCTCCATCTCTCGTGTGCTCTCCTGCTTCTGCTCCTGTCGTTGTCGTTCTTCTTCGTCTTCTACTTGTACAACAAAGTAGGAGAAGAAGAAGAAGACGTCGACGACGACGTGCACCAAAACTTTTTCGAATTCGGACCAAAAAATGGCGAGCGAGAGGCCATGAATTTTGGATTGGAAAGGAAGGGGGAGAGGGTTACGGTACTCCTTCACTCTTCCCTCATTACTAAAGAATCTGCCCCCGAAGGAGGAGGAGAAGAAGTCATGGATATACCCCTTCTCATGGCAAGAAGGATGGGAGGGGGAAATGTGACTATAATATTGGGTTTCACCACCACCATCTCTAAATCCGCTCCTCTTTCTGGTGAGTTCGGGGCGAGATGTGCGGCTTCTTCTTCTTCTTCTTCTTTTCTCAGTTTACTTTACTCCCCCCTTTCCACAAGAAACGACGACGAGGCTTCTCTTCTATTGAATGATGATTTTGGGGCAGAGAGAGAGAGATTATCCGGTCTTCGACGCAACCGGAGACCTTATGGGATGAAGGAGACGAAGGGGAAAAGCGAAGAAGAGCAGGAGGAGGATGAGTACCGTAGAAGACATTGGGTGGATGGGGACGAGGATTTCCTCGGCCATCACTTGGGTGCTCCTGTTTGGTGTGGCTTGGGTTTCCCGGCTGCTGGCCGATATTTGGAGATCGCGAGGATAGTTTCTAGGCGATGGCCTAACTTTTGCAGATCATAATGGTTTCTAGGCCATGGAATTGGTTTCCTGGTTGCTGGCCTAACTTTTGCAGATGGTTCCTAGGCCATGGTCCAACTTTGCAGATCAAAACGGTTTATAGGTCATCGGCCATCGAATTGGTTTCCTGTTTACTGGCCTAACTTTTGCAGATGGTTTCTAGGCCATGATCTAACTTTTGCAGATCGATGGCCTAGTTTTCCTGGTTTTGCTGGCCTAACAAATGAATAAACGATTCCTAGGCCATGGCTCAAGATTGCAGATCGACGGATTTTCAGATTCCCGGCAAACTGGCCTAGCTTTGCAGACCCGGAAGGCGGTTTCTAGGCCATAGCCTAACTTTGCAGGTTAAACTATGGAATTCTAGGCCATAGCCTAACTGTCCTGGACGCTTAACCTGTTTGGCGGATCGAATGTTTTCTAGGCCATGGCCCAACTTTCCCCCCACCACATGATGAGGAGCTCATCGAAGCCCCGCCCCTCTCCGTTTCCCGCAAACGAGTGAGAGTATTCGACTCTCGCAGCTCACGACGAGGACGACGGGGGAGCAGTAACCCAAGAAGCCCCACCCCCTTTTTGTGAGGGGCGAGCTCATCTTCCCCCCCCCCCCCCCCCCCCCCCCCCCCCCCCCACCGGGCTCTCTTCCTTCTTCATTCTTCTTCCCTTCTTAAACTCCCCCCACCCTTTTTTGTCTGTTTGTGAGAGTTGGTGAAACAAGAAAGTGCTCGGCGGCTCGGCGCTCATTTATTCTGCACCCTGCGTGCTCTGCGACAGGAGGGGGTAACCCAGGTGATGGGCCGGCGGGCTCGCCGAGCAACAATGGAAATGAGTGTGTCTTCTTCTTCTTCTTCTCTTCTTTCCGAGAGTTTCCGAAAAGGTCCCCCGAAAACGAAACTAGGGAGGGCAGAGATGGATGGATGGATGGGTTTGTGTGTGTCGCTTTTTCCCTCCCGTGTTTCCCCCTCCCGCCTTGTTCCTACACTTTTCGGCATTCTCCTTTCGACGACCTGCTTTTGTAGTGTAGGGAGCCCAAGAATAAAAAGGACTAGTGTCTAGAGTCCTTGACATCTGTATAGTCCAATAGGCCGGCCCAGCACTCCTGAAGCCCCAAATAACTTGATTTCAGGAAGCAGGCCGGCCGGGCCAATCTCTCCTTGTGACCTGTTTCGACGGGATTCAGGCCGGCCCATACATCCTAAAGCCCATATGACCCTAGTTTAGTCATTGACTTCTCTAGCCCAATGCTTACATAGACCTAAGGCCTGTAATGACCCGGCTCAAGTTAGCAGGCCAGAAGATGTCCAGACTTCATCTTTGACATTTTTCGACTGGGATCTTCAGCCCGATGCCTTTTGTACTCCACTAGTCGGGTCCTGACATCTTAAAACCCAAAATGACTCGTTTTCTAAATTGCGAATGATCTTCAGTCTAACGGTTCTGTAGTTCGAAACGGCCCGATTTCAGTCAGCAGGCTAGGAAAAAGGTCATGGCCTAAGCAATCGAAAGCCCAAAGTAGTCAGGCTGACAGGCCCAAACTTCATTTTTTGGTTTTTTTGCCTAATACTTCCATGTACGTCATGGCCTAGACCCCTTAGCTCCTTCAGCCTAAAACAGCCCACTTCTAGTCAGCAGGCCGTGAATGGCACGCCAGTATGGCACGACACATTCCGAGGCTGGCACGTCCAGAAGTTGGTTAAGGCACGGCTCACTGAGCAGGCACACGCTCGGTGCGGTAGTGGTGGAGGGAACATCTGTCTGCTCTGCCAAGTACAGTAGTCTCCTTCTTCCCCCCTTCCCTACTTCTTCTTCTTCTTCTTCTTGTGCTTCTCAGTTTCAGTTTCCCCCCTCCTTTCCCGACTACACAACAGCTTTCAAGGGCTTCTCGTTTATAAGAAGGTACCGAATACCTAACTCTCGCCTTAAATATCGCTGGGGCTTCCGATATCGCTTGTAAGGTTTCCAATGAGGAGAGAGAGAGAGATTGTGCTCAATGAGCACACACACACACACACACAGTTCACCTTTCCCATTGGATTTGCACTTGCTCTCGGCTTGGCTCGCCGAGCCGCCCCCCTCCTTCATTGCTCCCAATTTCGGGTCGGTTCGGGTTTGCACACTTGTTATCACCCCCCATTTTCGGGTAGACAGGTCGAGTGGGGGCATGGGCTCTTCACTCTTTCTCTCTCTTCTCCAGGTTGCCTCTTTTTTTCTTGGCTTCCACCTATTTGGATATTGGATTGGACTTTGTTTGGATTTTTGGATTCTGGCACCTGCCAAGCTGACTTGTTTTATTGATCCCATTGTATCTCGAGATCCAGGATAGCTATCAAAAAGTTGTCAACTGTAAAGTGGTAGCGCTTTTTGTGCTCTTCAACTTTGCAGTTGACAACTTTTTGATAGCTGTTTCGGTTCTCGAGATACAATGGAAAATAAAATCGACCACCTGGATCATATGACCATACCCTTTCAGTCACTCACTGTATCCATCTTTCTCTATCAACCTAAGCCACTCTTGAAAAAAATCATAAAAATATACATTTTTGGTTTTGACTAATCCAGGCTTCCTTCTAACCTTAACCGACAGTGGGGAGGAAGCCCTTGAAAGGTGTGAGTCAGGTGACACAGCAGCCGAGAAAAGCCTAGTCGATCGTCATCTCATTTCGTACTCATGACAGGATAATCAGAGGGGTTTGGATCATGAAGATAAATAAATGCAACTTTGCTCCATCGCACTACCTTTTCTAGCGTTTGCCAGGGTTAATTACCGTGATACCTGTGTTAGAGCGGCACCCATGTTTAAGCCCTCATAACATGAAAACCAGAATAGATAGAAGAAAGTTGTCAACTGTCGAAATATTGCTGACAAGACAAGGAACATTTTGCCAGTTGACACTTTTCTGGTAGCTCTTCTATTTCTCAAGATATAACGACTAAAAGCCAAGCCGTCTGGGAACCGCTCTGAAACACATTTGACGGTGTTCTTATTCTTATTCCTACGTACAGTACTGGCTAAGGAGGTATCACCTGATAGTTCCAAAAAATAAAAAACCAATGAAAAAGTGCAATAGAGCGCGCTTCCTAGAAACTGCTGGCAAGAAGTGCCATAGAGCGTGAGCCTAGTATCGTAAAACCTGACCTGGCGCTTCCTAGAGATGGGGGACCTAGTAGTTTCCTAGTCCCCCGGTCCCCCTACCTGAAAAATGGGTTACCTGTAAGTAGGGAAGAGGATGGAAGGCGGGCGCCGGTCTCTTCCCCCCTTCCCGTGGTCTCACCCTAATCCTTCCATAATTTTGTTCCCTTTTGCCCAATGACCTCTTCCACCCCCTTCCTCTTTTTAATCCGCCTATCCGTCTCCGAACCCAGAATACCTTCTTCTCCTCCTTCTCCTTCTCCTTATTCTCCTCCTTTTTCCTTTATTTTCCCCCGATTTCGATCCCCCTCTTTCCACCCAAAAAGCGATTCCGGTAACATTGACCCCTTATTCATTCATCTGAACTGAACACTGTTTTGCAACTAAGCAGCCAGGAGGCACCCAGCCAAACCAATTAGTATTCGACAAGTGCTAATAGATTGGAAGAGGAAAAACTAGGCCCCCAGAAACTTTTTTGTTCTTTTTCTTCTTCTTCCGCGCGCGCGCGCCCCGTCAAAAATTGAGAAATTGAGAAAACAAGACGCCGAGTTGCCCGCCCCGAGCCCCCGAGTTTTATTGAGTTTCCCCCCAAATAGAAAGCGACCAACAACAATTAAACAATCGGATTTTTTCGTTTTTGGGCGGTGTTAGTGGTGTGCATCATACCCCCTTTTCTCTTTTTTTCCCCGGCTTTAGACACTGGGTTACCGTACCTACTAGGCCTTTTCGCACTTCCAGGCGGTTATCTCGAGAACTAGAAGAGATATCAAAAAGTTGTCAACTACAAAAATGTTCTTCTTATTGTCAGCATCAAGTTTGTAGTTGACACTTTTCCGCTAGCTCTTCTAGTTTCCAAGATAGCCCGGCTCGTTTTTACCAGTTTTGCATGTACACTGCCAATACGGTCAGTTTCAGCCATTTCAGCCAAATGTAGACTTCTCTACTTCCCAAAACTGCCCGATAGAGCAAGAAATAGTGTTTGGTAACGAGTAGAAGCTGAGCAAACATTAGTAAGGGGCTAAAACTGACCAAAAACCATCTTTGATGACTTTTCGATAGTGAGCCCTTGCCAGACCCGTTTTTAGGGGTGTGGCCTCATGGTACTACGGTACCGGGTGTTATTTTTTATTTGAAAATATTTGAAATCAAATGGGACTGACAAAATTTCGATATCTAGTCTGGTTTTTGCACGACGACTCTTAGGCCGATGAGGTTTGGACCCCCATGTTGCTGATCCCGTTGTATCTTGAAAACCAAGAGAGCTATCAAAAAGTTTTCAACTACAAAATTGTAGAGCACAGAACGAGCAACAACTTTGTGGTTGTCAACTTTTTGATAGCTCATTTGGTTCTCGAGATGTGATACCTTTTGGTGGCCACTGAACACCACTGTACGTAGTACATTGATGTTGCGGCATTTAGCGTGTCGAACGTTTAACACCCGCGAGTTTAGACGTTTAGTGTCACTATTAGTCGTGTCATGACTCACTTTTTAGGCGAGGTATAGGGCCCCCCTTTAAGCGTCTTCGCGCGCGCGCACACAAACAGACAGAGACTCACATATTGATATTTAGGTATCTCAGTGCCCTAAAGGGGGTACCACCACCACCTGACACCTCGGGGGGTTTACTCTTTACTCTTACTGATAATATACTGACTCGTTTTGAGTGAGTGAGAAAGCGAGAGCGAAAACGCATTTGGTGGGGGGTACAGTAATATATGCAAACCCCCCTTTTGCGAACCTGTCGGGGGTATGTATACGTACTGTTCGATTGTATTTGGTAGTGATAGTTGTGCCACCACATCGTGCCACGTCATTGATGTGGATTTCGCTATTTCGCCTCGACCCCCCGGTTATCCATCTCATTTCTCTCTCCCCGTCGCCACCGCACAATTGTCACCTTTCACTCACCACCACCGGACCCCCCCCCCCCCACTTCCACTTCTTCTTCCCCACCGTTTAATAGGCGCCTTGGACCCCCCTTTCTACAGTCATGTACTACATAAGAAAGAGCAATTAATCGGGGGAGCGAGCGAAAGGAAAGGAGGTGGTGGCGGCTCGAAAAACGCCCGCCGGCCTTTAGTCCGAAACGGAAAGGAGCGGGAGGACCCCCCGCCAATTTGTGTGTCAATCTCTCTCTCTCTCTAAACTTTCACTATCCCCCTCTCACAAAGGGGGGGGGGGGGTGGTTTTATGACGTGGCAATAGAAATTGGAGGAGGAGGTAGAAGAAGAGTGACCTGGATTGTGTTTGAGTGTGTCAGTGAGTGAGTGAATGTTTGGGTTGCTGTTCTTATGTACCACCACCACATTTGTTGTACACTCATATTCATATGTACCATTCCATTTCATACCATTTCGTACCATTTTTTGATTATTTTGATCTACTAGTGCAAATGCAGGTCTGATCTGAGAGTTATTGTTGGAAACGTGGCAAATAAGGATCAGTATGTATTGAAAAATGGTAAAGGCTGATAGGTTAAGGTGAAAAATCGGGAAGTACCGTAAAACCTGTATTAGAATTGCCCTCTAATTTTGGAAACAATTTTCAAAAATCCACCCTTACCTAATACAGATTTTACGGTAGATAAAGGTATAAGAAATAGGTTTAGAGTAGGGGCATTTGGGGGCTGTCATAGAAATCAGTATAAGAACCTTCACATCGTAAAACGTGTACTAGAGCGGTACCTGTACTAGAATCCTAAGTTTGTGGGTTCAGCTCTCGTACAGGTTTTACGGTAGCTCTTTGCATAGGTATCGAGAAGATTTTTTGCTAGAATTATGGGTTTTAGGGGTACCGACATACAGATATAGATGTGAGTATCGCTATAGACATTTCATTTCCAAAGGTACAGTCGAAACGGATCTGGCAATGCAACTGATGGCCGGGTTATCACTATGAGACTTTCGGTAGTCACTTCTTGACACTAACCCTGATGTTTTTGTGTTCAAAACCAATTTTCGACAAGTCTACCGTATTATCTCCAAATTACACAGAATGACACCTAAAACCGTAGTGGTCATTTGGGTCTCGCGTGGAAAACATTATGACAAAACTTGTGTGATGAACCTCGAAACTTTGCTGACTACATAGCTTTCCACTCGAGACCCAATGTGTCATCATATCAGAGGCGACTGGGCCCCCCGAGGTTTCGAAACTCTCTCTCTCTCTCTCTTCTTCCAAGACTGTCCCTTCCCCCCGTCCTCTCCAATATGACTCACACCAACAAAAACCTATCCGTCCGTCGAAGAATCAATTTCCCCCCCCTCCCCGATCCTTCTCACTTTTCACCTCCCCCCAAAAAGTCATTGAATAGAGAGCCCAGCGACGTTTTTTTTTTTTCGCTCGCTTATTTTCGTTTTCAATTCGAGGCAAAAAGTACCGCCACAAATCGAAAAGCGGTGGTGACAGGAGAGAGAGAGCACAGTTGAGAGCGCGTTACAAAAAAAAAACTTTTTTTTTCCAATTTTCCCCCCTCCCCCACGATCCCCCCCACCGGCACAAAGTGGTCGCCGATATTGATTGATTTTTCTTTGCTTCTTTCTTTCTTCTTTTATCTTCTTTTCTTTTCACAGTCAGTTGCAGGTCAGGCAAAGGGGGGGGGGGTCTATCCAGATATATCTAAAGCTGGAATCTAGAGAGTGTAGTACATAGATTGCCACTGTAATTAAGTAGGGGGGGGGGGGGAGGGGCAATTAGCATATAGAGAGTTATCTCGGTGCAGCGATCAATTCAGAACAACTTCCGATTGGCTCCCCCCTTCCGTTTTCCACCGGAGGAGGGGCCCTCAACACAACATCTTAATTTACTCTTCACCTCCCCCTTCCCGCCCGCCCGCCCTTTTCTTCACTTGTATCCGCTCAATTACACCATCAACCATGTTGTCAGGAGCTGGCGAGGGTGACATGGAAAGGGCCCGGCAGCAGCTGAACACGAAGAGAGGTTTTCCGTTTTTTGTCAATCTCCTTCTCCTCCTTTCTCTTTCCGTGGAGGTGTCACGGTGTCACGGTGTCACGGTGTCACGGTTCTCTCGGAAGTGGGACCGGGAACAGGGACGAAGATAGATTTGATTGAAGAGCACGAGTTTGATGAGTCATGTGGTGGTTTGATCTACATGTTTCGTTTCCAGTACGGTTGAACTTTTTGACCTACATCTCATTGCTCCTCGTTTTGCCGGTCTTGGTGCAATTTATGTTTTTGATTCGTCATTCCCGCAGTTTTCCGAAAGTTTTTCTGAGTCATGATTTGATCTACTTCTTTCCGAGTACAGTCTAAGTTTTTGATCTACATCTTCTTGCTCATCTCTTACAAAACAGTCGCTTTTGACTGGTTTTCTCGCCGATGGCACATTTGATCTACCACTGATAGTTCTGCTGAGTCATAGTTTGACCTACATGTTTCCAAGTACAGTTGCACTATTTGATCTACCTCGTTTACACCCGCCTTCTGTCCAGTTGAGAAGTTTTGATCTACTTGTTTATCACTACCTTGGGCAAATTTGATCTACCTCTCCATTGTGCCTGATTCTCGGAAATTTGCCGGTTTTCGATTTGATCTACATGTTTCCAGTACCACCTCGAGTTTTGACCTACAACCTCATCACTTTCCCGGAATGTTTTTGATCTACCCCCTTCCATTCCCATTCCATTACCAAATGCGGCTACTACTAACTCAAATTCGCCATCATCTGCAAAACCAAATCGCTTTAACACCTCTCTCTCTCTCTCTCTTCGCCGGAAATGGTGGTGCACTTCCTGATTAATGTTACCTGGGACACCTCCCCGCCTGCCCAGGATGCTCACTCCACACACAACGCGCGCGCGCGCAAGAGAGAGAGAGAGAGAGAGCCATCTTCATCAGTAATGCGTTAAAAGGAGTGGTGACTCGAGGCGGTGGAAGGAGGTGGAGGGGTAAATAAGAAGACGATGAATGTGACAGGATGCGCCCCCCGGAGGCCCCGCCCACTTTTCGCCCCTCACACTCACTCAATCCCTTACCCCCCCCCCCCCCTTAAGTGTGTGGTAGTGGCAGTTAGGATATAGGTTCCAACAAGTGTCCTTTTCCATTCAAACTGAAATTAAGAACGAGATGCTTTTTGATCTACAACTCTTCATTGATGAATCATGCTTTGATCTATATGTTTTCCAGTACAGTTCAACTTTTTTGATCTACCTCCTACCTTCCATCCATTCCATACCTCAGTTTTGATCTACTTGTTTCTCCCTACCTCGGACACATTTGATCTACCACCACTGCTGGATATTCGTTTGATCTACATGTTTGACCTACTTCTTCTTGCTCATTTCTTACGGAACAGTCGGCTTTTCTTTGTGATCTACTTGTCTTTCTCCCTTCCTCGGACACATTTGATCTACCATTCTTCGAATTTGCTTGAACGTTTTGACCACGTCGGAGATAGTTTTGATCTACCACTACAGCTGAATATACGTTTGACCTACATGTTTGACCTACAACTTCTCGAGTTTTTTGTGATCTACTTGTTTCTCTCCGCCTTTGACACTTTTGATCTACCATTCTTCAAATTTGCCTGAACGTTTTGATCTACCTGTTTCACCTGTCTGCCGTCCAATTCCGGCGTTTTTGATCTACCTATCAGCACTTTTGACCTACTTAATTGTTTTTTGATCTACCATCTTTCGTGATGCTTTATCTGAAAATAAGAGAATACCGCCTCCACCGCCGCGTTGCCCAGCAGTAACGACTACTTGTTATTTGACTCCTGTTTGTGATGCGCACGCACCCTTATCAGTTTATCAGCAGTTTGTGTTGGTTACGCAATCGTGTTCTCTCAACCAGTTCCCCCCTCTCCCCATCTGATTGGTTTCCAGTAAATATCTATATCAGCTTCTTCTTCTTCTACTTCAACGTCTTCTTCTACTTCAACGTCTTCTTCTACTTCAACGTCTTCTACTTGTCCCCTTCGGAATTTGGAATTCCAAATTCCAAATCTCTCCCCCAACGAATCTCCCAGAAGCACCCCCCTTTCGCCCCCCCCCCCCCCCCCCCCCCCTACCTTCCCATCAATCCCTATTGTCTTTTCTCCAATTTGTACATAGTCGAACAATTTTGAATGGATGGCACCCCCCTTTGACACATTGAATATTCTGATCATCGTCGTGTCATCGTCGTCATCGTCATCTGAATCGGAATTCTTCTCCCAACTCACTCACACCATCAGAATTTTGGAATTTGGGGCGTACGCGCACGCGCGCGCGCACACAAGAAAAAGAGAGAAAGAAGAAGAAGTATACGGTAGGCGTGGCTTATGTGTGTGTGTGTGTGTGTGTTGTGGCGCGCGGACCTGTCACTCGCACCCCACCCACTTGGGCGGGAAGGGGCGGCAGCAGAAGAAGAAGAGGGGCGAGGAGGAGGAGGTACCGCATTTCATGTCTTTTCTTTCGATGGGGCCAATGGGGGACACTTCTCTGCTTTTGATCTACCTTTGCATCACTTTTGATCTACCCACATACTTTGGATCTAGAAGTTTTGATCTACAACTTCCTTACTTTTGATCTACTTATCACCTACCTCCACACTTTGCACCTGAAAGTTTTGATCTACCTCTTTCTAACCATAGTCACTTTTGACCTACCTTCAACTTACTTTTGATCTACCACCTTACTTCCATAGCTTTCATCTAGAAGTTTTCGACCTACCCTTTCCAGCTATTGTCACTTTTGATCTAGCACAATTTGATAGTTGCATCGTTTTGATCTACCCCTCCTAGTCATTATCACTTTTGACCTACCCACCTACCTTTATAGTTTTGACCTGAAAGTTTTGATCTACCTCTTTCTAGCACTTGACCTTTTTGATCTACCTTTACTTCACTCACTTTTGACCTACCAACCTACCCTCATAGTTTTGATCTACCGCTCTGGTAACGAGACAACTATTTTTGATCTACCTTCAATTTCCAGTTCACCTACCCACCTAGCTCCATGTAGTTTGGATCTAGAGAAAGTTTTTGATCTACCTCTCCTATCCCTTGACTTTTGTGATCTACATTTAAAACTTTTTGATCTACCACACTGTAACTTCCCTCGCCTGACACATGAACACTAAATGAGAACACACACAGACATATGTATGTATGTCATAACTGTTTGAAAATTGAGAGAAATGAAAGTTCTCACCTCCTCCTCCTCTTTTTCTTTTCATAAAAGAAGCGGAGGGGTTACCGTACTTGAACCAATTCCATTCCATCCGGCCGGCCGGCCAGGCGGGGGTGCTCTAAACGGAACTTTCCGCATTGCGCGCGCGCGCGCGATTTCCCGCAAAAGGGGGGGGGGGGCGGGCGATAAGTGGTTGGATACATGTATTTGGAAGGAGGGGCGAGAAGGAGAAGATGAAGAAGTTGAAGGTGTGAGTGTGTTTGGATTCATTGAATTCGCCTCGAGAGACATCCCTCATCGTAGATCCTTTGTCCCCTGTGTCACGTTGTCACACTGTCACACTTTCACCCCTCAAGAACCAGGACGATCACTTTTGATCTACCTCTTCTCGCTCTTGAAATGTTTGATCTACTTTTGACACCTTTTCTTTTGACCTACTCTTTCTAGCCGTTGACAGTTTTGATCTACCACCAACTTCCCCTGTTTTCTTGTGACCACCCCCCATCCCCCCCTACCTCCATTGCTTTGATCTACCTCTCCCAGTCATGGAGTGACACTTTTGATCTACCTCTTCCAACTGTTCGCTCTTTTGATCTACTACCTCTCCTAGCTCTTGGCGGGAAAGAATAGGTAATGAACAAGAGTGAAAGATGGGTGGGAAAGTCGGTTTAAGTTCAAGTGGGTGAGCACCCACGTCTTCTACTTCTACTTCTCCCCCCGACGTCTTCTTCATCCCTCCCCCTGCCTCCTCCTCCGTCGTCGTCGCATCATTGAACGCCTCCTCCTCCTCCTACTTTCTGACTGACCACCGACTGTCGGAGTTTTTCAGTGTTGTGTCGGTGGTGCAATGACCTCATCATAACACTCTTCTTCTTCCCATTTCCTGAAGACAGTCACTTCTTCGTCTTCTTCCTCAGATTGCCCCCTCTGTTTTTTCCCTGGTCCTGGTACGTCTTCTTGTTCCGACACCGACGCCGCCGACACAATCATATTTCCTCCCCCCCCCCCCCCCCCCCCCCCCCCCCCCCCAACAATGATTTCCCGTCGCTGGTTGGTTTGGAGGGGGAAGTTCATTTCAAGGTGAACTCATATCCAATCTCATTCCCCCCCCCCTTTCCTACTTCTTCTTCTCATCACGCCCTATTGAGTCTAATGAGAGTTTGGTGTGTTTCTCTCTGTTGGTAGTATCATTATACACGGCAAGGGAAGGTCGGGCATCATATCGGTGTTTTTTTAAGTGACCGTGTATATATCGATGCCCTTTTTCGAAATGGCGCGTATCTTGAGAACTGGAAGAGATGGGAGAAAAGTGTCAACGGCTGAAATACAGCTGACAATCCAGGGAACATTTTGTTAGTTGACACTTTTCTCCGAGCTCTTCTAGTTTTCAAGATATAAGCTCTGAAACTCACACACACGCACACCGAAGCTACTTGACGGTCTGCACGCATCTCTTGTGCATACCGTAATCCTAAACGTGCTTTTTCTAGGCCACTAGGTTTAATTCAAATCAAAAATGATAATAATAGAAGAAATAAGTTAAATAAACGGCAATTATCATTAAAACTACCGCAAAACTCGAAAACTCGAAAATTTTGATTCTATTGCCGTTTTTTTGCAGTTCTTGCGTGCCAGGACCACCAATTTCGCATATTTCAGTTCAAAACAGAAGATTTTCCCCATTTTCTCACTTTTTTGGCGGAAAAATAGTTGGAAAATGTGTCAAAAAACAAAAAAATAGGAAAAAAAACGCAAAGAAAAACCTATCGCTGCAAGACCATTAAAACAAAATATGCACTGCGCCTTTAAAGTTCAGGTAGTACGGTATCCAGCCCAAATTTAAAATTGTCGAATTTCGCGTGAATTTTCGGAAAAAAAAAACGAAATTTCGAGATTCTAAAGCAAATTTCCAGCGGTCTTTTTTGTAGTTTTCCCCTTTTCAGTCAGAAAATTATTTTTTATCCTTCAAATAATTGATTTTTCGTCAAAATGGTCAAAAAAGAGGCATCCCCTTTCTCGCCAGCGTTTCTCCACTCAAAATTGTTATAGTTAGTTAAATAGCGCTCAACTCGCTTCCAGATGGTATTGTTGGCCACCATCACTAAAGGGGGAGCGTATTCGCCATCATCTGCTACTGCCTCCGGGAGCGGGGCTCTTCTCCTTCTTTCCATTCGGTTTTCTTTCCAACCCGTCCTCTTCTTCTTCTTCTTCTTCTAATATAAACATTTCCCCCCCCCTTTCCATTTTCTTTCCTGTTCGCTGCTGGAAGAAAAGTTGAGAGGGGGCGCCTCCCTCCTCCGCTTTTCGTACTCCTCCCCCTTCCCCCTCTCTTTTTTGTTCATTTTTTGTGTGTGCTTGATTCTATTATTAGCTTCCTTTTTTGAATTCTCCCCCTGACTACCGTTCCGTGTACGAAAAATTTCCAAAAAAAAAAAATTTTTTTTTGAAAAATTTTTCTCAAAAAAAAATTTTTTTTTCCCTCTTCTTTTTCTCCAAACATATTTTTTCGCGGTTAAAACAAAAAATACAAGCAAAACGATGAGAAAAAGGGCGAAAAAGTGTGTGTGTGTAACCTTCTAAATGTTTCGTCAAAATTATTGGACCCCCGGGATGAGGGCCCCCCCCCCTTTAACTCAAAAACTTTGAAAAGGGGAAAGTATAAGTCCAAGTGTACATACCATATAAATATATATATAAGGGGTAAAGGGGGGGGTACTGATATGATATGACCCATACATTTATTTGGACCGAGTGATGTTTACCTACGATTGGTCACTTTTCTCGTGTCGTCCCCCCTTAAGAGGGACACAACGAGGGGAATCTCGAAAAGAGCCCCCGAAAAGAGCCCAACGGAGCCGGAGAGAGCCGGAGAGCCAATTTTTGATGGATTATGTCTCCTCTCTCTGGTTTTGATGGGTAAGATGCTCATGGATGGGGGCTAAAGGGGGGGAGCACCTGATGTTGCGGCTCCTTGGGGAGATGGGCTCCGCGAGCAGCAGCACATCCCCATGGCGTTTATGGTGTGCGAGTATGATTGATGGCCTAGGTTCGTTATACACTATGACAAGTTGACTTCTTCTCCTTCTTCTTGTTGCTTCTGAAGAAGATGAAGACGTGCCGGGAGGATGTACCAAACATTGCCAATGATTACATCTCTCTCCCTCATTCCTATTCCCGATTGGCTTACCGTAGTAGTTGTGGTGGTGGTGGTGGTTTCTTCTTCTCTGAAGTGGCACCAGCAATGGCAGTTTTGATCTACAACTGAGTCGTCTCGATTCTTGATTTGACCTACCTGAAAAACTAGTGCTCTACAATCTTTTTGACTGTTTTGATCTACCTAACGTTGAAACCGCCCATATCTTGATTTGATCTACTTATCGCCAGGATTTGATCTACCACCACCATTATCGTTGTGACTGCTAAGACCTGTGGTGGCCGAGCTTGCGTTTTCTAGTCCCCCCCCCCTTTCCGTCGCACCGTTCAAATCTTGATTTGACCTACATACCATATGGCTATCTGCTCTACGTGATCTACCAATTTGATCTACCTCTTCCTCTACAACTTATCACAGTGCTATCGGCCCCCTATCTTTGAAACCGCCCATATCTTGATTTGATCTACCATCTGTTTAGCTACCTGACCGAGCTTGCGTTTTCTAGGCCCCCTTCCTTCAAACCGTCCATCTCTCAATTTGACCTACCATCAGGATATCTACTATTCGCCAGAGTTTGATCTACCTCTCCCACTGAAATTGGGGCCCTATTCTTGAAACCGCCCGTATCTCAATTTGATCTACCATCACATGGCCGAGTTTGCGTTTTCCAGGCCCCCATCCCTTGAAACCGCCCGAATCTCGATTTGACCTACCACTGATCTACCTCCAAAACTTGTCCCAATGAACTCGAATAAGGGCGATTTGACCTACTTCTTCTTCTCCCAGCTGTGAAAAGCTGAATCCAGCGCCCCCATTTCAGTTCATTTTTCATCGCCATCCTCATCAATTTTCCATCGCAATTTGCGGTTCTACGTCTCTTTTCCCCCGCCTCTCCGAAATTTCGCTTGTTCGCTCAAAAATATCCGTGTGGAAAGCACCGCCGAAACACACGGACGAGTAACCCATAAATTAGGGCAGGCTCCCCCCTTTGGGCTCTTTTTCTCGAAAATCTTCCCGTTTGGCGAAAAGAGAGAGAGAGAGAGAAGGGGGGCCGCTCATTTTCAAATAAATTCATATTTCTAGGTTTTTGCTTCCACCCCCCCCCCCCCCCCCCCCCACGGGGACCATTTTCAATTCGGCCCCCCTTTCACATTTTCGGTTTCGACCCCCTTTAAGTCTTGTTTCATTCCTCTCGTTTTCAGCACTTTCGCGCACTTCCGAACACGTGGATTTTCGATTTCCAGCCTTCCCCAGCCAGAAGACGTCGAAAAGTGAGTTACCTACAGTAAGACCCGCGACCGACTCTTTACTTTTCAATGAAAAAACTAGGGGGGAGAAAGATGCGTAACCAAATATACAATATATAGTGCGGGAACGCAAATATTGGAAAGGAGGGGGGAAAAGAAAGTATTTTATGGGCGGTAGGTTTAAACGAAGACACTGACTCGTTCCGGACCCCAGTTGAGAGGGTGCCGGTACCTTAATCGCGTATATCTCGGAAACTAGAGGAGATGGAGGAAAGTGGTCAACTAAAAAAATGAAGGTGACCACTTTTCCAACAACTTCACAGTTGACACTTTTCTTCTACCTCTTCTAGTTTTCAATATATGGCCTTTGGAAGGGGCTCAACCTCGATTTCCCTTCATAGCCCCCTTAAACCCCGCCCCCTCGCCCCAGTCGCCCTCCACAAAGACACACACAATCCGTCATTGTTCACGTCTTCAAATTGGCGATAAGTGCTCTCATCCATTTTCTGGATTAAGTGGATGTGGTACCCCCCTTCCCCCTTTCCGTTTACCAGCAAAAGGCTTCTGCTTCCTCACTTTCAACACTAAAACTTTTCATTTTCTTTCTCATTCTTCTTCAGCCCCTCCTTATGTATTCCCGTGTTCCAACCCACTTTTCGAGGGCCGTCAATCGGTATTTTTTGATTTTGCTAAAGGGGGTCCGATCCAAGTTTTGATCTACCTGACCTACCGGCCGAGTTTGCGTTTTCTAGGCTTTGATCTACCCGATAGTTAAAGCTACAGTTTCACTTTGCTAGAGGGGTCCGATGTGAGGTTCCTAGGCCACGCCCACTTTTTCGATCTGGCACTGGAAAATACTCGATTATTGGGTTTTTTGGAGTTTCGAACACTATTTTTCGTGCTCTTTTTACACAAAACCGACAAGGAAAGAGAAAAAGAGGGAGCCGGATGGGTGGGGGAAAGGGGGAGCCATCTGGTTTAGGTTACTTCGGAGGAGAGCAGCAAAACGAATAGATTTCGAAAGGACGGAGGACTCGGGGAGCCCAGGGCGGTAGGGCTCATTTTCATTTTCATTTTCTTGTTGCTCGGGTGCACTGGAGTGGGACGGAGTTCTTACTCACTCATCACAAATCCCTTTTTTGACCCTGAAATCGTCTGAAACTTCTCTTGTCTTACCTCATCTTCGCATAGAAACAAGAAAAAAGAAAGAATGGCCTCCGGAAGGATCGAACCCGCGACATCTCGCTCGCCGACCCAACTCGCAACCCACTGTGCCACGCAGCTGCAACGCAGCCGCCCATCTTTCGGGCGTTGATATCAGCGCGGCCGCCGCGTTCCAAAAATTTCCCCCCATTTTCGGTCAACTCAAGCCACTTTCATTCACACAACTTTCCCCCCCTAGTGGGGTCCCTCTCTACCCCCCCCCCCCCACCGAATATGTTTATTTACTCGAATTTCATCATTTCTTGACAGAGAGAGAGAGAGAGAGAGAGCACCCACTGTATTTATAATACGAGTCAATTTTCGTTCTCACCCCCCTTCTCATGCGGTGGTCTTCCTCTATTTCTCTCTCATAGTCAGTATACTTATACCAACAACATCCATTTTTAACCTCCCTCTTTATTTTCTCTTTATATGCGTAGAATGGCCAGAATCAGAGATTTTCGGGAAATACCATTTCAGTCAACAGTTTTTCTTTTTTTTTAATTTTTGATATAAAAAATAACAAAAATCGAACCGTTTCCCACTTTCTGCATGCAAAAAACACGATTTTGGCGCTTTTTAACATTTCGTTGCGAGACCAATGCAAAAAATTGGGTGCTGCGCCTTTAAAGAATACAGTAACCGGCAGCAATTTCAAATTTCGCGATTTTCCGGCAGTTTTTCACGAAACTTTTTCGCGGGAAATCCGTGGATATTTCCCGGGGCACACATTGTTCGTTTGGAATGTGTGTATTCAGTTGTTTAGGTTAAGCGATCTTGATTACTCGAACAAGTGAACAAGTTAGCCCAGTTCCCGCCTTAGACTAGTAGATCACTATCTTTTTGTGTCGCCCCGCCGCCGTCGAGAAGAAAACCGATTGGAAAAGAGAAAAACGCGAGAAAACTGCTGAACGGAAATGGTTTTTTTTCCCTCTCTCGATTTCCACCACCCCCTTAACTCTTTTCAACACCGTTCTTCCCCTTTCTCACAATCCGGAGCTCCAGAGCTCTTTCCGGTGATGGCTCGCCGAGCACAAGAGAAGCAAGGCAGGCAGCTTACTGATAAGCCGGACAGGAGCCCCGAAACGGGGGGAGGCTCGGCGCGCGAGACGACGACGACGAATAAGAAGAAGAGCCACCGGATTTTGGTTTTCAACTCGTACTCAGCCATTTTTTCTTTCCACTCGCTTTTTTTCAACACATTTGCCATTCTCCAAAAGCGTTTTCTCAACCATGGCCTAACTTTCCCCCCACAACCTCGGCCACCAATCCCATATCATCTGAGCCTAACTTTCACCCAACCTCATGGAAACTCAAAACTCGGCCACCCACACCTCAAAACTCCATGAAAAGGCCATGGCCTAGCTTTCATCTGGTAAATCAACTAGAATACAGAAAACCTAGGCCATGGCCTAACTTTCCCAACCCCCTGGAAACTCGGCCACGGGCCTCAAAACGCCTGGAAAACAAACTCTCGAGTACAGGAACCTAGGCCATCGCCTAACTTTCCCCAATCTCCAAAACCCGTAGAAAACCAATTCCAGAAAACCGAAAACCTAGGCCATGGCCTAACTTCCCCCAACACCCAAAACTCGGCCATTGACCCCAAAACCTAGGAAACCCAATTCCAGAAAACCGAAAACCTACGCCATGGCCTAACTTTCCCAACCCCAACCCCTCAAAAACCCCTGGAAAACCAATTCCAGAAAACCGAAAACCTAGGCCATGGCCTAACTTTCCACCCCCTCCCCCCCAAAACCAATCAACTTGATGATATCTACAAGAACATGGGAATGTTATTTATTACCTACAAAGAGCTTTCCATTCAATTCCCCCCACCACATATCTCTCTTCTCCCAAATATTCGATTCCAATTTGCTAAGTGTTGAAAAAGGAGCGAGCCGACCATAATCGGCCTACTATCGGGAAAGGAGGGGCGTGTGACTTGGATTGTCTTTGAGACACACAGAGAGAGTGTGCAAAACGGAGAGAGTGCCAGACACTCGGAACTATATAAGAGAGGTCCCCCCCCCCCCCCTTTAGTGTCCAAAATCAACTAGCGAAATGCAATCGAAACTGCAACGCCCGATTCCACAGTATTCCGCCTACTATCCACCACCACCACCGCCACCCGTCAGTTATAATGAAGATGACGTGGAAGTGGACTATGAACACGAACGCCATCACTTTATGATCGCAGGTAGTCATCGTCGAACGACCCCCCTTAAGGGCCGAGTTTCAGCGCTTATATCTTGAAAACTAGAAGAGCTGGGAAAAAGTTGCCAATTGACATAATGTAGCCCCAAACATGTAGATCAAATTGTCAGTTGACAACTTCCTCCTATCTCTTCTAGTTTTCAAGATACGCGCGATTACCGGCAACGGTAGATCAAATCCACCCGAAATCTCTATTTGACAACCGTAATAGTAGAATACAAAGGGGGGGGATACAACCTAAACCAACCAACTCAGGGAAATGGGGCAAAATCGACGACGACGCGACTAAAGGGGGTGCGCTTTTGTGTTTGCCGCCATCTGAACCAACAATCATGCTCTTCCCTGCCCGGGAGCTGCTCATCACACTTTCCAAGCGCACGAGCCGTCCATTCTCTCCATTTCACTCCTCTCCGTATATACCTGTCGCATATCGAAATTTGATGTGTCACGCATAACGTGACACCCTATGGGACACCTCACCTTTTTTGGTCGTTTTGATAACCTGAACGCGGGGCGAATTGTGGAAAGAGAGAGAGAAAGGGAAAAGTGAACGGAATGATTGAGTGATTCGTGGGAATCCGCTCACCCATCCACTTTTTCCACTTTTTTTTTGTCTTTTTGTTTGGTTTTGCAACACGCTTCCCCTCCACTTTTTTCCCGATCACCTGCCATGACGTGGCATCAGGCAGTGAAAAGTAGGTCAAATCGAGCCGAAACCGTTTTTGATCTACCACTTTCAGTTGTAGATCAAACTCGAAACCGTTTTGATCTACCTGAATTTGTTACACTTTTCCACGTTTTTCCCGATCACCTGCCATGACGTGGCATCAGGCAGTGAAAAGTAGGTCAAATCCAGCCGAAACGGTTTTTTGATCTACCACTTTCAGTTGTAGATCAAACTCGCAATTTTGTATGATCTACCTGAATTTGTTATGTCTATACGATGAAATGAGTTCCTGCCGATTTTGAGCCACTTTTCTTGGCTCAAAAAGGCAAAAACAAGTTTTGATCTACCGGCCCGTTTTTGATCTACTTGTCGAAAAACATGGGAAACGCGCCGTTTTTCCCACTTTTTTCACATGGAGCTGTCTGAAAATTGTCTGAAATTCCAAAAAAGTGCCTCCTCGTGAGTCATACCGAATATACCGTACCACTGTGCAGAAAAGTATGTGTGTGTGGGCAACTTTTTATTATGGTGGGGGCACGCGAACAATGCATTTATGCTCGGCAGATCATAAAAAGTGTGGAGAGGGTATCATAAAAATAATAAAAATAATAAGGGCGGAAATATGCACGAAGACGGTTTTTGAGGCACCCCCTTCCCCCCCATTTCCGTCTCCTCTTCCCACTTTCGTTCGATTATCGATTTTCCGTCGAATTTCAGCGCCAATCAGTCTGAAAAAGGAGCAGAAGACGTCGAGTTGCGAAGAAGAAGAAGAAGAAGACGTCGTCGTCGTCACCACGTCGTCGTCGATTCCGAACCTCTTCCTATCGCGCACCTCTTCCGATTCGACGATCATGAGCAGCAGTGCCACGTCATCATCGTCGGACGTCGACGGACCGCCCGACTCGAAACGCTTCCGAATTGACGTCACCTCACAGGTACGTGTGGCATTTTTTCAAAAAAAAAAAAAAAATTTTTTCGCTTAAGGGGGGGGGGGCTGAAGCTGAAGGAGAGGATTTCGGAAAACCGAAAAGGCGATTTGTAGAAAAAAAAACTGGAATATTATTTATTTCTTTTCTGATTTCCCCCCTTCTGTTCAAATTCCAATTTCAATAATTGAAATGCATCTCGGCTCTCGGGGGGGCTCGCGGAGCCCCGAACCGAGAGATAAGCGGATTTCGCAATACTTATCCATTTCTTGAAATGTGCTCCCCCCTCCTGTTCTGGCTCTCTCCTCAGAACGAGAGAAAAGAAAGATATGATTCTTATTGACGATTTGCGAGGAATATCGTCGAATGATGATGAATATGATGTTTTTGTTGAAGATTTGGTGATTTCTAGTTTTTAACCATCGGTGTGTGTGTGTCACTGGAAATCTGGAAATCTGACTGAAAATAAGGGAGCCAAAACGATAAAGGGGGTCATACTGGAAAACCCGGTGTGTCTAAGCAGTCGCGAAAAGCCGATTACTACCCGAAATCCGCGGGTATAAAACTGCGACTGCTCCGCATTTCTCTTTTTGAGTTTTTCTATCTTTCAGTCGCTCGCACATCAGTTGTTCTATTTGTGACCGAAAAAATAGGGAAAATTTGCGATTTTGAGTGAATTTTAGAGGGTAGATCAAAAAAAATGTTTTTGATCTACAACTTTTTTTTTGTGAAAATTGGCATTCTTACGTGTTTTTTCATCGGTGGTCTTGTTTTTCTTTGGCAAAATGGCTCAGAAACTCAAAAACCGGCGCATTTTTGGTAATGGCCTAGATATTTCTCACCTAGGTGGCCTAGAAATCCAAAACCTGTGGATTTGTGGTCTTGGCCTAAGTTTCTCCACGCAGATGGCCTAGGAACCCTAAACTCAGGTTTTGGTAAGTTTTTCGGTGCAGGAGGCCTGGAAAACCAAATCTTACATTCTTGATCGCCGTTACCGAACTTCTTCCCACCTTGAAGTACAAAACGAACATGTTTGGGGTCGTGGCCTAGAAACCACTCTTCCATTTTTCAGACAAGTCTCAACTCGCCATCAGTGTCCACAAAATGCCCGGTGGCTGGCGGCGAGGCGAGCCAAGAGGGTCAATCCCCGGCCGCGCCCTCTTCGGCCAGCTACCGTTCCTCGAACTCGAGCACCATCTCCTCATCGGAATCGCCGACGAAAGAGGAAGAAGACGTGGATGTAGACGTGACCGAGGAGGGCGACGACGAAGTCGTCTCCTCCGTCGGCCCCCCGCAGCTCGTCAACAACTCGGAAATACTCGAGATGCTCAACAAGACGTTCGGCGGCGTCTTCAACTGCGATCTCGAGGGCATCATCGGAGCCGGCCGACCGTCGGCCCTTCTGAATTCGTCCCCGTCGCCGCACACGCCGTCAGCCGCCGCCATCGGCATTCCGGGAGCGCTGGCAGTCGCGCAGAGCCCCGCCGCGCAGCTCTTCTCGACCGACGACTGGAGCTGGCACCGCAATCCGGCCGCCTCGATTCGCAGCGGTGGAACGAACAAGCAGACGCCCGTCTGGAAGTATTTCGTCTATAATAAGGCGGAAAATTTGAGCAGGTACCTCCACTTTCTCCACTTTGTTGTTTGTCTCGAGTTTCGAGTTTTCGGCCGTGTACTCCTTTTGGACAAGGGGTTTATCAATTTTTCGTGTTTTTGTGCTTGTTCTCTGCCTAAAATGTGAATTTCAAACCTTAGATTGCGCAAAATATCGAAAAATTCAATAAAATCGCTGAAAAACCGCTTGTCCAAAAGGAGTACACGGCGAGAACACCAAACTCGGCCACCGGAAACCTAGGCCACCGGTTGCTTTTCACTCATTTTCAGTCATTCTCTCCCGTTTTCAGCCTTAAAAACTCGGCCTATTTTCAGATGTATCGTCGGCGATTGCACCTACATGCTCAAAGGTCCGCACACATCGACTTTGGCATGTCATCTGAAGAAGCACACGAAGGAATATTCGGAGTTTCAAAAGTTGAAGGCCGAATACTCGCGCACCAAAATGGAGCAGCAGCCGAAGATTCCCGACGTGCTGCAGACGGCGTCCGCCGCGCCGAATCTCAATCTGAATTCATCGAATCAGAATCCGCATCAGAATGCGTCGTCACGTCAGACAGTGTCGCCGGCGTCGTCGATCTCGAACACGAACACGTCATCCGGAACGACCATTGATTTGAGCATGAAAACTGGCGGGCAGAGCCAGAAGCCGAAAAAAGAGCCGCCGCCGTCGATCAACGAGCTCATTCTCGGCGGTTTTCGTCCCACCGCTGCGGCGGCGACGACGGTGGCTCCGAGTGCTCCGCCCGTGCCGAACTTTGTGACGAACATGATGCTCCAAATGAACCCCCTCCACATGATGCTCCAATCCCTCCCGACGGCTCCGGCTCCAGCCACGCCCACCACTCCACCGGCGGCTCTCAATGCTCTTCAACAGGCGGGCCTGTCTCTGGCGGCCAACGGCCAAATTGTGCAATCGAAAAAGTGGCGTCACGACGAGAAGAAGCAGCGGGAGCTGTCCCAGAAGCTGTCACTGGCCCTCTCCTCCTCGCACATCCCGTTCGAGGTGCTCCAGAATCCATTGTGGAAGGAGGTGTTCGAGATGTTGCAGCCAAAGTTCAGCATTCCCACCGAGCCGCAGTTCGAGACGGTGGTGAGCACGATGAGCCACAAACTGGCGCAAGCGGTCCGCGGAGCTCTCGGCGGCGCCAACAAGAAGCTCAACGTGCTCCTCGACGTCGCCAAGATCACCGTCGAGCACACGCGGCTCACTGTCGCCGTCGCGATTCCGTCGGGCTCCGGCAACGCCTACGAAACTCAAGTCATTCTGCTCGCCTTCCGCGACGTCCCGCAATCCGACAATATGGCCGAAGACGTGGCGAACGCCTTCGAGAAAGTGCTCGCCGACTACAAACTCGCCGAGGAGTCGATCAACCGCGTCGTGTGCTCCGGACTCGCCGGCATCGTCGGCGACGACTCGGCCCACATCCTCTCGAAGCAGATGGAGTCGTTCGGCGCTCGGCTCGCCACGTGCCTCTACAATTGGCTCCAGAACTCGGAGGCGTTGGATGTGCTCCGTAAGAACGTCTACGCGATGCTCTTCTCGTATCTGACAGTGCCGGCGGCGATACCGCTCGCCTCGCAGATGCTCAAGACGCGCTTCGAGCTGCCCGTCACCGAGCACTTCCACGTCATCATCGACAACATCATCACGAACCGGCCCGTCTACGATATGGGTCTCGACGGACTCGCGCCGATCACCGACGGCGAGTGGGCGATGGTCAACAAGCTGTATCAGCTGATGAAAGCGTTCAAACCGTTCATCGCCTACACCCAGGAAATGACCACTGTCGATACGGTGGTGCCCACTGTCATGCAAATCCGTGGCGCTCTTCAGGCGGTGAGTTTGATCTACCATTTTATCTCGAGAACCAGAAGAGCTATTCAAAAGTTGTCAACTACAAACTTGTAGCTCTTTTTGTGATCTACAACTTTGTAGTTGACAACTTTTTGATAGCTCTTTTGGTTCTCGAGATAACAAAGTGTAAAGCAATTCCGTTGTTTTTTTTTCAGGACTTCTACAAACTGGGTCGTGAGGTGTGCGGCGAGTTGCTCGCCACCTTCGACGAGACGATCGCCCCGATGCTCTCGCCGGAGCACGAGGATTTCGACTCGACGTACATTCAGGCGACGGCTCTCAACCCGCAACTCGCCGTCACCCTCTCGCCCGACCAGATGACGTTGGCGAAGACGCTCATCGAGGCGGAGCTCTCGAAACGGACGCGCAAGACGCGGAGCAACAACGAGAAGAAGTTGGCGATGGGCGTCGACTCGTTGCTCGCCAACGTCATGAAGACGCGCGAGACGGACGGAGCAAGTGCGCTCGCGATGTGCGGCGACTTCTTCCAGACGATGAGCAACAATGGAGAGGCGAAGGAGAACATTGTGAACGCCTACTTTGACGAGATCTCCAATGTAAGTAGGGAGAGGGGGGTGGCACTTTGTGCATGCTCTTATGGTCACGGATTACTTGTAGGGATGAGCTCGCGTTTCTTATATCCCATGTAGTTTAAGGACACAAAGCACACTGTTTTTTGGTTTTTGAGGCGGGAAACATAAGGAAAATTTTAGTTGAAAAATGGGGTCTTTGGGTCTGCTTGACCACAAACTACATCATTTGGGTCTGCTAGATTTGGGTCTGCTTGACTACAAACTACATCATTTGGGTCTCCTATCTTGGGTCTGCTTGACTACAAACTACATCATTTGGGTCTGCTTGACTACAAACTACATCATTTGGGTCTGCAAACTTGAGTCTAAAAATTTGCAAAAAAAATGGTTAAAAATCAAAAAAAATCAAGACTAATTGGGTGAGAGAAGAGTTCGAGTTGACAATTGTATTAGTTGTGTAAGTTGTAAGAAAAGAGGGGTGTCTAGTGGAGGGAAGGAAGCGAGCGGGAAGTGGAAAGAGAAAGAGAGCGGGGGACAGCTGACGCACCACTTCTCGGCGGGACCAGGATGATTCAGGCGACGGGTACACAACATCATTTGGGTCTGCAAACTTGGGTCTGCTTGACCACAAACTACATCATTCGAGTCTGCTAGATTTGGGTCTGCTCGACTACAAACTACACCATTTGGGTCTGCTAGACTTGGGTCTGCTTGACTACAAACTACATCATTTGGGTCTGCAAACTTGGGTCTGCTCGACTACAAACTACATCATTTGGGTCTGCAAACTTGGGTCTGCTTGACCACAAACAACATCATTCGGGTCTGCTAGATTTGGGTCTGCTTGACTACAAACTACATCATTTGGGTCTGCAAACTTGGGTCTGCTCGACTACAAACTACATCATTTGGGTCTGCAAACTTGGGTCTGCTTGACCACAAACTACATCATTCGGGTCTGCTAGATTTGGGTCTGCTTGACTACAAACTACATCATTTGGGTCTGCAAACTTGGGTCTGCTCGACTACAAACTACATCATTTGCAGAACTCTGTCGAGACGATCTTCTCGCCGATGCTGCGCACGTTCGGCAATCCGATGCAGGCTCCGCTCTCCTACTGGAAATCGTGCTCGTCGCGTTGCTCGGAGCTCTCGGAGCTCGCCACAGAGCTCCTTTCCATCCCGATCTTCACTGTTTCGGCGGAGCGCGTGCTCACCTTCGCCCCGCCCACCTCGCCGGCCACTCGCCTCAACGTCAATTTGGTGCTCACCAATTTGGACTCGGCCGATCACTTTGAGAAACAACTCTTGCTCCGCTTCAATCGTCAAATCGTCTCGAAACTCTCCAATTAGCCAAAGGCCACGCCCCCTTTTTTTCCCTTCTTTTTCAACCCCCCCCCCTTAGCAGTTCAATAGAGCGCATTTGCACACCAAAATTAATTTACGAGTTCCCCCTTCTTCATTTTCCTTTTTTCTTCCTGAAATTTTCAGCCTAGTCTCTTCCAGAACTTTCCAACCAACAAACAAATGCCATTCTTCCGAATTTCCAACCAAAAAAAAATGTGTCTGAAACTGAATTTTTTTCGTTTTCCCCCCTTCCCGCTTTAACGCCCTTTAACTCGTTTTCTTGCCCATTTTTGATGTATTAAATAACAAAATAATTTATTGTTCTCCTAAATATTTAAAAACCAACAAAAATGTGCAATTTTCCATCCGTTCTTCTTCCCAAATTTCCCCATTCCATGTCTGTTTTTTCTTGCTTTTCTCCCCCGAATTTTCACTATTTTTTCTCTCGCCAACCATGTGATATTCAATTAATTAATTAATCGTTTTTTCTTTTTTTTTCTGTAGTCCTCCCACACCTAAAAATGCGCTTTTTCCCAGATTTTTTCATTGATTTTCGGTGGCTTTTGAATTTTTTCTTTTTGCGAATAAAATATATATTTCCCTGGTGTCCAGAAGCGATCACAATTATGCGAGAAAAAAAAAGAAAAAATGGAAAAAAATTCAGAATTGAGTACCATGCTCCACTGAAATTCCGGGCGCATTTGGGAGAAAAGCGATCGTGTGCTTGCCTTTCGCCGTCATTTTTCCGTCGGATTTCCGCCGAAATTCGCAGTCGGTGAACGCCATCGTCTTGCCGATTTTCAGCACGTGCGCCGTGATTTCCAGAGTGTCGCCGACTTTGACAGGCAGAAGATAGCTGGAAAAGTTTCAGATCTTGGTGTTTTCGTTGGAAATATTGTCGTTTTTTTTCGGGAAGAACCCTGCGAATTTTCGCGCGCTCCGAAATTGGGGGCGTGGCCAGTTTGCAAGTGCCGCACGTTCGAAGCCCCGCCCACTTTCGCAATGGGAGTCACGAGCGCTGATTGGCCGCCCCACGTGAAAAACCAAAAAAAAAAAAAACGCAATGGGCAGGAGTTTAAACCGTGCGGCACTTGCAATAGGCCACGCCCCCAATTTTCGAAGCGCGCGAAAAACATCGTTTTTTGGCGAAAAATTAAATAAAAACGTTGAGGAGCTGCATCAAAATCAATATCGAAATCATTTTTCGCAAAAAAATACGGAGGAAATCGGTTGAAAATCGAGAAAAACGGGCGAAAAACTGATTTTTTTTGCGAAATTTTTGTTTTTATCGTCGTTTTTTTCGGGGGGAACCCTGTGAACTTCCACGTATGCCGAAATTTGAGGGCGTGGCCAATTTGCAAGCCTCGCACGGTTGAAACTGCGCCCATTGCGTTTTTTGGTTTTCCACGTGGCTCCGCCAATCAGCGCGCGTGACCTTGCCTCAGAAATGCGGTGATTGGCGGGGCCACGTGGAAAAACAAAAAACGCAATGGGCGCAGTTTCAACCGTGCGAGACTTGCAATTTGGCCACGCCCTCAAATTTCGGCATACGTGGAAGTTCACCCCGAAAAAAACCACAATATCACGCACGGCGTGTAAAAGCGTACCTCGGTGGGCGCACGCCAGGCCACGGCCATGGGCGCCGGCTAGGCCACCGCCAATTTGGTGGTTTTTGAGGTTTTTCTCGGGAAATAGGAAGAAATTCGAAAATTCCTCTTCCAAAGTTGTTCGAAATTTTTTTCTGCATCTTTTAAAAAAAAGAGCGCAGAATAGTATCGTGTCTGCGCAAAAACAAATGGTTTGGCGAGTTTTTCAGATTTGGTGTTCACGGTCGGGGGCCGCGGCGGCAGCCAATCACCGTCGTGGCTCCGCCCACCCAAAACTTTGACCGTTAATAACTTTTTTTTAAGGTCGAAATTCAAAAATTCCTCTTCCAAAGTTGTTCTAAATTATTTTCTGCATCTTTAAAAAAAAAGAGCGCAGAAAAATATTGCGTCTGCGCAAAAACAAATGGTTTGGCGAGTTTCCCAATAGTTCGGTTTCTAGGCCAGCGCCGAAACTACGCGTACCGTGTGCCTAAAATTGGATTCTGCTATTTTTTCGATTAATAAGCAACTTATTGAACCACATTCTGATAAGAAATTTTTTGAAAATCTGTGCAAAATTTTATGAAATGTGCAGAAAAACCGTGCGGCACCTTTGCAATTTTTCCTCATTGGTGGGTCCGCCCACTGGCCGAACTTCCCAAATTTTCCGTGCGCGCGTACACTTTTACACGCCGTGATCACAACGCTCCGAAATTACGGCACCGCGCGTTGTTTATCGTAAATCTACACCAATGTTTTTTCCGAAACTTTCTTTCAGGAACCGTTTTCCATTTCCGCCTTACCTGACAGCCAATTCGACGGACGCCATTCCCTTATCTTTGATGGTAACTCCGACGGCTCTCGCAGTGATAACATCGGTCAGAGTGGCGGTTTGACCGCCGTGGAGGGTGCCCTAGAAGAAGAATCAGAAGTTTGGCCTAGAATGCTTTATATAGAATACCTTGGAGTTGAGGTGTTGCTGCTGGATCGCCATTTCGCACACCAATTTGTCTTTCGTCACCGCCACCGGGTAGACGTCTTCAGCGACGCGATTGAAGTTCGTTGACCCTTTGAGCCGGTTGAACACTTGGATTTGCTCCTGGAGCAGCTCTTCGTTTGTCTGCAATTTCAGATTCAAACAACGAATAAGCTATTAAGAAGAGTTTCAGCTCACCGGTTGAGCGACTGCGTCGACTTGAAGCTCGCTGTGACCGACCATGGCTCGTCTCCGGCTGAAAATCGAACTGACTGAGGTGGTGTCTTATCAATCGAGTGATTTCTTATTTTCTTATCAAAACGGAGCGTTTCCGCATGATTGTAGGGTAGAAAGTGCAAGGTTTAGGCGGGTCAAAGAAGAGAAAACAGTTCGAATTCGCTGAAAATCGCACAAAACCACTCGTCCACGTGGAGTACACCGCGCATTTTCTAGGCCACGGCCCGGGGACGAACATTGCAATTTTCAGGTTTTCAGGTGATTTTGAGGCGATTTCAGCCGAAAATTTCGCAATTTTCACACATTTCACAACAGAATGACGCGAATTTGTCGAGTTAAAACGGAAAACCAGACGAAAAAAATGGAAAAAGGCTGGGAGAAATGAGAACTGGGCGCTGATCGAGGCGATGAGATATTTCTGGTTGAGGTAGTAGATGTCAAGGCTAAATCTCTTGTTCAGATCCTCGCGAAGGGCACCCTCCCCTCCCAACGGACTAAATACGCCTGCGCAAGCGCGCGCGCAATGACGAGAGAGACGAGACGCAGACGGTCGGACACGTCCTCCCGTCGAAACTTTTTGCAGTGGCGGCGGGTAAGCCCCACCGAATTCCGTTGTGTGTTTTCGGTTCAAATTGGGGAGAGACAAGGAAAACAGATATTTTCCGTCCATCCATTCGGCCGGCATCACCGAAAAATAAATTGAATTCCTCTCGTTTTTTTTCACATTTTTTGCATGTTTGTTTTCATCTTTCTTTCCGTCTCTCCGTTTTTTTTCTTTTTTTGATGATGAAGATGTTGGGAAAGATAGGAAAATGGATCTTTGATGTGTGAAATTTGAAGTTTTTTCCATTTTTCCATTTTTGCGCTCGTGGCCTAGAAAACTCCGTTCTCTTCCACGGACGCATTCTTATTTTAGAGCCCTTGTTTTAGCTGCAAACAAGAGGAGAAGAAGAAGTCGGTCAGTTTTGTGTACCCGTCGCCTGAATCATCCTGGTCCCGCCGAGAAGTGGTGCGTCAGCTGTCCCCCGCTATCTCTCTCTCTTTCCACTTTCCGCTCGCTTCCTTCCCTCCACTAGACACCCCCTTTTCTTACAACTTACACAACTAATACAATTGTCAACTCGAACTCTTCTGTCACCCAATTAGTCTTGATTTTTTTTTTTTGATTTTTAACCATTTTTTTTCAAATTTCTAGACCCAAGTTTGCAGAGCCCCAATGATGTAGTTTGTAGTCAAGCAGACCCAAATGATGTAGTTTGTAGTCAAGCAGACCCAAATGATGTAGTTTGTAGTCAAGCAGACCCAAGTTCGCAGGCCCAAGTGATGTAGTTTGTAGTCAAGCAGACCCACATTTGCAGACCCAAATGACGTAGTTTGTAGTCAAGCAGACCCAAGTTGGCAGACCCAAATGGCGTAGTTTGTAGTCAAGCAGACCTAAGCTAGCAAACCCAAATGATGTAGTTTGTAGTCAAGCAGACCCAAATGATGTAGTTTGTAGTCAAGCAGACTCAAATGATGTAGTTTGTAGTCAAGCAGACCCACGTTAGCAGACCCAAATGATGTAGTTTGTAGTCTAGCAGACCCAAATTATGTGATTTGTAGTCAAGCAGACCCAAATCTAGCAGACCCAACGTCCAGGACCCAACCCAGTGGTGGTCAGCACACACATCTTCCGGTCCACCTCCCCCCCCTCTCCCCGAGCTCATCAACAATAATATGTATGGTGAAAGGGGGGTGTCTCTTGCCTCCTTATTCCCCTCCCAACTTCCCCCTTTCCTCTCTTTCGCTTCTTCTTCTTCTTCGTTCGTTCGTCCACCAATGTTTACCAGTGTCTTCCCACCGGACCTCGAGAAGGTATCACATTGCATTGCTGCCAAACCTTTCTCTCTCTTCCTCCGGTTTCCTCCCTCATTTCTCGCTTATTCCCAATCCAATCCAATCATAATTCCTACCACCATAAGCTTGTGGCCTAACTCTCCGCGCCTCCATTTTCTAGTCCAACCATCGAAAACCGGGGCGAGGCGGTGGTTTTTCCCGCCAAAAGATAGAGAGATTCCCACACATTCCTCCTCCTCCTCAGCCACTATTAATCCATCCTCTGTCTCTCTTTGCCGCCAATTCCTCAAATTTTGATTCCCGTCCTCCTCTTCTTCTGTTACACACACACAAATCCGTTTCTTCCGATGCAGGCACGCGAGAAGAATGCGAGATATCGAAATCCCGATGAGCGCCCCCGCACCTTCCATTGATATCTCCTCGTTTTCCTGTTTTTGGCAATCATGGAATTCAATTTCAAATTCAAATCGTCACATTTGCAAAAGATAGATCTCATTCTTGACGTTTTCCAATGCCACGTCATGATGTTCTGGTAGATCAAACTTACATCTTGTAAAAGTCAAAACCCATTAGCTTCCCGATAGTTTCTCCAGCGCAGATGGGTAGATCTCATTGCGAGGATTCGAAATCTACCCCAACTTGACTTTCTCCAATGCCACGTCATGATGTTATGGTAGATCAAATTTTTATTCTCGTAAAAGTCAAAAACTAAGCGCTTCCTAGTAGCTTTTCCTGCTCAAATGGATAGATCGCATTGCGAGGATTCCAAAACAACCCCAACTTGACTTTTTAAAACGGTCCCCCGCAAAGTTATGGAGGTAGATCAAAACAGGCGCCTACGGAGCTTGCATGAAAGGACCTATACGTATGTAATATTATACATATACATATGTATTGCTGAAATGAAATGAGAATTACAATTGAATTGCGGAACGGGGATGAATCAGCCACCCAATGTTTTGTATCATCCCCCCCTTCCCGACTCGATATCATTGCAGTACTGCAGGCTTCATACACCCCCTCTCCTGTTCACTTTACACTATTCTCTCTTCTTCAATCCAGTTGCCTTCTGCTCTGGCTCTTCTTCTTCCTATCGGCTCGCGGAGCCCACTCCCCCTCCCCCACCACTTTCGAAGAAACTACTTCTCTCGCTGCTCTGGAGAGAGCTTCTTGCTCTTTCTTCACTGACTCGACGAGCTCTTCACCACCGTTAAACGACTTTTTTTCGAAACGAAATGAGGTCTGAAGTGGAGGACGTGAAATTGAGAGGGGATGGAATTTTTGAAAGCGAAAAAAATTTTTTTATTTTTGGAATTTTTTTTTTCAAATTTTTATTTGAAATACCATTTTTCCTTCAAAAAAGTCAAATCGCAATCAAAATCGCTCTATTTGAACTCCCGCGCGCGTTTTGAAGACAAGTTCAATGGAGCGCACTTGCATTGCCAACAGTTTCAATTATGGTTTTGCTCCAAAACAGTCAAGTTGGGGTATCAATCGAATCGTCTCATTCTGATCTACACAACCATCATCTTGAAAAGTTAAAAAAATTTGATCTACCCAACGAAAAGTGGGGAAAAGGCGGCAGATAGACAAAAAAGACCGCCGGCGGCCCGACGCTTAACACCTCAAAGATAACAAACTCACAAATTGTCTCCCTCTCTCCACACACACCCAACCCGCCCGAGAAATGAGAAAGAGAGAAAGAGAGAGAGAGCAACATGCTCCGAAGTGAGCACAAACAGAACAAAAGTGTTATAGAGGGGGGAGCTCCATGAATAAATAACACACACTGGCACATACACATACATCACTCTTTTGCTTTCTTTTCTCAAACACGATTTCTCACCTTCCTGAAACCCCCATTTTTGTGCAATTTTTGCAATTTTCCCTCGATTTCTCCTGAAATGCCCCCTTCTTTTCCATCTGTCGTTTGCGTTCTGTTTACTCTCGTTGTCTGCGTCTCTTCTCTCTCTCTTTCGTCTCTCAAAGTTCAATTTGTCGAAATCCGCACCTTTCGTTCCACTCTTTCCGTTTTTTTTGCTCCAATTATCGATTTTTTAACTGAAATCGCATTCAGTACACGGTAGAGGTTTGATTTCGATTTATCTCGAGAACCGGAAGAGCTATGGAAAAGTTGTCAACTACAAAGTTGTAGAGCACAAAAAGAGCTACAACTTTGTAGTTGACAATTTTTTTTTTTTTTTTGGCAGCTCTTTTGGTTCTCGAGATAAAATGAGATCAAATGCCCGGACTGGAGGCCGACGATTCGTGGCCGAAGATTGGGATCGCGGCGCGTTTTCTAGGCCATCCACCGTCGTTTTTTCTCTTTCTCATTAGAGCGAACTTACAATTAAACTAGCACGGTTTTCAGACGGAGAAATGAGCAAAAAGTGCGCGCGCGACGAGTGCGGCAAAACGGTGTATCCGGTGGAGGAGCTGAAATGTCTCGACAAAGTTTGGCACAAACAGTGCTTCAAGTGCACCGTTTGCGGTATGACGTTGTCGATGAAAAACTACAAAGGGTACGATAAACGACCCTACTGCGAGCCGTGAGTTCCCATTTTTGTGGCTGAAATTGGCTGAAAATCCGCTTTCAGACACTATCCGAAAACAGTGGCTTCGGTGGTCGCCGACACGCCGGAGATGCGGCGAATTGCGGAAAACTCGAAGAATCAGAGTAATGTGAGTTTGAAATTCGAAATTTGTGCAATTTGTGCAATTTGTCGTGAAATATGGTGCTTTTCGATTTTTGTGCAATTTGTCGTCAAATATGGTGTTTCTTTCGGTTTTTGTGCAATTTGTCGTGAAATATGGGCTAGACTCGACGAATCAGAGTAATGTGAGTGTGATATTCGAAATTTGTGCAATTTGTCGTCAAATATGGTGTCTCTTTCGGTTTTTGTGCAATTTGTCGTCAAATATGGTTTTTTTCAGATCCAATACCACGCGGAATACGAGAAAATGAAGGGCACCAAGATTGAAATCGCCGATGATCCGGAGTTGGAGAGACTGAAGAAAAATACGCAGGTTTGAAAATTGTGAAATTTCGCGCCAATTTCGCTAGAGCGCACTTTCAAACACACGACTTTTCAGGTGCAATCGAACGTGAGCTACCACGGTGTGCTCGGCCAAAAAGCGCGCCAAGAGGAATCGCGTCCGAAAGAGGAAATCTCACCAGTTCCGACGCCAAGTAAGCCCCGCCCCCTGTTTTTAAAGGGGGCCGACATTTTTTTCCAAAATACGCCCCGCCCCCTTTTTCATCAAGGACCCCCAGTCCTGTCCGCATTTTTCCGTGTTTTCTCGCATGTTTTCTCCTTGGTTTCCATGCATTTTACTGCCAGTTTGCCACGTCATCGGCGTCGGCGGCATCGAATACGGGCTGACAGTGACGGAGGAGGCGGATTCAGAAGACGTCAACGACGACGACGACGACGACGATGAAGAATTCTATCAAATTCCCGTCGTCATCTATCCGCGATGATCGTCGCTTTCTTCTACTGTTTTCTTTTTCCAGTCTATCTTTACGTTTCGCTTATAATTCTAGCCCCAAACACCAACGTCCGAGCAAGTGCGCTCCATTGACAATTTATCGATTTTCGCTCTCGATTTCGCCTGTGTCATTTTCGTGTCGGTTTTCTTTTTCTTTTCACTCTCCAGTGATTTGCTCATCAATTCCCCCCACATATCCATCCGCCTGTGCTTCAGAAGTTGTTGAAGAGCCGACGCCGAGCGGCGGCGGTGGCGCAGCGACCAAAAATGAGGCGTCGCCGGTCAAGAAGTCGTCAACTTTCAAGGCGAAACCACTTCTGAAAGCCTAATTATCGATTGATTATCGATTTTTCCTCCTTCTTCACATAGTTTTCTCTTTTCTTGCTCAATAAAGTGGAAAAATAAAATTATCGATTTTTCTCTGCTGCTGCTGCTTTTTTTTCAGTTTTGGGGGTCCTTTTTTAAATGCGAAAATAACAAGTTTTTTTTCTGTAATTTCCAGTCTATTTTCTGTAATTTCAGCACCGAACGGCGTCCAACAACTGCAGCACCAGACGTATTCGGCGCCCACTCAGGCGGTCGCCGCCAACACCCATTTGATCTACTCGACGGAACAGGGCGGCGCAGGTTTGTCTATTATTTGAATAGTACGAATTGGCGGGAATTTGAAAATGGGGTCTTTTTTGTTGTTTTTGCATGAATTTGATTTGAATTGAGGCGGGAATTCAAAACAAAATTTCAAAAAAAAAAAAAAATTTTTTTTTGCAAATTTTCAAATTTTCTCCCACCACACCATGTATGCTCAGTTTCGTCTCTTGTGCTCATTTCAGTCTCGCCGACGCCCAAAAAGACGATCGGAAGCATCGCGGACTACGATCCGATGAACGGTCAGTGGGGTGCGGCGGCGAGCGCGCCGCGCAATTCCGAACGGCTTGGCGCTTTGAGTAAGGCTTTCTGTTTTTGGTTTTTTTTTGTTTTCGTTGTGGCATGACACGCGACGCAACCGCTCCGTTCGTCTTTTTTTCGTAAAAATCACCCTGCATGCCGAATGTTTTCACTTTCCACTTCACGGAGAGTAAAAAAGGATACGTCAGTAAATACGCTCTATCTCACGCCTCCACAGCTTAAAAACGACTGCCACCGTACCTTACACGGGTCTCGCAGCGGGTTTTATTCGTTTTTCTCGTTGGAAATGTTTCAATTTACTGGCTAAACAAGGCGCGATGGGCGTACAAACGGAGCATCGTTGAAATTGTTTCTTTCATTGGGCCTGGATTATCAATAGAGCGTATTTACTGACGAACCCTTTTCTATCCCCGTTTAAAAAATCGATAATCTCCCCCCGCCCCCATTTCTTTTTTCTAACCACCCAAATATTTTTGGGTTTTCGCCGTGCCATTGGCGTTCAAAAGAGTGATCTAACGCGTTTGCAGAGTCACAAGTCGAAAAGGGTCCGGCAAGGTTTTGTGCGGATTTTGCAGGAGCGCCGGCTCAACAGACGGCTCCCGCCGGCAGCAGCATCGCCTCCTCGTCGCCGCACTCGACACTCTCGTCGCCGCGAAGCGCCGTCTCGCCGACCGGAAAAGCCGGATTCGCGGTGAAGGCGATCTACGATTATGCGGCCGCCGACAAGGATGAGGTGGGTGGGAGCCAGCGCTGGTCGGAATGCAAAATTCGGAACGTTTCGAAATTTCGGAAATTTCGATTTTTAAAAAGTCGGAATATTTTGGAATTCGGAATTCCGAAATTTCGGAATATAAATAAAATAGATTTTCGAAAAAAGAAATCATACACTCCTACCGACTAAAAAACAGAGAAAGAATTAATAAAATTAAACTTTCGACATGAATTTCGAAAACGAATTTATTACCGTACCCAGCAACACTGAAAGCGACAAATCGTGGCGAGACCCGCACGGAGAAATTTCGTTTCGAAATTCCGAAATTTCGAAAAATCGAAACGAAATTTCAAAAAGTCGGAACGAAATTCTTCTGTCAAGAATGCAAGCGCGCTCCACTGAACCATTTCCATTTCCGATTTCAGGTGTCGTTCCTCGAAGGAGACGTCATTGTGAATTGCGAGAAGATCGACGACGGTTGGATGACGGGAACCGTCCAGCGGACCCTTCAGTGGGGAATGTTGCCCGCCAACTATGTGCAACCGCACAAACTGCCCACCGGACTGCACAGACTTTCCTAGGCTCTCTCCCCCCTTCTAGGCCCCGCCCCCTTTTCCCCCCATGACTCCACCGCTCTTTTCTATCTGCTTACTTCTTGCTCTTGCTCATTTTTTTTTCATTTTTTTCAAAAAAACACAGAAAAAAATAATTTCACCCGTGGCCGAGCATTTTCTAGGCCACCATACGGGTCTCATTCTAAATCGACGCTTTTGGTGCTCTCCTAATATTTTTCGGAAATTATTAATAAAAGAAACTTGACAACAAAAGAAATACGTTGCAAAATATTAATTACACACACACACATAATTTCAAAGAAATTAGAAGAAGTCACCGGCTCTCGCTCTTCCAGCCGCCGCCGATGATGACGATCCTGAAGACGTGGACGGTCCGGCGCCGTCGAACCCCCGCTCCTCTTTCCGCCGAATCATCGTCTCGATTCGCGACGGCGTCTGCGCTCCCTGACTCCACGACGAGCCGGGTGTGCCGCGGCTCCACGCCGAGCCGGGCGTCGTCGATTTGCGCGACCACGACGAGCCGCCGTAGTCGATTTTCGGCGACGCGAACGGCGATTTGCCGGCCATCATTTTGAGGCCGAGCTTCTTGGTGGCCAGTTTTTGGGCGGCCGGCGAGAGTTGTGACAGCTTCTCCGAGACTCGTCGCGAGCCGAATCCAGGTGTTCGGCTGAAACTTTTCAGAATTTAGAAGCGATTCGCAACGATCACACGAGAGAAACGTACTGTGCTCCTTCGGCGGCCTTCATCGCCACTTTCCGCTTGTCTCGATACTTGGCGGCGATCGAATCGTTCATCGATTGTGCGATTCGCTCTCGATACGGCACCTCGGGTATCTTGAAAACGGGCGCCGCGTCGGGAAACGAGTGCTCGGTGACGTCGGGCGCGTCGAGGCGGAACGGCGTGCCGTCGATCTCTCCCCACGTCATCAGCGGCGAGTCCATGTCTTCGGGATTCGGATTCGGCGTCGCCAGCATTTTGAACGAGTTCGCCGGCGTCACCTCGTTTCCCAAAAAGTCCACCTTGCCGGCGTTGGCCAACGCGTGACTGAACGCCGCCTTCGTGACCGCATCCTCGCTGGGCTTAAGCTTTCCGGTTTCCGGAAACCGCGTTCCGCGCCGGTTTATCTCCGTCTGTTGCTTCCGCGCCGCCTCCGCTTGTTCCGCGGCGGTCAGCGGAGCGCCGTCCGGATTGAAGAGCACCGTGTTCCACGCTTTGAACTTCCAGTTGTCCAGATTCAGAGGGCGCGCTTCGTCGGCGTTCACCGCGTTCTTCAGCGCCAGCTGGACGTCTGCTTCGGCGGCGATGGCTTGGCGAACGACCTGAAAGTCAGATGTGACGTCTTCTGGGATTCTGAATTTCTGAATAAAGTCTCACCAGGTTCTTGTTGTGCTCCTCTTCCGCCTTGTAAATCCACGGCCGTTTGGCGTCCTCTCGCTCCCTCATCACCTTTGCGAGCTCTTCGAACGACGCGTTGTCTTCCGAAGTGTACTTGTTCAGGTACGTCGTCAACGTCTCCTCGTTTCGCTTCTTTCGCTTCCGATGCAACGCCTACAACTCTTCCTACTCTGTTAGAGGCGAACAAATCGGTTCTTTTCCAGCGAATACCTCATTATCTCCTTCTGCATTAGCGAAAGGCATCGGCGACTTCATCCAATCGTGTTTTCCCGTCGATTGAGACGACGTTCCGGGCGTTTCGGAGTCGAAGGCGTCGTCAGGAGCCTCGGAGCGCGATGTCGTCGGCGTTCGGAATTGGGAAATGCTGGAACTTTGCAATTTTCATCGATTTCCGGTATTCTTCTACCTTCTATCACTACGAATACTTGAAGTATTACAAAATTTCATCTGAAGCTCCTTGATTTTCGTGATATCTTTCTTGGCAATCGCTTCGAGAAACTCGCTTTGAGCCTGGAGTTAAAAATAGTTTTAATTCAATATTTTTCGTATATATCCTCTACCTGCATCTTCTTCAGCTGCGGAAAATAGTCTTTCTCGATGATTTTGTCCAATCCGGCGATGTACTTTTCCTCGGGAACCACTTTTCGCTCGAATTTTTTGGTGACCAACGTTTTTTCGGTCAATTTGACCACTTTTCCGTCGTTTACCGACTTGGGCACAATCATTTTTGCACGTTCGTCAACTTTGTCGAACGATGACATGCTGAAAACATGAAATGTCAGACTTTTCTCGCTGGGAGGGCAAAAATCGATAAATGGGTGGCGAAACAGGTGGATTTATTGGAATTGAGATTTTATTGCTTATTTATTTTTATTAAATAATGACAAATAGAAAATTTTTGAAGAGAAACAGCAGAAAAAGGAGAAAACGGATGAAAATCTATTTTTTTCGCATTTTCGCACGTGGTCCGAAAGGAGTACACATTGCAGTTGTTAGGCCACGGCCACTTTGAAAATGTTGCGCGAAATCGGACATTTTTGGATAGGTTTTTCACTTTTCAAGCTATTTTTCAAAGTTTTGTAGATTGCGGGAGTTTCTTCAATAAATTCATAGAAGAAAAACCAAAAAAAATATCGAAAATTGAAGATTTTTTTTCGTTTTTTTTGAGGAGGTGGCCTAAAATCCGACATTTGTACTCCTTGTGGACAAACTTTTCTTGACCTATTTTCCACACTTTTTGCTGCATTTTTCAGCTTCCCTGCTTTTTTTTCTGAACTAATAGCGTTGTTTGCTTTCAGAAAAAGTTTCCCAAACATGACGACATCGCCAAAAGACGAGGTGGTGAAAATGAGTGAAGACGAGTACTGGACGGACGTCAAGGACCCGTACTTTCTTCAAATCGCCGAAACCGATCCGCTCGACGTCTATCCGAAACATAATCCGGGACCGGACGGTCCGGACGGTCGCTTCAACTTCGAGTGCCACTGCGTCGGCCATCTCGTCGCCAGTCCGTGCGGATACGCGTTCCGCGATGTTATCACGTGTCAGAAGGCGGTGGAACCCGGACAGAAGGGAATGTGCGACAAGCAGCTCATCACGTTCATGGAGTGCGTCAATCGAACTCAGTGCTTTCAAACGCCCGAATCCGAGCAGAGTTCCGCGAAAAAATAATATCTAATTGTCTCTTCTCGAATAAATTTTCACTCCAACTGTTGTTTCCCCCCAATTTCTCGGTTTCTCGTCATCCAAATTGCGAAATATTTGTGTTTGCTCTCCTTTTATCCGCCCTCATCCAAATCCTCGAACACTTTGTTGTTTTTTTTTCTTGGCGCCCCACAGTTGTTCACTTGTAAAATGTTCGGATGTTCAGTGTCTGAAGTACTCGTCTCCGAGACAGTCGCGAGCGCGCGCGCGCCCGCAACATTTTCTTTTCCATTTTCCATTCTCCTATTCTTCTTTCTATTCGTAGAAAGGACGAGAGAGAGAGAGGGAAGCTTAAATATGGTAATAAGACTCGTTTTGCCTCATCGAGATTTTAAGAGGCCGAGAAACTAAGAAACGGGAGGGGGGGGGGGGGGGGGGGCAAACTGGATGATCGCCTCGCAGAAACACTTGAAGCCCACAATAGTGGTGTGCTGATTTGGCTTCAGTAAGCAATTTTCCAACATCAATGACCTATTTCCAATCCAATAACTGCTCATCTAGGCCAGCTGGCAAACGTTTTCCCAGTTTGGCTTTTGGCTTCCAACTTCGTTCGTAAATACTTGAGGAAAGTCTGAAAACTCAACGTCATTTGAAGGGGGGGGGGGGGGGGGGGGGGCGTCGAGTTTTACATTTTTCACGAGTTACTTGCTTTAAAAGTTTGCCAGCTGGTCTAGATTAAGAGTTTCCGGATTGGGAGCCACCAGGTCTTTGATGCTAGAAGACAGAAGTCGAATCTGGTACTATCGTTTCAATTTGGGTGCTCCCTAAATTCAAATTTTTCATTTGAAAAAAAGGGAACGCCCCTTTGCAATTGCCGCACGCTTTTTTTGCAATTTTGCCGCACGCCAGTTGTTTTTTCGTGTTTTTTGATTATTTTTCAAACGATTTAGAACCAAAACAATCGGAAAATCGTGGTTTTTGGTCTTGCATCGACTAATCGACAATATTAGAACTATAAACAAGCAATAGCATTCATTTCGCAACACAAATGACGGAAAAAAATTGCGAAGAAGAGAAATGATTAAAAAGAACAGAAGTTTACAGTAGTTTTGCTACTTCTACATAAATATACAATAATTAAGGCACATAATGAATAGTTAAGCAATTCCGACGAGTTTCCTGATTGAAAATCTGCAAATTGACGATTTTTCGATTCTTTCATGATTTTTTCTTGCAAATTTGGGTTCGATTGGTTCGAAACAGCGATCAGAAAGCTGTCTGGGAGTAGAAAAGTCTTCCGATCGATAAAAAACACGGAAAAGATGGAGAAATCACCTGAAAACAGTAGTTTTCTTGTCTCCGTCGTTTTCTGCAAGAAAAATTGTCAAATTTCATCGTTTCGAAGAGAAAATGTAATAAAAACATAAAAAAGTTACAGAGAAACTTATTCCGAGTCGCTTTTTTGAGAAAAATTTCTGAAAAATTGAATAAAAACTGATAATTTGTGAAAAATAATCAAAAAATTTGAAAATACAACTGGCGTGCGGCAAAATTGCAAAAAAAGCGTGCGGCAATTGCAAAGGGGCGTTCCCTTTTTTTCAAATGAAAAATTTGAATTTAGGGAGCACCCAAATTGAAACGATAGTAGGCGTTTTCACCCGTTAAAAAAAGGAATTCCGACTTATTATGGCTTCGTTTTGTAAACTACGAAAGTCCGCAAACACCGCCACGATTTTTCTATTTAGATTTTAACGTTGCGGTGTTTGCGGACCACCGTTGTTCACAAAACGAGACCATAATAAGACTTCCGTGCAGCCGGCCCGGGCCTAGGCAAAAACCAACCGTTTGAGCTCCTAAAATGGCCCCCAAAACCCATCTTCTAGCCTCAATGACCCACAATTGCTCCCGATTCGACGACTCTGCCGCCTGGTGTCCCTCCCCTTTGTGACCTGTGATCAGCGGCAAGGGGTGAGTGACAGTACTCCTCCCCCCACCCGCCATAATCATCATCTGTCAGCTTTCACCTACCCCCCACACACCGCAATCCATCACAAACAAACATATGATATCTGTTTCGGCGAAAAAGAAACAGAAAGAGGGACAGAGAGAGAGAGAGGGAGAGAAGACAGTCGCGCGCGCGCGCGCCGGGGGCCCTTAGTGAAGTATGCTTCTTCTTCCCTCTAACTGCCTGCCTAACACACACAGGCCCTAGTGTTTGCGCCTCCGCACCCCCTTAGACTGGGAGAGAGAGAGAGGCACGGTAGGGGGGCCCCGGAGGAACCTATACACTTGAAATCTCGCTCACTGTCTCTCTCTTTTGACAGAGAGAGACAGTCAGATATCAGGGCTTAGGCGCTTTCCACCACCCCTCCCCCCCCCAAAGCCACTTGATGATGAGTTGTGGGGGGCCGGCCGGATGACTCACACTACCTCGCGATTTTCGTGGTGAGACCCGACACGAAGTTTCGTTTCTCGCTTTCCAGTCAGTTACAGCCCCCCTTCCCAACCATCTAGTTGCCGCTTCCAATACAAGTTTTTGCTGTTGCCCCAACTTCTTCTCAAGTACACGACGATTCGATTTTTGATAAGAAAAGAGAGATAGACATCTGAAATCCTTCCTCCTCTCTCGCCGAAAAACATCCATTCGATTCGATTCGATGTAGATGCGATTCGATGCGCTTCGCACCCCCCCAACGAGCTCGTAAAAAGTGCTCCCACCGCCGCCGAGCAGGGCAGAGCAGCCAATCGGGTGTCAATCGAGTAATCGGATATCCATCGGATCCTTCCGAATCGTCCTAGTGTCGTCATAAAAAAGAGAGTCGGCGCACCTCTCCCCTCCAGAAGGGTCATCTGGCGGTCATTTCTCTTCCGTCTGCCTCTCGGCCCGTCTCTTCTGACCTGTGCACTCTCTCTCTCTCTCTTCTTCTTCATTCATTCCTCCATCCCTCCCAAACCTCTACAACTTCTTCTTCTTCTCCTCTCCTACTCTGCCGTACACTAATTTACGCCAAGTGTACTCACCTCGTCCCGTTTTTTGTTCTTTTTTTAGGCGCGGCCGGCTCCTCCTCCTCCCCCCATATCTGTGCGTCCGTTGAAGTTGACCGAACGGATTTTTTGGGCCAGGGGGGAAAAGAGCAATGATTAGACGGCCGATCGTGCACAAAAAACCGTCGTTTTTGATCTACCAAAGTGCCGCGTCGCGGTTCATTCGTCTTCGTCTTTCGTTCGCCTCGGTAGATCAAAACTCCACGCATTCCTTGCCCTTCTCCGTTCTTGCGTGCTCCCCCCTTCAACAATTCAACTGTACTAGGTCCTCCTCCTTCTAATCCACCTCGTCGTCATCATCATCATCATCGTCGTCGTCGTGTATTCTATAATTTCGTCTCTCCCGCCGCCGCCGCTTTTTTCTCCGTTTCACCGGTGCCCACGGGCAATTTCGTTGCGGCGCTGGAGGGGTTGCATAATAATTATCGTTTCGTTTCGATTCCCCCCTTCCCGTTCGCGTTCTCTCTCGGTGTCCCTTATGTCAAGAGGATGGAGGACAGACAGACAGAGACGGAGAGAGAGAAGGACAGTGCTTGTTAGTTGTGGTACGTTCACATTCATCAGCATTTCGTCGACAATGACGACGACGACGACGACGAGCGGTCGGGGGGAGAAGAGCGAGGGCATGACGATGACAAGCGTGTCAAGGTGAACTCGCTCGGCGTCTGGCGTGTGTATGTGTTTGCCTCGTTTTCGCGCGCGCGCGCGCGCACAGGCGCCCTATCGCACCTGGGGTGTCCTTAGAAAGACGACGTGCTTTTGGTGCAGTTTTGTTGTTGCTGCCATCCATTCCACATAGTTAGGTACTTAGACGACGATCCGTTCTTCGCTATCCTTTGTTTGAGTTGACTCTTGTCGGTCACACCTTTCGGGAGCGAGTCGGTCCATCTCATCGGTGGCCTCCATCGATTCTCCGTCCTTCTTCAGGAAGACGACGTGCTTTTGGTGCAGTTTTGTTGTTTTCTCCCGATCGTACCGAACATCTGCCCATTCCACATAGTTAGATACTTAGACGATCCGTTCTTCGCTATAGGTTAGCGCGGATCACAGCACGCCATTGGATTCGGTCCTTTGCTTGAGTTGACCACAGAGTCAGCAGTTGATTCTTTCCGAAGCGAGTCGGTCCATCTCATCGGTGGTCTTCCGACTGACTGTGTGTATTGGTACGGCCCTCATCGATTCTCCGTCCTTCTTCAGGATGACGACGTGCTTTTGGACCAAAAGTTTTGGTGCAGTTTTGTTGTTTTTCTCCCGATCGTTCCGAACATCTGCTGCCATCCATTCCACATACACACTTTTTATATCATCTCTCTCTCTTTCCATGCGGCCAAAAAACGATGAAGACGAACAAGTTTTTTGTTTCGTTCTGCTTCGACTTGGTTCGTTCGCGCTTCCCATTTGTTGCACCTTCTTCTTCTTCTTCTCCTTCTCATCTCCTCGTTTCGCTTCCGATCGACACAGAAACAGCATTTGGCAGGCCAAAGCCTTTAATTTTCCTGCTGCGCGTCGTTGTATACTGACGTGCCTGTTCGTTCCGATCTTCTTCTTTGATGGACTCTGATCTCTCGGATCGACTGTTTTGAAGCTCTCTTGCTCTCGCTCGCTGGCACCTGGCGTTTTTATTATTATTATTATGAAAACGATGAATCTATTAAACTCTCCCGTTCGAAATCGCATCTCTCAATGAGAAACTTCTTCTTTGCAGATAATAATAGTGTGCGTCAGACGGGCACACGCCGCTCCCCCCGCGAAGCAGCAGCGTCAAACGAAAAACTGAGAAGAAGAAGAAGCAGAAGAAGAAGAAGCCGTCGCGTCTTCTCCAGATGGACGAGCACCACCACCACCGACGGCTTCATGTGAAGGCGGAGCGCGCCTCGGTGATTGGCCCCGGTGTGGCGAGCACAACAACAACAACAGCGACGACGACAATCGGTGGAGCCGGAGTCGGAGCCGCCGGCGGCATTGTTGACGGCGGATTTGGGAGTTGGGCTCTGCGAGCCGCACGCAGTGAGCATCAGTTGCAGCATCAGAGCAGGGAGGATTTGGCACAGGTGAGCCCCCTCATGAATCTTGCATTGCTTCGCTCCCAAAACGCTGTCGATCTTCATTAGCGTCCGGCCGGCGCGCCGAACCCAATTAGCCCCGGCCATTTGATGAGCTCTTTCCTGTGTGTTGTCGGAATCCGTGCATTCCCCCTTCTCTCGGCTCATTTCAATTTGAACGAGATGGCGGAGGGGGGAAAATTGGCTTCTCCTCTCTTTTCGTTCGCACAGAGCCGATTACCCCTCCCTCTTTTTTTATAGGCTGTACGAAGAAAAGGAATGAGAAAAGAAAAGGATTGGAGAGAGAAGGGACTACGGTAGTTTTGTGGTCTTCTCCTCCTCCTTCTTCTTCTGCTTCTTCTTCCAAGAAAGAGAAAACAGCCCCCTCCACTCGCAGTCATCATCGTCTTTGCCCCTTCCAGAATGCGCGAATCTCGGCACTCCTCGGCGAGATGCGGCCGAGAATGTCGCCGACGGCGGCGATGCCCGGCGGACACTCGACGTCATCGTCGTCGACGACGTCCTCGACGATTCAGTTGCCTCGCAAGGCCAACACGACGAACATTGTCGACGTGTCACAGGTGACAGGTGAGTCCGGATATCTTTGACGTCATCGGAAACTTTTGAATTGCAGCACGAAACAACGCCATCTACGGCTCGTGGCAGGATCGTCGTCCGCGCCTCTACGGCAGTCAGCAGGTCTCGTCGACGCTTCCCAAGTACGAACAGCTCTACTGCAACACGATGCACGGAGGCGCCGGCGGATCCACTCAGACGCTGCCCGGCTATCGACGAGAGCCGCCGGAGTACGGGTGAGTGAGATGGTTGTCATGGAGATCGCCTCGGATTCGTCTTTCCCCTTCCCCGTGGGAGGATCCTCTCGTGACTCCTATCTCGCCCATTGACAACAACAATACAATTTTTGTGCTCACTTTCTGACTCCCTCTTCTCACACACATAACCCGCTATATTATTCATCGATTCGGCCGCATTCCAGAAGACTCGCCAACGCCACGTCATCATGGCAAGTGACGAGTTCGGAGCAGCGTCCGTCGCAAGCCGGTTGGCTCAAAAGCTCGCGACCGTTGGCTCGCGGAGCACTCTCGCCGGCCGCCTACTTTATGGAGTTGGAGCATCGGAACGGCACATCGTCGGCCGCCGGAGCTCTTTCGGTGGCGGCGGTGCCTCTTCAACGGGGCAATGCTCATCAACAGCAGCAGCAGTCGCACGATCCACTGACGCCCGGATCGTCGTGCTCCGCCGGCGGGTACGAGAGCGGCGGCGAGAATCAGTTGACGAGGAACACGGCGAGACAGGCGAGCTTCATGGCCGCCGTTCAGAGGCATCCGTTGAAAGAGAGTGAGTCCAGAGACTGTAGTTTCAGATAGAGAACCGCTTCCTCTTCTTCTTCCAGGCACTTCTATCGAGAGCAACGGCGGTGGTGGCACCACGCCGGCCAATGAACCATCCGAAGCGCCGCCGCCTCCTACCACCGAATCTCCCGAAAAGATCCGCGAGACGCCGATTCGTCGGATAGCGCGTCGCGATGCCGGATCGTGGAGAGGTCGTCAGTCGAGCCGCAGCATGGGCGGGCTGGACTTTGACAAGCTTCACGCGACGGCGACGACGACGACAACCGCCAGTGAAGAGGAGGAGATCACAACGACGTCGTCTCCCTCGTCTTCTGGCAGATCGGCGCCAACGACGGAAAGCGATGGTGAGTGTGCAGATGGGGGAACAATGATTGGCGGTGTGGACAGATGGACGCGGGGGGTCATGCATCATTGGGCAGGAGAGACAGAGCACACCAGCTGGTGAGGGAGATTGTAGGAGGGGCACGGCGCCTTTCCCTCTCTCTATCCTTTTCAAAAAAGGAAAGAAAGGCATGGGGAGAGCCCCTGACCGTTTCGTTTTGTTTGTTTGCTCCACAATTTCGAATTTCGATGATTCTTCGCTTCTTCTTTGCGCACCCCCTTTCTCCCCATCGCGCGACGATTTTCGCACTCTTTCTTTCTTTCTTTGTGTGCGGTCCTCCGCGCGCGCGCGCACCGCTTGGGTCATGTAACATTAGAGGTTCGTGCGCTTTCCATTGGATTCATTATCCCGGAGTTTCCCTTGTGCGCTCCACCGCACTGTTCTTCTTCTTCTTACCGTTTCTGTAATCTAGCAACGAGCGACAATTTCAGATGACATTGTAACAAGACTGTTTTTTTATGATTCACCCTCCCTCTTCTGTGCCTTTTATGGGTGAGAGAAAGGCATTTTCATTTTCATTTTCCCGCGGCGCGATGGGTTCTCCGGTTCCTTTTCTGTGTTGTATGGAAGAAGTGTGCAGTTGTTTGTGTTATGGGGTATCGATATGTGATGCATTGGTGATGGGGCCGAAAGATGATGATATTTTGGGAGTGCGCGCGCGCGTATATGTATTTGTGTGGGTAGGATGAGAGGCGTCAAAAGGTTGCAACTTCTTCTTCTTTTTCTTATCGCCTTTCCTCTCACTCTCTCTTCTTCCGAGCCGCCGCCCCTCCGCTGCCCTTCCGACGATATACGGAATCCTAATGGCAAACAAATAGTTCTCTCTCTCTCCCTCTCTCCCTGGTGAAGTCGCTGATGATGATGATATGGGAGAGTGAGAAGCCGCCGTTCTGAGCACAATCACAAATAGTTGCACACACATCACCTCTCATCATCGTCATTGACATCATCGGGCATCAGCATCGGCATCGTAAAGGGGGTACCATCTGAGATTTGAAGTAGCTACTGTCGCCGTGATTCGTGCTTCGATTTCTACCCGATTTCCTTCATTTTTTCAACTGAAACAGTTCGAGAATCGGTCCGGGACACGAATCGAGAAAAGTTGGGGAAAGTTCTAGAAATTGTGTTGTTTCTCGGTACTTTATCAAGAAAAAGGGGCGATTAGACGGGTGGTAAAAAGGTACGTCAGTAAATACGCTCTATTGATAAAAACCGCTGCGAGACCCGTGTAAGGTACGGTGGCAGTCGTTTTTCAACTGTAGAGGCGTGAGATAGAGCGTATTTACGGACGTACTATAGCCGTGATTCGTGTTTCAAACGCGCCTCGGCCGAAATTCTTTTGGAGATTTTGTCGTTTTTCGCCAATTTTCGTCCAAATTCCTCCATTTTTTTGGGGAAAAACGGAATGAAAATGTTGATAAGCTGCCCTTAAACCAAAATTTCAACTTTTTTTGTCGAAAAAATGAAGAAAATCGGGTGAAAACCGAGAAAAACGGACGGAAACAGAAAAAAATTTCGCCGCCGTCACCCGGAAATTTAGCTTGCGTTCAATGGAGCGCATTTGAAACACGAATCACGGCTATAGTACCAAAAAGGCGAGCGTTAGTGTCGAAAAGTTCACCTTGATTTCAAAACAAAACGACGAAAGAGCGACGCCGCCCCATGCATTATTTGCAAGCGGCGTCCTCTCTTCTTTCCTTTTTGCCGCCCAACTTTTCGCCGGCCGCCACCACCGCAAACCGAAGAAACCCCGACCAACCACCTTGATGGTTACGACCATCTCTTTTTTCTTCTCTTCTTCCTCCTCCTCCCCCTTTCACTCTCTCTCTCTGCCCCCTTTGAAATGGCGCGCGCGCGCTCACACAGGGCACAGAGAAAGAGGGGAGGAACGGTCGTTCTTCTCTATTTCTTTCTTTCTTTCTTCCCTAACAGTTTGCCCCGGGTGTGTTTGGTTGAGTTTCCGTTGCCGCTTCTCAGGCGCCCGCTCACTGTTAAAAAAGGAAGGAAGGAGAGCTCCCCCCCTCTCGCCGGTGTTTGCTCTTATCACCCTCCCAAACTCTCTCTCTCCCCCCCTAAACACCCACCCACCGACAATACTCGTCTCTGTGACACTGAAAACACTTGTCTCTCCATCACCCTCCCGACATCATCACGTAGATGGAGAATGTTGCTCACCGCTGAATACTATCCCATTCTGTGCCACTATATTCGGCTACAATTCGCCGAGACGATCGGAAGAGGAAGGCGAAGAAGGAAGAAGAAGAAGAGAGGAGGTTGGTTTTTCGTATCCCCCCCGCCGCCGCCGCCGCGTTTCACCGCTCATAAAGCGTTAATACGAAATGAGCTGCTGCTCGGCTGCCGATGAGGATGATGATCGGAAGAAGCGGATATTTTGTTTTAGTGCCCTCTCTCTATCTCTCTATCTCTCTCTCTTTGTCTCTATCTCTAACCCCCCCCCCCCCCTGATTTTGATGTGAATATGTATGACTTTGCACGAAAGAGAGAGAGTTAGAGCATGTTCCTCCTTTACCTTTCACCTTGAAGGCATTTTTCCAGCGGTTTTCCCAGTTTAAAAGCTGAAAATTTGGGGAGAGGCTTGAAATGGCATGACGTGGCAAGCCCGCACACACACACACACACACACAAAGAGCAGGAGGAGGAGGCAATTAGTTTTGATATGACACAAGAGGGAGCCGCCGTCGCGCCACCGCCCTGCGCTTTTGCTCTTTTCCTCGTTTCTCTCTCTCTCTCTCTCTCTCTCTCTCTCTCTCTCTCTCTCTCTTTTCATGTCAAAGATTGACCGTATGAACGATGATGTACTACGTGGTGGCAGAGAATCTGAGATCGGCCCCCCTTTAACTTTGAGGAGGTCGATCTCGATCGAAATAAATCAGTTTTCTTTATCAAATTGAGCAAAAAACGGGAGAAAGAGAGAGATAGATAGGAGGGGAAGAAGAGAAAAGAAAGAGAGAGGGCACTTGAAAATGAGCAAAGCTCTCTCTCTCTCTCTTTTTCTTTCCTATCTTTTTGAGAACTGTCCTCCTCCCCCCTTTTATCTTTTACCCCCCACCGTTTTCCTTTTTCCTTTTCCTTTTCCTTTTCGTTTTTTGTGTGGTTCTGTTGCTCCAAAATGCTCCAAAATGCTCCGAAAACGGTTCGCCGGGGGCTCGTCTTTGGACGCGCATGGGGCGGAAAATGTGATAGGAGAGGAAACGAAACGACAGTTGTCTCTTGTCGTTTTGATGAGAGGGAGAAGAAGAGGAGCTCGTGTGCTCTTCTTCTCCTTCGTCTCCCAGGGCTCTTTTTGTTGCCGCCGCCACCATCGCCCGGTTCAGTGCCCAGTCAGCCACGCCTCTTTGGAAAAACACACACACACAAAATAGACGCGCTCGGCGCGTGTCTGCCGCCCTCCGCATCTCGCACAGTGTCTTGTTATCAATGTGGAAGGACCACATTAATCAAACCTTTTTGTGCTTTTTCTCTCTCTCGTTTTTTTTCCGACTTTCAGCGCTCGTTTGTTTTCCTCTTCTTGTTCATCTTCGTTTTCGAGCATCTTCCACCGCTTAGTTTGCTGAAAATCTGTGAGAAAATTGAAATTGGCGCGACGTGTGTCCGGTGTCTCCCTCTTGAGAATTGTGCGAGTCACGACGACTACTGCACATGACATCTTCTATTGGCTAGACACATTGACGCTGCTGCTGCTGCTGCTGCAGGCGGTGGTGGTTGTTAGATCACAATCTACACGGCTCGTTCTGAAGAAGTGACGTCTTCCGTCGCTCGCGCACGCTTCTTCTCGAGACTCAGAGTTCTGGCGGCCTTGCGCGGGGTATGGACCTTCTAGATGACGTGAAATCTAGGACGAACGCTTTAAGAAGTCGTTTCCAAGATTCTAGATCACAACCTAGCTCATTCTGGAAACGTGACGTCTTCTATCTCTTGCTCCAAAACTGGAAGAATGAAAGGCGCTGGATCCTCCTCTAGATGACGTGAGCAGCCCGTTTTTAAATAGAAGTCGTTGCACAAAGCTTCTAGATCACGAACGTTCAGATGACGTTGCAAAAATCCCTCGCCTACCATACGAATTTTGTACTTGACCAGCTCATTCTGTGAAAGTGACGTCTTCTGTCTTCTGCTCTCACTCTGAAGGCGCTGGATCCTACCCCCACAGATGACGTGAGAAGATCTAGAACGACCGTTTTGTAGAAGACGTCCCTCGTCCGCTCCACCACCATATGAGTTTGGTATTTGAATACTCTCACTCGAATCGAATCGAATCGAATCAATATATATATATAAATGTGTATTTAAAACATCTATCGGCAAATTTTTGCGGCACTCTCTCTCTCTCTCTCTTCCTCATAATCATGAATAATTCACGAAAAAATGTCCCTCTCTCACTATCGTCAGCGAGCAAATGCGATAGATAGATAGATAGATAGATAGATAGATAGATAGCGGTGCGGTGTGGAAGTGGAGGTGGTAGTAGTGGTAGTAGTAGTGGTAGTAGGTGGGGGGCACTGAAAGTGTTGTGTGATGCTTGTCGAGACTCTCTCTCTCTCTCTCCAACCGACGACAGCGCTCACAGGGAATTATCCGCCCCCCCCCCCCCCTTTCCCGGTGTCGCTCTCTCGTTTTCCCCCTCTTCTAGTACTTCCCCTAACTGACAGCAGCATCCCGAACCATATTTAGTTGTGACGACTTCTACGCGACGACTTCTACACTACACGACGACCACGACGATTCCCTTTCTGATTTACCTATTCTCTGTGTGTGACACGTCTTCTGAGTCTTGTGAACTACTTACTATTCTGAACTCTGTGCGCGCGCTTCGAGAGACGATAATGGACACGACGATGCGGCGGATCAGTAGTATTGTGTCGTTGATCATGAAGAAGCCAGGTCTCTCTCTCTCTCGCTCCCTCTCTCTAGGATGATGATGAGTAGCCAAGTTCATATTGAAAGCGGCATTTGTTGCAGGCTCATCGAGTGCCTCGTCGCGCAAAAACTCTCGAGCCGACGTGATCGAGTCGTCGTTGTTGTTGGAGGCGAGCACCTCGACGTCCACTTCAGAAGCACCTGCTGGATCATCAGCGGCCACGACGACGACGACTGCGCGACAGACATCGTCGAATTCATCGGTCGACTCGAATCATAATGGTGAGCGTGTGGGAGGTACTCTCTCTCTCTCTTTTCTTCAAGTGTGTGTGTCCATCTTGACACGGAAAAGGGCGACGACGGCGCCGGAAATGGTCTGATCTTTACAAGAAGAAGAAGAAGATCATTCGGAGGCTTCTAGCGATGTTCCTGGTTCCTGGTCACACCACCACCACCAAAATCCTGTTCAAATCCCCCCGAATCTTATCCGCTTTTCGATCAGTGTCATAAGTATAAACCCACCCATTTGCGTCGATTAGTTTTGGGAGGAGGTTGTGACGACGTCTCCTTTAACTTTTCTCGTTCAATTAGAAGTTTGAACAAACGAGAAAGACGAAGCATAATGAATTGCCTGGCTTTTGTTAGATGGGTCGGTGTAGGCGTTCGGGTGTCCTCCGATTCACCATTCTTCACGGTGGGGACTCCCTTCCACCCGTCATCATCTGATGAGTGAGCAAACGAGCAAGGAGGGGAACATCATCAACTATGCTTGAATCCACCCTCACTCGCTCCTACTCGCCCCCCTTCCTGCCCCTTCCGCATCAGAAGATCCCCCTCCTTCTCACTCTGCTACTAATGAACGCGCGCGCGAGATTCGGAAGGTGTTAGCAGCAAGGCGAGAGGAGGAAGACAGATGGAGAGCGAGCGAGACCGGTTCAAAATCCTCGTTACTTCTTTGTCTTCTTCTTCTTCAACGTCTCCTCTTCTGAACACATATTCATCCGCCCCCCCCCCCCCCCCGAACGAATCCATAATGGATGTGCGAAAAGGACGTCGCAGCCGACGCCAAGTGACCTCGTTTTGCTTTCGACCTGTGCCTACCCAAGCCCTACCCCAACTACCTACCGTAATCCTGTTTCGTTTCGAGCTTCTTTCCTCCCACCTCGTCTATTTTTGGGTCCGCGGCCCCCTACGTGTGTGTGTGTGAGTGTGTGTCCCGCCCGTTTCCTTCCTTCCTTCCTTCCTTCCTGCCTTCCTCCCACATCCCTTCTACATAGGTCGGCTATCATTGACGTCTTCTTTTTTCTTCTTCTTCATCGTCACCCATCAATCAAGTTATCACGGTCACGACACCTTTCGGGAAGTTGTGAAAGGCTCGCCGAAACGGACAGAAAAGATGATGAAGATGGAGAAGAAGAAGAAGACGTGTTTCTTCGTTTGGGAATACCTGGTTGAAGGTGATTAGCCGCAACACATACAGAAGAAGAAGAAGAAGGGAGAGCGGAGGCGGGGCGTGTGGGAGGGGGAAGGGAAAGAAGAAGAAGAAAGGTTAATTGCCGAAGGAGTAGTAGTATTAGTAGTAGTAGCAGAAAGAAGAAGACGGCCTCCTTCTTCTTCTTCTTCCGTCGTTCTCTCGTTCGCCACTCGGATTCCCGACACGTCTTCTTGTTTGTACGCGCCTCCTCTCTCTTCTTATTCTCATCGTCGTCGTCGCCGCTCCTCCATCTCGACGCATTCCGATTTCTTCGCCTTCTTGGCCGTTCTCAAGGTGTTCTTCTTCTTCCCCTTCTCCTTGTCCATCTTCTCGTATGTCTTTGCCGGGTTTGTCGTCGACAAAACGGTTTGCGGTTGGTCTTCTTCGTATGACCATGAGAAGGAACCCTGCCCATATCTATATGTGGGTGCTTCATCCTTCATTTCCCGCCCTCTGTGTGTCACTTGTTGGACTCTCCCCCCACTCCCGCCCGGACGCCACAACGACAACGACGACGACGATCAGTCATTTTGACAAGTCCGCCCACTTGCAGACTCTGCGCGACTCCCCCCTTTCGCTCACTTTGGAATCTATTCGGTCGGTCCGCACCCCCCTACCACGCCACACCCGGCCAAGCTTTTCCAAACACGCATGTCCTCGTCGCTGCTGACCTCCTCCCCTATTATGGAGGTGACGAGGAGGGGGCGAGCTCGGAGAGCCATAATTGCTCTCCCTCTCTCACTAGGAAAGGTGGTAGTTGTGGTCCATTCCCACTCGTCAGCTCGCCGAGAGAGAGAGAGAGGGAGAGCCATGCCAATCGCCTATTCATGACACCTTTTCATCCATGAATGAGCTTTTGACTAAACTAGCGAGTGTCGAACCACTAGTTTGTTTCGTTTCACGGGGGGGGGGGGGGGGGGGTCCTCGTCGAGTGGATCCCCTCGCCAATATTGCCTTTTCGAGGAGAGAGAGACAAAGGATCGGGTTTCGTTCGTCGTCGATTTGACTGGGGGCCATCCTCCTCCTCCGCACATGAAATATCTATTTGTTTTCAGAAGGAAGGCGTTTGCATGTCCCCCACATAGTCAAGAGCACGGAAGGGGGTCTTGTTTCAGAGGGCTCTCTCTCTCTCTCTCTCTCTCTCTCTCTCTCTCTATCTGTCCAATTGAAAGACTCCAATTGAAAGATCCCGCGGCGGTACCGAACAGGGGTGCTGTCCTCCTCATTAGAACCCAAAGGAAACCAAAGGAAAAACAATTTCGCAATTAGAATGGGTCGAGAAGAAGAAGGAGAAGCCTACCCCCGGACCGCCCACCTGAGACAGGTGTTTCCAAACCAATTATTTCTTCCTTTTGTGTCCGCTTGCTCGCACACACACACACTCACACACGCATCGAGGAAAGGGACAGAGACACACACATGCAAAGCAGGTTGATTGCCAATTTGGCGCGTCTGCGTCTCTCTCCCCGCCTCGATCACTCTCTACTTCTACCGTCGTCTCTCCTTACCTACCCCCCGTACCTTTAAAGGGTCTCCCTCTCTCTCTCTCTCTGTGTGTCTGTTTACCGTGTCTCATCATCGGTCTGTCTCCTTCCCTCTCTGTCTCTGTCTCTCTTTCACCCTTTTCTGTCTACCGATACCGAATCGCGTACTATTTCGGCATATATCGGCGGGTGGGAAAGCCCCGGTGAAAGGCCAATATACGGACCCCCCCCCCCCCCGCTCCGCAAAAGGTCATATCACTGAGGTGACGACGACGACGATACCGCGACGTCTTCTCCTCGGCAGAATATGAGCCGCGTTTCTTTTCACTGAACGATCAATCCCTTCCCTTCCCTTCAACTTGTCTTTGCAGAAGCAATGAAGATGATTCGCCGCGCGCGACCCAAATCGTACGTCCTCGCGACGTCCGCCTCGATGCACGACGAGGTGCTCATGCAGTCGATTGGAAATGAGCGTGAGTTTTGTGTTTTCTTTGACTCTATGTTGCCAAAACGGTCTTCCAGCCTCGTCGTCAATCTCGCACGACACGACGACGTCGGGCCGTGAGCTGCCCTCGTCGCTGATGGGCTCGACGACGTCGATCGAGTTGCGTGGCGCCAAAGAGGCGGCGTCGTCGTCGACGTCGACTTCGGGCGGTGGTGGCGGACCGGCGACGTCGCGCAGTCTGAACGCACCGCACCCGCCGGCCACACATCGTCTTCAGCGATTCATTGCACTCTTCAACTCGAATGTGAGTTTTTTTTTTGAACACCTTCACAATTTCAGCAACTCCGCCTGTTTTCAGAAGACGTCAGACGGTTCGGAGCCGAAAAAGTCGCGAATGAAGCGCTCGCGCACGTCACTTCCCGCGTCACGCTTCTCACTGCCCGGCACGATCCTACAACGCGACGCTGTCGATCGTCAGACGTGGGTGAAGCATCAGGAGATCGCGCTCGGCAAATCGGGCAAACGCAATCACTGGGAAGACCGATGGGCGGTGCTCTCACGACGCAGTCTCTACCTGTGCATCGAATCGCCGGCTTTCAACTCGGAGAAAAGCCTCGAACTCGGCGCGCACACGCGTGTCGACGTTCGAAACGCGATCGTCGACATCGCCTACGACTGGCTGTCGACGTCGTTCGCCAAACAACGTCACGTCGTCCGAATCGTGACGCAGAACCGAAGCGAGCATCTCATCGAGCTGAACACCGAATCGGAGATGCTCTCGTGGATCTCGGTGCTGCAGTCGAGCTCGGAGGACGGCGTCGGCGACGAGGCCGGCGTCGAGGGAGATAATAATAATGGCACGACGGCGACGACGACGACGTCCGGCGGTGGCTCATCGGCGTCCAACCTGTTCCTTCACAATTCGCAGTCGGTGAGTTGATTCTCTCGAAACATTTCGACTTGATTTAAACAAAAAACGCGAAGAAACGGCGAAACGAAGAGGAACGAATGGAGAGACGGACGAACAACTGACCGGCGTGTTGTTGTTTTCGTTTTTCTTCTTCTTTCTCGTTCACCCCCCTCTCCTTCTCTTTAAGACGACCGCCCGTCTGCTTTGCAGTTCTCTTCTAGACATCCCCCAGACACTACTACCTTCTTCTTCTTCTTCTTCTCCTCCTTCCGTTTCAGCGCCAAAAAGCGCATTTTCTCATCTAACTTTTAGTCATCTCCACGACAGTGAGCCGGGAAGTCTGTTGGTGTCTCGGGGTGGTATATGAAAACGGATTAAGTGAGTCGTCGTCGTCGACGTCTTCTTCTCCTCCTTTTCCTCGCTCATCTCTCTCCCTCTCCCTACTCGGGCGGTGCTGTCCGTCAAGCTCTGCGCGATGAGAGCCAAGACGCAGACCGCTACAGAGTGTTTCTTTTTAATTAATTCCTCCTCGCTCTTCTCTTTTGCTTCTCCTTCTTGCTTCTCCTCGTCCTCTTCTACTTTGAGCTTCTCCTTCTGCTTCTTCGCTTCGTAGTGGTCTTCAATGGAAGAACTGTGGTGGTGGCGGCGCGTCTCCGGAAGAAGAATGGCGCGGATTGTTTGTTGTTTGGGGGAGAGGAGGAGGAGGAGGAGCTCCCGGAGTAGGATAGAAAGGGAGAGGAAAGCGGATGAGCGGAGAGTGAGAGGAGAAGGCGGAGAAGGAGAGAAATCTCATTTCTTCCTTCCTTCCTTCCTTTCCGCCCCATCCTCTTGCTCCTCCTTCTCATCCTCATCCGCATCCTCATCCTCATCCTTCTCATCCAGAGACGTCTTCATCTCGCCCCCCCCCCTTTTTTTTGGGACGGCGATCCGAGCTTCTGGAGTCTGGAGTGCCCCCCAGCTCAATAGCTCAATTTCAAGCACCCACCCCCCTTCACTCATTCATTCAAGGTGGCGCGGTGGTGGTGGTGGCGGGAAGAATGGAATGGAATGGAGGAAGGAATCACAGTTCTTTGGCTCTTTGCTTTTCATTCTTTTCTTTTCTTTTTTTTCCCGCCCCATCCCATCCCGTCCGGTCCCGTCGCGCGTCCATCCCACACCACCCGTCCCGTGTAAGAAGTATCAGTTTACAAGCGCGAAAGAACTCTCATCTCCTCCTCCTCCTCACCCCTCTTTGCTCTTCTTCTTCAGCTTCTTCAGCTTCTTCTTTAGCTTCTGCCTTTCCCGTCGCCGCCAATTAGCAATGTGTAGAGGAAGAAGAAGAAGAAGAGGGGTCTGAAATTGGAGAAGAGAGCGCTCTTCATCATCATCATCATGATCATTATGATTCGAATTATTCAAATCATGGGGCCTTGGGGATGATCGGGGGGGAAATGAGGGAGATGGGGGAGAGAAAGTCAAGTCTCAGGTTACTCCCCCCTCCACCGTCTTTTCGTTGTTGGAGAATGAGGAGAAGAAGTGGAGGGAATAATTAGACTTTCCTTCCTCTTTTCCCCCCGGCCGCCGTCGCTGCTCCCCTCTATTAGCCTTGAGAGTAAGAGTGAGAGGGGAGCCACACACATGCACACGCGCCTAGAGCAAGCTAGGGGAAAATGGCAAAGGAGACGGGGGGGGGGGGGGGGGTGAGCCTTAAAAGAAGACGAGGACCCCTGCGGTTATTTGTTCCCCCTCGACTCTCTCTCTCTCCCTCTCTTCGTTTGGCAAGTGTCTTCCTCACTTCTCTATCGTCGCCCATCCACTTTGCTTTCACTCTCGTCGTCCGGCTTCTGCCTTCTTCTTCTTCTTCTTCTTCTTCTTCTTCTTCTTCTTCTTCTCCTTCTTCTTCGGCTTCCTCGCAACGACGACGATGGTGACGCCCATATCGAGCCCCCCACCGCGTGTGTGCGCGCGCGCGAGCGCGTGAGGGGGCTCTTCTTCGTAAAAAGGAAATAAGGGCGGAGAGAGAGAGAGAGATGGGAGTAATGATGAAATTGTAAGAGAAGGGAGATGGAATGGGGGGAAATTGCAACTAACTGGTCATTGAGAAGAGCCTTTCCCTTTCCCTCCTCTCTGTTAGAGCTCCGCAGCTCCCGGAGCAACAGGAGGAGGAGGAGCGGCTCGGTTTGATCTTGCTGGAAGAAGAAAGTCCCCCCCACTTCGTCGTCGTCGGCTTGGTCTTTCTTGCTCGGTCAGTCGGGGGGTGTGTCGTTTATCCGGCTCTAATTCTGTTTACATGTAGGCGGCGGCGGCGACGGCCCGCGACCGCGTCGGCCGAGTCCTCGAGAAGGGAAAGAAGAAGAAGAAGAAGGAAGGAATTGCCTTCTTCTTCTTTTTCTCCACTTTGTCGTGCCTCTCCTTCTCCTCCTCCTCCTCCTCTAGTCGTGTCGCTACTTAGTTAGAGCCTCTCTTCTGTCGCTCCCCGACCCAACGGAAATGATCAGCGACGTGGAAAGGAGAAGAAGTGCCATGTCAACAGATGAAATGAGAAGCATGAGGTTACTGTAGCTGTCTCATAATTGCATTCATTTCCACCTGCCCTCCTCTTCATCTTCTTCTCATTCTTCCCCCCATTTCTCACGTCTTCAATTAGTCGCCTCTCTCTCTCTCTCTCCCTCTCGGCCGCCCCTCTCGCTCCCTCTCCCTCCCTCTCATGAATAGACGATGAGCATCCAAGCGTGTCCAAGGTAACATAGTTCCCCTCGCCCCCTTTCCCTCCCCCTCCATCTCTCCACGCCCCTCACCTTTCCACATCATCATCATCATCATACTCTCGTAGACCAGCCAAATCATCTCCATCCTAGAGACCGCTTCTCTGAGCTCATTGCATTTCTCGAAACCTCGCTCGAAACACAAACAAGCACGACTGTCAGCGGTTTTTGAGTGAGTGAGCGAGTGAGTGAGTGAGCGAAAATGTACAGTTCGCTGGTTGTCTGTCTGTCTGTCTATCTCACTTTTTGCCCCCCTCCTCCTCAAAACGAGACGAAGCAACAAAGAGTGGGGCGGAAAGAGAGAGAGAGAGTGAGTGAGTGAGGAAGAGGAGGATAATAATAGGCGCATTGTCGGTGAGGCAAAGAAAGAAAGAGAGAGAGTAACGGAAGCACACCTTTTCCCCCCTCCACTCTCTTTTTCCCTCTCCCTTTCTCTCTCATGTTTCGCGCAACCGTCCGAAATGCGCTCCTTTCCATACCGCCCGCACACATTCATCATTCACCCCACCATTTTCACTCACTCCACGCTCTTCCGGTAGTTTTCAAGGACATCTACACCTTTTTGTGTGTGTGTGTGTAGGTTGTCATGTTGAACGTCATCATCATCATCATCTTCTTCTCTCACTTTTGACTGCGGAATACCGAATACCGAATACAGAATACAGAATACCGGAAACCGGGCGCTCGGCGTGTAATTGCGAATTGTTCATAATTGCAGATCGCCTCGTTAGCCTCGTCGTCATGCTCGACAACGACGTCTGAATTGGTGACATCGACGAGTAACAATACCAATAATACAACTACAACAACCACAACAACAACAGCAACCACTGCTACTACAGCCCCCACTGCCGCTGCCGCACATCTTCATCACTCGACGTCGTCGTCGTACGGTAGTCGTCATCATCTGCCACCACCACACACGGTTAATGAATTGAGCGGCGCTGGAGTTGTTGGGTCGTGTGAGTTGTCTTTCTTTTTTCCATTAATTTTTGGTTGATTTGCTCGCTACTCGAATCTTTGAGCATATGGAAACGGAGCGCCATCTGACGACCCTCGAAATTAGGGTGTCATATACAACGTCTTCATCTCTTCAGATTTGCCGACGTCGAAAAGTTTTGGAGGGTTGTCCACGACAACGTCGTCGACGACGGAAAACGCCAAGAATCGACTGATTATGCATCGGTGAGTGAGCCCCCTCCCCTTCCCACATTCTCGGCTCTTTTTTGTCCGCCCGGACGGGCGGGAGAGGAGGAGCACATGCAATGCACAGGGAGGGGCGGTTGAATAGGCGATTATTGTGCTCTCGGCTCCTGCTCCTTTTGCTGCTGCTGCTGCTGCTCCGTTCGCTCTTTTTTGTCTTTTTTGTCTCTTTTTCAGGCAAAAAATGGGTGGGGGGGGGGGGAATTTTGTTTTGTTTTTTTCCATTTTCCCCCCTTTCACACTTGCCCCTCTCACCTCTCTCTCTCTCTCTTTCTCTCTGTCTCTCTTTATCTCGCACCCCCCAATATGTGTGAATTTGTGAGCAGTTGACGACGTCGGCGACGGCGACGACGACGATGAAAAAAAAACGAATGCGCGCGGGGAGGGCGCGAAAATCAATTTTCCCCGCCGGCCTTTTTGACACAGAGCCAACAGCAGTAGCAGCCGAGCAGCACACGCTTCACTGAGAATTGTGAATTTTTGAAGCCCCCTCCCAACCCCTTTTCCGTTTTCCTTTTTTGTGCGTCAGCCTGTCTTCTCCGGCTCTGAAAGTTTTCAAAAATTTTCAATTTCCGGTGTTGTCATGAATAGAATTTGGCCAATATCATCAAATCTGTGGTTGCTCCTCTCGCCTCCTCCTCCTCGTTTTCCCTTTTCCGGTGGTGGGCTCCTCCTCCTCCTCCTCGACGTGTGCGCGCGATGAGCAGGCAGGTGATCAAACGGAAAGGGGGGCCGATGGAAGTGTCATCAGCCACACGCATCCCCCGAGCTTTTCCCCTTTCCCTTTCCCATCCGGTGCTTCCCTGAATACGTGAGAAGAGAATGCGATCCTATTTGATTCGGAGACTGATTCCAAGGTTCTAGTGCCCCACTTCTTGCCTTGTTTCCAACCATTCAACCTCCCCCAACTTGCAGATATATCGCGAAAAACTCGCAACTTCAATCGCCGACAGCCAACAAGAAGATGGACGTGGATCCGACGACGATCGCGTCGGGATCGGGAGCCAACCATCACTCGGCGACCACCACTGTCGGTCCGTGCACGTCGCAAGGTCCGCGTGACACGGAGAACGGTGACACGGCGTCCGCCACCACCAACACGGGCACCACCCCCAAATCGGGTCGCAAATGGAAAAAGTCGAAGGCGGCGAAGCAGGGAAGCGGCGGCGGCAGTAGCGGCAGCTCGTCGGGCTCTCAACAGCAAGGCGGCGGCGGCGGCGGCTCGGCGACGACGACGTCGGCGGGTCCGCAACCGGTGCTCGGCGTTCGACTCGCCGACTGTCCGATCGGCAGCTGCGAGGATCACGTGCCGATGCTTGTGCAGATTTGTGTGTGCGTCGTCGAGACGCACGGCATGGACACTGTCGGCATCTACCGGATACCGGGCAACACGGCGGCCGTCAACGCGTTGAAAGAGTCGCTCTCGACACGTGGCTTCGACTCGATCGACCTGACGCGCATCGAATCGCTCGATCCGAGGTGGCGCGACGTGAACGTCGTCTCGTCGCTGCTGAAGATGTTCCTGCGGAAGTTGCCCGAACCGCTGCTCACCGACAAACTCTACCCGTTCTTCATCGACGCGAATCGCATCTCGACGCATCACAATCGTCTTCACAAACTGCGAAACCTGCTCCGCAAACTGCCACGTCCCCACTACGACACTCTGCGCTTTCTGATCCTTCATCTCGCCGAAATCACGCGGCACAGTGACGTCAACAAGATGGAGTGCCGCAACTTGGCGCTGATGTTCGGACCGTCGATCGTGCGACCGTCGGACGACAACATGGCGACGATGGTGACGCATATGAGCGATCAGTGCAAGATTATCGAGACGCTCATTCACTATGTAAGTTTCTCATCCACTCGTCCAAAGTTCTTTAATCGCTCCACTTTCAGAACGTGTGGATGTTCGACGAGAGCTCGACGACCGAGGACGCCGTTCCCGAGCAGCACCCGGCCGACGGTCAGAATCCGCTGGAGCCCGGCTCGTACGGAGTCGGCGTGCCGACGGGCGTCTCTGCCGCCTCGTTCAACGACATGCACAATCTGATTCGGAAGGCCAACGAGGATCAGGCGGCCGCCATGATGAGCGAGGGATCGAAGGGACAGAAGATCAAGAACATGCTTCGACGCAACTCGCGGCGTGACAAGTCCAAGTCGAAGTTGAAGATCGAGTCGACGGCGCCGGCGGCGGTGAATCCACGTGGCGGATGGACGCAGCCGACGCCGTCGAACACGTCGGCCGCCAGTGTCGAGAGCGCGTTCTGCGGCAACTATCAGGAGCGCGACATTGATGCGGAGATCGAGTCGCGGCAGACGATCTCGCCGCAGATGACGTCGGGATCCGCCGACGGTGTGGAGGTGGCCTCCTCGTCGACACGTCTCGATCAGAGTCCGTCGCTCGAGAGCTCGCTGGGCTCGCTCCCCGACACGTCGCGCACCGAGCCCATCATGAGCTCGACGTACTCGTCCTCGACGACGGCCGACGATGAGGAGGCGAAGGAGGCGGCGCGGCGGAAGCGACAAGAGGAGATGTACTCGGCTCGTCGCATCTTCATCGCCGGCAACGCGGCGGCGGCGGCCGCCACCGAAACGAATCCCGACGCGGAGAAGGCGGCGATCGACGCGCTCGCCAACCACTCGCAACACCTTCATCTCGCGAGCTCGCCCGCATTCGAGGTGCTCAGCGAGGAGACGAGAGAGAAGATCCGGCGGATGCAGAAGAAGCAGAGTTGGCATGACACGAAAGAGTTGAAGTCGGTGGGAGAGCTGTTGAAGGTGGGTTTTTCTATCATGCTTCCAATCTGTTCTAATCTTGCATCGTCATTTGCAGGCCTACTCGCCGACGAAAGATCTCACCGACGCGCTCTCGTGCACATCGGACTACTCGACGACGAGCTCGGCGCCGCTGAGCACGAATCCGCCGTTGGCGGTCGCGTGCTGTGGCGTCGATCAGCCCAACTCGAGCTCGGACTACGCGTCAAGGTGAGCTCCTCCTCGCTCTTCCTCACCACCAACGCCACCTCTCCCTATCCCTCTCGGCGCCACTCTCCAAAATTTGCAGTGATCCCTCCCCGTGTGCTCGCAACCCATCCACCTCGCCGGCGTCTCGACCCTCGAATCTTGGCATCTCGCCGAATCGGCACCAGACGCAACCGCTTCAACCGCCGCCACCAGCCGCCGCTCCGATGAGCCGAAGTCAGAAGATTCGGCTGCGGACGAGACTCGGACCACGTGATCCGGCGCGAAGGCACACGCTGAGCGATGTCGACACGCTCAAGGTACAGTTGGCACTTCTATGTAAACACCCCTCTGTTCTCTTCCACCTCCTCCCCCACAATGACGTCCTTGTCATCGACAACCATCAACAACGGTGCCCAAGTATTTCAGGAAGGCCGACTCGACAAACTCGCTCGGTGGTTCGGCATCCGAAAGTCTAGCCCCGATGTGAGCCGCGACGAGGTGTCGGCCGACGAGACGGCGACTGCTCCTACTGCTACTGCTGCTGCTGCTCCAACCAAACCATCGGCTCTTCCGATCAACTCGTGCCATCAGCAACAACAACAACAACAACAACAGCAGCAGCCGCCCGTGATTGTTCGAACGTCGCCGAACGAGTTGACGCCGGTTTCGGGAGACGAGCAGTTGTGAACATGAATCCTTCCAATCACCAATTCATCCTCTCCAAATCACGGGTTTCTCTTCTTTCTCCTCCTCGCCCCCCGTCCCTTCACTATCCGATGTTCAGCCAATCGGACAATCTGCAAAAAGTGTCACACTCATCATCCAGCCAGCGGTTCTTTTGAATGTTAAAGAATACTAGATCTCTTGTGTAACCTCGTCCCCCCCGTCTCGTTTTGTTTTAAAAATAGTGTTGTTATTATATTCGAATATTATCCCCTTCCTCCCTTTAATTTTCCTTTTTTTTCTGCTCCTCCTCCTCTTCCACCAAAAAATATCGTTTTTGTCTTTTTCACTCTTTTTTTTTGTCAACAACACACCTTCTCCGGTATGGGTTTCTTATCTCGTTTCTCCGCCCCTTTCCGTCGCCCTCTCCTCCTTCTCCCATTTCGCCTCAAAAAAAAGCAAAACATATTATTTTCCCTCTTGTTCCTTTTTTTGTCCATTTGAAACACTATCACAATATCTCATCTTACTCCTTCGTCTCCGCCTCGAAACTCTACTACTAACTTCTCCTATTTTCCTTTCCCTCTTCTTTCCTTTCTTTCCTTTTTTCATCTCATTTTCTTCTCCTCTTGTATAATTGAATCAAGAAAAAGAAATTGATTATTATTTCACTGTTAAGACGAGAAGGAAAAGAAAGAAACGAACAGTTGCATTGGCTCGTTATCTTATCTTACTACTAGCTGTAGAGCGTTTGTTTGGGAGCCGATGGTGGTGCAAATGCGCTCTATTTCTTTCACTTAAGAGCCGGAATCATCGAAATGTTGTGAAAAGAAAATAGCCATTTGCGCACACATTGTTCGTTCAGGTATACCTTTACTGATATCTTTGGCGCGGTCACAAAGCAACAAATACGCACGCCAGGATTCCAGACGAGAATGTTTCTGAAATACATAAAAAAAAAAAAATAATATTTACTGATAGGGAATAGGTGATAGGGGTGATAGGCGACCTTAAATCCCAAAAATTATACATCCTAATAATAAATTGTCAGCGCAGCAGGTGCCATTAGGGCTTTGCTCCGGCCTAATTTTTCCATAGTCCAAAACACCGGCGGCCTAACTTTTCGATCATTCAAAACATCGCTGGCCTAACTTTCCCACCTTCCACAGAAGCCGGCCGCACGCGTCCAACCGAAAGTCGAGCCGAACGTCTTCTTCCGAAACGCTCGCCGCCCGGTCTTCTCTTCCGCCGACCGTGACGTCTCCAGTCCGCGCACCGCCAGTCCCGACGTCTTCAGTCAGCTCGGAGACGTCCGTCTCGGTGACCACGCCCCCTTTGCCGAAAGAGAAATGAGAATATCGACTTGAATTGAATTGAAAACTGTGTCTTCTAGTTTAGTGGTTTTGTGTTCGAAAAAATAAATAAAATATGAAAGTTCATATCAGAGCGCGATTCGAACATCAGGAGACACACCTTACAAACACTAATTAGCCGGAAATTAGGGTTTAATTAGTTTCTAAGCCACGCCCCCTCCCGAGGATGCGATGCCTCCGTAATCTCTCCGCTCCCGGGTTATTAATCACAGCAGTTGGCGAGTGCCACCCGAAGGAATGAACAACGCTCCTCCTTTACACTCGAAAGGGGCCCCCTCTGTCTGGCTGCGTCTCTCCGATCTCCGATCTCTCGCCACCCTCCTCCGGTGCTTCTTCTCACTCATTACCCACCCTACTTCCTGGCGGTCCTCCGATTGCCCCCCTTCATCTATTTAATCATCTATTTACTCATCACCATACTTATTCAAAACCTGATTTTCTACAGTAACCCCCCCCCCCCCCCCCCCAAATAACAACGGAAAATGTGAAACTAAAGTGAGTTTAAATTTTTTGAAAATTGTTTTCGCAAACTAAAAAAAAATGCCTTTTCAGACAACAACAACGTTCTACGTTGCAAAAGTTGGTTTCCAAAAAAAAAAAAGAAAAAGAAGTCGATCGCCCACTTCACCGGACAGCAACGTTCATGGGAACGTACGAGTTCCTCCGAATGCCAGTTGGACTGAGGACAAGCAACGAGCAAAGGAGGAAGCAGAGGAAAACGCCAGGCGAGCCGCTGAGGACGAGCGAGAACAACGCGAGTTCCTGCAGCGAATGCAACGAGATCAGGACGCGCAGGAAGAAGTTCTCAGCGGCAGACGAAAGGAAAGAGAGGACCGGAAGTTCCTGAGAGCACCGCGCTGGAAACGAATTCCCCTGGAAAAGCGGCTGTACAGGCAAAGCCTCTACACAAGGAACCGCCAAGCGGATCGTGGACCTATTCCACACCCCGGGATACAGTCTGGTCGCCTCGATGTATGCCGTCGAGAACGAGGACGACCTCATCCAGCTGCTCACAAGGAAGTTGCGCGCAGTGCGGGAGCGAAAGGGAGCAGCGGAGTGGACGTCGCTAGCAGCGTGGCTCGACAGGTTCGCAATTGAATTCATCGAAATACTCCACCAGATGAGCGACTTGCACGAGTCCGTCGAGCTGAGACTGGCGAAAAAGGAGGAGCCATTCCGCTGGCTCCGCGAACTTGTCGAAGGCGACAAGGTGTGGGACGACATACGAAAGAAGCAGTATCTTCTTCCATAAAGGCGAGTGTCGTAAAAAGGGGGCCTAATTTTCTAATCTTCATTACTACAGCTGTCGATTCGAACCGGGACGATCCATCAACAGCTACCACATGGACAGCACAATGGAAACATGACCCACTCTATCCACCACATAAGTTTCATATCCAGTATGCACCTTATTCTCTTATATCACTCCCAATACATCCTTACTCGTACCCGGAACATTCCTTGAAAGGCTTGACACAAAACCGATAGGTAGCAGCCTATCACAAAAAAATAAATTTTTAAATGTAAAAATTCTTTACCAGTACAAGCTCTTCGCCAAACTTGATGTCTCGAATAGGATACTTCACGACGGATAGTTGTTCACCACGGAATCGGACTTCTTGGAAGTCGGGAGGAACCTTCGTAATAGCCCCAATACGCTTCTCCAGGTCAACATACGGAATCTAAAGTTATGAAAATAGGTCAATCAGAATAAATCTCTGCAGACTAAAAGTAGTAAGAAAACAGTAATCCCGAGACCATCTCCTCTATTCTATATTTCACCGTAGTTGTTAAGAGTGATGTTCCAATGCAAATGCGCTCTATCGCACACGCACGGTGAAACTTGCCATTCAAACCATTTTGACCTGTCACAGCATACATTCTGTACACTGTGTTGTTTCATTCCTTGGAGATTCAGGCACGGCATCTGGCAATCGCCGGCTGCTTTGATAAATGACCCGAGGACTGAGATGCAACGGAGGTATCGCATTCCCCAAATATGATCGTCAGGAAGATCCGATGTGAGGCTGGCGGGTGGTTACCCCAGCCTCCGTCTTATTCAATAAACCTTTGGATCCAAAGACTTTTTTCTACAATGATAAACAATGAGTCTTCATGGGCACTGAAGAATTCAAACGTTTACACATTAAAATGCAACCCAAAATCAAAAAAAGTGCAGTGTGATTTTCTCGGCCACCAGGGCGGCAGTTAGGCCATCGCGCGTGTAGTCCACACGGACAAGAGTTTTTTTTTATTAAAGAGCGATATTTTCTTGTTATTCGCACCGTTTTCGAAGTTTTTCTTCATTTTATCAAAGTTTTATTTTCTATTAACAGAATGAGTGCCGAAATACTATAGCCGTGATTCGTGTTTCAAACGCGCTCCATTGAACGCAAGCCAAATTTCCAGGTGGCGGCGGCGAATTTCTTTTCTGTTTTCGTCCGTTTTTCTCGATTTTCACCCGAATTTCGGCATTTTTTCGACAAAAGCAGTTGAAATTTTGGTTTAAGGGCAGCTTATCAACATTTTCATTCAGTTTTTCCCCAAAAAAATGGAGGAAATTAGTCGAAAATTGGCGAAAAACGACAAAATCTCGAAAAGAATTTCGCCCGAGGCGAAGTACTGTCTCAGCGGAGCGCGTTTGAAACACGAACCACGGCTATAGTAGTACCTCTAAAGACTATAAAAGTGGTAAGGAAACAGTAACCCCGAGACCATCTCCTCTATTTTTTATCTCACCGTTGTAGCTAAGCGTGATGCTCTAAGGCAAATGCGCTCTATCGCACATTCACGTTAAAACTTGCCAATTCAAACCATTTCGACCCCCTTTCGAGCATTCTCGCTCGACCCCCCTTCTCGATGGCATTTGTGTGTTGTGGCTCAAACTGTTCAAAAACCACTCGACCCGTTGGGGAATGTTTGTAATTCTTTGCTCCGTAGAGCTCTCTCTCTCTCTCTCTATCCATTTCCCCCCTCAATTTCTGGCGGTTGGGGTCACACCCAACCAGAGATCGGCTGAAGACCAACTCGCGGAAGAGCCCCCCGAGCGAACAGTTGAGCAGTGAGCAAATGCACTTTTAAACCACCCCCCTCCTGTGTTTCAGAGCTCATATCTTGAAAACCAGAAGAACTAGAAGAATGTTGTCAATTGCTGAAATATAGCTGACAATTCAAGGAGCATTCTGTCAGATGGCACCTTTTCGCCATCACTTTCAGTTTTCAAGATATGAACGCTGAAATCCTCTCGAATCTAGAATCTAGAACCAAAACCATATTTCAAGTTTCAGCCGCCATATCTTGAAAATTAAAAGAGATATCAAAAAGTAGTCAACTAACAAAATGATTCTCTTGTTTTTAGCTACATTTCAGCAGTTGACACTTTTCTTCCATCTCTTCTAGTTTTCAAGATAGCAAGGCTGAAATTCGAGTCATTTGGGAGGGGGGTCGCTCTAGAACAGTAAATACGGTGTGGTAGGCCTCAGCGTTCCTCCTCATTCCAAAATACATTCATGTTTACTCTTTTTTCTCCCGTTTTCCCTGTCAAATTCGAGCAGCGACGGAAGAGGAAGAGGAAAAAAGTGAAATGGAATGGAATGGCATTGAGTACATACAAACGTTGAGATTTGTCAATGAAAAGAGGAAGGAGAGAGTGTTTATATCTGTTTGTTTTCTTCCTCCCTACCTGCCTCTGGTTACCTTACCACTTGTGGTGGCTGTAGGGATGGGTAGAGCAAATCGAAATTTGACCTACCTCTTGTTCCGAAATACCTACCTACCTAGTGTTAACAACAGTAAGAGGCGCCTCGCTTCCTTGTTGTTGTGTTCCCCACCCCTCGTTGTTGTGTTATTGTGAGGCAGTATGAAAGGGTGTGACGTGGCAGCATGGAAACAGATTAACTTTGGTGTGTGCCGGCACCACCGCCGATCGGACCGGATGAAAAAATCAGTAAAGGGGGGGGGGTGAGAAGATGCGCACAAACGCAAACAAAAACCCTCGCCGGAAGAGAGAGAGAAGGGTGTGAAATGAAATGAATGGAAGAAATGATCCGAGCAGGTTGAGAGCATCGGAGCATCCCACGAAGATGAGCACACCAGCAGGAGCACGAGGATGTTGTTGGTCATTGAGCAGCCAGTTGTTGAACGAGTTGTGTTGGAGCAAATAATGTCTCCTTCCTGCCAAGATGATCACATCCATTTCGACGTCCCTCTGAGGAAGTGATGGAGGAGCACCGCACGGAAACTATCTTTTAGGACATGGGACCGAATCCTAAGGGATGGCCTAGGATTCCAGGTGTTCAAGGTTCGAAAGTGATGGCCTAGGATTCGACCTGTTCAAGATTTGCAACTAAGGGCCTAGAAATTAAAGATGATGGCCTAGGATTCCAGGTGTTTAAGGGTTGAAAGTGATGGCCTAAGACTGAAAGATGATGGCCTAGAATCCCACTATACAAGGTTGTTCGATAGTGATGGCCTAGGATTCGAGGATGATGGCCTAGGATTCGATCTGTTCAAGATTTGCAACTAAGGGCCTAGAAATTGAAGATGATGGCCTAGAATCCGCATCGGGTCTTGCAAGCGATGGCCTAGGATTCGACCTGTTCAAAGATTTCCAAATGACAACCTAAGATCGAAAGATGATGGCCTAGGATTCCAACAACCACCAAGATTAAACCTTTGATGATGGCCTAGATGTTCCTCTTCCACCAGAACCCCCCCCCCCCCCCCATACTACATCCAATCGTAGATCAAAAGATGTCGAAAAAGAAGACACACCACTCTCTTCTCGTTCGCCCTCAACGACCATATCCCCCAATTGTCGCAATCGCGTTGGCATCCACACACACACACTCTCTCGAGATTCTCGGATCGCGGAAATCGGATCCGTGACCCTGTCTCCGTCGGCACACACACACACACCTGGATATGTCACTTTTTTCTCACACATCTCACCCGAGACACGACAACGACAACGGAGAATCCTCCTCTCCGCCGCTAGGCTAGGCGTCAAAAATTGTTGAGACGCGAATTGGAAAGTGTCGGATTTCAAGACGGACTGGATCCTCCTGCAATCCTCTCTGTTGAATGGAATCGAGACGTGGCATGACATGGCACGGCAAGACAGTTGGGATTCATCCATTCACTCGTTCACTGTCCAATTGTTTTTTTCCCCCTCCCTCCCTCTTTTTTTACCAACTCGCTCCCCCTCTCGCGAAGAGACGCTAGAGAAGGCAGAGAAAGTCATAGTGGTGGTGTTTACCGATTATTTTGTGCAATGTGCAATGTGTGTGTGTGTGTGTGTGTGTGCGAAAGAAAGAGAGAGAGCAAGCTCCGCCCACCCACTTTCTCTCAAGGTATGCCGTATAAAACGCGCTTCCGTGGTTTTTGACGCTCGTTGTGAGACCCACCGAGAGAGAGGTACTACTCCTACCACTACATTCCCCTCCCACACCAAGGATGATGCTGCGAACTTTGTAAGTCTTAAGCCATCTAGGCAGGCTGAAATTTTCAGCTAGGCCCTAACCCTGGGTACTTCCACCTGGGGTCTTTGAGCTAGGCCTGGCCCTTGTCCCTTGGACACTTCGACTGGAACGTCCTTGATTGATCCTTGTGTGCTCTGGGCGTTAGACCTAATCTCAGCTAGTCTGTACACACGGTCTGAAGCTAAGCAGAGAGTCGGGGGGCCTCAGGCCGTCAAGCTGAACGTTTAATCTAAGCCCAAACCATCGATGCCTGCAATTAGCAGGGTTGTCATCACATTCCGGGCCGGGCCGGAGGGATCATATGGTCGGCCCGGCCCGTGACAACCTTGTCAATTAGGGCCTTCAGGCTGAGCCTGAGGACTAGGGGTTCCAGGCAGTCAACATGAAACATTCAGCTAGTCTACAAGCCAGTAGCCTCATACGTTGGGGCCCTCGAGCTAAGCCTGCACATGCGGTTTTGCTGTAAATTTGAGCTAGCCTTCACAAAAAATCGACTTCGGACATTAGAGCAGCTCTTTTGAAAGCTGAGCCTTTCCAGCTAATCTGTCTACAAAACCAGCCCAAATCTTCGATCCTTATACACTTCGGGCCTAGGCGCTTTAGCGCGGGTAGTCTAAACTATGAGTTAGTCCTTAGTCAGTCTGGTTTTGAAACTTACTTTGTATAGATCTGAAATTTCCAGCGTTCTCCTCGTCGCATTGAGCCTGGCGCCAGTGTCAATCGCCCAGTTGACCTCCTCGTGTACCACTTGTGGAACCAACTCGAACTATGGTATGTTTAGATTTACATCACATATGTAGATCAAATTGAAACCCGAAACTGGCACCCACAAAAACACAAACTGATCTACTAGTTCTCCCCTTTCCTACCTCTCATCTAATCACAAATGAAATACAGACTCATACGCACCTCCACTCACCTTCTCCTCCCTACCCGATAGTGGAATGATGATGGGGATGGGCCCCTCGAACCTTCAAGTGCCCGGCTTTCTCGCCAACTTCCAAGGCGACCAGTTCACGTCGGACGCGCGTCGCGACGAGACCCTCCGTCTCAATCAGGCCTTCTTCGACTCGCTCGTTCAGACCACCACCACCACGCCTACCGTAACCCCGACGGTGGCTCCTCAGAACCAGAACCACCATCTAACCTTCAAGAATCGTCCCATCCCAGTGGTTTTCGCGACGAGCTCCACCGAGGAGCATCACACGGAAGAGCCGCCGGAGCCGTTCTTCGTCGAGCTCCACGGCGACGACACGAACGCGACGACGAAGAGCTCGCCAACGTTGGAGTTTGTGCGTTTCTCGATTGAGCCCGACGGTCGGCTCGCCGAGCACCCTTCGTCGTCGGCTCAAAACTACGAGACCGAGGCGACGCGAGCCATCATCGAGGCGTTGAGCCGCGACGATCCTCGCTTCATTCAGAAGGACTTCCACGTCGATTTCGTCGATCACGAGACCACCACTAATTAGCCCCTTAATTACTCTCTAATTGCCCCTAATTACCGCTAATTACAAACTGCGCTAATTACTACCGTAATCACACTAATTTGATGTCTGTAAATATGTAGTAGAAACGATAATTTATGATAGAACACCACCCACCCCACCCACTTGCCAATTTTCTGCTAATTAATTCAATTATAATAATTAATAAAATTAATAGAAATAATACGACTAATTAATAAAACATTTGCTAAATATCCGTATTTTTAACTAATTTTTCCAACAAAAAAAATTTTTTTTGTAATTTTACAAATTTCAAAATTTTTTTAAATTTTTCAAAAAAAAATCGAAAGTTAAAAAAAAAATTGAATTTTGTGGAAATCTAAAATTTTGAAAAAAAAAGTTTTCAAAAAAAATTGATTTTTAAAAAAATAATTTGAACTTTTTTTCCGAAAATTTCACATTAAAAATCAAAAGATTTTTAAAAAACCGAGAAAAAAATAATTTAATAAAAAATAATAGCGGAAATTGAAAAAAATTCAAAAAAAAATTTTTCTTTCAATTTTATTTTTGAAAAAATATTTAAGCTAAAATAAGCAGAAATTGAAATTTTTTCAAAAAAAAAATTCAAAAAAAAAAAAAATTTTTTTTTTTCAAATATTTTGAAAACTTTTCAAAAACCCGTATTCCCTTCCCAAAATAGTGTCTCCTCCTTCCCCCAATCTCTCCCGTTCCCTTCCCCGAATGATGCAATTTTCACAGCAGGAGCCACCTCCTCCTCCTCCTACTCATCGAACGGCTACAATTCGGTGCAACGTGACTCTTCCTCCTCGTCTTCATCGAACAACCAACCCGGCTACCTTCCCGACTACCAAGGCGACCGATACACGGATCCGCAGCGAATCGCCGAGACGCAAGCCCTGAACCGGGCGTTCTTCGACTCGATCGGCGGCGCGCCGTCGCCACCGCCCGAGACGCCCGCCCAGCAGGGAATGAACTCGTCGTCGACGTCTTCTGGCACGTCTTCTTCCGGTCAGTACAACCCGCAGATGATGCCAAGCACCACCGCGTACTCATCGAACGGTCAGGCGATGTATCAGGGCACCCCTTCCACCTACACTTCCTCCACTTCTAACACCTATCCGACACTGCAGTACAGTAGTAACGGCGGATGTGCCACGTGTCGCTTCAGAAGACACGTCGTCACCGCCAATTGAAGAAGAAGAAGAAGAAGAAGAAGAAGAAGAAGATGTCGACCCCCCTTCCCCCACTCCCCCCGTTGTAAATATTGCGAAATCGCACGAACTTTTGTTATGGTTTTTGATCTACCCTCTCGAATTTTATCGATCGAATGAAGTTTGATAATATGAATGAAATGGGAATGTGTACGAATCAGGAATGCTCGTGAAAACCGCGAAAAAAAAACCAAAAAAAAAAAAAAAAATTTTTTTTTGATCTACATATTTCATCTACTTTTTTGATCTACAACTGGAATGAAATATATGCACTTGTCTAATTGCATCATAATTTTTCGCAAATTCTTGAATACTTTTTGATCTACAAGGGGATCTACAAGGGGTAGATCAAAAAGCGCGCGCAAAAAAATTTTTGATCTACATTTTTGATCTACAACTTTGTGAATGATAAAAGCACATATTCGAAACTAATCGCATCATCGATTTGCAGTTATTGCGAAAATTAATGACGTAAATGTGCTAATTTGAGGAGATTTGAGACAAAATCCAATTTTTGATCTACTACTTTTTAAAAGTAGGTCAAAGTCCACAAGCAGATCAAATACTGTTTGATCTACTTTTTAAGTTATTTTATTAAAAAATTTGAAGTTGAGAAGTAGATCAAAAATTTACAAAAAATTTGACCTCCTTTCAAAGTTAAAGTAGGTCAAAGTAGGTCAAAGTTGAAAAGTAGGTCAAAAACATTTTTTTTGATCTACTTTTGAAGTTATTCTTTTTAAATTTAAAGCTGAAGAGAAGATACCAATTCAAACACAGTTTGACCTACTTTCAAAGTTTTAAAGTAGATCAAAAAACATTTTTTTGATCTACCTCTCGAATTTCGCGCGAATTGCAGGATCAACGAGCACGACCTATTCACCGACCTCCTCCTACGGCTACTCGACCCAATACTACAACCCATCACCGACTGCCACGTCATACCCCTCCACCGGCAACTACAACAACAACAACAACTACCAGACGTCGTCGAATCAACAGCAACAAAACTACATTGCATACGATACGACGAACCAAAACTCGCCGTACTACTACCAGCGGGTGCCGTCCACATCGCAGTACAACTCGGTTCTAGGCGTCAACGCCGGCTTTCCGCAATTTGTGAATCAGAATCAGGGCGGAGGCGTCATGTACGATCCCTCGACGTCTTCTTCCACACCCGGTTACGGTGCCTACAGTAACCAGCAACAACAACAGCAAATGACCTACAGTAACCCATCTCAAGGCTCCTCTGGCCAGGGCTACAGTAACTCGCAGATGACCTACAGTAACCCGTCATCTCAAGGCTCCTCTGGCCAAAACCTAGGCTACAGTAACCAGCAGCAGTTCATGTACACCCAATCGACGTACAGTACTAGTAACCAGCAGCCGTCCCCCTCCTCCAGCCAGGGTTACGGTACCTACAGTAACCAGCCGATGTACAACCCGTCCTCCACCTCCTACTCTTCTTCGACGATGGCCCCTCAACAACAACAACAACAGTACCCGGCCGACGCGATCTCGTGCTGCTCGCAAGTGAGCTCCACGTGTTGCTACCAAACGCAACAGGGTTACGGTAGTCAGAACACCGTACAGTACTCCCCGTCCGTCTACCAGTACGGTAGAAAGAAGTAGATCACACAAAACTAGGCCGATTTAATACAAAAAACACAGAAAAAAGTTGTAGATCATAAAAATTTTTTTTTGATCTACCCACCCGAATTCGCTGAAAATCGATATTTTTCATTGTTTTTTTGATTTCCAATTGTACATACCTTCCTACAGGCCGATTTAATACAAAAAACACAGAAAAAAGTTGTAGATCATAAAACTTTTTTTTGATCTACCCACCCAAATTCGCTGAAAATCAATATTTTTCATTGTTTTTTTTTATTTCCAATTGTACGTACCTTCCTACACACCTGCACAAACACGAAATAAAATTTTGTTTCTTCGCTCTTCTTCGCACATGTGGCGCGAACACGACCACAAACTCAGGCCACGCCCACTTTTCGGTGCTCTGCCACGGGGGCTCGGCGGCTCACGGCTCATTTTAAAGCCGCCGATAAAATGTCACGCTATCGAATTTCTCCGTCTTCCCCCCGTCGTTGGGAACCTCTTCTTGTGGCGGACGTCTTCTGGCCGACGTCTTCTGGGAATTCTCACTTCTATTTATTTTCCTTCTTCTTCTTCCACGTCTTCTCTTATTTTCAGACTCACTTTCAGACAACTTTCAGCTTGTTTGTTTTCGCTCTGTTTCAGCTCATTTTCAGCCAATTTTCAGCGAACAAAAAAAATTTTTTTTTTTCAATTTTTTTTGGTGTAAAACTTGTCGTTTTGTGTGCTCGCGGAGCCCCGAAACTTCCAAATTCGGGGAATAATTTAATTTTCAGATTAGAAAACGGGAAGAAATTGGGGTCGTCGTCGAAATTCGATGAATTCGTGTCGAAAACCGAAAAACGGCGGCCAACGACTACAAGCGGGACGGCGTCATGAATCACAAGAATTCGTACCAGTATCTCGACACGGAGACGTGAGTTTTCAGCAGTTTTTTTGAAAAAAAAAATTTTCTGTAAAAATTTTTTTTTTTGAAATTTTTTAAAAACATTTTTTTTTCTAATTGAATTTCTTAGAAAACACCAAAAAAGTGAATTTTTCATCAAAAATAATGTTTAAAAACGAAAAACGAGCAGAAAAAGGTTGGGCTGCAAATGCAAATGCGCTCTAATGCTAATTTGAAATAATTTGAATTTTGCCACTTTTTCGGTTTTAAAAATTATTTTTTAATGAAAATTTCACTTTTTTTGTATTTCCTAAGTAATTAAACTTGAAAAAAAAAATAAAAATTTCAGAAAAAATTTTTGAAAAAAATTTTCAAAAAAAAAAAAAAATTTTTTTTTTGAAAAATATGTTTTCGCGGCAATATTTCTTAGCGCTTTCTTCCCTCCCAATCCAAAAAAAAAATGGGCGAAAAAAAAATAAAAATGCTCTTTGTGTTTTATCGAGAGAGTTCCGAGTGCATCGAAAATTGTTTATTGCTCCCCGCGGAGAGCCGGTTCTCATAATTTTTCACCAAAAAAAAAAAAAACTAAAAAAGAGGGAAATCGGGCGAATTGTTCTTATTTTAGTGTAGGGAAAAACGGTCCAAACCTCCAAAAATTAAAAAAACTTTTGTTAAATTTTTAAAAATGTGAAAAAAATGATTTTCGAAATTAAAAATTTTTATTTTGTAAATATTTTCCACTTTTATTTTTTTTTTGATTACAATATAATTAAAAACAACTTTTAACTTCACTAAAAAGCGATTTATCAATAAAAAATTTTTTATTTCAAAAAATTTTATTTTCAAAAAAAAAAACGCTCCCCCTTAGAAATTCCAAAAAAAAAAGATTTTAAAATAAAAAATTGAAGTTTTTTAAAAATTTTTCAGTATTTTTTGAATGAAAATAACGGCAAAAATTTAAACTTTGGTAAAAAATAAGAAAAAATTATTTTTTAATTGAAATTCAAATTCCAATTTTTTTTGAACTTTTGAAGAAAAAAAACTTTTTTGTAAAAAAATTGAATTAAATTTTTTTCATTTTTCAAGCTATTTATCAGTTCTATTTCATCTTTAAAAAATAAAAATAATAATTTTTAAATGAAAAAAAAAATTATTTTCAAAAAAAAAACGCTCCCCCTTAAGAAATCCCGAAAAAAAATTTTTTTTTTTCTTTTTTCGGATTTTGACACATTGAGTCAGAAGGCGTGCGCGCTTGCGCGGGCACGCTCCCACTGACAATAAAATTACCGGTTAGAAGACGTCGACGACGTCTTCTAACGTCTTATAACTTCAGAAGGCGAAGAAGACGTCAAAAGCCGAAAAGGGGGCGGAGCGTCGTCGCGTGTGTGTGTTCGCCGATATCAGACAAAAAAAGAAAAGCGGGAAAAGGGGGGGGGGGGGGCTCATTTTGTCAAAAAAAGGGGGAATAGAGAGAGAGAGAGAAAGAGCCCGTCAAAAAGCGCTCTGGGCTCAACACATCCCCCCTTCTTTTCTTCTTCTTCTTCAGACCCCCCTTCTGCTTCTTCCCGGACGTCTTCTTCTTCTTCTTCTTCTCCTTTTCCCCTTCAGAAGACGTCGTCGTCGAATCCACGCCCTCCGGCCATTTTTCTCTCTCTCTCTCTCTCTATCTTCTTTTCCAGCCAATTCTCTCCCCTTCTAAAGGGGGGTGCTCTTCTTCTTTGCTCTCTTTTTCACTGATTTGTACTGTCCTAATGCAAACGCGCTCTAGTGCACTAGCCCACAAATTCACGCTAGAAAAACGCGAAAACGCCTGGGTAGATCAAAAAATTTTTTTTGACCTACACCATTTTCAATCGGAAACCGTTTTTGATCTACGTTTCGAGGTCCCTGAAATTGTCTGAAAATGTTATTTTCAGCCAAAATCCTTAAAAAACTCACTCGGAAATACAAATACAATCAGAAAAATATATTTTTTAAATTTTTTTGATCTACCTGTCTAAAATAGCCTGAAAAATGATTTTTTACCAAAATTTGGAAACTTCAGGTGAAAATCCAACATTTTGAAAAAAAAATTGAAAAAAAAAATTTTGATCTACTTCTTCTGATCTACATCTAAGCATCTAGAATAGTCTGAAAACATGGTTTTCTCAAATTTTTTCTCATTTTTTCTAATAATTTCACCTGGAAATTTCATATTTACTTGCAAAAAAAATTTTTTTCGAATTTTCAAAGTTTCAAAAATTTTTTGATCTACCTTCCAAGCCGCGAAAAAAGGACCCCCTTTCCTTTTATTTTTTGGTGAATATGTATATAAAAATATATCACTTTTCCCTGGAGAGAGAGAGGTGTCACGTTTCCGTGCCTCCTCTCGCCTCGCCTTTCATCCCTCTGCCACTGGGAGAGGGTGGGGGACTAGGAAAAACCTCGGCCACCCCCAACACCACTATCATCATCATCATTGTCCTCATCCTCATTTCGTTTTAATTGGCTTGTAAAAGTGCCCCCCTTTAGCCCGGACAGAGAGAGAAATAGAGATAGGGACAGAAACATGTGTTTCCAATTCATTTCGCCCCCCTTTAACTCCTCCGCCTCTTCTCTCATTTTTCAACTTTCGTTGCCCCCCCCCCTTTCCCACTATCGTCAACGTCTTCTGAATTCTGAATTCCACAACTTCTGAATCTCTGAAGACGTCGTGGAGAAGACGAAGAAGAAGAAGAAGACGTCAACGTCATCATCAACGTCGTCGTCGTCGTGAGAAGAGTCAAGAATGATTGGAATGGAGGATGGCGTCCGGTGAGAACCCCCCCCGCATCCACTTGAGTTAATCACTTTTTTTGGCCAAGGGACCCCCGGACTACTTGAATTGAGCCCCCCGAAAAATGCCGGGACGAGCATATGTTAAGGGGGAGGTGAATGAAAATTTTTTCAAAAAAAATTTTTTTTTTTTGAATATAAAAAATATATATAAAACATAAAACGCACATTAAAAATCACTATACGACACGTGTGTAAGTAATAAAGCGGAAAAAATTATTGACGGGCGGTTTTTCTGAATTGAAGGATGCTGTCGGCGGCGGGACGCCGATTCTCGAGATGTGCTCCGTCGCCGCGTCCGCGAGCCCGCAACTACGCGCTCGCCAACATTCCACCGCCGGCCGCCGTTCACATTCGCACCAACGACATGATTAGTCCCGAGGAGCGCAGGTGAGTGAGCCGGGTGTGACGTGGCACTGGGAACCATTTTCTCTAGGTTCAATCTAGCTTTCGATTCTCATGTTTTTTGGGTAGATCTCATTGAGACAATTATTTTGATACCCCAGTGTGGCTGTTTTCAAGTACTATAGACTCTTTCGCAACTCTTGACTTGGCGTGACGTGGCACTGGGGACCAATTTCTCTAGATTGAAGTTAGCCTTTATCTTTTATGTTTTTTGGGTAGATCTCATCGAGACGATCATTTTGATACCCCAATTTGGCTGTTTTCAAGTACTACGGACTCTTTCGCAACTCTTGACTTGGCGTGACGTGGCACTAGGGACCTACTTCCTCTAGGTTCTATCTAGCTCTTGATTCTAATGCTTTTTCGGGTAGATCACATCAATGCGATCATTTTGATACCTAAATTCACCCGTTTTCAAGTACTATTGACTACTTACTAACTACTGACATGGTGTGACATGGCATTGGAATATTTTTCCCAAGATGGTATTTAGCTATTGATTGTTATGTTTTTCGATTAGATCTTGTTGATGCAATGATTTTTATACTTCAATCTGCCCGTTTTCAAGTACTATAGGCTTCTTAGCAACTAGTGACTTGGCGTGACATGGCACTAGGATAACTTTTCGATAGATTCTAGATAGTTGTATATTTCTTTGTGTTTTCTCCGAATAGATCTCTTTGTAATGATCATTTTGATACCATAACCTGAGTATTAACAACTATTGACTTGGTGTGACGTGGCACTAGGTACTACATCCCCTAGACTGAATCTTGCTATTATCCCATATATTTTTCGAAGAGATCTCATTCAGACAATCATTTTAATATCCCAACCTGACTATTTTGGAACTATTCTCGAATTTTCTACGCGGATTTTCGAAAACGAGCGAGAAAAAAACTCAACTGTCCAACTTTAACCAACCCGGCGTAATTGAATTGAATTCAATCCGCCGAGGACCTGGCAGGAGGACAATTTGTTTGCATAAATAAAAATCAAGTTGGTTGGGAAGAGAAGAGAAATAGAAAAAAGTAGAAAAACGTCATTTTGGAGGGGAGAAATGGGGTTCAAACTACATACATACATGCACTTGTTGTGCCTTTTTTCAGATTTCTGGAAGCCGCGGAGCTCGGAAATAAGCCGACACTGCAGGAATGTTTGGACTATGCAAGTGTGAGTATCATGGGTGCCACGTCATGCCACTTCATTGGACTGAAGGCTGTTTGATCTTACTGTATCTCGAGCACCGGGAGAGCTATCAAAAAGTAGTCAACTGGAAAGTTGTAGAGCACAAAAAGAGCTACAAGTTTGTAGTTGACAACTTTCTGGTAGCTCTTCCGATTCTCGAGATAAACGCATTCAGCGAGACCCGGGAGGCGGCGACCGGCAACTGAACGTCAATTGTCTCGACTCGATGGGAAGAACCGCACTCGAGATCGCGGTCGACAACGAGAATATGGAAGTCGTCGAGTTATTGCTCCAACAACCCGACATTCGCGTCGGCAACGCTCTGTTGTGCGCCATTCGAGAAGGTTCGCGACGGGAAATAATGTCATTGCGGACTAGACACCGCATTTGACGCGCAATTCATTTTTTTGGGATTGCCCATCCAAATGGCTTTAATTTGAGTGGTCGATTGACTCTTTGCGATTTTTTTGAAATTCTTTGCACTCAAAAAACCGATAGCAGCTCTGGGTTCGTTGATTGCGGACTAGACACCAGACTTGACGCGCAATTTATTTTCTGAAATTGCTCATCCAAAGAGCTTTAATTTGAGTGGTCGACTGACTCTCAGCGATTTTTTTGAAATTTTTCACACTCAAAAACCGAAAACAGCCCTGGGTTCGGTGATTGCGGACTAGACACCAGATTTGACGCGCAATTTATATTTCTGAAATTGCTCATCCAAAGAGCTTTAATTCAAGTGGTCGACTGACTCTTAGCGATTTTTTTGAAATTTTTCACACTCAAAAAAGCGATAGCATCTCTGGGTTCGGCGGTTGCGGACTAGACACCACATTTGACGCGCAATGGATTTCAGAGCCCGTATCTTGAAAACTAGAAGAGATAGAGAAAAGTTGTCAACTGTGGCAATGTTCTCCTCTTTGTTGGCTACATTTCGACAGTTGACACCTTTTTCCTACCTCTTCTAGTTTTCAAGATATGCTCCAACATTTCCAGGAGTGTACCGTCTCGTCGAGGTGCTCGTCAACCATCCGAACATCACTCGCGAAATGCTCGGCGACGGCTGGAGCCAGGCGTTGGATCCGTCGGAGGCGGCCAGCGCCGAGTATTCCAGTGACATTTCGCCGGTGATTCTGGCCGCCCAACTGAACCAGTTCGAGATTCTACAGATGCTTCTCAGGAAGGACGCGAGCATCGAGAAACCGCACAGGTTGACTTTCAGAGCTTGATATCTTGGAAACTAGAAGAGATGGGGGGAAAAGTGACAACTGAGAAAAGATAGCTGAAACCAAGAGGAACATTTTGTCAGTTGACACCTTTTTGCTAGCTCTTCTAGTTTTCAAGATCGTGGGGGTGATCTCATTGTATCTCGAGAACCAGAAGAGCTATCAGAAAGTTGTCAACTACAAAGTTAAAGAGCACAAAAAGAGCAACAAACTTGCAGTTGACAACTTTTGGATAGCTTTCCTCGTTCTCGAGATAAAACAAGATGAATAGCAGGGTCTTATGGTCTAGAATCATAAGTCTTGTTTCGTGGAAGGGGGTGCGTTCTGAAACCAAACAGCCCATTTCCAGGCACTCGTGCGTGTGCGAGACGTGCGACCGCGAGCGTCTCAACGACTCGCTCCAGTACTCGCTGAAGCGCATCAACACGTTTCGCGCGCTGGCCAGTCCGGCGTGGATGTCGCTGACGAGTCCCGATCCGATCCTGTCGGCGTTCAAACTGTCGTGGGACTTGCAGCGGTTGGCGTTCGAGGAGCACGAGTTCAAGGAGACGTACCTGCAGCTCTCCGAGCAGTGCAAACAGTTCTCGTGCGATCTGCTCAGCCAGTGTCGCAGCTCCGAGGAGGTCATCGCGATTCTGAATAAGGACGGCAACGCGAACGACGACAACATCGATGTGTGGGCGAGCAAGTTGTCACTGTCACGCCTCAAGTTGGCCATCAAGTACGAGCAGAAGGCGGTGAGTTTCTGTCCCGTTTTTCTTGGGAACTAGAAGAGATAGGAAAAAGGTGTCAACTAACAAAATGCTCCATTTTCTGTGGGCTACATTTTGTTAGTTGACCACTTCCTCCCATCTTCCCTAGTTTCCGAGATACACCCCCCTTCCCCGTGTTCCAGTTCGTCTCCCATCCGCACTGTCAACAATTGCTCACCTCCATCTGGTACGAGGGCATCCCCTATCGGCAGCGAAGTGGCACGTGGGCCAACTTCTTCCTCTACGCCTTCTTGCTGCTCTTCTGGCCGCTCTTCTGCACAATGTACATTGTGATGCCGAAAAGTCGGTTGGGACGGTTGGTACGGTCGCCGTTCATGAAGTTCTTCTACTATTCCGTCTCGTTCGCCACGTTTCTCGGCCTTCTCACCTGGGCCACTTTCGAGGACTATCGATACGAGAAAGGCGAGCGGGTAGGTCAAATCGTCCTCAAGGTGTAGATCAAAAAGTTGAGATGTAGGTCAAAACTGATAGGTAGATCAAAAAGTTTCAATGTAGGTAAAAGTTCCTCTAAAATAGGTCGGTTATGTAACGTAGATCAAAAACGTGTTGAGTAGGTCAAATACCCTAAAGGTGGGTCAAACGGCTCTAATTGTTAGCTACAGTAATTACTGCAGGTCAAATTTTCTCATAATGTAGATCAAAAACTTGATATGTAGGTCAAAGAGGCTTGTAGATCAAAATATGGATCTGTAGGTCAAATATTCTCTGAAACAGATCAAACACTTTATATGTAGGTCAAAACTGAAAATCAAGTCAAATACCCTAAATGTAGGTCACAGGGGCCTAATTATTAGCTACAGTAATTGTAGGTCAAATTTACTCATAGTGTAGATCAAAAATTTGATAAGTAGATCAAAAACTTCATATGTAGATCAAAACTGAAATGTAGGTCAAAGAGGCTCTGATTCAAGCTGCAACCCGGTAATTTCATGAATGTAGCCAGAAACATCGATATGTAGATCAAAACCGAGCGGTAGATCAACACACTTCAGGGCGGAATGACGCGCGCCTCGGACCGCGGCCCGCCCGCCACGTGGGTCGAGTCGCTCGTCTTCACGTGGGTCATCGGAATGCTGTGGTCGGAAATCAAGCAACTCTGGGAGGAGGGCTTCAAACGATACATGCGACAGTGGTGGAATTGGCTCGACTTTCTGATGATCTGTTTGTACCTGTGCACCATTTCGATACGGTTAGACTAGATCTTGGTGAAAGCAAAAAGACTGGAGTATTGATTGATTTTCAGACTCAGCGCCTACTATGTGTTCACATATCGCGAGGACGCCTACCGTTACACCGTCCGCACGTATTGGCAGTCCGAAGAGCCGATGCTCGTCGCCGAGGCGTTGTTCGCCGTCGGAAACGTGTTCTCGTTTGCCAGGATCATCTATTTGTTTCAGACGAACCCGTATCTCGGACCACTTCAGGTACAGTATCTCGAGAATCAGGAGAGCTATCGAAAAATTGTCAACTACAAAGTTGTAGAGCACAAAAAGATCTATAGCTTTGTAGTTGACAACTTTTTGATAGCTATCCTGGTTTTCGAGATAGAATGAGATTAAAAAAAACGACCAGGCGCTACAATCTTGGCCTGGGTTCCCTGTGGGAAAATCTATCGCTGAGCCTTGAAGACATAATTCAATTTTTTAAGCTCTAGGTGCTAAATTCAAAATTCTGACATTAACCTTGATGGTTGGTTTTGGCTCTAGCTCTAACACCAGATTTACATCAGATTGAGGAAAACTAGAGAGTTCGGCTTTCTCGGGGGTTTTCGATTGGAAGCTTCAGAGGCCATATCATGAAAACTAGAAGAGGTGGGGAAAAGTTGTCAACTACAATGTTAAAAAGCACAAGAAGAGCTACAAGTTTGTAGTTGATAACTTTTTGATAGCTATCCCGGTTCTCGAGAAAAACGGGTATCAAAAATGGCCAGGTGAGACGATTTTGGGCAAATCTGTACCCTTTAGAGGAATCTGTCGCGAAGCCTCGAAGACACAATTCTGACCTCTAAATTCTAAATTCAAGATTCTGGCCTCAGGTTTCAGCTCTAACATCAGATTCACATCTGGTCTATAGTGCTAGTAGTTAGTTCTTCCGATGATCTTGGGTTTCAGAGACCATGACATGACAACTAGAAGAGCTATCAAGAAGTTACCAACTACAAAGTTGTAGCTCTTTTTGTGCTCTACAACTTTGCAATTGACACCATTTTGATAGCTCTCCCGGTTCCCGAGATAACTTGCGATGAACTGTGATCATGTCAGATCTCGCTGGGATGTATGCTCGTCGACGTGGCCAAGTTCTGCTTCATCTTCGTCCTCATCATCTCGTCGTTCTCGATCGGACTCGCCCAACTCTACTGGTACTACGATCCGAACACCGACGTGTGTCTGCCGGGCGCCACGTGTAAACACTCGTCCAACGTGTTCTCGTCGATCGCCGACTCGTACCTGACGCTCCTCTGGTCGCTGTTCTCGATCACGAAGCCAGAAGACACCGACGTCATCGAGAACCACAAGATCACGCAGTGGGTCGGTCAGGGCATGTTCATCATGTACCACTGCACGTCGATCATCGTGCTGCTGAACATGCTGATTGCGATGATGTCGCACAGTTTTCAAATCATCAACGATCACGCCGACCTCGAGTGGAAGTTCCATCGCACGAAACTGTGGATGGCGCACTTCGACGAGGGCTCCAGCCTTCCGCCGCCCTTCAACATCATCGTCACCCCGAAATCGCTCGTCTCCTTCCTCAACTGCCTCCTCAACACTGTCCGCTGGCTGCTCGGCAAGTACACGTATCAGAAGAACCGCAATCGGGCCACAATCCGACGTCCCGGCTACTCGCGCAAACGCAACGAGTTGGAGAAGTCGGGCAATCACGACGACGACTCGTTGAAGCCGTTGACGTACGCCGACATCATTCAACGTCTCGTCGCCCGATTCATTCATCAGACGAAGAAGGACATGAAGATGGATGGTGTCAATGAGGACGATTTGCACGAGATCAAACAGGACATTAGTAGTTTGAGGTGGGCCCCCGGGGGGCGGAGCTTAGACGGGGATTTCGGTTTTTTGAGTGTAAAAAATTTCAAAAAGATCGCTAAGAGTCAGTCGACCACTCAAATTACAGCTTTTTGGATGGGCAATTTTATAGAATTTACTCGGAAATTTTTCGATTTTTCTCCTGTTCGGAAATCTCCATTATAACCAGGGTTGCATATCCCCGGGTCGACAGGGTTTCGGTTTTTTGAGTGTAAAAAATTTCAAAATCGGTTCTAAGAGTCAGTCGACCACTCAAATTGTAGGTATTTTAACGGGCTATTTTATAAAAATTATTCGAAAACTCTCCGATTCTTCTCCTGTTCAGAAATCTTCATTATAACCAGGGGTGCTCAACCCGGACATACTTGTTTTCTTTTTTTAGAGTGTAAACAATTTCAAAATGGTTTCTAAAAGTCAGTCAACCACTCAAATTAAAGATCTTTTCATGGGTAATTTCATAAAATTTATTCCGATATTTTCCGATTTTTCTCCGGCTTTAAAAACGCGGCTGCAAGAGTGCCGGAATCAAAAATCAATATATTTTGGCATTCAAAACCTCGCCAAAAGGACGAATCCGGCAATTTTGCCCGCACAACTCTACCAGACATCAGATTTGAGGCGCACAATCAATAATGCTTCATTGCGCGTCACATCTGGTGTCTAGTCCGCAGACACAGTTGCACCGAACCCAGCGTTGTTCTTGGTTTTTTGAGTGTAAAAAATTTCAAAAAAATCGCTAAGAGTCAGTCGATAGCTCAAATTGTAGGTATTTTGATGGGTATTTTTATAGAATTTACTCGGAAATTTATCGATTTTTTTATGGCTCGGAAACTTGACATCTCCTGAATGAAAGTTTTTTTTTTCAGATACGAACTGCGAGACGATCGCCGACGCGAGATAGTTCGCAGCTCGTCGCACATCGACGCCGTCAAACGTGACATAATGCGAACGATGAGCACGACGTCGAAACGGGTCTACGGCGGCAGTATGCGTCTGCCGCGAACGCGTCCCTCGGTGGCCGAGGAGTCCGAGGAGAACGAGAGTGAGGAGATGAGCTCGAGCGGAGCCGAGGAGGCCGAGGAGGAGGAGGCCGACGAGACGAGGTGTTTCCTAAAGTACTTCTACTCGCACATTATTTCTAGCATAGAAATTATAACTATTTCTTTCATCGAGCATATCTCGAAAACTAGAAGAGATTGGAAAAATTTGTTAACTGACAAACTATTTCATTTTTTATTAGCTACACTTTGTTAGTTGACAATTTTTTGATATCTTTGCCGGTTTTCGAGATATTCCCGTTTCAAGATCGCGCAAGTCGTCAGTCCTCTACACACCGCCCGTCAACTCGACACTTCCGGGCATCATAAGCGAGGAGGCGCCCACGCGAAAACACCCGAAACGGCGGATGAGCGAGGCGGATTCCGGGCTGAAAATGCTTCCAGACAGGCCGTTATCGGAGGGCAGTCCTCGATTCGCAACGGTTTTCACTATGGTCAGCGCCTTTTTTTGTTGCGGTTTTGAAAGTTAATCTAGCGTCATTTTCAGCCGAAATTGTCGCCACAATACGCGCAACCGCCGCACAGTGCTCTCCGAAAAACTGACACCTCGATGAGTTTTCCGATCAACGGAAACGCCATCGAGAACACTGTGATCAAGCCGCCACGTGGAGTTTTGAGGTGGGACCGAAAAAAGTTGAAAAGTTTCAGCTCGCCTGCCGCCGCCAGTGGCGCGCCTTTATCACCACCTGGGGCCGCCCCACCTGGCTGCGCACGCTTGGCGCAGTCGGTTGCGAGTTGGGCCGACGGGCGAGAGGTCGCGGGTTCGACACCGCCCCCACTTTCCAGTGTTTTATCTCCTTCCTCCTCACTTTCAGAGCCTCGCAGGAGAATCTCGAGTCGGTGGCGTTGATCGAGACGCTGAAGAAGGAGATGAACGAGAAGTTGGATCGAATAATCAGTGGGATGATGGTCGAGTCGAAGAGCCCCGCCGCCTCCGGGCACACCCACGTCGGATTCGCCATCGAGAAATGATTTGGCCTCTTTTATGCACACAATTTCCCCTCCTGCCTGCCCGGGTTGATTCTTTCATTGCAATTCACAATTTCTTTCAAATATATACAGCAAACAAACAAACAAACAAAAAAGAAACAAAACAAACACATGTGCCATTCTTTTTTTCTATTCGAATTGTTTTCTCAATCAACTAAACAATTTCCTCTTCTAAAATTGTCGCACTCTTTTTGGCTGTAATTTTCAGCGTTCTCGTTGTTTTCGACGGTTTCTTGATGAGCGCCTCCATTTGGACACTTTCGACGCAGCGGCGAGATGTCCCGACTTGTGTGGACGATTTGTGACATGACACCTGGAAAATGACAAGTCGAGCTGGACGGCCTCGATTATCGATTTGGTGCTAGTGTGCCACCACACACACACATGCGTCGCGGTCGCGTTGCGGTTAGTGTCAAGTGCGAGAAAAAAAGAGGTAGATCAAAACGAAAATCACATGCTTCTATGCCTTTTCAACAAAAAAAAACGCACCTCCAACTGGTTCATCTTAAAATTAGTCTGAAACAAGACAAAACACGCGTTTTCAGCACTACGCCCCCCGCGCGCGCGCCTACGTCGTTAGTAGTGTTAGTGCAGCGGAAAGAGTGAAAGCGGCGGCGAACACTTTTGGCGAACGTTCGACGCAGCACATCGTCGTTGAACTGCAATATTCGAGGGGAACACGTGGAAGAGCGCTACCTTTGTGCGATTGAAAAAGAAGCACGTCAGGTCTACCGTGTCGACTGTCGCGTCGATGATCATTCGGACGATCCAGCCGATGAGAGCGGCGAGGGTGTTCCAGAGGTACTCGAGCACCGGTTCCAGACACATTGGCACGTTCTGGAAGAGGGGAAAACAGGAAATCCTCGCAGTGGGGTCGAACCAGCGAGTGCGCGCATGGCAGCCGGACGCGCAACCGGCTGCGCCACCGGTGGCAGCATGGCAGCGCGCCCGCGAGGGTAAGGATAAAGGTGTCACTCACTGTCGCGTGCTGCTCGCAAACGGGTCCGATCGAGAAGCTTCCGAGGTAGGCGGTGCCGGTGAGAACGCACGTGCTGGCGAACAACACCAAATGAATGCCCAACCGCACCATCGATCCCCAGTGTCGATGGTAAACGGACAGTTTGCGGCGCGAGAACAGCAGCTGAATGATGAAGACGTAGCTGACGACGGAGACGACGTAGAACACGATCGGCGGCAGAATCGTGACGATGAGACTGCGGGTGCCGGGATGCGAGTGAATGTGGGTGCACAGATCGACGAGCCACTCGCCGACAAACTCGTCCTCGGCGTCGAAATCGTCCAGAAACAAGTGGATCACCGAATTGCTATTATAATCGAGCTCGCCGCGATGAACGATGAGCACGCAGAGGAGGAAAGCGAGACAAAGGGCAAGCCAACCGATCAAAATGTACTTGGCGACTTTTGAAGACGTCAGTTGGATCTGAAAAAAACATTTGGACACTATGAAAACTCGAACCCGGGGGTCTCGATCTCGGTGGATCGCCAACCAAAAGCGCTCGCCACTCGGCCACGGCGCCCACGTGGAAAGGCGGCCCTAATGGTGGTGAAGACAGCGCGACAGCTCACATCCCAAAAAATAAATTGCACGGTTATCAACAGGCCGATTCCGGGCCGGCGCGGGCCGGCAAATATCTCAATTGTTTCTTGGAATGTTTGGATAAGTTACCTATGAGAAATGTAGATCTCGGCGCCCTCTACAAAACGGCGTTGAGTTTGTGAATTTTTATCGAGTGCCAACAAAGTTAGAAGCCAAAAAGTGACCGGGCTGACCGATCGGCTACTTTTTCGCCTATAACTTTGTTGGCACTCGATAAAAATTCACAAACTCAACGCCATTTTGTAGAGGGCGCCGAGATCTACATTTTGCATAGGTAACTTTTCCAAAAATTCCAAGAAACAAGGGAGATATTTGGCGGCCCGGAATCGGCCCGTTGACAACCTTGAAAAAATCCCAAAACGCACCTTGTACTGCAACGGCGCGCGGACCGCATAATTGGTGAGCACGGCGATGCCAGTGTAGCTGAGACTGACGCACCAATAGTTCAAAATGAACACCACCTGCAGCACGTATCGCGACGCGTCCGTCTCCTCCGGCAAACAGATGTGCGCCTCGCACCGCTCGATCTTCTGTTTCATGTAGAAATAGGCGCCGACGAGAATTGTGAACAGATCCGCACACGTTCGGTTAATAGTCAGCGCGTATCTCTTCAACGGCAACTTTCCTTTCCGAATTCCCACGCTGACCACAATCAGGTACACTATGTTGGCTGGAAAATTGCCTCTTTTCCAGATATCTCGGCAACCAGCAAAGATAGAAGAAAGTTGCCAACTGACAAAATGTAGTCCAGAACATAAGGAACAAATTGTCAGTTGACACCTTCTCACCATCTCCCCTAGTTTTCGAGAAAAACGCACCCAAAAACGCGGCGAGTGCGCTGAACGGTAGAAAAAAGTAGAGGGTGTCGAAAAGACGCTCGACGGCTTCATAACTCCTCGATTCCTCTTCAGGCGTGCAGTAGCGATAATTAGAAGGGAAAGAAGGCGTCGACGTCGTGTTGTAGTGGTTAGAAGGCGTCATCTGAATGTGAAGATAAAAAGTTGGATATTGAATGTGAAACTGCCGCCGAAAAGGCGGGAAAAGGAACGCATGAATCATTGATTAGCGGTCTATTCATCACGAAAACTCTAACTTGGAGCCCCCGAGCCGTGAGCCGTGAGCCCGGAGTTTAGAGCTTAAAGCTTGAGGGCAGCGGAAAGAAGAAAGGGAAAGAAGAAGAGAGCACAACTCCCTGCTCCGTGTGCTCAGTGCTCAGTAATTCGGTAATCACATAACGGACGGCCACACATTCTTTAGGGGAAGACGAAGGAAAAGAAGAGCAACAGGAGCACACTGAAAAGGACGACGAAGAAGAAAAGTGGGCGTGGCCTAAAAGGGGACCCATCCGGAAATGGGGGGTCTGCTGCTGAAGCTGCTTAAGAGCTCTGCGGGGGGAGCTCCATCAATCCGGCTTGGCTCTTCGTCGTTTCAGTTTTCTCATTAGATTGTGTGCATGTGCTCGGCGAGCCACCACAACGGAAACTTAAAATTGAAAGTGACGACGACGTCAACGTTTGTGTGTGTGTGTAAGGGTAAGGGGGAGCAAAAGAAGAAGACGTGAGGCTACAGTACTCTTTGTAACGGGAAGAGTGAAGAGCCCTTCAGAACAAGCGCCTACTCGAGACAACACGCACTTAAGTCTGAAAGTCTGTGGAGATCACCACCGACATGAAACTGACACTGGAAGGGGGTCCCAACTGAACCCAATTTCCGGCCCCCTTCTCCCCCCGTTTCGGAAGCGCGCTCCATCTCATTTCCCCACCAAAAGACGGATGCCTTTTGTGGTCTGCTCACCCGCCGTCGTTTCGTTTTTTTTCTGCACTTTTTGAACTTTCCACTTTGTCAACCAAATAAAATGAATGGTTTGAGTTTAAATGGGGTTTAGTTGTCTGTACAAGTATGCCATTCGAGAGCTTCCGGTTGGAAATGCGCTCTAATGGAGTCGACTGGAAGGAGGGTTTTTCGAAGTTTTTAAAGGTTTTCGCATTTTAAGGGGGCCAAATTCAGGCAGGAGCAAATATACGATGAAAACCAAATTTTCAAAAAAAAAAAATAAATTTACCAACAAACTCTCGCGTTTTTAGTCATTTATATACCCCTCGACGCCTAATGACGCACAATTGAAATTTAAAATTTATTAAAAACGATCATCCCCCCACCCCATTCCGCCGTTTTCTTTGTTTTTGGGGGCCAGGGAGAAAGGAGAAAAGGTCCATGATGTCACTTTTTTTGGGAGCCGCGGCGTTGCGATTGGCGCGCTGTTATCACCGCCTTTCGGGGGTCCCGTTGGGCGGGCAGGTGTGGCGCAGTGGCGAACGCAGATGCCTGGTGGTCTGAAGGTCGGGGGTTCGGTTTTCTATCTTCCGTTTTCCATTTTTTTACCTTAATTCATTTCATTCGCCCTTTTTCCCCTTCTTTTCTAGCCAAACATGTAACACTGTTGTAAATAACTGCTGATGCGATGTTCTGACCGAATTGCGTAATTTCGGCGATCATTCCAATCATCTTTTTTCTGTCCCAACTCCCAAGACAGCTAGAGAAGAAAAGCGAAACAAATCCCACTTCAAACGTATGTTTTGGTGACAAATAGGTGAAGAAATCCTCAAAAACCACGAAGCGTTTTGTCATCATTTTCGCCGCTCAGGAGAAAAAAGTTCATTTCCCGTATCGTTTTTGCAGTTTTTCGCCATCTCGAATGTTGTGCCAAAACTACTACCGGTAACCTTTTTCGCACTGTTTTTTGTTTTTCAAAAAATCCTCGAAAACTGACCTCTTTTCCGTATTTTTCGACCGATTAAAAAGTGATCTTTGTTGTCGCGCGCGCGCGCGCGCATCATCAACAAACCACGGCGAGAGAAAGAGACGCAGACGGCGAGAAGAGTGTCTTTTTGTGTGTTTGTCACCATTTTCCGGCACACCGGGCGACTCGTATTTAAAGGCATTCGACTCGCCCTCATTCGTCTCAATTTTCTCCTCATTATTTCACCGATTTTTCGCCTGAAATTGGTGCGAAATTTACATTTTTTCGACGAATTTCAAATTTTCAATCCAAACGCGTTCCAATGAAATTGGCGCGAAAATTGAATTTTTTAACTTAATTGTACTTCATTTTCTTCTATTTTTGGATTTAAAAAAAATAATGGTCAGATTATTTTTTTTTTCAAATTTTTCTATTTTCAAAAAAAAAAAATATTTTTGGCTTAAAATGAAGTTTTTTTTTGCAAATTATTAAAATTCTGCATATATCTATTACATTTTCAGTAATTTCTTAAATTAAAATAATTTTTGTTTAATTTCAGAACAACGTTTCGATTGTCTTCAAGAATGTCGTCGCTGACTGGTGTCAATACAAAAGTGCTGAAGAGTGGTAAGTGGAAAAAGAGGCATATCTTCGAAAATAGAAGAGCTAGCAAAAAGTTGTCAACTGACAAAATGTAGCCAACAAAATAAGAAACAAACTTTCAGTTGACAACTTTTCACCACCTCCTCTAGTTTTCGAGAAAACCGCAATTCTCTAATCACTTTTCTCTATTCAGGCGATCCGGCGCCAGCAGCGCCAGCTCCGGGAGCCTTCCGCATCTATAACATGCGATTCTGCCCGTGGGCTCAGCGAGCCCTCATCTACGCGGCGGCGAAGAAGATTCCGACCGAAGTGGTCAACATTCATCTGAAGGAGAAGCCCGAGTGGTATTTCTCGAAACACTACAAGGGACAGGTGCCGGCTCTCGAGCACGACGAGGGACGCAAGCACGTCATCGAGTCGGCGGTGATTCCCGAGTATCTGGACGACGTGTTCCCGGAGACACGCATTCTGCCCGTCGACGCCTACGAGAAGGTGCAGCAGAAGCTGTTGCTCGAGCGTCTTGTCGCCGTCGCGCCCGCCTTCTACGGCGCCGTCCAATCGGCCACGAATCCGGCGATCAAGGAGGAGAAGTACGCCGCCGTGCTGAAGGCGTTCGAGGACGCCGAGAAGTTGCTCACCGGCGATTTCTACTCTGGTTAGTTTTGGCTGCTGAGACGGGTGGCCCGCCGCGTCCTTATGAACGCCCAGGCTGGCCCGTCCTGGATTCGCTTGTGTGGCGCAGCCGGTTACGCGTTGCGCCATCATGCCACAGATAACTCGCGCCGGAAATATAATTTGTCCGTAACGGATCCGCGAAATTCATCCGTATTCGACCCGCGCGGACGCGGATCCCGAACGGACGCGCCCGTTTGGCATCCGCGTGCATCCGCGTGCCCGTCAGAGTGAAAAAGTCGAACACGGGACCTTTCGGCCCGCCGCGCCCGTATCCACTCGACCACGCGACGCTCTGCCGACACACCGCCTGCGGGCCACCATAACATGGGCAGGGGCGGCATCAGGGACACAAATCGCAATGCTAAAGCGTTATCATCCGTATTGGACCCGCGCGGGCGCGTCCGCTAGCACGCGGATGCAATATGCGAGCATTATGTAAGCATAGTCGCGCGGACCCGAGAACGTGTCCGTTACGCTTCCGGCGCGAGTTATCTGTGGCGAGAGGTCGGTGGTTCGACTCCCCTCCGCCCTATTTCCATTTTTCCTTCCAGAATCTTTCAACTTTCAACTCCACCCCTATTGCAGGCACCTCCAAACCGGGCTACGTCGACTATCTGATCTTCCCGAACATCCAGCGCGCCAACTGGCTCTCGCACATCCTTCCAGACTTTCCGCTTTCCGCCACCGCCTTCCCGGGCGCCCAGTTCCCGAGACTCTCCAAATGGTACGCGACCGTCGAGAAGCTGCCCGAAGTGGTGGCGTCGAGTCAGACGACCGAGTCGGGCGTCGGATTCTTCAAAGAGTACGTAAAGGGCGGCTCGCCCAACTACGATTTCGGATTGTAAATGAGATTTTGCTCGGCTTTTGTATAAAGAAAATCAATAAATGAGGATATACACTTGGATCTCTCTCTCTCTCTCTGACGTCTTCTGTAGACGCATAACTAAACAGACGCAGATAATAAACAAACGACGAACGATGCATTAAAGGGGGGCGGTTTTTGTTTATAAAAGCGTCTCTCTCTCGGAGAGTGGCGGGAAAACGCGCATTGTCGAGATTGTCGTGAGATTAAACGAGAAATTCGCTTTCCTCTTATTCTTCTTATTTTTATTCTTCACACAGTCACTTCCTTCTATCCTTCACATGAAATAGGAGCGAAAAAAACGGACAGAATGGATTTTCTATTTTTATTTCATTTTTTGTTACTATTTGCTAATTCGCTTTGCAATGAGATGACGTCATCACTCCAACACATTTTTCTTATCTTTTCTTGTTCTTCTAGTTTCCTCCCTGCCTTTTTTTTTATTTTTCTTTCTTTTTCTCTTTTTTTTCTTCAATTTGGTACCATAAGCTAGGTCTATTTCAATCGAAATGCAAATGCGCTCTATTGGAGGGGAGCGCACTTGCATTCGTCATTTCCACGTGGAAGACATTTGCAAACGTGCTCTATTGTACTTTCTTGCTAACGAAGTAAGAAGCATGAATGACCAAAGAAAGAGAGGGGAGTGCATTAGAGCGAACTTGCACTGTGTTAACTTTTCCGACGGTAGACTAGATAGACATACCGTAAAACCTGTATTAGACCGGCACCTCTATTCGAACGGCACCTCTAATAGACCGGCACCCAAAACCCCGAAATCGTAAGGTCCCCTCCTGTAGATTTTTGAAATTTCATTTCAAAATAAGAGGGTTGAAAATTAGACAGGCAAGCCGTTCTAATACAGTTTTTGCGGTAGGTTGACAGAGGCCGAGCTTTGCGGAGGAGTCACTGAAGTAAGCAAGTAGTAACAGACTTGCGACGGGAAGGGACGGGCCTGGCCTGGTTGAAAAATGTCCTCGGCCCGTGGTGAACTACCACTTGTTGGAACAAACCATTTTTCGTCACGAGCCCGGGCCGGGCCGAAAATCCGCAAGTCTGAGTAGTAGTAACACAACCTTTCCGCCGCTCTCTGCGTCTTCTCCTCTCCACGAGAGAGAGAGCAAGCGCGCGCGCGTAGTGTCTGCGTCTCTCGCTCTCTCGTCGTCTCGGAGATTGCGCTCCTCAAGCGAGAGATTGAGAGACGGAGAGAGAGAGAGAGAGAGAAAGGGCACCTGTCTCTCCCTTTTCTCTCTCTGCCTCCAAACTATTCCCCCTCTCATTACTACGGAAACGAGAAGAAACGAAACAAAGCGAAGCGCGCAGCCCGTCTCCGCGAACCGATCTCTCTCATCCTCTTCTCATCCGAATCGGCTTGGAAACGAATCGAATCGGAACAGAGACGCGGAAGAAGAAAAGGAGAGAAGAAGAGGAAGAGAGAAGAAGCGCGCGCGCGCGCGCCTGCCCCGCGCACCAACTTCTTATTACAATTTCTGCCTCTTCCTCTCTCTCTTTTTTGTTGTAATAATGGTAGATTCTATACCAATACCCTCCCACTTCCTCCTCCTTCTACTGGCTCTTTTACCCCCCCCCCCCCCCCCCCCCAAAACCCTAGAGGTTCCGACCATTTTGACCCCTCCGGCCCCGACCCGAACCCGAATTTCAGTGAAAATTTCAAACTACCTCTTTTACCGCTGAAATTCATGTTTTTGTACCAAAAATGATAGAAACTGACAAGTAATTGTATTTTCAAACGTTTCAACATCGAAATTCCGCCCAAATGGGCGAAAACGGATTTTCGAATTTTCAGCCATTCAATTTGCAGCGATATGCATTTTTTACGGCAAATTATGATTTTTGAACGCAATTTTGAGTTAAAAATCCCGAAAAAACGAAAAAAATCTGCGCCTTTAAATTTTCATTGAAAAAAACCGACTGAAATTTAAAGGCGCATACTATCGCAGTGATTCGAGTTTCGAACGCGCCCCGCTGAGTCAGTACTTTGCCTCGGGCGAAATTATATTCGAGATTTCGTCGGATTTTGTCTATTTTCCAATTTTCGCCCAATTTTCTCCATTTTTGGGAAGAAATTGGATGAAAATGTTGATAAGCTGCCCGAAAACCTGAATTTCAACTTTTTCGTCGAAAAAATGAAGGAAATCGGGTGAAAAACGAGAAAAACGGGGGAAAACGGAAAATTTGGCTTGTGTTCAACGGAGCGCGTTTGAAACACGAATCACGGCTATAGTAGTAGAAAAACACAGAAAAATTGACGTTTAAAATGTCCAAAAGTCGCTTGACACTTGATTTCCCATTTTCAACGGGATTTCTTCGTATTGAAATGCAAACATTTGCTCACGACCACGATCTCTCCCAGTTCCGTTCTCGTTTTCGACATATTTTTGACACATACCGTTTCTATTTTTCCAGCTTCCACCATTCTCCTCCTCATTCTTGGCCTCATCGCGTGCCATCGATTTGTGAGGATGAAAAAGTTGACGAGAGACTCGCAGGAGCCGCTTCTTCGTGAGTCTTCCCATTTTCGCCCTATAACTTTGCGCGGAGTGATGGAAATTGGTCAGGTTACCCTATCAATTGAAAGCTCTTGAAATTTCGCGTCGATTGAGCCTACCTACGTGTGCCAAAAGTTGCTCAGCGCCGAGTTATAGCCTCTTTTGTAGCTCACATTCGACCGTCGACACGAAACAAGATCCGAAAGTACATCTATGGAAGTCTGATCCTCATCGCCATCTTCCTCCTCTATCGATCGCTCAACAAACAGGAAGCTGGCGGCACGGTGCCAATCGGAAGGAACGGCGATGTGAGTCCGCAGACACCGAATTTGACGCGCAAACTGAAAATGTTCGAATTTACAGGTGATGTCCGCTGAATTCGAGCCGCACCGAGTGGCGCCAAAAGTCGATACGCAGAAACCGGTGGAAAATGTGGTAAAATTGGATATTTACATGGAATCGCAGTGTCCCGACACTTCGAGGTACGAAATTCAAATTTGAATTGGCGCCAAAATGGGAAATTTCGCAACTTTCCAGATTTTTCCGACAACAGCTTAAAAAAGCGTGGGATTTGTTGGGCAATTTGCAGCGAATCGAGCTGACAGTGATACCGTTCGGAAAAGCGAGATGCTCCGAACGGGGCAACGATTTCGAGTGAGTTGGCATCACATTTGACGCGCAACTCGTCGGTTTGCGCGCGAAATTCAAAATTTTGACTTCAAATTCAAAACTTTCAGATGTCAGTGTCAGCACGGCGCGACAGAGTGCGAAATCAATCAGCTGATGAACTGCGTTATCGATCGATTCGCGTTTCCGCACAAATATGTGCCGATTGTCTTGTGTATGCAGGGAAAATATGCGCTCGACGACGCGATGAAGTGTGTGCAAGAGCATATTCCCACGGAATTCAATAGGTTTGTCGAAAACACGAAAAAACAGCGGAAAAGGAAGCGATTTCTGCGTTTGCGCGTCAAATTTGATGCATGCACATTTGACATCAGACTTGACGCGTTAACTTAAAGAGAAACAAAAAACAACAATTTTAAAGTGAAAACCAGGAAAAATCGCCAAAAAACAAGCGAGGTTTGCGTTTGCGCGTCAAATATGATGCATGGACATTTGGCATTGAATTTGAATCAACGAAATTAAAAAAAAGACAATTTTAAAGGGAAAACTAGGACAAAATCGTCAAAAAACAAGCGCGTTTCGCGTTTGCGCGTCAAATATGATGCATGCACACAAAACACCAAACTTGACGCGCATACCCAAAAAAGACGTATTGTCCGTTTAATAATCTTGTCACCGGAGATCAAAAAATGTACAAAAAAGATCACGGCCAAATAGGCTCCGCCCATTTTTCTGCTGAGGCACGGTTGCACAGAACATTGCGGGTCTACTACGAAAAAATAGTGTTTTTTGACTGTTTTACCCAGAGTTTCGAAGTTTTTGGTGACGGGGTCAGTTTCCACACACTCTATGACTAACGCGCCATCGAGATTTCATATTTTCAACGAATTTGACAAAAAAAACCACTTTTCGCAATACATTTTTCGTAAAAAACCAAAAATAAATAAATAAAATGTTTCCTCAGTTTTTTTCAAAATTGTTGCATGCTTTTTTCGCATTTTTTCCGATTTTCCACTTTTAGCCGTTTCGCGCTTCCAGAAACTTCGAAACTTTGGGTAAAACAGTCAAAAAACACTATTTTTTCGTAGTAGACCCGCAATGTTCTGTGCAACCGTGCCTCAGCAGAAAAATGGGCGGAGCCTATTTGGCCGTGATCTTTTTTGTACATTTTTGATCTCCGGTGACAAGATTATTAAACGGACAATATTTTTATCGTTTTTTCGGCGGAAATCTATAAAATCTACCCAAATGAAGAGAAAATTCCGAATAAAACCGAAAAAAATTGCAGAATGCGAGAATGCGCCTCAGGACCACGCGGCCGACGTCTTCTGGCTCTCTCGGGCCAAAAAACGGCGGCACTGCAGCCGACGATCGACTTCATTCCGTGGATCGTGATCGACGGCATTCGCAACTCGGACGCGCTCTACGATTTGACGCAAAACGTGTGCGAAACGATGCGACCGATGCCGGCGACGTGTCGCGAATATCTGAAATCGCTACAGTAACCCCCACCACTGACTGCATCGAGAGCGAGAAACGCGGGTGTTTTTCCACAAACGATTTGGCGGGTCTTACCAGCCTAGTAACTTATTGATTTTTTTTTTCAATTTTTTGTTTCTGCCATCAAATGTGTGCTCAAAGCTCAACGAAAAAAGAACATGGAATGTGATGATGAAAATAAAACGGATTTCCTTCGCCTATTCTCCTCTCCAATTCGCTCGTCTCTTCCAAAACGGTCATTCATCGCATTTTCCAACTAAACTAGTCTCACTCTCTCTCTTCCTCACACACAGGGAACAGGAAGAGAGGGAAAATGGAGACTACAAGCTTCTCCTCCCTTTTCTCTCTGTTTCTTTCTTCCTTTCTGATTTCCGTCTTCTCCCAAACACCCCCTTTTTGTCACCTGATTCCTTGTTATTTTGGTTTTGCCCGTTCCGTTCCTTCTCTGCCGGGCCGCGCTCGCGACTTCATATACGCCCTGGCGCGCTGCTGCGGACATGCTCCAGTTGGCCTAGTGGCTTGCGCGTTTGCTTTTCAATCCACAAGTCGCGGGTTCAACCCCCGGGGCTCTCGAATCGTTTTCTCTCTTCACTTCAACGTCGTCGTCGCCATCGCCATCGCATTCTCGCTCCCGAGACATCGCGATTCGCGACCCCCCTCTCATTAGTAGCCGAAATTGATATGGGGGCTAACAAGCTTGTGTGTGTAGGAGGCGTGTAATCGAATCTGCTGATTCAGAAGAATTCCACCACACACATCCATCTGACATTTGGATTCGTCGTTGGTGTGCGTTGTTGTTGATTTGGATTTGGAGTGCGGGGGGGGGGAGGGGAAATGCTAAAACAGGAAGGGGGCGGTGGTGGAAAGCGAAAAACGACACGATATCTCTGTTTTACGACGACATCTGCTTGTAGACGTGCGGCTTCGTGTGACGCAATCACACACTCGCACATGTGTGTTATTATGTCATTTCCATATCGAAATTATCGATTGGTTTTCGAAAAATAGTCAAATTTCCCTTATCTTTCCCAATTCTAAGTGCACTTTTTCAATGACTTGTCAATGACCAACTGATAACGAAAAAGTTATTCGAAACACAAAAATGTGTCGTCTTTTGCAGCCAAAAACTAGTGTAAGTATCGAAAATCGCCAGAAAATTTGAAATTCCCGCGCTTTGCTATGTCTATTTACCATTTTTTTGTGAACTGTACGGTTTGTTTCAGATGGCGTCGTTTCTGGCGCGGAAGACGTCGTCGCTTCTGCCGACGTCGTCCGGTGTCACGTCTTCGACTGTCAAACACATGATCTACGACGAGCCGCACTTTCAGATGCAGAAGAGTATGGCGAAAGTGAGCGTTTTATTAAAAACAAATGTTTGATCTACCGACAATGTTTGTGATCTACCTTTTCCAGAAAGTTTTGATCTACATAGATTAGTAGGTCAAGATTTGACCTACATACTTTTATGGGTATTTTTGATCTACCTGTCTCAGATTTGATCTACCACCTATTTTTGATCTACTTTTCCTCCTATCACAGTGAACACAAGATTTGACCATTCCTAGAAAGTTTTGATCTACATAAATTAGTAGTTCGAGATTTGACCTACTTTCCTGCTGGACTTTTTTGACCTACCTGACCTACTGACCTAATTTGAAACTGTGGGATTTGATCTACCAAAAATTTTTGTGATCTACCTTTCACCTATTACAGTTAACACAATATTTGACCATTTTCGCTGGGTATTTTTGACCTACCTGTCTCAGATTTGACCTACCACCTATTTTTGATCTACCTTTTCTCCTATCACAGTGAACATAAGATTTGAGCTTGTCCAGAAAGTTTTGACCTACATAGATCGATATTCTAAGATTTGATCTACTTTCCTGCATATTTTTGACCTACTTGACCTACTGACCTAATTTGAAACTGAGATTTGACCTACCACCTATTTTTGATCTACCTTTTCGAAACATTTGATGAAAACCCCCGTTCTTTGCAGTTGATCGCCGAGAAGATAAATCCGAATGTGTCGCAGTGGGAGAAGAACGGCCGCTTCCCGGCTCACTACGTTTTTCAGCTCTTCGGCCAACTCGGCGTTTTCGCGGCCAACAAGCCGATCGGTGAGTCTCCAGCGATTGCGTACCCCAAAACACCACACCTGACGCGCACATGTGCACACAGAGTTCGGCGGAATGGGTCGCGATTTCGCAATGTCGATCGGCATCGCCGAGCAGATCGGATCGATCGATTGCGGATCGATACCGATGTCGGTGATGGTGCAGTCGGATATGAGCACACCGGCGCTCGCCGAGTTCGGCTCCGACGCGTTGCGAAATCGATTCTTGCGGCCGTCGATCGCCGGCGAGCTCGTCAGCTCGATCGCCGTCTCGGAGCCGCACGCCGGCTCCGACGTGTCGGCGATTCGCACGTTTGCTCGCCGAGCCGCCGGATCCGACGACCTGGTCATCAACGGATCGAAGATGTGGATCACGAACGGCGAGCAGGCCGATTGGGCGTGTGTGCTCCTGAACACGGGAGAGCAGCAGAAGCAGAATGTGCACAAGAACAAGAGTCTCGTGTGTGTTCCGCTCGACTTGCCCGGCGTTCACCGCTCGACACGGCTCGACAAGTTGGGCATGCGCAGCAGTGACACCGTCCAGCTGTTCTTCGAGGACGTACGGGTACGGTTTTGATCTACCTTCTTTTTTTGATCTACGCCTATCCCACTAGATCCAGGTTTGGCCTACCTCTTTCCTGGAGTGACCTATCCCACTTTTCAGGGTTTATAAGATTTGACCCACTTTCCTCTCACTGTAGAAGGTCTACAAGATTCTATTTGGCCCTTTCATTGAGTTTTGATCTACATATATTAGTAGTCCGAGATTTGACCTACCTGACCTAGTTTCTGTGGACAAGCTTCACTAGTTTTGATCTACCACTTTGGGGCTTCCTCGACCTTGACCTTATTCTGATCTTCATATTGACCTCCGTCCTCAAAATAGAGCAGGTTCAAGATTTGATCTACTTCTTAAATGAGCAGGAGATTTGACCTACTTAATTGGATGTTTTTGCCCTACCGCCTTGACCTTTATCTGACCCCTTCCTGTTTACCTAGTTTTACGGCCAAGCTGTAGAAGGTTCAAGATTTGATCTACCATCTGTTTTTGACCTACCTTTCACCTAAAAACAAGATTTGACCTACCGCCTCAACTTCCACCTGATTTGACCTACGCCCATCTCCAGATCCCCGCCTCCTACATAATCGGCGAAGAGGGCCGTGGCTTCGGCTACCAAATGGCGCAGTTCAACGACGAACGTCTCGTGACCGTCGCCGTCGGCCTTCTGCCCCTCCAACGGTGCATCAACGAAACGATCGAGTACGCGAAACAACGCTCCCTTTTCGGCAAAACGTTGCTCGACCAACAATATGTGCAGTTCCGGCTCGCCGAGCTCGAAGCGGAGCTCGAGGCGACTCGCTCGCTGCTCTACCGAACCGTCTTGGCACGGTGCCAAGGCGAAGAAGTGAGCATGTTGACGGCGATGAGCAAGCTGAAAATCGGACGGTTGGCGCGAAAAGTCACCGATCAGTGTCTCCAGGTGCGTTTTGCGCAATTTTGTGCATTTTGTCGTCAGATTCGGTGCCTGCACACAAAACACCACATTTGACGCGCAAGTTCGAAAAAAACGTATTTTTTCCGTATTTTTTTCCAGATTTGGGGCGGCGCGGGATATTTGAACGAAAATCGAATTTCGCGCGCTTTTCGCGATTTTCGAATCTTCTCGATTGGCGCCGGATGCGACGAAGTGATGATGCAAATCATTCACAAAACACAATTTCGACGAGCGGAATCGCTCAAAAATCACTGAAAATTTAAAATTCACTGATTTTTGTTTGTTTTCTTATTATGTTTTGTGAAAAAAAAATTCAAAAAAAAAAAAATTTTTTTTTTTCAAAAATTTTTTTTTCAAATTTAACTCGACTCAAAGTCTCTAACTAACATTATTTTGTAAATAAAACATCATAAAATATGAAATCAAATAAAATAAATTTGAATACTGAAAATAGTAACATTGAACTGTGCACAATTGAGCTCGATATAACCAGTTCTAGTTGACCCCCGTCGGGGAAGAAATTCAATACACAAAAAGTGTCAATTCCTCGATGCCACAGAGCACAGAGAGAGGAGCTTATTTATATTTGTCGGTGAGCCAGTTCTGGAGCTGCTCCAAATGTTTGCCGCCATTTGGAAATGCGTCTCTTCTTCTTTTTTTTCGCCCAATTACTAGCGAGTAATGGGTAACAGTAGTAAGACCGGTTTTGACTTTGGCGAGAAAGTGAGAAGCGTATAAAAGGAGAGAGCACCCCCTCTCGTGCCACTTCACACCTTCTCATGAGTTGATATACAGTTATCACTCGAACGAACGGTTCGAGATTCTGTTTTTTTGATCTACTTTGTTTTTTCTACATTTCTACACATTTTTAGCATTTTAGACCTGGTTTTGATCTTCTACGTGGCAAAAACTGTTTGATCTACCTTTTTTTGACATTTTTGACCTACTGCAACATTTTTGATCTACCGGCGAAAAGTTTTGATCTACTTGTTTTTTTTCTACATTTCTACACATCTTTCGGGTTTTAAACCATTTTTTGATTTTCCACGTGGCAAAAACTGTTTGATCTACCTTTTTTGACATTTTTGACCTACTTCAACATTTTTGATCTACCGGCGAAAAGTTTTGATCTACTTGTTTTTTTTCTACATTTCTACACATCTTTCGGGTTTTAATCCATTTTTTGATTTTCCACGTGGCAAAAACTGTTTGATCTACCTTTTTTGACATTTTTGATCTACCTTGTTTTTTCTACATTTCTACACGTCTTCAGCATTTTGACCTACTTTTTTGATCTTCCACGTGGAAAAAATTATTTGATTAACGTTTTTTGACATTCCCGCACTACTTCAGCATTTTTGACCTACTTTTGACCTACCCGGGAAATTTTGTGATCTACCATGTTTTCTAGAACTTTTGCCCTTCCGTATCGATTTTGACCTACCCGTGGAAACTTTCTGATCTACATTTTGACCTACTTTTGCCGGCGTGGCTGGCTGGTAACAATTTGATCTACCAGACACTTGAAATCGAGGGCCCACCTGATTTTGCGATCTCCTCGTGGGGGGTTCCTCCAAATGCCATTGATCTCCCCGCCCCCACACACAAACACAAACACACACAAATGAACTATTATGGGGGGGGGGGGGGGGTACTTGAGGTTTCCCCTACTCCGGGAAGGGGGGGAGTCATCATCGGGCATCATCATCGGAAGGTGAACACAGTGCGAAAGAAGTGATCAGTGTCTTTCTCTCTCGGCAAATTGAGAGAGAGAGAGAGCGCCTTGTAAATGTGTTTTTTGGCACACGGGCAAAAAGAGAGAGGAGACGAGCACATTGGGCAAACAGTTCAACGACGAGTACTTGAAAAGTTTGCAGACACACGGACACGGGTGGATAAAGAAAGCGGGGCCCCTCTCGGGTGCCGACTTTTGAAGTTTCTAATTTTGAGTTGGTGCTCTCACCCGATTACCGAAATGCCATGTGGTCACTTTCCGTTCCTTCCCCCTGATTTGGGAGCCTTTTCGGGCGGGGTGCCCATTTTCCGGACCCCCCTTCTTTTCTAAGCTTTGGGAGGTCAACTGGTGTATCAGAGTCTCAGGTAGATCAAAATTTTCAAAAGTAGCGGCATGTTGGGGTGCCCGAATTCTGGACCCCCTGGACCCCCTGCTACAAAAACAGGACGTTTAGAGAGGAGTTCCTGGTCTTTTCTTAGCTTTGGTAGGTCACACGATGCTTTAGAACCGCAAGTAGATCAAAAACTGCACGATGGGCGGTATGTTGGGGTGCCCGAATTTAGGACCCCCTCCCACGAAAAATAGGCGGTTTCGAAAGGGGTCCTACTCTTTTTTAGCTTTAGTTGGCCACCAGTAGATTTACGGTATTGTGGGGTGCCCACTTTTTGGACCCCCTGGTACCACTTGCTGGATCACCTGATTTTCGTGAAAAAGATAGTGACTATAGGTTTTTGACCACTTTAGGACCCCTTTCAGCTCGAAATTTCAAAAGTTGAAGACAAGTTGGGGTGCCCATTTTCTGGACCCCCTGAAAGTCGTCATCCTAATTTCATTCCAAAAGGTCCCACTGAAGCCAGAGAAGCGCGCTCCATCGCACAGTTCTCAATAGAGCGCACTTTCGTCAGTCAACGACTTACAGTCCCCCCCCCCCCCCCCTTCGTGGTCTCACCGCCGGGCCCCCCGCAACGAACCAATTGATTAGTCATAATGAGAGAGAGGGAGTGGGTGGTTTTGGAGTCGTTGACGGGTAATATGCATAATGTCATTTCGGACCGAGGAGGGCGGCATGTGTGTGTGTGTCGGTGGCCATCCGCCCAGAAATAAGAAGAAGAAGAAGAAGAAGAAGAAGACACTTTCGCCTTCCCCTCTTCCTGTCTGTTGGTTTCTTCCCTCTCTCTTTCGATTATAGCCCATTTGTCACACACACACGAAAAGGGGAAAACAGAGACCTTTTCCCCTCTATTTTCACTGATTATCATCATTGCCCCCCCATCTGTCAGCCACTAAACCCCCATAAAGTGTTCAAATTTTACGATGGTAGTAGTAGATCAAAAGTCGCTTTTCGGGCTTTTTGGCGCTCAAAAATAGTTTTGATCTACCAAAAAATGATTTGATCTACCTTTAAAAAGTTTTGATCTACCCAAAAACGCTTGATATACCCATAAATATTGTGATCTACCGAAACAAATATTGTGATCTACCAGAAAAAAGTTTTGATCTACCCAAGAAATGGTTTGATCTACCGGAAAATATGCTTGATCTACCGTAAAAATGCTTGACCTACCCAAAAAGTTTTGATCTACCCAAAAAATTATTTGATCTACCAGAAAAAAGTTTTGATCTACCCAAAAATGATTGATCTACCGAAAAAGCTTTGATCCACTCAAAAAAAGTTTGATTTACCGCTAAAAATGTTTGATCTATCACCTAAAAATGAGTTTTTCGCATCGATTTTCGCATAAATCACCGGTACAGAAGAGACAGTGTATATACAAAACAAACGAACACCCATCAAAACGATAATATGCGTAAAATGTTTCGGAGAGGGACGGACGAAACTGTGTGTGTCCCCTCCTTCCCCCCTCACCGCTTCTTCTTCTTCCCAACGTCTTCTTCTTCTTCTGCTTCTCACTGCTTCTCCTTTCAGCCATCGGAGGAGAAGGGGAAGGAGGAGGAGATGGTTATCTTCTTCCCTTCTTTTCGGGTATCCTCTCTGTCTCTCTGTCTTCCACTCCTTTTTTCCGATGCGAATCTCTCGCAGCTATATGCCACCATATTTTACGGCTTCTTTCCTTCTTCTCTCGTCGTCGCCGCCTTTTATGGATTCTTTTCAAAACATTCCCCCCTTCCGTCCGTCCGTTTGCCCAATTAATTGTGCAATCGACCTCCCGTGATGGTTGTGGTGGTGGTGGCCGAAGTTTTTTGGTCTCTCGGCGTTTTCTAGGCCATCATCTCACCCGGTCTTTTTGGATTTGGGATTCTAGGCCATGGCCTTACTTTTTCCTCTCTGAAGTTCGATCTATTCATTTGACCTACCAATGATGGGATTTGACCTACAACTCCACAATTCCGATTTTTAAACCAAATACACGTTTGACCTACTTCTGTGTGAAATTTCATCTACAACTCTATATTCCAGTTTTCTAGGCCATGGCCTAACTTTTTACTTTTCTAAGTTCGATCTATACATTGGGCCTACAACTCCACAATTCCGATTTCTAGACCAAATACAAATTTGATCTACCTTTGCTTGGAATTTGATCTACAACTCTCGATATCGGTTTTCTAGGCCATGGCCTAACTTTTTCCTCTTCGAAGTTCGAACTATTCATTTGACCTACCATTGGCTGGAACTTGACCTACCACGCCACAATGGGGATTTCTAGGCCATTTACACTTTTGACCTACTTCTGTGTGAAATTTGATCTACAACTCTATATTCCAGTTTTCTAGGCCATGGCCTAACTTGTGCAGTTCAAATTACTGATTTGACTTACTACTGGCTGAAATTTGACCTACAACTTCAAAATTCCGATTTCTATTCCATCTCCACATTTGACCTACAACTCCACAGTTTGGATTTCTAGGCCATCTGGGCCGAAGTTTTGCGTTGCGGATTCCAAGTGAGACAGTGAAACATCTCCGCCCACCACATCCGGAACTTTGAAGACGTTGTTCTACTCTACATGTAGAAGAAGGTGTGCAGAACAAACACTCGAGAGGGAGAGAGAGAGAGGGAGAAATTGCGTGTTTTTTCGTGTTTTGTTGTGTTTCTTTATTCCACTCATTCATTCCCTGAAGACGTCGTCCTCCTCTATCTGAAAGTGGAACGTTTGTTTTCTGAAATTCTTTTTCCAATTTCCAATTAGACCCCCCTTTAGAAAATTGCGCGAACTTTGTACTATTTGTTTGCTTTTTCATTCGTTTTTCCCCATTTTTCCAACTCTTCTGACTTGTGGCCATTGTTGTTGAGGCCCCCCTTTAAGAACACGCACACTGGCACACTGGTGGCCTAGAAAAAACTAGGCCACACGGGCTATGCTCATATTGTAGTCATGATAGTTGCGGATGTTCATCTTCTTCTTCTCGTAAAACGAAAAACGGCGACGCATTATTTGATCAGGTCAGATGGGAAGGGGGGGGGATGCTCAAGAATTGAGAGAGAGAGAGAGAGAGAGAGAGAGAGAGAGAGAGAGAGAGAGAGAGAGAGAGAGAGAGAGAGAGAGACTCGAGAAATCGAAATGTGAGAGTTTGTAAACTGATATTTGTTCGATGTCCTCTCTCTCGTTTTTGATGCCATTGCGTCAATCAGAGAGATAAGGGGGTGGTGGTGAGGGTTACGGTAGCTCTCGATCTCTACTCTACTCGAGAGATGTAGATCAAACTATATCAACACACATGTGTTTGGTGTAGATCAAAAACTTGGAAGGGGGGGGGGGGGGGACGGTAGCTATAGTAGCTGTACTCGAAAGTTGTAGATCAAAAACTGCCAGTGACGATTTTTTTATCTACCAATGAAAAAGGGTTACGGTAGAGCTCGAAATTTGTAGATCAAACTATATAAATCAAGGTAGATCAAAAACTTTGCCCCCAATATTTTTTTGATCTACCACGGAAATGGATAACGGTAGATATAGATCAAACTATATAAAACGTGGTAGGTCAAAAAATTTTGTCACTATCTGGGGAGGCGGGGGCTGTACTCGAAAGTCGAAAGTTGTAGATCAAAAACTTTGCCACCCACATTTTTTTGATCTACCAAGAATACCTAGAAAAAAGGGGTGGGGGAGGGGTTACGGTAGCTGTACTCGAGAGAAACTATATAAACACACTTGTTCTAAGGCTCTAAGGAGGATAGAGAGTTGTAGATCAAAAAGTTCGTTTTGATCTACCAACCCAACCAGCGAGCCCGCGTGCTTTCTAAACTCCAAAAGGGGGGTGGAAAGAGAGAAAAGTGACCCCCCTTTAGAATCGTAACCAAAAACACAATTTCTGACCGCCCATCAGTGTCGGCGAACAATGGCACTTGTCTCTCTCTCGTTCTCATTCTTCTTCGTCTTCTTCTGCTTCTCATTCTCATCAGAATTCTTTTTCGATTCAATTCTCAATGCCACCACCACCACCACCACACCCCTCTCGCGAGATTCGCCGCAATTCGCTTCAGCGGTCTGTGTCTAGAAACAGAAAGAGTGACCGCCCCCCTTTAAGAGATGACCTTCTCTCGATGAAAATTGAAGAAGGAGGAGGGGGGAGAAGCAGAAGAAGAAGACGTTAACGTCTTCTGATCATCATCGTCGTCGTGCAGAAGGAGAGGGGGGGGGGGGGGTGTAATACCCCCATCCCTTTCTTCCTCTTCTTTTGACCTGTTCAACTTACAAAAGGATTACTTTTCAGTTCCCTTCTCTCTTTTTTCAACGGCTTCTTCTTCCTCTTCTCCATCCTTTTCCACCCGAAATTTGTTTTTTGATCTACTTCTTCTCATACTACCATATTTCGCAATCGCAACCGTTACACATGCTGCGTGACATCTGAAACATTACACACCGCGATTTGACCTCTCCTCATGTACATACATACATAGTAGTGACATTTACATACACAACCACGTCAAGATCATGACACAAAAAAACGAGAAGCGAGACCGATTACGTTTCAAATATATCACAGTCTCGGTTGTTTCAGTCTCAGTTTGGCAACAAGATTCACTGATAATGTATGCATATAAATAGTCCCGGTTTTTGGTTCTGGGCGAGACTAATCGAGAGATTTGATCTACCGCTGCGATTTTGAGGTTTTGATCTACTTCTCAAAAATGTGCCATTTTTGGTCTACCTTTTCAAAAGCTACTGTTTTCAGTTTGAAATCATTCTATTAATTGATAATTCACCAAAATTGTCCTGTTTTTGGGGGTTAATCGAGATTTGATCTACCAATTTCGAAATTTTGAGATTTTGATCTACTTCTCAAAAAAGGGCTCTTTTGATCCACATTTTCAAAAGCTACTGTTTTCAGTTTGAAATCATTCAATTAATTGATAATTTACCAAAATTGTCCTATTTTTGAGGTTAATCGAGATTTGGTCTACCAATTTCGAAATTTTGATCTACTTCTTGAAAATGTGATTTTTTGATCTACCTTTTCAAAAGCGACTATTTCCAACTTACCAATATTTAGTCCTACTGTTAAAAAACGAATTTGGTCCTATTTTAGAGGTCAATCGAGATTTGAACTAATTTCGATACTAATTTTGAAATTTTGATCTGCTTCTCCAAAAATGCGTTTTTTGACCTCCCAGAAAGCAGAAAGCATACCATATTCGATTTGACCTACCTTCCCCCTCCCACTTCTCATTTGACCTACCTCCTCCAAGTGATACAACAGATACCCACACACTGTTTTTGTTTCCGTTTGTGTGGAAGACCCGACTTCCTGGTTTCATATCAGTGTGATTTCCCGCCAAGTGCGATGGAGCGCACTTACATCATCTGACGACTCGAGGGCTCCCTCCAAAGTTCATCAATCCGAAGGGAACGGGGTGGGGTGTAATAGAAAGGGGGGGGGGGGCATTTACATACCCCCCCTTCCGATCAGTCCGGGGGACCCCCTTCCCGTTACACTTTCTCTCTCTCTCTGCCTCTCGGCACCCTCCAACTCACTCGTTTGACCTACATATCGTTTCAATTTCCTCTCCACTTTTCCTATCGCCCCCCTTTTAGTTGTTTTTTCTTCGGCTGCCATTGCCCTTCCGCCCCGCTTTTTCAAAGAGTGATATGAAGATGATGATGATGATGACGAATCGTCGTCGTCGAGAAATTCAGAGAAGAGGAGAACCTGTTCTCTCCCCCCCCTCCCAATTACGAAAATTCCAGAGGCGAGCGGTCAGTTTGACCTTCTAGACACATTCCAACCGCTTCTCCTTCTGACCCCCCTTCTTCTCCTCATCATCATCTGTCAGTAGTCAACTGTACCGTTTTCTTCGTTGTGATCGACAGCTTCTTCTTCTCCCATTCACTGGTCACTGGTCACCACTCTGGTTTCAGTCGGTCAGTAGTAGAAGCGTTTCGCCAGCCACTTTTGTACTTTAAAAGAGAAGTAGGTCAAACTTTTCTCGCTCGTTTGACCTACCCGCTACGTGTATTTGCATATCTCGTCTCGTCCCTCATTTGGCGTTCGCGCATCACGGGAGGGGGGTTTGACTCCAAAGTACACAGCAACCCGTCCTTTTTTTTGATCTACCTGACCTTTTTCGCGATTTGAGCTACTTTTTCCTGATTTGACCTACTTTTACCCAATTTGACCTACTTTTTCACGATTTCACCTACTTTTTCTCGACTTGACCTACTTTCTTTCGACTTGACCTACTTTTACCCGATTTGACCTACTTTTTCTCGACTTGACCTACTTTCTTTCGACTTGACCTACTTTTTCTCGATTTGACCTAGTTTTTCCCGATTTCACCTACTTTTTCTCGATTTGACCTACTTTTTCTCAATTTGACCTACTTTTTCTCAATTTGACCTACTTTTTCTCAATTTGACCTACTTTTTCTCAATTTGACCTACTTTTTCTCAATTTGACCTACTATTTCTCAATATGACCTACTTTTTCCCGATTTGACCTACTTTTTCCCGATTTGACCTACTTTTTCCCGATTTGACCTACTTTTTCTCGATTTGACCTACTTTTTCCCGATTTGACCTACTTTTTCTCAATTTGACCTACTTTTTCCCGATTTGACCTACTTTTTCCCGATTTGACCTACTTTTTCGAGACTTGACCTATTTTGACCCGATTTGACCTATTTTTTTGATATTTGACCTACATTTTTGCGGTTTGACCTCTTTTTTAGTTTTGACCTCCCTTCCTACAGTAACCCGGGGAAGAAGGGGCAAAAACCGAACCGAACCGGAAGAAGGGGAGAATTCTGAATTCAGAATTCTTATTCCAGAGAAAAAGAAGAATTCCCCCCATTCAATTCATCATCGTCATCATCATTCGAATCTTCAATTCCCATTCTTCAATTCGTATTTCTTTTCGAAACCAACACCACCACCACCCCCAAAAAAAAAACATCAAATATTTCACTTTTCATTCTTCATTTTTATTCTTCCCCATTCTTTTCCCCTTTTTTTCTCTCCTGGAAGAAGGAGGAGGGTCAGTTGGAGGTGTTTCAGACCGGTTTCCAGCGTGCCTCGACGGTGGTGGTGCTGGAAAGGTGGGCGGGGCTTAGGGGGGAATCGGGAAGAAGTTGTGTGTTCTCGTCATTTCATTCCCGGTGGCAAGTGCGCTCCATTGGCGCGAAAGTGGGGTAGTGCGATAGAGCGCGTTTGCAACACCACCACCACCGCCCACATTTCCACCACCACATCATCATCATCATTATTCTGGAATTCTGAAGGCAAGAAAAAGCGAATGGAAACACTTTCACCCGAAATGCCATGCCATTCTCGTTGGCGCGTGCGCGCGCGCGCGCGAAAATCTCGTTAATTGGATTCAATGAGGATGATGATGAGGATGATGTGGAAAGGAACGGTTTGATGGCGGCGCGCGCGCAACCGGAAAAAAAGATCTCTTCTCTCAAGCTTTATCCCCCCCCCCCCCATTGACCTTGCGTTGAATTGAATTGGCTAGACACTACTAAGTGTGTGGTTGTGTGTATCTAAGCTTCTCCACCTGTTCCAGACGTTCTTGTTCTAGTACTAGCCTGTGGAGCCGGTGGCCTAGCTTTCTGGCTAATGGGTTTCTAGGCCATCATTTCGATTGGGCCCAGGGCCTAGAAGTTAATCGAAAAGTAGAGCGCTTTCTAGGCCATAGGACCTATGGCCTAGAAATCGAACGGAAGCTATAGCGCTTCCTAGGCCACCCGTCAACTTGACCTCGCGTAGGGTTTCTAGGCCATCATAGGGAACTCTCAAAGCTTGTGTGCCTGTTCCAGAGCTTCCGAGCCCATATCTCGAAAACTAGAAGAGCTAGACAAAAAGTGTCAACTGCCGAAATATAGGTGACAACCCAATAAACAATTTGTCAATTGACACCTATCCCCGATCTCTTCTAGTTTTCAAGATACAAGCCATCTAAAGGTCAAAAGTTCAACTTCACAAAAATCCAAAAATAAAACGAAAACGGCGGCTAAAAGTTGACTTTTATCTACGGCCCGCCCACTCTCTTTTTCTCACTGTGAAAGTGTAAATATCTGGTATTCTAGAGGAGAGAAGGAGGAGAAGATGTTACACATCATCATCACCGAGACTTGAATCTCTCTTCCCCCCACCCCCCGGTTTATCTTGAATCTTCTCTTTTTTTTTCCCCCTCCTTTCCATTCATAAAAAGCCAATAGCGGAATTCCGCCTTCCGCCTTCCGTATTCTCAAAACCCACTTCCGCCCAACTCTGATCCTGGACCAGGGATCCCTATTTCGTTTCATTTACCGTATAACCTCTAATAGACCGGAACCCCTGTGGATTTTCGAAATTTAATTTTAAAATCAGAGGGTTGAGAGCCGCTCTAATCCAGGTTTTACGGTAGCTTGGCCCTTAGCTGAAACAGGGGGGGGGGGGTCCCCATTTTTTCCCCTTTTGTACTTGGTTTGTTGGAATACAGCGAGAGGGGGTAGTAGTCGTTTCCCGCCCCGTTCCAATTAATAGGACGTGCCGACAGTCAACCAATAGGGGGGGGGGGGGGGGGTAAAGCCAAAACCACCAGCGAAACCTCCTCGTCGGAGGGCTGCCACTGCCCCAGCCGACGAAAAGGTGAAGGCGCGCGGCGGGAAGTGTGTAAATTTGTGTCCCCCCTCCTTCTTCTCTCTTTGACTATCTATCTATGTATATGTTACATTGAAATGTGTGTTATGCCACTCCATTCGTTTCACCTCACCTCTCACCTTTTCATCGTCAGAGAACCATTTGTTATTCATGGAGAAGCTGTGAAACCCCAGAGGGGGTCCTAAGCTCCGCCCCTTGCCCTTTTCCTTCCTTCCTTCCTTTCTTCCACATACTTTCCATTTTAGTCATTCCTTCCATGCTCGTACTTTTATGAACGTACGAGAGCACTTTTGATTAATCACACTTCCTCCCCCCCCCCCCCCTCTCATCTTCCCTCATAATACTCACATTTCCACATTTTTCTCGTTCTGCTGACTCAATGTTATGTGGACACCATCACTAAAAGCTAAAACATGACCACTTCCAAATAAACTGATAAGGACTATTCATGTACACATATGTACATATAAGAAGTTAGTTGTCAAGGCCGAGAGGGAGAGGTGTTCGTTCTCTTCCCCTTCTTCACGTCTTCACACACACACACAACCCTCTCTCTAACGTCTCCGTTACGCAATTCATTGCGTAATGGTATATTTCCTGGTTCTGAAGGCGTGCTGCTTGCAAACTGACATAGAAGAGACACAGAGAGAGAGATCGGGTGAATGGCGTCGTCGGGGCCCCAAGTCAAGCATTGGGAGAGAAGAAGAGGCATTCATCGTCGTCTTTTGCCGCGAAGACCTCAGAACCTCTTTCTCTGCTTCTCTCTCTATCATTTTTTTGCCAATCCTATTGGCTTCCTGTTCATCCCTTACCCGTAATCGATCCTACCCCTTTGCCCTTTTTCTTAGTCCCCGCTAAGCCCCGCCCCTTTTTTTCCTTCGCCCCTTACCCTTCCCTTACCCTGGCCCCCCTCCCCTGGGCTAGTACATAGCTTGTCAATAAGATATTTATATTTATATTTGTATCCATATCCTCCCTCACTCTGCTTCTCTAGGTTTTCGTTTCTCCCCAACACCCAACGCCGCCGTCAAACGTCTTCTTCTTCTTCTTCTTCTTCTGATGATGAAGAATGGATGAATGAAGAAGTGTGTGTCTGTTTCTGTGGAGGGGAAGAAACCGAACCTTCTTCCCCCGTTTCTCTATCTCTCAGCGTCTTTTTGATGATTTGAAGAGGATAGGTATTAGGGATGATTTGTGACAGATGGGACATGCGTGACATCCGTGACAGTACCAATTGACCCCTCTCTATCTCTCCGTCTCGGAGGTGGGCTGGTTGTTGTGTGTTGGTAGTTCTGCAGCACTATACAATGACTCGTTTTACCTCATCTCAAGGCTATTGGATGGAATTTGGAGGGGCAGGAATTTCGCGAATTCCCTTCACCCTTTAACCCCCCACCGACGGTTTCCTCTCTTAATGAACGAAAAACCGAAAAACCGTTCTTCTTGTCTCTCTGTCTCTGCCTCTCTCTCTCTTTTCCGCTAATGACCAGAAATCATCCGAATCGCGCGCGCGGAATTGAGATTGAAATTCTGGGGTTTTTTTGGAGTTTTTTGGCGGGAATGACCCCTCGAGAGTTCCTTGACCCCTCTATTGGATCCTAGAAGCTTCTGAGCTTATTTTAAGGCGAGGGTTCCAATCCTCAAGGTTCTTGGCTATATTTATAGTTTAGACCCCCCCCCCCCCCCCGTGAAGCTAGAGTTGGACCCCTTGGAGTTGTAGGGGGAATCCAACCGTCATGCTTTTGGAGCTCTCTTTTGTAAGAAAACTAATAGTCCGCTCCCAACCCCGATCGCAGGGATCCCGCTCTTTGGACCCCTCCTAGCAATCTCCAAGTGAAGCTTTCTTTCCAGATAGGGTCCCCAAGGGCTGAACCCCATGGAGTAACCCTTATAGTCAACTACCAATCCCGATCCTAGGAATTGAGAGGACCTATGCGTCCCTGGTACCATCCCAGAAGCTGTTTGGACCCATGGTCTTTGGGACCCCCAAGACCCCAATCCTTCCATGCACCTCCCCACTTCCCTGTGTGCTCGGCAAGCCCATTCATGCTCATTTCCTTATTTTTCTTATTCTCCCGCCCTCCATTCAACTGTATAATCCGTTAAACTCATACGGAAGTGGGTACCACCTGACTGACCATCCTGACCGCTTCATTCACTCCGCTGACCTGACCGACACACACATAAACACCCCTCCTCACACAATTTGGAAGGGGGGGGAGGCTTGTTTATTTACCAACAGACCCCCCCCCCTTTGGAAAGATAAGCAAAAAGTAAAGAAAACTGTGTAATGGAACATTTTTCCCGCTCTCTCGGTGCGGGCACATCAGTTTGGTCGAAGCCGCGCGCGCGCGCAAAGCAAAGCACACAAATATCGAATGTTGACAAAAAAAATAAGAAAAATGAACAAAAAGTACACAAATAATTGTGTGGTGGTGGCTCGCGCAGTAGGTAGGTTCGAGGAAGTTTGGGAAAGTGACGATATCACAGACTGGACGCCCGCGCGCCACGGAGAAAGAGTACAAAGATTCATATTTACGGCGAGAGCGAAATGTCCCCCTTTGCCCCCCACGCAGAAATGAGAAATATTTGATATTGAACATCATAGAGTGTAGGTGGGGAGGAATGCGCGGAGCAAAATGAGCATCCAGGAATGCGCGGGCACCGAGAATATCACCGCCTTCTAGGGCCGGCGGCGCGCTGGTGTGGAATGGCGCAGTGGGTAGCGGGCGCCACTGGCATGCGGCAGGGTTTTGGTTCGACTCCCCTCCAAGTCTCGCTGCTGATTTCGATTTTGTTCTAGTTGTTGTTGTTCCTTCACTACTTCACTTCTTCACCCCCCTCTCAACAACACAATGTCAACATCAAAAGACGATGAAAATGAGAAGAAGAAGAAGGAGAAGACGTTGACGTCGTCGTCGTCGAACTGATAAAATCGAGAGCGACGCTGCTGTCACTTCTTCTCCTTCTCCTCTCAAACCAACCAATCTACTCGCCTGCTGCTTCCTCGTTTCGGCGAAGAAGAACCGTTTTTCCGTCGTCGTCGTCCTTGACTTTGACTTGACATGTCAGATTTGATCTAGAAACCCGATCTAAACATTCGAAACACACGGGTCGTCTTCCTGTGAAAAAAAATAAGAGAGAGAGAGATTGAAATCTGAGGATGAGGACACGAGCTAAACGCGAAGACGATGACGACGACGTTGAGAAGAAGAAGAGGAGGAGAGTGGAACCGAATGATGATGATGTTTCTTTTTGATAAAGTACAACTAGATTCCGTTTCGTCTCAACCAACTAGATACCCATCTTTCTCTCTCTCTCTTGTTTTTCCCACCCCCCTCCTTCTTAATTCGCAAATTGTGTACTACTGTACTGTGGAGGGGGGACTAGGAAACTGTGGCATTTGGGTTTCTAGGCCACTTTCCTAGCCAGGGGAATGATGGCTACTTTATGGTCCCGGCTAGGCTGTTAGCTTGGGAATCCTAGGCCATCCTTCTCGATTTGGTTTTCTAGGCCACATCGGAAAGCTAGGCTAGTCTGTTCCATTCTATCGTTCCGGCTAGCCCCTAAGCCTAGAGAATCCTAGGCCATCCTTCTCGATTACTAGTCCCCCTCGTTCCCAACACTTTAGGAAAAGGGGTCTGATACGTTCAAGTACCCCCCCCCCCCCCTCTTGTTATTACAAGAAGAACAATTCATGCTTCTTCTTCCTTCCTTCCTTCCTTCCCTTCTGATTCTACTACTACTCCAAGCGCGCGCGCGCATCACATTTCGTGTTGGAAATCCAAAACAAAAGGTGTTTGGTTTGGTTTGGTCTTAGCGCTGACGTCTTCTACTTTTTTCTACTTCTTCTTCTTCCTCTTCCTCTTCCTTCTCTCCAAGAGAGAGAGGGGTTTCAACTTTCACTTTCACTTTTTTTTTGATTTATTTGAAGAGGTTGATTGTGTGTCGCGGGTTAGCGGAATCGGAATCGATAAGACGAGACGGTGATAATTAGGGATGGCCTAGGAATCCACACAATCGAGAGCTACTGGCCTAGAACCCCTTTAGCTCCGCCCTTTTCTCTTAAATGGCCTTGGCCCCTTCGCGTAGCCTTCCTTATGATGGCCTAGAAACTTCCAATCATTGAAGTTGTGCCTTGTAAGTCCAGGACTCCTACGCTCCTATTCTCTGGCCTAGACCTCTTCAACCAACCTTAAAACTGTCTTCCGGATGACCTAGAAGCCTTCAAGCTCTGTAATTCGCCACTGGTATCCCAGGTTTCCCATTCAGACCTAGAAACCTTCCAGCTCCAAAATCCACCCTCATAGCCTAGAGCTCCCATCCGCTGGCCTAGAACCCTTAAAACTCCAAACATTCCCACTGACGACCTAAGCACATAAAAGATCCCTCTCTCTCTCTATTGGCCCCCAGATTTTCATAGCCTAGAAATCTTCCAGCTCCCTAGAATTCCATCAAGATGACCTAGAACCCACACCAAACTCTAATCTAGACACAATTGGCATAGCTGAACTTTTCATCCCTAGTTCTTTCAGGCCCCCAATCTCTATCTCTAAATCTCTAAACCCGCCGGTCTTCCAAATATTTACCCCCCCCCCCCCCCCCCTCTAATTTCTGCAACTTGCAACAGTCCAGACAGCTCCTCTTCCCACTCTCTAAACCAAAAATACACACACACACAAATTCGAACTTTTTTTTCTTATTCCGGTTCTTCTTCTTCTTCTTCTTCTTCTTCTTCGCGCCCCTCTCTCTCTCTCTCTCTATTTTTGATCTACCAGTTCGGTTTCGAAAGAGCACACACACACATTTCATTCCAACTCATATTTGCCCCTGCTGCCTATTTTCAGTGGTGTCAAATATGTACACCCCCCCCCCCCCCTTTCCTGATGTGTGTTACGTGCGAGTTTTCATTTATTTCCACACACAACATCAACATGTTTTCTTTTCCTCGCCTTTTCTGTTGTTGTTGTTGTTATGGGGGAGGGTTTAAAAAAGTGGGGGTGAGGAGCAAAGTTGGAAAAATGAAGAACAAACATACAAACATCAGACTCCGCCCACTTTTGTTTACCTTTTGCCTTTCACCCCGCCTCCCTCCTCCCCTGATCTTTTGATATAAATGCGCAATTTTTCGGCTTCTTCCCCGCAAAAGATTCTCTCCTATTTGGCTATAATTCCAGAGCGAATCGAAAAAAGAAACGAAAGAGAGAAGCAGATATAACAAGAGAGATGTGGTGGTTCGGCGGCAATCCGAGCCCTTCCGATTATCCCAATGCCGAAGTGCCCAACTTTAATATGCACGCTTTTGTGGTGAGTTTTTGGGGGTTTTCTACGGGTTTCAAGGCCAATATCTTGAAAACTAGAAGAGCGATGTTGAACTTTTGGCACCTGACCTGATCTGATATGACGACCTTTAGATGGCTTGTATCTTGAAAACTAGAAGGGATGGGGGAAAGTTGTCAATTGACACTTTGTTCCTTGAGTTGTCACCTTCATTTTGACAGTTGACACTTTTTGTCTAGCTCTTCTAGTTTTCAAGATATGGGCTCTGAAATCCATTCCCGCCAGCCTTATAAATCCCTATCAAAATGTCCTCATGGCCTAGGTAGCTTGTGATCGATTTCTAGGCCCCTGATAAGACATCAAAGCCCTTGGAACTTGATGGCCTAGACTTCCTTCCCGGTGGCCTAGAAACCCGACACCCAATGGCATGGTCCCAGGAAACCTGTCATAGTCTGAGATGGCCTAGAAAACCTTAGCCTGGAAAGGCCTTAGAACTCTTGGTGGCCTAGAAACCCGTAGGCTAGGAAGCTAGGCCACTTCCAATCGCTGGCCTAGAAACCCGACTCTTCCAGGTGTTCTCGGTGTTCTTCATTCCGTGCATCGCCTACATCCTCATCCTGCCCGGTGTCCGACGGAAGCGACTCATCACCACACTCACCTACGTTCTCATGCTAGTCGTCGGCGCCTCTCTCATCGGTACCGTACCCCTTATTATTTTATGATATTTTTGATCTATCCGGTTCACTTCCAGCCTCCCTATTCTTGCCGTGTTGGGCGTCCGGCTCACAAATGATCTACACCCAGTTTCGCGGGCACTCAAACGAACGGATATTGGCGAAAATTGGTGTCGAGATTGGGTTGCAGAAGGTGAACGTCACCTTGAAATGTGCGTTTTTTTGACGACTACAAACTCTTAGTTGGGGTTTCAGAGGTCATATCTTGAAAACTAGAAGAGCTGGGGGAAATTTGTCAACTAACAAAGTGTTCTTCTAGTTTTCAAGAAATGAGCTCTGAAACTCAAACTCCGTGGGAGCTGTTCTAATTTTTCAAAATTTCCAGTCGAACGATTACTGTCAGCAAATGACGGCATCGATATGACGAAGCTCTACTACAACGAGGGATTCGATATTTCTGGAAGTAAGCTTTCTTCAACCTCTCTTTTACATTGCCAGCCTCACATTTGCAGTCTCCTCGATGGCCGAGGCTCTGCGGCACGGCCTGGAGCACGGTCTACCGTATCCGATGCTCAGCGTGCTCGAATACTTCTCGTTGAATCAGGACGCGTTCGACTGGGGCCGGCACTACCGGGTGGCCGGACACTACACGCACGCGGCCGTCTGGTTCGCGTTCGCGTGCTGGTGCCTCTCCGGCGTCTTCCTTCTCCTTCTGCCGCACTACGCTTATAAGGTATCGAAAGTGCGCTCTGTTGAACTTCAACGGCTCGAAATCTTGTAGTTGCGATTTACGAGGGTGGGATGGGCTGATCTTAGTGTATCTCGAGAACCAAGAGAGCTATCGTAAAGTTGTCAACTGCAAAGTTGTAGAGCACAAAAAGAGCTACAACTTTGTAGTTGACAACTTTTTGATAGCTCTTCTGGTTCTTGAGATAAAAAAATCGAAAATGCTCGAACTCGAACATTTGAGTGAGAACAAAAAAACGCTTGGAAGAGTTTGGCAACCTAGGCCGCGCCCTTTGAAATTCAAAATTTCATCTAAATTTTGCGTCTCAAGTGGAAAACAGAGGCCGTGGCCTAGCTTTTGCAGCTCAAAAAATTTTCGGAAATTTTTCCAATATTTTTCGGGTAAACTTGCCTTAATTTGTTATGTTTTGCACAAAAACCGAAAGATGGGCCGAAAAAACTTTAAAACAACGTTTTTAGCGAGAAAAATCCGCCTAAAAACACAAATGATAAACAATGACGGGAAGCGTCATTTCGGAGCATCGTACTGGAAAAACTGGCGGCAGTTCAAAATTTAAATTTTCAAACATCGTTTTTTGGCCCTGAGACATAAAAAAGAGTGTGTTCAATGGAGCGCATTTGCATTTGCAGAGCATCCTGGCCACCGGCATCTCGTGCCTCATCGCGTGTCTCGTCTACCTGCTGCTCTCGCCGTGCGAGCTGCGCATCGCGTTCACCGGCGAGAGCCTCGAGCGCGTCGATCTGACCGCCACGTTCGCCTTCTGCTTCTACCTCATCTTCGCGATGGGCATTCTGTGCGTGCTCGCCGGGCTCGGGCTCGGCGTGTGCGAGCACTGGCGCATCTACACCCTCTCCACATTCCTCGACGCCAGTCTCGACGAGCACGTCGGTCCCAAGTGGAAGAAGCTGCCCACCGGCGGACCGCCGTTGCAGGGCGTTCAAATCGGCGCCTACGGTACCAATGTGAGTGTTTCTCAATGGAGCGCGTTTCCAACCTCCCGCTCTCTTCCGTTCCAGTCCTCGTCGGGAAGCCGCGACAAATGCGACGGGAACAGCGACAAGACCGCCGCGTCGAGCGGTTTCCAGTCGCGAACCTCCACGTGTCAATCGAGCGCCAGTTCGGCTTCCCTAAGGTATGCAAGTGCGCTCCACGGACAAAAGGGGCGGTATCTCGGGAACCAGTGGAGATAGGGGAAAAGTGTCAACTGTAGAAATACTGGAAATGATGTGAGGAACATTTTGCCAGTGGACAACTTTTCAGTAGCTCTTCTAGTTTTCAAGATATGATACTTTTTAAGTCAAAAGTGGCGGGCGAGCCATCGCGACATCTTCAACAAACTAAAGCTCGAGTTGCAAGCGTAATTTTTGAATTTTTCGTACTTTGAACTCTCCAACGGCCCCCCGGTGAACAGCTAACCTTTCCAATCCTAATTGGCCCAATTAAGCGACCAATTATCGATTTTCAGAAGCCAAACATCGTTCGAAACAGTGCACGACGAGCGCGAGCTGGAGCAAGAGCACCACAATAACCATGTGCATTTCGCTCAGGATCCGTGCTCGTCCTCCTCGATTTGAGCCCGATTTCCCACTTTCTAGGTCATTTTTTCGTCTTCTTTCGACCCCCCTTAAGTCCCTTTCTCCGATCTTTGCCATTTTTTGTTGCACATCCCGATTTCGATTTCTCCAAACAATTCCACGACAAACTTACGATTGAAATAGCAGGAAATTTTCGCCCCATTGTAATGCAAATGCGCTCCATTGCACTGTGTGTTCAGTGGAGCGCATTTGCCCGCCGAAACGGATCGCCACCGCTTATATAGCCACCTTGTTTTCTGTACTTTCAGTGTCTCTTTTCCCGGTGACCCCCCTTAACGCCTTTCAAATCCCCTCCCCACAATTTTAAGCACTTTTCTGTCTCCTTCTGTAATTTCGGGCGTCCTTCAAGAGTTTTACATTCGAAAATACCGGTAACGAATCAAACATACACGCTGAAAAACGATTTCAGCGCCATTGAAATTGTCTGCTTTCACTTTCCTTTTTGTGTACTTTTGGTTTTTTTTAAATTGTGATTTCTTTTTTCCTTCAAAATGTGACATTTTAATTCATTCGCGGGTTTCTTCTCTTCGAAATGAAGTGAAAATTCAAATTTTTCAATGAGAAATTCGATTTTTTTTCAAATTTTCAGCCGGTGGCCTAGAAAAAGCTAGGCCACATTCAAATAAGCGCTCGCGCACACCTGCCCTTTTGCGCTGGCGCGATGCCAAATTGCGCATCGCGCTCTCGTCGTCTCTCGTCTCTCTCTCGCAGCCTTTTCTTCTCTGCGTCTCGCGTCGGCGCACACTCTCTCGCCGCCTCGCCGACCGTCTTGTCGTCTGCGTCGCGGCGCTCTCTCGTCCACATGATGTGGTGAGAGAGGAAGATGGGGTGGCGAAGAAGGGAGAAGGGGGGTCTTTCTGCCCCCTCCCCACCCCTCTCTCCTCTTTTTCCAATACCTTCTTCCCTCACTCTACCCCCCCCCACTATCGCATCATCCATTTTTTTTTTGTTTCTCTTCCCCTCTGCCTCTCCCTTCCTTCTTCTTTTTCTTCTTGCCCAATGTTACACACTTTGAGCCCGTTGGATCTGTGATAAACACAGTGAAGAGAATCCAATGATATGCTTGAAAGAAAGTAATCAGTTTTATACCCCAGTAACAAATACAAAAAATCGAACCTCCTTGGCTGCTGCGCGCGCCGCGCGCGCTCGATGTTTGGATGTTGAAATGTAACACAAGGTATATAATAAAAACCGGGGGGTTGAAGGTAATATAAAATATAAAACAAATAAAATAGAAGGGCCCCCACCCTCTCGCCGGTGTTATCAGTTCTTGTTCCATCGCAGCAGCGCGCGCGCCCGCTCGCTCCCGCAAGAGTTTCTTCTCGTTTCATTCTATTTAAATACATTTGTGCTTTCGCTTCCCTCCCCCTTGCCTTTCCCCGTTAGGTTTCATGTTTGATTAGCCGAAAGTACACAATTGAAGAAGAAGAAGCAGATGAGACACAAATCTTTATGTCTTTTGCCTTTGTTCACCTCCTCCTCCTCCTCGCACTTCGCTTATCGATTTTATAATTGTCTCGTCTGCCCGCCCGCCTCTCGGGGTGGCCTTGGTTTTCCTTTATTCCTTCGAGTTTCACCCTCGAATTCTCACCTGTTTCGTTGCTTTGTTTGTTTAGCGCTCGTTTGATCTTCGAAAATCAAGCGGTTTTGCAGAAATATGAACGGAGACACGACAGAAGCGACGACGACGACGACGACGAACGAGCGGCGAGCGCGGAAGCCGCCGCGGCCCGAAATTCAAATCTACCGGCCCGGAGCTCTTCGGAAGGGCGATTCGACGAAGAGTTTGGCCGGCGCCGAGCAGCAGCCACCCGCACCGCCGGCTCCAGCGAGCCACCGTCCCGAGAAGCTCGAGTCGGGATACAGAAGACGTCAGAGTAACGACACGGACAGTGTGACGTCACGAGGCGGATCCGGAAGTACGACGCCCGACGCGAACGCGATGAACGAGCGCGGAAAACAGCGGTTTCCCGGAGGATACAGTCAGCACGACCGGAGAGACGGCGGCGGATCCTCTTATGTGAGTTGTTTGTGTTTTTGGCTGGAATAATGGCAGTTCCTTATTGATTTTCTTGCAGAACTCGACACAGTCGCTGTATGACACTCGACGACCCGGCGGATACACCGAGTACAACGGAAATCGGCAGAGCCGCGGAGGTGGCCGGCAGCAGAATCAGCGGCAGCAGTTTGAGAGGAATCATGTAAGTTTTAAAGCTTTTGTTGACGCCTTCAACGGGCATTTCTCATTTCAGAATCGCAATTTCAACGAGCGCGCGTCGATGCGCGGCGACGCCTCCATCACGAAACGTCTTCAGGGCGGCGGCGGCGGTCGACGGCGGAACGACTCGATTAACTCGACGCAAAGTGAGATGCCGCCCTCTTCTGCGAACGAGGCGCTTCACGTCGACACGAACTACGACTCGGTGTCGCAGTGCGGCGCTTCGTCGGCGTTCTCGATGAATTCGCTCGGCGAGGCGTTCAGCTTCGAGGAGATGCGCCAGAATCTGCACAACTTCGCCAGTATGGACTGGTCGAAAGAGGTCGAGGAGGAGTTTGCGATGCAAAAAGAAATGGAGCAAGAGGAGGAGCGACGGCGGACGGAAGTTGCGCAGAAGTCGTCCCCAGAAGTCGTCGAGCAGACGCCAAAGCCGCAGAACCAGCGAGGCGCCCGACAGCACCTGCAAGAGACGAACGGACAGCAGCAGCAGCACTCGCCACGAAAACCGCGCAATCGTCGCAATCGACGACACGACGAATCGGATCGCGAGTCTTCGTTCGGAGGCAGCATCGCCGAGGAGAACGAGGAGGAGGAGGAGCTGAAGAGCGGCGAGCGAACGCCCACCTCGACGCGAAGCTCGATTCCGCCGCTCAACCCGCGCGTCTTCTACCAGAAAACGCAACGCACGAACAACGAGAACAACGGATACGTGCGAAGGAGCAAAGAGCCGACGGCTCAGCCGCCACGGAAAGGCTACCGAGGCGAGCACGACGATCGCGACGACGACAGCTCGCAGTACGAGGCGATCGAGCACCATTTGACGACCGGACGGCTCGCCGGAAGAGTCTCGTTTGTTGCGCGAGACGCCGCCGAGGACAGAACTCGTGAGTTTTCGCGCCGAAATTGAACCCGACCCGTGCACACCAAACGTTCCGTTTTCGCTTCCAGGAGGACGACAACGTGCCGACGATTCGCCGAAAAAGAACCAAAAACGAAGGTAAATCGTGTCTGTTTGGATTTTCGCTCTTTTTTCCGCAAACCCCCCACTCACAGCAGCTTCTCATCATTTCCCTGTGTTTTCTGCATTCAATTCTATTAATTTCATGCTAATAACCCCACTTTTTTCCCCCTTTTTTGTTGAAATTTGTATCAAATCACCTCTTTTTAACATTGCCTTTCCACCACCACCACCACCCCCACTCCTTTTCTTCCTGAACCCCAACGTCCCTTGTGTGTAATAATTTTTGAAACTTTGTGTCCATTTTTCGTGTTGAATTATTCAAATTATCCCTTCACCCCATTTTTTGTGCTATGCTGTATGTTTTTTTCTTTAAAAAGTACTAATAAAAATCGGCAATCGATTGCAGTCAACCTCTGTTTAATTCTCTTTCTAACCGCTTTCGCCGGGTTGTTGTATCGGTTTTCGGCGATTTTTTCAGCCGCCGCGGGAACATATTGATTTTCCCCAATTTTCCAGTGTGACAACGACGACACCGGAAATGCCGATGAGCCGCGAGGAGAAGAACCGGCAGAGGCAGGCGGAAATCGAGAAAAACGAGACGCCGCGCATTCAGATGGTGATTCTGGGCGCCCCCGAAAGCTTTGCAATGGTGTTTCAGATCAATTCCAGCATGGTGCAAGCCGAGGATTTGGTGAAAAGCCGGAACGAGAAGGCGGCGAAGCGACTTGTCGAGCTGGGGTGCGACGGTGTTGGAAATTCGATGGAATCTGACAATTTGCAGACTCGAAATGGCGCACGTCTACGCTGACATGCTGTTTCCGGATCTGGTGTACGCGTTCAACGAGCGCATCGAGATGAAACTCTTCCGCCACACTTTTCACAGAGTTTGTCGGCCTACTTTTGACTGAAACTGGCTAGAAACTGAGATATTTGCAGATGAACGAGCTGTTCCGCCGCGTCTGCAACTCGTCGTCGCCCGACGTCTTCAAGATCCGCGCGCGCGCCATTTCGATGCTCCAACTGGGCATCACGTTCTACGAGGAGCTCATCGATCGATACCAACAACACTACGGCTTCGATCTCGAGTCGGCGTTGATCTGGCCGAGCGGCGTGCCGTCGGACGTCGAGCTGACGAGCTGCGCCGTCGATTTTCCGTGCGGCGTGCAAAAGTTCGAGTCAGGCGACACAAAGATGGCGCTGAAATCACTCTCGCGTCACATGACTTGCCTCGGTGACCTGCATCGCTACAAATCGGTCTTCGCCGGCTCGGAAAACTACGAGGAGTCGAAATTGTGGGTGTTTTCCATCGATGTTGACTCATTGCGCGTCAAATGCGGTGTCTACTGTGCAAGTATGACTCTTTCAGATGGTACCAGAAAGCGACACAACTCTGGCCGGGCTCCGGTCACCCGTACCACCAACTCGCGGTCGTTGGCTATCTTTCGGTGAGTGTGTTCGAAACAAATGCAGGTGCAGAAAAACGGGACTCGTGTGAGAGGGGGGAAAAGCACACCAGAAAGAAGGAGGGAAGCGAGCCCCCACACACACGACCTCTCTAGTTTGTCCCTCTCTCTCTCTCCCTCTCCTTACTTGAAAACGACGTCTTCGCGTACTTCTACTTCTCCTTCACGGTCTCCACGTCTTCTTCAGATGCTGTTGCGAAGCGCCCGCCGCGTTCGTCTGATTCCCGTCGATGTGCTGTCAAAACAGAGACAGGTGGGGAAATGAAAGTCCGGTTGTATACGTCCTCTTTTCTTTTGCCGTCGGTTTTCTTTGGTGATCGGTGTCCTCCTTGGAAGAGAAAAAGCTAGGCCAACCACCCCCCGCACACACATGCATACTCTCCACCAGCTCGCGTGTCTCTTTCTTTAACCCCCCCCCCCTTTCTCCGGGCTCCGCTGCTCCTTGTGGCCTAGAAACCCCCCCCCCCCCCCCTTAGAGCCTTCTAGGCCACCTGAGATGTCTCTAACTGCTTGAAGTGCCCCCTTCCCACCTAACCCTCCCTGTTTTATATGTCTCTCTCTCTCTTTTTCGCCTAACACACACACCTTCTGGCCGACTCGTCTTTCCCCACGAACGTCTTCTTTTCTTTCAGAATCGCGTCCTCGACGAGTTCTTCTATCTGACACGCGCGCTCACCACGAAGTACGTCTACGCGGCGGCTCGCGATCGCCTCATCGATCGGCTCGGCTCGATGCGTCGAAAAGTGGAAAAGTATCAGCCGATGCTCGACAAAGAGTACGGGCTGGCGCGAAAAGAGCGACGGCAACTCGAGAAAGTCGAGATGATCACACAAGTAGGTCTTCCCGTTCTCCGAAACAAGAAGCTCTAACCAATGACCAGTGTCAGATGTGGATCCATCCGATCACGCACGAGGTGACAAATGGGACCGGCGATCGGCTCGCCGTCGATCTCCTGTCGCGGCTCGTCGAGCAACCGCGAGTGCGGCTCCATCGACGCGGCGTCTCCTACCTGTGCGACACTTTCGGTCTGCTCGTCACCAAAATCGGAATGGAGCACTTTCGAAGTGTGTCGGATCGCGCGTTCGGACACCTCTTCGCCGCTCTGAGCAAACCGAAGACCGACTTTTCGGCGTATCAACTCGTCCAGCTCTCCGCGATGTTCATCTATACCGTCCACCTCAATCATACCAGTAAGCCCCGCCCCCTTTTCCCCTTTTCCCGAACAACAAAACCAACAAAATGCACTGTTCAGAGCCCGACGGTCAGCTCGAGACGGCGTTCAACACCCTCATCACCTACCTCACCGTCCTCACACGCGCGTTTTTCGCCGACAAGCGGCTCGTTTTGCCGGCTATCAACGTGATCGCCACGTGGCTGTGCACACCGGGAGCCGAGCAGATTCTGGAGAGAATCCCGACTTGCGAGACGCTGCCCATGTCGATTTTGGTCGAGTTCAACGGGAAGAACACGCTGGAGGCGGTCTTGGAACGATACTCGACTTCGGATCGCGAGGAGGAGCTCGTCGAGAAGCAGCAGGGATATCCGGAAATCGTGTTCCTCTCCTCGTTCGCCAACTGTTGGGAGGGCGTGCCCGAGAACTCGTGGCAGTCGAAAGACGGCGATCTCGACACGGGACGGCTCGTGCAGTTGAGAGCCGCCATGGCGAAACTGCGCGAGAAGATGGTCGAGGAGCCGATCGAGAAGCTCGAGGAACGTCTTCGCGAGGAGATGGAGGCCGACGAGTCGCCACGTGGCAGAGAGGAGCTCGTCGAGTTGGCGAGACGGGAGCAGGAGCAGAAGGCCCGACAGCTCCTCATCCATCCCGACTATCTGATTCCCGACACGAACGTCTTTATCGACGCGCTGTCGAGCATTCAGACGATTCTCGACATGCAAAAGTTCCAGATTCTCGTTCCGACGCGCGTCATCGACGAGCTCACCACCATCTCCCGTCCCACCCTCCACAACTCGGATCACGACCCCGAACGAGTGACCGACGCGAAACAGGCGCTCTCGTGGCTCGCCGAGCACTCCCGGCTCAAAACTGCCGGCCTGTACACTCTGACGACGACCGGAAAACGGCTGGCGACGCTGGAATTGAAGTCCGGCGAGAGGGACGGAGCGAAAATGGTAAGATAAATGATGATAATGATGATGAATTGGAACCGGTCATTTCAGGCGTACGACGATCAGATTCTGAAGAGCGGTCTCGAGTGGATGAAGACACTTCCGGCGCCGGCGTCCAACTCGGTGCTCGCCGAAATCGGCGTCGACACGGCCCGCGAGAGCCCGGATCAGCAGACGGTCCTTCAGCAGTGCGTCCTGCTGACCGGCGACCGCGGACTGACGGTGAAGGCGATTTGCGGAAACTTGCCGTGCCGCAAAATCGACAACTTCTCGAATTGGGTCTCTTCTGCTGTTTGATGCTGATGATATAAACGTCACATGGGTTGTTGTTTCTTGTTAAGTTGTGTGTACATTTTTAAACGACAATATCTCACTTTTTGTTTTTCGCCAAACTACCTTACTTCCTCTATTTCTCTCCCCCCCCTCCCTCCTGCTGTCAACGATTCTCGGTTTTTTCCAAAAGGAGAAACGCCCCATTTTTCTCTTCGCATTTTTGTTCCTCCCCGTTTCGCTTCTGTTTCAATGTTCTATATTATATATATTTGTACGACCGTCTAGATTCTCTTCTGCGATATAAAGACAACGAAAGTATTTCCTCGTTTTTCAGATTTCAGCGCGTGATTAGATAGAAATCGGCCTAAATTCGCGCCGTGGAAAGCCTGGAAAATTGGGGAAAATTGAGGAATTTTCCGACGAAACGTTGTATTTGACGCGCAAACACATACACACGTAGTGCAGACTCGGCACCATATTTCACGCGCAAACCCGAATTTTTGTGGCTCGTGCCATCTCTTTTGGTGGTTTTTTCGAAACAAATTCGCTTTTTTACTTTATTTTTACCCTACTTTTCTTCTTTTTTCACTTAAAACCACCCAAAAACCATAAAAACCTTCAACAATTTCAGGAGATGAGACTGTACAAATTGGTCGCCGTGGCCCTCCTCATTCTTGTCCATACATCAGTGGCAGACGACGAAGTCAAAGATAATTCGGTGGGTCACCGGCAAATAATTGAATTCGATTCGCTCGCTAATCGAAATCAATGCGCTTCGATGATTTTTTTGAAGGGAAATTTGTCATTTTTGCACTTTCAGAAGGATTTCGACACCGTCGACGTCAGAAACGAAGAAGCGAAGGGGAAAGATGTGCTGCCACAAGAGCGTGATGAGGCTGGAAATCCCAAAAAGGTGCACACAAATCGATATTTACGGCTCGAAAAAACTGTTTGATTTGCAGAAAATCTCGCCGCAAGACATTTCGTTCTATCACGGATTTCTCGCCTCGTTCTCGGTGATCGTCGTCTCGGAGCTCGGCGACAAGACGTGGTTCATCGCGGTGATCATGTCGATGCGTCACTCCCGGCTCACTGTCTTCTCCGGCGCGATGGCCGCGCTCGCGCTGATGACGGTGCTCTCGGCGTGCCTCGGATGGGTGACACAGGTGATCCCGCGCGCCGTCACCTACTATCTGTCGACGGCGCTCTTCGCGCTGTTCGGACTCAAAATGCTCCACGAGGGATGGACGATGTCGCCGAACGAGGGACAGGAGGGGTTCGAGGAGGCGCAGGCGGAGGTCGCCAAGCGAGAGGGCGAGCTCGACGCGAGCAAGTTCGAGATGCTCGAGGGCGGAGGGCTCAAACCACAGTAAGCATACCAGTAGAATCGAACATGCCAAAGAGAGAATCCACACTTCAGAAGTGAGACGAGCAAGATGCTCGCCTTCACCTCGCGCATCTTCGTCGAGGCGTTCATGCTCACGTTCGTCGCCGAATGGGGAGACCGCTCTCAACTGACCACCATCATTCTCGGCGCCCGCGAGAACATTGGTAAGTGTTGAACATTACGAAAGAGGACTGAAACTGAAACTCTGGATTTTCAGCGGGAGTCATCGGCGGAGGAGTGCTGGGACACGCGCTCTGCACCGGAATCGCGGTGATCGGCGGAAAGATTGTCGCCCAACGGATATCTGTGCGAACTGGTAAGCGTTCTTTCTCGCAGAGTTGTCGAATTCCGCAAAATTCGGAAAGCCAATTTTCGCCCATTTTTGGCGCGGAATTTCGATGTTCAAAAACGTTTGAAAATACAACTATTGTCGTTTTTTTTTCTCGGGAGGAACCCTGTGAAATTTCGAGCGCTCCGAAAATGGGGGCGTGGCCACTTTGCAAGTGCTGCACAGTCCAAGCCCCGCCCACTTTCGCAGTTGTCATCACGCCAATCACCGTGTTTCCAAGGGCGGAGTCACGCGCGCTGATTGGCCGCCCTACTTGAAAAATAGAAAAAAAAAACGCAATGGGCGCAGGTTCAACCGTGCGGCACTTGTGATAGGCCACGCCCCCAATTTTCGTAGCGCTCGAAATTTCACCAGGGTTGTCACGGGCCGGGCCGGGCCGACCATATGACCCCTCCGGCCCGGCCCGTCGTGAAATTTTTAAAGTGCTCATTTTACCGGTGAAATTCATGTTTTTGTATCAAAAATGATAGAAACTGACAAGAAATTGTATTTTCAATCGTTTCAACATCGAAATTCTGCCAAATGAGCGAAAACGAAGTTTCGAATTTTCAGCCATTCAAATTTTGGCCACGAAAACGCTCAATTTGCAACAATATGATTTTTTACTGCAAATTATGATTTTTGTACGCATTTTTAAGTTAAAATTCCCGAAAAAACGGATAAAAAAATTGCGAAAAAAATTAATTTTTTTCTTCCGGACCGACCGGGCCGGGCCGGAATTTGACAACCCTGAATTTCACAGGGTTCCTCCCGAAAAAAACGACAATAATTCTCACTGAAATTTCGGGCCCCTGACAACCCGGCTGAAAATGCACATTTGCACATTGCTTTTCTTTCAGTCACCCTCATCGGCGGCGTCGTTTTCCTGCTCTTCGCCCTCTCGGCGCTCTTCATCAACGACATCGAATCGGCGGTTGATTCGTAAGAGCCCAGAAAAACATAATTGCCGCTCTCTCTTTTTATTTTATAACATAACATAACTCGTTGCTTTTTCGACTCGTCCGGTCTTTCTTGTTCTGCTATCGTTCAGTTGCTCTCTATCTCTCTTTTCTCCCACTTTCTTCCTTTTTTTTTTGAATTTCTAACGCTTTTCTCGCTTTCCCCCCCACTTCCCTCTCTTTTCCATTCGTTTTTAGTAATCTTCTCGCCGCCGTGGCGGCGAATAGCTCGGATTCAACCATGAGTTCAACGCAAATCGGGGGAAATTCGACGGCCACCAATCTCACCGACGTTTCGTACCACCGCCCGATCGGCAATTTCAGTCTTATCGAGCTTCTCGAAAAAGCGGAAATTTGATGATCTTTTCCCTTTTTTCCATTCACTTTTCCTCTTTTTTCCCGCTATTGCATGGCTCCTCTCCTATTTTTTTTCCGGAAATTTGTCCTGGTTAGCACGGGTTGCTGCTTCCAATAATTTTCAGAAAAATTTCGTTAATTTCGTTTTTCCCCTCTTTTTTATCGCTCTGTCTTGTATTTATGAGACCATTAGGCAGATAGAAAAGGAATACAATCCGATATGTGATATGATGATATGGCGCAAATAAAGATATTGATTGATCAGAAGACGGCCGCCCCGCCGCCGCCTCGCTGGATCAGTTTGATGAGCAGATCGTCCAATTGCCACAAATCGAAGAATTGGATTTTCTGATGCGATTCCAGACATTCCATGCCGACGGCCTGCAGAGATTTTCACCATGGGGACTAGTTTTTGCAAGGTGGAGAAAGTTAGGCCATCGAGCAAATTTTGACAGAAAACTGGGTTTTTAAAAGCGATTTTCAGAGAGAAAACAATTATTGGACTGAAAACTCGATGAAAAAACAAAAAAATGGAAAAAAAAACCGGCGGGGGACTAGTTTTCGCATAGTTGAAAAAGTTAGGCCATCTTAAGAAATTTTGCCAGAACACGTTTTTTTTCACGCGATTTTCCAAGAGAAAACACTTTTTGGACCGAAAAGTGGAAGAGAAACGCAAAAAGAGAGAAAAAACAAACGGGGGACTAGTTTTTTCCTATTTGAAAAAGTTAGGCCATCGCAGAAATTTCACCGGAAAACATGTTTTTTTTTTTCGATTTTCAGGGAAAAACCACTTTTTGAACCTAATTTCAAAGAAAAACGCAAAAAAAAGAGAAAACTGGAAGAGGGACTAGTTTTCGCATAGTTGAAAAAGTTAGGCCATCGAAGAAATTTTGCCAGAAAACGTGTTTTTTTCGCGGTTTTCCGAGAGAAAGCACTTTCTAAACCCTATATTGGACGAAAAACGCCGAAAAAAGAAAAAAACAGACGGGGGACTAGTTTTTGCTCAGTTGAAAAAGTTAGGCCATCGAAGAATTTTGCCAAAAAACTTGTTTTTTCACGGTTTCAAGAAAAGAAAACAGCAGGGGACTAGTTTTGGCACTCACAAAAATGCTGCTCATCATCAGAATGACGTTTCCGGTGCGATGGGCGACCTCCTCGCGCGTCATTCCGAGGCTCCGATAGTGGAGATTGAGGGCCTTCAGAATCAGATCCATGTGCGAGCTCATGAACGTCTTCAGCGGTCTCGACACGTCACAACACGCTGGAAATTATCGATTTTTTGGTGTGTAATTATCGATTGATTTTCAATCGATTACCTGATGATTTGAACGAGACGAGCGCCTTCAGAATGACGAATTCGACGAAACTGAGGCTGATGGCGTTCATCGAAGTGCACACCTCGTTGATGAGACGGTCCATCAACGGGCGGTACAGTCTGGAATTCGAGACAAATCGTTTGAATGGATCGAATTGGAAAGGTTCAAGTTTCTCACTTGATTTTCAGATCCGAACTGATGCACTCCTTCTCGTCCTCCCAACCGGTTTTGTCGCCCGGCTGCACGCCGACATACATTCCGTTGAACATGATGAATCTGAAAGGAAGAAAAAGAAGTTTGACACCGGGGGGAACGAACTCGTGACCATGCGCGCGGCAGTCCAACGTGCTACCGGCTGCGCCATGACTTAACTTGCAAGGCGGACCGCGCGGGTGGTGATAAGGGCGCGGTGAACTCACTTCTCGGGAAGACCCAATCGATACGAGAGATACGACGGGTCGAGGATGGTGTGATAGAGCACACATCTGCGCAAGAAAATCAATCGATCGTGAGTGTCGAGTCGATCGAAATGGCGCCACCCGCGAAGCCACTCGTAGATCACCAGAATCTGCGGTCGAATGTGCTTCTGAATTCCGGCGAACGTCAGCGGTTGCAGGTCTTCCAGCGAGTAGGGCTGAAATTTCGCGTTTCACGGTAAAACGCCAGCCAATTCTCACAATATCGTTGACGTTCTCGTTCGTCAGCAGTGTCGAAATGCTGTTGTTGGAGCAGTAGAGCAGTTTTCGGCGCTCGTTGAACAGACGCTCCTCGCGGAGCAAATCTTCGAGCACTTGCTCCACCTCGAACATTCTGGAATTGAAGACGTCAGTTTCAGACAGACTGAAACTGAAACTCACCCGGAAAACGAACCGCCGTGGCTGGAAATCGAGACTTTCGGCGATGGCGCCTCCTCGGAAATCGACGACGAGTACGATTGGGCGTAGTGAACGTCGTCGGGCGACGATGACGTGGCAGACGAGGAGGGCGGCGCGTATTCATAGGATGACGACGTCATCGGCATCAGAAGCAGTTCGTCTTTCGGCACGACGACTACAGCCGACGGACTACTGTAGGCAGGTGGCTGGTACTGTATTTGTGGGGGTGGTGGTGGTGGTGCTGTTGGGGGAGGAGCCAGATGATGTTGAGATTGGGACGGCGTCGTGTGGTACATGATCTTCCGGCGACCCGCGTTACAGTCACGACGCGGTTGGACGGCCGCTCTGAAAGTAGGTCAAATCGTGAGATGGATTGGGAAAGTAGGTCAAATCTAGAGAAATTTCAGAAAAGTAGGTCAAATCTGAAGCTGAAGAAATATAGGTCAAATCTAGAATAGTCTCTTGAAAGTAGGTCAAACCATGCGAAAGCTTGGAAAAGTAGGTCAAATCATGCGAAAGCTTCGAAAAGTAGGTCAAATCTATATGAAGCTTCGAAAAGTAGGTCAAATCAATATGAAGCTACGTAAAGTAGGTCAAATCTATATGAAGCTTAGAAAAGTAGGTCAAATCTAAATGAAGCTCAGAAAAGTAGGTCAAATCTAGCTAAAGTTCAATGAAAGTAGGTCAAATCTAAATGAAGCTCAGAAAAGTAGGTCAAATCTATCTGAAGCTGTGAAAAGTAGGTCAAGTCTGGAGAAGTCCCTTAAAAGTAGGTCAAATCTGAAGCTGAAAAAAAATAGGTCAAATCAAGAGAAGTCTCTTGAAAGTAGGTCAAATCAATATGAAGCTAGGAAAAGTAGGTCAAATCAATATGAAGCTAGGAAAAGTAGGTCAAATCAATATGAAGCTAGGAAAAGTAGGTCAAATCTATCTGAAGCTGTGAAAAGTAGGTCAAATCAATATGAAGCTTGAAAAAAGTAGGTCAAATCTATATGTAGCTTAGAAAGGTAGGTCAAATCTAAATGAAGCTAAGAAAAGTAGATCAAATCTAAATGAAGCTTAGAAAAGTAGGTCAAATCTAAATGAAGCTCAGAAAAGTAGGTCAAATCTATATGAAGCTTCGAAAAGTAGGTCAAACCTATCTGAAGCTGTGAAAAGTAGGTCAAATCTATATGAAGCTCAGAAAAGTAGGTCAATTCTATATGTAGCTTAGAAAAGTAGGTCAAATCTAGATGAAGCTCAGAAAAGTAGGTCAAATCTACATGAAGTTCAGAAAAGTAGATCGAATCTACATGAAGCTTGAAAAAGTAGGTCAAATCTAGAGAAACCTCCTAACAGTAGGTCAAATCTGAAGCTGAAGAAAAGTAGGTCAAACGTACCTCTCCATGCCCATTTGAATGCATTTTCGGTAGCGGCAAGCACGACAAATCACTCGCATCGCTGAAAATCGTTATTTTCTTCTCTTTTCTTCCCCCAATTTCTTACCGAAATTGACGCGACAGTTGTTCTGATGGTTGCACAGAAAGTTTCGGTTCAGTGTCACTGTTCGTCTGGAAAAACCCAGGTTTTGTTCCATTTTGGCTGTAATTACAGACCTGAAAAAGGCGGCGCACGCGGAGCACGAGGGCGCGTTGAAATGGTAGCCATTCGACGGTGCGCCACAAATTGTGCACTCTTTTTGCGACGTGCTCGACGATGTGCTCCGCTCCGACCAGTCGGAATTGTCTGAAAATGATGAAAATTGCGAGTTTTCGGCTGAAAACAAAGTGGTGGCCGAGTTTTCGCAATGTGCGAAAAACTAGGCCACCGCTTTGAAATTTTTGTAAAAATTCGAAAAAATTCGAAAAAAATGGGAAACTTCCGGAAAAAAGTGGGGAATTTCGTCGATAATGCCCTGGAAAACCCGGAAAAAGGGAAAAATAATCGGCTCACTGTATCAATTTTTCGAATTTCCGCCAGAAATCACGAACGGGCGGTGCAATTGCAAATGCACAAAAAATTAATAGAAAATAGCAGAAATCAAAGGAAACAAACAATTTTTCAAATATATTTACTGAAAAAAATCGAAAAAAATCGGGAAAATTTAAAAATTTTGATAAAAAAATTTTTTTTTTTTGAAAAATTTTTTTCAAAAATTTCGAAACAATTCTCGAAAAAACCCAAAACTAACCATTAAAAATAAGCAGCTCGTTCATTATTCCCTCTTTTCAGCCGGCGGAAAATCTGAAAATTCTCGAATTTTCTGCAATTTCTGCAAACGCGTTTCGGGTACACAGAACAAAATATACTCTGAAAAGTTGGTCGAAAACGTCGCGAAAACCTCGGTTTCGTGTTATCAGTTTTAAATGGAGAGAGAGAGAATGGAGCACGTGTGTGCGACGGTGGTGCTCGCGGAGCCCGGAGCACATCAGCATGACAAAATGGGGGGGGGGGGGGGGGGGGGGGGGAATGCTCACTCTCATCAAAAATATATTGACTGCCGCTGCTGCTCCTCTCTCCATTTCTTGCCCCCCCCCCTTTTTACTGCTTTCGAAAAGTGGGCGGAGCCTGTTCTTCTTCTTCGTTTTTGTTTCCAAACAACTCGCCCCCCGGCCGGCCACATGGTGTACCCAAAGGACGATGATCGAAAATTGGAGGAGCAGGAGGTGGAGGAGCGCGCGTGGCCTAGGTTTTGCAGGTGGGAATAGTTCGGCCGGGCGGTTTACTGAACAACTACAAAAAGCACACGATGGCCTAGTTTTTCCGATTTGAAAAACCTCGGCCCCCCCCCCCCCTCCGCCTTTCATGATTCGGAAGAGCTTCCTTAGAAGGGACGTGGCCTAGGTTTTGCAGGTACTGGAAAACTGCAAAAACCAAATGATGGCCTAGCTTTTCCGGTTTGCGAAATCTCAGCCAAATGCCAGCTCCTTTCGATTCGGAAGAGCTTTCCTGTGTGGGGACGTGGCCTAGGTTTTGCAGTCTGAAGAGTTCGATCAAGTGGTTCACATGGTCTTTAAGTTTCGAGTCCCTGAGAATCTGCAAAAACCAAATGATGGCCTAGATCTTCCGGTTTGCAAAACCTCGGCCGTCTCTCCTCTCGATTCGAAAGAGCTTCTTGGGGCGTGGCCTAGGTTTTTCAGGTAGATAGCTAGGTCAGGCGGTTTACTGAAAAACTGCAAAAAGCACACGATGGCCTAGCTTTTCTGGTTTGCAAAACTTCGGCCACCTGTCAGATCCTCTCGATTCGGAAGAGCTTCCCACCTGGAGGGGGCGTGGCCTAGGTTTTGCAGCCTGAAGAGTTCAGCCAAGTGGTTCACCGGCCTAGCTCTTCAGGTTTGCAAAAGCTCGGCCACCCCTCCGCTCCTTTTGATTCTGACTCATTCCCCTCTCTCTGTGTGCTCTGCTCGAGCCGCCACACAACAAAAAACATACCCGGGCGCGGTGTGTTCGGATGACCTTCCCGCACTTCTGATGATGACGACGACGACGTCAAAGTGCTCTTCTGCCCTTTCTTATCTTATTATTTCCCGCGCGCGCGCGCGTGCGTAACATGCCACATTTGTTGTGATGATGATGAAATGAATGGTTTTCAATTATTGAAAAGGACAGCAGCACAAAGAGGAAGGGAGAAGGGGGAAGAGTCACCAAAAAAAAAAATAACCATACAGTTTTCTTTTTGTGGCGGCGGCGGCTTGATTGACAAGAAAAAGGAGGACGGAGAAGCGAGAGTAGAGAGAAAAAATTGACAAATTTCGAAGAGAGAGAGAGTGAAGCGTAGAGGGAAAAAGAACAGAGAAATAGGATTTTTGAGGAGGGAAAGAGAGGCAAATCGATTCTTTTTGATAGCGTGATGGGTTTGGAATTGTAATTCGAGACGGAATACATAGATAGGAGGGGAGATGTCGATGAGAGAAGGAAGAGCACTTCTTCACGCAGACGACGTGCCGTTGTCAATCTGAAAGCTCTAAATCTGAAAGAAGAAGCCGTTGGGATTGACTGACGCCTACAAGCTAGAAACGTACACTAATGGCTCCCGCCGACGTCGTCGCGAGTCGTTCCTGAAGCGGCAACAGTAGACTCAACGCCGCCGGATCGTGTGCCAGAATGTAGGTGCGCAGCGTGTCGAGTGCTTGGCTGACCTCCTTGTCGTTCACTTTAATCTGACAACTTCGCATCACATTGAATATAGTCGTCTCGCCACCTTGTCCTGTTCCGACGACGTTCTGATCGGACGACGACGACGACGCGCCATTGTCCACCATTCGGTTGCCGTTCGACGTCGACGGATGACCACCATTCGACGCCATCCGCTGTTGCTGCTGTTGCTGCTGCTGCTGCTGTTGCTGTTGCTGTTGTTGCTGTTGTCGCTGCTGAATCGGTTGGGTGTGAGTGCTCTGTGTGAGTTCAATTCCCATACCTGCGGTGTCATCATCGAGTTGATCATGTTCTGAAGGTGATTCGACGACGACGTCACCGGCTCTTGCGGCATCGGATTCGGAAAGTTGGTGAGTTGCGAGAAGAAGCTGACGGCGAAATCCTCGCTGTTCGGGCCCGGATGCGGCAGGAAGTGGTTGTGATGGTGGTGGTCGAGGAGAGTCGGCGACATTTCGTCGCGACACTCCTTGTCGACCTCGTCGTACATCTCCGACTCGTAGCACACGGGGAAACCCGTCATCGTCTTCAGATCGATGCGGTGACGGCGCTTGAAGGCGTCGAGCCAGCCTTCGGAGCCGCGGAACGTTTCGAGGCCTGGCAAGAAGGGAAAGAGTAAAGTAGACGGTTTCTAGAGAGCTCTCTCAACTTACCCATCTCCTTGGCATACCGCATCGCCTGATCCTTCAAATGTTTTCCGTTGATTTGAACTCCGGCGGTCTGGCACTCTTTGAAGTGCTTCCACACCATTTTGTTCAGGTCCACATAGTGGGTGCGACGAATTTTGCTTCGCGGACGCATCACGTCGCCGACGGTTTGCGGATTCAGATGAGACGGCAAGAGGGAGGAAGACGTCGCGTCAGTGGATGACGACGACGACGCGGAACAAGCTGCGGACGTGGACGCGGTCGCAGTGGCGGGCTCGGCGGGTTCCGGAGACTCGGGCGGCACCGATGGGTCTTCGACAAAGTGCTGCTCGACGAGGTGACGTTCTATGAGAATTCGTGCACCTATCGCTTCGAGTATCTGAAACAATTGGCGAGTTTTAGAGAACAGTCTTCACAGTGAAAGAGCTCACCGATCTGACAGTACACCCAAATCTGCCGGCTATTTCCTCGATCGGAATTTCAGCGTCGTGCAGTATGAGTATTTGGCGGCGAAGCTCGAAAGGGAGCGGTTCGGAGAAGATTGTTGTCAGAAGCGTCTGACCGGGAATTGGTGGCTGATCCTGCAAATCGTCAGAATACTTGAGAAGTTGAGAAAATAGGAGAAAAAAGTTTGAAACTCGGAGGAAAACTACGATATTGTCGTAAAGTTTGGCGTATGGTGTGCGTACACCACCACTACACACCTTGCGCCATACCAGACGCGCAAGCCACGTCACAACGCAGTTTGAAATTTCCCCCGCCAATTTTCGCGCAATAAAGAGCCACTAGAGCCATGAAAACGGGGAAAAAGGCAAGAAAAGAGAAGGAAATAGAATGCAGCCCAAAAAAAAAAAAAAGAAAAGAAGGTGTCTCTTCATTATCTCTCTCTCTCTCTCTCTCTCTGTCTTCCATTCTTCATTCTTCATATCGGGGGGTAGTTGGCTGTGTGTGTGTGTATGTGTGTGTGTGTGGTGAGAGAGAAAGGGAGGCAAAAAGGGAAGAGAAGGAAGGAAAAAAGAAAAGAAAAATGGGCTGTATTGGGGTGGGAAAGAGAGAGAGAGGGGGGAAATGGAAAAGAAATGGGCAAGGGGGACAGGGAGAGAGAGAGAGAGAGAGAGGGGTTTGAGGCTGAAGAATGAAGAAGAAGAAGAAGAAGAAGACGAGAGGTTTCTCTCTCTCTCTCTTTCAAAGAGGGAGAGAGAGAGAGAGAGTCTCTCTCAAACACCCCTCCGTCTCTTCTCCGTCTCTCTCTCTCTCTCCCTCCCTCACAAACATAGGAGAGAGAGAGAGAGAGTCTCTCTCTCTCTGTCTCACGATATGTACTGGCCCCCGAGAGGGGAAGGGAAGCGACTCTCTCTCTCTCTCTCCCTCCCAGTGAGAAAGAGAGAGAGAGAGAGAGAGAGTGCAAGGCAGAGAGAGACCGTCTTCCTCTCTCTCTCTCTCTCTCTCTCTCTCTCCCTCGCAGTCATCACAAAGGGGGGAAGAGGGTAGGGAGAGAGAGAGAGAGAGGAAATTCTCTCTCTCTCTCTCTGTTATGTGGAAAGAGAGAGAGAGAGGGGGCGCCCACCCATCCCCTCTCTCTCTCCCTCCATAAGATGTGGAATTGGGAAATGGGGGGGGGGGCCTAGTCGTCTTCTTTCCTACCCCGGAGGTGTCGACGAGGATGGCTCCGTGAATGCGTCGTCCGAGTGCTGACATGTAAATGTCGGGTTGTAGGCACACGAGTGGAAGTCGTTCCGCGGTGACTCGGAGCGGCGGATGGTTTTTGTGGTCTGAAATGGAATGTAGTCGTTGGGTGGGGGCTCTCCGGCTCACCGTGATTGAAATAGAATCCGGCGTCCTTCTCCGTCTGCAGCTGATGAAGACGTTCGGCGTAGTCGCGGCGAATGAAGACGGCCGCCTTGTGCAGCAGTCCCTGCAGCATGCGGTAGTGTTGCGCTTTGCCCAAATTGATGCCGTTGGCGGTGAGCAGCTCGGCGAGTGTCACGTGAAGCGCTCGTTCGTTCACGATGAACGCGACGGAGACGTCGAGCGGTACGGTGAACTTGCCGGATGCGATGACGTCGCCCATCGGCGTGTACTCGAGACCGTCGACGAAGATGTTGATGTCGCCCTCGACGTACTTCGGCACCTGCTTCCAGAACACTGGCCACGGAAGATGGTTGCCCGGGTAGGCGGTGGGGTCCACAGTGCTCGGACCGCCGTGACGTGACATGTTGTTCAGCATGTTCGAGGCGAACTCGTCGAGCCCCAGCTCTGTGGGGCTCCGCAGCTCGCCGCCGTCATCTGGCAGCTCCTGCTTGATCTGCTTCTCCGCTTCCATCGCCGCCTTCGCGATCGTGTCGGGCTCGGGAGCGTTGGCGACGAGCGCCTCAAGAGCTCCCTGCAGAGTTTGTTGGGGCAGCGGCGGCGTCGGCGCCTTGACGCGGACGTGCGAGGCTCTCGGGTACGGCTCGTACACGGCGCGCTTTCTCGGCAGGTACGTCTCGGTCATCCGGACGTTCGGCGGGATGAGCGGCGGTCCGGAGAGCAGCGCCTCTTTCGGCACGTCGTTCTCGTTCAACGTCTTGTAGACGATCTCCTCGGCTCGCTCGGAGGTGACCGACGGACGCACCCGGTAGTTCTTCATGTTCTTCGCCAGCAGCTGCTTCACAGTCATCTGTTTGCCCCGCACGCGGAAGTCTTCGAATTCGCGCACTAAACCGTGCGTCAGAAGGCCGCCGCCACAGGGTTGCGATGACGTGGAAGGGCCGCTCGAGGAGGAGTGGACCAGTGCGTGCTGAAAACGATAAATTGCAATTGGTACGATGCTCCGGCACCCGTGTGTCAATTAGAGGGCGACTCACCCGCAAACTAATTGCTCCGCCGACAGCGAGGTCCATTTGCCGATCCGGTACACGTGGCGGCGCCTGATGCTGGATTGGAGTGGCGTGAATGATGACTGGAGGTCCCGGAGCGACTAGGGGAACCGTCGGCGCTGTCACTGCCGCCGCCGCCTGTCTCGGCGTCGATTCGGGTCGCTTCCTTTTGACGGGCGGCTAGAAAAACTGACTCAAAGCTACAGTAGACCGCCCGTTTCGACTCACCGAAGTGTCGATGGTGAACGGAAGGACCGGAATGACGGTCCGAGTGGATCGTCGGAGTCCGGCGGACGACGATTCGCTCGTTGGTGTGTCAGACATTTACAGTTTCAGTTTCTGCACAGAAAAGTCTGAAAATCGACGGAAAATAAATTGAAAGCCAATCTAGATGGGGGGCAGAGAGAAAGAAACTAGGTGGTGGTGGTGGGGAATAGAGATGAATAGATGGAGAGAGAAAATGAGAAAGAGACGGTTGGGGGGCGAGAGAGTGTGTGGGGGGCGAGAGACGGCAGACGGAGAGAAGAGAGGCGACGACGCACAGAACGGCTAGAAAGTGTGCGAGTGGAGAGAGGAAAAGAGACAGAGAAGCTCTAGAGAGAGAAAGATATTATTTCTTTTTCTCTGCTTCTTTGCGTCTCTCTCTTCTCGCTGCTTTTTCGATGTGACGCTGGCAGAAGGGAAAGAGAGGATGGGCGAGAGAAAGAGAGAAGACAAATGGGAAAAAAGGCCCGCTGTACGGCTCGAATCGGTGTGAAAACGAATGCGAGGATGGGAATCGCGACTGTACAACGACAAAAGACGGCGTAATTTCTAACATAAACGTCGAAAAAGTGAATGAAAAAAATTCAAATTCAACAAAATTAAAGGAACATGCCAAATTTGGTCCGGCGGTCTCGCCACGATAACCCACTACAGTAATCCTGCGTCCCGCTTTTTTTTAGGATTCTCTAGAAAATTCGCCCATTTTCGAGAGAGCCAGCTGTCTGTGACGCCGGCTCCCTTATTATTTTTTTTTTGATTTTCTTGTGTAGAATATCAATAATAACTGTCTGAAAATGGCCGACCCGTGGGGAAGTTCTGAAAATTCCGGAGGTAAATCTAGAATTTCGTGAAAATTCGCAAATCTCCATTTCAGCTCGATCTGGATTCGGAAATCGCTCTGGCAGCAGCGGTTTTGGAGGCGGAAACCAGGGATCTGGTTTCGGCGAAGGCGGCCAAGAATCCAGATTTGGCAGCGGTGGAAACCAAGGCTCCGGATTCGGTGGTGGAAGTCAAGGCTCTGGATTCGGCGGTGGAAACCAAGGATCTGGATTCGGCGGTGGAAATCAAGGATCTGGATTCGGCGGTGGAAATCAAGGATCTGGATTCGGCGGTGGAAATCAAGGATCTGGTTTCGGCGGTGGAAACCAAGGAAGCGTTGGAGGTGGCAGCGGCGGCGGCAGTCAAGGATTCGGCAAGTCTTCCGGATTCGGAGGCGGCTCCGCTGGCGGTGGATCGACTGGATTCGGTGGAGGATCTACTGGATTCGGAGGAGGATCTACTGGATTCGGAGGAGGATCTACTGGATTCGGCGGAAGCTCGGGCGGTGGTGGTGGTGGCGGTTACGGAGGAGACAGAGGAGAACGCAATAACAGTTAGTTCTGTTTTTTTCCGAACTTCTATTCATATGTAATTTCAGACTGCTTCAACTGCAACCAGCCGGGTCACCGCTCTGCTGACTGTCCCGAGCCGCGCAAGCCGAGGGAGGGAGGACCACCAAGGAGTGAGTGCCTTTCACCGACCGCCGAACCGTCACACAATATATTGTTCAGATTGCTTCAACTGTGATCAACCTGGTCATCAGTCCCGTGAATGTCCGGAAGAACGCAGACCGCGTCAGAATCGCGACGGAAACGGAAGTGGTTTCGGCGGCGGTAGCGGTGGATTTGGAGGAGGCGCAGGCTTCGGAACCAACGACGATGGCTTCGGATCAGGAAGCGGAGGATTCGGTGCACAAGAAGAGCGCGGCCCGATGAAGTGCTTCAACTGTAGAGGCGAGGGCCATCGTTCGGTCGATTGCCCGGAGCCACCACGTGGATGCTTCAACTGTGGCGAGCAAGGACATCGCTCATCGGAGTGCCAGAACCCTGCGAAACCGAGAGAAATGGCCGAAGGAGAAGGCCCAAAGGCTACCTATATCCCCGAAGAGGACGATATGGAGCAAGTGTTTGCTCTGCAAACCATCAAGGAGGGAGCCATGTTCAGCAAGTTCTTCGATGCTAAAGTCGTTTTGACTTCGTGCGGAAGAAATGTAGGTATGCCGCCCTGCAAGCACTTCAAGGATGCGGGACTCATCGACAAAATGCAAAGCAATGTAACACACGCCGGTTACTCGAGAACTACTCCGATTCAGCAATATTCTATTCCACTCATCAGAGAAGGAAACGACATCATGGCTTGCGCACAAACGGGATCTGGAAAGACTGCTGCCTTCCTTTTGCCGATCATGTCGAGACTCCTCGATGACAACGATCTGAACACTGCTGGAGAAGGCGGTTGCTATCCGCGTTGTATCATTCTGACCCCGACTCGCGAGCTTGCGGATCAGATCTACAACGAAGGTAGAAAGTTCTCGTATCAAACGATGATGGAGATCAAGCCTGTTTACGGAGGATTGGCTGTTGGCTACAACAGAAGTCAGATTGAAAGAGGATCTTCGATCATCGTCGGAACTGTGGGCAGAATCAAGCACTTCATCGAAGAAGGCATAATTAAACTTGAAAGAGTGAAATATCTCGTTCTCGACGAGGCCGATCGCATGATCGATGCGATGGGATTCGGACAGGACATCGAAACCATCGTCCACTATCCGGAAATGCCGGGCAAAGAAGTCCGTCAGACGCTCATGTTCAGTGCCACGTTCCCCGATAGTGTTCAAGATGCTGCCCGTGCTTTCCTGAGAGAAGACTACACGATGATCACTATTGACAAAATCGGAGCGGCCAACAAGTGTGTCTTGCAAGAGTTCATTCAGGCTCAGAGAAGCGAAAAGAAGGACAAGCTTCTGGAGTTGCTCGGAATTGATATCGATAACTACAGCACCAGCAAAAGTAAGATTCACAACATTTTCGGTTTCAAAATTCATTCTTCTAGATGCGGAAATTTACGACAAGAAGACTATTGTCTTCGTTTCTCAGCGTTCAATGGCTGACACCTTGGCTTCAATTCTTTCTCAAGCTCAAGTTCCGGCTATCACTGTGAGTCTGGAACGCTGATGTTCACTGCATACTACGGTTATCATTTTAGATTCACGGCGCTCGTGAACAAAGAGAGCGTTCGGAGGCTCTTCGCCAGTTCCGTAACGGAACCAAACCAGTTCTGATTGCTACAGCCGTCGCCGAGCGTGGATTGGATATCAAAGGTGTCGACCACGTCATCAACTACGACATGCCAGACAACATCGACGACTACATCCATCGTATCGGAAGGTTCAACTCCACATTTTTATCGTGTTTCATCATTTTTCTTTTCAGAACCGGACGTGTCGGTAACGCAGGAAGAGCTACCAGCTTCGTTCAGGAAGACTGCACTTTCATCCCGGACATTGTCAAGTGTCTTGCTGATGCTGAGCAAATCGTTCCAGATTGGATGCAGGATGCTAGTGGAGGCAACTACGGAGCTAGCGGATTCTCTGGAGTTCCGGCGCAAGAGGAAGAAGCCTGGTAGATTGGCTATTTCTGTTCTCATCGTTTAGTTTATCTGTTAAATTTTACCTGATTTCCACCCCTCCTACCATACACTACCCTTTAGTTTTAATTTTGAACTCGTAATTTTGAAGGGTTTAATCCCGAATCAGTTTGGAAACGGCAACGTTTTTAAGTAGAAACGAATGAGAATTTTAGGTGATAGCACAAACGTCTGCACCGCAGACATTATCAGTGAATTATTTCCTCTTGTGATTGATTGTAAAGGTTTTCAACCATCATAAGGGGAAAAATATTTGTACTCCCCTACACTTCCATTGTTTTCTATATTGCCTCCAATAAAGCGTTATGACCAGTGATAATGAGGTTGAGAAATGTGAGAAGCCGGAACTACGCTCGGAATCTCTCAATTCGTCAATTGTCAGCAAGAGTGATCTGTGAGTTTCTAGAGTCTTTCCGGAATTTCAAATACAATTTGCAGATCAATCGATGAACGGGAAACGTCATGGCAGTCGATATACCTGCTCACCGCGATCGGAATGTTCTGCGGGATCCAGTTCTCGATCTTCTTCCCCACACTGTGGCCGTTCCTGAACACCGTCGATCCGACGGCGTCCGCCTCGTTCTTCGGCTTCATCACCGCCGCCTTCTCAGTCGGTCAGGGTCTCGCGTCGCCGGCGTTCGGATACTGGATGAATCGGGCCAAGTCGGGTGAGTCTATTCAATTGGAACTTCCAAATCACCCTCGCGATTTCAGTGCGTCAACCGTTGGTCTTCGGAATTCTCGTCATGATCCTCTCGAACATGATCTTCTGTTTCGTCGAGGCGTTCCGCGAGAAGGAGCGCCGTTGGGTGATGATGGTGGCGCGATTCTTCATCGGCGTCGGCGCCGGCACCGTCGGAGTGATGCGAGCCTACGCGGCGACGGCGAGCAGTCTCAAGGATCGCGCCCGCGCCATCACCTTCATTCAGGCCTCCTACGTGATCGGAATGACGCTCGGACCCGGTATTCAGGTCGGTTGGCCGGGGGACTGAGAGAGAGAAAGTTAGGCCATGGCCTAGAAACCCCCGTTATATGAGGAGCGAAAAGTGAGAAATCCACCGGAAACCAATCGAAATTCGCCCATTTTTGTCAGTTTTTCAATTTCAATGAGTAATTTCCACAAATTTTTCTTTTTTTATCAATTCCCAAAGCCCCCATTCTTTATCGCCGTTTTTTCTCTCTTGGCTGCGAATCGGAATCGAAAACGCGCCAACACGAGGCAGGCGGAGGGGAGTAGTTCCGTTATCGGTTTTTGTCAGTATTTCTCGACTCCAGTGAGGTCATCAATCGTCGTTCTTTTCGGCGGGAAAAACGGAAAGATAGAAAGAATGAAATGAATGGGGGACTAGGTTTCCGGAAGATGGCCGTGGCCTAACTTTCCCTGCTCTTGACAGGTGGCATTCACGCCGATTGGCTATCCGGGTCTCGCGTCGGGAGTGATCCACGTGGACATGTACACCGCCCCCGCGTGGTTCGCGTCCGTCGTCTCGCTGCTCTCCGTCCTGTTCATCTTCATCTTTCTCGAGGAGAACTACGCCGGCGTCGACAAGGAGGCCGACGAGGAGGGTCAGTCAGAGCTCTCTTTTCCCGTTTCCCCTCGAGCAATACGACGGACATGTTACAGACTCGTACACGGCGATGCCGACGTTTGATACGATATCAGTGGCGGTGTGTGTTTTGACACAGTTCACTCTCATGTTTATCATCACCAATCTGGAGACGTAAGCGATGAAAGAGCACAAATCTAATATCAAGAGAGGGGGGGGGGGGGGCAGGAGCAGAGTTACACGGAAGTGGAATTTTTTTGGAAATGGGAAAGGTGGAAGACGGAATTCCGCGAAACTCTAGATCAGAGCCAGTCGGAATATTACTGGCCTTTTTGTGACCAAATACGCTCTATTGCACACCAATGTACCGATTCAAACGAGTGATACCGTACCCACGATTCTCGTAGAATGGTGTAGATTTACGCGCTTTTCTTCCGATTGAAATGAGCTGGATTTTGAATTACTGGCGCTAAACAGTGCGCAGTTTTATTGTAACAATCGGAGCATCGTTGAAAATACAATTTGTGTTCATTTCAGCCAATTCAGCAATAGGGTATTTGCTGACGATAAAATTTTCGACAAAATTGCACTTTTAATGCATTTTTTCGAACTTGAATACATAATTTCATTATTCAAAAGTCGGAATGTTTCAAAAATTCCAATTTTTTCCAAAATTTTATTGGTTTGAGAGTTTTCAAAACACGACGTGCAAAACTCGACGGGGACTAACTTTCTCACTACCATTCAACACGCTTCCTCTTCCAGAATCGGTTCCCTCTACGCGAAGATGATGTGGGGTTGGACGAACGCGCAGGCCGTCGAGTACACAGGTACCGTAACCCTGTACCTCTCCCCCATCCGCTTTTTCATTTTTGACCTACTTGTGAAATATACCCTTTCAGGTATTTTGCAAGCTGTGAATGGACTCGTTGGCGTTTTGGTCTACGCTCTTTTTGCGGTGAAACTTGGCGACTAGTGAGTTTTCAAGGAGATTTGACCTACCTATCTCATCTCCCTCTCTCTCGATTACAGTATCTCGCAAGCACGTGAACGCATCTTCACCATCTTCGGACTGGCACTCGGCGTCGTTTACCACGTGGTGACGTATCCGTATCCGTGGGGCGGCGATCTGAAGTTCGACATCAAAAACGTGACAATACACGGCAAGAATCAGACGGAAGAGCTCGGCTGTAACCCTCAGAAATACCATTGGTGCACGTATACCAAGGACGTGAGTGACGTCTTCCGGAAGCCCCGCCCACTTTTGGAAGGCGTTTCAGGTGAACTTTTGGCTGTACGCGAGCATGTACGGAGTGGTGCTCGCCGCCTGCTTTCCCATCGTCAACATCTCGATGAACACGCTGTTCAGCAAGATTCTGGGAGCCAGAAGACAGGTATCTGAAGTATTACACATACTTTTGAAAATTGTAGTTTCATTGACAGGGAACAATGCAAGGAATTATGCTGATGTCGGGAAGTTTCGCGAGAACCGTCGGCCCGATGCTCGTCTCGTGGATATTCCAGGAATGGGGTCCCGAACCGATTTGGGGAATCGAGGTGACGGCCGTGGAGTAGTTTTTCATTCCCCTAGACTCATCACTTTCAGATATTCACACTCTCGGTGACCGCCATCTTCTGGGTCATATTCTATCGACGAATGACGCCGCTGGAGTCAAATCCAAAGCTCGAGCCCTACGACCATTTCCACTACGCGAAGGGGGTCAGGTATCGGATCTAGACTACCTGAAAGCGTTGGAAACCACTGGAACTGAAAATCAAAATCGAAAAACAAGTCAACTAAAAACAAATGAACTGACATTTTGAAAACAAATTGACATTAAGAGTCTACCCGAATAAAGATCTCTTCTCTTCTCTGTCCATTCATGCCGATATTAAAACGAGTATATTTTGAAAACTAGAAGCGATACAAAAACGTTTTCAACTGACAATTTGTTACTTTTATAGACAACATTTTGACAACTGACAACTTTCTCCTATACCTTCTAGTTTTCAAGATATGCGCTTGGAAAGATAAACATTTTGTTGACACAATCTGTTTGAATATCAAACCATTTTGGACGTGCGGATGTGATCCTCTGGCTTTTTTGTACCCGGAGTTCTATAATTTACTCTTTTATCCCAAGCTTTGCTCACCACCTGTCGCCCTATGTGGCTCGTAAATCTACACAAAAGGCGGCCGTTTTGCTGCGCGCTGGCCACGCCGCGGCCGAACCAACTTGCGATCTCTAGGCCATGGGATTCATGAAATAGAATTGGCGCGGGTTCAAACGTTTCATTCGAATAGCATAACTACTTGTTTCTTTTGAGGTACCAATTGCTGAATAGATTGCTGTGTGCTGCCTTGAACGACCGTAAGAATTGCTGATCGCACATTCCTGAATATCCGGCAACAATGGAGACGTCGTCGTACTTCTCCCACCATCCCGGCCCTTTCTCTGTTTCAATGTTGACAGATCGAATCGCCACGTGGGTATCGGATCGGAATATTCCCACGAATTGCACATTTGACAGTTTTTCCATCAGCTCCCTCGAGAAACTTTCTCGAATGCGGCTGAAAAGACCGAAAGGAGACGTTTCGCCAGTTGTTGTTCCGTATATTTTTGTCTTCTGTGCCGCTGGTTTCATCTCTTTTTGAAGCCTCTTCACAATATTGCTCTTGTCCGAGAAGTACTTCCATTGGCACGCACGATAGATCAGAATGTGTTGGTCACCGGCGTGCGAGTGTAAGATGTGATCACCGTCGTGATGGAAATTATGTGCGTGTCTATCCACGTCATCGTACACCAAGACGTAGAAGGTGTCGCTGAAAAGAAATCTGGCTTGAAAACGGCTCCTCTTGATTTGTCGTAAAACTTGTATTAGAGCAGCACCCACACTGCTGGTCTTTTAGCCTCTTTTCTAGTTTTCTTGATATAGGGGTTGACACACACGCAGTTTGGGCCGCTCTAATACATGTCTTACGGTAATCTTTCTATCGGGATTTCTAGAATGCCGGCACATAAATCCACTCACTCTTTCATTATCCTTGAAAGACCATCTCGAAGAAGGTTTGCCGTCTTCCGATTCGCAGCGATTCGCTCCTCCGAGGAGTCACCAAAAAACCCGCCCAGAAGCCGATTCACAAGTTTTGAAACAAAGTTTTCAGCGACCGTTGTCGGTTCGACAGTCGTGACACGACCGTTCCGAACATCTTCGACCAAATTCCCGACCACCGTCGGCCAATAACTTAGTCTATAATACTGCTCCCACGATCGCATGTTTATATATCTGAACATCTCGATTCTCTTGGCCAATGTCTTTGCCCAACGCTTGTGAACGGGTCCATTGCAACCAAATAGCATGCCGTCGATCACTGTTTCGAGAAATAGCTGAACAATTCCAGACGGATGAGAATGATGGTTTCAAACGGACTAAACCCACCAGTTGACCGAATACCCCATCGATAAGGTGTTCCCATCTCTTAAAAGTTTCCGTCGTCTTCAATCTGTCGGCAGCCATCGCCAGTTTCAGCGGATTCTCCGAATTCCGCTCCAGAAGATCGAACAGCTTCTGAACTCAACGTCTTCAGTTTCAAGCACAAAATGAGTTGTCGTCCCTTACATCAGCTAACATCCGTGGCACACGAATGCACTTCAACTTATTCTTGTCGTCGTCGGACAACGGGAAATCGTCTGTGAGTCTCGACGCGCACTTGCTCAAAAATAGCTGAAGGTTTTCTGCCGTCGGACTTGAAGTAATTTCCAGCAGATCGGTGAATAGCGAAGGTATCGAGTCGACGAGTTCGGCGAAAGTGGAGTTCTTTCCCAAGATCCCTCTAGATTGCGTGAACTGTTCGTACGTTTTGTCGGCGAGCTGGAGAACTTGGAATCTCGTCCAGTTTCCACTAGACACTCACTGTTCCAATCTTGTCTCCCATCAGTTTCAGCTTCACCAGAATTGAGCTTCTATTGTTCCATCGGTTGTGATCACTCGACACCGTCGCTTGATCCAACAATATACCGACACTTGCGATGTCGTCTAAAGCCGAGGAGAGCCGCGCGTAGGTGAACTGTCCGTTCGTCAGCCATCTGTCGAACCGTTGGATTATGTCGTTCGCTGCCGCCTCTTCCCGCGGCGCAACATTCAATCGTTTCCGTTCGGATGACAAGGATGCAAGAGTATTTTTGTTGTTCGTGAGCCATGTGTCGATGCGTTGCTCATCGTCATCCGCCTCATCGCGCGGCTTGTAGAGCCGCTTTTCTACAGACGATGATGATGCAAATAGGATCAGCAAGTAGAAGGGAATGCGAAGATTGGCAACCATGTCGGAGAGCTTCGGAGCCCGATACTCGTCTTTCCCGCCAGCGACGTTTAAATAGCCAGATTGGTCACGTTGGCACGATGGGCGGGGCGTCCCTCCCAACGGAGATGCGTCCACAGCCGTATCAGTGACAAACTCGGTGAGGAAGCGAGAATTTTGGAAACTGGAGGAGGGCTGTTGATGCTTTGTCAGTGCAGTTGCGCTCTATTGCACTCCGGTTGTTTGCGATTTTGTGCTTCTGGGTTGGCGGTGCTCGAAACGTGGATTTCAACCAGCAATCAACACAACATGAGCTACCTGAGAGTTTGCAAGACAGAACTGCACGAAGTTCCGAGTTCAAGGTGTTTTTCACTCAAACTTCCGTAGACACAAAACGAACAGGCAGTCGAATGGAGCGCGTTTGCATTGACCACGTTGCGACAGTTCTAGGCACGTCATCAACAACTTCAGAAGTGCGAACGACTCTCTTTCCCCTTACCGCTGTCGTTTCAACAGTTTTTTATACTACATTACAAACATCTTTCGGTTAAGGAGTCTCCAGGACGCTGATAAGCGAAGTCATCCAATTCCGAGTAGTCAAAAGTGCAATTGTCACACGGTTGTACAGGAATAATCATGTGGGAGTTGCTGGAAGAGCCGAAAGAACAATCGTCAGCAACTGGTATCTCACATGTGGAAGACGTCAGTGGCAGAAGGCAATCACTCTTCTGAAGGCGTCAACGACAGCTTAGAGGGCTGCTCCATCTGAAAATCAGCCGATTCCAATCAACAGCTTCATTGGCCACTAAAAAATCACACCACTTTTCGCGAAGTGTGCCGGAAAGTACAAAGTCAAAAACCTGAGTAACTGATAAGTGCGGTGTTTCGAGAAGAATGCGGTAAACAACGGTGATCGCATGACAGTTTCATTTCAACGACAAACTTTTGAAACACGAGCTCCAGCGTGACTATGAGTTCAGAAAACTGTTCTCGCGATGACTGTTCAGTGCGAATTTCGGAATGAAGGGTCGGTGGAGGGTTTCCGAACAAGACAGAGACAGTTTTTGAAATAAATGACCTTCTTGATAAGAAGTGCAAGAGATTGTTTTGATTGAAATGAGGCATCAACATTGGAAAATCGCGATAATAATTTTAAAAATATGAAAAAAAATAGAGACTGCGCAGTTTGCGCAGATGTTCTGACGGTAGCTGAGTTCTTAATTCGCTGCTCTTGCTTATTTCTTACACTTTTTTGAGAGTCAGAGAATGTGTAGCAGAGCTTCTGGCTAAAAAATAGGCAGGACAGGCGAAGCTCCAAATACCGTAAAACCCAGGGTTGTCACGGGCCGGGCCGGGCCGGGCCGGGCCGGGCCGACCATATGACCCCTCCGGCCCGGCCCGGCCCGGCCCGGCCCGGCCCGGCCCGGCCCGGCTCGGCCCGGCTCGGCCCGGCCGGCCCGCCGTGAAATTTTCAAAGTGCTTATTTTATCGCTGAAATTTATGTTTTTGTATCAAAAATGATAGAAACTGACAAGTAATTGTATTTTCAATCGTTTCAACATCGAAATTCTGCCAAATGAGCGAAAACGGATTTTCGAATTTTCAGCCATTCAAATTTTGACCACGAAAACGCTTAATTTGCAGCAATATGATTTTTTTAACTGCAAATTATGATTTTTGTACGCCTTTAAAGTTGAAATTCCCGAAAAAACGGAAAAAAAAATTGCAAAAAAAATTAATTTTTTTCTTCCGGGCCGCCGGGCCGGGCCGGGCCGGAGACTTTGCCCTCCGGCCCGGCCCGGCCCGGCCCGGCCCGGCCCGGCCCGGCCCGGCCCGGCTCGGCCCGGACAGGCCCGGCGGGCCGGCCCGGGCTTTGACAACCCTGGTAAAACCTGTATTTGAACGGCCCCTCTAATAGACCGGCATCTGGAGCGAGGGGTTGAAAATTAGACCGGCATGCCGGTCTAATACAGGTTTTACGGTATTTATGAAAGTGGAGCTTAGAAAACATTGGACCGGTTTCACTAATCATCTTTATCCGACCGATCCTCCTAGAACCCCAAACCAACAGAATTTCACCTCCCACTGCCGGAAAGTGCGAAAGTTCAAAGTCAAAGTCCACTTACACTGATAACCAATTGTGACTGGAGGACGACACCGATCGCACGACTTCGTACGTGACTTTCTTTCTTTCGTTTCAATTCCAGCGACAAATTGCGTACATCACGAGTTCCCCCTCCAGATGATTTCATTGAGAAACGGATGTGAACTTTGATTACCTCCAGGGTGTCGCATCGATGAAATCTCGCCGTTTTCTGCAATTTATTGAAATTGTTTGTTTGTATAGAAGATATCAGACGTGACGCGCAATGAGAAACCAGAGGTTTGGGTCCCGCAACGATTTGCGTGATCTACTTTTAGCGCGCGCGCACAGCGAGAGAGCGCCTGTCGTGTGAGAGACGACAGAAATGACAATAGCACCAATGGATCGATATTCTCATCTTGGAGAGGCCGTGAGACCGGACCAAAAAACCTCTTCCAAGTGTTCGTTTGTCGTTTCGAATTCAAAAAAAAAACATCCATTGCGCGTCACATGTGGTGTTTATTCCGCAAACACATAACGACGGTAAATCGCAGACAGCATCGGAATTGCATCGATTAAAAACGAGAAACTAGTCGATATTATCGATACCAGATGGGATTTTAACGGGATTCAACGGAGTTTTCGATGAATTCGTCACCCTGGTTACGTCTCCGAAATCGATGAATTCGGAAGGGTCTGTCTAAGAGAATAGGACTCTTTTTAACGTTTTTTGAGACAATCCTTTTGTTATATGAAGTTTTTTGTTATACAAGTGTCATTTTGAAGAATCGCCCCTTTTGTCAGACTGGCGCCGTTTTGTCTGTCGGGAGGGCAAGGAAGATAAGGAAATGCAAAGAAATGAACTTTTTATTCGAAAAATAACCCGTAAATGACATTTCATCAACACTTCATCATTGTTATCAGTTTGCCCCCCATAGTGTTCATGCATACCCGGCAATCAAGTAGAAACCATTGTGCTCAACCCACATTCCCGGTCCCGTGTGTTTGATGCTCTTGGCAGGCAGGATGATCAGATGGCTGTCGGCTCGGATCACTCCCACAAAGTGCACATTCGTGAGCTGCTCTCTCATCTTCATCGCTACACCCTTCCTTAGACCGTCTCTGAAACCTTTCTGTGTGTTGTGCCCACAAAAAAAACTGAATGACCAAACTGGAGCCATTTTGACGGAAATTTTTGAAAAACGGCAAGGCCTGGGCGGGCCCGGACACGATCTCAAAAGAGCATTTGAAAATCGGACAGTTTCCGAGTACAATACCCACAATTTGAGTGGTCAACTGGCCCCCCAAGAAAAAGCGTACCTCGCAATGCCTCGCTTGATTTCGTTGACTTCCGAGGCGAGCGTCCATAACGTTTGAGCGCCTCGAACGAATCCCGACCACTTCATTTCCTCGTAAAGCACATGTTGATTGAACCGACGACTCCGGGAGACTACAATATTGCAGCCGGCGCGATGGAACGAGTAGACGGCCTGATCCATGACCTGGTAGAAATCGTGGTTCTCGTAGCCGCCGATGTCGTCGTAGACCATGATGTAGAACGAGTCGCTGAAAAGAAACTCCCTTCCTAAAAACCTAGGAGAATGGAAAAATGGAATCGCCCACAAAACAATATCATGGAAAGAAGACAATGAGGTTTCGTGGGTTCGAATCAGTGCTGTGCGGCAAAGGAAAATTTCGGCAAAATCGGCAATTCGGCAAGGCCGGCAAAGAAAAACCCGGCAAATTTGCCGGTTTCGGCAAAACCGGCAAACCGGCAAAATGGTTTCAGTTTGTCTTTTTTGTGTCTTTAAGGCATCTAAACTCAATTTTCAGGGACGAAAAGCGTCTTAATACCCTGGAAGAGGGTAGGAATTAAAAACCGGTACATTTTATCGTTAAATCAGCAAGAAAAAGCCAGTTTCGGGGTTTGAAAAACTTGCCGTTTTTCCGGTTTCGGCAAAACCGGTGTTTTACTTTTTTGCCGTTTTGCCGAAACCGGCAAAACCGGCAAAAAAATCTCGGCAAATTTGCCGGTTTCGGCAAAACCGGCAATTTCGCCGCACACTACTGGTTCGAATCCTTACTCAGTGAGCACTTTGGAAAGGCCTTCTTGAATGAGCATCGCCTTCTCGAGATGTGTCGCCTCCTTGTACTGGGTATCGCTGATCAGCATCTCTACCACTAATGGCCAGTAGTTTCTCTTATAGCCCTCCTTCATCCTCTTCATCTGTCTTTGGAAACCGCTGATGTGTTTCGCCAATAGATCCGGCGCAGCCATACTCTTATTCTCGAACATCCCATTCTTGAATGTTTCGAGTAGAAGCTAAAAGATCACAGACTATAACAAAAGTGTTTCAGATCACTTACATATTCCGTAAGGACTCCATCGATGATTCGTTGCCACTTCTCGAAAGTGGCCGTCGTTTTCAGCCTGTCGACGTCCATTTCCAGCTTCAGTGGGCTCTCCGAATCGTGCTCGAGTGAGCTCATCAGAGACTGAAATCGCCAAAATAGCAGTCTCACATCACACCAATATCGTTTGGACCCCCAAATGTCTTGTGTCTTTTTCTTTTCAGCGCTCACATCTTCAAAACTAGAAGAGATAATAGGAAGCGGTCAACAAACAAATTATCTTCCTTATTAATAAAAACCGTGAGGGGTATATCCATCTGTGTGTCTGTCTGTCTGTCTGTTTATTTGTCCGCATTCCGAGGGCAAGAAGAAACAAGAATGCCACCACAAAAGTCCGAACCAGGGACCACCACCTAACAGACAAACACACAAGCCACTCCACAGGCAAATCGGAAAAGTCTAATAGCAGGCTACCAGCAGCTTAAGGGTCGCCAGCGGGTTAGTGGGGGCCCACCAACAGGTTAACGGTCGCCAGCAGGAAGATGGCAGCTCACTGGCAGATGCGGTCGCCAGCAGGCTAGTAGCAGGTTAACGAAATTCGCCCAGGAAAAGGCCAGAACGCAATTTTTTAGAATGATTTCGACAAAAACTGGTCGGGAACGTCTGACAAAACAGTTTTTTCTTTCAAAGTTGGAAAAATCAGATACCACCGCCAGCAGCTCTCCAGCAGCTTACTGGCGGTCGTAGTTAGGTTAACGGCAGGCCATCAGCAGGCGAAGAAGTCTGACCGCCCGCTTCTTTGGCACACAATTAGGGGTGTTTTACAACATCAGCACGTAAGCACCACTACTTTCGCGCAAGAAAAGGTTGTGTGACAAAAGAAAGTTTGGTTTTTACACCTTCTGCTCACAAGATTCACAACTTTGGTGCAATAATGCGGTGTTTCACAATGTTGGTTAGACTGAAGCGCCGAACCCTCAAGATATGTCCCGGAGCAAGCCAGGCCGATGAGCTAGCTTCCACCGTCAGGGCCTCGATTTTCAATATGGGATGTTCTACCCTTAATCAACAATAAATCTTGGATAGAGAGAAAAAAACACGAATTTTCAAATGTTCCTGGTATTTTTGCATTGTTTCAAAAACTTTCCCAACCCGGGACGGCAAGAAGCTTTTTTTTGCTTTCCGTCCTCCATATTTTCAAATTCCATTTCCGCGCAACTCTAGTGCGCAAGCTCCACAAATTTAGCACGAAACAACGCGCTGTTGACGGGCCGACGGCGGCGGCGGCCGTGGCCGAGCTGGCCGCGGACTAGTTTTCGCGCCACCGACACGCATTTTTTTCGCCGTTTTTTTTTTCTGATTTCCTCCTATTTTACTGCAGTTTTTCCCATTTCCGTGCAGATTTATTGTTTTTTTCGGAGTTTTAATTGTCAAATTGCTAATTTAACAGGCTCATGGCGGAAATCGATCGAAATTTCGGAGGCCGACGACGAAAACGACGTTCATAGGAGTCAAGCCGGCAAAACTCAGCGGCGCTGTGAGTGTAAAAGGGCGATAAATCGTGAAACAATTTCTGTTTCAGACGTCAGCTCCGAACGATTCATCAAAATTTGGAGTGGAGCAATATGGACGTTGGCTGGTACATTGTCTTTTTTTATTAATCAGGAAAAACTCGGCGTGTTGCTGCCGCAGTCGACAGGCGTGCCTCATCAAGTCAGCGGATTCCAGAAACAACGGGCCGATTTTCTTGGCGAGCAGACTTAGACAAGAATTTAGCAGCTTAACTTTTTAAAAAGTTTGGCGACATGTATTTGGTCATGCCAAACTCGTGCCTATTCCGATTTTATCCTGAGTTTCGAAATGCTTCTAGCGAAAATCGGCCCGTTGCTACTGAAAACGGTATGCCTACCGATTGCGGCAGCAACTCGCATTTTGCCTGAGTAATTCTGAGCAACTCACTCATTCCTGACCCTTTCAGGCCCGAAACAAGTGCGCGACTCAACGGAAAAGACGCCGACTGAAGCACTATCGCCAGAAGTTCAACAAGCGCGACGACGAGAGCATCTCCAACCTGCTCGTCATCAACCACTAGAACAGCAACATGCATGAAGGTCGATGATAAATAACCTTTTTCCACTATGCCCCCCCCCCCCCCCCCACTCTAATTTCCACATTTCCTCCCTTTTTCTGTTAGGTTTTCACTGCTACTCATATTTCTTTTTGTTTTTTCTATTGTTTTTTTGATTTTTTTTCAAATAAATATGCATTCTTGAAGTTCTTCAAAGCAAAAAAACAAAAAAATTTTGAAAACCAAAGAAAGCGGGAAAGGGCTAACAGCAGCTATGCGGCAGGTCGCCAGCAGCTCTACTGGAAGTTCTCTCTTACGCTGCTGGCGCCCCGCCACACGCCTGCTACAAGCCTGTTCCGACTTGCCTGTGCTCGGCCACCGGACCCATGAAAACGCAACCACCTATAGGCGGTGAAGTGCGCGCTGTTGGCGGCGGAGCCGCTTGGTCCATTCTGGTAGCTGATAAGTTGAGAAAGATTTTGTCAATTGGCACCCTTTCCTTATCTCTTCTAGTTTCCAAGATATGAGCTCTGAAACTTAAGGCCGCTTATTTGCAGTGAATTCGGTATCTTCCTTATTAATAAAAACCGTCCGGGGTATATCCATCTGTGTGTCTGTCTGTTTATTTGTCCGCATTCCGAGGGCAAGAAGAAACAAGAAGGCCACCACAAAAGACCGAACCAGGGACCCTCACCCAACAGACAAACACATGAGCCACTCGGCCACCGCACCCACACAGAAGAATCGCGAGCGAAGCATAACGGACCCGTTATGCTTCCGCGAACGGCTCCCGTATTGCATCCGCGCCCAAACTAAATGGCATCCGCGTCGACGCGGATCCGCGCGGACACTCCCGCATTGGACCCGCGCGGGCGCGTCCGCTAGCACGCGGATGGAATATGCGAGCATTATGTAAGCACCAGAACGCGAAGCCGCTCTTCGAGCGGCAAGAATGACAAAGTTAAAGTTCATGAGGCCCCCCCCCCCCCCCAAACACTCGGCCACGCGCGTGGTGACATTTTTGTTTCTTTTTGGAATGCGGACAAATAAACACACACACAGACAGACAGATGGATATACCCCTCACGCTTTTTATTAATAAGAAAGATAGTCGCGCGGACCCGAGAACGTGTCCGTTACGCTTCCGGCGCGAGTTATCTGTGCATGCAGAGGCAACCACCTACAGGCGGTGAAATGCGCGCTGTTGGCGGCGGAGCCGCTTGGTCCATTCTGGTCTTACATAAGCAATGCTCAGCGGCGACAATCGGTCACTCTCGCGTCGAAAAATGTCGAAAGTTCGGGTGGTTGGATTCGAGAGAACATCGCCCAGATGTTTCTGGAGGATATCTGCTGGACGAATGTGATCCAAGTAGAAATGATGTTTGGCGATGAACGCCTTCAAATCCGCAATTTGATGGCGCGTCTGTTTGGAGAGCTGAAATCGAATTGGCTATTCAGTTTGACCCTCCGACTCACAGCTGCGATCTTTGCGTCCAGCTCGTTGAGCTTCTCCATCACCGGGTTCCGCTGATAAGACCGACTGATACCAATCGACTGGCTCACAAGTGTGCCGACGGAAGCGATCAGTTGCAGGTGCGGCGCGAGCTTCGGCAGTGCGTACTAGCCGACTGTGAGCATCTGGTCGAACACACTGATCGCCTCTTCGACCGCCTTCACCGCGTCCAACTGTGCAGCTCGCGGAGCAGTGAGCAGGAGCAGGAAGAGGGAGGCGAGCATTTTGCGGGAGAGAGCAAAACGGGTGCCTTTTCATCTTCCAATTAGCTCCTTAAGTACTAGTTTTCGGGTCACGATGGCAAGGGGAACGAAAGGGCGGAGCAAATTTCTGGAGATGGAAACTGCGGAAATGTGAGGAAACTATGTTCACGGTCAGTTGAGGCATGTCGGAAAGGCCTGATAAGACAAGTCAGGCACTTCCAGGGGGCACGTGGAAGGCGTGTGTTAAGGAGAAACTTTGAACTGAACTAAACTTCCGATGGGGTCAACATCAGCACCTTTTTACAGAACTTCTCAGAATTTTCAGCTTGGATACACTTGCGAACGCCTTCATTTCCCTCGGAGGAAAAGTAGACAAAGTGCATCGAAATTTATATATCACATGAGTGACAGGAACTGACGTTTCCTTCTTTTCTTTGTTGTCAACGACAAACTGCCGCACGAGTTTTCGAGAGGATGATTTCATTTGGAATTCCAATTCCAGCGAAAAGAGGGTTTCGTAACACTTTGCAACAACCTTGAATTTTAATGTTGACGAGAAGAACCTGGGGACTTTTAAAAATCAAAGAGAAAAGGAAAATTGTGAGCCTTATCAGGTTAACACTTTTTCACAAAAAAAAAGCATTTGAACTTGCAGAGAGGCGCCGCAATGTCTGTCAGATGAAGAAGGTGATTGAAGGGTGAGGCGCTAACAGAATCCGAAACATCGGATGGGAAATATGGGAAGGTTATGTTGTTGCCCGTCTTGTGCATACTCCAGGAACCATACGATCATTTCCACTACGCGAAGGGGGTCTGGAAGCGTTGTTGAATCCAAATTCTAAATTTTTAATTACATAAATATCTAAATGAAGTTCATTGAGATAGAGCCTACAGGAAAACGAAACCAGAAAAAAGTAGATCAAATTGCAGAGAGAATCGAGACTGCTCATCAGAAAAAGATAAATATTTCGATCGAGGTCTCATGATCCTTTATGCATATCCGGCGACGATATGAAAACCTTCGTAGTACTCATCCCTCCATCCGGGTCCCCAACGTGTTCGGCTTCTTGCATTTTTAATGACGGGGTTGCTCTCGGCTGGGATGACGCCAACAAATCCAACATTAGTCAGTTTCGACATTAGATCCTTCGCAAAGTTGTCTCGGATTCTTCGGTTCGCACCGAGTTGAAAGCTCAGGCTGGTGACCGGAACAAACAGGGTTGTGTTCTCCGTCTGAACTTTCAGTTCCCTCTTAAGCTTATCCAAAACCGGCGGTGTGTCGTAAATGTGTTTCCATTGACGACTTCGGTAGATAACGATACATTTTCCGTCCGCCCTTGAAATGTAGGCTTGGTCATCGTTAAAGTGAAAATCTTTTTCGAAGTAAAACGCGGTATCATCGTAGACGATGATGTAGAAGGCGTCGCTGAAGTGACACGGTTTCCACGTTGATTAGGTCACGAACTCACTCAGTTAAACCTCGCAATAGACCATTTCGAATTTCAGTCGCCACTTCTTCGTTGGTACCATCCATCGGCACGTCGGAAACCAACGTCTGAACCACGCTCGGCCAATAACTTGCTTTGTAAAATGTTTCCCATTCTTTTGTTTCATTCAAGAAACGCTCTATCCTTCCTTTCCATTTACTCAACCGAAAATTGTGTTCGCTCAAGCAATCATTGGTGTTTGTAATGAAAAGCATTCCGTTGATAATTGTCTCGGCGATGAGCTGAAAACGAACCAAACACAATTGAAAAATGGAAGATGATGTTGTATGATCACTGACCAGATTAGTGAGAAACATATCAGTGATACTCTTCCATTTATCGAAAGTTTCAGTGGTTTTCAGCTTGTCTGCGTCCATGGAAGCTTTCAATGGATGCTCGGCCGTTCTTAGTTCTTTAAAGGACGACTGAAGTAAGAATTATTTACAGGTTTCTACAGTAGCAGTGTGCGTTTTTCTTACAAAAGCCATTGTGCGTTCGACATTCGGTCGACACCACTGATCCTTTCCGAAATTGTAAATCATGTTTGTCTTTGGTAGTCCCGAGATAATTTCATCATTGAGTGACTGAATACTTGAATTGGACGGATCCAAAAGCACGATGTGCAGTCTTATGAGGAGGTGCCGTGCAGATTTGGCTACAGAAACAAATAAATGGTGAGATGGTTGTTTTGTAGAAAGCAACATGTTTAAAGAAAGCAAATACTCATACTGATCTTTCGTTTTCATATAAAGCTGAAATATTGCGTTTGACGTTCTCTTGATACAAGGTTTTGGGGTAATTACCAACTCACCATTAAGATCCTCTTTCTAAACTGACGCATTTTCTTCAGTACCGGGTGTGGCTGCTCAACATCCGCATATTTTTGAACCAACTTTCCGATTGAGTAGAATAGATCCATGTGCGGTTTTAGTTGTTTGTACGTCAATGATTCGTAGCGCAGCGCGTTATCGATGAATTTGATCCCATCGTCAATAGTCTTGCAGTCATCAAAGTTTGCATATCCAGTATAAGGTAATAGAAAGAGCGCAATTACAGGGGTCGGTATTTCTAGGAGCATTTTAGGAGCATCAAGGAGTTCGTCACTGTCATACAACTCTGATCACTTTGCAAACATTAAATAGTGTGTGGGCGCTGCTTCGATCGCAGAGCAAAACTGCTCTCCTCGTCCGATGGCAATAAAAACCTGTCATATAACTAGTCACTATCTCCAAAAAGGGGCACTAAAGAAAGGAGGAGCGGTCATGTTGTCTCAGATTCATTTCTAGTTTGATTCACACAAGTCTGTTTTAAAACAGCCTGTAGTTAAATCTTGTTGTGTTTTTGTACGCGAAAGCAAAATAGCTGATCTGAACGAGCCCAACATGTGTTACGCGATGTACGGAAATCCGCTATCGTGGCGAGACCCGCCACTATTTTGGCACACGCTCCTTTTATTCACCATCGCCTTTGCTCATTGTGGTGAAACCCGTCATCGTTTTAGCGCACATTCCTTTAAACCACCGTAAATTTAAACCTCACACAATCAGAACACCGTTCATCGAGATCAAATTTCTCGTTCACAGTGCCCCCATCCGGCTTGGTCACTGCCGCACCGGTGACAAACATCAACTGTTTTATCGGCGAAACTCGTGGAAGACAGAAAACCATGATAAGAAGAAAGGCGTGACGTTTCACACAGTTTCGAATATAGAGAGAATAGTAAACATTCGATTTGTCCGCACACTGGGGCGGAGTAGGAGAAAGTTCGACTGTCACGCGTTAGAAGAAAGAAGTAGCACTATGGTGAGCCGAGTTAGAGGCAAGCAACGAGTGCTGACGATGACGATATTTAGTCATGTGTGGAATGCACCGCTCGATGCACTTTACAGGCCCAGATGCGGTGCAATGGAGCAGATTTGCAACCTAACAGGAATCGTCATTGAAATCCCCCGACGAGTGTCTTTGTGATTGATCATCTAGATTTCTGTCAAAACAAGGAAAGCGATAAGAATAGGCACATTCCGAGCAAAAATGTGCAAAAGTTCAATGCCAAAGTCCACTCGCTGATAAGAGTGCAGACGTGACTTTCTTGTTTCAACGACACAACTTGTGGGCACGAGTTTCAGAGATACACAGAACCAAGAGTACTCTTTCTCCCACACGATGATTTCACTTAAGGAACCTTAGGGGGGGGGGGGGGTTTATAATTTGGCATGACGTGGACACTTACAACCTCCTGGCAAAATGATTGGGTTACTGTAAGACACGACCTAACTTTCCAAAGTGTGAAACTTCGGCCACCTCGTTTTCAATACGATTTTTCACGTGAAGGCCCCCTCCCCCCAGTTGAATGAAAAGTACCGCAGATTCCAATTTCGATTCATTCCCCCCAGTCCCGCCAATCCCTAAAGGAATCCAAAAATCGACGCGGGAAGGTATCGAAATGACGACGACCGTCTCGTCGAAAAAGCCGTCGGCTCAGAGCTCGCCGAGCCAAATCATCGCCACGTTCAACAACTTTTTCGCCGCCATTCCGGCCAACAAGAGTTTCGATATGTCGTACAAAGGTAAAAACCAATGGGGGAAGTGCGCTCCAATGCGAATGGGATATATGGATTTGCAGCGTACATTCAGGATCTGGCGGACGTCGAGGAGCGGCTCCCTCTCAGCGCGCGCAGTTCCAGCACCAACATGACGCCCGTCACCATCGCCTCGTACGGAAATCAGGCGGCGCTTAAGCGCGGAACGACTGCCGCTGATTTGGTAAGAGGAGGGAATACGAAAGAAATAAGACAGAAAAAACGATTCTTTAAAACAGAATTCAAAAAAAATTGGTGTAGATTTACGCTAAACAACGCGCGGGGGCCTAATTTCGGAGCGTTGCAGTGAAAATCAAAATTTTGTAAAAAACAACGCATTTCTGGCGGAAGTCCGAATTCCGCCCAACTTTGACCTACACTAACTATCGTCCATTTATCGATCGGCATCGACTCTTGTCTATTATCTTAACCGATTCGTAATTACCGTAATAAGCCTCTTTGTGTCATCGCACCTATCTTGATTAGTTATCTAAGCCTAAGCCACGCCCCTTTTGTGTCGTCTTGATTATCGATCGATCCGTAATTACCGTAGTAAGCCCCGTTCTGTCGCACCTGTCTTGACAATGTACCACGCCCCCTTTGTGTCACACCTTAACGCCTATCTTGATCGATCAATTACCGTAATAAGCCCCTTTTTATCGATAGATAGATAACATGTAACATACCCGTGACCACCTGTTGGTCGATAGCGGCGGCGGCGTGACGGCGTGACAGCGTTACGACACGAGGAGTGGTGGCCCCAATCCAATCAACGCCGGAAAATATGAAAACGTTTTGAGCGGCAAAAATGGGATAAAAAAGAAGTGGGTGACGGTTCGTGAGAGAAAAAATATCGGAAACAATTGGTGTAGATTTACGCTAAACAACGCGCGGGGGCCGTAATTTCGGAGCTTTGTAGTGAAAAACAAATTTAATTTTTTTTTTTTGGAATAAAACCCCATTTTCACCGGAGTCGGAAGTCGTAATTCCTCCCGGTTTTGCAGCGTGACACGAGTGGCTCCTCAAGCCTGTCGTCTTCTGCGACGCCGTCTCTGACGTCGTTGTCGACGAAGACGTCGGAGGCGAGCTGCTGGAAGCGCGCTCTCTCGCAAGCCGACCGCATCTACGAGGACAACAAACTGCGCAAAGAGCGTTCGATGGTCAATCTGGCCGAGTTCAACAAGGCGCTCGGATTGCCGTTCGTCGAGCCGCCGCCCGCGAGCAAATCCACCGCCGACACGATCTACGAGAATCTGACGGTGAAGGACGATGAAGACGTCGGCGGAGGGAAGACGTTCGCCGAGAAGAAGAAGACGCAGCACGAGTTCGGAAAGGCGATCAAGTCGACGCCGAGTGCCGACGCGCTCTTCTTCAAAATCGCCGACTGCTTCGATTGAGAAACCACAAAGAATCTTTTAGAACAGTGAACTTGAATAAAGATGGACTGGACTAGTGATAGGTTACTATTGATTTTTGACACTCTATCTGGTGACCTCTAGAACAACCGTTCGGTTCCCAGCGGCAGGTCTACACCGCTACCCCATTCCCAGCGGTGTCATCATCAGGAACCGATTTTCCGGGATGTTACAGGCATTCAATCCAAATGACGCAGTTGACAAAAAGTTGTAGTTTTTGGTGTTCTACTTTTTTGCTGTTGACAACTGTTTTCAAAATCTTCTGGTTTTCGAGAAAAATGCATTTTTGGTATTTCGCAACAAAAAAATCAAGAATACCAAAAAATTGATTTTTCCTCGAACACCAAAAGATTTTGAGAAGAATTGTCAACAGCAAAGTTGTAGAGTACAAGAAAACACAACTTTTTGTCAACTGAGTCATTTGGATTGAATGCATGTAACATGCCGAAAAATCGGTTCAAAGCGAAACACCAAAGAAAAGGAAGTGGCAGCCCTGGTCATCATTTTCTTCCTTCCGATCGATAATTCCAATCGATAATTCCATAGTTCCCAGTTCTATCGTCACCGTAAAACCTGTACTACAGCAGCATGCAGGGGTCTAACTTTCAACCCTCTAATTTTGGAGACAGAGTTCAAAAATCCCTCTTACGATTTTCGGGTTTTGGTGCCGTTCAAATAGAGGTGCCTCACTCTGATACAGGTTTTACGGCACTTAAAGAAATAAACAGATGATTATAAAAAATTAATAAAGAAAACAATTATTTTATTGAGAAAGCGATAGTTGTGGAGATAGAGATAGAGATATAGGCAGTATTGGAATGAGCTTGTGATCGGGGAATGTGTGTAGAAGGGGGGGAGAAAGTGGAGGGAAAGGCACAAAACATAAAGGTACATGTTGTTGTCATTTAGGAAACAGATTCTCAGAAAGAGGAGGAAATTACCGTGTTTACTGCATTAGAGCCTTTAAGCTGTAGATTGAGTTTCAGGGGCCATATCTTGAAAACTAGAAAAGATAGGGGAAAAGTGTAATCTGACAAAATGTTCCTCTTGTTTTAAGCTACATTTTAATAGTTGACACTTATTTTCTATCTCTTCTAGTTTTCAAGTTATCGGCTTGGAAACTCTGGCCGGGGATCTCCACTCTAACACAGTAACTACCACGGTATGTCAAAAGTCAAAAGTCTACCGTAATCCCTGTCGCGCGGCCTTTCAGCCTAGACAACAGTCTGGTTGAGGCTCTTGCGAGTGCGCGAGAGGCCCTGCGCCTGGCTCGTCGGAATCCAGCTGACCCACTCGCCGTTCTTGTCCCGTTTGGTGCTCTCACTCGAGAGCGGGTACTTCCAGTGACCGCCCGTCACGTCGGTTTCCACTCTGAAATCATATGGGCTCTTAGTGTCTTTAATTGAAAATGGCTCCCCAACCGGAAATTCCTCCACTCGGGCACATAGAGCCGGAAACAGTTGAGACGACGAACTCCGAGCGTCGACTGATCCTCGTACTTCTCTTTTCGAACGACCGCCCAGTCGGGGAGGCAGAAGTCGTAGCAGTCGCTGCACGATATGTCTGCAAACAAGGAGGGACCAAGTGTCACGCTTCACTGTCACGCTGTCTCACTATAGTTCATACCTCTCGCATGGACCGTCTGCCGCAACAGATACCACTTGGCGCCGTGACAATCGTCGACGCGTTCGGTGAACTTTTGATTGGCCACCATCGGCTCGATGGGCTCCGGATCGAACTGCCAGAACTCTTGCCATCCGTACGTGGATTGGATCTGAAGGGTGGGAGTTGTTGGAATGGGATCACGGTTATATCTTGGAAACTAGAAGAGATGGGAGAAAGTTGTCAACTGCCAAAACATAGCTGACAATTCAATGAACAATTTGTTAGTTGACAACTTTCCTCCATCTCTTCTAGTTTTCAAGATAAATGTCCTGAAACGAAGGATACTGCATTCCTACCTCATAGCTCGAATCCGAGACGGCCTCCGACAGCTGATCGATACTGTCAATGGCGCTTCTGTCGAGTGGCATCAGGAAGCACGTGAAATGGTCACCATGGGCGTCTGTCAACGAGTGGTCCGCTATTGCCGCGTAGCCCTGCAAAAGAGTAGGTCAAAACGAGAATATGTAGGTCAAGCTTCTGAGGTCATATCTTGAAAACTAGAAGAGATAGGGAAAAGTTGTCGACTAACAGGATGTTACTTGATTTGTCAGCTACATCTCGACAGTTAACACTTTTCTACTATCTCCTCCAGTTTTCAAGATTTGATGGCTAAAAGCCTAGCAGGGTTGTCCCGAGCTCTAGCATCATCCCCTCTCTGAACCTTTTTCGCCCCCCCCCCCCCCCCGCCAATTTTCAACTTTTCTGGCTCCATATTGATCGGTCAATTATCGAAGGATGAGTCATTTTCTGTCATCGCACCTATCTGGATCAGTTATCTAAACGGATGTGCCACGCCCCCTTTGTGTCGCACCTTCATCCATATCTTGATTATCGATCGTTTCGTAATTACCGTAATAAGTCCTTTGTGTCGTACCTATCTTGATAAATTATCTAGCACCTTCACACCTATCTTGATTATCGATCGATGGCCCTGACTGTAGAATAAGCCCCCACCTGCCTAGCACCTCCTAGATCGATTGATAGATAAGACGAAACAAATGCACATCAAAAAAACTATTTTTTTTAACAATTTTCCGAAGCGGGCCCTGCTAGGTCAAAAAAGAAGAAGAAGAATGGACTTACGGTGGTGAAGTCGATGGCGGTGAAGCTGTTCGATTTGAACGGCGCATTGCCGCGCAGCTCGAAGTGCGCCTGATGTTTCGAGTAGAAATGGACGAAGACCGACGAGGGAAGCGCCGCCGAGACGAGCGCCGGATTCTTGCGACGACACTCCTCGCACACGGGCGGATAGAGGAGGAACTCGGTGACCGCGTACCGATTGAAGATCGCGTTGAAGATGATGAAGAGGAGCACGAGAAGGAGGACCAGAAGCAGCAGGATGCAGCACAGACTGCGCAGAAGCGCCGGCGTGTATTCCGCGTTTCTGGAAGAGAAATGCGGTTGGGCGGCGGTGGGAAGAGGTGGAGAAAGTTAGGCCACCAACGGGTCTCACGGGGGATGAAAAAGGTACGTCAGTAAATACGCTCTATTGCACACCTCGACAATTGCAAAACGACTGCCACTGTACCTTACACGGGTCTCGCAACGAGTTTTACGTTTGTCTCGTTGGAAATTAGCTGGATTTTAATTTATGGGCTAAACAGGGCACGGTGGGCGTACAAGCGGAGCATCGTTGAAATTTTTTCTTTCATTGGGCCTAAATTATCAATAGAGCGTATTTACTGACGTACCCTTTTTTATCCCCGTTGGGTCTTGCCACGATTTGTTTCCGGCTGTCAAATTTCAAAAAAACGCTAAAGATCGATTGAATTTAAAGGCGCATAGAGTTTTTTGACGTGTGGGTCCCGTCGGGAGTTTGTTTTCAGTGGTACAAATGCTGAAAAATTCGCAAGTTTTCACAAGTTTTAGAAACGCAAAAATTTCATCGCTGAAATCACCGCTATTTTCTGCAATTAACAGAAATCGTATCTGTTGAATAGAAAACACATGTGATTCGCAAAAAAAATCGATTAAAAATTCGAAAATAGCCATTGCGCGTCAAATGTGGTGTCTATTCTGCAAACACCATCACGGTAGATTGCAGACCCAACACATCGGGGATTTTTTTTTTTGCCTTTTTCGACGCGTTCAAACCCACCTGAACGCGTATGAAACGTCGTCGTAGAAGTTGCGAAGACGATCCCAGCAGCCGGTGCTCTTCTCGGTGGCTCCGGTGTCACGTGACACTAGGGACGTTTGCGATTGCGGCGGAAATCGTCGCGAGGACAGATTCGACGAGGCGATTTTGTTCTTCTCCTCGCCGTCCCACGACGATTGCATCGCGCGGTAGCTGTCTTTTCTGGCCAGCGATCTGGAAATGCTTGTTTTTCTAGAGGAATAAGAGTCGAGGAGAAGATGGTGGCCTAACTAACGCTGTCTCTTTCTCTTCCATCTCGAATATCGTTTCCATATCAGAAAATATACAGGAGAGACGGGAAGAGGTGAAGTTTCACACTGCTTTGGGGGGTATGTATGTATGTAAGTACTGTTTACTTTTTGCGCGCATCATTGCCCATTCTCAAGGCGAGATTCCTTGTTGACACCGAAACATCGGCCCTTCCACCACTTTTAGCCGATGGATTTATCAAGACATTGTGAAGAAAAAAGAGAAAAAGAGATTCGATCAGGATGAGATTCGAACTCACGCGGGGAAACCCCAATGGATTAGCAGTCCATCGCCTTAACCACTCGGCCACCTGATCACCAAAGCGGCGGCGCGTTGAGGGCAGTGTCATAGGCGGCGGCGGCGACCGGCCGACCGGACGGCGGGGGGAATGTTTTTCAGACTCACTCATTGTCACTGGCGAATTCTTGCCGGTACGAGATGTTGCTCGCCGCCGGCACTGTAAATATGTTCCCCGAGCCACGAACTCCGCCGGCCGATGTGCTCCGGAGAGCCGACGTCAACGGACGCGTGATGGTCTCCTCGACGTGCTCCACACGGCTCGTCTCTCTCAACGGACCACTTCCGTGCGTTTCAATGATACGGGCTCCGCCTTCTGAAAAACCAAAGAGAGAGGTTCGGTTGGCCTAGAAACCCAATTCGACCAAAAAGCACGGCCACCTACCATTGGTGTGCACCTCGTGAATGTCGTAGCCGTAGTTGTTGAGCACGGTGGTATCGTTGCTCCGATCGGCTCCCGGATAGCTGAGCCGCGACTCGCCGGACGTGTTCAAAAAGCTGCTATTCGCCGCTCCCGACACATTGTATCGCTGCGGTGGCGGCGACATTTCAATGTGTTGGCCATAATCTGCAAAATTTATTGGTAGCCTAGTTTTCGCACGAGAGGAGAAAGTTAGGCCATCCAAACCACAACCAATCGATTGGAAATTTCAAGAGCTTTCGATTGATAGGGTTGACTGTCCAATTTAAGCTTGTTAGAAAGAAGTTATACGGGAAAAACGTGGCAAGGCCGAATCCAAGTCCCTACTTACTGGCAGAAGTGTGCAAAAACGAGGGCTCCCGCGAAACATCTCTCTCGCCGGTCACATCGAACCGTCGGTCGTGAATCGTCCCGTCAGGCCGCTGCTCGTACGACTCTCGGCTCTCGCGGATCGTCGTGAACGGCGGGCCAATGAGCGCGCCTGCAATTTTCAGCGTTTTCAGATGTTTCAGCCTTTTTCCTGGTTACCTCCAGAAGGTCGTCGACCTTCCTCGATGATCCGGTGCTCGATGACCTCGATCTGCTCCACTACCATACCGAAACGCTCGTGTTACTGACTATGAGGACAGTTTTTCTCTAGTTGTCGGTGGGTTCCTATCTAAAAAACAAAATGAATCTTTTCTGAACATGTGAGTCTGTGAGTCATTTGGAATCGAAAATAGAAAACAACACAGAGGTAGAGACATAGTGGTCGATCGAAAAAAGAAAAGAAAAAGACGAAAACTGGGAGAGTAGGAAAGAGACACAAGGACCGGTTTCCGAAGGGTTTACGACCCTAGCCGCTCCCCAGTCGATGTAGTAGTGGTAAGTCGCTAGCCAGAGGCCGGATTTCCACAGATGACCAGTGGGCGGAATCGAACCCACGGGGCGAGGATTGACAGGCGGACGCGCTACCGGGTAGGCCATGTGGTGCGAGATGAACGCCAGGCTGGATTGGCGTATATGAAGGTGGTAGGCGGCGCGGCTCGAAATTTCAAAAAAAAGGAATTATAAAGGTCCACACATAAAGGTTGCAATTATAAGAAACCGGCCACACAAACTTCTTCATCTTCAGAAGATCTTCAGTAGAAGAAGAAGACGTCGAGTAGAAGACGTCTCTCAAAATGAACAACAGAGAGAAACAGAGAGAGAGAGAGAGAGCGAAATGGAAATGATCTCAGTGGGAGATTTCGGAAGTTTCGTTTCTCCCAGCGAAAATAGAAAGAGAGAGAGAGAGAGTGTCGAGATGAGAGACGCAGTGAAAAACGGTGACTCGCGCTAATTTCAAGGACAATGACCGATCGGGGTGGGGGGCAGATTCGCAAAACGATGACGACGGCCTCCGGAATTTGACCGAGGGTGAAATTAAAATCAAAACGATCTCCTCACCTGGTGACATACGGATCGTCATTTGAATTAAAGAGAGGGGGACTAGCTTTTTTTTCATATTGAGCGATTTCTAGGCCATATGGGTTACTTTGGCTTGTAACTCGAAAACTAGAAGAGCTAGAAAAAAGGTGTCGACTGTCAAATTGAAGCTCACAGAATAAGGAACAATTTGTTCGTTGACATATTTTCCCTATCTTTTCTAGTTTTCAAGATATGCGCCTTTAAAGTGATGGGGTTTGAAATGAGAGAAACGGGCGGTCTGTTGTAAGGGGGGAAGGCAGAAAAAAAAACAAGCGAAATGGAACACAAAAGCTCGACCTATTTCGAGATCTCCGACGCGCGTCCGGCGCAATCCCGGTGATATTGGTATTGTGTGTCTTCCGAACAATCAAATTACCAGTGTTCTTCTTCGTCAACGTCTTCTGATGGAATAAAAAGCGAAGACGGACGGAGAAGAAAAAGTAGAAGACGTCCGCGCACGCCTCATCGGACACAACGAGAGGATTCAGGAGACGTAGGCTAAGAAGAAGAAGTAGAAGAAGGAGGTGTCCTTCGGAGAAAGAATAACATTTGTCAACGGACAAGCACGGAGAGGGGGAGGTTGAATGGGAAATTGTGACAGTGGGTGGACAATGGGTAGCCTCCCGCTCCAATTTGCATGTTTCCGAACTCCACAACGCGCCGCGCGCCGCCCCCGTTTTAATTTCGATTTCCACCGCGTTCCGCCTGACTTCACTTTTTCCGCTTTTTCTTCATTTTTCTCCGAGGACAAACTGTTTAGATTTTCAAAAATAGCACGAACGGATAGATCGGATTGTCAGCAATCGAAAAATACCCCAACTTGACCTTTTTGGACTATTCTGAGCCGAGATATTGGCTGGGGAAGGAAGAGCTAAGCTAGATATGAAACTCGTCGAATTTCTCGACAAGCAATCAATTTAAACTTTCAGACATAACGTTTTCAGCTAGATCTGATTGTCAGGAATCGAAATTACCCCACTTGGCCTGTTTAGACCATTTAACGAAGAGATATTGTCTGGGGAAGGAAGAGCTGAACTAGAAATGAATCCCATCATATTTCTCATAGGGCAAAATGTCTGGCTTTCAAAAATAGCATTCTCAATAAGATCTGATTGTCAGGAATCAAAAAATACCCCCAAATTGACCGTTTTCAACATCTCACTGCCGAGGTATTGGCTGTGAAAGGAAGAGCAATAGTAAGCTAGATATGAAACCCATCGAATTTTTCGACAAGAAATCATTCTAGACGTTCGAAAATAGCATCTTTACTATACTATTTGCGTTATGGACTTTGTCTTTTGCTCAAACCTAAATAACTTTCCAACTATTTGACCGATCGGTCTGATATTTTGCATAGCCTTATGGGTCTCGGGACGCTTCACCCCTACAACATTTTTGGTCGGGATTACGGTAGGATTACGGTACCTACAGTAGAAACGGTCATTTTTGACACTTTTTCGTACCGAACCGATTGACTCCAAACTTTCATGGGAGCATATTTAGGGTGGGGGATTGTCACTACTAAAATATCTAAGAGGTTGTACGACGGTTACGGTAGATACGGTAGTCTGAATTTCGCAACACCACTTTTTCAAGGAGTTCCAGCTGCCGTTGGGGGGATAGGGGGGACATGGGAAGTGGTTATTTTTGGTGGGTGGAGAGGGTACTACAGTTACAGTAAGCGGAAATTATCGATTGATTCGGATTACGGTAGAAACAGAGGGACGGATATTTGTCTGCGTCTCTCACTTTCACACACTCTCTCGCCTTCTTTTCTCGAAAATGAACTCGAATCACCCACAAACTGATGGAATGTTCCAGAAAGAGAGTAGGGAGAGAGGGGTATAGAGTGGAACTGGCGGGAGATTCAAACTTTGGGCAGGGGCACCTTTTGGCGGGAAATTCAAACTTTGGGCAGGGGCACCTTTTGGCGGGAGATTCAAATTTTGGACAGAGGCACCTTTTGGCGGGAGATTCAAATTTTGGACAGGGGCACCTTTTGGCGGGAGATTCAAACTTTGGGCAGGGGTACCTTTTGGCGGGAGATTCAAACTTTGGGTAGGGGTACCTTTTGGCTGGAGATTCAAACTTTGGGTAGGGGTACCTTTTGGCGGGAGATTCAAACTTTGGGTAGGGGTACCTTTTGGCGGGAGATTCAAACTTTGGGTAGGGGTTCCTTTTGGCGGGAGATTCAAACATTGGGTAGGGGTATTTTTTGGCGGGAGATTCAAACTTTGGGTAGGGGTACCTTTTGGCGGGAGATTCAAACATTGGGTAGGGGTATTTTTTGGCGGGAGATTCAAACTTTGGGCAGGGGCACCTTTTGGCGGGAGATTCAAACTTTGGGTAGGGGTACCTTTTGGCGGGAGATTCAAACTTTGGGTAGGGGTACCTTTTGGCGGGAGATTCAAACTTTGGGTAGGGGTTCCTTTTGGCGGGAGATTCAAACTTTGGGCAGGGGCACCTTTTGGCGGGAGATTCAAACTTTGGGTAGGGGTACCTTTTGGCGGGAGATTCAAACTTTGGGCAGGGGCACCTTTTGGCGGGAAATTCAAACTTTGGGCAGGGGCACCTTTTGGCGGGAGATTCAAATTTTGGGCAGGGGCACCTTTTGGCGGGAGATTCAAATTTTGGACAGAGGCACCTTTTGGCGGGAGATTCAAATTTTGGACAGGGGCACCTTTTGGCGGGAGATTCAAACTTTGGGCAGGGGTACCTTTTGGCGGGAGATTCAAACTTTGGGTAGGGGTACCTTTTGGCTGGAGATTCAAACTTTGGGTAGGGGTACCTTTTGGCGGGAGATTCAAACTTTGGGTAGGGGTACCTTTTGGCGGGAGATTCAAACTTTGGGTAGGGGTACCTTTTGGCGGGAGATTCAAACTTTGGGTAGGGGTACCTTTTGGCGGGAGATTCAAACTTTGGGTAGGGGTACCTTTTGGCGGGAGATTCAAACATTGGGTAGGGGTATTTTTTGGCGGGAGATTCAAACTTTGGGCAGGGGCACCTTTTGGCGGGAGATTCAAACTTTGGGTAGGGGTACCTTTTGGCGGGAGATTCAAACTTTGGGTAGGGGTACCTTTTGGCGGGAGATTCAAACTTTGGGTAGGGGTTCCTTTTGGCGGGAGATTCAAACTTTGGGCAGGGGCACCTTTTGGCGGGAGATTCAAACTTTGGGTAGGGGTACCTTTTGGCGGGAGATTCAAACTTTGGGCAGGGGCACCTTTTGGCGGGAAATTCAAACTTTGGGCAGGGGCACCTTTTGGCGGGAGATTCAAATTTTGGGCAGGGGCACCTTTTGGCGGGAGATTCAAATTTTGGACAGAGGCACCTTTTGGCGGGAGATTCAAATTTTGGACAGGGGCACCTTTTGGCGGGAGATTCAAACTTTGGGCAGGGGTACCTTTTGGCGGGAGATTCAAACTTTGGGTAGGGGTACCTTTTGGCTGGAGATTCAAACTTTGGGTAGGGGTACCTTTTGGCGGGAGATTCAAACTTTGGGTAGGGGTACCTTTTGGCGGGAGATTCAAACTTTGGGTAGGGGTACCTTTTGGCGGGAGATTCAAACTTTGGGTAGGGGTACCTTTTGGCGGGAGATTCAAACTTTGGGCAGGGGCACCTTTTGGCGGGAGATTCAAACTTTGGGCAGGGGCACCTTTTGGCGGGAAATTCAAACTTTGGGCAGGGGCACCTTTTGGCGGGAGATTCAAATTTTGGGCAGGGGCACCTTTTGGCGGGAGATTCAAATTTTGGACAGAGGCACCTTTTGGCGGGAGATTCAAATTTTGGACAGGGGCACCTTTTGGCGGGAGATTCAAACTTTGGGCAGGGGTACCTTTTGGCGGGAGATTCAAACTTTGGGTAGGGGTACCTTTTGGCGGGAGATTCAAACTTTGGGCAGGGGTACCTTTTGGCGGGAGATTCAAACTTTGGGTAGGGGTACCTTTTGGCGGGAGATTCAAACTTTGGGTAGGGGTACCTTTTGGCGGGAGATTCAAACTTTGGGTAGGGGTACCTTTTGGCGGGAGATTCAAACTTTGGGTAGGGGTACCTTTTGGCGGGAGATTCAAACTTTGGGTAGGGGTACCTTTTGGCGGGAGATTCAAACATTGGGTAGGGGTATTTTTTGGCGGGAGATTCAAACTTTGGGCAGGGGCACCTTTTGGCGGGAGATTCAAACTTTGGGCAGGGGCACCTTTTGGCGGGAGATTCAAACTTTGGGCAGGGGCACCTTTTGGCGGGAGATTCAAACTTTGGGTAGGCGTACCTTTTGGCGGGAGATTCAAACTTTGGGTAGGGGTACCTTTTGGCGGGAGATTCAAACTTTGGGCAGGGGCACCTTTTGGCGGGAGATTCAAACTTTGGGTAGGGGTACCTTTTGGCGGGAGATTCAAACTTTGGGTAGGGGTACCTTTTGGCGGGAGATTCAAACTTTGGGCAGGGGCACCTTTTGGCGGGAGATTCAAACTTTGGGCAGGGGCACCTTTTGGCGGGAGATTCAAACTTTGGGTAGGGGTACCTTTTGGCGGGAGATTCAAACTTTGGGTAGGGGTACATTTTGGCGGGAGATTCAAACTTTGGGTAGGGGTACCTTTTGGCGGGAGATTCAAACTTTGGGCAGGGGCACCTTTTGGCGGGAGATTCAAACTTTGGGTAGGGGTACCTTTTGGCGGGAGATTCAAACTTTGGGTAGGGGTACCTTTTGGCGGGAGATTCAAACTTTGGGTAGGGGTACCTTTTGGCGGGAGATTCAAACTTTGGGTAGGGGTACCTTTTGGCGGGAGATTCAAACTTTGGGTAGGGGTACCTTTTGGCGGGAGATTCAAACTTTGGGCAGGGGCACCTTTTGGCGGGAGATTCAAACTTTGGGTAGGGGTACCTTTTGGCGGGAGATTCAAACTTTGGGTAGGGGTACCTTTTGGCGGGAGATTCAAACTTTGGGCAGGGGCACCTTTTGGCGGGAGATTCAAACTTTGGGTAGGGGTACCTTTTGGCGGGAGATTCAAACTTTGGGTAGGGGTACCTTTTGGCGGGAGATTCAAACTTTGGGTAGAGGTACCTTTTGGCGGGAGATTCAAACTTTGGGTAGGGGTACCTTTTGGCGGGAGATTCAAACTTTGGGTAGGGGTACCTTTTGGCGGGAGATCCAAACTTTGGAGGGAGGTCTCTTTCGGCGGCTTCGAATGAGGCTTATAACAAAAACTGTTTTCCAATAAGCTTTTTGCATTAAAAAAGCATGGCTTCAACTTCAGCGAAAGCCAGTGGGTAGACGCGGCGGTAGCCGCGTCTAACCGCTGGTTTTCAGCTAGATCTCATCGCCAGGAATCGAAAAATACCCCAACCTGACCTGTTTCGACCATTTAACGCAGAGATGCTGGCTGGGAAAAGAAAGGACAACGAGAAGCTAAGTACAGAATGTAATAACATCCGTTGGCTACCTAACTACCTAACAACCAGTCATACAATTCTGTACATATCACAGTGTCGAATCCGATACAATCCAATCCAATCGGATCGGATCGGCATCCGGATGACAATAAAAATAGCATTGTATGTACAAGAGGAGAGGAAGAAGAGGTGCACTTCTTCTTCTTCTTGCGAACAGAACAGACCACTTGGTGTCAATTGCTCCCTCTCCCTCACTTTCTAGCAGGTACTTGCATACTTGGTGACCTAGAGATGAATGAATGGACAAGTGCACGCGTGTATTACCATCCACTACACAGGTGTTTATTTGTCCAACCGCATACACCTACCGCCTTGCCCGTCCGGATTCCGGAAAGTTCCTATTCTTCTGGAAAAGGGGAAAAGAGAGAAGGGTTTAGAGGGGTGATTCTAGAATTCTTAGTTAGTTGGAAAAAAGAGAATAAAAATAGGTTTGCCGGCGGCGAAAAAAGGCCAGGAACAACCCTGTTGGTCTTTTAGCCATGAAATCTTAAAAACTAGAATAGATAGGAGAAAAGTGTCAACTGTCGAAATGTAGCTGACAAGTCAGGGAACATTTTGACAGTTGACACCTTTTTCCCATCTCTTCTAGTTTTCAAGATATGAGGTCTTGAAGGCTAAGTGTGGATGCCGCTGGGATCGGGAACCTAGACTTTTCGAAAGTAACCAATTTCACAGTTTCTAGTGATTCTAGACTTTTAGAATAGTGGAGAAACAATGAAAAAATGAAATAACATCAGTGCCAGTGCCTCAGTGCCAGGGTCTGGGTTCGAACTTCGAATCCAATGTGCTGGCCTGGCGTAGCGACTTGGAATGAATATCCAGCAGGCCAGCTAGAAACAGGGATAGAAGCCAGTCATGGTAAAAGTGGAGGGGGGGGGGGTAATAATTTGATGGATAGAGGGGCGATGGATGGCTAGCCGTGTCCTCCACCTCCGGAAAATGAAAAAGCGCGGTGGGGGGAAATAACCAGATATTCGCGCTCCTATGGGAATTTGGAAGATGGGGGGGGGGGGGGGTATTATTACTATTACATGAAAAAGAAGCATCTTGCATTAGAGCGCACTTGCCAATTTACAACTGAACACTGAAACTATGGGCAAGTGAGAAAGGAAAGCGCGCTCTATTGATCTATTGAGAGCCAGCCACCAGCCTCTCTCAAAATAGCCATCATCATCGTCATCATATAAAGGAATTCAGGTCACCCTTCAAAACGCGCTGACGAACGCCGCGAGGGGTTATTGAAGAGGTGAAAGTGGGAGAGAGAGAGAGAAGTGTCAGCTGGCTGAAGAAGGAAGCAGACGAAAGAAGCAGGTAGGAGGCATGAGAGGCGGAGGGAACGGGGGGCGGAAGGGATTTCCGCGCGAAACGGCCCCCCTCACTATGAGCGCGCGCGCGCGCAGGCGGATTAAAATGGCACGCCGGAACATGAAATGAAAAAGGAAAAGGGAAGGGGAAGGGGGAGGGGGCAGAGGGATTGGCATACAATGTGTATTACTTAAATCGAAATGATACAACAACAAAAACAAAAATCGAATGATCTCGTCGTTTTCCATATTATTATACAAATCACTCAAGATTGCTGCTTTCATTCAAAAAGTTAGGTCCACCCGTAATTTTACGCAAAAAAAATCGAGGAGCAATTCGGGATACCGTCTTTCCTGTACTAGAGCCACAAATCTAAAGCTAGAGTTTCAGGGGTCATATCTAGAAAACAAGAAGAGTTGGTCGCACTATTACAGGAAATACGGTAGAAAGGGAGAAAAAGTGATGGATTTGAACCCGGGATGATTTTGAAAAAAACAAAAACAAACAAAAATTGACTAGAATTATCACAAGCGTCTGAAGATTGTCCAAGCTTCACGCTTCACGCTCAAATGTCGCGTATCGAGGACGGAGCAACCAGTGTGCTCTTCTGAAGGCTCGCCTCAACGTCCAAGAATTGCTTCATCGTGTCTACCTGAAAGGAAACAATGTGATCAAGTGCGCTCCATTTGCTACAATACTACCGCGCCCTTAGTCTTAGCGCCCGTAAATCGACATCCTGCTCATTACGAAAGTAAGAAAGCGAGGCCCATGGGTACGGTATTGGTGTGCATTGGAGCGCATTTGCTGACCTCTTACAACTGTACCCACCTTATCCTTAAACCGTCCCAACGAGTGCGAGACGCGATTCTTGTGAATCAGATAGCTGAACACGACGAACACGACGCCGACCGGAATCAGCATCGCAGTGGTGATGTAGCCGGCCGTCGGATAGCCGACCGCCTGGAATTTCACGTAGAAGATGACGCCGATCTCGACGAGGAAGAGGAGGAGGCCGATGCACGTCGAGAACAGCCACGAGAGGTCGATGTAGAATTTCAGCTTCAGGTGCGGCGAGTCTTGTGTACACCCGGTGGCTTCCATGTACGGCAGGATGCACGTCGACATCATCAGCGCGAGGAGGTGGACCGAGACGAGAAGGCTCGTCACGACGCCCAACACGATTAGAAGCGGTTTGGAGGTCGACGCGTCGTACTGTAGCTCCACGAGGCACACCTGCAAACGGGAGAGAGGGCGGAATGAGCGGAGTGTCGTAGTGGAGTGGCTCGCGTACCATTGCGAAACCGGCGAGAAGGGCCGACGTCCGACTGCTCGCTTTCAGCTGCGCTTTGCTCAGATCATAGTTGTACTTTTCCGAAATGTCCAGCTCGCCGCGGTGTCTGAAAATAGCAGAATATGAGTATTTTCGAAGCTATTTCGTATGGTTTTTAGTTTTGGCATTCAAAGTGTATCGCTTGGATTACAGTACCCCAAGTCCACTTCATCATCGATCTTCTTTCCCGTATTATAGGGAAGTCGGAGTGAGCTCATCGAGCCGCCCGTCGAACCGCCGCCCTTCTGACTTCCCCCGACGCCGCCACCGTTCGTCGTCGTCGTCGACGGCGGTTGGAGGAAGAACTGCGGTATCGGATAGGGCGCGATCGACGGAGGCAGCTGATCGGGACGAGCAGTTCCGTTCCACGAGCCGGCGATGCCGAGTGCTCCGCGAATGTCTTCGACGGAGATCGAGACGCGCTTCTCTTTCATCTGACGATCCTCCTGTCGAAGGAGCTCCACGCGTGTCGGATCGTGCGAGCGAGGCATGCGGGAGGGAGAGATTCTGACGAGTGACGATGGATAGTCGAGAGATTCAGAAGGCAAAGTGCGAAGAGGGAAGAGGACGGAGAGAAGAGAAAGGGAAGTCACAACTAGCAATGGCCTAGGTTCCGAGAGCGAAAAAACTCGGCCAAGACTTTGAATCTTTGTGTCTCGAGTGGAAAAGGACTGCTAAAGTCCACGCGAGGCCGTGGCCTAGGTTTACAAGTGTTTTCTCGGCCTAGGTTTCTCATAACGCAAAAGATCGGCCACCACTGGCTTGTCTGTCTCGCTTTGTTCCCACAACAATCTCCCCAAAAGGCTTATGGCCTAACTTTCCAAACCCCAAAAGCTAGGCCATCGCACGCCAATCGAGCAGAAACGGCGAGAAAAAAGGAAAAAGGAAAAGGCGAGAAAAGAGAAAAAAACGAGCGTCGTATATGATTCTTCTTCTCGTTGTGTATGAAGTGACTCATCCATTCTGCTGCACTTTTTCCCTTCAATTCTATTCCTTTTGCTATACTTTTGCGGAAAAAAAACATAGGCTTATACATATTCAGCTAGAGTGAAGATATCCAAAACTACACTAACATGTTACCGGATGTTACAACTATTAGGAAAAAAAAAGAAAAAAAAAGAACCACATGGTTTTCATGTGATTTCTTATCAGCTGACGAGCCGAAAAGCGCGCTAAAATGACGTAGAAGCGTCCAGGAAGGAAGAGGCAAAAAAAAACGACAAAAAAGAAGAAGGAATCGCGCAGTTTCAGGGGAAAACTCCCCCACAACAAGCGAGCGAATCGTTATGTTCAACGAGAATGACCATGAAAACGCGCGCCCCCGTCGAGAAAATGGCCGTCCAAATCGTCTCGAGAACCGGGCGTTGGAAGAGATTGAAATCTACCATTTCTGCCGGTCTTTCTACCAAATTTAGACCCGAAAATGACTGAAAATCGATTACGAGAGCCTATTAGAGGGAAGTTTGGCTGAAAAAATTTCAGCCTGAAAATTATGGGCTGGAAACGGAAATGGACGTTAAACTTCTTATCATCTTATCTATCACTTTTTCTGGTTGTTCGAGAGGCAGGGGGAAAAAGTGAAAAGTGAATAGAGACTCCACGTCGGTGTGGCCTAACTTCGACGGATAGAATTTCTAGGCCACAAAGAGCCATTGGCCTAACTTCTACGAATAGAATTTCTAGGCCACCAAGAGACACTGGCCTAACTTCTACTGATAGAATTTCTAGGCCACAAAGGAAGAGCCACTGGCCGAACTTTTACGGACAGAATTTCTAGGCCACAAAGAGCCATTGGCCTAACTTTTACCGTTTGGAAACTTAGACCACGAAGAGCCACTGACCAAACTTCGACGAACATAATAACTAGGCCACTGGCCTAGCTTTTACTGATTGGAAACTCAGCCCACAAAGAGACACTGGCCGAACTTCTACGGATAGAACTTTCAGGCCACAAGGAAAGAGCCTCTGGCCTAACTTCTACTATTAAAATTCCTAGGTCACAAAGAGACGCTGGCCTAACTTCTACGGATTTAATTCCTAGGCCATCAGAAGAGAGGCGAACAAAGCGGAAACTGACAAGACATGGAGAGAGAGAGAAAGGAAAAGAAAGACCGAGCGACCGACCACAAAGCCAATTCCATTTTCCAATAAAATAAAAATCTCTCTCTCTTTCTCTCTTTTTCTGCGATATGATGATGATAATGATGGCTGCTGATTCGTCGAATACAAGAGGAAAAGTGGGTGGGCGAGAATCAATGATTCCCCATTTTCTCCGTCTCTTCCTTTCTCTCGTCATAAAAAGTGTGTTTGTATTTGATACTTTCATCAATTTTTCACCTTCTTCTTCTTCTTCTTCTTTCCAATCATGACCCCCACACACACATCGTTTCCGGTTCTCACGCGCCTCCCAGAAGACGTCGCTTCTCGCTTACTGTGCCAGAAGGTGTTCCATGTCGTCGTCCATCGACTTCTCACTGTTCTCGCCGAATATCGTCGGGAATATCATGACGGCGTTCAGATGACGTGGGAGGAGAGGGGGGGACAAGTCGGGTGCAAAGTGAAATAGGTTTTTGTGTGATCGAGAGGGGGGCCAGCGCAGAAGTGGAAAGGGGGGATGGTGTACGAATATGTTTTCTCTGTATCTCCTCTCTTCTGTTTGCGACGACCCGATGTTTTGTATATATGAGGAGGAGAAGCGGTGTGGTGGTAAGGAAGTGTGTGTGTGTTTGACGAATTGGAATTCAGAATCAGAAGACGTTGACGAGAAGAAGAAGAAGAAGACGTCAGAAGAGAAGCTTGTGATTCGGCAAACCGTTCACGTTATTCCTTCAATCTAGGCAGTCTTTGATCTACATCTACCGTCTAGCACGGCGGAGTAAACAGGGTACCTCAGTAAATGCGCTCTATTGATAATTTGGGCCAAATGGACAGAAAATACTACTATAGCCGTGATTCGTGATTCAAACGCGCTCCATTGAAAGCAAGCCAAATTTTCAATTTTCCCCCGATTTCCTTCCTTTTTTCGACGGAAAAAGTTGAGATTTAGGTTTTCGGGCAGCTCATCAACATTTTCATTCAGTTTTTCCCTAAAAAAGTGGAGGAATTCGGGCGAAAATTGACGAAAAACGCCGAAATCTCAAAAAGTATCCCGCCGCGAGGCGAAGTACTGTCTCAGCGGGGCGCGTTTGCAACCCGAATCACGGCGATAGTAATTGCAACGATGCTCCGTTTGTACGACCATCGCGCATTGTTTAGCCCCCCCCCCCTCCGTAATTCAAAATCCAGCTCATTTCCAACGAGGCAGAGACGAAAGGTACGGTATCACTCGTTGTCAGCTGTGCCGGTTTGATCTACCAACTCACTTCTCAAACTGCGTCAGAATCTTCATAATAGCGACGACGAGTGGGGGGGGGGGGCTCTCACATTTTGGAGCACGAAGAACAGACAGCAACATGCACTTGGTGTTGTGTGTTTTCAAGTGATAACCCCCCCCCCCCCCCCCCCCAATATGGGGAGCGTTGCGGTGGCATATGCGGTAACTAACTGTTCACGGAAGCACTGAATGACGGGCGACAGCGTCTGGTGAGTCGTCGTGTTGCTCGCCGAGTTCTGGTGGTGATGATGATGATGCGATGGTGGTGGAGGTGGCGGTGGTGCTGGCGGCTGGAGGGACTGAGCCGCCATGTCGGCACTGCTCACCGGCGGCGTTTGTGACAGAGCGAACTGCACTCTGAAACGAGGGGACTAGGCGATTTCTAGGCCATGCACACAGCTGGTTCTAGCTTTGTTGAAACTTGTTGCAAGAACACAAAATCACCTGGAATTGATCATGGAAAAGTAGGAGAATTCACTTTGTCGTCGCTCTTTCCGCACCAGTTCTTGTGCGTCTTTCTTCGCGTTTTTCATCATTCCCGCCCGAGGAATTATCAAAAGAACATCGGGAATCAGACGGAAAACTCGAAAAGAAGAAAGACGGACGAGACGGCAGTGGGGGAGGGAGGGAGGGAGAAAAATAATTGTTTTTTTTTTCTTCGAGACCCACGGCAATTGTTGTTTTGCGACGATTTACGAAGCGCTTCTCTTCGATTTTTCCCGCAACTTTTCTTTTTTTCGATATTTTTCCGCCCGCATCAATTTGTCTCCAATCGTTGACTCACCGTGTTTCGCCGGTCAACGAGCCTTGCGATGACGTCATCTCGCGACGATTTCCGAACGAATTCGCGTCTGAAAATGGCGGTTTTCTGGGCTGGAAACTGAGAAATCGTTTGTTTTGAGGGGGGAAACGGGAAAAAAACCTCGACCGGCGGTGAAATTGCGCATTTCGTGGTGCTCCTCGCTGCTCAGCAGACTGTAGTTGTCCATTTTTTCGTTAAATAGTCGCTTTGAATATTAGTAGGTGTGGGCGGGAAATTCAAATTGGGAGCAGCCGAATGCAACGTGTCTTTTTGAGTACTGGGGGGTCCAGCGACGAGAGAGTGTGCGAATCGAGGAGGCGGCAGAGAAACGGGGCGACGAGAGAGTGGCGCCGCGGCGAGAGACGCAGACGGTCAGACGGATTCTTTGCGCGCGCGCGCGCCGCGTTCCGTTTTTTCGTTTTCCTTCGTTTTCCTCGACGAGGAACAGAAAAAAGCGAGCGAAAAACAAGATAAACATGCGATTATGAGGGTCTGCCCCCCCCCCCCCCCCCCGGCAGAACGCATTTTTACACACCGCCGGAAAGTTTGTGAAGACGTCGTTTCGCCGACTTCAGAAGGTCCCTGACGTCGCGATGCTTGAATGGAGACGTCGCATTCGAATTCGAATTCGCGGACGTGTCCAGGCGCTGCAATCATTGGAAAATAAGGGAAAATAAGGGCAAAAAAGAGCTCACTCGAAATTTCCTCAAATTGCCCGAATCCGCGACTTTCGCCGTCGTTTTCGGCCGCCGAGCACCTGAAAATGATCCAAATTAACAAAAAACAATAAAAATTTGGCTCACAGTCAGGAACCGCTTCAAAAATCCGCGGAATTTCGATTTTTTCGGCGAATTCTGAAAACGCGATGACGTTCTCATTTTGACGTCTTCTGACTTCTGAATTCTGAATAGAATTACCTCGAATTTTGAAAGTGGCGCGCGGTGTGAAAAACGCCTCGTCTGGATTGTTATCGAGCTCCAAAATCTCGCAGCTCGCCGATCTCGATCGATATTTGGGCGGCGCCAAATTCAAAAAATTCGGATTCGACGAGCATTTTTCACGAAGCGGCATTGAGCGAATGGGAGAAAAATCGAATCGTTTCCGAATTTTAAACAGTAAGAAGTCGAACAATTTACAGTAATCTTTTTGCCAAACACACTAAAAACAATGTTTGCGGCGCCGAAAACTGAGATGAAACTGATCAGTTCGCGACCGAATTTGTGCGGCGTCGACAAGCAAAAGATCATGAAAATGGGGGGGGGGGGGGGGGGGGGGGTAATCCGATTGTGAAATCGGAAAAAGGTAAGTGAAAAGTCATGAGGAACTGGTTTTTTTGTTTTTTTTTTGCCAAAAAAAAATGAAAAATACTGAGAAACTGTGATGGAAAACAAGAACAAAAACAACAAAAAAGTGGTCAAAAAACAGTAAAAGAGGCGTTTCTTTTTCATTTTTCCGCACTTTTCTCCACTTTTTTCTTCGGCGATTTGACGGGCGGCTGGAATGAGGTGCGCAGCTCGTTGAACGTCTCCACCCAGTGCGCTTTCTGCTCCACAATGTGCTTTTTCATCCCGGGACTGAAAACTGCTAGTTTTTTCGGGGCCCGGGGACTTGAAGAACCGCCTACTTTGCGAGAAACTCGTCGTCCCGCTCGATGCGAAGCTTCCACGACCGGCTCTTCTCGCACTTCACGCCGAACGTCGACAGAATCTCCTCCGAGTCGCGTTCGCTTAGTTTGAAGCATCTGGAAGACGTTGTGACGGTTTTGCCGGCTTCTGGAAGTCTCTTACGTGATAAGAGTGAGCCGGGTCACTCGATGGCCGCCGTCGATGAGGCAGAGCGCCAGATCGCGCGCTTTCCGCCACAAGTCGGCGCGGTAGAAGTCGACCTTTCCGGCGGTATTCGAGTGCGCCGGCGGCAGATTGTTGAACATCAGATTCGAGTCGAGCACCCAGACGCCGAGCACCAATCGTGCGCACTTTTTCAAGTGCTCCACGAGCTCGTCGCTCGAAACGCTCGATGAATCGATCAACGCGCGCATCTCGCTCGTCCGCATCACGTGCGATTTGACCATGTGCGCTTTGATCTGCATCTCCGGCGCGAGCTCGTCGATTCGCTGCTTCGACAACATGTGCTCTTTGCCCGCCTCGATCACGCTGCAAATCGATTGTGAGGGGGTTTTCTTCCAAAAAGGGGGCGGAGTCTCACAGTTCCTCCTTGATCCCACAAATGATCGCCTTGTTGACGAGATCGCGGATTTTCAGCGTCGCCGGCTCCGATGCCGAATCGACGTGCGCATTCTCCGGCTTCACACTGACGTTCTCGCTCAGATGGCGCACTTTGACGGCGACCGGATCGTCCTGAAAATCAATCGATATGGTTTTCAGCCCCCAAAAAAGAAAGAAAACGAACATCCTTGAGGTGGACCTTCATCGGAAGCCACACATCACTGGCGATCTTCTTCTCGCGATGCAACGCCGACGCCTCGCGCCGCTTCTTCTGCCGCTCCGTCTCGGGACGCGAGAATTTGACGCGCACCGCCGACGACGTCGCCTGTTTGGAGTCGTCGTCGTCGTCGTCGCCGCCGCTCGAGTCGTCGTCCTTTCCGCCGCCGCCCTTCTTCTTCTTGCCGTTCAGCGCGGCGATCGATCGGTGCATTTCGAACGCGCCCGTCAGCGGGTGCACAAAGAATTTGCCGTCGCGCATGAATCCGATCGAGTTGACGATCGGATGGTCGTGCACGAACGCCCGTCCCTCGTAGATCTCGTCGTTGGCTCGGAGAGCTCTGGAATCCACGTTTTAGCGTGTTTTCTTCCGGAAAAAGAGGTTCTCTCTCACTCAGCTCCTCCCCCTTTCTGCGGCGACGACCCCTCCGAGTACATCAGCTCCGCCTTCTTTTTGTCGTAGGATCCACCTGATGTATCGGTCAGAAACCGCATTTCTAGCTGAAAAACGCAAAGCTTCAGTCGAAAAAGCCCCATTGTGACGGCGGAAAACTCACGAATCGCACGTTCTTCTTGTATCTGGCCACCGGAAACCGTTTCGCCTCCCACGCGTCCTTTTTGCTCGACGGATACGAGACACAGTACATTTCGGTGTTCACTGATCCGTTGCACACGATCACATCGCGCTGGAAGATGCGATTTTCAGCCATTTTCAGTCCAACGACTCCTATACCTCCCAGACGACGGCGTCCGGCTCCCCGTTGACGTCTTCTTCTTCTTCGTCCGACAGAAAATCGGGCTTCTTCACCTTCTTCCGCCGCACCACATCCATCTGTTCTTCATCGCATTCCATCATTCCTGAACCCGTTCCTGAAAGTGAGACTGAAAATATGGCTGGAACGGGCTGAAAAGCTGAGAAGGAGAAGTAAGCAATACGAAACGACGTATGAAGGGGTACAAACTGAAAGAGATGGGCGAAAATGAAAAATAACCATCTTGTTCAGGTCTCAACACAAAAATCAACAAAAAGAACAACAAAAAACGGGAGAAAAACGCGAAAGAATCGTTTGTCTAGTGAGCGAAACAATGGGAAAACAGAAAATTTTCGAAAAAATAGAAAAATAGGGGGGGATTCGATGATTCAAGGGCGGATGATGTCGATCAGTTTCCGTGGATTGCCCTCGCTATCGGTGGTGGTTCCTGGAGTGTTTCAATGAAAATCAGAGGCTAGAAGAGCTCTGAGCATACCGTAGGCCTTGTTCCGTTGCTTACGCGAGTCCAACTCCAAAACCGCGGTCTTCTTGATCTTCTTGAGCGCCGGATGGATCGGAGCATCTTCCTCCGGCTCCTCGCCCTCCTCGTAAATCGATCCGCCCAACTGCTTGTGCTTGATCTCCTGCGGCAGAATTGTGATCGATCCGTCGACGAAAGCGGCTGGAAATGGGCGGTTTTGGGGTGGGAATTGCGTTTTCGAATGACTTACCGGCCTTGATCTCCTTCGCATCGCCTTCTTCTTGCCATTTCGTCGCCGGAATATGCACCATTCGCTGTTTTTTGGCGTTCGGAGCGACGATCGCGCGGTAGGTGGCTCCGGATTCTGAGGGATTCGTGGTTTTTTTCTCTTTTTTCATTCAAATCTTCAAATTACCAGTCTTGAGTTTGGTCTTCGCAAGCACATCCTCGTCGTTCGACCATTTCAACGCCTCCAAATCGGCCAGACTCACTCCGATCGGCTTTTTGATCAGAAACACTTTGTACTTGCTTCGGTCAACGTCATCGATCGATATGTTGTTGACGCCGTTGGTGGCCTTCAAATAAAAATCGAAACTCAATAGATTTCCGCGGAAAAATTCAGGCAAACCTCGGAGAAACTCTCGTTTTTGATACGCTTCGTGCCCAAGTCATCCTCGCTGTCCGTCGCATGTTTCCTCTTTTTTCCCATCGCTGCAATGTGATTTTGAATTTTTGGGACAGCAAAAACACGAAAAATCTCGAGAAAATCGCAAGAAAAGCGCGAAAAACGGTCGGAAAATGAGGAAAAGAAACAATTTTTCGGAAAAGTGCGGTAGAGCGCGATTGCAACCACACCTCGAGGTCGCCGAATTTTAAATCGATTTTCGGTGCTCGCTGCCCGTATTCTCGCGCGCGTTTTCTCTCCCGAATTTCGACACCACCAGTTGCAAAATTGCGAAAATTCACGAATTTTTCAGCGAAATGTCACAAGTGTCGCCCGCGTCGACGACGCCGCCGCCGGCTGTGGGCTCGCGTGGACTCAGCGCGTCCGGCTCGTCTGCCGCGGCGGCGGCGGCGTCATCGTCGTCGTCGTCGTCGGCGTCGTCCGACGAGGAGCCGGAGATTGATGTGATCTCGAGCAGCGACGAATCGGAGCCCATTTATATTCCGCGCGAGAAAGAGCCCGTCGTCATTCGCGGCGTCGGAAACATCACTGTGTAAGTCCGGTGTGAGGAAAAACGCGGAAAATCGGAAATTATTGAAGGAAAACGCCTTAAATTGTTTTCCACAATCTAAAAAAAAATAAAAAAGAGGATGGGCCGAACCGGGGATTGAACCCGGGACCTCTCGCACCCAAAGCGAGAATCATACCACTAGACCATTCGGCCACGATATCTATACGCATCTATTTCGGTAGATATCATGCTTGCCGCCCTTCCGCGCATCCGCTTTTAGCCGCAAGCGCAAACAAGTTTCTTTCCGCGCGCCGCCGCGCGGAAAGTGTGAAAAGCTTTTATTTCACACCGAACGAATGAGGAAACACTCGCGGCCGAATGGTCTAGTGGTATGATTCTCGCTTTGGGTGCGAGAGGTCCCGGGTTCAATCCCCGGTTCGGCCCATTCTCTTTTTCCCTCCCCTCTCAAAACTTTCGTTTTTTTCTTCCAGATTCGGCATGAACTCGCGCTTCAACACCGAATATCCGCCGGAGCTCACCGGCTACATTGCTCCCGAAGAGCTCTCGGCGACTCTCGCGCGCGTCAACGCCGTCCTCAAGCGTCACGTCCAAACGTCGAGCCGCTGGCTCCTGTGCGGACTCGCGTTCTGCTGCTGCTCTCTCGGATGCTCCATGTGGCCGGTGCTCTGTTTGAACAGACGCGTAAGAGCATCGGAAGAGTTGGAAACTAACAACAAAACTGTGCTTTTTGCAGACAGTGCTGGCGCTCGAAAAGTGTCTGGACCACGAGAACGTGAGCCTCTACCACAAACTCGGACTCCACTGGTCGCTGGCTCGCCGTCCCACGGAGCCGTCGGAGCGGCTCACCGAGTACGTGCTCGAGCTCAAAATGCTGCCGAAAGCCGCCCTCAACATCCCCGACTGACTTCGTCGCTCCCGCACGTCTTCTGAACACCTTCTCTCGGGTTCCGCCCCCCCCCCCCCCCTCAGCCATCTTCTGTACATAGTTCAATTGCAAAAACGTCCATCCACACACAAAAAAGAAGGGAATCTTCTGATTTTTTCGCAGTTTCCAACCCCCCTCCGATCGATACGTAGTCTATATTTTCTCTCTCTCTCAACTCTCGGCGACTGGTTTCTATTCTTCTTCTGTTCCTGTAATTTTCCCTTATTTCCTTATTTCAATCCATTTACTGTCTCTCTCTCTCGGCTTTAGCTCCATGTAGAAGTGCGCCCCATTGATAATCGCCCCCCAATATCTTTTTGGTTTTTTAACGATTCGATTCTTAAACTTCTAAATTTTTAAATCTCTAAACTTTTAGCAGTATCATTGTGATTTTTTTCACCAATTTTCGGTCACCAAACCGATGGAAATATTGATTTTCCGCTCTTTTCTCGAAATTTCCAGAAAACTAGTGTTTCAGATGTCGAAAAACATCAAAACGCCGACAAACGTGAAAGTTTTGACGAATGTGGCGGTGGTGCGAATGAAAAAGACGGGCAAACGGTTCGAAGTGGCGTGCTACAAGAACAAAGTGGTCAATTGGCGCAACAAAACGTGTGTGATGTCTGAAAATCGATTGAACTCGACAATTTCAGCGAGAAAGACATTGACGAGGTTCTGCAGACGCACACCGTCTTCTCGAACGTCTCGAAAGGACAGTTGGCGAAGAAAGACGAGCTGATCGCCGCGTTCGGCATCGAGGATCAGCTGGAGATCTGCAAAATTGTAATTCTACGGGGAAATGACTGAAAATCGGTAGATATCAGGGTTGTCAAGGGTCCGGGATGTTTCGCAGCCGCTGAAATGGTCCCGAAAGGAGGTTTTAACAGGGTTTTGTCTTGTAAAACATATCCAGTTCATCAAATTTCGCTCTTCGCGCCAAGCCAGCCTTGTCGGGGGAGTCTGGAGCCCCTTACAGCGGCGGAAATCGACAGCTTCAAGTGCTCGTCCAGTGGAGCGCACTTGCTCACCTCCACCGCGAAGGCCGCGCGCACTCTATATTTTCGAGTTTTTGCGAAATCCATGTTCGTTCTCACTCACGGTAAGCGATAAAAACCAATTTTCTGACGAGAAATATTATTTTAAACATAGAAATACTGTATTAGCAGTTTCTCAGAGTTTGAGCTCGATGCCCTGAAGATTTTGCAAAATTTCGAGCGGATTGATTCGCAATCCGGGTGACGACAGAGGTGACATGGCGATTCCGAATCTCAGTGATCCGATCGCCTGTGCGCCACTATGTGCGCGAGAAGTCGGTCTGTCGACGTCGGGTAGTGGCCGATGAAAACGGCCTCCGTGTCCTGGACGTTGCGATGATCGATGCGGAAGAAGTTCTGAAGCTCCCTTTCAAAAAGTGGACCAACGCCCAGTTGACCTGTCCGCTCTCATGAAAGCTGAGCACAATTTTTGCTTACTGATAATAGTGCTAAACAAAACAGAAAACAGTTGAAATATAGTATTTCTATGTCAAAAATAATATTTCTCGTCAGAAAATTGAATTTTATCGCTTACCGTCAGATTTTCTTGCCATAGTGAGTCAAAAAGAACATGGATTTCGCAAAAACTCGAAAATATAGAGTGCGCGCGGCCTTCGCGGTGGAGGTGAGCAAGTGCGCTCCACTGGACGAGCACTTGAAGCTGTCGATTTCCGCCGCTGTGGAGCCCCTTCACAACGCGGTACATGTCCTTTTATAAAGTAATTTCGCTTGAATTCAACCAAGTTGCGACATTTTTGCGTTTTTCCCAAAAATTAGTTGAGTTCAAGCAAAATGACTTTATAAAATGACATGTACCGCGTTGTGAAAGGGTTCCAGACTCCCCCGACAAGGTTGGCTCGGCGCGAGGACCGAAATTTGATGAACTGGTTATGTTTTACAAGAAAAAACCTATCAAAACCTCCTTTCGGGGCCATTTCAGCGGCTGTGAAACGTCCTGGAGCCCACGGATGACCCCTCCGGCCCGGAATTTCAGTGAAAATTTCAATGTGCTCATTTTACCGCTGAAATTCAAGTTTTTTGTATCAAAAATTATAGAAACTGACAATTAGTTGTATTTTCAAACGTTTCAACATCGAAATTCCGCCCAAATGGGCGAAAATTTGCAGCGATATGATTTTTTTACGGCAAATTATGATTTTTGCACGCAATTTCCAGTTAAAAAACCTGAAAAAACGGGAAAAATGCGAAATTTGACAACCCTGGAAGAAATCGATTGTTTTTTGCAGATTCTCGACAAGGGCGACTTGCAAGTGTCGGAGAAGGAACGGCAGGCGGCGTCGGATCAGTCGTTGAAAGAGGTTGCGCCCCTGGAATTCCCTCCTCATTTCCCCCGCACACAACCCGATTTCAGGTCTCGCAACTCATCGCCTCGATGGTCGTCAATCCGGAAACGAAGCGACCGATTCCGCCGTCGGTCATCGACAAGGCGCTCCAGGAGATGCACTTCTCGCTGAAACCGAACCGATCGTCGAAACAGCAGGCGCTGGAGGCGATTCCAAAGCTCCGTGAGACGATCAAAATCGAGCGCGCCAAAATGCGCATTCGAGTGGCGGTGCCGACGAAGGAGGCGAAAGCGGTGCACTCGAAACTGAAGACCCTCTTCAGCGACGTCGAAGTGGACGATTGGGCCGAGGAGGGGCTCGAGATGGTGAGAGCCCGGCACTTTTTGACGTTGGGAATGGGGGAGGGGGTCAGTAAGTGTGCTCTATTGATAACTTGAGTTACAATGGAACCGCGCACTGTTTAGCCCTCCGTAAATCGAAATCCAGCTCAGTTTCAACGAGGCAGACGGAAAGTACGGTATCACTCGTTTTGATGTGTACGGGTGTGCAATAGAGCGTATTTGCTGACCTGATACTGTACTCAGTACTACTCACCATGTAAAACGATGAAAGGACACGAAAATTGGCGATTTTTTGCGATACCGACCCAGCTAAAGAATCTACTAGAAATATAGGAGCTCCTAAGCCATGAACCGTCTTTCTGGAGGACGTCAGCAAGTACGCTCTATTGCACACCGATGTACCGATTATGAAACGAGTGATACCGTAACCTCTTGCTTTCCTCCTTTCCTCCTTTTGAACTAAGCTGGATGTCGATTTACGCGGGCGCTAAGACTAAACAGTGCGCGGTTGTGTTGTAACAAAACGGAGCATCGTTGCTGGAAACTCGCTTTCTGGTCATTTGGCCCCCGAATTTTCAATTGTAGCTCTTTTCCCTACTGAAAACGATTCGAAATTTCCAGGTCGGTCTCATCGAGCCGGGATCGTTCCGCGCGCTGGACGAGCTCGTGCGAAACGAGACGAAGGGCGGCGGCCGTCTCGAGATTCTCAGTTTGAAGGACGTCGTCGAGGGCGAACTCCAGATCTCGTAATCGGACGACGTCGTTGCTTTTGGTTGTTGGAACGTTTCTTTGAGATCTCCCCCGCGCGCCAATGCGTTGTATTCCCTTTTATTTTGCCTTCTCGAATGAAATCCCAAATTCCAAATCCGAGTTTCAGATGACGTCACTTTTTGGAAGACGTTTCGATTCGTAATACTCTTTCGTCACTTCCTCTCTCTCGATTCTTCGATTCACAGACACACAGCGAGAAGAAGAAGTAAACAAAGACAAAAAATGGGCGAGGGAGTCGGTGATCAATCACTTCTTCTTCTTCTTCTCCTTCTCGTTTCCATTCACCTTATCATCATCACCGTCGACGTCTTCTTTCTTCATTTTCCCACAAATTCGTCCGACGACGACGTCTTCTTCTTCTTATTCTTCATGCTTCTACTCTACCTCTCGTGTCTGATTGTCACGTGTCACGCCATCGGCCGGACACAGTCCACTTCGGTGGAGGGCGTCCTTTTGTGCGAGGACGGACCGGCGAAGGATGTGCTCATCAAACTGTACGATCATGATACAGGTAGGGGAGATGTCCCGTTACATGATGAACTCATTTTTGATGAAAAGCAGCAGCAGCGGCTCGCTGATATCTATGCCCTGGCGGCGGGCGCTGAGTTGCGCTCGTTTAGTGTACCCGGTAGCGCGTTTGGCTGGCAGGCGAGAGGTCCGGGGTTCGATTCCTCCTGCTGTCTTTTCTCTTTTTCTGTCGAGCAAACCCCGAAATTTCCAGTTTCCCCGGATGAGCTGATGGATTCGGCCACCACCGATTCGGAGGGACACTTCAAATTGAGCGGAAGCGCCGATGAGGTATTGCATATCTGAAAGAAATCCCCCTGCTTAATGGTTTCCATCTTCAGATCTCTGGAATCGAGCCGAAAATCAACATCTACCACGACTGTGACGACGGAATTCTGCCGTGCCAACGTCGTCTGACCATTTTCATTCCGAGCAAATACGTCTCCAGCACCAAGCAGCCCAGCAAGGTTTTTCTGTTTTTGGCTGAAAATCAGCCCGGAAAACCGGCGTTTTTTCCAGGTTTTCAATATTGGACGAGTACAATTGGCCGGGAAATACGCGGGAGAGTCCAGAGACTGCCTTCACTAATTGCATCATCAAAATTTAAAAATTTAATCGAAAAAACATATAACAAAAATAAAAATTTTAAAATTTAAAAAAAAAACAGCAAAAACGGTATCACAATCGTTCCTTGGCACTCTTTTCCGATTTGGCGCCGCCCTGAAAAACGAAAAAAATAAAAGAATGTCAAGACACGCGACGCGCGACCGCAACGCGTACCGAATCCGACGAATGGATGCGATCGCCGCGTCGAAACGTGTGGTGCGGCTCGATTTCCTCGTCGAGCGTCTCCAACGCCGGTCGATCGGGCTGTTTGGCTGAAAATCGTCGTAAAAACTGCAATTCTTGACGCGTTTTTTCTGCAATCTACCGTGCGTGTGTTTGCAGACTAGACACCACATTTGCCGCGCAATCGACATTTTTTTGTTTTAAACTTTAAAAATTTGAAATTTGAAATTACAGTAATTTGCAGAAAGCACGCTTACACTTGGAGGAGAGCACACCGGCCGGCATCGATAAATTGAAACGGCGCTCGCCGGACGGACTCTCCAGATTGTTCGAGCACGTCGAAATCGAACGACTCCTCAACGACTGTGTGTTTCGTTTGAAAATGCTCACTCGCTCTGCAAAAGGCAATAAGAACGTCTAAAAATTCAGCCACAAACCGCTGGTGGGCGGAGCCGCTTCCGGATTGACGCGAACGATTTTGACGGCGTCGTCGGGCGCGGCGAGCTCCACTTTTGCCGCCGAGCCGGTGAGCGTGCGCGGAAGTTGAGCATCGGCCGAATAAGCGGGCAGGTAGTCTGAAATTGGCTCAAAATTCAAACAGACCAACTCGTTACGGGACATTTTTTTGAAGCCAGTGCGGTGCGGCAAAAAAAAAACTTTTAAAAAATCGATAATTCCACTGAACCGGCCCTGTTTCCCGGTAAAACCGACAAAAATGTTTTGAGGTTTTGAAGCAAACGGAGAGTGCCTTTAAACTTCTAATTTCAAGCTTCAGCTGCAAAAAAACTAAAATTCGATACATTCGCCCGTAAATTGGCCCATAATTGTCAAGAAATTAGCCGACTCGGCTGATTTGCCGATTTTCTGCAACGAGATGCCAAGCTTTTTAGAGCGGCTTCACCAATTGGCTTGTTTTTCAGTTTTTCAGCTTTCGGCAGTTTTTTTTTTCTTGAAAACGAACATTTTGTTAGCTGACACTTTCCCCCTATCTCCTCTAATTTCCAAGTTATGACCCCCTGAAACTCAAAAGCAACAAGAAAAACGAACTCGGATCGGCGAACTTGTCGTTGACGAGTCCCGGATGGAAGGCGTGCGTGTCGTCGACGATCGCCATGCCCGTCTTGATGTTTTTGTCGATGATCCAGTTGACCTCGAAGTCGTCGTCGTCCTCGCCGAGCGGATTCAGCAACACCTCGGCCACCTTCATCCAGCCGATGACGAAGATGAACTCGAGCATCGTCATGATCGGCACCGGCCAGTCCATTTGCGTCTTCGATTTGAGGTCGGAAACGAGGAACTGGCGGCTCACAATGCAGATGGCAAAGTAGACGCGGACCGCCAGAAAGACGACCTGCAAGGCAATGCATGGATCACGGTGAGTGAAAGTGTAACGTCAGCAAATACGCTCTATTGATAATTTGGACCAAATGGACAGAAAGTGAGCTTCCAACAACGATGCTCCGTTTATTACAACACCAAACATACCTGCGGATAGGCGATGGGGATCGGAATCGCATCGAATTTGATGAGCGTCTCCATGGCCACCCGGAACTCTTTGATCGCCTGCAACAACAACACCGGAATTTGGCCACGCCCCCTTTTACAAGACTCTTGCAAAAGTGGGCGTGGCCATTCGATCCCTACCAGCACGAGATTATTGAACGCCGTCGGCTGATCAATCAGCTTCTTCTGGTGCGCATCCAACGCCAGCGAGTTGGCCCAATTGATCGGCACCCAGTACTTTTGATAATTGTCGCAGTGCACCCGGTCTTCCAGATGATTCTTCTCCTCCTCCTCCATAAATCCGGCGTCCACCACATACTGAAGGGTCGGAAAACGGCGACGGACTCGCATCGAGATGTCACGGAACACTAGCACCTGCCGAAAAACGCGCAGAGTTGTCAACAGGCCGGATCCGGGTTGAGGCCAATATCTCCCGACTTTTTTGGAATTTTCAAACAAGTAATCCATGGAAAATGTAGATCTCGGCGCCCTCTACAAAATGACGTTTTCAAACTTTTATAAAGTATGAACGAAATTAGAAGGCAAAATGTGGTTTTCGGCTTATAACTTTGTTCATACTTTATAAAAGTTTGAAAACTCAACGTCATTTTGTAGAGGACGTCGAGATCTACATTTTCCATAGATTACTTGTTCGAAAATTCGAAAGAAGAAGGGAGATGATATTTGTCGGACCGAAATCGGCCCTTTGACAACTCTGAAAAATGTTCCCCTAATGCAAACGCGCTCTATTGCACTGTCCCCACACAGGGTAGTGCAGTGGAGCGCACTTGCTACCTGATGCAAGACGACGTATCGGACGATGGCACGACGATACAAGCGCTCCTCCTCGCTCCTGCCTGGTATCAGGACGGCCGTCGAGAGGGCCACCGACTCGATGAACGGCATCACGTTCAGCGCGCTTCGCCATCGCTCGAACACCGTCGTCACGAAGAAGCCGAGCATGAACGTCAACGGCAGATACTTCATGCGCTCGTCGGTGTGCACTGAGATCTTCTCGAACACCCTGAATCTGACGACGATTTGCACTGTAGTTTAGGTCCGGGGAGCTTCAGAGCTTGTATCTTGAAAACTAGAAGATCTAGAGGAAAAGTGTAAACTAACAAAATGTTCCTCAAGTTGTCAGCTACATTTTGTCAGTTGACAATTTTCCCCTATCTCTTCTAGTTTTCAAGATATATACCCTTAAAACGAACTCACGTCTGCATGTCCTTTGTAAACGCATACCGATAACTAAAATAGGTCGCATAGAAGAAAGCCAACCAAATCGCCAACTCCCAAGCGACTGATTTCCAGATCGAGCCTCAAAAATGAACTCAATTACAAACATTTCGTGCTGAAAATCAACAAAACGCTCCTCACCTCGCCATCTCGTCAGTAACCTCAAAAACAGCAACGGATTGCCCGACGAAACGTCCAATTGGTAATTTACAGTCATTTTCAGATCTAAAGACCCCTTTTTGTCTTTCTGAATATGAAAATTTTTTGAAAAAAAATAAAATCATTAAATTGTTTTTCCTTTTTCCATTTTCGAATCGTATTTTCGTATTTTCGAATTCCGCCCCAAAAAAGGAAAGGAGTGGTAAATTTAAGAGAGTGATTCATTTCAAGTGTAATCTGATACAACGGCCGGACACTTTCTAGTGACCAATAAAAAAATTGAATGGGAAGGTAACGGAAGGGGGCTGGTTGAGAGAAAGAGGGGCAGAAATCGAATGACTAACGAATTGTCACTAATTTGTCCCCCCGACAAATGTCAGAGAAAATGGACAGAAAACGGGGGCGAAATGGTACTTGGTGACCTTGTTTTTACCTTTTTTGTTGCGCGCCAAATTTGAATTTTTGCAATTTTTCTATTTTACCTACTTTTTGGAAGGGAAATATGTAGTTTCCAAATTGAGATATGAAGCATAGATCGATATAAAAAAAATTGAGAAAAAACTTTTGGGCGCGAACTTGTTCTACAAAATTTGACCTACTTTTCAAAAAGTGCTCAAAATGATGATATATGACGTGAACGTGTCAGAAGTCAAAAAAAATTTTTTGTAAAAATGGCCGTGGCCTAGAAACGCCGAAAAATCAGGCTCGGCCATTTTTAGTAAAGCTTCGAAATTTCGAAAATTGTGGCCGTGCAATTCCTAGGCCACGGCTATCTGACCGTTTTAAAATGAATTTCAAAAAAAAATTACAAAAGTTCGAAAAAAAATTTTTTTTTTCTGGGATTTAAAAATCGAGTATAACAAGTTAATGGTGATTAGAAAATATCGATTCTAAATTAAATTCAAGTAGAATTTTCAGTGAAAAAATAGAAAAATTTAGAAAAAATGGGGAAACCGAGAACCAGAATCACAGAGATCATTGCGTTCTTTTCGGGGTTTTCTCTAAACCTCGCCACTGATTTTTGGCGGTCACCGCGCACCTTTTGACGTCTTCTGAATCAAGACGTCTTCTTCTTCTTCGTTTTGACAAGGTTATACCCCCCCCCCCCTCCTTTTTTTGGGGCGACGACCTGTTATTTGCCTTTTCACATGTGTCTGTTTTTTTTTTCTTGTCATCTTCTTCTTTTTATCAATTCTTCGTGGTGTTTATTTTATTCGCGTCCTCGTCTTTCCTTTTCGGATAACAAAATTTGCAGACAATTTCAGCAAAGCGGGAAAATTTTAGGAAAAGTTACAACATGAAAAGCGCTTATTAATTTTAAAAAATATATATATTATAGTGGAATTGAGAAGTCAGAAGTCGGACGTCTTCTGAAGAATCAGGAATCAGGCGGCGATCTTCTGTTGCGACGGCGATTGCTTGATCTCGCCGGTCACCGGGTTGCGCGCTGAAAATCACGATTTCAGCACTTTTTACAGAGTTATTTCAGAGTGAGAGACTCACAAACGACGGGAATCGCACGCTTCGGGGTTCTTTGTGGCGACGCTGGCACGTCGTCGAAAATCTGCGACTTGTAGGTCGGCGTGACGCGTTTCGGAGAGGCAGTCGCCGCCGTCGGCTCGGCTCCTCCGAACAGACGGTCCCGCGTGTTGCAGTGCTTCTGGAAATGATGGGAACATGAGTGTTCGGGTTGCGATAGAATGGTGTTGGAAGCAGACATGTTATAGGGAGGGCCGGTCACTCTCTCTTTCTCTCTCTCTCTCTCTCGCTCACTCTTATCACGATCGTTCCCTTATTACTTAACCTTCATCGGGGCCCTTTGTGTCGCACATATCCTAAATCATTATCTAGTACAAGTCACGCCCCCTATTTGGGTCACTCCTTGCCGCCTATCTTGATCATCAACACCTAATCAACGTAACGAGGGTCGCACCTATCAGCTATCTTAAGTCTATACCTAGGACAAGCCACGCCCCCCCCCCCCTAATTGTGTCGCACATGCTCGAACTGCGCCTGACCCCTATCTTGATTCCTCATATTATATTAAATCAGTTCTGAAAAATTGTCCGCACGTGACGAGATGGCCCCCAATCCACGCCGGGAAATTTGGGGTTGGGGTAGAATGGTGTTGAAAGCAGACATGTTATAGGCCGGGCCGGGCCGACAAGCCAATTTTCACCGGCCCGGTCACTTTTTGACACTAACGCTGACGTTTTGGCGCTCAAGTCGCACTTTTTATTGATAAGATACTCGAAGCTAACTTTACAGGATAGATTGCAAGAGAAACAACACAATTTCTCGAAATTTTCTCGATCCGAGCCGACCGGCCCGATTTTCAACAAGTAGGCCCACTGCTAGAAGACACAAGTTGGAACCTCCCGGTTTTCTTCAAAAAAAAAATGAATTCAAGAAGTAATTTCAGGAAATCCAGATCAAAAAGTGCGCAAGAGGAGTGTGCTGGCGCGCGGACGGTGCAGGATTTTGAATGTTCGCCTCCCGCCTCGGTTTTTTCGGCCCGTTTTTGTTCGCTTTTCACTTTATTTTACACTCGCATTTGTTTTGTTTCTTATTCGCACAACTATGCCGTCAGCTGTCTCTCCGGTTTCCCCCCTAGTTTTTCCAGTTGTTCCTCCCGAATTGCCCCCTTAAATCAATCGTATCCCCCACAAAATGCTCGTGCTCTCCAGCGTGGGAGCTCCCCCCAGGTGCGCGTACTCAAGGTTTTTTCTCGGCACGCCGTTTCTGAGGTCCTGGTTCGTCTATTCTGAGGCCCAAGTTTCCAGACCCAAGTTAGAAGACCCAAGTCTAGCAGACCCAAAGATCGATCGCAGAGCCAAGTTTCCAGTCCCAAGTTGGCTTCTTGAAAGCCTTTTTTTCCATTCCGTTTCCCGTCACAGTCCAAAGTTCGGCACCAAAATACGATGCGGCGAAAATAAGAAAGAAGAAGAAAACTAGCATGACCGTGAGAACCTGTGCGAGCCTCTTCAATTGAAATCGGACCCCCCTTCCCACTTTGCACACCCCTCTATTCCCCTCAAAAAGGGGGTGGGGGTAGGGGGACAAAAGTGTCGATTACGAAATGCGAAATGGGGGTCCTTGTCTTCTCTGGGGGGAGGAAGGGGGTTAGAGGAAGGGAGCCCTGTGCTGCTGACTCATTTCCATTCCATTTGCCTAATTGAATCGTCCCCTCCCGCCGCCGCTGCTCGCAAGAATCGAGTCAATTTTAATGAGATTCTTTCCACCCCCCCCCCCCCCCCCCCCCCGTTGCTGCTCCCCGCGGCTGGGTCGGATTGAAAAACGAAAAGACGGGGGCTTTACGATTTCGATTTCGATTTCGAAACGCGCGCGCGCCAATTTCCCCTGAAAGCCTTCTTCTTCCGAGCACACACACACTTTTTATGTGCATGTTGTGCTCATTGTGCTCTCTGGAATCCCCCCCCCCCCCCGGGGAGAGCGCTTTCACGTGATTCCTCATTCATCATCCCCCCGCCCATTTCGGGCCCGTTCGTGACCCCAAGGGAGAGACCCCGACCTTGTTTCGAGCATAACTTTGCTCGCCGAGCAGCTTATCGGTCAGGTTACCCTAGCAAATTGAAGCCCTTGAAATTTCCTATCGATTGGTAACAAGTAGATTTGTCTAGCTCAAACGGCTCACTTTTTATGGGCGGTTGAAATTTCGAAATTTCATCAAAAAAGAGCCGAAAAAGAAGAGAGAGGGGCATTGCTCAGTGATGAGCAACAAGTAGTTTCGCATAGTTTCACACATCAAATCAAATGAGCGACAGGGAAATTGACACTTTTCGCAATTTCGTTTACATTTCGCCGACGCCCATCTTTGAAACTTTCAATTTGCACTATTTTTAGGTGTGGCCTAGAAACCCCTGGCCTAACTTTGCGCTATCATCCCTCAAAACTTTGGCCCATGACTAATGAGCGCCATTTCCAATAGTCGAGGAAAGAAGGAAAAGAGTGCTCGCCAAGAGCCCAAATGACCCGATTAGTCACCCGCACCCTATTTCGCCCCCATTCTTTTGCTCTCCGATGATTGACCATCTAGATTGTGTGCACCCAGAAGACCCCCCCCCCCCCCCACCCCCCCCCCCCCCCTCTTTTGTCTCTCTTTTTTTCTGGCTCATAAAGAATTTTGGGACGAGAAGAGGGAGATGACACAAGGCAATTGGAATTGGTATTGGGGAAAACGGGAAGAGGGATCATGGTAATGAAATGGAATTGTGGAGGGAAAAGAAGAGGAAGAGGACATCCTTGAGACAAGAAAACCGAGGAGATGACATGGAAAAACCAAGAGGCTCCCCTCCCTTTTAACCAAAATGGGGTTGTGCTCCTAAAAAGGCCATCTAGGCTAGAAGCCTGGAAATCAAGCTGGCCTAGTTTCCCGATTGCAATTTTCTAGGCCACTTCTACTATCTAAGCTTTTTTCTAGTAGATTGGGTCTGGGAATTTGGGCCTGGAGAAGGAATCCCTGAGACAAGAAAATAGGAGCGACGGGAGAGGAGCTCGACTGGAAAAACCAAGAGGCTCCCCTGCCTTTAAACCCAAAATAGGGTTGACAAGGTCGAAACAAGGTCATCTAGACTAGCAGCCTGGAAACCAAGCTGGCCTAGTTTCCCAATCGCTAGTTTCTGGGCCATTTCTAATATCTTGTCGTGAACCCTGACCCAGAAATCTGCGATTTAGATGGGGCGGGATTTTTTTTTGGATATTTTGAAATGGCAAGCGAACCGCGCTCTTTATCATTTTGACCAGCAGCGCGCCATCGAAATCGCGATTATGGGGCCAGGGTTTTTGGGACAGGACAAGATATTAAACAGATAATAGGTCATCTTGACTAGGGGCCTGGAAATCTAGCTGGCCTAGTTTCCCAACTCCAATTTTCTAGGCCATTTCTGTTATTATGTGCGATTTAGATGGCGCGCTGGTCCCGAAGCGAAAAGCGGTCAAAATTTCTCGATGCGGGATTTTTTTTTGAAATTTTAAACTGCAAGCGAAGGATGAACAGATAATGATAGGTCATCTTGACTAGGGGCCTGGAAATCTAGCTGGCCTAGTTTCCCAACTCCAATTTTCTAGGCCACCTCTGCTCTTCTAGCTTTCCCTTTCTGCCTGATTTATTGGATCTGCTAGACTTGGGTCTCGGCCTACCAACTACCAACTACATTTCATTCCAAACGTTTCGTTGTTACCCTTTTCCCGCCGAAACAAGACTGCCTCCCTCTCTCGCTCGTCCCTTGAGACTTTTATGTGTCGGCACCCCCCCCCCCCCTGCCTCTTTTTCGGCTCCCCTTTTCTTCCACTTCCACTCAATTTGTGTGTGTGTGTGTGTGTGAAAGAGAAAGAAAGGCACCCGAAAAAATGAAGGGGAAAAAAAATGTTTACCGCGCTCTTCTCAAATCCCCGTTTTTATTTCTTCCATTCTATTTTTCTTCATCGTCGAATTGTAGCTTATTTTCTTATTTTCCCGTCTATGGATCCGAAAAGGAAGAGCGCACAAGAAAAACAATTGTTTCCTTTTTTGGTGGTTCTCTGGAAAGGGGGGTCGGTCCGGAAATAAATAAATAGTAATTCCGTTAAATTGGGAGGGGGTCCTCCCGAAGAGAAAATAGACGGACACACACACAATTTTCTGGTCGACTAGCTCTAGATTTGGGGGGGGGGGGGGCCGCTTACGTGTGGAGTGAGTGGAGCGTGAGTTGGCGGAGCCGGAGCAGCTGGAGCTGGAGCTGGAGCTGGAGCAGTGGCCGTCGACGACATTTTCTTGATTCTTGCCTGAAATCCATCAGTTGACGTCTTCTTGGGACACTGAGAGCAAAAAGAGAAGAAACCGCTTCCACCAAAAAGAGGAGACGAATGAATGAAATGGCGGCGTCGGCGGGAGGGGAAGGGAGGGGAAGAGGGGGAGGGGCCGAGAAAAGAGGAGAGAAGGGGGCGGGGCTTGGGGCTCCTCCAGAAGAGGAAGGAAGCAAGGAGATGTGTATCTCGAGCGGGGGTCTGCCCCGAGACAGAGAAGAGAGGGGGAGAGAAACGGAAACAATTGAAACGCGGTTTCCACCCCCTTTTCGTTTTAGTTTTAGTTTTGGACACCAAATGAATGCGATTGGGTGGAACGAGTTTTGAGTCTCCTGGAAACTTGGGTCCTCTAACTTGGACATGCTAGGTATGGGTTTGCTCACGGGGAGTAAAGAGGGTACGTCAGTAAATACGCTCTATCTCACACCTCTACAGCTTAAAAACGACTGCCACCGTACCTTACGGCCCGTTACGGGTCTCGCAACGAGTTTTACGTTTGTCTCGTTGGAAATGAGCTGGATTTCGATTTACGGGCTAAACAAGGCGCGATGGGCGTACAAACGGAGCATCGTTGAAATTTTTTCTTTCATTGGGCTTAAATTATCAATAGAGCGTATTTACTGACGTACCGTTTTTAGTCCCCGTGATGTGGGCCTGCTAGGAATGGGTTTGCTAACCCCGACCACTTTTTGAATTGTCATCATCACGCCAATCACCGCGTTTCTACAAAGATCGGAGTCATATGCGCTGATTGGACGGAGCCACGTGGAAAACGAATAAAAATACAATGGGCGGGAGTTTCGACCGTGTGCGGCACTTGCAAATCGGCCACGCCCCCAAAATTTTGAGGCACTTGGGAGTTCGTAGACTGGGGTCTGTACAGTTTTTGTATAGTTCCCCTCGTCGCAGTTTGTGCATGGATCTACCTATCAGTTGACCCCCTCTAACAGGCCCCCCATAACAGGAAGACAAACAGACTTGACCCCCCCCCCCCCTAACTGATAAACCATTGCCATTGCCATTTCCATTTCTCTGTGTCCCTGATAAGATACCGCCCTTCTTCTTCCCAGTCATGGTCCCAATAGTAGAGTCTCATAAAAAACGCCGGGGGGAATAGTGTTCTCGGCTCATCACAAAGTCATTTCTTTTTTATATGCCCACTTTATGTGGCTCATAAAGTTGCTCTCAATAAGAAAATGGGAAGGAAGGAAGGGTTGATTGGAAAGGTCAGAGAGCGAAAAATAAGAAGAAACAATAATTTATTCATTTGTTAGTTGAATTCGGTTAAATATTTACAAGACTTGTTCGTGTCTGTGTGTGTGTCACTCATTTTCCCGACAGGTACGGCTTGAGTTCACACTCGAAAGTCTGCGGATTCGGCACGTACGGGTGGCAGCAGCAGCGGCACACTGAGCCCGACGGGCTGAAATAAGGCCAGATGGATTACTATCACTCTACAGTAATCCCATGGTCATACCGATGCTCGGGAACGCACTGAAGGTAGTCGAGATTGTCGATGATCTGCTGCATCGATTCGGTGACGTTGGGCAGTTGAACCGCCGGATTCGGCCACAGTTTGCAGTCCGGCATGAACGTCGAGACGCACGCCTGGAAACAATGAAGACACGGGGTTTTGTGGGCTGAAAATGTCCGAAACCTTGCTCTGATCAACTCCCATGCACTTGCGCTCGGCGACGAATAGCGGGTTGATGATGCCGATGTCGCCTCTGAAATTGAGCAGTTTGGTGGTCCTTATCTCGAGAGCCAGAAGAGCTACCGGAAAGTTGTCAACTACAAAGTTGGAGAGCACAAAAAGAGCTGCAACCTCGTAGTTGACAACTTTTTGATAGCTCTCTTGGTTCTCGAGATAGGATGAGGTCAAGCAACGGGCGTGGCTAGTACTGTAGCTCTCCATTTGCAAGGTGGTGGCCTAGCTTTTCCTCTTCCATCTCTTTATTGTATGTTGTACCTTCTGTGGCACTTTCGGCCGCAACTCTGCTGGTAGGAGCACTCTCCGCACTGCTCCTCGCTCGACGTCGTGTCTCTCAGATAGTTGTAGAAGTTGTTGAACGCCTGCAACGAATCCGGACTTTTCTTATCTCGTCGATCCACTTTTCGACACGGATTCTCTCGGAATTGAAACCGCGCGCTCTTCCCCCGCTTCCGATTCGTATCTCTAAAACAAAAACGACGCAAAAACCGTTTTTGTTGCGAGTGTCGCTCTGTGTGTGTTCCACTTTTTCATCGCGAGATCCCAATCTAGACAGTTTTTCACACACACACACATACTCACCACTCCCCAACGATCCTTGAGAAGGCGGAAGAAGACGTGGTTGCGGCATCCCTTACGGCCGGGGAGCAGCTGCTCGAAGTACGAACGTTGCCATCTGGAAGTGGAAAGGAGTTGGTGGGATGGGTCTGATAACTTGGGTCTGGAAACTTGCGCTGCCTAATATGTTTCTGCCCTCTCCCCTGGCCCTGGCTCTGGACTTGGCCCTGGCCCCGGACCTGACCCTGGCCCTGGCCCTGGACTTAGCCCTGGCCCTGGACTTCACCCTGGCCCTGGACTTGGCCCTGGCCCTGGACTTGGCCCTGGTCCTGGACCCTGGACTTAGCCCTGGTCCTGGCCCTGGCCCCGGAGTTGACCCTGGCCCTGGACTTGACCCTGGCCCTGGCGACGGACTTGACCCTGGCCCTGGCCCTGGCCCTGGACTTGACCCTGGCCCTGGCCCCGCACTTGACCCTGGCCCTGGCCACGGACTTGACCCTGGCCCTGGCCACGGACTTGACCCTGGCCCTGGCCCTGGACTTGGCCCTGGCCCTGGACTTGGCCCTGGCCCTGGCCCTGGACTTGACCCTGGCCTCTGGACTTGACCCTGGCCCTGGACTTGGCCCTGGCCCTGGACTTGACCCTGGCCCTGGACTTGGCCCTGGCCCTGGACTTGACCCTGGCCCTGGACCTGGACTTGGCCCTGGCCCTGGCTCTGGACTTGACCCTGGCCCTGGACTTGGCCCTGGACTTGACCCTGGCCTCTGGACTTGACCCTGGCCCTGGCCCTGGCCCTGGACTTGGCCCTGGACTTGACCCTGGCCTCTGGACTTGACCCTGGCCCTGGACTTGGCCCTGGCCCTGGACTTGGCCCTGGCCCTGGACTTGACTCTGGCCCTGGCCCTGGACTTGACCCTGGCCTCTGGACTTGACCCTGGCCCTGGACTTGGCCCTGGCCCTGGACTTGGCCCTGGCCCTGGACTTGGCCCTGGTCCTGGACCCTGGACTTAGCCCTGGTCCTGGCCCTGGCCCCGGAGTTGACCCTGGTCCTGGACCCTGGACTTAGCCCTGGTCCTGGCCCTGGCCCCGGAGTTGACCCTGGCCCTGGACTTGACCCTGGCCCTGGCCCCGCACTTGACCCTGGCCCTGGCCACGGACTTGACCCTGGCCCTGGCCACGGACTTGACCCTGGCCCTGGCCCTGGACTTGGCCCTGGCCCTGGACTTGGCCCTGGCCCTGGACTTGGCCCTGGCCCTGGCCCTGGACTTGACCCTGGCCTCTGGACTTGACCCTGGCCCTGGACTTGGCCCTGGCCCTGGACTTGACCCTGGCCCTGGACTTGGCCCTGGCCCTGGACTTGACCCTGGCCCTGGACCTGGACTTGGCCCTGGCCCTGGCTCTGGACTTGACCCTGGCCCTGGACTTGGCCCTGGACTTGACCCTGGCCTCTGGACTTGACCCTGGCCCTGGCCCTGGCCCTGGACTTGGCCCTGGACTTGACCCTGGCCTCTGGACTTGACCCTGGCCCTGGCCCTGGACTTGGCCCTGGCCCTGGACTTGACTCTGGCCCTGGCCCTGGACTTGACCCTGGCCTCTGGACTTGACCCTGGCCTCTGGACTTGACCCTGGCCCTGGACTTGGCCCTGGCCCTGGACTTGGCCCTGGCCCTGGACTTGGCCCTGGCTTCGGACTTGACCCTGGCCCTGGCCCTGGACTTGGCCCTGGACTTGACCCTGGCCCTGGACTTGGCCCTGGCCCTGGACTTGACCCTGGCCCTGGCCCTGGACTTGGCCCTGGCCCTGGACTTGGCCCTGGCCCTGGACTTGGCCCTGGCCCTGGACTTGACCCTGGCCTCTGGACTTGACCCTGGCCTCTGGACTTGACCCTGGCCCTGGACTTGGCCCTGGCCCTGGACTTGACCCTGGCCCTGGACTTGACCCTGGCCCTGGACTTGACCCTGGCCCTGGCCCTGGACTTGACCCTGGCCTCTGGACTTGACCCTGGCCTCTGGACTTGACCCTGGCCCTGGCCCTGGACTTGGCCCTGGACTTGACCCTGGCCCTGGACTTGGCCCTGGCCCTGGACTTGACCCTGGCCCTGGCCCTGGACTTGGCCCTGGCCCTGGACTTGGCCCTGGCCCTGGACTTGGCCCTGGCCCTGGACTTGACCCTGGCCTCTGGACTTGACCCTGGCCTCTGGACTTGACCCTGGCCCTGGACTTGGCCCTGGCCCTGGACTTGACCCTGGCCCTGGACTTGTCCCTGGCCCTGGACTTGACCCTGGCCCTGGACCTGGACTTGGCCCTGGCCCTGGCTCTGGACTTGACCCTGGCCCTGGACTTGGCCCTGGACTTGACCCTGGCCTCTGGACTTGACCCTGGCACTGGACTTGGCCCTGGACTTGACCCTGGCCTCTGGACTTGACCCTGGCCCTGGACTTGACCCAGGCCCTGGACTTGACTCTGGCCCTGGCCCTGGACTTGACCCTGGCCTCTGGACTTGACCCTGGCCTCTGGACTTGACCCTGGCCCTGGACTTGGCCCTGGCTTCGGACTTGACCCTGGCCCTGGCCCTGGACTTTGCCCTGGCTCTGAGTCAGTACTATAACAAAGAGAAAAGGGGGTGTTAACTTTGCTTCCAGTTTTCGAACCTCCCCGCTTCTGAACAAAACCACCGCCGTCCCACAACGTCTTCTCTCCCTTTTCTCAGATATAAATCCAGTTTTATTGCTCCCTTCTATCCGACACGCCTGATTTATTCCTCTTCTTCTTCTGCGCCTCCTTTGTGTTACAACTTTTACAACTTTTATGCAATGTTGATCTACGCTTTGGCTTAGCGGGGCTGGAGACGGAAGAAAACGAAAATAAAGTGATTAAACTGTTCGGAGTGGAAAAAAATTGCATGGTTTTCCGAATTTTCTATTGTCGGTTCAATCGTATTGACACCGGAGATCAAAAAATTACGAACAGACGACACGGCAAATTAGGCTCCGCCCATTTTCCCACAAACATTCAAGCGAAGACGACGAACTCACGGGGAACGCCGCTACTCAGTTGAAACTATGAAATTTCGGCTACTTGTTAGTCATATAGTAAGAAGTGACTGCCCGCTTCCGAAAACTTTGAAATTCGTTACGACATGCAATTTTGCCTGTGACCGCGCCTTTGCGGGAAAATGGGCGGGGCCTATTTGGCCGCGTCATCTCAAGATTATTAAATGGACAATATCATTAAAAATGTAGAGCGTGGCGAGACCCACGCGGAAAAAAATGACCATGTGCCTTTAAATTTTGAATTGATTTTAACGAATTTTATCGCAGTTTTCGCCACAACTGCACATTGGGTCCATTTTTTAAAAATTTTTATTTTTCAGATCGAATGGCCCGGCCTAACTTGACACCAACCTCTTCTCCTTGCCCTTCAGCCAAACGCACGGTCCCCACTCGGACCAACTCTCGCAGTTCGACGCCTGAATCGGATTTCCGAACATTGCACTGATTTGACATTCTGCAAACAAATAAACAAAAACAAAAATCGATGGAGAAACCCAAATTTGTCAAAAAAAGTGAATTTTCGAGGAGCGCACCTGAATAAAGGACGATAGTGACGAGAAAAATCGATAAGACCGTCCACGTCGTCATATTTTGGGGGAAGGAGGTGATAGATACGAAATGGAGACGGTTTGGCGGAGGACGAGAATAAAAGGGCGGCCGGCCCCCCCGAATACCTGTTCCGCGCGGAAAAACGCGCACATCTCAATCCGTGCGCGCGCGCGCGCGTAAAGCCCGTTTCAGTGGGTTTTGTTTGGAAGAAGAAGAAGGGGGAGTGGAAGCGAAACGAGGTACAGATAGATAGAGGAAGGAGGTGATCAAACTAAGAACACCAGCAGAAGCATCAGCAGCCTATGGGGCAATATGCAAATTTATAATCGAATCGAGAGGGAGAGAGAATAAATAGATGATGAAACAATTTGTATATACAAGAAAAAGAAGAAGAAAAACTGAATGAAATTCGAGTCCAAATGGAGGGAAGGGAAAGCACAAAGAGAGCTAACGTTGTCAAGAAGAAGGGGGGAGGGGGCTGGAAATCGTTGGAAAATCTATTCTCGTCTTGATTCTGACAAAATCAATTTTTCGAGTAGATTAGGACGATTTCCAGAAAATGAGAGGGGGTCTATTATGTCAACTAGTGATGATGAAAAGTTGCGTAAAAAGATGAGAGGAAAGTAGAAAGGAGGGGGAGGAAACTCGTCAGTTGATTGTTGGTTGCGCTTGTTATATTATCTCTGCGTGCATTTTCCGATGCAGCCGAGCTCAGTGAATCGGTTTCCGCGCGGAACGACGCGGAATCGTCGACGCCGCGTACTCGGCGGCGCCGCCCGTCGAGTCGAGCGTCCGCGAGCGTGATCTCGAGCGCGATTTGGTGACGGTGCGACGACGACGAGTCGGCGAACGGTCTCCGGCGGCGGCGGCCGAGGCACGATTCTCCGCGTCGGAGCCTCCCGAGTGCTCGTCGAGCTCCTCGATCCCGTGATCGACGTTGGCGCGCTTTGAGATCGCCTCCCGCTCCGAGCCAACGTCGTTGGCGCTGTACGAGCTGAAAATTGCAAGAATGGGCCTTTCTATTCTCAAGTTTTTGAGAAAATCCCCTCCGATTTTGGGTTTCCCTCATGATTGTTCGATTTTACACCTCAAATGGATTTACCGTAAAACCTGTATTAGACCGGCACCCAAAATCCCGAAATCGTAAGGGTCCCCCTGTGGATTTCCGAAAATTCCTTTTAAAATCAGAGGGTTGAAAATTAGACCGGCATGCCGTTCTAATACAGGTTTTACGGTAAATCCCATCCAATTTGGGAGTACCCCGGAATAGAACTCATCGGAAAACTAGAAATCAATGAAAATGCCGTCACTGGAACATAGTTCTATTTCGGGTCAGTTCTAGTCCGGAAAGTTCTATTCCGGGGTACACCTTCCATTTTATACCATTTTCTTCTTGTTCTTTATATCCCATTTGCAGGGTTCTCAACCGGCCGATTCTGGGCCGACAAATATCTCCCTTGTTTCCTGGAATTTTCGGACAAGTTACCTATGCAAAATGTAGATCTCGGCGCCCTCTACGAAATGGCGTTGAGTTTGTGAACTTTTATCGATTGCCAACAAAGTTAGAATTCAAAAAGTGGCCGGGCTGACCAATCGGCCCGGCTTGGCTACTTTTTGGCTTCTAACTTTATTGGCACTCGATAAAAATTCACAAACTCAACGCCATTTTGTAGAGGGCGCCGAGATCTACATTTTGCATAGGTAACTTGTCCAATTCCAAGAAGGAAGGGAGATATTTGTCGGCCCGTTGACAGACAACCCTGCCCATTTGTTTCTTTTTCAAACCTTCTAGTCCTTTTTCTCGCAGCGAGCTTCAAAATGACTAAATCAAAGAGAAACGCGTCAAAAAGTGACTCAGTTTTTGTTCAAACAAAAGAAAACGTACCGCTGCAGCTGATTCACGAGCTGTTGCTGTCCGCGAACGGCCGCCTCGGCGACGATGTCCTTCGCGTAGACGAGACTTTTGCTGCCGATTCGCATCAACTGATTGTACGACTCGGATTTGGCCGACTCGAGCAGCGCGTCAATGTCCTTCTCGTGTCGATTCAACGTGGGATGCACCCATTTTCGGTAGAGAATCGAGGCGCCCTTCGTCCACGGGCTGAGCAGCCAGAATATGAAGACTATCTTGAGTTGGTAGTAGAACGGGAACCAGAACGCCAACAGCAGGTCCAGAATGTTTTCGAGGAACGAGTAGAGCGCGAAGACTATCCAGTACATCATCCATTTCACGTACTCCCGCGTGTCTTTGGTTCGGACCGCCTGGAATTCGAGATTTCTATGATTATCACTGGTTTTTTTTCGAAAGATACTCACTTTATAACTCCTATAAGCCGGGTATAGCGTGCCCGCGGTGATTGTGAGCAATCGAGACAGCGTTTCTGACATTTTGTGCGATTTTAGAGACGATTTCTTACTCGGGCCGGTCTAACGAGTGCCCTTTGATGGCTCAAGCGCCAAGTCTGAAAAAATAAGGGAATTTTTGATTGTGAAAAAAGGGCTCCGGGACGTTTCGCAGCGAGACGTTTCGCAGCCGCGACATTCCGCAGCCGCGACATTTCGCAGCCGGACATTTCGCAGCGCGACATTTCGCAGCCAGACGTTTCGCAGCCAGACATTTCGCAGCCAGACGTTTCGCAGCCGCTAAAATGGTCCCAAAAGGAGATTTTGACAGGTTTTGTCTTGTAAAAAGAACCAATTTATCAAATTTCGGTCATCGCGCCAAGCCGCCCTCGTCGGGGGAGTCTGGAATCCCTTCACAACGCAGTAAATGTCCATTTACAGAGTCATTTTGCTTGAATTAAATCAATTTGCGACATTTTCGCGTTTCTCCCAAAAACTGTAAGAAAGAGTGTGATTCTCAGTCTGAAAATTGTGTTTTCTTACTATTGGTTGAGTTCAAGCGAAATGACTCTATAAAAGGACATTTACTGCGTTGTGAAAGGGTTCCAGACTCCCCCCGACAAGGCTGGCTTGGCGCGAGGACCGAAATTTGATAAATTGGTTCTTTTTACAAGACAAAACCTGTCAAAATCTCCTTTTGGGACCATTTTAGCGGCTGCGAAACGTCTGGCTGCGAAATGTCTGGCTGCGAAACGTCTGGCTGCGAAATGTCGCGCTGCGAAATGTCCGGCTGCGAAATGTCGCGGCTGCGGAATGTCGCGGCTGCGAAACGTCTCGCTGCGAAACGTCCCGGAGCCGAAAAAAGGTCGAGAAACAATTTTAAAAAGAGAGTGGGTACGGTAGAGTTTAAAGGCGCATAACGAAATACACTGCAAGGTCTCGCCGCGCGCGCAGTTTTTTCTAACACATTTATTGAAAAAAAAGGTTTTCCCGTGTTTCCGCCCGGATTTTCTAGCCGAAAACGGTGATTTGAAGAGGAAATCGTCGATGTCGAGCGAATCTGAGAGCAAACAAATGCGGCGATTCCCAAATTTCAAACGATTTTCGATCAACACAACCACAAGCAGCGACGCCCGGCGATAATTGAATTAGGAGGGCGAAAAGTGGTAGATATTTAATGTGACACACACGAAAACACAGAGACATACAACGAGAACAAAAAACACCAACAATTGATTTGGAATTGAATGGCACCGCGGTGTGGAAATCGGAAAAGGGCGCCCGCGGGCGCAAAAATAAACCGCAGCAGTAGTAGTGGCCGTGAGAGAGAAAGAGGCAAAAAATCAATCAATTCTTCTGTTCAAATTCGAAAAAGAAAGAAAAATTGATGAAATGGGCCGAAAAACGAGACCCCGTCGGTGCGAGAGACAGTGGAACATGTGATACTGGGTTGGAAACGGGGACTGGACTCAGGGAATTCGATATCGATCTGCAGCAGGAGAAAAACATATCTGCGCAGAATACAGGCAAAAAACAAGTGTATTCAGGAGTTTTACAAGCCTGCACAGAAATGACAAATCTGCAGCACTCCTGATCAGACATGTAAAAAACTACAGATCTGATCAGGAGATTTACAAATCTGTGCAGGAGATTTACATGTCTGATTCGCTGGTTTACATGTATGATACAAGTTACATGTCTGATTCGGTGAAATACATATCTGCAGCAGGAAAAATACACATCTGCCTTGGCCCGTTTCAAGCTTGTAGTTTCCTGTGCAGATATGTTTTTCTCTTGCTGCAGATCGATATCGAATTCCCTGAGGAGTGTGCACTCTTCAGGCCGTGTCAACTGACCTTTCGCTCTTATCATTAGTGCCGGTTCTCGTCAGTTTTCCTTTTTTTTTTCGTCTGACTGAAAGTGTCAATAGAGCGCGCATTTCTAATAATCGTCAGATTGACACATTGTCACCGCGCCAGGCTGGACAAAAAAAATCAATTTTCGCCCGATTTTCTCCATTTTTTCGGGGAAAAAATGAATCAAAATTAAAATCGTAACGTTTTGGGTCGAAAAAATGGAGGGAATCGGGCGAAAACGATGTGCGAGATTGAGAATTCGTAAATCTACACAAGATGAGATGGGCGGAATGATATACTGTGTCACCGCGCCCCGCTGGACAAAATGATGCAGAGCTGCATGAAAATCAAAATCGTAACGTTTTCGGTCGAAAAAATGAAGGAAATCGGGCGAAAATCGAGAAAAACAGCGGGGCGCGTTTGAAACAGTCCCGCTCGATAATACCGAAAATTCGTAAATCTACACTAGATGAGACGGGCGGAACGAAATGACACTCCACCAAAGTCCCTGATCATCGGCAGGAAAGAACTTTGCACCGAAGAAAAAAGAGAAAACTGAGACAAATCGCCACGATTTTTGCTCATCTCCCACCGCTGCTACTCGCCGCCTCTAGTACGACGGAAACAAGTGATGTGAGGTGAAGGGGAGGAAAACGAAGAAGAAGAAGAAGAAGAAGAAGTGTGGAGGGGGGATCGAATCTCTGTCAAAACCCAACAGAGAGAGAGAGAGAGGGAGACACAGAGGGAGAGAAAATGATCGCCCTCTCCCCCAGAATCATCATTCGGCACTAGTAGTCCGACCACCAAACACATCCATTTCTAGCCCCCCCCCCCCCCCCTTTTCGATGGATGGGGGGAGGCCGATTTGAGACACACAATTAACGGATTCGTGATGATAATAACATTGATAATAAACGGGGGCGCGCGATGAGTCAGTCTGAATTCGCTTTCTGGGTCAGGTTTCCAAGTTATCGATTTTCTGACATGTATAATTAGATTGGTTTGGCGTTTTTATTGGGGGGGAATTCGGGTAGAAAGTGTGTATTATAATCATTACCCCCTTTTCCATTTCAAGCCGTCACTACAACCAATTACACTTGCATTCGCGTTGAATGTACCAATACCACTACAACCCCGGCGCGGGCAAAACCGATTCATGCGATCAAGGTTGAACTGAATGGAGGTAAATAAAAAGTTCAGTGGGGAGTTCGAAATGAGAGGAAAATGGCGGTGTACTGACGGTTTTATCACCTCTCTACTCCAGTTTTTTGCGGGACAGTGTCTGTCCCCTTTTCCGCAGCAAAGAATAACATGTTTTCGTCGTTGCGCAAACCGAAAATGTGAGGAAATTGGTTGGCGACAGAAAAGGCAAGGTTTCGAAATTAGAAACGGGAAGAAGCTCGTCGAAAAAAACATTGGAATTTCGCATAAAAATCAAAAAATTAAAAAAAAAGTACGGTAGAATTTAAAGGCGCAGAGCCGATTTCCTCGATATGGTCTCGCGGCGATTTGGTTTTTTTTGACAACTTTTTGCGATTTTCAGCCTATTTTTAGCTTCTTTTGATGGAAAATGGGAAAAATTGTTCGAAATTGATGGCTTCTTAAAACAGAATAATTCAATGTAAAAAAATACCGAAAAAATCAATTTCCCGGTTTTCAAATTTCTTCCGGGGGGAAAACCAAAAACGCATCTCGCCAATAGTCATTGAGTGATGCGAAAACCGGTAGCTCGGGCCAATATTTGCATTCACTTTTCAACGGGCAAGAAAAAAGGAAAAAAAAGCAAAAACCAGAAATTCCAGGGAAACAGTTGGAAATTTACAGAAACTGTGTGGAGACAATTGAATCATGAAAAAAGAGGAGGGAAATAAAAACATAATCGGTCCGATTGTGTGTGGAGAAGGGGACGGACGGGCAAATATCATAAAGTTATGCCTTTCTCGCAACATGCCGCCCGTCTGCGTGTCTCTGCGGGAACGTATTGTTCCCCGGTGCGCGACGAGAGAGCACGCGCCGAGGCGAGACGCAGAGAGACGGCGGGAGACACTCTCTCTCGCTGTCTGCGTCTCGTCGCCCGCGAGTACTGCCTCGTTTGCCATGTCGCGTGCTTTCCTCTCCTTTCTCCGACGCGCTTCCGCCCTCCGCAGCTGCTCCTTCTCGTGTGCTCGGCGAGCCGCTCTTTCTCCCTCCGGAGCCCCGGAGCATCTTCTCTCTTTCTATGCATTAGCAATAAGACAGAGAGAGAGAGAGGAACACTGGGTTGGCCGGGTGTAAAGGTTGTAAATATGACGACGACTTTTTCTATCTTCATTTTTACAGACAGATGGTGTGTGTGTGTGTGAAAACTTGTTTTTGTTTCTTCTCGAGAAAGATTTACATGTACTCAAAATCAATGTTGGCGCGAAGAAATTGGTCGAAGATTTCGATCTGCGACGAGTCTGCAATTAGATTTGACGAGCGGATAAGAAGGCGTGGGGCCCCTACCCGCCAAAGTGACGTTATCATACGACGGAATGGGAACGCCGACGCTCAGCACGGTTTTCACCGCCTGCCGGGCCGTCATCGACAGAATACTCGAGAACGTCTTCAGGAAGTAGGCCGAGACGTCGCCAATGTTCGAAAAGTCCTCGCGAGCGGTGATGGTGGAGTTGAGGAGGCGTCCGTGGATCTTCGACGCATTCAGGTAGGGCTCCACTTCAGAAGACGTGTCGACGACGAGTCTCGCGAGAATGTTCTTCTGGGTTTTCGCGTACGGATTGATGAACAGATCGACGGCGAGACTCATGTTCAGCGAGACGCCGTCTTCGGCCGACATCACAAACTGGGGCGTTTCGTGCGTGTGGAAGAACAGATCCACGTACGAATCGGGGTACTCGGACTTGAGCTTCGGAAAGAATTTTCCGATGCAAAGGCCCAGAAAGCCGCACGACGTCTTCAGGTACGGCTCGACGACGGGTATATCTTTGGAGACGACCAGTTTCACCAATTGATTCTGATGCGCCGACTCGATGAGACAGTTGGGAACCGAGACGGAGAGCCACGAAGTGAGCATCCCCGGAGATGTTCCGGCGTCTGCAAATCAGCACTTTTTGGCTTATTTTGATCAGTACGAATGTAAACACTTCTTTGGTTATCATTGGTCATCAAAAATAAACACATACCCGTCCAATTGGCGGCTTTCACCGGGTGACACACACTTTTTCCGTAAACAATATCAGCCGCCAGATCGAATTCCGCGAAATTGCTGCAAAAAATAGGTGTTCGATCGCTGAAATTCAAGCGTTTTTGTACCTTGTCGATTGGGGATTTCGTGTCAAAAAGTAGTCGACGTAGAAGTTCGAGCCGATGTGGACGTGCGACGGAAGAGAGTGCAAGAAGCGGTTCGCCTCGTCGAGGAGGATTCCGCGGGCAGCCGAGCATGCCTGCGAGTTGATGACCTGCTTGACGAGCTTCGAGAACGGCGTTTCGAACAGATTGACGAGCCACGAGATGACGCTTCCGCCGATTCTGAAATACCCATTAATTGGGGAGAAATTCGTCGGAAAAACTGAGTTTGCGCGTCAGGTAACGCGCAAAGTGTGTGTTCACCTGACGTCAAAATGCAGACTTACTCGACGTCGAGTCGCTGAATATCGACGGTACAATCGCCGATCCGAACCTGCGGCTGTCCGTCCAATTCGTAGGCCGACGCGGAGATGTTCATCTGAATCCCCGTGGCGAAGGCGTTCAACCATCCCTTGTCGCGCACCTGAAATACAGTGAGAAAGGTGGAAAAGAGAGGAAAAGGGTACTGTAATGAGTTCGGTGAACTTGGCGTGCCACTTTCCGGACAACTTGATCGCGCCGCCACTCGTCCACCATCCGATGCCCGAGTTCGACAGTTTGAAGTCGATTCTATAGTGAAATCGCTTGAAATCCCTTTGAATTCCCGCCCAAGTGCGATGGAGCGCACTTACTTCGGTGAGCTGAACTTTTCAATTTTCAGATCATCAGTGCGCACGACGCCTTGTCCGATGCTCGTCGAAAACGGCAGTTTGATCTCCGGAATCGTGACCTTCGGAATCTCCTCGTCCACCTCAATAAAAAATCGATAATTCAACCAAATTGCCGTTTTCCGCCAAAACACAGCGGCGGAAATCGACGGCTTGAATTGCTCGTCCAATGGAGCGCACTTGCTGACCGCCACTTCGAGTCGCGCGCTCGTTCAAAATTTTCGATAGAACTTTCATTATGTCTCACAGGAAGCGCTAAAATACCGGTTTTTTCACGAAAACTTCCCACAGTCGCATTTTTGCATTCTGTTCCTCCGAATCGGAGGGTGCGCATGGAGGCCAGTGTTGTCCAACAGGAAAAAAGTTCGCCAAAACTGGCGGAAGGCTCAGACGACAATTTGGAATCAGCAGTGTTAGGCAAAATTGCCGAAATTTGTTATTGGCGCACGGCACTGGTTGGAATGAGAGCGGCTGGATCGAAACATGACGGGAAGCCGAAGCTTATATAACTGCGCTCTTTTTTATAGTCCGCAGTTCTTTTTTTGCTAGTCCATCAATTCTCATAAGTGAAACATATGCAGCAGTTTCTTGGATTTTTGCAAAATTTCATTCGTTCTTCTACTCTTTTCGGAATATTGAAAAAAATTGTGTTTCTGTGCTCAAAAACCATTCTTCGTCAGAAAATTGGGTTTTATCGCTTATCGTGAAGCTTCCTCGCCATACTGATGCTGAATGAAGCGGTATTTTGCTAAAACTCGAAAATTTTGAACGAGCGCGCGACTCGAAGTGGCGGTCAGCAAGTGCGCTCCATTGGACGAGCAATTCAAGCCGTCGATTTCCGCCGCTGTCGCCAAAACCACCCACCACATGATGTCCGTTGGCGCTGAAAAACTTGAAAAACGGCAAATTGAGTCGCACTTTCAACGTCTCGTTGTTCGCTGGAATCGCCGACGTCCAGCGGACGCCGACAATCAGAAAAACGGCGAAAACCGGGAGAAATCGCATTTTGCCGCCGAAAATTGAGAGAGAATCGACTGGAAACGAGTGGAAAAGCAGCGCGTTTGCTCGCGATTTCAAGCGAATCAAGAAAATATAAACAAAAGTATCGAATTTCAAATTTCAAATTCCCCAATTAGGCCCCGCCCACTCGGTAGGTCACCCTGCAAAACGGGGTGGAAAAGACACTGGCGGGTCTGAAGTTTGTTGTCTGAAAATGTTTCAAAATAAGATTGTAGAGAGAAAAATGGGTTAAAAATAGAAAATTGGCGAGTAATTGGGGGTTTTCGAGAGAATTGAAACAAATTCACAATCTAATTGCAATTCGAATCGCATTTGTAATCTAATAAGATGATTTGACAAAAATGAAGCGGTTTTGAAATCTAATAAGATCTTATTAGATTACAATGGGAAGATGAGCGCGCGCAATCGATTTTAGGCCAACTAATTTTTGAATTTTGGAATGAAAATACCATTTTTTTTTGCTGGAATCCGTGTTTTTTCGATTTTTTTTTCCATACTTGCAGCGGCCCGGGTCGAATCAGAATTTTGCCGGCCCGGACGATTTTCAAAAAGTCGGCCCTGAGGGCCGGCCAGGATAAAAAACAGAAATTTGTTTCCAAACAGATTTTGGCCTAAAAATGTCTGCTTACAGCTATTTTTCCTCTACTTTTTTCATTATAACTTCAATTCTAGTGGTCACTTAAATTTCGAACATTGTCCTCAAAACGGCACATATTCTCTTAAATGGCTGAAATGTAACCATTTTGGCGGTTTTTTACACGAATTATGCGCCCAAATTGACTGCACTTGCTAGTAAATCATCGAAAAGACAGTTATTTTCACTTCTGACACGGTCTCCTCTCGAAAATTCCGGGAATATGGACATTTTCGGCCAAAAAAACATGGTCCGCAACGATTTTCTAGCAATTCCAGCCAATTTCGGTGAATCGAAATGGCCACTGGCGGCCGAAATCGCATGAAAGTGACCGAAAATACTATTTTTGATTGTATAGACCAAAAAAGGTTCAAAAACGACGAATTGAAACTCTCCATATTCGATTACGGAAAAAATTAAAAATTTGCCTGGGGCGGGCCGGCCCGAGTTCCGGGTTCTCCGGCCCAACCCGTCATTTTGCAAGTATGGTTTTTTCTCCTCTTTGAAGCGAGAAACTAGTGAAAATGTTGTAGAAATCAATGAAACGACAGCGAACAACGACGCGAGGCATTCTGGAGTACTACGCGGACAGCGCGGACGGATTCGCATCGGGAGAGGAAACGACCGAAGATGGAGGCGATGCAGAAGAAGGGAGTGAGCCTGGACTGTGCCCAATCGCACTCGGAAGAGAGGTGCTCTCGACTCCACCAGAATCTATGCCTCAGCTGCGCGTAAGTGATTCCGCGCAACAAGTATGCGCGCATCATAAATGTATTCGAATTGCAGAAGAAGCTGCTCAATAGCACTCAAGCTTCGCTGAAAATCGACACGACGACGCTCAGGGTGCTCGGGAAGAAGTCGGTCTCCGATGCGGTAAACACCATGATCACGGGGATGATCGGACTGTCAGCGCTGGTAACACTAATTTTGTTTCCGACTGATGTCACGGAATCTGTTCCAGATGGAGGTCGTGCACGAGAAGTCGACGGCGAAGGCCGTGGATGGAGAAACTGTGGGTACACACAATCTCCAGGCTTCGTTCAATCCCGCTTCGGTTATGATGAGACAGCCCGTCTATCTCACCGGAATCCATGGAGGTAAGCGACGGCGCACAACGAAGTAGTTGTTAATATCTTATTTTGAACAGAACAAGTGAACCTGACCGATGTGTTCGGCCGGATTCTTCCGAAAATCGGGAGTCTTCGATCGATTGTGCATGAGTTTGCCAACGAGTGGATGTCCGAAGTGCGGACAGCTAATCAATAAAGCATCCAGAATACTGCATATTTGCAGATTATGACGTTTGAGGAAAGAAGGAAGTTCACGACAAGCAGAAGGCCGCAGGCTCCACAAGTTCCTCTTCCGGCTCATCTTCTCAACGTGCCGCTGGGTATGTATTTTTGTTTCCCGCCAAAAGTACCGTCGTAGAGTCGGTTTTCAGCGATGCTGATCGAATCCATCACTATCACGGGAGGAATCGACGAAAGAAAGAAGAATGTGACGATCGGATCCCTTTTCCAGTCGCACTTCACTTATTTGTTGTGAGTTTTTCGATCTATTGTTGAGCTCCCAAATACACAGTGATTTCCAGCAACTATTCGCGTCACATTGTCGCGCGCGGCAGAAAGGAGCCCGCGACGAAGCACCGAACCGTCGGAACCTGTTCACAGGTTAACTAGTTTCCATTCTACCCTTTGTTGTGAAATGTTTGTATCGTTTTTTGTTCTTTTTCAAAACAATTTGAGGTTATCAATAAACGATTCCATGTTTTCAAGTGGTAATTGCCTAATTAGCGGCAGTTTTCAGGTAATTTTCCATCACTTTCCGCTTCTCTTACCTATTCTCATCGTACGTTTTGCGACGTCTTCTATGAAGGTGTCAAGTGGAATTCTGATGCTGTTCAATCGGAATCCAAATGTGACGACGACGACGAATCGGAAGAAGACGTCAAAGATTCAGAATTCCCGTTCGCCGCTGAAAACGAACTTTCAGCAGTTTCAGCCAAAACCGCAGTCATCTGCCTGAAATTAGAAATTCCAGCAAGACAAGAGAAGATTGCAATTTACTGTGGTCCGGTTCGTTCAATAAACCTTAATCGTCATCTGTCGTCGTACCCTCACTACGAAGATTGAACAGTAATGCCACGTCATACCATGTCGTGCCACCTGCACACTAATGGTAATTGGAGCGGGAAGTTGAAAGGGCACACAATTACCATTATCATTAGCACATCTGTTCCCTTTTGCTCATACACAGGTATCTCGTGGAATCCACGTTCCCTTCTGAAACTTGGTTCATTCTTGAAGACGTTCTAGCTCAACACGTGGCTGATGAAGTCTACAAGGCTTCTGGTCAGATCGGGACTTCACCTCTTTCCCTTCAAAGATCTGTCAGTTCTTCTAGATCCTTCCCTGGTTACTACCATCTGGAGTTAACACTCTCCCTCCTAATCGAACCATTAGAGGGTTCCTCAATTGCCCTGCCATTTTGGTTCGGATTTCAGGAAGACCCCATCCCTTTTGGGGATCTCAAGGAAAACCGGTCCTTCCCAGAAGCAGGGCCAGCCAAAACGGTTAAAGGGAGGCGGGTCCCGAAGCGATTGTGGATGTGTCGACGACGCCGAGGGTCCCTCCTCCCTCATTCTTCTGGTCATTCCTGCCAGTCATTTGTGCTCCCCCCTTCTTCCTTCCTACCACCCCTCCTTACAGTCAGTCCGCTCTCACCTTCTGTCTGCCATTTCTCTTTGTTTCGGTTGGTGGCTCCTGCCCTGAATGTGTATAGGTAGATAGGATAAGATATGAAGACGTGACCGATTGGGACGTCTTCTGATTGTCTCTCTCTCTCTCACCAATCACTTCCAATATCTTATCGATAGATTACTAGACTACCTACATATTCCGTCTCGAGCACCTTATTCGAGAAACCTTTTTTTGATATTCTGCATCAGATTAGTTATAGATAGAAGAGTCCCTTCCAGATCTTCTATCCATTATTGACTATGGCAGGCTCCCTATGGGAGAACTCTGATTCTTGTGGGAAAGTGGCCGGTGCAGTCGATTCTTCCCTCCCGACGATGCACCTTCCTCGTGAGAAACTTCCCATCAGAACGTCAGACTCCTTCCCAGGGGCAGGGTCACAATTAGTGGTGTGGAGGGATCCTCCCCTTCCCCTCCTTCCTCATTCATTCATTCATTCGCCTCCGAGCGCCCCCTCCGAACCTCCCGTCTCCTCTCGGTCTTCCTCCTTTTCTCACATCACCACCCCCAAGTCCTTACAGTCCCTTCCCATTGGCCACTTCCCGACTACTCGTCTCGTCATTCAGTCCTTCTCGTGCTCCTCCCAGTCCGAGACGATCCATCTTTTCTTTTCTTCCTACCTACCTATTTCACTTCATCTTCCGATCTCTGTCTCGTTTCCCTGAAGTTACCGCGGACCATCTTGATGGTTTGATGGTACTACTACCTTCACTTGAATAGTGTCTCCGATCATTTCCAGCACTTTGAAATCGTCTGGATTTCAGATGCCTAGTACTTTCTGTCCTATTCCAATTTCAATTTTGACCCGAATCGGGGATCCGTTCACCCCAAATACCGGCCTTTGCACTGTTTTCGATTGATTCCGTACCCTACATATTTCATTTTCTGTTTCAATTTCGTTGAGCAAGGTTCCTGTCAAGCCCACTTCTCATTGATTGTGTATGTCAGACTAGAAATGGAACATTTTGTTGAGTAGGGTCCCGAAAATTCGATAACTTCTCCTGGGAAGTCCTCGGCAGCGGTTCTTCCCAGGAGCAGGGCCACCCATTGTGTTGGAAGTGGGTCCCGAAGCGACCAGTGTTGAGGAGGGTCCCCTCCCGAACCCTCCTTTTCTCACCACCCCTTCCCCCGCTTACAGTCTTTTCCCATTCCCATGGTTTATTTCTCGGTTCTCACACTGTTCCCTTCATGTCAATCATCTCTAATTTCCCTTCTGTGTATTCAAGATATTCTTGTCTCTACTCAATTTAAGCTACATATTGGCTCCGAGAACATAATTTCGAGCCGTTCATTTCTTGACTCCCTATCAGCAAAGTCCACATATCTCTGACAGGTTCCAAGTTTGTTCTGGATGCCGATTTCCTGATGAAACCTGTTGTGTATGACTATCTTGTTAAGTATATTCCGCTCTTTTCTTCTTGACATCCCCTTGTGACCTTGTGGGACGCGGACGACACCACCCCTTCCCGGAAGGGGGGAGCAAGGTTGCCTTGAAAGAAAGGACCCCCTTGTTCTCGTCATCCAGTCCCCCTCTGCACCACCGAACCTCCTGTCCTCCCACTACCTTCGGACAGTCCACCCCCCTCCCCTTGGGACGTCTCGCCATAAAGTCACCATCCAGATCTTACTCACACCTTCTGTCAAACCCCTTCTGTTCTTCTTCTCCCCTCTCCTTTTCTCTATTTCGCTGCCAGCCAATCTTCTGAGATCTCTTTAATAACTTCTCTTCTTGAGATCTCAAAGATCCTCTTTGTGACTCACAATTTGTGAGGGTCCCTCGTCGACACCTCCCCTTCCCATAAGTACGAGAAGGTTGCCTTGAAAGGAAGTCACCATCTCGTCCTTCAGTCCCCTCTGCTCCATCCCTGAACCTCCTGCCCTCCCAACCCTGGTCTTTTGTCTTCCGACCTTCCAGCTCTTAGGAAGTCGTTGCCCAGGTCTCACTCGCACCATCTGTCAAATCCCTTTGTCCTAATCCTTCCATCTAACGCTGCCAGTCAATCCTGGGCATCTCTGTCCCTTCTCCAACATTCTGTTCATTTCAGAACTTATTTCAAAAAACTCAAAAACAATGTCGTCCTTCGCCTCGACCTCCGCTTCCCGCCGCTGCGAAGAGCTGTCGAACGGCAACAGCTGCGCCGTATGCCGTTGGTCCCTCAGACTCAAGGAGGGAACGCAGGAGGTGGCCAACTACGGCCTCCGCCTCATCATCCACGCCGCCCCGTCGACCGACATGATCAGGAAGCACGGACTCCACTCCCTGATCGGCCGCGTAAAGGACGAAGAACTTCAGCTGAAGTTCTTCGAGATGGAAGAGAAAGTGGCCGATCGGGAGGCATGGGGCAAGAAGCTCCTGGCTGCCGAGCAGAGGCGGATCAGGGTAAGTTACAGAGAACCCTTCTATCTTCGTAATTGTACTAACTATTAATCTAATTTCAGACACTCAAGGCTGAAAAGGCCGAGAGAGCTGCTCGGGCGAGACGGGAGAGAGAAGAGCAAGAAGAGCGAGAGCGCCAGCAGCAGGAGCAAGAGCAAGAAGAAGAGGAAGAGCAAGAAGAAGGGGAACAGGAGAACGAGGCTCCCGCCGCCTCCACTCCATCCATCTCGCAGCGAAGAGCCGTCTTGGCTCCAATGGACTGGGCTCCACGACGAGCTTCCCTCGGAGCCGGAACCAGCCGCAAGAAGCTGATGAAGGCGAGAAGGACGTCAATGAAGGTGCAAAAGGAGCTCGCCGGGGAGCCGTCGGAGCCACGGAGACAGTCGACGAGAGCTCGCCGATCCACCACGATCTACGATCCGAGCAACTAAGCTCCTCCCCCGTTTCGTGATTGATCCTGTCCTCCCTATCCATACTCCACCAAGCTCCGCCCCTTTGTTCAGTCCACCCTCTCCTACTCATTTTCTATTTCTACGCTCATTTCCACAAGTTCTCCGTTAAGCTCCGCCCTTTTCTTTTCTATCTTACCTCCTTTATTCATTTTCAATGCCTATATTCGTTTTCAAAAGAGTTCCATAAGCCCCGCCCCTTTTTTGTTAATAACCACTTCCTAGTTTCTTTTCCCTTTTTCCCATTTGTTTCCAAACCCCCATTGATTCCACCGTTGACATTTTTCCCCCTTTTCCCACTGAAATTTGAATTTTATTTTTCGTTTCCAATGTTTTCTCTTTTGTTTCTTTCTTCAACAAAAAAAAAATGAAAACTCAAAATTCAAAAACAGGTGTTGATCATCACATTGTATCTCTGTAATCAGAATAGCTATCAAAAAGTTGTCAATTGCAAACTTGTAGCTCTCTTTGTGCTCTTTAACTTTGTAGTTGACAACTTTCCCATATCTCATCTGGTTCTCGAGATAAAACAAGATTTCTAAGAAAACTCCCAATATCACATGTATTTATGGCTGAAAAGAAGGGCTTTCAAGTTCCGATTCACTTGTTCTTCTTGGCATCGTTCGGCGCCGCCAGCATCGTCTTCTTGCTCCAATCGACGTCCGGCGTCATTGCGAGTGTGTCGTAGACCGACGTGTCGGCCACTTTTGTCGTCTGAAACACACGCCTACTTTCGAATTCCAGCGTCTCTCAAACCGTATCCTTGGGCGGATGAATGACCGGAAGTCCCTCGGGAACCGGAGCGGCGCCACTTGGCACGTTGCCAGGCGTCGGTCCGAGCACCGTCGGCGGTCCTCTCTTCGACAGATACTTGATCTCCGAACCGTCGTCCCGTTCGGGAAACACGGGCGCCACCGGCTCGAGCACGGAGCTCTGGCGTTGCTCCGCCTGAGAGCTCTCTTGCGGCTCCTCGTTATTCTGGAACCTTTTGTGTTTCAGCTGCTGACTTTCAGACAAATTTCAGAGAGAACTCACAACGAGCAGAAGGTTGGGCGCAAAAATACTCAAAATCAGACCCATTTTCCCTCCGCTTTTTGTTTTTTGTGAAAAGCGAAAAGCGAAAAATGAACAGTCCATGGCGCGAAATTCGCGTGGTCAAAAACCCCGAATTCCAGCCTGGCCTAGTTTTTCAAACAGTTGGAAAGTTAGGCCACCTTTCAAAAATCGCCATTTTTCGAGAAAAAAATCAGTGAAATTTATCGATTTTCCGCGGAATTTCCAGCGTTTTCCGCACAAAAACAGCCTTTTAGCCGTTTATCAGCGGAAAAATGACGAATCGCGTTTCTCTTCCGCAATAATAGCCGCGATTCCGATCAATCCGTCCTTCCCGCCGTTCTCAAGGCCATTTTCCGTGTCTCTGTCTTCCTCGCTCGCATCCTTCGCCGCAAAACGGATCATTCGTGTCCTCCGTCGGCGGGCGAAACATGACGACGACGTTCTTCTTCCCGAGTAACCCATTTTCGCTATTTCTGACGCTTTTTGTCGCTTCTAGTTTATTGATTGGCTTTCGAGAGTAAGTGCTGAAGCTGAAAAAATGCATTAAAATTTCAAAATGCCACTTTTTAGCATTAAAATTCATTTAAAAAGCAATAGGAATTTTGCCGGCCACCGTGCAAAAGTTCGGCCATCGCGTCGTGTAGTCCGCACGGACAACGGACATTTTCCTTGTTTTTCGATATTTTCAAATAGAAATCTCGCATTTTTCAGATGCCACTGCCCGCACATGATGGGAATGAAGGCGCCGGCCGCACCGTCGGGACCGTCGCCTCCCGGCAAACATCCGGACGGCGACGACGGATGGGATTACGATGAGACGGCGGCGCCCGGCATCGTGCCCGATCCCCATTTCATTCAGTCCACCTACGTCTATCGCGCGGTCAATGGTAGCGTCAAGATTGTCGAGAAATCAATCGATAACTTCCTCTTATTTATTTATTTATTTATTTTACGACATGAAGTCTCTTATTGCAGTTCAAGAGAAAAAGTTCGCCGAGCGCGTGATGGAGGTGCTCAAAAACATACGGGAGCGGCTCGCCAAGACCGCCCGATTGACGCTGGAGAACGAGAATGTGCGGTGAAAGCTAGGCCACCGGCGAACGGTTCCTCTTCCAGATCGAGTGCGCCTCGCCAACCGACCACTACCGCTGCCAAGAGTACTCCACCTCCGGCTCCTGGAACTATCTGATTGTCGAGGATCAGTAAGTGCGCTCCATTGATACATGTGGGCGCTCAAATGCCACGTTTCCAGAGCCAATGGAGCCGCCACCTACACTTTTGAGCGCAAGAACAACGAGAAGAACGACGGCACCATTGAAATGGCGCTTCTCGAGTGAGTAGGCGTCACATCTTCTTCTTTTTCGAGCACTTCCATTGCAGTGCACTTTCCCGGCACTCGCCAAACTCCCTGATCGCGTTCGCATCGCCCGAATCCGAAAAGGAGGTCGGATACATCAGAGCGCTGACCACCCAGGAGTTGAATGTAAGTGGTGCGCTCCACGGCGAACTGCCTCGATAGAGCGCGTTTCCAGTCGATGGGCTCACCGAAACCGTCGCGAATCGCCATGGAGAAGTACGGACCGAACGAGCTGAACCTGCTGGAGCCGGCGCTGCTGGAAGTGCGCACCGGGGCGGGTTTGTCGCTCGATTCCCAGTCGCTCTTCCAACTCGGCTCTCCGGAACAGTTCGACGAGGCTCTCGATGCTTATAAGGCGGTGTTCGTTCTGTTTTGGAACAAAAGTGAGTTCGGGCGAGATCGGGGGTTCATTGCTTGGACACTTTTCGGGGGGAATGGAGGAGAATGGCACAAGAAAAACAATTAATGGGACAAGAAAATAGGACATTGGCATAAAACGAGTTAAAACAATTGTGTGTGTGTGGGGCATGGAAAATACATTATTCTTCGTCGTTCAACGACGTCTTCGGCTCTCCACCATCAGACGACGTCGCTGGCGTCGTCGTCGACGATGACGAGCACATCTGCATCAGATCGGTCAGCTTGATGTCGAATCCGTCCTCCACGTCGATGCTCGGCAGCATCGGCGTCGATCCCTCCTCCTTGACGATCTTCAGCTCGGCGCCCTTCGCCACATCGGTGTCGTAGATCTTCTTGAGCACCTTGGTACGCTGTCGACGGTGATAGTTGGCGACCTTGGCGCGCACCTCCGACACCGACTCGATGACGATCACCTTCTTCTCGGCCTCCTCGGCGAGCATCAACTCGAGCGCCTTCTCGTCGAACCCTTTTCCCTCGCCGAAATCGCCGTCCTTCTTCTCTTGCATCGACTCGATCAGTTTTCGGGTCCTCTCGACACACTCGTCCGCCAGACGATCCACTCTGCAAACGGGAAAAGCAATTCTCATTCAATTTTCGTCGAGCGACTCACTCGAGAGCCACATTCAAATCCACGTCGCTCTTCATCTCGACACCCTCGTCGGCCTTGTGCTGCGTTTTGATGTGCTGAACGACGAAAATCTCGCGGCGGCGTGCGTAATCGCATCCCGAACACTTGTACGGACGATAGTTGAGGTGCGCCTCGATGTGATTTTTGCTGGAAAATCGCGATTGAGGCGAAAAATGTTGGCTGAAAACCGGAATACCGATTTCTCGAGCAAATCCACTCGTTGCAAATCACGCACAGCACATTTTTGTAGCGACCGAACGCCGCCTCGCGAAGACGTTGAATCTCGGTGACGACTTCGCCGGCCGGCGGATAGCCACGTGGCAGCGGTGGCGGCGGAATGGCGAGCATCGGAATGCGCGTGAGAATCGGCTTTTGGTCGGGAGCTCTGCAGAGAATCGATGGAAAAACAATGTTTTATAGAAGATCTGAGGGACTTACTGCTCTTTAACATCTTTGAAATCCTCCTTTTCCTCGTCCTTCTCCGGACTTTCGGCCCTTTCGCTCTCCGATTCGCCCGACTGATCGGTCTCGATGTTCGCGTCCGGTTTGAGATGACTCGACACTGCCGACGATGGTCTAGATGGAGCAGAAGACGTGACTGGCGCTGCGGACGGCAATTTCGTCGTCGCCGAAACCACCGCCGCCGAGTTCAACGGCTTCGTCGGATTCGGCGGCATCGGAAGAGCGGCGGCGTAACTGGCGAGCGTTTTCGCGAGATTTCCGTCGCCGCCGGCTTGAATGTAGCTGTTGAGAAACTGACGGAACGCATCTGCAAACAATTTCGAGCTTAAATGGACTGGAAAACACGGAAAACACGGAAATTCGCCGAAAATCAAAGAAAATCGAAGAAAAAATGAGTGATTCTCAATGGAGCGCGCTTGCATACCCTCCACAAAATTGGCGAATTTCGCTCATTTTCAACGAATTTTCACGGGAAAACCTGTATTTTTGTGCTGAAAAGAGCCAAAAAGAGGAAAACTAACTGAAAACCATCACATAATTGATGGGCGCAATCTTTTTGACGACCGCCGGCACCGGCGGCTCCTCGCGGACCTTCACTGTCGGCGGTTTCGATATCATCTGCGTCAGAATCGGAAAATCGGCGACAGTGATGTGCGGCTCCCTCTCGAGCGGCTCCGCCACGTCATCGTCGACGGGCTCCGCCTTCATCGACACCTTCTTCGGCTCGACTTCGACGGGCTGCGACGTTTCCGAGTGGTCGCCGGCGCCGCCGCGCACCTCCTCCAGTTGGCGTTTTCTCGAATTTTCCATCTGAAATCGCGATGGAATTTGTGTGAAATAAGCGAGAAATTGATGATTTTCACCCAGAAAACACGCGAAAACTAGCGGGAAACCCACTTGTTTTCGGGAAATTTCAAATTTGCCGCCAAGTTCGAATAATGCATTGTTTTTCGGAAAACTCACTTTAAAATAGTTCACAACAGAGAAAGAGACTTTCGGGTGGGAAAGCGGAAGGGGGGAGTGAGGAAGTGTCTCTCGAAAATAAGGGTTGGAGAAGAGTGTGGGCGGCTCCCGGGTTGGCTCGGCCCCTAGACGACATGACCTAGTTGACGTGGTGACCCTCTGACCCAGCTGATAAGCACTCTCGTCCCCGCTGCCGCCGCCGCCCGGTTTACCATGTGGGGGGAATTTGAATTCAGAATTCGAGAGGTTTATCGATTGAAATTGGTATAGTTGAGGAACACGTGGATGTGCCCGCCGCCGGGAAGCGGAAATTGCTTTGAGAGGGCGCAACTTGAAAGATTGACGTTCCTGACTAGAATGAATAGGGCCATTGGAGAGGGATTATGGAGAGGATTCGATTGATACCCCAACTTGTGCATTTTGAGCAAATTGGAGCCATTCTGAGCCAACTTGTGCCAGTTGGAGTGGGTGGCCGAAGTTGAGAGTTCTAGGCCGCATTTTATGATGAACAAGTGTTTCCATTGGATAGATCGTCTGGAGGGGATTCGATTGATACCCCAACTTGTTGATTTTGAGCAATTTGGAGCAATTTGGAGCCATTTTGAGCCGGTGGCCGAAGTGGAGAATTCTAGGCCACCTCTTATAGGATTGTTCTGAGACTTTTCTGTTTGAAAGAAGCTGTTTTATTGGATAGATCTTTTGGAGAGAATTCGATTGGCACCCCAACTTATCCGTTTTGAGCAATTTGGAACCATTTTGAGTCATTTTGTGCCAGCTGGAGCTGGTGGCCGAAATGGAGAATTCCATGCCGCATTTTACGAGAAACATGTAGTGCCATTGGATAGATCTTCTGGAGAGGATTCGATTGATACCACAACCTGTGCATTTTGAGCAATTTGGAGCCATTTTGAGCCATTTTGAGCCGGTGGCCGAAGTGGAGAATTCTAGGCCACCTCGAGCCTTTTTGGGGCAATTTTTTTCAAACTTTAGTGCTTCTGGAGCCCTTAAAAGGGCAAAAATTCCATTTTCCTTTCATTTTGGATTTCTAGGCCACGAAGTTGAAAAACTTAGGCCATGCCCAGAAAATCGATTAATTTTGCTGAAATTCGTTCCAGACCGAATGGTCTCACTGCACACATTCGATTTGTGGTCTCGAGTCGGCGAGCAGTTCGGTAAGTCCGAAGAGACACTGCTGGCGCATGTCGCGTGTCACGTGACACCGGACTTTTGTCACGGACTCGACGCGCTCGATTTTCAGACGGTCGTCGCCTATAAGTGAGTGGATTTTCAGCCAAATCGCATGTATTTTGTGAAATCATTTCAGAAACGGTCAAAATGTGGGCAAAACGGAGAATGTCGGCGATTTGGAGTACTATCGCCGGTGGATCGAACTGTAATCGCCGTTTTCAGCCATTCCCCCCAAATTATCGATTTTTTCTCCAGAATGCTCGCCGAGCCACTTTACAAAATCGCCGACGAGTCGGAGCTGAAAGAGCTGAAAAAGACGGGCTTTCTGCGGGGCGAAAAACGCGCGGCCGTGACAATTGGCACGTTTTCCGACGAGTCGGACACCTCCTTCCAACATTTCAAAATTGCCGCCGAAAAATTGGCGGGCAAATACTATTTGACCTACTTTATCGCCAAGAAGTGAGTCGGAAAGTGCGCCCCATTGAGAAATGCGCATGTATTTTGTAAATTTGTTTCGGAAACCTCTTCCAGAACGACCACCCCCTCCATTACGACGTATCGATTCGCGGAAAAACAAAAGCGAGCCGACTATTCGGGACGATTCGATCCGGCCACTTTGATGGAGTTTCTCACACGATCAGCGCTCCCTTCTGTGGTAATTCCCTGCCAAAAATCGATAATCGATAATCGATTGATTTTTTGTGATCACAGATCGATATCACCGTCGGATTCAGCACCGACCTGCTGCTCCGCCAAAAACGGCCTATTCTAATTTTGATTGCTTTTTCGCCCGCGAAACGCGATTTTGAGCCATTTTCGAAATTGGCCGCCCGTCAGGAGGCGCGAAAATCGCTGATTTTCGCAAAAATCGATATCGATTCGGAAAAAGAAATTGGCGGGAATTTGAAAAAGTGTCTGGAAGCGTTGGGAGTGGAGATTGGCGAAAACGCGATTGTTTTGTTGAATAAGGTGATTTTTGAAATTTTTTTTTTTTCTTTTTTTTTTTTGAATTTTTTTTTCTCTGCAGGATCGCGTCCATAAAATCGCAATCACACAGCCAAAATGTGCGGATCATTTGCAAAAAATCGTGCACACCATCGCGACGGGAGAGGCCGAAAGTAAGGGGGGGGATTACTGTAGAGGTGGCCTAACTTTCTCTCTCCTCTTCCAGAAGTGCTGTCGACGAGAGAGCCGCATCCGTTGCGCTATTTGCAAGTGGAGGCGGTGAACGCGTTGTTCGGCTTCGAAGAGACGATCGTGCTGCCCGACCACACGCTGTTCCTCGACGCCGATCCGTTCGCGCGAGCCACCGCCGCCGAGCCCACTGCCGGCGGCTCCGGCGGTTGTCCGTTCATGCAGGGAGGCGGTGGAGGCGGCGAAACTGCTCAAAATGCACATCATACGGAGCTCTAGACGAGGACAGAGAAGAAGACGAAGAAGAAGAAGAAGAAACGGGACATCTCAAAACACAACTATTGTCGTTTTTTTTCGGGAGGAAACCTGAGATTTTTCGCGCGCTCCGAAAATTGGGGGCGTGGCCTATTGCAAGTGCCGCACGGTTGAAACTGCGCCCATTGCATTTTTTGAATTTTCACGTGGGGCGGCCAATCAGCGCGCGTGACTCCGCCTCAGAAACGCGCTGATTGGCGTGATGATGACAATTCCAAAAGTGGGCGGAGTTTCAACCGTGCGGCACTTGCACATTGGTCACGCCCCCCGAATTTCGGAGCGCGCGAAAAATCTCAGGGTTCCTCCCGAAAAAAAAACGACAATAATAGAAATAAAGATCACACAATGACATCGAGAGGAAGAAAAAGAAAACTTGTTGATGGATTTCGCTATCGAATATTTAAAAGTACCACAAAAAAACAGCTAAACGCAAAAAAATCGACGAAAGAAACACGTGCCAGCACAGAAAAAAGTGGAAGTATTTAGAAGTGTGTGTATGAGAGAGAGTATCTGAGTTGATGAAGGGACGAAAAGGGGGAGGGCCGTTTTCATGTGAAATTTGGAACAAAAATTGTCATTTTTTTCAAAATTTCAAATAAAATCCCGGGGGTGATGAGGTTTTTGTTGTTGTTTTTAAGGCGACACAGTGAAGAGAGAACAGGGTAAGAGAGAGAGAGAGAGAACAAAAGAAACAGAAAAAGAGAAAAAAGACGAATCGAGGACCCAGTATTTTGTGTAAAGAGAAAGGAGAGGCACAAGAGACATCTAGCTGTGTAAGTGACAATATGCAAAATTTGACTCAATTTTAAAAAGTTCAGCAGGCAAAAAAAAAACAAAAGAGTGGAGAAATACCCATGTAGAGGAGGTGGAGGAGGTGGAGAAGGGAGCGAGAGAGAGAGAGAGAGATGGAATCATTACTATACGAGAATTCGAGAGATACTTTCAAATAAAGACTCGATGGAAGTCGTTGGCGCCGAAACCGCTGTTGCACTTCGGACATTTCCGTTGTCGGGTGTCGTACCTGGAGAGAGAAAAACACCAGTTTTCACATTTTTAAAAATAGCTTTCAGGTTTTTTCCGGCTCCAAAAACCACAGAATTGCGGTTTTTTGAAAAGTCTCAAAAACAGTCTTCACATTTTTCAAAAAAATACCGTAAAGCCTGTATTCAAACGGCATGCCGGTCTAATTTTCAACCCTCTTATTTTAAAATGAAATTTTGAAAATCCACAGGGGGGGACCCTACGATTTTGGGATTTTGGGTGCCGTTCAAATGGGAGTACCCCGGAATAGAACGTTCCGGAATAGAACTTGCCCGGAATAAAACCCGCCGTAAACGAACTGGGATGGAATAGAACTCGCACCGAATATAACGATTTTAGACCAATTCGACAAGAGTTCTATTCCGTTCCGGTTCTATTCCGTCCCAGTTCTATTGCGGCGAGTTCCATCCCGGGCAGGTTCTATCCCGGGGTACTCCCGTACAAATAGAGGTTTTACGGTAGCGTTCAGGTCTTTTTCAGCAAAAACCATAGAATTGCGGTTTTTCGGCGCGTTTTTTGAAAATTTTCAAAATCGCCGTGATTCGTGTTGCAAACGCGCCCCGTTGAACATCGGGCCAAATTTCCAGGCTTTTTCTTTTTTCGTCGGAAAAAGTTGCAAATTTTGGCTTTAAGGCAGCTCCTCACGGTTTTTTTTTTCAAACTCCGCGAGAAAATCTCCAACTCACATCGTCTTGATGCACGTTTCGCAGAACAAATGGTAGCATTTGAGCATGATGCAGTCCTTGGGCCTCGTTTTGCACGACGGACACGTCAACGTCTCCTTGAGCTGCCGATTCGCCTCCTTCAGCACCTCGTCGCTGCCCGAGTCGGCGAGCTGCGTCTCGGCTCGTTTCGAGCGCTCGTACTGCTTTTTGAGCAGGTCGAGCTCCTCCTGCAGCCGATTCTTCAGGTAGCTCATCTCGTGCGTCTCGGCCGTCTTCGACTGGCACACACTTTCCATCTTTTGCAGCTGGGCGACCGCTTTCTCCGCCTTCTGCACACACTCTTCGGACGTCTTGCCGAGCTCGGCGTTCTTGAGACGGGCTTGTTCGAGTAGGTGTGCCGCTCGACTGAAATGGGTGTCAGTTTTTCATTTAGAATCTTCAAAGACTCACTTCAGTTCGCCGTTCTTGAAGGTGATGATTTCGGTGAGATCGGCGCACGCCTTGCTGAGCGACGTCTTCTCGAACTGCGTGATCTGATTGACCTGATCCGACGTGTTCGCGCGCGTCTCCGCTATGTTGACGCGATCGGTGAGCGCCTGAATGTGCGACTCCTGGATCATGCGATCGTTGATCACTCGCAAGTTTCGCTCGTCCTGCGCGCGCATCTCGATCCTCAACTGCTCGTTGCGCTGCTGCAACTCCGACATTCGCTCCTCTATGCCCTCCATCTCTTCGGAGATCTGCTGCTCGTCGTTCGTCAACGTCTCGTTCGCCTGCTTCAACGTCTCGATCTCCTTCAGTTTGTCGCCCAGCCGCCGCTCGACTTCTCTCTGAACGAAATTCTGGAGGGGTACGAAGCGCAAGTTCCAGTGAAAACACGATGGTTACCTGAATCATCTCCTGTCGATGCTTCTTGTCGGCCGCGCCGAGCTTCTGCACCTGCTGAATGAGACTTTGGCGCTCGACGCGCAACGAGTGAATGTCGTCCGACGGGCTCGCCTGCACTTCCGACGCGTGCGCTATCGGCACCAGAATGCTGTTGTCCTGCCGCGTTCGCAGCTCGTCCACCTCGCCCTTCAGTTTGGTGATTTCCTCGCGAGCCGCCTTGTGTTTGACGCGCAACCGTTTGCACTCGTTGCGAAGCGTGCTGTTGAAGTGCCGCATCTCGTTCATCGATCCCTTCATCTCGTCCCACTCGACCTGCTTCGTCTGCTTCACCGACTCTTGCGCCGCGATGTCGAACTCGGTGCGCAGAATTTCGATGTCGTGCGTCGTGTCGTAGAAGAGTTTGAACGCCGCCGACTCTTTGCGAATCTCCTGTAGCGTCTTCTCCTGCTCGTCTTGCAGCTGGTAGAACCTTTGCTCGCTGAGCTGCTTGCACGCGTTCCGCTCCTCGATCAGCTCCTTGTTTTCCGACTTTATCCGCTCGTACTCTCGGACCGCAATCGAATAGTAGTTCTTCATGGTCTTGTACTCGTCGCAGTTCTGCACTTGGTCCACTGACACTACACTCGCTTTCTGCAACTGGAACACGGTCCGGGATGCGGTCGAAATGAGTGATATAACGACTTACATCGAGTTTCAGCTTCGTGTTCTCCGCCGCAATCGCCTGCATCTTCTCCTGCATCTCCTCGAGTTCCTGAAGCCGACGCGACGCCAACTCCGACAGATCTTCTCGTTCGGCGCGCAGCGTGTCCAGCTCGCGGGTCGAGACTTCTTGCGGCGGCGTGACCGGCGCCACCGATTTTCGCTGATTTTCGCCAGAATTGGTGGGCGTGGCCGGGCCGGCGCCGTCCGATTCGAGCGCCGTCTGCTCTCTCTTGGCGATCATTTCGAGGCGAAGCTCGAGCTTTGCGATCTGCCTTTGTTGCTTCTCGTTGTTGAACAACGCTTCGTCCAACCTATTCGACAGCTCGGCCGCTTTCGCGTTCGCCGCTTCCAGCTTATCGGCCATCTGCCGTCGTTTCCGCTCCGCACTGAACGCCTCGTTGAGTCGCGTCGTGTTCTGGTCCATCAGCTTCTCGTTTTGCTCGGCGAGTTGAGTGGCCTGATGGGCGAGCTCCCGATTGAAAGCCTCACTGGCTCCGTGCGGGCTTTCGCAGATCGATTTCATGTTCTTGATGGCTCGCGTCACTTCGGCTGCTCGTTCTTGTCGCGCTTTCGAGTAGGAATGAAACGCGTTTTCTCTGAAAAAACGAAGAATTCCAAGCATTCAGCGTATTTCCCTCCACTTACAAGTTATGCCTGATTTTAGACTGAAACTGGTCAAAATTCTTATCGGCGATCAACGTTAGCACACTGACTCCGCTCGGAACATCATCGGAACTCGCGTACGGTCCGTATTCGCTCTGCGTTTGCCAGTGCACAAACTTTTCTATCTGAAATCCAGCGTTTTATGAGATTCTATCGCTTTGTTACCGATAAAATCTCAGAAAATATATTGTAGACTTTTGTGAAATTCGATTCATCGCTTTTGTGCCGCGCTATCACTTTGTCTCGTTCTGCTGTTATGTGCTCCAGCTCCCTGCTCTTAACCAGCACTAACTGTCGCATTTTGACCGCCTGAACTGCGAGCGCTCGACCTCGCATGTCGTTCTGAAACCGTATTTCTCAATATTTTCCGATAAAAAGCGAGGAAAACGTGCCACATTGCTGACTGCCGGCATGCGAACCGCTTCGAACTGGATCCTCCGCTTTTTCAGCTGGCCATCGCCTTCTGAACTGGTTGTTTGATCTTCTCCACCCATTCCGTCGTCGGTTGATCTTTTTAGCATCTGAAACTTGAGGAAACGTCGGTAAAAACACGCATTCTTCGCTGGTTTCGAACCAATTCATGGACTCTGCCAAAATCGATGATTTCTGCCGTCCGAAAGATTCGCCTGCAATAAAAATCGATAGTTTCGGGTCGAAAAAGCGTCTCTGAATCTGAATATCGTTGAAAAAAAGGTGAAGAAGGCCGGTTTCAGTCTGAAAATCGGCTTTAAACGTGACGTGATGAGCTCATTTATTCAAAAAACGTCTTTTTTTCGCTTTTCGTGGCGAGACCCGCCGCGAAATACGGTGCGGAGCGGTCGTGTGTCGATTTACGCGGTTTTCGCAAAAAATCAAATTTCCCCACTTTCTCCCCATTTTTCCTGCGAAAATCGATGGTTCGTCGACTTTTTGTGTCCGGAATCAGTTGTTACACGACAGAAAACACACTTCGTCGTCATTTCGAGCAGTTTGGCGAGCTCTACGAGTGCTGCGTGCCGCCTCCGCCGCGTTATTCGGTGAGTTTCGCACTTTCCACGTGGAATACCGACTTTGTGAATTGAAGGTAGTCGATAGTGGACCAGATAACGAAGACGTCGAGACGAGATCTGCGATTCGCTTTGAACACGTCGATGAAGGGGAAGTTCTCGATGATGAGCTCGAAATTGAGCCATTCGACGCCGAAAAACATGGAGATTTTGAGAAATATATGAGTGAGTTTGCAGGTTTCTCATTGAAAATCTTTAAAAACTTGTATATTTATAGGAAAAGTCGGAGATGGCGAAGGATTCACGATGGGACCGCGAAAAACGTCGGCCGGATACGCCTACGTCACTTTTGTCACTCGCGAAGGCCAGTTGCAATGTATGAAGGAGGATTTTCACGAGATTGATCGTGTCAAGTGCACAGTCGAATTGGCGCGAGACGACGCCGACTCGAAGCTGAAAATCGAGTCGAAACGCCTTTTCGTCTCATTTTTCCCGCTGGATCGGCTCACTGCCAAGGAACTGAAGACCAATTTTGGGCCGTACGGCAAAATAACGGATGTCGAGTTTGTCAGCGTGAGTTTTCTGCTGAAAATGTGAAAAAAAACGCGTCTTACAGGATTCCGAAGGCCCGCTTCACTTTTGCATCATAACATTCGACGACTCCAAATCTGTCGATGCGATTATTGCCCAAAACATTTTCATTCGAGTAAGAACCTCGCGAAACCATTGAAAAGTCTCAGAAAACCGATTGCAGGACGTTCAAATATTCACAAGACGGGCGGTCCTCAAAGAAGCCATCAAAATCGCTGAGATGAAGCGGAAACAGGCCGAAATACAGAAAGAGCAACTGGTGAGGGCACCCTCAACTGATTCTTATTGGAAAATGCGACCATTTTCAGCCTCCCAACCACACGGCCTACCCGAACGCGCGTTTCTCGGCGGGACCGTCCACGTCGTCGGGCCGACCGCCCTATTACGATCCGTCGGCAGCGGCCGGATACGCTCCTCTCCATCGGCCTTCGCTTCCGCCGCCGCCTGATAGCGATCCACTTTCATTGTACGGTTATGGGCCCCGAAAGTGGTAGTTCTCCTCTCTCTCTTTCTGATGTACATCTTTTATTTATTGCGATGATTCTCGTAAATTATGGGTTTTTTCCTCGTTATCTCATTGGTTTTAATGAGCAATAATAATAAAAATAATGTAGTTTTGCCATTCGTGACGAGACCATTTAACAAAAAGTCGGTATGCGCCTTCAAATATCTACCGTATCAGTGAACTTGTTTTCTCGCATTTTCCCCCATTTTAAAACGTTTTTTTCATGAGAATTGTATCTTTTTTTCTAGTGTTTTGTGTTGTGGCAATTAAAATTCAATGATGAACCTAATCGTTTTACCATTCGTTGTGAAACCATTGAACACAAAGTCGGTATGCGCCTTTAAATACTTACCGTATCACTAAAGTTTTTTTTTCGTTTTGTCTCGTTTTGTGTTGTGGCAATTAAAATTCAAGCGGCCTCCCCTCTTCCCATTCTCCGCCCTCCCACTAATTATTTCATTCCGCTCCCTCCCCCCCTCTCTCATCCCGACTATATGTAGTCCAGAGGAAGAGAAGCGAGTGAGCGTGTGTGTGTTGTGTGAGTGTTCTGTGAGTGTTTGAAGAGAGGCCGTCCGTCTGCGGGCGACGAGACAGCGCCGCGAAACGAGAGAGCGCAGACACGCGCGCCTCCCGTGTCTGCGTCTCTCGCCACGTGTGTGTGTGCGTGGTGTCTGCTTCTCTGCCGCTCTCGCCGTCCTTCCAACCAGCCCGCCAGGCAGCCAGTACTAAAGAAGCACCCCCCTCCCCGCCCGATGTGATGTCTTTCTTCTCCTTCTCTCTCTCTCTCTCTCTTCCCCTACAAACCCCTCGTTTCTTCATTTCGTGAAGCAGCGCCCGCGTTTGCACCGACCATCCTTCGGGTCCCGCCACGAAAATCGAACACACACTCGTTTCCCTTCGCATTTCGATCGTTTCGATAGTTATTCAGTAATTACCATCACATCCACACGTGTTTGCGCAGATACTATTTGCATTGCTGTATGCAAATAGATCAACCCCATTCGAAATTATAACTAAACATGAAAATATTCAAAAAATTTGTGATTAACAACGAGAAAAATGGTGAAAATTCACTTTAAAATTGCAAAATGGTTCGAAACTAATCTATGAACCTTCTTGTTTCTCTCTCGCTCATTTTCGTCCCCTTACCACACAAAGCCAGCAGCCAGCGGCAGGCCAATCAAACAAAACAGGCGAGAGAATCGGGAAGAGAGAGGGGCGCTCGCACCACACTCGCTCTCTCTTCTCTTCCCCAAAGCCCCCCCCCCCCCCCCCCCTCTGCCAGTTCGCAGTCGCCTAGTGTATGTGTGTGTGTGATGAAATATCCACGCGATTTCGCAATTTGAACCCCTAGAACCCCTATATTTTCAGAGGCGTTTTGTACGGAGAGCCGCGCGGGTAATTAGTGTCGTCGTCGTCGTTTTCATTGTTATTACCAGAAGGAGACTCGCATAATGGAGCCGCGAACCGACGGTGCTGAGTGCGGTGTCCAGGTTGGTTTTTGAGTGGAAGTTGTGAGCTCCAAATCGTCGCTTTCCAGGTGTTCTGTCGTATTCGACCGCTCAACAAGACCGAGGAGAAGAATGCGGATCGATTTTTGCCCAAGTTCCCGTCGGAAGACAGTATATCGTTGGGGGTGAGTCATTTACGAGTCAACAGACCGCCAGGTGTGCCAATTTTCAATTTTCGCACATCAAAATGAATGGGGGAAACAAAAACGCGCGATGCGAGAGATATCGATTGATTCGTAGCCGTTTTTCAGGGCAAAGTGTACGTGTTTGACAAGGTTTTCAAGCCGAACACGACGCAAGAGCAAGTGTACAAGGGAGCCGCCTATCACATTGTGCAGGACGTGCTCTCCGGCTACAATGGAACTGTGTTCGCCTACGGACAGACGTCGTCCGGAAAGACGCACACGATGGAGGGAGTGATCGGCGATGGGAATCTGTCGGGAATCATTCCGCGCATCGTGGCCGACATCTTCAACCACATATACAACATGGACCAGGATTTGCAGTTCCACATCAAAGTCTCCTACTACGAGATCTACAACGAGAAGATTCGCGATCTGCTCGATCCGGAAAAGGTGAACTTGTCGATTCACGAGGACAAGAATCGGGTGCCCTACGTGAAGGGAGCCACCGAGCGGTTCGTCGGCGGGCCCGACGAGGTGCTGCAGGCGATCGAGGACGGCAAATCGAATCGAATGGTGGCGGTGACGAGTGAGTATTCATCTAGCTGAAACTGACCCACCCCAATTGGCTCCATTTTCCAGACATGAACGAGCACTCGTCACGTTCGCACTCGGTGTTCCTGATCACCGTCAAACAGGAGCACCAGACGACGAAGAAGCAGTTGACCGGAAAACTGTACCTGGTCGATTTGGCCGGTTCGGAGAAAGTGAGCAAGACGGGAGCGCAGGGAGCCGTGCTTGAGGAGGCCAAAAACATCAACAAGTCGCTGACGGCGCTCGGAATCGTCATTTCGGCGCTTGCCGAGGGAACGGTAAGATCCTTCGGAACTCCCTGGATCGCTCACCTCGCTCCTGATTTCAGAAATCGCACGTGCCGTATCGTGACTCGAAACTGACGCGTATCCTCCAGGAGTCGCTCGGAGGTAACTCGCGCACCACCGTCATCATCTGCGCCTCTCCGTCGCACTTCAACGAGGCCGAGACCAAGTCGACCCTCTTGTTCGGACAGCGCGCCAAGACGATCAAGAACGTTGTGCAGGTGAACGAGGAGCTGACGGCCGAGGAGTGGAAGCGGCGGTACGAGAAGGAGAAGGAGAAGGTCACACGCCTCTCGGCGCTCCTCCAGGCCGCCTCTCTCGAGCTGTCACGCTGGCGCGTCGGCGAATCGGTGTCCGAGCTCGAATGGATCAATCTGTCCGAGACGGCACAAATGGCCGTCTCGGAAGTGTCGGGCGGATCGACACCGCTCATGGAACGCTCGATCGCGCCGGCACCGCCGATGCTCACCTCGGGCAACGGTCCGATCACCGACGAGGAGAAGAAGAAGTACGAGGAGGAGCGTGTGAAGCTGTACCAGCAACTCGACGAGAAGGACGACGAGATTCAGAAGGTGTCGCAAGAGCTCGAGAAGTTGCGCCAGCAAGTGTTGCTCCAAGAGGAGGCGCTGCAGACGATGCGCGAGAACGAGGAGATCATTCGCGAGGAGAACTCGCGCATCCAGAAGGAGGCCGACGACAAACAGCAGGAGGGCAAGGAGATGATGACGGCGCTCGAGGAGATCGCCGTCAACCTCGACGTGCGTCAGGCCGAGTGCGAGAAGCTGAAGCGCGAGCTCGAAGTGGTGCAAGAGGACAACCAGAGTCTCGAGGATCGCATGAACCAGGCGACGTCGCTGCTGAACGCGCATCTCGACGAGTGCGGTCCGAAGATTCGGCACTTCAAAGAGGGCATCTACAACATTGTGCGCGAGTTCAACATCGCCGAACTCGCCGCCCAAAACGATCAGCTTCCCGACCACGACCTTCTGAATCATGTCAGAATCGGCGTCTCGAAGCTGTTCTCCGAATACTCGGCCGCCAAAGAGACGAGCAACGCCGCCGAGCACGACGCGGAAGTGAAGTTGGCCGCCGACGTGGCACGCGTCGAGTCGGGACAAGACGCCGGTCGAATGAAGACGTTGCTGGTGAAGGATCAGGCGGCGAAGGAGATCAAACCGTTGACGGATCGCGTCAACATGGAGCTGACGACGTTGAAGAATCTGAAGAAGGAGTTTATGCGAGTGCTCATCGCGCGCTGCCAAACGAATCAGGACGTCGACGGCGAGGACTCGCTGTCGGGACCCGCCCAAAAGCAGCGCATTCAGTTCCTCGAGAACAATTTGGACAAACTGACCAAGGTTCACAAGCAGGTACGTTCTAAAGCCGGCGGTTTTCGATGCCAATCCCACTTTTCTTTTGCAGCTGGTGCGCGACAACGCCGACCTTCGCGTCGAGCTGCCCAAAATGGAGGCACGTCTGCGCGGTCGCGAGGATCGCATCAAAATGCTCGAGACGGCGCTGCGCGACTCGAAACAACGCAGTCAGGTCGAACGAAAGAAGTACCAACAGGAGGTGGAGCGCATCAAGGAGGCGGTCCGTCAACGCAACATGCGGCGAATGAACGCGCCGCAAATCGTGAAACCGATTCGACCCGGCCAGAACTACTCGACGCATCCGACGCCGAGCTCGACGAGCACCGCCACCGGCTCGCCGAGCAAACCCAACAACAACGATGGTGTGTACTGTTTGTTGCGTGACAAAATGACCATTTCGCAGTTGATTGCCGAAATTTGAATGTGTGATGAAAACGAAGATTCCCTAGTGTCTTTCAAAAATTGGCAATTTTGAAAACAATAACCTTCCAGTTCTAACCATCAGGTTTTGTCTATTTTCAGCGTGAACATCTCCATCTGCTTCTTCTTCGACACGACGTCTTCAAGAAAGTCCTCCCACCACCCCCTTCCAGAAGACGTCCCACGTTGTTTTCTTGTGTGCTTGTCCGCTCATTCTCTCATTGGCTTTTTGTGATACAACTCCTTCTTCCCTCCACACTTTTGTTTTTCCCCTCTTCCAAAACGCAAATATCTGAAAATTTTGGTTGTGTAAACTTTCGCCCCTCCCCCCTTCTTGCGCATGTTTATCAAAATTATTATTATTAGATAATTATGCATCATAATTTAATTCAGATATCTATTTCGCTTCGCCTCCTTTTCTTGTTTCAGTTTTACTAATCTGGTTGGTTTTGCGCGCGCGGCCTGACGGGAAGAAGGAGAAAAAAAACGCTGAAAATATTTTCAGCGTCTTCTTTTTCTTCTCTTCCTCACTCCCTACCCCCATTCCTCTTAATTGCATGAGCACAATATCTGCCCCCGTTTTTTTTCTCTCTCGAAAAAAATCCAAAAAATGCGTAATTTTCTCTCCCTCTCCGCCTTTTCCCAGTAAATTTTCTAAATATTCCCCCTTTCCTTCACTGTTAAATAATAAACGTTTGCCTGATTTGATTGGTTTTGGAGTGCGAATTAACACAAAAATAAAAAAAATAACGGAATTTTTGAGCCTAAAAGCATGCGAATTTCAATGAAAAACGAGCTTAAAACGAAAATGTTACTGTAATTAAGTATTTATTTTTTATTGATTTTTTTGGACCAATTTGACAAAAAACCAACAAAAAATTGTTTTCTCCCCTATTTTTCCCCGTTCCAATTTTGTATAAATGCTTTTTTTTTGCGAATTTCCCGCCGGGAAAATCGATTTTTTCGCCCGATTTTTCAATGGTTTTTTTCGCTGAAAAGTGAAAACCAATCGATACTTTTTATTGTCTTCTAATCGATTTTAATCGCTTTTCAAACAAGTTTAGGTTAAAAAACACTCGAAAATCGCTGAAAATGGTCGCCTGGAGAGCCGCCGGACTCAACTACGTTCGCTATTCGCAAATCGCCGCCGCCGTCACCCGGCAGTGCTCCAAGGTGCGAAAAAAAGGCGCGAAATTTGAAAATTTGAAAATTCTTTAATTGTGGAGCGAAAAATCGGTGCGAAATTCGAAAATCCAGGCGAAAAATGTGAAATTCGGGCTGAATTCGAAAAAATTGAAAAATATTTGCAAGCGCGCTCTATTGATAACCAAGATTCTGGCGGGAAGCTCAAACTTTCCAGTCGTTTTTTTTGTTGCAAAAACGCAAATTTTCTCATCAGAGCGCGCATTTAATTTTAAGAACAAAAGTTTAAAAGTTGTTTTGCAGGGCGCCGGTGCTGCCAAGAAGCCGTCGGCCACTCTGAAGACGTCCAACTGGGAGAACGGAAAAGCCGTCGTCAAGAAGGACTGAAAGTGCTGAAAATGCTGAACACCTGGCTTTTTCCTCGTTCGACACATAGTTTTCGTCATTAATTTTCGTTTTTTCATAAATTTCGGTGCCATTTTTCTCGTCGAAAAAATTCTTTAAATTTCGTGTGCAATTCAATAAAAATGTAGTTTTTGTTGTTAAAAATCGATGGTGTTGAACAAAAAAAACGCGCGGGAATTTAAAAATTCCGTGTATTTTGACCTCTTGGGCCGGAAAAAGCGATAAAAAATGGGGAAAGCTCAAAATCAGTCGAAAAGCGAATCGAAGGCACTCATTTCTCATTGTTCTGAATCGGAATTACCCAATTTTATCTTCATTATCACAATGAGCGACCAAAAAGAAAAAGGAAAAACGGGTGTTCCGAAGGCGGCGGAGGCCGAAAATAAGAACACGACGACACCGCCGACGGCGCCGGTGACGTCGAAGAAAAACGAGGTGTGTCCAACTGAGCGCACTTGCGATGTGTCTCAATGGAGCGCACTTGCAGCCGACAGCCGAGCCGAGCAACGTCGAGACGATGCCGCCGTCGGATTCGATTGGCGGCGCGACGACGATGCCCGCCTCGGATGGGAACACGAGCAACACCGGCGCGGTGTCCGGAGTGATGTCCGAGGGGGGCGTCGTCTCCAGCGAAAAGGAGCGCCTCCAAGACGTGGGTCTAACTCGGCTGAAAATCGATATTTTCAGACGCTCTTTTTTTTAATCGATAGCTCTTGTTTCCCTCGTTATTTTGTCTGTTGACACTTTTTTGAGCTAGAGAACCGGAAAAAAGTTACAGTAGTTTCAAATTTTCAGTGCTCAGTTCTAGAAACTTAGGTGTAACTCGGCTGAAAGTCGATATTTTCAGACGCTCTTTTTTTCAATCGATAGCTCTTGAATTCTTTGTTATTTTGTCTGTTGGCACTTTTTTAAAATGGAAAACAAGAAAAAAGTTATAGTAGTTTCGAATTTTCAGTGTTTAGCTTCCCGATTAGGGAATCCCGAAACTAGGTGTAACTTGGCTGAAAATCGATATTTTCAGATGCTCTTTTTTTTAATCGATAGCTCTCAAGTTCTTTGTTATTTTATCCGTTAACACCTTGTTGAAATAGAAAACCAGAAAAAAGTTACAATAGTTTCAAATTTTCAGTGCTCATTTTTAGAAAACTTGGTGTAACTTGGCGGAAAATCGATATTTTCAGACGCTCTTTTTTTTAATCGATAGTTCTTGTTTTTGTCGTTATTTTGTCTGTTGACACTTTTTTGAGCTAGAACACTAGAAGAAAGTTATAACAGTTTTAAATTTTCAGTGATTAGTTATCGGAAAATAGGGTGTAACTCGGCTGAAAATCGATATTTTTAGACGCTCTTTTTTGTAATCGATAGCTTTTTCTCGTGACAAACGATGATTTGACCGCAGGAGTACATCAAATCGACGCTGAAATCGCACCACTGGTACCACGGCGTCATGTTCAACAAGCTGACGGAGAAGCTGTTGAAGTGGGATATGTCGTACCTCGTCCGTCTCACGATCGGCCACAACATGAACCAGACACTTGTCGTCTCGACGCGCGTCGAGGGCAAGTTGTATCACTATCTGTTCGACTGCTCCAACGAGGGATGGGTCTGCAACAAGGTGGGGGGCAGTGTGCGGTGGAGCGCGTTTCCCACCACCAACCGAGAAACCGCAGGAAATTCGAACTTTTTCAGCTCTTCGAGAAGTTTCCGCGAATCCCCGCTCGCCGCTACCAACACATTTATCAGATTTTGGACGCCTGGTCGCTGGTGGTCCACAGCATTGTGGTATTCAGATGAACACGTGGATCTACCGACCTACCCCTCGGGCTCTTTCAGCCGGTGCCTCGAGATCTGCTCGTCGTCGAGCACGACAGTATCATACTTGAGAAAGTGCTCGGAAGCGGCGCGTTCGGCGAGGTGCTCAAAGGCAAATACATGGGACCGAACGTCACCGAGCCTCAGGAGGTGGCCGTGAAACGGACGAACGGCGCCGAGAAGCGCGATCAGATGCAGGAGTTTTGTCACGTTTGTCGTCGTCTTGTCACGTTCATCTTGACGCCTTCTTTTTCTCGCTTTCAGGAGGCGCTCATCATGTCGATGCTCGACCATCCGTGCGTCGTCTCCTTCTACGGAATGTCGTCGTTCCATCTACCGCTGATGCTCGTCATGGAGTTTTTGCCCAGCGGCGACCTGAAGGTGTGTGTTTGTTATGAGGAAAAAACACAAAAAATCAATAAGAAAAAGCGCCTCAAAAAACTTTCGTTACGAAACCGCTTGAAGAACCCGATGCTGCGCCTTTAAAAACTACCGTACCCCCGCCATTTTTGTTTTCAAATTTATCGATTTTTCCCGCCCCCTCTCGTTTTCAGAAGTATCTCAAGACGACGTCCAACGTGCCGAACCGTATGATACTTTCGTTCGCCTACGATGTGTCGCGCGGGATGCGTCATTTGGCGACGAAAAAAGTGGTGCATCGCGATTTGGCGGCTCGAAATTGTCTGCTCACTCACGATTTTCACGTCAAAATCGCCGATTTCGGCCTCTCGATTCAGGGCGGCGAGACGGTTGTGAAGAAGCTGACCAAGGCGCCGATCAAGTGGCTCGCGCCGGAAACGCTGCTCAAGGGCGTCTTCAACGAGCGCACCGACGTCTGGTCGTACGGTGTGCTGCTCACCGAGCTGCTGATGAGGTGCGAGAAGGAGCCGCTGGCCGGCATCGACAATCGCACCGCGCAGAAGCTCATCAAGGACACTGATTTTCCGCACATGAGGGCTGGTACGTTTATCGCTCGTGTTGCAAACGCGCCCCGCTGAGAACTCGATACTATTCGAGATTTCGCCGTTTTTCGTCAGTTTTCACCCGAATTCCTCTATTTTTTCGCCGTAAAACCGAAATTTGCAACTTTTCCGTCGAAAAAATGGAGGAAATCGGGTGAAAATCGAGCAAAATGGAAATTTGACTTGCTTTCAACGGGACGGCGACAGTAAATCATCTTTTTCTCAGCTGCGGCCTGCGAGCCGCACGCACTGGTTAACGTTGCGTACCGATGCCTGTCCCGGCAGACGGCCGTCCGTCCCGTGTTCAATTCGATCAAGCGTATCTTGGCGGGCCTCTACCAAGAGCAACTTCTCAGCGAGCAGGCCGGCGTGATGACGGCCAAGGCGATCGAGGAGACGCAACAACTTTTGCGCACACAGACGCAGCCGCGCAAGAATCGCAGTCACAAGGGACTCGACGTGAAGCGCTCGCTGACGACGTTGCAGCGCAAAAAGTCGAAGGCGGCGAATCGGACGACGGAACGACGCGGTGGCAAGGGCGTCGGCGGCAAGACGTCTGTGAAGCGGAAGGAGAGCCGCGCGCGCCTGCCGCACGGCATGACGAGAACGCAGCCGCCGTCGCCGAACAGCAGTGGCACCGGCGGCAACCCCACCACTTTTTAGAGGAAAAGAGAACTGTAGGGAATTGATGAGACGATGATGAATTTGTATTGGAGAAACCGAAAATAATGATGAGAACATGGGAAGGGGGGGTTTCTATTGATTCTCCTTCTCCATCTTGTCTATCCGCACAAAGAAATCGATGTAGAGAGCCGGCTCGTGGCAATGCTTTCCGACGAGCTCCTTGATTCCATGCTTCTGGAGCAGCGGCAGCGGTGGACAGAGTCGTTCGAGCTCTCGCATCGCGAACACGAGCTCGCGGCCCTCCTTCGCGATCATCTCGGCGAGCGAGGCGACGACGTTGCTGAAGATGAGCTCGACGAGCAGCTCGTCGGACGATGGTGTCTCTCTGCGCTTCTTGGCCGACGACGACGACGACGACGAGCAGCACTTTCGTTTTGTCGTTGACTTTTTCAGAGACGAAACAGAAGAGGAAGAGGATGGCATCGTTAGGTTACGAAGCGAGGGCGGATCCTGAAAAAAATTGATCGATTAGGGCGATCAGACGATCAGAGGCAACAATGGTATGAGGGGGGAAGTAATGAAGAGGGGAGGAAGGGTGGCGTACCGAGTGGGAGGGACCCCGGTCGTCCTTCCCTTGAGCATGTCGTCGCCTCGCTCTTGGAAAGGGGCGGGGCTTATTTGGGATGTGACGAGCTGAGATCGCTGAAAGTTGGAGCCCACCGGGCTGGCTCTGATGGTTTCGAAACGTTTGGTGCTCTTCTGTATATGATAAATAAGGGAAAACAATCAGAAAGAAACGAACGGAAAACAGACATCTAGCCTAAACATCATACTATAAACGGAATAGGTACACGGGTGGGTTCTCAATGACTTTTCAGTTGTTTTTTCTCCTCCTCTCGATCTTCCGCTGGATTGCTCTCACTCGGAGCCGCCCACTCTTCCAGAAACTTCTTCTTGGCGTGCTCGAGCTCACTTGCCGCCTGCTCAATCTCGAAAGCGGGCCGCTGGGCTCGGGGGAGCATTTTGGGATCGGTGAGCACACCGTCTTTCGAGTTCAGCTCTGCCTCGTGCTCCAGAATCTTTTCGGTCTGGAAAGGATCGGAATTGGTTGATTTGAAAGGGGGATCTGGCTCGAAACCGTCTCGTTCCACTCGTATCCGCTCGGCGATCCGACGAGCAGGTGTCGCAGTTTGCCGCCGCTCAGAGCGTTCACTTTTTCGAACTCCTCGTCGCTCATTTTGGGGATTTCTCTGTAGAAATCGCAGATAAGACGTGGTTTTTCAGATGTTCGCATCACACCTTCTCACAGTCGACGTCATGATCGGATTGTCTTGGTCGTCGGTGACCGGCTTGCCATCAGAAGACGTCGACATGACCAGGAAGAGTCGGGAGTTGTCGTCCTCGACGAACGCGTTCCCCCTCGCGTCCTGCACGACGTTCTCGTTCTCCAGAAGTCTCGTCTCGGCCTCCACCTGTCGGAACGCCTTCTCGTAGTCCACGCCGAGCACTTTCAGACTCGGCAACGTCTCTTCCAGCAGCAACGACGCCTTTCCGATGTCGCGCACGTCCATTCCCTCCAGTCGCAGGTACTTCAGCCGCCGGGACGTCTTCAGGCCCATCAGGCCTTTCGCGGAAATCCGATGACATCCGGAGACGTCGAGCATCTCGAGGTTCGGCAGAAGGCCTCCGATCCGTCCGACGCTCCAGTCGTCGATGAACTCGCAGTCGGCGAGCCGCAGAAGACGTAGATGGTCGAGTCCTTCGAGATTCTCGAGCCCCTCGAACATCAGCTGCGTGCCGGAAGCGTCGACGGCCTCGATGTACAGATCGTCCACTTTTCGGCCGGGAAGACTGTAGCGCTGCAGAAAAGAAAGCGCGGGAAGTTTGAATTTTTGAACTTCCGAAACTTACATTGTACTTGTCCTTCTTATACCAGTTATCATCACCAACAAACTTGACGGCGGCGCCGCGATGAACCAAAAAATGGGCGGCCGCAAGGTCAGCGCCCAAAAACAGCAGTCTTTCGGGGATTACCCTAAATTTCAGATGTTTTTCCAACTTCTGACACTATTCCGACAAACCTCTGATCGTACTGCATGTGCTGAAAGTTTTTGTAGCGCCGATATCGCCGGATATTATCGATTGAGTGATCCACGTATCGCATTTGAGTGTGCCACGTCAGCAGCTCCATCGGGAGTTGTCCCGTGTCCTTGCGAGTCATGTCAGCCGGCGCTTTTTTGGGTGTGACTGGAAAATACGGAGAAAATTGCTGTTTCGTCGAGGAATCTCCAATTCTCACGATCATCGGGCCTTTCCGGGGTGATATATAGTCCTGTTGGCAATTTGATGAAATTCTGATTTCGCTGCTTCTCTTGCACGTTCTCTGCCTGAAAATTTAAAAATTTCGCTTTGGTCCCGATTTTTTCCGATTTTTTTACATGCGCCGCCTGCATCTCCTGCCATCTTTTGAACCGCGACCACTTGTGAATCCACCCATTGGCTCGAGAACTCGTTCTGACGTGCCTGACAATGCTATGCACGCGATTCATGCTGTAAATTTTGAATTTACATTTGGAATTTGAGTTTTTCCCCGTTTTTCAGCGAAATTCGCGCAGAAATGTTAAAGGGACATGTCTTTTTGCGGGCGGCGGGTCTCGCAACGATCGGCGAAAAGAGAGTAATTTGAACGCAAATTGGAGAGACGCAGAGAAAACTGAGCATTTCTGGTGTAATTTTGAATATTTTCCTTTCGCTCTTTTCGATTTTCGTTTTTCTTTGTAGTTTTGACATAAAAGACATGTTATTTATCGATTATTTTGCAGAAAAAATGGTTCTGACTGTGGCTGACGCCAAGAAATTGACGGTTCCACGTCTGAAGGAGGAATTGACGAAGCGCGGACTTGACAACACTGGAAACAAGCCGGAATTGCTAGCGCGACTCACAGAGAGCATCAATCAAGTAGGAGATTAGATTTTGAACTGGGAACGCAATCACACACCAATTCAGGACGAGGATGCGATTCTCAACGATGCGGGAGGCGCTACCGATCATCTTCTGAACGAGGATATTCTCAACGACGATTTTCTTGACGCGCCGAGCATTGATGAAGAAGACGACGCTGAGAAACTGCTTGGTGCGGTCGTCGAAACGCCGGAAGCCGTGGCGGAAGATCCGAAGAAAGAGGAGATTCCGGCGGAGCAGGAAATCATCTCGACGGAGAAAAAGACAGACGGTGGCGTAGAGGATGCTCAGCGAGCTCGTGCTATCCGATTCGGGCTCCCGCTCACTTCCGAAGCTCTCGGGTCCGACAGCGCCAAGGCTGCCAGAGGAAAAAGGTACCGAAGGGAAATCCGAAAAAAAAAAAGGGACATTTTCAGATTCGGACTTCCAGCCGACGCGAAACAACTTTCTTCCGATGACGCGAAGGCGAAACGAGCAGAACGATTCGGCATCACCGCCGAGGCTCCGATCGCCGCCACCGATGAGAAGCTGGCAGCCCGTGCAGCCCGATTCGGTCTGCCGGCCCATGTTGGAGCCGCGGAGCACGCCGAAAAGCTGGCTTCTCGCGCCAAGCGCTTCGGTGCTCCACAAGTCGACGACGACGAGACGGCTGCGAAAAAACAGGCGCGATTGGAGCGATTCGGATCCAAATAACCGCTCGAAACGGATCGATCTCACTGTTACATACACGATTTCTGCGATAACTCGTTTACCTCGCTGTTACTACCTGTTTTAATTTTATTCTTATATATATTTTATTTATTATTCCTTTCCCTCCTTCTCTCCTAAATATTGGTTATAAATTCTCTGGAAGAACCGCCGAACACCAAAGTGAATGAATTTCGCTGCGAAGTTCGATGGAATACTTTTTTGTCTTGTGACCGTCCCCCACCTGCCCCTGCATGCTATTCCCTCCTTGCAGATTCACTGAGCTTGAAATGGAAGCGGCCGACGACGAAATCGAGGCGTTGACGAGTCTCTGGGAGGATCTGAAAGTGGAGAGGCCATCCGACACCGTGCGAACGATCACGCAGAAGGTGAAGTCGTTCGAGAACGAGGCCACGTCGGCGAGCGTCGTTCTCGAGTGCACCATCGTCGAAGGCGTGGGTCGAAACGTCTTCAAACAGCCACAAACACCGTCATTCTTCTAGTACCCCGACGAGAGGCCCGTCGTGAACGTCTCGAATCCACGTGGTCTCGGCGACGCGGAATTCGAGCAGCTGCGCCGTGAAATCGACGTAACGATAGACGAAAACGTCGGATTTCCGGCTATCAGTGCAATTTTTCAGGTACTCACTTCAGAAGCGTTCTACTGATACTGAGAAGTGCCGGAGGTTTCATTTTTCTCATTTCCACCCCCTTTAAGTTCTTGTCCTCCGTCCTCTCTCTCTCTCAAATCGAACCCCCTTCCACTCGCACTGTATCGCATGCTTTCTTCTCTCTCTTCCAGAAATGCGTCGACTTTCTCGGCGAAAACCAGCACAAGAACCTGGTGTGTCTGCCGTGCATGTGTCCGCTGACGGAACGAGCGATCGTCGTCACCGCGTGCGACCACTTCATGCATTCGCACTGCTTCTGCCAGTATCTGAAGACGAAGCGCGACGAGATCGTCGACGAGATGCGCGAGAAGCTGATCGTCGCGCGCTTCGCCGACACCGTCGATCGGGTTGGTTCGGGGGGATTCCGTCTGTTTATAGTTGTTGGGAGTGGTGTTTTTTGAAGAGTGTCCCGTGTCCGATGTGTCGCGTTGCGTTGAGTGAAGAAGGGCCGGGAAGTGATGCGGACGGACGAGAAACGGCGGACGACGTGAAGGCGCGCATCGGACGGATGATCGCCGAGTTCACACGCTTCGAGAATCCGCAAAAGGAGCGACGGCGTCAGAGTGTCATGTCGGAGGAGGAGGACGGCTTCGTGCTGGCGTTGGAACGGTACCGTGATTCATGTTTCAAACGCGCTCCATTGAACGCAAGCCAAGTTTCCAGTTTTCCGTCCGTTTAACTCGGGTTTCACCCGCATTTGTTCATTTTTTCGACAAAAGAAGTTTAAATTTTGGTTTAAGGGCGGCTTATCAACATTTTCATTCAGTTTTTTCCCCCGAAAAATAGAGGAAGTTGGAAGAAAATTGAAATTCTTTTCGAGATTTCGTCGTTTTTCGTCAATTTTCGTCCAATTTCCACCATTTTTTCGGGGAAAAATTGAATGAAAACGTTGAGGAGCTGCCTTAAAACGGAAATTTTAACTTTTTCTGTCGAAACAATGAAGGAAAACGGGCGAAAACAGAACATTTGGCTTAGGCTCAATGGGGCGCGTTTGAAACACGAATCATGGCTTGCGCTCAGTAAATAAGCTTGGATTTCAGATGGCGTGAAGTGCAAGCTCTGCTGAAGGTGAAGATGGATCGGCAGCTGGCCAATGATGGGATCATCGACGTCGACTCGGATCGGATACGAAACCAGTTTCGGATTGGACCCGATGAGTCGACGGAAGCGGAGGAGATTTTGATTTAGAACTTTTCGAAATTCGAAACGTTTCATTGAATGAAATGATTTTAAAATTTAAAATTTAAATTTGAATACCTAACCTTCAAGGCTATTCTTGCCTCGCTGACCTAATCGATATTGAATGTCTGCTTTGTGTGTCCTTGTGTCTGCATGCCCGCATGTTTCACCACCCCCTTTCAGAATGAGCGCAGACGACGATGAAGGCGTCCGGCAGCTCGCGGGCGAGCTGCAACGCCTTCGAGTGGAGATGTCGTCGGAAGACGTCGTCTGGTTGTACACCAACTGCGACAATGTGCGAGTTGAAGGCGTTCCCGGTGGTGTGCGCAAGGTCAGACTGAAGGCGAAGTCGAGCGAGCAGGACGGAATGTGGGCGAGCGTCGAGATGACGTTCACACTCCAGCCCGAGACGAACGAGCGACGCGTCCAGCGGAAGCGCTTCCCGGAGGCCAAGATCAAAGCGGAGCTCGCGAATCCACGTGGCATCGAGACGGCCTACTCGGACACACTCGATCGCGTCTTCTTCGCGCTTCGTCGCGAGGCCGGCGTGCTGAACACGATCCGCGCGATGGCCGAGAAGTGCGCGAAACTGCTCGACATGAACAAGGTGCTCACGCAGAGCTGCATCTGCTGCTCGTTCGAGCCGGAGACGCGCGGCGATCCGCCGCCGCCGCCGTGTCCGCACTTCTTCCACCCGCAGTGCTTCGTTCAATGGGTGCCCGCCAGTTTTCTGGAGCCGCTGATGGCGGCGTTGGAGGAGGACGCCGATGCCGATGTGGACAAGGTGCGAAGATTGGGAGATTGATTGAATGCCACAACTTTCATTCAGAACGTCAGATGTCCGAGATGCGAGAGCATTCTGAGCGAGGAGGCGGACGAGAACGAGACGTTGGACGAGGTGATCGAGAGAGTCGAAGCGCTGTGCGCCCTCTTCCAGGAGGGGGATGCTGATGAGGATGACGATGAAGATGACGACGAAGGTGCTGAAGATGCAGAAGACGACGAGTACGGCGGTCTCGGTCCACCGCAAGAAGAGCCCCTAAATCTCGTGATGAGAGAGCAAACGCCGCCGATGTCGCCGCGAGTGGACTCGAAAAGAGCTCGTCGATGATACATATTATGTATTTAACTTGTAATACTTGTGTTTATTTGTGATTTTTGATTATCCAAGTACTATTTTGAATGAATTCTCGCCGGCGCCGGGACAAACAGGCGAGACGATCTCTCGCAGCGCGCGGCCGCCGCCGCCGCCCTCAATTGTAATGAATCATTGTGGTCGGTGTGCGGGGCGGATCATTACATTTTGAAGGTTAAACTGAACTTATACTTATATTTCAACGTGCGCGCGCACACGTTGGCAAGTACGAAACCGAAACTGAAGCGATTCTGTCATTTTCCAACGGAAGGCAGTGGCAACTGGCAACCTCGAGATTATCGATTTTTGCAAGTTTCCGCCGATTCCCGATATCCCTTTTTCTTCTTCTTTTCCTTCTCTTCTATGAATACCCCCCTCAGTATCGACTTTCCGAGCGGATTCCGATCCAATTCACACGTTTACACTGCTTAGTACAGCCGCCCCCTCCCTCCACCCCGGCGGCCAACACTTTTGACCTACTTACCCGACCGCCCCCTGCTTTATATTTAGACGAACAGAGTTTCTTTTTCGGTTTTTCAACAGTTTTTCGATAGGAAAAAGCCGCGGTTTTTCCGTTTTTCAACAAAAACAAAAAAGGGAGTGTGCTGCAAGCGCGCTCTATTGCGAATCGGCGCGAGCTCTGAAAAAAAAAAAAACATTTTCCCATTTTTTTCAATCGCGTTTCTTGTCCCCTCGATTCGCCACTCCATCGCAAACCTCTTTTCTTTTCTCATTGTAAAGTCGGAGTTTTGTAAAGTGCCGGGGCGTTTCGTACATATCAAAACGGCGGACACTTTGAAGAGTCCTCCTCGCTGACCACTTGTCGTCGTCGTCATTCCTCCATTCGGCCGGGGCGGGAAACCGAGCGTCTGAAGAACATCTGGACGAAGTGGAAGCGAGAAAGAGTGAAATGCACTCCATTTTTCCTTTTCTCTCCCTCTTTTTTTCTCTTTCTTTCTTGACTGACAGCTGCCACCACATACACACACACTAAAAATGGCGAAAAAAACTAAAAGAATTTCATCCGAATTCGCTTTTTCTTTTGTTTTCACTCTTTTAAATATATTTCGGCTTTAAAGAATTCTTGGTTTTTTGAATTTCGCAATCGGGCTGTTTCTTTTCGGCCACTGCCCCGGCCCCGAATACAGAATACAAACGGATGATTTCATTTTTCGGCGGCGCAATGTTTGATGTTGACTCATCACACACACGCAAACGCACAGAACATATACCGAAACGAGCGCATTTTAGCATAAAACCGCTCTCTCTTTTCATTTCGCCTGCATATTTGTTTATATTTTCTCCACCAGTCATCATCATCATCATCATCTCTATCATAATAAATTCAAATTTCGGACGAATACACATTGTTTTTCTCGACTGTACGATCGGCGAAAAACAGTGAAAAAACGAGAGATTGCGGGGGAAATTCGTTGAAAAAACTGAGATGGCCTAGGAATCGCACGCCGTGAATTTCTAGTCCCCCGTCGGTTTTTCCCACAAATTCTCGCGATTTTCACCGATTTTCACGCGGTTTTCGCGAGTTTCTCGACACTTTTGTTTATAATTGCCACAGTTTTGGTGGAGTGAGGAGCTCTGGGAGCCGGTCGCTTCTCTCTCTCTCTCTTGCTCACTCGCTCGCCCTCTGCTGCCCGTTATATGTAGCCGGCGGATGGAAAATAAACAAACATTGCGGATTACGCACAGAAAGAGCCTCCTCCGCCTTCTTTTGTGCTCTTTTTGTGCTGCTGCTGCTGCTGCTCGCCGGAGAGCCAACGATGCGGCCGTATCGATTTTTCAGTGATTTTTTTCTTGTTGGCGCCTGAAATTGGGCCAAACTTTGCCCTCTTTCGCCGTGCGTTCGCTATTTTTGGCGCGCTGAAAAACAAGACGAACTCGTTTTTTTTCTTCTTTCTCGCACCGTCTCGCACCCTCTTTTTCTCTCGTTTCACATCAATTTGAGCGCCTGGAATTCCAGCATTTTTTCTCCATTTTTGCCATTCTTTTTTCTCGTTCAAAAATCGATAAAAATCAATTCAAAACTGGTGGCGGCGCGCGAAAAAAGAAAGAGAGCGAGAGAGAGAGAAAGATTTGATCTATTTAATCCCGGCGAATCCAGTTGTGTGAAACATGCCGAAAGACGAGAAAACAGGCGCACGCAGCGCGGCGGGAAATTTGAAATATTTTCCATTTTGGTGGTCTCACCACGAAAAACCAAAACGCCTTTTCGTCCTTGGAGGGAGGGGGCGAATTCCAATTCCAATTAAAAAGTCAGGAAAACGGAAGACCCTCCTTCTTCCTCTTCTTCTTCCTCTTTTACAAAAGAGGAGACCACTTGTATAATTCCTTCTATTATTATTATTATTATTATTATTATTATTCGTCTGCTGCATAATTGGTTCTCCCCCCCCCCCCCCCCCACCGCCACAGTCCTCCTCTTCCGAAGCTCCGCCCCTTTTTGCCTGTCCTCCTGACGGTCTGCGTCTCGGCGCTCTCCTTCCGCGCGCTCTTCCCGTTGCTATTGGACACCCCCCTCCCTTCCTTTTCCGCCTATTTTCGATCCATAGCTCACAACTCTTCTACTACTATTTCGCAACACACACACACACACACAAACTTTGTGTGTGCATAGAAAAGAGCCCAAATGGAAAAGGTGCTCCATGTGGCGCGCACTGTCTGGAAATGGATTCGCCTGAAATTTCTCGCCTTCTGGTACTTTTTGACCGGAAAAGAGGACCCAAATTCGTCGGGTGGCGTCGTTTTCGGCGCCGAAGGTACTTCTTTTTGCGCCAATTTTCGACTGAAAACAGGAAGAATACAGGGGAAGGGCGTTGGCCGCCATGGCCACAGACACTTGTTATCAGCAGCGGCGGCGGCGCGAAAAATAGGCGAGAATCGTAAAAATAGGTGAAAAATAGGGGGAAGTTTGGTGTTTGCGGACCACACTAATGAATTCTGTCGCGCTTTTCGGGCCCGGGAAATGGGGGAAAACGGGCGAAAAACCAGTTGGCCCGCTTATCTCTCTCTCTCGTGTGTTTCCGTCAATTCGCTGTGTTTTTGTGTTCAAATGACTCATCGCAGCGCTCTCCGCTCTGTATATATATTTATATTCATACATGTAAAAATAAAATTGACCGAATTTCACAACGGCGCGATTTCGCAACAATTTTTGAAAAATTTTTTTTCAAAAAAAAAAATTTTTTTCTCCAGGAATGGCATCGAAAAAAGCGAGCGGGACACTGCCGCCGCAGCAACAAGTCGTCCATAAGGTTGGTTTTACGCTGAAAAAATTTCCAAAAAAATGGATTTTGCAGGTGATTATGGTCGGAACGGGAGGCGTCGGCAAATCGGCGCTCACACTGCAGTTCATGTACGATGAGGTGAGCGTTTTGCGTGACTGAAATTGCTGAAAATCCACGTCGTCCTTTTTTTTACAGTTTGTCGAGGAATACGAGCCGACGAAAGCGGACTCGTACCGCAAAAAGGTGGTGTTGGACGGCGAGGAGTGCTCGATCGATATTCTCGACACGGCCGGACAGGAGGACTACTCGGCGATTCGGTAGCGCTGAAATTCGGCGGGAAACGTGGAAAATCGGCGGATTTTTCAGCGACAACTACTATCGCAGCGGCGAGGGTTTCATCTGTGTCTTCTCGATTCTCGACATGGAATCGTTCGAGGCGACCAACGAGTTTCGGTTCGTTTTTTCGTTCATTTTCCCGTTTCTCTCTCTCTCAATCGAAACATGTTGCAGTGAGCAAATTCTGCGCGTCAAAAACTCGGACAACTCGGTGCCGATAGTGCTCGTCGGCAACAAGGGCGATATGCGCGAGCAGCGAGTGGTGCCCGCCGAGCTGTGCAGACAGCGAGCCGAGCAGTGGGGCGTTCACTACGTCGAGACGTCCGCCAAGCGACGCGAGAACGTCGACAAGGTGTTCTACGATCTGATGCGCGAGATGAAGCGTCGAAAGGGCGGCGCGCAGACGACGATAGGCATCGACGCGGCCGCCAATTCGGGACGCAAAAAGCGGTCGGGCATCAAGAAGCACTGCACGATCCTCTGAATCGACACACGTTGCTCGCCGTGCTTCCTCTCAGCTTCAGATTGACCATTTTACAAACTTTTTACTCAGTTTCACATCCCCCCCCCCCCGATTTTCGTATTCGAAAAGAACAATGACTCCCTCCTCATCTAATGCTATAACTTTTGCGTCCCCCCCCCCCCCCCCCCCACAACAATCCCGATTATTCTGTGCAATTGGCCCCGCCCACTTTTCGTTATTTTTTTCCTTCTTCTATCTGCCATCCGGGTATTCCCAATAAAATCGCGAGAAACTTTTTTTTCTGGAAACCTTTCTTGCATGTGCGCCGCAAATTTTTCGAATCCCACCGCTACAAAAAAAAGATGAACAACAATCGAGAGTAAACAGAATCACAAAAAGAAAAGGATGGGGAGTTTTCGTGTTTTTTTGTGTCGAGAAATAATATATAAAAATAAAAATAAAAACCACTTTGGTTGATATTAAAAGATAAAAAAATAAATAAGCGAAGTAAGCTTTCAGCGGTGATACTTTTGGCTTGGAAGGGAGACAACGAAGAATGTGTAAAAATCGATACAATTGGAAGCAGCGGGAAGGGGCGAGAGAATGAAGAAGAGAACGATATATACGGTCGATGAGGGTGGGAATTCGAACACTTTTTGGGAATCAATTATCACAATTATCCCCGCAGAGCCAGAGTGAATCGCGTTGGTCTACCATCCGGACGGCGCCTTGTGGCTCCACGAGGCGGCGTAGTAGTCGGCTGCCGAGGAAGCCTTCGGCGGCGCCGGCACTGCTCCCGTTTGCTGTCGAAACAACGCGAGCAGGTCCTCGTAGCGTTCGCGCTCGCGTTGAAGTTCGCGTCGCAGCGAGTCGCACTCTTTGACAAGCTCGCCGTTTCGCTTGTCGAGCTCCATTAACCGGTGCTCGTCCGAGAAGCGCGCTCGTTTCGACGGATCGTCTCCGTAGTCGTCGTACGGCCGACGACGTCCTCCTCCCCCCATTCCTCCACCGCCGCCGCCGCCTCCTCCGTAAGGCGATGGTCCGCCGCCTCCACCACGTCCACCTCCGCCACCAATTCCACCGCCGCCTCCCGGATATTGTTGCGGGCCAGGACCCGGCGGGCCGAACTCGTTGGTCGGCGGAAGTCCGCGCGAGCGGCGATCACGCTCCATATCCACATTGACATGCCAGTAGCGGCACCGGTTGACGCCGCGCGCGCATCGGCCCGTTTGGAACTCTTTGCAGATCGGAATGCCGCCAATCGTGTCGCCGTGGCCGACGGCGGCGATGGCGCGCGCCAGGATAAGCGTCAACTCGCGCGTGTTCTTGTACCTCTCGACCTCGTCGCGTGGCGCGTGAACGAACCGGCAGTTGTCGCGCATGCAGCCTCGATTCTAAAAACGATAAAAAGACAACGCCCGCTTAGTGAATTGAGCCAGGGAAACTGAGAGAAACAAGCACCCGCCGCCCCCCGTTCCTACGCACCTGATAGTCAATGCAGAAATTGTAATCTTGCTCGCTGAGAGGGAGCGGCACCTCCGATGGATGGTAAAATTTACAGCGCGAACCGCGGTTGCAAATGTTTTTCAAATAGTCACGGCACACGTCATCGCGCCCCTGGCTCTGCTGCTGCTGCTGCTGCTTATGGTCTTGTTGCGCCAGGCTCATTTGTTGTTGCTGCTGCTGCTGCTGCTGCTGTTGCAGTTGGGCGGGTTGCGCGGGTGATAAGTGCTCGTGCGGGTCGTGCGACGGGTCCAGCGGTTTCACTTCGCCGTTTTCGTGATCAGTCATCTGCAACAGACGGGAAAATTGAACATTGACGCTGGGACAGAGAAAAACTGCGGAAAGAGCGGGAAAACAGACGAAATTTTGATTAAAATAGGCCGAAAACTAGCGGAAAAGAGTATTATGTGGGCTTCCGTCGCGAAAAATTGGACGGATTGCCATGGAAACCGGCGTGGAACGCATCAGAAACCACGAGAAAGCCACGCCGTTTCGTCGTCGGTGACGAGTGCCTGCGCGCGCGTTGCGGTCGCGTCGCGGTCAACTCGAAGACGAACTGCGGCCGAAGACGCCTACGTGGGCCCCCCGCTCGTGTTTGCTCTTCGAACCGTTACAACGCCTTCGCGCATGTTTTCTTTTCGACTCTGTTTTCGAATATTTCGAATATTTCGAAAACTCAGGCGAAATTTCAAAACAGACAGGTGCAATTACACCTGGAAACACCCGCCGCAACCTAAAAGGGTCGAACATTTTTGAATTAATTTATACCCAAACGGCTGCTAATTATGTCAGCTATGTGATTACCTCGGTGTTTTTCGAGTTTGAATCATTTTTTGGGCCTCGAAAAACAACCGATTTTTGAAATTTCGCAAGATGGCCTAGGAATTGAAAAAAGTTCGGCCGGGGGACTAGAAAACGCGTTGCGGGGGGTCGATTTCGTTTCGAAACTGGTCCGCAGAACACATGATTCACCTCGTTTTTTATCGATTATCTCCACTTTTTTCCGACTTTTTCGGAATAAAATCGATTTTTTCAGCGCAGGAACAGAGATCCATCGATGGCACCTGCCTCGGACCCCAATAAAAATGGTAAATTAGGATGAAAAACCAGTTTACAACAAGAAAACGATTTTTTGTCATTCAGGGGGGCAAAACCATCGACATTCCACGGCAGATCGTTCAAACAACTCTCGCAGAAGCAAAAGTAAGCGAAATTTCGATGAATTTCTCTGAAAAACGAGAAATTTGCAGCCTCAACGCCCAGAAGCGCACTAGTCGTCGCCAACAATCCGGCGCTTCCGCCGACCTCACCGCCACCTTCCAAACGCCGCAAAACCGATCCGAAATCGGGTATGACAGTTGAATCAGCCACAAAAACCGCAAAATCACACGAAAATTTGCAGATTCGCCGTCTACCGCCGAAAACGATGCTGTGCAGACGGAAGAGGATGGCAATCTCGCAGTTGACACGGAAACCGGCGAGACTTCCACTCCGTAAGAACGAAAAACACCTCGCGATCCGATTTTCAATAAATTTGCAATCTTTACAGTTTACCAACGCCGAAGGGTTCGAAAAAGAAGAGTAACTTCTTAATTAAATTAAAGAAAGGTACAAAAAGTTTCGAAATTCGCAAAATGTATCGATTTTGTTGCAGACGATGAGGTTTACTCGGTACAAAACATCCGCGCGATAGTCAACGGGTACGATATGGATGCGGACAGTGACAATGAGGACGACGGCTCCGGAACCGTCAAACAGGCGCTCATAGTTGATGGGTGCGTTGAAATCATTGAAAGTATCAATTTCAACTGCTTATTCCTTGTTTTTTCAGCTGGAAGCCAGAGTACACTATGGGTTATCAGATCCTAAGAGATCCGGATAACATTCCTCGCACCCGGTGCATCGACGACGATCTGTATGTCAAAGAGCAGCAGGGATACGTGATTCCGGTCAAACTGATCTCCTACAACCCGAAGGCGTACTATGTCGACAGTCGCTTCGCGCCCGCCTCGATAGACTATATGAAACCGGCGATTCACTACGAAGTCACCGCCGCCGACGTGTATTTCGTCGAGAAACTCAACGCGGTCAGTTTGAATGGCGCTGCGCGTGCGTTGTGTTGTTTTGTGTGCAAACACTGCGCCGCGTGTACACCGCGACGACGAATTGCGGACTTTGGCGAATTTGTGTCTTTTTTCAGAGTCGCAAGTTGGCAAACGGCGAACGCTACATAACCGTCGAACTGTTCCTGAAGATAATAAAAGCGCTGGAGATTGAGACGTTCATAAGTATCCATGACAAGCTGCTCGACCAGGTGCACCGCGTCTACCTGCCGCCGACGCGAGAAACCGAGTGCGACGACGAGTGCGACGTGTGCGGCTTCGCCGAAATGGCCACCGACGACAAATCGGGCGAGAACGGAGAGGAGAGCGAGGACGTGATGATCTACTGTGACATGTGCAACACTGTCGTCCACACGTGCTGCGCCGGCATAGAGGAGCCGCCCGGCGAGAGCGATCCGTACTGGTGCGACAAGTGCCGGCTCTCGTCGAACCCGGCGCCGAAGTGTGTGCTCTGCCCGGCGCTCGGCGGCGCCTACACGCACAACGTCGACAAAACGCAGTGGGCGCACATCTCGTGCGCACTGTTCTCCGACGAAATTCGCTTCGTCAACCACGACCAGCGTGCGCCGTTCTCCAACTACGAGGACATACCCGAAGAGCGTTTCCAGCAGGTCTGCGGCGTGTGTGACACCAGCCTCGGATGCTGTGTCACTTGCTCGGTGCACGGATGCGAGGAGACGTTCCACGTCGGTTGCGGCCTTCGCAGCGGTCTCAAAATAGCGATAGAGTCGCGCGCGCCGTCCGAGAAGCGCACCTCGTCGAAGGCGTACCGTCGTCGCAACAAGAAGCAGGAGGAGCAGGTGTTCCGCGACACGCACTGCCTCCGTCACTCGGGACGCGTGGAGTCGGTCGATCCGGCGTTTGCGCACATGCCGAATCCGTGGCTCGCGAAGCTCGAGAGCCAGTTCTACCTGATGATCGACTACGAGACAGTCGCCACGAAGTGAGTTTCCCACCTTGACGGCAGATCCTCGATCCACACCTTTGCTTCTTCTTTCAGACTGAAGATCCACGACATTCTCGTCTCGGACGTCTACGAGTACTGGAAACTGAAGCGCATTGAACATAAGGCGCCGCTGATTCCCAACCTCCGCGACCACGTCACTATCGAGCCGACTATTGCCCGTGTTGCCGAGAAGGCGGGAATGCAGCTTCAGTCGATGATGGCGAGAGCCACCGTTTCGGACGACGCGCCAGAAGACGTCGTCGACGATGACGTGGCGTCGTCGTCGTCGTCGTCGGCCACCACCCAAAAACACAATCATCGTCATTCCGGTCATTTTTTTCCGGCAGCGGCCCTAATGGTTACTGAATTCCGTCAACACAGCCTAAAGAGGGTCCGTCGCGCGATCGAGTCGGATCGCAAAATGTTGACAATGATTGAGAAGCGCGAGACGCTGAAACACGAGCAGTGTCTTGCCGAACAACACGAATGGAACGCCGTCCGCCGTTTCCTCGCCGCCGACGACGGCGATCCGACGGACGTGCTGGAGGCGTGGGATGTGCCGGACGAGCGCGTCGAGCAGGCTCGCGATCCGCACGTCTTCACCGCATTCTGCGACTATCTGAACGGCGCCGAGCACGTGAGCTGGGCAGAGCATCGCAAGAAGAAACTGGCGGTGGAGGCGGCGCTGAAGGAGAGCCAAAACGAGCACAAATCGCGTGATGTGATGCGTCCGTCGAAGAAGATCGCTCGACTCTCACTGCCGGCCGCCTCGTCGAAGACGTCCGCTGGATCCGTAGGTGGATCTTCTTCTGAATCTGGCATTGGGAGACGCGGGCCCGGAAGAACCCGGATTTATCCGATTGGGTAGATCTTCTTCTTCATACAAACCATACAAACGTGAACTGCACAAACTTCATACTCTCAACATCTGCTCTACTCGCAAATACTCAGCTACTTGTCCCCCCTCCTTCCATTTCCCTTCTCCCCCACCCCTCGTATTCCTACACCCCTCCCCCACCACAGCTTCCCGTATGGACGAAGATGGAGATGTTGATGATGATGATGATGATGATCACCATTTCCGCCCGCCCCGATTCAAAGCCGTCTTCCAGCTACGTCAAGCCACGTCAATACGCGCGCCCGGGCCGTCCGACGAAAGAGCAACAACAAGAGCGGCGTCGACAGCAGCAGCAGCAGCAGCAACAACGCCTTCTGAGCGTCGGCGACGACGTTGACGAAGCGACGTCTTCCACTACCACTACTCCTCCCACTGAAGACGATGCGTTCTACACGCCGACCGGCTCACCGGCACCGCCCTCCTCGTCCGGCTACATGTCGCCGGTCTCGTCGGAATCGGCGTTCTATGCGTCGTTTGCTGCTGATAACTGATTTGATGATGATGATGACCCTCCCCCCACTCCCCCCCAATTAACATTACCCAGTAAATACGCTCTATTGAGTTCAACGACGCTCCGGCACCGGGGGATAAAAAGGTACGTCAGTAAGCACGATCTATTGATAATTTGGGAACAATGCTCCGTTTGTACGCCCATCGCGCCCTGTTTAGCCGCCCGTAAATTGAAATTCAGCGCACCTGCTGCGAGGTGGAGGTGTGCAATAGAGCGTATTTACTGACGTACTATTTTTGCCCCCCGTGTGCTCCCGTAAATCGCAATCCAGCTCATTGTGCGATAGAGCGCGTTTACTGACACTATACTTTCACTCCCCTTTTCCCCCACCACCACCACTTCTTCTTCTCCTAATTTGTACATAGAATCAACGTCCCCTTCAGTATTTGCTCTCTCTCTTTTTTGGTTTGAATGTGTGTGATGAGACCACAATCGTTTTTTTTTATTCACTCGAATATCTCAGTTTCATTGTTTCTTGTCTCTTTTCTTTTCTTCTTTGGACCCCCCCCCCCCCCTCCCTAAAAAAATTCCTTGTTCCCGTAAATTTTCACCATTTTTCCATTTTTCTTTTTGAAAATCTTCTTTTTTCTGTGTAACTACGCACATTTGGTCATGCATTCATTGAAAAATTTCAAAAATTTGCGAAAAAAAAATTGCCATTGTTTTTTTTCTTTTCCCCTTCACACATTTTCCTATATACTACTGTCGATTGCACTTTATTTTTCCTATTTTCCCTCCTATTTTTTATACCCCCCCCCCCCTTCTCCAACAAAAAAAAAATTGTCTCTCTGTTCAAATTAACGTTCTCGCTCTCTCCCTTTCTCTCGTTTTTTTTGTCTCTTCGTGTGTGTGGCTATTATATTTATTATATCGTTTTTCTTGTTTTTTTTTCATCTTTTCTTTTCTTTTCTCTTCTTTTCAATCGTCGGAATAAATATAAAGGGAACCAAATCTAAAGCGAATTTTCCACCAATTTTGTGAAAATTTTTTGGAGAAAAAGAAGACTGAGAAGAAAATAATATAAAATAAAATAAAAAAATAAATTATTAAAATACACAAACACACACACAGCAAGAGACAGACAGAAAGAGAGAAAAAATTGCAATTTTTTCAATTTTTTTTTTTTGGAAAGTTTTTTTTTAAAAGTTAGGCGTGTTAAAAAGTGCAAAATGGGGGGCAAAATTACAAAATACAGGCGGTTTTAATTTTTTTTGGAAGAGGTACTGTAATAAGCAGAAAAAGGAGAAGAAAAAGACGAAAAAGTGGGCGGGGCCAAAAAAAAATGGAGATCAGTGGGCGAATTTAAAGTGGACGGAGCTTCCGGGAGGAGCTGGAGAGCTGGAGCATTTTTCGGCATTTGTTGTGCATTTTCAGGCGGCGGCGGCGGCGGGAAGAAGAGCAAAAAGTGGTGGGCGTGGCCTAGTTGAGAGCCCGACCGACAAACTCGACGAGCCGTTTTGCGTACTGAAAAAATATATGCTCATTTCGTATATTTACTTCTTTTTGTCGAGAAAAAATGGCGAAAAATGCAAAAATTGCGATTTTTTCGGCGGTTTTACCACTGAAAAACGCAATTCGTGGCGAGACCCACGCGCGGAAAAAAGGCTATGCGCCTTTAAATTATTTTTTGAATTATATTTAGCGGAAAATTTGCAATTTTCGTCATTTTTGTGTACTAAATGACAGTACCGAATAAAAATACACTCTTTTTTGGGTTAATAGTCGGCAAAGAAACGCACCTGTTCCGGTTTGACAGTGGAAATTCCCTCGGCGTCCGAGCCGTATTTGACGGTCTTCGCCGCGGTGGCGCTGCGTTTTTTGATGCCATAATAGGTGAGAATGTCGACGAGTCCGATAAAGTAGATCAGATTTTTCTCCGAGTCTGCAAAGAAAAAAGTTGAAATTTTGAGAGAAATATCGATTTTTGAGCCGGAGAAAAATCGCAAAGTTTCCAGGTTAATTTTTTAAAAATTGCCCAGGCTCTTAAAAACTATTTTGAAAAAAACTGGGAGAGAAAACCGACCGGCGGGCGCGGCAATCGCGTAGAACTCGTCGTCGAGGTCCGGACCGCCCGAGACGCCCGGAAACGCGCCGCCCGTCGACGGAATCGGCGAGTCGGGCGGTGTCGGGGCGAGCTCGTCGCCCGACTCCTCGGAAGTCTGCTCGACGGGACGCGAGGCGGCCTCCTGCGCGGCACGCTCAATGTCGTGGATGCCGACGAGCAGCGAGTAGTCCATGAGGTGCGCCTTCGAGAGCCAGTCGGTGTCCGCCTGCAGCATGTCCATGAGCTGCGTGCGAGCCTCCGGCGGCAGCACGAGCTTCGTGTTCTGCTCGAGAAAGTCGTTGTCCTTGAGCGTCGGCAGCTCTTTCGCCTTCTCCTTCTCCGACGCCGCGCGCGACACCGTCGAGCCTTTCAGATCGAATTTGGTGTGCACACCGTACTTGCGGCCGAACACGTTGCGCATCACGATCAGGTACGTCTCCGAGCCCTCGATCGTCAGTCTGAACGCGAAGAAAATCGATTTTTTTGGTGAATTTTCAAGAGTGAAATCACCTGTAGAGTCCCAAGTACTGGGGAAGAAGCGTCTTTCCCTGCTTCTCGACGACGTACTGATGGTAGTTTCGAAGGACCGAGTGGAGTTCGGCGACCGCCTCCGAGTCCATCGACTTGATCACAAACTTCTTGTCGTACGAGATGAAGAAGCGCGGCGTCGCGTCTTTCGCCGAGCCGTCGAGCAGATCCGGCTCCGGCTCGTACGACGTCAGCGAGCGCAGATACTCGTAGCTGTCGACGCCGAACTGCTCGCGCAGATTGCGGAACACGTTCGGACAGTACTCCTTCACCTTGTAGTGGCTCGGCATGATGTCCTTGTTGAAGTTGTGGTTGTCGATTTTCACCTTCGAGTAGGCCTGGAGAAAAAGTTGTTTTCACCTGCTTTTTGTTGACGTCTTCCAAACCTTGAAGTCGTCGGGCATCAGAAGGCCCGGCGGCGGAACGTGCATCAGCTGATCGACGGTGTGGTTGATGCCCCACATGAAGACGGACAGCACCGGCTCTTTCGCACGGAACAACTTCCATTTCGGCACGAGAATCTTGCCTTTTCCCTTTTTCGTCACGACTTTTGTCTTCTTCTTCGTCGACATTCTCGCTTCTTTTTGTTTTTTTGTTCGGTTTTTCGCCTGAAAAATGTATGTGAAAATCGTATAAATTAAAACAAAAATTAATTTAAAAAAAAAAGAAATATTCGCTTCAAGACTCATAGAGAAAGAATCGGGGCTGCGCCTTTAAACTTGTAACTTTCCCCGCAGAACCAATGCGGCAAAAAAGATGTATGCGCCTTTAAACTTCCACCGTAGTAGTTTAAATTTTTAAATTTAAATCGAATTTCGTGCGATTTTCGCGCGAAAAACGACAAAGAAAAACGGAGAAGAGGACGAAAATCGATATTATCTTTACGAATGCGCTTGAAAGTGAAAGTGAGGAAGAAAAGCCAAAAGAAGGCGGAGAAGGAGGAGGGGAGGGTTCGTAAAAAGTGGTAGTGGCGCCCGCCGCGATAGGCACACACACACATACAACCAAAACATTGCGAGAAAACGGGAGAGAGAGAGAGAGAGGAAAACGCGCGAGTCTTTCTCGCTTCGAAGCGGCGACGGCGGCGGCGCGCGCGCACGCACGCACTCTTTTCTCTGCCGCTCTGCGTCTCCACAAAACGCGCGCTCTCTCGCTCTCCCTCGCGCGCGCGCGCTTTTCCATCGACCCCCCTTTCGCGCGCTGACGAAGCGACGCATCGCTTTTATCTCCCCTCCTTCTCGTACCCTCTCGGTTTTCAGTGCTCCCTGGTTAAATAACCGACTGGGCGAGCGAGAGGGACGGGAATTTGGGTCTCGCCGCGAAAAGTTTGGGGTGCTAAACAGGCGAAAAGGCGGGAAAAAGGTGATTTTCGAATTCAAATTTCATGCAAATCTATTCAAGCGCGCGCCCATATTTGAATGTGTAAACCGAAAGAAAAACGAAAGAAAAACGTGACGGCAAACAAACAATTTTCGTATTTTTCTTTTGGCGGCGGGGTTTTCACCTGTCTTCTTATCCCGTGATTAGTGGCATTTTCAGGGGGTCACATGACTAGCCTCGCTGCTGAAATTCAGGTTTTCGGCGGCCTAGAAAATCGATGTGGGCGGAAAGTTAGGCCACGATGGAAATGGAGAGAAATGGAGAGGTGTCGCGTGACAGGAGAAGGAGGAGGGAAATCGAGTTTTCCAACGCGACAGATTTCATTTGTGCACGTCTCAAAAGTGATAACACAATTGCACCCGAAACGGAACTAGACTCGAGACACACCACCACACGACCAAACCCACTTCTTATCAGTGACGACCCGAATAAGGAATGGAAAACGACAGGGGGGGGGGGGGGGGGTGATCATATGAGTGGTGACATGTTCCAGCCGTCGATTGGGGTGTGGAGTGACGTCGGATCGAAACGAATCATGACCGCTTTTTCTTCGTTTTTCGTTTTTCACGTCGGTGAAGTCGCCGCTGCATTCTGTCTGCAATCTACCGCAATGGGTGTTTTTGAATTTGGAATTGATTTTTTTGCGCGCAATCGATGAACTTGTGCAGTTTTGTCGAAGAATCGCGAGCTTTTCCGCATTTTTTTACCGTAACGCGTCGAAAAAAGTCGGTGCGCCTTTAAATTCCCACTGAAAAGCGGGCAGAATTGCCTTGCGTTCAACGGGGCGCGTTTGAAACACAACAAATCACGGCGACAGTAATATTTCAGATGTCCCGGCGTGGATTGGAGCCACCATATCTCGTGACGTCACGGCGCCACGTCGCCGCCTCTATCAAGATTGGTGGTGACGTGTACGTAACGTGTTATCTATCAATCGATCGAGGAGCCCAACAGGTGGGGGCTCATTCTACAGTAAGTCTAGATGATTCATCAAGAAAGGTGACATAAAGGGGCTTGTTACGGTAATTACGGATCGATCAAGATAGGGCGTCAAGGTGCGAAACAAAAGGGGCGTGGCTTAGGCTTAGATAATTGATTGAGATAGGTGCGATGACACAAAGGGGCTTATTACGGTAATTACGGAACGATCGAGATAATAGACAGGGGCAGGTGACGATCGATAATTAATGTAGATCAGAGTTGGGCGCGATTCCGACTTCCCGTTAAAAATGCGTTTTTTACGAAACGCGTTGTTTATCGTAAATCTACACCAATTTTTTTTTCGAATTTTTCTTTTTTTTTTTCTAAAAACCGTTTTCCAGTTTTATTCTTTTCGAGTTCCAATTTTCCCTACTGAAAACCGCCCCAGCGATGAAAACATTAAAGGCGCATGTAGTTTTTCAACCCGTTCGTCTCGTTTCGAGCATTTTCAACCACTGGGGACGACAATCGCGGCGAGACCCGTTCAAATGGCCGTGGCCTAGAAATCCGAATGTTTTGAGGACAGACAAAAATTTCAAAAAAATGTTTCATTTCAATTTGGAGTTCCATGTTTTTCTTTTGAACATTATTGAAAGTTTTAAACACAAACCACGACGAGAAAAGAAAAAAACCGAGAAGGGGGGGAGAAAACTGGGACGGGAAGAGGGAAAATACACAAAACAAGAGAAATTTGACGAAAAAAAGACCCGTTTTTTCTTGTTTTTGTTTGTTTTTGTTGCGAAATTACCACTCGGGAGAGAGGGGGGCGGGACCGAAGAAGTGCTTGAATTTTCAAGATTTCTGTTTTTTTTGTCGCCGACTCGTATTTGGATGAAATGGGCAATGGGGGGGAATGAAGGGAAAATGACGGGAGCAGAATGAGAAACCGTTTTTAGGCTTTAAGGCCTTATATCTCGAAAACTAGAAGAGCTGGGAGAAAAGTGTCAACTACTGAAATGTAGCTGAAAACAAGGGGAACACTTTGTTAGTTGACACTTTTGCCCTAACTCTGCTAGTTGTCAAGATATGGCCCTCTGAAACTCCTACGAAGCAGTAAAAACGGAATCACGTTGATTCGAACCTGGTGGCCTAGAAAGCGCAGGATCGCGATTTCTAGGCCACCAGGTGCAAATCAACTGAACAAGGACAATTATCGATTAGTAGTCATTAATAAGACACATCCGTTTGATGATTCGTTTGAAGGCGGCCCGAAAGTCCTGCGAGAAGACGGTGTAGATGACTGGATTGAGTGCCGAGTTGAGGTAACCTGCAAGCCGAATCGGGGGTAATCACTGATTAAGGGTGTTTGGCTTGAAAGTGGTGGGGGGGGGGGGGGTCTAAGAACAAAGGGAGGGGTGTTCTTATGAAAACTAGCATAGTTGCAAGCGGGCCGGCAACTATGTCTCTTGTTTTGTGGAGTTTTTGGACGAGTAACCTATGCAAAATGTGGATCTCGGCGCCCTCTACAAAATGGCATTGAGTTTAGGAACTTCCATCAAGTACGAACAAAGTTAGAGCCCTGAAATGAGGCGGCCCGGCCCGCCTACTTTTTCGCCTATAACTTTGTTGATCCTCGATAACAGTTCACAAACTGAGCGCCATTTTGTAGAGGGCGCCGAGATCTACATTTTGCATAGGTTACTCGTCCAAAAACTCCACGAAACAAGGGAGATAATTGCCGGCCCGCATCGGCCTGCAACTATGAAAACTAGAGGCCAAGAAGCATGGGCCTTAGTTAAGGGGGGCGGGGTCTCCCCTAAACATGATTACCTAGCCATAGGGTGACCTGCTCGATGAGCGGTGATATTGAGCAACCGCAGATGGGACGGTAGATGGAGACGAGAAAGAAGGGCGTCCAGCAAGCGACGAACGTTCCTGCAAGGTTATTCCGGGTAATATCTTGGTAGACGGATGAGATAGGGGAGAGTTGTCAACTAACAAATTACCGTAACTCCTTTGTTAGAACGGCATTTTAAAACGAAATTTCGAAAATCCACAAGGGGGGACCATTGCGATTTCGGGGTTTTGGGTGCCGGTCTGATACAGGTCTTACGGTATTCCTTATTCTTTGGGCTACATCATTTTGTGTACCTGTGATGATGGCGAGTGTCCGCCACGCCTTCCGCTCCCTCTTCATCTCGCTCGACTCCTTCGTACGACGTCGTCGCTTCATTATTCCCTGACCCGTTCTGGGATCGCCGCCCCGTGCGCTCTCGTCAATCTTCGTCTCCATCGTCGTATCGCCGCCGCCGCCACCGCCGCAACCATTCGTTTGTGTCACCGTGCGCTCCTCTTCGGACGCCGATGAGCTCGATTCGTGATGACGTGCGTGCGTCTGTGAAGACCAATAAGGATTAGAATGACGTTGCGATATACACTTACCTTCACCGACGAGTTGAGGCCGTTGTTCTGGATGTCGGAGATGACGACGGCCGGCGGTAGTGGGATCTTCTTCGCCTTCTTCGGCATCATCGCCTTCTTCTCGTCGATGGCGTCCGGTGGCGGACGGATGACGGTCCGACGGTCACGCTCCCGCTTGAACCGCTTCTTCGCCGCTCGCATTATCTTCCAGTAGACGCAGATGATCGCGATGAGCGGGATGTAGAAGGCGGTGGCGGTGGAGAACACCTGGAACGTTTCTTTGAGGGGGTTCCATAGTCGGTTGGCTTATAGGGATCCCTGTTTCAGGAGATTCCTGCTGACAGATGTTGCTTCATTAAAGGGGTTAAGGACCACTGTTCTGTAAGGCCCCTTGCTCGGCCCTTTGAGGACCCCTGTTATAAGACACTCACTGCTTGGGGACCCCTGTTCTAGCTTAGACCCCCGCCCTTCTTCTCTTTGAAGTTTCCAGCAATGGTCGAGCCGTGTTCTAAGACGCTCTACTACTTGTAGGGTTCTCGCTTATTGGTCTCACTGCTTGGAGACCCCTCTGTTTTTGGGGACCCCTCCCCCCCCGTCCCTTCCTTCTCTCTGAAGTTTCCAGCAATGTTCAAAGTTCCGCTCTCTTTTTTTGGAACATTCTCGACGCTTCGCCGAACCCCCCTCCTCGTCCAATTATGACGCCCGTGGGACCATCTCCTTCACATATGAAGTTTGATTTATTTGAACACACATTCATCGAGGCGGCTGTATTCAAATGTCTCCCTGTAGAAAATGGGGGGGGGGGGGGGGGGGGGCGAAAAAACCGAAACGTCCCCCCTTCTCCCCTTTTTTTTCATCCCGCCATCTTTTGCTTCTGCTGCTTCTGCTCTTTTGGCACATTTTGCCCCGTGGGCAAATTTGAAGTGCTCCCCCCTCTATCTCTTAGAAAAGAGCACTGGAGAGATCGAAAAGAGGAAGAAGAAGTCACGTGTTGTATAAAGGAGATGGACACACGGGCGGTTTCTCGAAATTGGATGATGATGGATTACTGTAGTGTGCTCATTTCTCATTTGCTCGTCCTTTGAGCCCCATTTCCGGTCCCACATCTTCTATAGTTCCGGTTGCTGACCTGATAGCTGATTTGTTGACTTATGAGGCAAACGTGCGATTTGAGGACACTGCAAGATGGTGATGTTGATGATCATGAAGACGTCACACTGGAGACACCTACCGATCCCGGAACCCTTCGTCCTTCCATCCGGCGAACGGCGCCAGCGAGATGAGAAGCGACGTCGTCCAGATGACGGCCAACATGAGCGTTATCCGACGCGGTGTCCGATTTTGGACGTAGCAGATGTCGGTTATTGACCAGTACCTGCAGAAAGAGCAACGGTTTGGAATCTTGGGTCCCTATCTATTGGGAAAGGCGTCCGGGGCCCTGGAATGGCTAGCACCCCTTGACACGAGGTTCCTCGCTTCTAGGATCATTCGAAGAGTGTTAACTACGTCGGGGATCCCATGGAATGGCTCCTTATTCGCCAGGACCTTCTGGAAGGCTTCCCATTCGCAAATTCCCTTAGAAAGGGTTCCCAACTGTCGGGACCCGTTGGAAGGGGTGCCTAGTTGCTAGGACCCCTTGGAGATGGTGCCTATTTCCTGGGACCCCTTGAAGGTGGCTAGAAACTGCCTGAACCACTTGTGAACGGTTTTCAACTTCGATCCCTTCATATAGATTCGCATTTCCTCATAAAACCTATTGGAAAGCGTGGCAACTTCCTAGGACCCTTTCAGAGGGTTCCCAACTGCCAGGACCCTTCAGAAGGGGGTCCATTTGGTAGGACCCCTTGTGGAAGGCTAGAAACTTCCAGAACACCTCACAAACTGTTTCGAACTTCTAGGACCCTTTGGTAAGGGTTCCCACTGTCTAGACCCTTTCCACTCAAAACCCCGGCTCTCACCTATCCAATGCAATCGCCACCAGATGCAGAATCGACGCGGTGCACACGAGCACATCGACAGAAATCCAAAAGTCGCAGACGACGACTCCGAGGTTCCAGGCGCCAGTGACAGTGTTCCACGCGCCCAGCGGTGTGACGATCAGCCCGACCTGCAAGAGAGAGAAAAAATAGATGGAAAAGTGGGGATTAGCCGAAAATAGCCGCTCGACGGGCTAAAACGGGATGCGAGACAACACACGCGGCGGATGTGATCCAAATCCGTTTTTAGGCGCCCCCCTCTCCTTCCCCCACACATTTTGTCTCGCGAGGAGATTGAACTCGCATTTCCGGGTTCAGGCTATTTCTGATAGGGAGAGAGGTGCCGAAATAACCAGGATCCCTTGCAGAGGCTCCCAATTGCTAGGAACCCTTAAAGAAGGCCAGAAACTACCAGGTCCTCTTGACAAGGGTCCTCAAGGGCTGAAACCCATTGATAAGAGTGTCGGTTGGTGAGAACTCTTGTTAAAGGGTTCCGAACTGCTAGGACCTCTCGGCAAGGGTCCCAATTACCAGAACACCCTATAATGGTTTCTCATGGACCGGAACCCTTTCTCGGTGGCTAGAGCAGACGATATTGATACCCACTTTTGGGGACTCCTGGAAAAGGTTTAATTGGGCTAGAACTCTTTGGAAGAGGTGCCCTACTACCAGAACCCCCTGGAAACTGTCCTGAACTTCTAGGACCTCTTGGCAAAGGTCCCTATTTGCTGGAACCCCTCCATCAGCCCGGACCCCTTCCAAAACGTGATCCAAAGTTTCAACAAGTTCCAAAGGTCCCCCCGCTCACTGGCGCCCGAGGGTATATCCAAAACCCGTGTGCTCACACTTATTAGTTCCTCACCCGATCCCCCCTCTCCTCGAAGGTTTCTCTCTCTTGCTTCCCGATTCTAGGTACACAAATACACAATTCAAGATAGAGAGAGAGAAGAAACGCTCTAAAATGCGCACATACAAACAGAGAGAGAAGGAGAGCATTCAAATGAAGCCAATCCCTCGGGCTGCTGCTGCAAATCGGCACCCCATTTCACCCCCCAAATTAACCGAATTTGCATTTTACCCCCCTTTTCTCCATTCCCGCGTCTCTTAATTTGAGAAGATGAGGAGGAGGAGGAGGAGACCAAATTGTGTCCCTCTCATTTCTGCCCTCTTCCTATCTTCTAGTCTTCTAGCACGAAGAAGAGGAAGAAGATAGAAGAAGACGTGACGTCATCTTGTTTTCACTTCTCACTATTCAACGTGCTCATTGGTTGCGGTGTGCTTTGCTTGCACCCCAACCAACGAAATCAACTTAAGTTTGTGCTCATTGAGCCAGATGCTTCTAGAACAGACAGATCCCCCGATCTGGCGGTTTCTTTTTTTGTTATTTCGAGCAACGAGGCGCGAGCAGCAAAGTGAGCCGAGTGTTGCTCCAAAATTGAATTTGGATGACTTTTCCCTCCTCCTCTTTGCCAAAAGCGCATACACACACACACAAGCGATCACATTCACATCGAGCAAGGCCTCTGAATTCAATTTCAAGAGCTCGAGCACTTGCACACACGAGCAGCATTGAGCATATGAGCACACGCGACTCACCAACAAGTCGGCGACGGCCAGCGAGAAGATCAGATAGTACTGGGGTCGACCGCGCAAATCGCGCTCCATTATGATCGCCAGAATCACGAATAGGTTGCCGATCGAGCACGAGAGGATCAGCAACAGAAGCACCGACGCCAGTATCACTGTCTGAAAGTTGACTTGTCAATTGAAGGTGCAAACGCGCTTTATTGGAACACTGTTTTTGTGATGGACAGTATTATAAAGTTCAGAAATCATCTCTAGCCTGGACCGCCGTTTTTCAAGCCGGAGAAAATTTATAAAAATCTCCTCAAATTTTTATAAAATTGCCCATTAAAATACCTACAATTTGAGATATCAACGGGCTCTTGGAAATTTTTTTGAAATTTTTTATGCCGGAAAAACCGTTAGCACCGTTGGCCTAGGAAGTGCGATCCCGGTTATTATGGAGTTTTTTGGAAAGGAGGAGCATCGGAAAAATTTCTAGTAAATTTTATGAAATTGGCCGTTAAAATACCTACAATTTGAGCTATCAACGGGCTCTTGGAAATTTTTTTGAAATTTTTTATACCCGAAAAACTGAGAACCGTTCCGTACCTGTAGTAGAGGCCGCTCGGCGTCCGAAAATATGATCGTAGAGGCGGGAAACTGATCTGTCACGTGACCACCGTCACCCTTCATCAACATCATCATCATCTTCTCCGAGATGAACGAGGACGTTGTCGACGTCGACGCCGCCGCCGACGCTGACGACGCTGACGACGTGACATTCGTGACCATCGTCAACATCATCATTGTCGTCGTCGTCGTCGTCTTCTCCTCGTCCAACATCGTCATCATCGATCGTGGCTCATCTGAAGCGAAACTGTTCGTTTGGAAGAGGGGAGAAAGTGTTGAGAAGAAACCGAAAACGGAATAGAAACAGAAGACGTTGGGGGGTCTGGCTGTGTGCAAGTGTAAGAGTGTGTGAGAGAGAGTGTCAAATGTAAATAAACGGACGAAGACGACGACGACGACGACTACTAAGAAGACGTCGTTGAGTGTTGTTTTACACTGGGAGACGACTAAGCCTAAGCGGATAGGATTGGGATAAGCATTACCCGACCCGTTAAGGACCCCCGCTAAGGTTAACCAGAGGGACCGAACATCTCGATAAATCGCTCTGGAACTGTTTCAGACATTTTGAGACTTTTCTGTAAGGGGAATAGAACTTTCTGATCGGATGGCGCCGGCGTTGGCAACAAGCGGATAGGAAAAGAAGTACCCTCCCCCCTTAAGGATCCCCGCTAAGGTTAATCATTTGGACTAGGAAACCTGATAAATCGGTCTGAAACTACTCCAGAACTTTCAAGGTCATCTGTAAGGTTTAAGAGAAGGGGAGGTGATACGAAGTTTCCAATTGAAAATCGTCGTAGTTCATTACCCCCTTTAGGACCCCTGCTAAGGTTAACGAGTGTCACCAAAAGTCTCGATAAATCAGTCTGAAACTCTTCCAGAACTTTCACTTCATTCGGTAAGGTTTAAGGGAAGGGGGATGGACTGGAAGTTTCCAATCGAAAAGCGTCGTTGACTGGACTGTAAGTGTAAGCCCCCCCCCCCCCCCCCAATCATAAGAAGTTCCTCAGTCCTCAGTCAAACATCACCGTCGTTGACTATAAGCTGATCGATCGATAAAACAGTACCCCCGAAGAATCCCGGCTAAGGTTAACGAGTGTCACCAAAAGTCTTGATAAATCAGTCTGAAACTCTTCCAGAACTTTCACTTCATTCGGTAAGGTTTAAGGGGGGGGGGTGAGTACTAGAAGTTTCCATGTGAAGATGGCCTTGGGGCAAATGAGGCTCGTGAGAGTAAATCAAAAAGAGAAATTCGGAGAGAATTGAACTTTCGGGATTAATGTGTGGTGATGATGAAGGAGAGGGGAAGGAGGAGGAGGAAGAAGAAGAAGACGTCGGGCGGGAAGGAGATGTTGCTCTTCCTCTTCTTCACACCTCCTCTCACATTAGTTATCATCATCTCTCACTTCCTCCCATCTCTCTCTCTCTCTCTCTCTCTCTCTCTCTCTCTCTCTCTCTCTCTCTCTCTCTCTCTCTCTCTCTCTCTCTCTCTCTTTCTCTCTATCGCAAAACCGGAAAGAGGTGCTCCGTGGAAGAGCTCCTATCCATCCATCCGGAGGTGGTGGTGGCTCCCACTTCATTTCAGATTCTGTTGCGCGCGGCTGGCGACACGACGACGATGATGAGGAGCTCTTTGAGCAGGCTCAAATTACTCTCACCTGAGTTTAGTTTCCCTTCCCCCCACCCCTCCAGCTTGTTGGTAATTTTGGGGGTGCCGTGTTTTTTTTCAAATCGACCCCCCGTAAGGCTGGAGAGATGTACTTCAGAGCCGCTATCTTGGAAACTAGAAGTGCTAGCTGAAAAGTGTCAACTGCAAAGTTGGAGCCCAAGATGTGAGGAGCAAGTTCACAGTTGACACTTTTTCGATAGCTCCTCTAGTTTCCCAGATATTGCTCAATGAGCACAAAGGCGGGTCGGGGAGGTGGGGGTGGGGGCAGGAACTCGCGAAATTTGGAGCCCAATGAGCAATAAGCAAGAGCCCCCGGGTGTTGTGCAAAAGAGCAAGTTTCCGGTGTGGGCTCTCCATCTCTCTCTCTCTTAAGAACGAAAAGTTCTCGAAATCTTTGATTCTCGAGTCTAAAATCCCCTTTCTCGTGTGGATCGGTGACGTCTTCTTCTTCTTCTTCTTCTTCTTCTACTCGATTCGAGCTTATTTTCGTGTGAAAACGTGAAAAAGATGGATTCGAGCAGATTAGAGTCGAGCAGCTCCGTCGGATATCACGGATTAGAGGTCATCGGCGAAATTATTTTACAAAATACATGGTCGGAAAAGTGACGGGGGAAATTGGGATATTTGGAGGGGAAAGTGGTTTGGATAGTGTTTTTTAAGAAATATAGTGATTTGGTTATGGGATAAAAACAATTTTGAAAAAAAAAACTTTTGAAAAAAATTTCGAAATTACGAAAAACAATTTTTTTTTGGTCTGCTCTAAATTTGAACTTTTCCTTCATGAATAACCAAAAAAGAGCTCATGTGTGCTCCGCGGAGCACATTAGGATGTCGCGTGGATCACGGATTAGAGGTCATCGGCGAAATTATTTTACAAAATACATGGTCGTAAATTGAAGGGGTAAAAGGGTTTTCATAGTTTTTTGAAAGATATGAGGGTGGTTATTATTCAAAAACAATCAATTGTTGCAGAAAAGATTACGGATCAGAGGTCAACGGCGAAATGATTTTACAAAATGCATGGTCGAAAAGTGATGGGAACGCTGGACATTTGAAAGGGAAATTGAGGTAAGGGGGTGTGTTTAAAGGTTTAATGATTTTTCTGCTGGAAAATGATGAATTTTGTAAAAAAAAAAATTTCCAAAAATTTCGAAATTTCTGGAAAAAAATTTTTTTTGCCAAATTTTTTTCCAGAAAGTTCACATCGCCTAAATGTGTCCTAGACTCGAACTTTTCGCGAAAAAAAAACCGGGAGCTCATCAGTGCTCGACGGAGCACCAGACGGGGCTCCCCAACTATCTCTCCGGGCATGCTCTCAACGAAGCTGCTGGAAAAAAGGGGAGAGTGACCGGAACGACTTCAGAATTCGGAATGTAGGCGTCACAGAGAGAGAGGAAGTCGTTAGAGACGGCGTGTCGCCCCCCTTTTCGACTTTTCACTCTGCAACAACACACACACATTTATGTGTGTACCCCCTTTAGCAGAAGAAGAAGGACGTTTTCCAGCCGGTGGTTTCCGGAATTTCAGCCCATTTCCGCACCGTTTTGGCTCGATTTGCACGTAGACACTGTGTGGGGGGGGGGGGGTGCGTCGCGGTTGCGCGTCGCGTGTCATGGAAATCCCCCGCTAAAGGGGGGCATGAAACAGAAACAGAAAACAGGAAAACGGAAATAAAAACAAAAACAAGAGAGAGAGAGAGAGAGAGATTGCGCAAAAGTGATGATGGATGAGCAGCAGCATCTCGCGGAGGAGCAGCAACTCTCGAAAAGTGGGCGGAGCTTGGCGGAGGACCCTCAGAAAGTGGGCGGGGCTTAGAGGGGGCCCCACCCGCCCCGGAAGGCACCAAATATCGAGAAATGGAAAGTGGGGCGGGAGAAAATGGACGCGTTGCAAAATTGATGAAGCGGGAGGTGGTGTGGAAAGTTCAAATTTAAAAGGTAAAGGGGGGGGGGACTAGAAAACTCCTCGGCCATGCACACATCACTATCAGGAAAACACCTGAAAAAGTGAGAAAAATAGGGGAAATACAAATTTTTCCCATCGAAAACAACACAAATCGCAGCAAATTGATGGTTTTCTTTTGGTTTTGGGTTTGGAAAAAATTTTGGAAAAATTTTTTTTTTTCAAAAAAAAAAAAATTTTTTTCTTTTTTTGAATGGAATATATACATTGTGGGAGGAAGATTTTGCTATGAATATGAATATCAAAAGAAATTTTTTTTCCAAAAAAAAAAATAAATTGAAAAGTTTGTGTTGACTTGTGAGCTTGGAACTGGTTTGCATCGTTTTTGAGTTAAACAAATTATTTATTTATTTTTTTTTGCGAAATTTATTGGTTTTTTTCTGATAAAACTGAAGAATTTTTGAAAATAATTACAAAAAATTCGAAAAAAAAATTTTTTTTTTTCGAAAAATTTCAAAATTTTTAAAAATTTTCAAATTTTAGCAATAGAGCGCACTTGCACTGGACTGTTCAAAAAGAAGTGAAAAACCAAGGAAAAAGCCCAGAAAAAAGGAAATCAGACGCCAAAAAATGATGTAAGTGAGAAGGTAAACCGCGCTTGAAATATTCATCTTATTCTAAATAAATATTCCAAAAAAAGGAAAAAAGAAATGGAAAAAAGAGGGAAAGATGATACTTTTCCACCGGGTTTTGACTATAATTAATCGAAAAAATTTTTGAAAAAATTGAAAAAAAAATTTTTTTTTTTTGAAAATTTTTTTCCCGCCAATTTTAATTTTCCGACGCCTCCAAGTTTGCGCGGGAAAAAAAGAGAAATAGGGGAAAAAAAACAAGGAGAAGGCGGCAAATGAAATGAAATTCCTACGCCTCCTGTTCTGTTCTGATGTGTGTGATGAATAACATTTTGAGAGCGACCGGCTGGAAAACTAGAAGAATACGTCGAAAACAGGGGGGAAATTAGGTGGCCTAACTTCCCCCCGGGGAAAGTTAGGCCATGCAATAATGAGGCTGGGGACTGGCTTTGGAGAGGGTGGGAGAAAGTTAGGCCACGACACGAGACAATAGAGAGGGACTAACTTTCAATTAAGCAGGGGGAAAAGTTAGGCCACGGATAGGTGGGGGCCGGGGACTAGGTTTCAACAAGAAGGGGGAAAAGTTAGGCCAGGAGATAGAGAGGCTGGGGACTAGCTTTGGAGAAGGTGGGAGAAAGTTAGGCCATGAGCTAGAAGGAAAGGGGACTAGTTTTCAATAGGCAGGTGGAAAAGTTAGGCCATGACTTGGATATGGTGAGTGGTCTTGCTTTTTAGGAATGGGAAAATTAGGCCCGGGGGATAATGAGGCTGGGGACTAGCTTTGGGAAAGGCGGGGGGAAAGTTCGGCCACGGCTAGGTGGGGCCGAGTATTAGCTTCAGATAAGTTGTGGAAACTTAGGCCAGTAGATAGTGAGGGTAGGTACTAGCTTTAAATAGATGGTGAGAAAGTTCGGCCATGAGATAATGGAGTAGGGGGGACAAACGTTTGATGAGAAAGGAAAGTTAGGCCATATACACCTGGGGACTAGTTTTCAATAGGTAGGTGGAAAAGTTCGGCCACGGGATAGTCGCTGGATGGCCATGCTCTTGTATGAATGGGAAAGTTAGGCCACAGCTAGATGGGGGGCCGGGGACTAGTTTTTAATATCTAGGTGGGAAAGTTAGGCTACAATGAATTGGGATTGGGGACTGGCTCCCTGGAAGAGTTAAAAGCTAGTCCATCATAGAATTCCAGACAACATGGAATGGCCTAACTTCCCATAACCATCATAAACTAGGCCATGGCCTATTTTCCCATCCCAAAAAGATCCCATCGATTTGAAAAACGAACAACGAATTGTAAATGATGGCCTAGCTTTCCCCACCCCGGAAAACCTCGGCCATCTGAGATTCCATGTTTTTTGTCCCTAATTGACGTGGCAGCGGAGAAGCGATACAAAATCAGTTGTAGTTGTACGTTTTTCGTATTTTTCGAGGGGGAGGGAAGAGAAAAACATGTTATTGCGATATAATACAGACAGTCTTCTTCTCTTTTTTTCTTCTTTTTTTCCTGGTATCATCCCCGCCCTCCTCCCTACTAATCGAATTATCCGAAAAAAATTTTTTTTTTTTTTTGAGACAGACTGATACAACTGGAAAATATAGCGAAATTCAGACATTTACAGCTGAAAATATAGTGTTCTGGGGATTTGGTAGGCTAGAAAAACAGGTGGAAAAATTTTAGAAAAAAAAAATTTTTTTTAGTAGGGACCCCTTTAAGTGTCCAGGGAAAGGGGGTCCGGAAATTTTAAAAAAAGTTGAAATTACAATTTCAAAGGGGTTCTCTGAAAATCTTGCTCCTAAAGGGGTCCCAGCACAAAAATCTGGCCTAAAGTCTGAAGATCAGGGGGCTCTAAACGAGGGGTCCTTTGAAGAGGTCCAAAAATAAAAGTGAAGTGTAATTTCAATTTTAAGGGGGTTCTGAAAATCTGGCCCCCAAAAGGGTCCCAAAACAAAAATCAGGCCTAAAATCTAAAGATTAGGGGGCTCTAAACGAGGGGTCCTTTGAAGAGGTCCAAAAATAAAAGTGAATTGTAATTTCAATTTTAAGGGGTTCTCTGAAAATCTGGCTCCCCAAGGGTTCCCAAAAATGGTCTAAAATTAAAATATGAAGGTTTAGGGGTTCTACACTAGGGGTCCTTTGAGGGGCTCCAAAAATGAAAATGAATTGAAATTTCAAGGGGTTCTCTGAAAGTTTGGCTCTCAAAGGGTTCCCAAAAATGGTCTACAATTCAAATATGAAGATTTAGGGGTCCCAATCTAGGGGTCCTTTGAGGGGGGGGGGGGGGCAAAAATAAAAAATAATCGAAATTTCAAGGGGGACCTGAATGTCTGGCTCCCAGAGGGTTCCAATAGCGAATGTATAATAATATTGGTCTTAAGGCTAAGGACGAAGGGTGCCTAAAACTAGGGGGTCCAAAATAGAAGTCCATCCTCTAGAACAACTAGAGGTCAAAAATAAGCAGTAGAGGGGGCAAAAAGCGATTTGAAAAGTGGAAAAGAAGGTGATGATGAATTCTGAAAAAAAAATGACGGGAAGTAAGGGGGAGCCGAGAGAGGAGCAAAACGGATTCCGACATCTTTCCTAACACTTCCTCCTCCTCCTCCCCCTTCTCCTGCTCTTGCTCTTTTTGTGTGCTCTCTCTCGAAAAAGGGGCGAAGAGCCCGAAAACTGCGGCTCCCCTCTCTCTCTGTCCCTGTGTGCAGTGCTCCACGCATAGGTAATTAGAAGAGGAGCACACACACACACACTCGTAGAAGCAGAAGCAGAAGCAGAAGCAGAAGACGTGTAGAAGGCAAAGAAGATAGGAAGGAAGGACGACACTCTCAATTAGGAGACATAGGGCGAGAGCCGGACAACTGAGAAGGGGGGCCCGCTTATTTTTAGACACCCTCAACCAAGCACCTCATTTCGCCCCGGTTTTTCAGGTTTTCCGATTTATCGAGTCGTACCAAATAGCTCTAAACAATACTGGTACCCCTAGTTTTCCACTAGACACCCCCCTCCCGGCCTTGGGGTCTGAGTCTTGAGGTCCCGTTGACTTCCGGAAGGCATATCTTGAAAACGGAAAGAGATAGAGAAAAGTTGTCAACTGCCAACTTGTTCAGCTCCTTGATGGCTACATTTTTGTAGTTGACCACTTTTTGCTGGCTCTTCTGGTGGTAGAGATACAAGGCCTGGAGGCTAGAAGCGGGGGAGCCGGGGAGATGTGAGTGGGGTACTGCTGGAATTCCCAAGTTCCAGCCAGCGGCCGAACTTCAAACTTCAAGAGGATTCCAAGTGTGGTGGGGAGCTTGAGCTAGAGCTCTCAAGTTTGGCTCTAATTGGGCTGGAAGAGTGGCTGGAACAAGTGGGTGCCTGGAAAATGGGCAAATTTTGGGGTGAGCATCGATCTCGGGGCCTAGGGGACCAGAATTCGAGGGGTAAAGGTGCCTAAGGTTTACAGTAGTCGAAAGAGCATTTCGAGCATGAAAATGAGCCCGATTTGGAGCCCTGCCGCACTCGAAACTCGAAAGTTATCTCCACCTCTTCTCATTTTCAATTTTGTCCTCCTCCTCCTTCATTCAAGTGCTCCCCCCACACCTCTACATACAACCCAACGAAAGGAGGGGGGCACAACGAAAAAGAGATGCGATTATATGAAGTCGGGACCCCCCTCTTCACGAGTGGACAATGGAAAAAGGCGAGAGGAGGAAGGGAAGGGAACAATATGGTTGTGTGTGTGTGGTTATTGTGTAGAAGAAGAAGAAGGAGGAACAAGCGAAAGAAACACGTCATGCGTCAGATATCTATGAGATTTAGACCGGGGGGGGGGTACAAAAGTTAAAGGTTTTGGAGGTGGGTGTCGGGTTTTCGGGGGGAAAAATGAGAAAAAATGGTGGAGATTCGGCTGCGCCAGCCGCGCCTTTAACACCGCCCAAAGCGCGCTGGTGTGGGTTCACCTGTGTGGCGCAGTCGGTTGGGTGTTGGGGTGGCGGGCGTGAGGTCGCTGGTTCGATTCCACCTCTCACCCGGTTGCTTTTTTAATACATGTTTTTGCCCCATTGAACAGCCTGCTTGGTTTAGATGGTGAATTCTAGGTCATTTGACGAGAAAATGGCAGAACAGTTTGTTTTGGGCGTCTTAAAAATCAGATTGAAATCAATTTTATACTATAGTCTATTCAAGTTATTTTTAGAGTAAGAAACACGGAAAAAAAGAAACTTTCCTGGAAAACCGAATTAAATGCCTGCATGAACATTTAATTCAATTTTTTTGCGGCGGCAAAGGGAAAAAATTTGCTTTGTGTTGTATTATCGTAAAAATTGGGGGGAAATTCGATAAATTCGTTTTCTTGGCTGCAAAAAAAATTGTTTTCCAATTTTAACCTACTGTAAAAAAGTTTTGATCTACGGAAAAATTATAGTGATCTACCAAAAAAAAGTTTGATCTACCGAAAATATATTGTGAACTACCGAAAAATATTGTGATCTACTGAGAACATGTTGTGATCTACCTAAAAAACAGTTTGATCTACTGAAAAAAAAATATTGAATTTACCAAAAAATATTGTGATCTACTTAAAAATTTGTGATCTACCAAAAATAATTATTGATCTACCTAAAAATATTGTGATCTACCTAATAAATTTGTGATCTACCAAGAAAAAATTGTGATCTACCGGAAAAGTGTTGTGATCTACCGAAAAAAGTTTGATCTACCCCAAAAAATCTATGATCTACCACTTTGGCGGTGTAAAATCGTCGGGAAAAAAACGTGTTGTTGTGGCGGCGCGAGTTCCGGGGGGCCCACCATACAAAGGGCGTTTTGAAAAGTGTCTTTAGGGACATAAATGGGCGGCAAAAGAGGGGAAAGGAAGGAATGAAAAATCGGAGCGGCTTATGTTTTTTTCCTCCTCCCCTCCCCCCTTTTCTTGCGACTTCTTCTACGAGGGGCGGGAAAAAAGTGGGTTTCTGTGTGTGTGTGTGTGCAGAACTGAGATCAAAAGGACCCTTTTTTTGCGAAAGGGGGGGGAGAACTTTTAACTTTCACTTCTCCAGTTGACAAAGTGCGCTCCACTGGACACGGGCGCGAAATTTGAAATTTGAAAAAAAAAAATTAAATTTCGACAAAAAAAACGTTTTAAGCGTTTTTTTTAACATGGAGAAAATGATGAATATATTTATAAATTAAGAAAAAAAAAATTTTTTGAATTAAAAAAAAAAATTTTTTTTTGCAAAAATTTATTTCTCCAGCAATCTAATTTATCTGATTTCACTTTTTTTTCTTTCAATTTCTTTTATTTTGTTGATTTTTTCGCATTTTACGCGATGTTCTCGCGAGATAAACACATTTTGCGTTTTTGTGCTCGGCGAGCAACAGGAAATCAGGAGGGGGCCCCCCCCCCCCCCGAAATGACCTTTTCTTGCATTTTCAGCCATTTTCAGCCCACCAAACGAGGAAAAACGAGAAAACCGAGAAAAACACGGAGGGAAAAGAAGTTTCGGGACGAAAAACGAGAAAAAGGGGGAAGAAGAGGGGGGTCTCCGACACTTTAATCCAATTTGTCATTGGACCCCCTTTTTCTTGCCTCCCCCTCCTCGCGAAGAGGAGACCATTTTGGCGCGGCGAAAAGTGGGTGGGAAGAAGTTTGCAAGTGCAATGGAGCGCGTTTGCAGAGGGGGTGGAACTACAGTAGGACCCCCCTTAAGCCTCCCTTAATTTTATATTGTTATCGCCGGTTAGATCATTAGATAAATAGCTAATTAGCCACCTGGCATTGTTTACCATTTAGGACCCCCCCCCCCCCCCGCTTTTGGTAAGATATCCTAATATGTACCCCCCTTAAGTTCGGACCCCCTTAAGTAACTTGGACCCCTAATCTTTATTTTCCTATCAGCGTATTTCCTTTTCACTATTTGGGTCTATTCAGGACCTTCCTTAACGGTTGAAAATGCTAGCTAAAGACCCCCCTTCAGGAGTTTGACAGTAGAGCGCAGTTGCTACACTAGCAGAGATGTTCGTTTTAAAAATGGGCCACCTTCACATGCAAACATTTCTCATTTCTTATTTCGTTGGTTTGTTTGCTTTCTTTTCAGTGATGCGCGTGCAAAACCGGTGGGATTGACCTAGAAACGGGGGTGTTTACAGTTTCAAAGCGACCCCCCTTAAGCGATGTGGTCTAGCGCGCGTATCTTGAAAACTAGAAGAGATAGGAGAAAAGTGTCAACTGAAACTTTGTTTCTTGCACTATCAGCTATATTTTGCCAGTTGACACTTTTCCCCTAGCTCTTCTAGTTTTCAAGATATAAGCCAAGAAACACACGCCAAGCTCTTAAAGGGAGCGATATTTCGTTCCGATGATCACTAGTCATGCTTCTTCTTCTTAACATCATCATCTTCGTCGTCGTGCATGACTGATTGCATTTCTTATCAGTGAGCCGGAAAATGGGAAAAGAAGAAGAAGCCAGCGAGAGAGAGAGAAAAAGATGAGTCAGTTTCGGCGCGAAAGGGGGTGCGGCAGCGGATAAAGGGGGTGCGAACATATATATCGATATTTGCTTTGACTTGGCACCATGTCAACATAGCGGCGCAAAAACGACGACGGCGGGGGGATTTGATCAGTTACAAGTGTTTTTGTCAGTGCGCGCTCTCTCAATAATGCAAATGCGCTCCATTGCACTTTTCACCTATATCGCCTCTAGGACCTCTTAAAGGGGTCCCCTCTGGAGGGTAGGTCAAATCGGTATGAAATGTGAGAGAGGTAGATCAAAAACGTTGTGGCCTAGAAACCCAAACGTCGGCCACGCACCAAAACGTTCAATAGAGCGCGTTTTGAACCGGGCGAAAACTGGCAAAAAGGCCCAAAAACGCGCGAAAACCGGGTGGCCGAACTTGCGGTTTCTAGGCCACCATGTTAGAATTTGGAATTCAGAATGAGCAAAAATTAGAGAATACGGGGGAAAAACGAGTTTCCCGGAAGTGAATAGTGGCCTGATTTTCGGGAAGAAACGAAAACTTCCGGTTTTCGGGGAGCCGTTTTATACCAGCAAAACTAATCGGAGAAAGTGGCACCCCTCCCGCAAACCGGTTTTTTCCCGCCTTTTTCGGCCGATTTTTAACCGGTCACCATCGTCGTAAAATGCTCCATTTCATCATCTTTTTTCTTGCACACACACACACACAAACGCGTTATCTCGGTGCAAAGGGGGGTACTTTGTTGAATTGGAATCATCGAACAATCGTAAAGTTGGAAAATGGGGAACTCTTCGTCCCTCTTTTTGTGGTGGTTTCGCAGTGAAAACTCATTTCCCTGATTGACTTTTGCCTTTTCTCCTCTTATTTGTGTCCTCGTGTTGAGCAAATGGGAGCACAGAGAGAGGTAGATCAAAAAATGGTAGGTCAAAAAACGGTGGGTAGATCAAATCGATTTGAGATGGCAAGAGAGGTAGATCAAATAAATGGGTAGATCAAATCGGTGTCAGTGGTGTAATAGTGTAGACGGGAAGAGGTAGATCAAAACTGAGATTAGGAACAGTTGGGTAGGTCAAAAAACGGTGGGTAGATCAAAAGAGGGATAAGGTAGGTCAAATCGGTAGCAGAGGGGTTATGGAGTGAGGTAGGAAGAGGTAGATCAGATCTGAGATGGGGGGAGCACATTGGGTAGATCAAATCGGTTTGTGATAGGCAGGAGAGGTAGATCAAACCAAAATTAGGGATAGAAAATGAGGAAGAGAATGAGAAAACAGGGGTAGATCACTATTGCCAGTTGTAGAACAATAAAAAAAGTGGTAGATCAAAAAAGGTGCGAAATTGCGAAATCGCAAACCACAGTTTTCTATGAAAAAGTAGATCAAAAACTACTTCGATCTACTTGGTAGGTCAAAATTGTAATAATTCTTGGTAGATCAAAAAATATGGCATGGTAGATCAAAAATGGGAAGTTGCGAAATCGCGCCATTTTACATCTAAAGGTAGATCAAAACATTTTTTGCCTATTTGGTAGGTCAAAAATGCAAGTTTTCTTGGTAGATCAAAAAATTAAAGAATTGCGAACTCGCGCCATTCTACGTCTAAAAAGTAGATCAAAAACGTTTCTTCACCTACTTGGTAGGTGAAAAATGCAAATTTTCAAAAAAAAAACATGGTAGATCAAAAAACTTGAAAATTGTGAAACAGCGCCATTTTTCCGCTAAAAAGTAGATCAAAACAGACGGAAATTCGCGAATTTGATCTACTTTTAGAAAATGAAGAGAACGGACGTTCGTACAAGGGGGGAATGTGAAAAATAAGTAGTTATAGTAGTAGTAGATCAAAAAAAAAATAACACGTAGGTGAAATGAAAAGGGGGGTGGAAAGAAAAAGAAAAGAGGAAGTGAGTGTGAAAAGAGAGTGTCTCTGTGTTTATCCCCGACGACGACGAATTGCATGGAAAAGGCAGGCGAGCAAGAAAAAACAGCTGGAAAATGTGGAATGAAATGAGTAGTAGTTCGATGAATTCACGATTTTGTGCCCCGAAGAGACACACACCAAACACTGAAAACTATCACGCTTTTCTGCCCGTTTTTATACACATTTTCCCTTATTTTCCGACTATTTTTCGGTGGGGAAGTCAGTGGAGAGGAGGGAAATCGGGAGCTGAAGCGAGGAAATCAGAAATCAGAACGGAAGGGGGTGCTGATTATTATTGTTATGTTCTCGCGCCGCCGCCGCCGCCGCCTTCTCTCGGCGTCTCATTGGAATTGTATGGATTTTGGTGTCTTATGGGGGGGGGGGTCTTGGGAAGGGGTCCCAACATATTGGGACTCCTAGATGGGGGTCCTGGCAATCGAGGACCCCTGGAGTGATCTTCTAGCTGATTGGAAACCTTGGAAAGGGGTCCCAACAATTGGGAACCCCTTGATAAGGGTCCAGGTGGGTTGGTAGCCCCGAAACCCCTGGACAACAATTTGGACCCCATGAGAAGGAGCCTTTGAAATTAAGGACCTCTGTAAAGGGATACCAGTATTTAGAAACTCCTGAATGGGGGTGCGAACAAATTGAAACTCATGGAAGGGGGTCCTAACAATCTGGAACCCTAGACCTTAGAAAGGGGTCCCAACAAGCCGGAACCATTGGAAAGGGGTCCCAACAATCTCTGACTCTTGGAAAGGGGTTCTATCAATCTGGAACCCTTGGAAAGGGGTCCCAACAATCTGCGACCCTTCGAAAGGGGTCCTAAGAATCCGGTACCCCTAGCAAGGGGTCCCAACAATCTGAAATTCTTGGAAAGGGGTCCAAACAATCCGGCACCCCTAGATAGGGGTCCCAACAATCTGGAACCCTTGGAAAAGGGTCCCAACAATCTGCGACCCTTCGAAAGGGGTCCTAAGAATCCGGCACCCCTAGCAAGGGGTCCCAACAATCGGAAATTCTTGGAAAGGGGTCCAAACAATCCGGCACCCCTAGATAGGGGTCCCAACAATCTGGAACCCTTGGAAAGGGGTCCCAACAATCTGAAATCCTTGATAAGGGGTCACAACAATCCGGCACCCCTAGATATGGGTCCCAACAATCGGGAACCCTTGGAAAGGGGTCCCAATAATCCGGCACCCCTAGCAAGGGGTCCCAACCTTTGGAAAGCCTGCAAGTCTAGACACTAAATTGCGACAAAGGAAAAAGAAAGGCGTGAAAAAAAGAAGAAGAAGGATGAATTCGCATATATATATATCTTTGCAACTTCTCAAGTTTCACTCGGACGTGTCATTCACACACACATGGGAGAGGGCTCTTACTCATGAAATGAAATGAGAGTGACTTGTCCGACGGACGGACAACTGCTACAAGTGTGTGTGTGTGTGTTTTTGAGACGTTAGAGTGCATCGGGCTCTTCGAATCGGGGGCCCCCCTTTAAGCCCGCCCACTGATCTACGAACTATGAACAATTCGGCGCGAATTTGTGAACTTTTTTTCGTTTTGGCATTTTGGCACACGCGTTTTTGCATTGAAACGATGAGAAGTGAGGAGGAAGCGACAAATAGATGAGAGAATTACGCCGGCGGACACGGGACAACTGTCACTTGCTGTTTCCCGTTTTCCCGCACTCTCTCCCGCTGTCCCGTCGTGTCAGATTCGCAAATTGCGACATTTTGGAAGGGGGTGCAATAGGGGGACCTTTTGACGTCTTTGTGGGACTGTAACTTGGAAACTGGAAGAGATACAGAAAAGTTGTCAAGTGACAATTTGTTTGTCACGTTATGTGCTACATTTTTGTAGTTGACCACTTTTTGATAGCTCCCTTTGATCTCGAGATATGAGCGCTAGAAGTATCTTTATTGAACACAAGTCACAGAACACGTGGGACATCTCGCTATCCCGTTTGTGTCACAAAACGAGCACTTCAACTGAAGTCCCTCAAAGACGGGCGCGCAGGTAGAAGCGTGACGCCGACTACCGTGACACATCCGACACACGACGTATCCGCGATTGCCGCAGTCGGCGCAAGTGCCAGAGGAGGTCTGGAAGGACAGGGAAGATAGAGGGAGATGTCACGTGACAGTGACACTCACTCGATACTTGTCGAGCATTCTCTCGAGCACCTTCGCGTCGTTCAACTCCACAATCGTCTTCTCGTTGCCCAAAAAGAAGCCGTCGACGTAGACGAGTGGAAGCGAGTCGAAGATCAGATCCTTCTGCACCTCCACACACAATTTCAGCTTTTCAGCCAATTCTGACACGTAGAACGCGTTGATGTTCAGATCGCGAATCTCAAATCGAACACGGAACGCCTCCAGAAGTTGCACCTGAAATTTTGGGGCTTTTTTTCATTTTTTCGCATTTCTTGTAATTTTTTTCATTTTTTCGCATTTCTTGTCATTTTTTTCATTGTTTGTAATTTTTCGCATTTTTCGCATTTTCTCTATTTTTTCGCATTTTTTTTGTATTTTTTGTATTTTTCTGCATTTTTTTCATTTTTTGCATTTTTTCATTTTTTCGCATTTGTTGCATTTTGCGAAAAAATGAGGAAAAATATACTTTTTACTGAAAATGTTAAATCGTGGCGAGACCCGCACAGAAAATACTTTTCGATTTTTTTTCCAAAATTGCGAAATTTCAAAAAAAAAATAGTAAAGTGGGTTGTTGAAGTGCGCTCTATTGCTAATTAAAGCGAAATGACCAGAATTTGAATTTCCAACGATGCTCCGTTTATTACAGTACAATACAACAGCTCACTGTTTAGCACCTCCGTAAATCGACACAAAGGCAAGTATGAGCTACGTGTCGATTTACGGGGGGCTAAAAAACAAACGGAGCATCGTCAATTAGCAATAGAGCGCAGTTGCTAAAACGGGAAAAAACAACGAACCACAGCGCGACACTTGTCGAACGATCGTCGGAGAACACCGCACGACGTCAGATACACGACGACGCCGTTCTGATGACGATGTTGATGATGTTGTTGTTGGTGCTGCCGTAACGTCATCTTCCGAATCGCGTTCTTCACAAGATTGCGACGTCCGCGAACGCTTCCGTTTCGCCTTAACACTGATGAAGACGTCGACGACGACGTCTTCATCATCGTGTTGTTATTGTTCAAATCTCGGATGACGTCACTGCAGCTGTCGAGCTGCAGTTTCATGTGATGCAGCTCGCGGAGCATTTCCAGACATCGGTCACGTCCAATCGACGGTGATGTCATCCTTGGTTTTAGCAAGGAAGTAAAGGGGGTGGGGTACAAAACAGGTGGAAGTGCGCTCTATGGTCAAAAGTTGTAAGGGGGGTCGTTGGGGGAGGAGGAGGAGGAGATAAGGGGGGAGGTTAGGGTAAATAGGCGGAATACACATTATATTTATATATTTTCATATTCGAACAAATAAACAGATACCCCCCACCAACGGAAATAGTAGGAGGGTGCAGCAGCAGGAGCGGAACTGTCAAAAAGTCAAAAGGACCCCCCTTCCAAGTCAAATGATGGAAAGCGCGCTCTATTGCACTTTCACGTTGTAGTAGAGTAGTGCAATAGAGCGCACTTGTTGTTTGGGGTTGGAGTTTGGGGAAAGTCACTTTTTGATCTACACCCGTTGCATTTTGTGATCTACATGTAGACGTAGACCCCCTTATCTGGAAAACTAGAAGAGATAGAGAAAAGGTGTTAACTGCAAAATTGTAGTTCCAAACATTTACATCAAATTGTCAATTGACACTTTTCTTCTAGCTCTTCTAGTTTTCAAGATATCTCGCTTTGAAAAGACACAAGCGACTTAAGGGGGGTTGATCTCGAAATGATGATACGGTATCTCAGTGGTCTCGAAGCCAAAACAGTCAGGTTGAAGTTCGGGTGAGGTAGCGGATAGGGATACAGTTGAAAAGTGGTAGATCAAAAGTTATGGAATCCATCTAAAGGGGGGTCGTTCTGAAACTATTGATACCGTATCTCAGTGGTCTCGAAACGAAAACAGTCAAGTTGGGGTATCAATCGATTCCTTGCAACACGGAGAGTTCAAGTAAGACGACGAAAACAGTTGAAAACAGGTAGATCAAAAGTTGCGAGCCAGCAAACGTTCTGTGATCTGTGTGTGTACCTCCCCCTTCCCGTCACTCGTCATCACAACTGTTTCTTTGTCTGCGTCTCTTTTCTTACCGCGAGAAGGGGGAGAGAGAGAGAGGAGACGCAGACAGTGATGCTCCCGCACACACACACACACACACACACACACCGGTGGGCTCTTTTTCCCCGCCGTCTTATTACGTTTCTTCACTTTCTCTCTCTCTCTCTCTCTCTTTTTCAATCTCTGATTTATCGATTTTTCTGCTCATTTTCCGATTTCAGTCATGTGAAGAGATGGGCAATTACAAGTCTCGACCGCTCACTTCGTGTTCAGGTGATCCATTTTCAAATTCCAACACATAGATTATCGATTGATTGTGCATTTACAGATGAGTTGAAAAAGAAGATATCCGAGGGCTATTCGGTGGTCAGAAGTCGTCTGAGTGACGATGTCCGGTCACGCGCCAACTCCGGATGGACCGAGTTGCAGATCGCCGCATTGTGAGTATTTTCAAAGCGACCCCCTTTAAGGGACGCGTTTTGAGAGGCATATCTTGGAAACTAGAAGAGCTGGGGGAAAAGTGTCAACTGACAAAATGTAGCGGCTAATGTGTAGATCAAATTGTTAGTTGACACTTTTCTCCGAGCTCTTCTAGTTTTCAAGATATCAAGCTTCGAAAAGACACAATCGACTTAAGGGGGGTCGTTCTGAAACTATCAACGCCGTATCTCCTTTGCAGCGAGAAGTCGGTGGAGGAGTTCGTGGCGCTTCTGAACACCGACAACGCCGACACCATCTCGGCCCAATCCCTGTCCCTCTTCCACATCATCGCCGCCGGACACGCCGATCGTCAGTCCGACAAACTGCCACGTCTTCAGACGGCGTTGAGATCGCCTCTTCTCGGCTCGCTCACCGCCAACGGCTTCACCGCCCTCCACATCGCCATCTACAAAGGCGACGTGTCGCTGGTGAAGGCGTTGTTGACGTGCGGCGCCGACGTCGACCAGTCGGGACGTCATCAGCTGCCGCCGTTGCATCTGGCGGCGATGATCGGCGACGTCGACATGTTGACGACGTTGCTCGACGGCGGCGCCTCGATTCACTGCGTCGACTTTGTCCACTTCACCGCCCTCCACTGTGCCACGTATTTCGGACAGGAGAACGCGGTGCGGACGGTCCTCTTAAGGGGGGCCGACACAAATCTCGGCGGCGCCGTCAACGATCGTCCGATTCATCTGGCGGCCGCCAAAGGACTCACGTCCATCACAAAATTGCTTCTCGACGCGAAAGCCGACCGTAAGTGGTTGGCGGGAAATTTGAAAATTTTATTAATATTTCGAAATTTTGCAAATTTTCAAATTTGAATTTTTTCGATTTTTTTTTTGCACTTTTAGGCCGGTAAATTGGCGGTTTTTATCTGTTTTCAAACAAAAATAACGAAAAACCTCTTTGAAACTTGAAACTCGAAAAAAATACGGAAAACAGTAAATCGTGGCGAGACCCGCAATTTCGAAATTTTTATATTTTTTTTTGAAATTTCGAATTTTTCCTGAAATTTTGAAATTTCAGTCAAAATTTGAAAAAAAAACATTGTGTTGCGGGTTACGGTAGTTTTAAAGGCGCAACACTCATTTCGCCCGGAGGTCTCGCAACGAAAGTTGCTATTTTCAATTTTATTTATTTTCATGGTTTTTTTCACATTTTCCCGAAAATTTCTCTTCTTTTTTTGACTCAATTTCTGAAAAATAGTAAAAACCAAAAAAATAAACTGAATTTTATTGGCTTGGACAAAAAATGCGAAATTTTTCCGAAATGCCAGCAGAAAATGGGATTTATCGATTTTCGCTTGCTTTTTCGTTTTCCGACAACTTGTTTGATACAAGTTCATTATTTTTTAACCATCGGATAGCAATTTAGCAAAATTTCGCAAAGTTACTCGATAATTTTGATCGTAAAAAAAATTTCCAAAGAAAACATTCATTTTTGGCCGGTTTCTCAACTTTCAGCACGCATATCTGGAAAACTAAAAAAGATAGGAGAAAGTTGTCAACTAGCAATTTGATCTACATGTTAAGAGCTACATTTTGTTAGTTGACACTTTTCCACTAGCTCTTCTAGTTTTCAAGATTTGCGCTCTGAAACTCTGCCTGCTCGAAACCATCCCGTTTTGCAGCTCTTCTCGCCGACGACGAGGGCAATCAGGCACTGCACTACGCCGCCAAATCGGGCAATCTCACCATCCTCAACATGTTGCTGAAACACGTGCGCGGCGTCAACGAGAGAATCTGCGCGCGGAATTTGTACGGCGACACGGCACTCCACCTCTCGTGTTACAACGGTCGTCTCGACATTGTGAAGGCGTTGCTCGAGTGCTCGCCGACGAACATCGTCAACATGGAGAACGTGTTCTCGGAGACGCCGTTGCACGCCGCGTGCACCGGCGGACGCTCCATCGAGCTCGTCTCGTTTCTCATCAAGTATCCGGGCGTCGATCCGAACTTTCAGGGACAGGACGGGCATACCGGTAAGTACAGAGTCAGTGTCTAAACGGGAGGTGCCTAGCTGGCAATCGAACCTCTGCGTCATACGGATAACCCGGAAAGCGTGACGTCATCGCCTAGAAGTTTCGGATCGAAATACTGGGAGTTGTAGGTCTTCCCGTAGTTTGAGGTTCAGAGCTTCTATTTTGAAAACTAGAAGAGATAAGAGGAAAGTGTCAACTAACAAAATGTTCCGCTTGTTGTCAACTAACTATTAGTTACCGTAAAACCTGTATTAGAACGGCATGCCGGTCTAATTTTTAACCCTCTAATTTTAAAATGAAATTTCGAAAATCCACAGGGGGGGGGGGGGGGCCCTTACGATTTTGGGATTTTGGGGTGCCGGTCTATTAGAGGTTTTACGGTAACTGGGGAAAGTGTCTAAACGATAGGTGCCTAGCTAAATAAAAAGCCTACGTTGTGGGAAGTGACCCGGAAAGTGTGACGTCATCAACTAGAAGTTTCAGACCGAAAACCTGGGAGTTTTCATATTTCCGTTGCAAAGTTGAGCGGCCTTCCAGTAGTTTGAGGTTCAGAGCTTATATTTTGAAAACTAGAACAGATCGTGGAAAAGTGCCAACTAACAAAATGTTCCTCACATTGTCAGCTTTATTTCAACAGTTGACACTTTTCCTCTATCTCTTTCAGTTTTCAAGATATTAGGGCAGAAAGACATGGCATGAAGTCCGGGAGGAAGTCAAAGTTCCGGTCCGACATATCTCGGCTCGACGACTTGTTGAGAAAATTTTGAAAACAGATTCTTCATCCCCATGGTGTTAACTTTTGATTGAGCCAGGTCCGACAGTTACCGAGTTCCGGACAGAGTTGTCCGGAATTCGAAATTCTATTACCCCGCAACTCTGGTGCCGACACAAAACCCGTTTTGACACTTTCCCAGCAAAATACATTCCGATCGAGCTGAAAATTGTAGCCCTACACTCGGCGTGCTATCACGGTCACCTGAGGATCGTCCAGTATTTGTTGGAGAACGGCGCCGATCAGTCGTTGGCCTCGCGCGCTTTCGAGGGAGGCGCCCTCCGCCAACAGGCGGGCACCAGTGAGTTTGTCTACTTGTGCAGCCCCCGTAAATCGACACCTAAGCTCTCATAGTCTCTCCTGTTGTGTCGATTTACGGGGGGCGCTAATTAGAGCGCGAACGGAGCATCGTTGTTGGAAATCCATTTGCCACTCTTCCAGCGATCAGTAGAACTTCTAAAGTGGCGTCAGCAATAATGGCGTTGAATCGAAGCGACACGCCGTCGTCCAACGCCTCCTACTCATCGACAGTCTCCGTGGACGATCAACAAACGCCCGTCATCTGGGCGTACGAGCGCGGTCACGACGCCATCGTCGCACTTCTGAAGCACTACGCGTCGCGCGCCACCGAAGGCGACGTGTGCAGCGAGTACAGCTCCGGCGAGTCGTCCTACACCCCACTGCCGTCGCCGATGGGACGACTCACCTCGTTGACGCGTGACAAGGCCGAACTTCTGCAGCTGCGCAGTGCCCTGCCCGCCCCTTTTCATTTGTGTTTGGCTGAAATTGAGTATCAGGTACTTGTTAGGTCATATCTTGAAAACTAGAAGAGATAGGGGAAATAGGTCAACTAACAGTTTGATCTACTTATTAGGAGCTATATTTCAGCAGTTGACACTTTTCCCCTATCTCTGTTAGTTTTCAAGGTATGAGGGATTTTCAAGGTACAAACCAATCGATAATGTCCCGGGGGTAGACAAGAATGTGCCAAACTGCCACCAAAAGTGTGACGTCATCACCCAAGTTTCGGAAAAACAGTTTTTTGGCCCTACGGCATGTTCTGCAATTGAAAGAAATAGACTCTTGACCTCCATTATGTTTTGTTTGAGTTCCTGACACTTTCCTGGTCAGTCTGGAGTTTCAGAGCTCATATCTTGAAAACTAAAAGAGATAGACAAAAGTTGTCAACTGACAATATGTTTTGCTTGTTTTCAGCTATATTTCGCTAGTTGACACTTTTCCCCTACCCCTTCTAGTTTTCAAGATATGAGCTTGGAAACCATTCCATCATTCCAGGAATCGATCGGAAGTGGCTCATTCGGAAAAGTGTACAAAGGAACGTATCGCGGGAAACAGGTGGCCGTCAAAAGGTACCGGGCGATGGCGTTCGGCTGCAAATCGGAAACCGACATGTTGTGTCGGGAAGTGTCGATCCTCTCGCGACTCTCGCATCCGAATGTCGTCGCGTTCGTCGGCACAAGTCTCGACGATCCGAGTGTGGGTTCTTTTTGTATCCCAACTTTTGATCTACTTCTTTTCAATTGTTTTCATCATCTTTTTCAAATTGATCATTTCGCAAGGAATCGATTGATACCCTCCAACCTTCTCGCTTCGAGACCACTTTTCTAGTTTTCAAGATATGAGCTCTGAAACTTGCTCTTTCCCACTATTAGCTTGGTATTGCAAATGCGCTCTATTGCACTGCACTTTGTATAATAGTAGATGTAGATCAAAAAATGGTCTTTACAGCAATTCGCCATTATCACCGAATTCGTCGAAAACGGTTCGTTATTCCGCCTCCTTCACGAAGAGAAGCGAGTTTTGGACCCGGCGTTCCGACTTCGCATATCGCATGACGTGGCACGAGGAATGCGATATCTACATGAAAGTGCCGCCAGACCGGTCATTCACAGGTAGCCGAAGCGGGAATTTTCTAGTCCCTCCCCACCAGAGATGCACGGAATTCCGAGTTCCGACTTCCGTTTTACAAAAACGGATAAGGCTTATTGAAGACGGAATTCGGAAGTCGGAAGTCGGAATTCCGTGAAACTTTGCTCCCCAACCTCTTCCCCACCCACTAATTTTGAGTGTTCTTTCGCAGAGATCTCAACAGTCACAACATTCTCATTCACGCCGACGGTCGGAGTGTCGTCGCCGATTTCGGCGAGAGCCGTTTCGTCAGCCAACGCGACGACGAGAATCTCACGAAACAGCCGGGCAATCTGCGTTGGATGGCGCCCGAAGTGTTCTCCCAATCGGGCAAATACGACCGCAAAGTCGACGTGTTCAGTTTCGCGCTCGTCGTCTGGGAGATTCACACCGCCGAGCTCCCATTCGCCCATCTCAAACCGGCGGCGGCGGCCGCCGAAATGACCTATAAACGCGGTCGCCCGACACTTCCCAATCAGCCGACGACACAGTTTCCGGCACACATTCTCGCACTTCTACCTCAAGCGTGGCAACCGGACTCGACCCTTCGGCCGGATTTTGCGCAGGTAAGACCCGGCTTGTTCCGTGAACTTTTCACTCTGCTCGAGTACCGAGTTCTTCTGATCATAGTGGCAAGTGCAAGAGGGGGCCGGCCCTTAGTAGGCCCTGGCCCTAGCTGGCCCCTGGCTCAGGCCTAGCCCTAGCCTTGGTCCGGCCGGGTCTGGCCCAGGCCCTAGCCCTAGCCCTAGCCCTAGCCCTAGCCCTAGCCCTAGCCCTAGCCCTAGCCCTAGCCCTAGCCCTAGCCCTAGCCCTAGCGGTAGCCCTAGCCCTAGCCCTAGCCCTAGCCCTAGCCCTAGCCCTAGCCCAAGCCCTAGCCCTAGCCCTAGCCCTAGCCCTAGCCCTAGCCCTAGCCCAGGCCCTAGCCCTAGCCCTATTACGCTAATTACGCTCCCTACCGTTGAGAAACAGTTCAGTTGAAGTCACCCTCGTGTATTCCACGCTTGTTGGAATGATATGAGAAAGGATAGAATTTGGTATTCACGAAGAAATTGGAAGAGTGAAGGTGTGGTGGTTTGAGCGGCAATCAGTTGACTTTTCCTGCTTTGTCTCGAGAACCGGAACAGAACCGAGCACGGATATGTCACGAGACATGGTTTCAGACCATTTTGGTGTTGAAACTGCCACCGATAATTCTCTGAAATGCTTGGTGGAGTGCCACGTCATCAGGCTGACGGTACCACCGAGTGAGTTCAGGACAGAAATATCCGAGTTCTCGATCGGCCGATGTGTTCTCTGGTCATAAACATCACCGAGAATGTCTGAGGATTCATAGTAAAGAAGATTTTTGGAGGAAATCGAAATTATGACAGAGTACCGGGACTCGAACGCGTGATAACTGAAGAATGGCACCTAACTGGTCAGAACCTCATCGATAATTTTTCCACATCGAGTTTTCAATATGGATATTCATAAAAGAGGCCAACTTGACTGTTTGACAAAGTTTGGATGATCACTTTTCGTTTTGAACCTGGTTTTGGACCAGTGACCGTATAATTATGTGCAACGGAAAAAGTGATATTTTCGATTTTTCGAAATTATTGAATTTTTCGGAAATATCTATAGAAATCTGATTATAAAAACTGAATACCATGCCACTCTAACGTCTTTTGACAATACAAACCTTTTCCCCATTTTTTCTGGTTTTCGAGTTTTACCGAAAAAACAGGTTGACCGTATAATTATGTGGAGCACTGTATTGCTAGTTATGGAAATACAAGCCCGGAAAGATCACATGGGGTTCAGATAGTGCCACTGCTGGAGACGCACGTCGAGACGACTCACACCGACATCAGCGCGCCGTCGACGGTCTCGCAGCTCAAATCGCAATGGGAGCAGCTCAGTTTGGCTCCGCCGCCGCGTTCCGCGTTTCCGCCCGTCCTCTCGGCTCTGCACGGCATTTCGGCCACCGGAACCGTCGAGGAGCTCCGGCAACGCATCGACAATAACGGTTATGTGACGAATAAGTAAGGGTAGACGACGCGAATTGATTTATTAATAAACAATTGATCCGAATACGAAACGAAACGCAAAAAATAACGACATATGTAGGTTTGGATTCCCCGTAGTTTTCAAATTAAAAGTTAGAAAAAAATTTTTTTTCGTTTTTTTTGTTTTTTAAGTTTTTTGTTGAAAATACATAGAAAAATGTGTGACATGGCAAGAAACCAACCAAAAAAACTAGCAGCAAGACGACTAAGAAGAATAGGTTTTTAGCACTTCAAATGATGATCGTAGGATTTGAGGAACGCGTCGGCGGCGGCCATCGCTTTTTCGGAAATTCCGCTCTCGCCACGCGCGAACGCCATCAGGACGCGATGGATGTAGAGGTATTGGATCTCCGTCTGAATACACTGTGCTCGCTGCTTTCGGAGCTCCATTGCGATCTGCAAAAATGTTTTGTAAAACAATATTGAAGAAGATTTGAGGGGCAGAGGGTCGAACCAGCGACCTCTCGCATGGCGGTGCAACACGCAACCCGCTGCGCCACAGGGGTGCGTGGCAGCGATGGGCCCCAGGGCGGTGATAAAGGCGCGGCGGGCCCGCGGCGCCACGTGTGGAAATCACAAAAAAGCAGCTCCTGCTCACCTCCTCAAAATCCACCTTGACGCCTCGATTCAGTTTCCGATAGGCGAACTCCAACGCGACGACACATCCGGTGCGTCCGATGCCGGCCGAGCAGTGCACGACGCACGGACCGTGTCGGACGCGTGCCAACAAATTCTGCGGCACACTGTGACACTTCTCGTCGGGCACACCGCGATCCGGCCAATTCGGCCACTTGATGAGCGTCACGATGAGCGGCGTCTTGTCGGCGGGCGTCTCGTTCGGCGGAATGTTGTCGGTGGAGAGTGAGATCATCAGATCGACGACCTCGAAACAGTTGGCCTCGTCGGTGGTCTCGCCCGTGTTCCGTACCCGGATACAGCCGTACTGCTCGTCTTTTCCCATTTCTGGCCAGTAGGTGACACACTTTGAACGGCCCTCTTCCACTGTTCTGAAACGAAAAATATCGATTTTGTTCGGGCGCTTGCGCCGGCCGCGCCCGCCTTTATCACCGCCCTGGCGGCCGACTGCTGGGATGCACCATATAGCGCAGCCGGTTACGCGTTGGGCCGCCAGGCGAGAGGTCGCGGGTTCGATTCCTCCGCTCTTAAATGTATTTTTTTCTCTCACCTGCACAACATGAGAATACTCTGCGCCCTCTCCTGAAACACCATTCGCCAGAAGTCGTTGACGGTCTGCGGCAGCGGTCCCTGTGTGCAGATGAACGTGTTCGCCAAATACTGACTCTTCACATAGTTCGCATGAATGTAGTCGCCCTGCGCACTGGCGTCAATCGTGAGTTTGACGCGTGAGTTGTCGCGGCAGACGACGTCCGAATAGCGATTCTTGAGCACGTTCTGTTTGAACGCGTCGAACGTCATCTGCGCGTCGACGTGCGTGTCGAGCTTCCGATACTGACGTGTCAATCCCTCGATGCCCATCTTCTCCGTCGCGAATATAAAATTCTCCAACGTCTTCACATACGTCGGATATCCTTCTTCGTGCTGAAAAAATGAAAATTTAAAGTTTAAAAAAAAATTTGAAAAAAATTTTTTTTTTTTTGAAAAAAAAAACATTTTTCCAGATTTTCTAACTTTTTCCTTGTGCATTTTATTCTGAAATCCGTCGAAATTGTTATTGTTGTTTCCGTTATTTTCGTCGAAAAACTGATAAATCGGTGTGCCACGTGGCGGCGGTGCGGCTTTGATTCGACCCCGAGACAGTTTACATCGCATGATTTTTTTTTTTTTGGGGCGGACAACTGCTAAAATAAATAGGAAAAAATATAAAAAAAAGAGTATTGAAGTAAAGAAGGAAATGTAGAAGGGAAAACAAGTAGATCAAAAAAAAAAAATTAAAAAAAAATTTTTTTTTTCTAAATTTTTTTTGAAAATTTATAAATAATTTTTTTTTTGGTTAATATTGAAAATATGTAAAAAATTGAGTTAAATTTTGTTTTCTCAATTTTTTAAATTTTTAAGACGAGATGAATAATGGTAGATCAAAAAAGAAAAAGTAGATCAAAAAGTTTTTTTAATCTACCAATTTTTTTAAAAATTCAAAAAAAAAACTCAAAAAAAGAGTATTGAAGTAAAGAAGGAAATGTAGAAGGGAAAACAAGTAGATCAAAAAAAAAAAATTAAAAAAATTTTTTTTTTTTCTAAATTTTTTTTGAAAATTTATAAATAATTTTTTTTTTGGTTAATATTGAAAATATGTAAAAAATTGAGTTAAATTTTGTTTTCTCAATTTTTTAAATTTTTAAGACGAGATGAATAATGGTAGATCAAAAAAGAAAAAGTAGATCAAAAAGTTTTTTTAATCTACCAATTTTTTTAAAAATTCAAAAAAAAAACTCAAAAAAAGAGTATTGAAGTAAAGAAGGAAATGTAGAAGGGAAAACAAGTAGATCAAAAAAAAAATTAAAAAAAAATTTTTTTTTTAAATTTTTTTTTGAAAATTTATAAATAATTTTTTTTTTGGTTAATATTGAAAATATGTAAAAAATTGAGTTAAATTTTGTTTTCTCAATTTTTTCTCAATTTTTTAGATTTTTAAGACGAGAGGAATAATGGTAGATCAAAAAAGAAAAAGTAGATCAAAAAGTTTTTTGATCTACCAATTTTTTTTTTAAATTCAAAAAAAAACTCAAAATACCAAAAAAAAAAACTGAAAATACATATAAATTCGACGAAATTTTTCTAAAAAATTAGTAATTTTCAGGGTTTAAAAAATAATAGAAAAAATTTTTTTAAAATTGATTTTTCGCCGTATTTAAATTATTTTAAGAATAAAAATGGCAAAGCACGAAAAAAAGCGATAAAAAAATTTTTCGAAAATTTTTTTTTTGCAATACAAATCATAAAAATCTCATTATCAACAGGATAGGGGAAGAAGAAAAATCTTCAATTGTCCGAGAAAAAATAAGGAAGAGAGAGAGGAAAAGTGTCTGTCCGGAAATAAATAAAGAGGAAGGAGAAGAAAGTGAGAATGAGACCGAGAGGGGGTGGATAAGTGGTGTCCTCTTGGACAAACGACGAGGGGGGGGGGGGGGACAGAAAAAAGAAGAGAAAATAGAAATGAATATGAATAGAGAGAGGGAGAGAGGAAAGGAAAAGTGTCTCCTCCGTTTTGTTCAACAACACCCCTCTTATCCCCCCTTTCCCCTATATCTCTAGGAAATTCGAGCCCCCCCCCCCCCCCCCCCTTCCCCAACTTCCTTATTTGTTGATCCTCCTGTACTTGAGAAAAGACCCCCCTTAAAACAGACACACAACACAACACACCACACCAAAAACCGATTATTGGGCTTTCGGTTTTTGGGGCATCATAACAAATTTCACGGGGTTGTCAAACTCCGGGCCGGCCCGCCGGGCCTAGCCGGGCCGAGCCGGGCCGGGCCGGGCCGGGCCGGAGGGCAAAGTCTCCGGCCCGGCCCGGCCCGGCGGCCCGGAAGAAAGAAATTAATTTTTTTTCGCAATTTTTTTTTCCGTTTTTTCGGGAATTTTAACTTTAAAATGCTTACAAAAATCATAATTTGCAGTTAAAAAAATCATATTGCTGCAAATTAAGCGTTTTCGTGGTCAAAATTTGAATGGCTGAAAATTCGAAAATCCGTTTTCGCTCATTTGGCAGAATTTCGATGTTGAAACGATTGAAAATACAATTACTTGTCAGTTTCTATCATTTTTGATACAAAAACATAAATTTCAGCGATAAAATAAGCACTTTGAAAATTTCACGGCGGGCCGGCCGGGCCGAGCCGGGCCGGGCCGGGCCCGGCCCGTGACAACCCTGAAATTTCAGAATCGCTTCTAAGAGTCAGTCGATGGCTTAATTTTTAGGTATTTTGATAGCCAATTTTTATAAAATTAACTTGGAATTTTTCCGATTTTTCTCCTTTTCAAAAAACTCCATTATAATTGGGGCTGCACATCCCGGACTGGCAGGTCGTTTGGTTTTTCGGGTATAACAAATTTCAGAACAATTTCTAAGAGACAGTTGATGGCTTAAATTGGAGGTATTTTGATGGCCAATTTTATGAAATTGACTCGGTAATTTTAACAATTTTCCGTCTGTTCAGAAATCTCCGTTATTACCACTATGGCAAATCCCGGACTGGCGGGCTTTCGGTTTTTCGGGTATAACAAATTTCAAAATAACTTCTAAGAGACAATTGACCGCCCAAATTGTAGGTATTTTAACGGCCAATTCTATGAAACCTATCACGAAATTTATAGGATTTGCCTCCTGTTCAGAAATCTAGGTCATAACCAGGATTACACACCCCGAGTCAACAGGCTTTCGGTTTTTCGGGCATAAAAAATTTCAAAATAGTTTCTCAGTGTCAGTCGACCGCTTAATTTGTAGCTTTTTTCATGGCCAATTTCATGAAATTAACGCAAAAATTTTCAGATAATTTTCCAGCGCGAAAAACGCCGGCCCAAGGCCAAGACGGATCTGGCCCCGTCAAGAGGGTTCTGGTCGATTTCTAAAGAAGGGAAAAATCAGAAAATTTCCTGGTAAATTCCACAAAATTGGCCGTTACAATACCTGGAATTTGAGTGGTCGACTGGTCCTTAGAAATTCATTTCAAATTTTTTATGATGGGCCGAGCGGATGGGAACTGTGTGAAGAGAGGAAGGATGGATGGAACTAGGAGGGGAAGGTTTTGTGTGTGTGCGTCTCTCAAGTGGGATGGTATTGGTGACCTAGAGCCCTCCTTCCTGCCCCCCCCCCCTTCCCCGTTTTGCTTTCTTTTTGACAGGTTGTTTCGAAATGGCACGTTCTTTCCCTCTTTTTTCTAATTATAGCCCCCTTTTTTACTTCACATGTTGCAAGTGCGCTCCACTGAACTCGCTCTCCTTCCGTTTTTTAGCCACTTCAAAGCGAAAATGCAAAAGTATTCAAAAAAACACACCCACCTCATCAAGACTGAGCCCATTGGAGCTTTGTGCCGAGGCGGGTCGCTTCTCCTGCCCGTTCTTTACATTATTATTGTTCCTGCCTGTAAAAATGCTTATTGGGTGGAAAAAAAGACAGGAAAAGGAAATTTTCAAGGAGGGGAACTGAACCCGCGACCTTCCGTACACCGGCAAAACGCGTAACCTACTGCGCCATGCGCGCACATGACAGTGCCGGTGTTCCGGGCGATGATAAAGACGGCGCCCACCTTTCTTCTCCACATCCTTCTTCGCTTTTTTATCGCCAAACAATTTCAGCAGGTCCATAAAATTGTCTGAAATTCCAGAGTCGATCCTTTCTTTTTTCTCCCTCGTCTGTCTGAAAATGACGAATAAGAGGGTCTTAATTATTGGCAAAAAAAAGGTGACAAAAACGAGAGAAAAAAGAAAACGATAAGAACATAATTCCCCCCTCTCAACCACTTTTTTCTCTATTTCAGACGGTGCAAAATCATGTGATTCGGTTTTTTTTATTTCTTTCGTTTTGTGTGTATTGATTCCCAGCAAAAGCAAAAAAAACTGAGAAAACAGTGATGATTCAATTTTTGCCGCCATTGTTCTTTTAAAAAGGGCTGAAATTTCAAATAGTGAAAAAGTAGGTCAAAAGTTGAGAAAGTAGGTCAACTTTTGGAAAAGTAGGCCAAATTTGAAAAAGTTGGTCAAGTTTTGAAAAAGTAGGTCAAATTTTGAAAAAGTAGGTCAAATTTTGGAAAAGTAGGTCAAAAGTTGAGAAAGTAGGTCAAATTTTGGAAAAGTAGGTCAAAAGTTGAGAAAGTAGGTCAAATTTGAAAAAGTAGGTCAACTTTTGGAAAAGTAGGTCAAATTTGAAAATGTAGGTCAAATCTAGAAAAAGTAGGTCAAATTTTGGAAAAGTAGGTCAAATTTTGGAAAAGTAGGCCAAATCTAGAAAAAGTAGGTCAAATCGAAAATTATCGATTTTGGAGTCGGTTGAAAGAGGAAATGGAGCGGAAATGGAAAGAATGGAGTGGTATGGCATGGAATGGCATCAGCAAACAATTTTGAGATAAGAGAAATGATAAGAAGAATACATTCGAGACATTTTAAAATTTCACTTTGACGATCGATAATTAGGTGAGAAAGAAGTTAATTGGGCTGAATTGAATGTAATTGGGAATACAAAAATTGATTTTTTTTTCGCGAAATTTTTCAAAACTAATAAATTTCCGAAAAAGAGATGCTCGGCGAGCAAAAAAAAGGGAGAAAATCTAATCGAGTGGGGAGAGAGAAAAAGAGAAAAAAAAAACATTTTTAATCATCCGCTTAAAGGGGGGTCTCAAATTCCGAGAACCGGCGGATTCCCGGAAAAAATGGCAGCTGCAAGAAAAAAATACTTTTTTCGGGCGAATGTGACGTCATTTACTTGGGCAGCAAAAGTAAAAAATAGACAAAATAAAAATAAAAACAACTTTTTTGGAACGAAAAAATTTAATTTAGAATTTCAAAAAAAAAAAAATTTTTTTTCGATTTTGGGAAAATTGTTGTGCAAAATAAAATTTTTGAAAGAATTATAATCATTTATATATATTTTTTTCTAATTTTTGAAATAGATTTTTATTAATTTAGCAAAAAAAAGAAATTTTTTAATTCGAAAAAAATTTTAAAATTTTTTTTAAATTTTAAAAAGGAAAAAGAAAGTGAGAATCAATAAAAGTACAGTGAGTTTTGAAATAGAAAAAAAGGGAACAAAAGAGAAGAAAAAGAAGAAAAGGGCGGGAATTCGAATTCAAACATTACTCATCGGCGATGGATGGAGAGAAAAAGAGACGCAGACAGACAGACAGAAAAAAATGAGTACAATAGAAGAACAGTGAGGAAAGAGAAAGAAAAAGAAAAAAAATGACTGCTGTTGAGAATATTCAAAAAAAAAAATTTTTTTTTTTTTGAAATTTTTTTTTCGAAATTTCCGAATTTTTTTCAATTCTAGACATTATTTAATTTTTAAATTTAGAAAAAAAAATTATAAAAAACGATTAAAAATTGAATAAAATTAAAATAAAACAGTTTCTAGCACAAATTAATTCGAAAAAAATCGAAAAATTTGATTTAAAAAAAAATTTTTTTTTTTTTGAAATTTCCGAATTAAAAAAAAAATTACTAAAACGATTGAAAATTGAAAATAAATAAAAAACTGAAGAGTTTCTAGCACAAATTAATTTAAAACATTTTTTCACAAAAATTTGAAAAAAAAATTTTTTTGAAACTTTTTAATTTTTTAAACGTTTCTAGGCAATTTAAAATTTTCAAACGTTTGAAAAAAAATTTATAAAAATGATTGAAAATTGAAACAGTTTCTGGCACAAATTATTTAGCTAGAAACTTTTTCAAATTCAAAAATTTGAAAATTAAATTTTTTTGAATTTTGTCAAAATTTGAAAAATTGAAAAAATTTTCAAAAAATTTTTTTTTCGAAAAAAAAGTCAAGTGTGTTGTTAAAAGTGTCACAAGGAGGGGTAATTGTCACGTGGAAGAGGCAATTTTGAATGTGTTTTTTCGCAATTTTTGGAAGGAGGGGAGGAAAATAAGGAGGAGGGAGGGGAACGAGTTTGAGGGCCGAGGAAGGAAAAATATAACAATTAAAGTGAAAGACGGGGATTAATGTGGTCATTTTGTATTTTTTTTAAATTTAAAAATTTTATCTTTTTTGTGGGCCTTTTTGGCATTTTTTTAGATTTTTGAAAAATAATTTTTCAAAAAAAAATTTTTTTTTTTTTTTGGAAATAGGTTTTTGGCTTTTTTCGAATCTTTCAAGGCTTAAAAATTTTGTTTTTTTAATTTTGAATTTACAACTTATTCTTTTCGGGCATTTTTTGGGAGTTTTGTAGATTTTCGAAAAGTATTTTTCAAAAAAAAATTAATTTTTTTTTGTTGAAAATATTTTTTTAACCTTTAAAAAAATTTTTGAACACTAATTTTCAAAAAATAAATTTTTTTTAAACTTTTTTTTTTGGGAATTTTATTGAAAAAAAAAATAGCAAAAAAACCACGAAAAAAATTTTTTTTTGGAAATTTTGAGTTTTTTCCAGTAAAATGCATGCACAATATTTACTGTAGCCTCCAATGTAGTCTGTAGTTTGTAGTTTGTAGTCAAACAAAAAATGTTTCAACACCAAAAAATTTCGAAAAAAAAGAAAAAAAAGCGAGAGCGACGCGACGTCATTTCCGTTTGAGTTGTTTGCGCGCGCCTCAAATCGAATGACTCATCTCGATTTTCAGCCATTTTCAGCCATTTTCAGCCAAAAAAAAATGGGAGGAAAAGCGGGAAAAAAGGAGCATCAGAAGGGAATCAAAAATTGAAAAGATTTGTTGGGTTGGAGGTGGAAAAATTGGAAGGAGGGGGAGGTTAGAGGGTAAAGGGGGGGGGGAATGTTTGAGTTTGCAGCAGTAGGCGGATGGAGGGGGCACGGAGAGAGTGTGCGGGGGCGAGAGACGCAGACGGCGAGACGGCGGCTCGCGGCGCGCCGCCGACGAGAGAGTGCGCGCGAGGCGGAGACGCAGACACACACACTGTCTGCGTCTCTCGCTTTCGCGCACTCTCTCGCTCTTTTTGATTGTTCTCGCTTTCTCTCTTCTATTTTTGAAGTTTTTAAAATTGGAGGTGTTTTTTTTGGAGCGAATTATTTTTCAGACATATTTTTTCAGAAGGCAGTACTGTAGAATTATCGATTTTTTTCTTTTGGAAAAAAAAATTGAATTTAAAATAATTTTATTTAAAAATATGAATGAGTTTGAAAAAAAAGTGAAAATGTATTTTTTTTTTTGGTATATTCTTTAAAATTGAAATTTAAAATTTTCAGTATTTTTAAAAATTAATTTTTGAAATTAGTTCAAATTGGAATTTTGATTAATCTTCAAAAAAAATTTGAAAATTAAAAAATATTTTTTTCAAAAATTAGACAGATTTGAAAATGAAATTTTTGATTGATTTTCAAAAAAAAAACACAGGGAAATTTTAAAAAAATGTTTGTTTTATTTTTTTTTAATACTTATTTAAATGAAAATGAAAAAAAAAATTTTTTCAATTTAAAAAAAAATTAAAAAATTATTTTTAAAGAAGCGGCTAAATGTTCACTTTTCTGTTGAAAAACAAAAAAAACAGCTATGGAAAAATAATTTGATTTTTTTTTAATTTTAAAATTTGTTTGGAAATGCCATGAAAGCGCCAGACGAAATTTCAGATTTTCAGATTTTCAGATTACCAATTTTCCAGATCAAAATTTCAGGTCACAGGTGCTCTGTGCTCAATGAGCTCGCGGAGCCATCACTCAGCCTCTTCACTCGTCAGTTTTTATGATAATCCATAAACTTTTTCGTCGTTTTCCGAATGCTCATTGTGCTCCGTTCTCTCTCTCTCTCTTTCGAGAACCGAGAGAGAAAAAGAGCATCTTTGCACCTTCCCCCCAAATCCCCACGGGAGCCCATGTCCCCCCAACTGCTTCTTTTCCCGCCGTCTCCTCCTTTTTTTCCCGTTCCTACCCCCCTTTAGCCATGAATCATTTTCAGTCGTCCCCCCTTTAGTGGGGAGAGGGAAATCGAACGTTTCGCCCCACAATTTTCAATTTAAAACGTGCAAAACAAACGAGGAACACGGCCGAAAGAAGGCGTTGAGGAGAAAAAACTGAAGTCGTCGCCAGAAGAGGTGAATGCATTTTTGATTCGATGAGTGGGGGAAAGATCGAAACACATTCAGTTTTTCGGCTTGGAGGAAACAAAGTACGCGCCGTTTCTCCCCCCCGCTTGGAAATGGTCTTTTTGGTCTTTTTACCGTCTTTTCTTGATCAAAATTGCCCAAAAACGACGTTTTTTCGATTATTAGTACGATGCTCCGATGATTCCACGTCGATTTCGAATGCGCGTTGTTTAGCTAGAAGGTCCAAATGCAGTGTAAACCTTTTTTTAAACTTTAATTTTTTTGCCTTTTGCTGTAAAGATGCTAAATTTCAGCGGTAGTACGAGGCTCCGCGGTGCGCGTTGTTTAGCCAAAAATGAAGTAGGAGTATTTGAAAAGTTTTGGTAGCAAAAGTATACTGTAATTTTTATGCTCCTTCTCTATAGACGAATTTTCGTGTGAAAAAAAGAAAACCGAAACCAGTACGATGCTCCGCGTTTTGGAAATGCGCGTTGTTTAGCCAAAACCCCATTTTCATCCCAGTTTTGATATTTCCGGGAAAATTGAGAAACCCGATCAAAGACTTACTTTTTGAAATTACAATAAGTACGATGCTCCGCTCACTCCGCTTCACCCCAGAAGCGCACATTGTTTAGCGAAAAGTGAAAACGGTAATTTAAAACCGAATTAGGCCTGAAATCGACTACTTTGATGTAGCAATTTGGTAGTAGGTCAAATTCTCCATTCTACACTCAATTAGAAATTCGATTTAGTACGATGCTCCGCTCATTCCGCCTGGGTCACAAATTGCGCGTTGTTTATCAAATACTAGAATAAATGATTTTAAGTCAAAATCGGCTTAAGAATTATTCTTTTCACACACCAAACTCTCATTTTGAAATTGTTGAAGTTAGTACGATGCTCCGCTCATTCCGCATCATCCCAAAACTGCTCATTACTTAGCAATACCCAAACTGGGCCGAGAATCGATTGTTTTGATCTACCAGAACCTTATATGGTAGATCAAAACCCCTATTCTGATCTACTGCAGACTTTGAAGTTTGGCGTTCGAATGAGCCCGTCTAGAATCTAGAATGAGGCTTCCCCCCACAAAATTAGGGCGATATTCATGTGTGCACGTCTTCAGAAGACGTTCGCGTCAGACGACGTTCTCCATTATTCGTCAATCAAAAATCGCCGTCATTGTCACTTTTCTTCCCGTATTCGCCCCCCTTTTCGAATGACGATTATGACGATTTCTTATTTATTTTTATTTTTCTCCTTCTTTTTGGCTTCTTCATTATTTACACACTGATGATTTTTATTATTCGAAAATTTTTTTTCAAGTGGAATTTTTGAAAATTGAATAAATTTTGAAAAAAATAATTCAAAAAAAAAATTTTTTTTTCAAATTTTTAATTTTTTCCTACTAATCAAAACGCGTCAATTTCAAACAGAAAAATATGTCACTGACTGCAAAAACAAAAAAGAAGCCCCTGGAGACTGGAAAATCTGGAAAAACTGGCATGTTGTACCAACTGCCACTTCATGCCACGTCACATCCACATACACACACACACACACACACACACACACACCAAATGTCACGGATTGTCACAGAATGGACGATGACGTGGCACTCTGCCAATTTTGTATCTTGCCCGAGACACTGCGTGCAATTAGCGAAATTCAATGGAAAACTACGCGACGCACCCCCTTTACTCATATCCCCCCTTTCTCCATTTTCTTATTTTTCCCCCCTTTTGGGATCCTCCTCTATTCACTCTTTTTGTCACATCCCAAACTCGTTTTAATAGTGAGCGAACAAGGAAATAGAGGAGAAAAAAAATAGGGTGGAAAAATGATTGTTTCCTACGATTAGGCGACAGAGTGTCCAGTTCTTGCAAACTGCAACATTTGTTCTTTTTCCACCCTTTTTTTCTCTTTTTCTACTGATTTTTCAATCAAAATTGATCTAAAATGACGTTTTTCGATGACTAGTACGATGCTCCGTTGATTCCGCTTCGATTTGGGGTGTGCGTTGTTTAGCGAAACGGTCTGTTATAGTCTTTTGGCTTTTTTCCATTGGAAACTTGCCATTTATGCCTCATAATTGCAAAATTTCGTTGGTAGTACGATGCTCCGCTCATTACAGGGATGCATGTTGTTTAGCGTGAAATTCACATTTTTCATCCAAAACTAATAAAGTTACATTTTTATGTTTTTGGGCATATTTTGTGATAACTCATCAAAAAGGTTTTGTTAAAACTAAATTTTCGAGGTCATATCAGTACGATGCTCCGCTCGTTCCGCCTGGGTTCAAAGTGCTCGTTGTTTATCAAAACGTTCAAAACTTGATTTCAAGCCAATCTAGAGCTCGAACTTATTCAGACCCACCAAACTCTCAATTTGGTGTTGAACTTACTGAAGCTAGTACGATGCTCCGCACATTCCGCCCGGTTTCAAAGTGCGCGTTGTTTATCAAAAACGAGAAGCTGCAATTTTAAACCAATCTAGCCTTGAAACTGATTCTTTCACCTACCAAACTCCCAATTTAGTCATGTAGTCATTGAAGTCAGTACGATGCTCCGCTTATTCCGCCCGGTTCAAAAGTGCGCGTTGTTTATCAGAAAGCAATTTTAAACCAATCTAGGCCTGAATTGATTCTTTTAAACATCCAAACTCTCCATTTACTCATGTAGTTATCGAAGCCAGTACGATGCTCCGCCCCAAATTTTCACTAACACCCCCCTTTCGAAAGTTGAAAGTTTGTGCGCCGGGAAACGAAACAACAATCGTCAGATCCGTCGGAGAGTGAGCAACATCATCAGGTGTGTGAGAAAAAGAGGGAGGGGGCGAGAAATTGATGCTCGCGGAGCATCTCCGTGTGCTCCGGATGGCTGCACAATTTCCGATGACCGCGGATGACCAGAGAGAGAGAGATGAGTGTGGTGGGGGAAATTCAATTTATTGTTTTGTTCCGTGTGAGATGCGCGCGTCGAAGCGTCCTAATTAGAGACGTGGCCTAGAAAACTCTTGATGGAAAAGTTAGGCCACCACCCCATTTTTCTTCCATTTTCCTTCCCCCCTTAAGCGTAATAACGCTATTTTAAAGAAATATATTGAAAAAAATAAAGACAAATTATTTTTTCGTGCCAAACCAATATCCATCTTAATATTCATAATTATGCCTCCGTCATGGTTTCCCGGGAAATTTTTTATTTTCTCTTTTTTATTTTTTATTTTTTATTTTTTATTTTCATCTCTACCATTAGCCTAGTTTTTAATGAAAAATAATATTCTTTTTTCAAAAAAAAATTATTCTTACCTAATTGCCCAATTAACATTTTGGTAGTGTTAATTGCAGTTGAAAATTAAAAATTGCAAAAAAAAATTGTTTTTTTTTCGATTTTTGAATTTTTTTTGAAATTCCACCCAATTGAGCCCTTTGAATGCTCCAAACTCCTAAAATTGCTCCAAAAATAGGCCAGCCAAATTGTGCATCGTACCGTTGCCTCCACACTGCTCATTTCGTTATCTTTGGGCTCTTTGGCCCATTTCCACGTCTTCTGGACTGAAGACGTCGCGTCCAACAACGTCATCTGTCATCGCAGAACGAAAAAAAGAGAGGCAATGTTTTTTCTCCTCTACCACTTTGCTTCTTATACACATTTTCGGGTTTTTGTGTCTTTTCTGGAAGAGAAAAAGAAGTCTGGAAGTCGCGGAAAAAGAGGGAAAAAAAGAACAATGCATTTGCTCCGAGCTCTTATTTTTGCTCCTTTCTTTGCTTGCATTCATTTTTCAGCGAAAAAAAAATTTTTTTTTAATAGTTTTTTTTTTTGGTTTTTCAAAAATTTATTGCTTGAATCTGAACTTTTCCTCTTTCCCGAGTTATTTATCACTTTTCCCTTTTTCCCTCTCTTTTTCGTCTATTTTTAGGCGTTTTCTGCCAGTTTGACCTACCCGTTTGCCGATTTGATCTACCACTTTTGATCTACCTGGGGTTTTTTGATCTACCGCATTTTTTTGCTGTTTGACCGGGAAAAAATTAAAGAAATTCTATAATAAGGCTGTGCTCTTCATATTTTACCTACTTTCTTTCGATTTGACCTACTTTCCGCCAGTTTGACCTACTTTCTTTCGATTTGACCTACTTTTTTTCGATTTGACCTACTTTTTATTCGATTTGACCTACTTTTTTTCGATTTGACCTACTTTCTTTCGATTTGACCTACTTTTTTTCGATTTGACCTACTTTCTTTCGATTTGACCTACTTTTTTTCGATTTGACCTACTTTCTTTCGATTTGACCTACTTTTTATTCGATTTGACCTACTTTCTCCAGTTTGACCTACTTTTACCCATTTTGACCCACTTTTCGCGCGATTGGCCTACTTTCTTCCAACTTGACCTACCTTTTTCTATTTTGATTTACCATTTTTGATCTACCTCATTTTTGACAGAGAAAGCCTACTGTAGACCTAAAACAAGGCACAGAAAAAGGAAAAGTGTTCGTGCCACGTCGTGCCACTTCATTTCACCAAACGTGTCACTCATTCCACCACAAAATAAGAGAAAAGCGAAACCAATTATTTTTTGATCTACCCGCTTCCACTTGACTTTTTCGCGCGAGCGCGCGAATTTCTCACCCAGCTTCCAGAAATCACGACTAGACGGCGGGTGATTGAAAAATAGAAAGTTTTGGAGGAAAGTTCGAGACTTCTGAGGAACCGCGATGGAAATCACTACTATATATAAGAGGACCCCCTTTGGTCCAAGTGGTGGCCTAACTTTTGCAGAGGTTTCTCTTCCAACCGTTTCCAAGCATTGCCGCTCCAAATTTGACCTATTTTCTCCCAATTTGACCTACTGAGTAAAGAGTAAGGACTACATTCTACCTACATTCGCTAACTTGACCTACTTTTGCTAGTTTGACCTACCTTCGCAAGTATGACCTACTTTTTTCTACATTGATCTACTTTCTCCTAATTTGCCCTACTTCCTTCCAATTTGACCTACTTTCTCTCAATTTGACCTACTTTCTTTCGATTTGACCTACTTTCTTTCGATTTGACCTACTTTCCGCCAGTTTGACCTACTTACTCCCAACTTGACCTCTTTTTTCTCGTTTGACCTACTTTCCCTCCAACTTGACCTACTTTCTCTCACCGAACTGTTGCACGAGAGCATTTCCTCTTCCACCCTTCCTCCCACCTGGCCTAACTTCCCCATCGGCCGTTTCTCTTCCACATTTCGATCCGAATGACCCCCCCCCCCCCCGAGTGGCCGAACTTTTCCTCTTCCAACCTGGCCGCTCACGGAAAACCAATTACTCTTGCCTCGAGCCCCTCGTCACTGACAATGTTTTCCGCCTCCTCTCGCTTACAACTCGAACACCCTCCCCCCCCCCTTCCCGCGCGCGCCACAAAACATTCAGAAAAGTGTCTTCTGAACCCTTCTTCAGTCCCCTTGTAATTTGTTTTTTCGTTCTCGCCCCCCTTTAGCACGGAACCCCCCGACCGACCGGGTCCTCTGTGTTGTGCGTGTGTGTGTGTGTCTGCAAATGAAATTCGAGTCTTCTTCTTCTTCAACTACTTGTGTTTTTCACTCCCCCCCTACTCCCGTTCTTATTCTACCCGTTCTATTCGCCGATTTACTCGAAACCAACTCTTTTTGACCATTCTCCTCGATTCTCGCAATTTTCTCCCCTTTTTCTTCGAGTTTTCGAGCAAGTAACCTATGCAAAATGTAGAGCTCGTCGCCCTCTACAAAATGACGTTGAGTTTTACCAACTTTTATCGACTACCGACTAAGTTAGAGGCCAAAAAGTGGTTGGGCCGATCAATATGGTCTCCGGACCATACCGGCCGGCCGGCCGCCGCCGCCTTTATCACCGCCCGATCGGCATGCTTTTTCACGCGCGCCCGCGCACTTTTGACTGTGCGCCGCCGCGTCCGATCTGGCAAGTTGAGCAACGTTGACAACCGTCGGCGCCCGGATCGGATCCTCGGTGTCTGGAATGACGTAGGAATGGAAGGGGAAGTAGTGCGATGGATCCTTTTGTTGTGTCAATTCCAGACAGAACGTCCGTTGGTTCCCCCCTCTCATCATAAATAGTTAGGGCAAAGTGCAAGAAGAGGTGTCCCCTTTCCCCCAGATTTCCCCGACTTCCTATTTATTATTAATTTGAATTTGAATTCGAATTTTAAAAAACAGGAATTCATATTCAAAAACAATGTGCATTTTCTCTTTTTCCGCGTTAAAATCCCTATGACGACATGCATTTTGAACATTTTCTTTCGCTCGCTTACCAGGGATTAAATGCTTTTAAAACGGCGCAAGACAATTTTTGAGGTTTTGTAGTTTGTAGTTTGTAGTTTGTAGTTTGAAATGGAATATTTGAAATTTTGAGAAAAATTTCGAAAAAATTTGAAAAATTTTGAAAAAAATGGCAGAATCAACGGATTTACCGGAATTTTTGAGATATAAAAAATTATCGAAAAAAAAAAATTTTTTTTGAAATTGCGAAATTTCGAAATTTTTTTTGCACGAAAAAAATGGAAGAAAGGAATGAAAAAGAACAAAAGGATGTTTTTTTTTCATTTGCAAGACAAGATCGGAATGAAATGAGTAGCTAGAAGGGGAAAAAGAAGTGCCTACGCGAGAATCTCAAGGTCACCGCCCAAAAATCTCTCTTTTTTTGTTGTTTTTTTTTGTGTCACTCTAAACCCCGCCCACTTTTCTTATTTCCCTTCTTTTTGTTGAAAAGAAGAGCGCGAAAATGTGAAAGTGTATATATTTTTCAGAGAGGGAGCCCTAAGCTCCGCCCACTTTTCTTCTTCTTCCTCCCCCTCTTTTCCGCCTCGTTTTTTGCGCCCGCCCATATAAAATTCGTCGTTGTCGTTGTCGACGACGTCTTCTTCCTCCCACATCATCTGATTCTCATCTTCATCCACCACCAAAACCAAAAAAAATCTTCTTCTTTTTTTCCAGAAAGCTCAACGATCATCATGACGACGTCGCGATGTCTGATATTCTTTCTACTGTAGGTTATTGAAAAGGGAGGGGAAGGGGGCGAGCAATGAAAAATGAAAAATGAAAAATGAGAAAACAAACAAAAAAAGTGGGCCCCCTCTATTTTCGAATTCATAAAACATTGAATTTGAATTTGAATTTGAATTTGAAAAGCGCACCCCCCGCCGCATTTATCACCGCCCCGCGCGCCACTGTTCCCACTGGCCCGTGTGGCGTTTTGGCTGCGCGCCGCCGCGTCCGATCTGGCAGGTTGAGCAACACCGACACCCCCCTCCAAGTTCGAGCCCCCATTGCGCCAAATGAAAAAATGGTTCTTTGGCCCCTTATTTACCCACCCCCATCCAATTTTTTCCAGCCTCCGATTAACCGGCGCCAATCCGCAAGTGTTTCAAATGTTGCGCGAGAAGCCGATGCCGCGTAACAACGGCGACGCGAAACAGCCGCTGCAGGTGCACTTTGGCTTCTACGTCGAGAGTCTCGGCAACTTTCGCGCCACCGAGATGACGTTCGACATGGACATGTACCTGTACATGTCGTGGCAGGACGACAACATGAAGCACAACGGAAGCGAGCATCTGCTCATCAACGACAAGGAGATACTCGACAAAATCTGGCTGCCCGACTTGTATTTCGCCAACGCGCGGACTGCCTACTTTCACAAGGCAAGTGCGCTCCAATGAGAACCGACACCGGAAGGGGGGTGTGTTCTTCCAGGTGACCGTGTTCAACTTCAACATGTTCGTCTCGCCGCAAGGCACCATCTCGTACGGGACACGTGTCACGCTGAATCTCGCGTGCAATTTGGACCTCAAAGACTACCCGCTCGACTATCAGACGTGCTACATCAAAGTGATCAGTTGTGAGTTTGAGTCGGGAGGAAAAGAGCCCCCCAAAAAGAGCCAAATTCAATTTATACCCCACCCCCTTTGGCTTTTCCCGTTTCTGCCCCCCCCCCCTTTCCGGAAAACGCGACGATGCCTAAAGGTCATTTTTATTTTCATTTTCAGACCCCCCTTCCCATTTTAGCCATTTTCCCGTCTAATTTGATTGTCTGAGCGGGGAAAGTCTGAAAATGAGCACGACTTCCTGGAAGTGTACTGCTGCGCGCGCGCATCGCTTTCTTTCATCGGCTCATCCAATTTTCACTCTCTTTCTCCAGTCCAAACAAGTGAAAAAACGAGTGAGAATAGGCGGGTTGCTTTTAAGGGCGTGAGAAACTGACACTAGAGAGATGTAGATCAAATTTAGAGAAAGTAGGTCAAACTGGCGGAAAGTAGGTCAAACTGGCGGAAAGTAGGTCCAAGTGCGATAAAGTAGGTCAAATCAGCAAAAGTAGGTCAAACTAACAGAAAGTAGGTCAAACTGCCAGGAAGTAGGTCAAGCTGTCATAAAGTAGGTCAAACTAGAAAAAGTAGGTCAAATTGTGAAAAAGTCGGTCAAGTTTGGCTAAAGTAGGCCGAATTGCAAAAAAGTAGGTCAAATTTAGATAAAGTAGGTCGAACTAGCAGAAGTAGGTCAAACTTGCGAAAAAGTAGGTCAAAACCGAAAAAACTCTCTATTTTTGCAGACGCGCACGTCCGGAACGAGATGAACGTGACGTGGTTCCCGAACGATCCGATTCGCTTCAATCCGGAAATCGATTTGCCCGAATTTCACATACGGGCGCTCGACAAGGACTACTGTAACGGCGTGTTCCTCTACACACTGACGCACAACTCGTCGCGCGTCGGCGAGTTCAGCTGCCTCCTGGGAATGCTGAAATTGAAGCGGGCGATCGGATTCCATCTCGTGCAGAGCTACATTCCGACGGCGCTCATCGTCGCCATCTCGTGGGTCTCGTTCTGGATCGACCGGAGGGCTGTGCCGGCGAGAGTCAGTCTCTCGTTCACTACACTGCTCACGCTGAGCACACAGGTCGGTTGTGGGGGGGGTGCTCGCAGCAAGTGAGCGCAGAGGGGGAGGTGTAGATCAAATTTTGAGAAAGTAGGTCAAATTGTGAGAAAGTAGGTAAAACTGTGAGAAAGTAGGTCAAATTGTGAGAAAATAGGTCAAATTGTGAGAAAATAGGTCAAATTGTGAGAAAGTAGGTCAAACTGTGAGAAAGTAGGTCAAATTGTGAGAAAATAGGTCAAATTGTGAGAAAATAGGTCAAATTGTGAGAAAGTAGGTCAAGTTGTGAGAAAGTAGGTCAAACTGTGAGAAAGTAGGTCAAACTGTGAGAAAGTAGGTCGAATTGGGGATTTGTAGGTAAAAAGAGAAAGAGTAGGCGAGATTGGCTATTAGTAGGTCAAATGAGAGAAAGTAGGTCAAACTGATGGTGTACAGGTCAAATGACACGTCGGTAGGTTAAACAGGCGTGAAGTAGGTGAAATAGGCAATAAGTAGGTCAAATGTAGGAAATGAGGTCAAATGGGCAAAAAGTAGGTCAAACTTCAAAAAGGTAGATCAAAACTTCAAAGTAGATCAAATCGGGCCCCGGTCTCGTTTCTTGTGGATTTTTGATCGTTTCGAAAGTGAAAGCGAGATGTAGACTGAAAGTACACCGACCCCCTTTAACATGATTCAAAATCGTCTAAAAACAGCCTGATTGCGATGATTCTTTTCTCGATTTCTCGATTTCCGCCTTTCGAAAAGTGTTGAAAGGGGGGGGGGGGGTGTAAACAGAGAGATTCAAAAGTGTGTCTTTGCAGGGAAATGGTATCCGATACGCGCTGCCAGCTGTCTCCTACGCGAAAGCCATCGACTATTTCTACGGGGGTCCGTTTTCTCTTTTCATTCTCTTTTCTTCTGTTTTCTTTTCGATTACGAAATCACACACTAAAGGGGGTCCGTTTTCTTTTTCAGTGTGCATGTTGTTCATATTCGGAGTCCTTTTGGAGTTCGCCCTCGTCAACAGCTACATGCGACGCGCCAACAAGTACAATCATATGGCCGAGAAAATTCAGAGCGCCTATGGCGGGAAACCGATTATTGGTGACTTTTTTTGATCTACTTGATGTGGATGGAAGTGGAATTCGAGGAAATTTTTTTTTGAAAAATTTTGAAAAAAATTCAAAAAAAAAAAAATTTTTTTTTAATTTTTAAAATTAACTACATATAAGATTTGTTTAAGTTTTCCATGTAAAAATAATTTTTTTGAAAGTTAAAAATTTTTAAAAAATTTTGGAAATTAAAAAACAATTTTTTTTTTGATTTTTTTTTCAAATTTTTTTTTCAATCCTCTTTTCCATTTTAAGCACTATAAACCCCTAATTAACGCTAATTACCCCTTTTAAAAATTGAAAATAAACAAAAATTCAGCAGCCGACTACGATTCGGACTACGAGGAGGGTCCCACCAAGTACTACGGTAATCTCAACAAAAACTCGGCGCACCTCATGTACAAAGCGCTCAAATTCTCGCGAAAAGCACTTTCGATCGATAAAGCCGCCAGATTCGCGTTTCCTTGTGAGTTTTTAAATTTTAAAAAATTTTGAAAAAAAAAAAATTTTTTTGAAATTTTTTTTTTCGAAAATTTTTTTTTGCAGGCGTATTTGCAATTTTCAACGTCTTCTACTGGATGTATTATTTACGGGAACCGCCGCTTCTCGAGTAGCCGAGCAATTAAATTTTTATTCCGAAAAAAAAGAAAAATTAAAATAATTATTCCCCCCCCCCCCCCCCCCAGCCGGGTGTTTTCGATTCATCCCCCCCTTCTCGCCACCCGTTTTTAATTTTTTTTTTCGTTTTTAATTTCTAATTTTTAATTTTTATTTACGGGTGTCCTTGTGGAAGAGGAAGTGACGTGGGTGGCCGAGAAAAAATAAAGTTTGAAAAAAATTTGAAAAATTATTTTTTTTTCGGAATTTTTTTTTTTTTTTTTTTGAAAATTTTGGAAACGTTTTTTTTGGGAAGACATTTAAAAATTATGAAAATTTGAATTTAATTTTTTTTAAATTTAATATTAGATTGAATATAATTAAAAATTAAAAGAAAAGGTATTTTTTTTATTTTTCGACTTTTTTGAAAAAAAAATTTTTTTCCAAAATTGATTTTTTTTTTCTAATTTTTTAAAATATTGATTGCAAAAAAAATAAAATTTTGGAAAAATTTCGAAAAAAATTCAATTTTCAGCCAAATTTTCAGAAAAAAAATTTTCGAATTTTTTTTTCAAAATTTAATTTTTTCCTTTTTCAAATAATAAATCCCATTTTCCGACCCATTTTGCAATTCCGAAAAAAAAAAAAATTTTTTTTTCAAAAAATTTTTCGTTCAAATCTCATTGACGCCCATTCGTCATCACATTTAAATAGTTGTGTCATGATCCTACTGTGGTTTTTTTTATTTCGTGTCGAGACTCTCAAATGTGTTGTTTCCTCCTCCTCGGCCACTTTTGTCGGTCCCCCTTCCCGACGCCGTCGAAATGTGATTGTCTAGTCTCGTCATCTGATCTCATTTTTTCTCCTTCAACACCCCCTTCCCCCCCCGACTACTACTTCCTGCCCGTTCAATCCCTTCCGCTTTTCAGCGGTTCTCTCTTTGTTCCAGTCAACTATTTCAGCCAAAACAATCGCAAAATAAAGAAAAAATGATGAAAGGGAAAGGGACGGGGGAAGCTTCTTGTTGTACTACTATTTTCCTAATCCCCCACCCCCTTTCCGTTTATTTTTTTGCTCTTTTCTCTTTTGGGAGCCTAAACGGAAGTTGGCCGGCGGCTCGAAAACAAAAGCAAAGGGGGGTATGAAAATAAATAAAAACAAAGGGGGGGGTCTTCCCGTTTTTATTTTTCGTTTCGCAAAACAACACACTTCAGGTTGACATCTTTTTGATCTACCTCCCCCCTTTAGGTTTCCGAGGACTTTTTGATCTACTTTGAAAGCCGCCAAATGGAAATAACACGATTTGATCTACCTTTTCACTTCAGAGAACTGTTTGATCTACTTTGCGAGACGCCGGAAGCAAATTACACGCTTTGATCTACTTTTACATTTCAGGTTGACATTTTTGATCTACCACCACCCCCCCCCCCCTTTTACATTTCCGATCATTTTTTGATCTACCTTTGATAGCCACCGGATAGAGGAGAAAAAGAACAGACACACCGGATTTGATCTACCACGTGTTGATCGAGTGACTCAAGAAACCAGAGTGCAGGAGCACACACACACACACACACACACACACACACACGTTTCTTTCAAGTGCGGGCAAATTGGAACTGTCTGACGTGGCATTGCGTGATTCAAGATTCATGACGTCAATTGAGTTGTTTGGTACGCAGATTCGTTAGCTTTCACGGTTGCGCGGAGAATTTGGTGTATTGTACGCAGATTTGCATATATTTGGACTTTGCGCGTCAACTGCGGTGTATTGTACGCAGCGCCTATATTTTTTAAGGTTGCGCGTCAATTATGGTGCATTGCACGCAAAATCTCTACAATTCAAAACTTGCTCGTCAAATCCGGTGTCTTGTACGCAAAACTTCTTACTTTCCCTATTTGGCGTCAAATCCGGTACATTGTACGCAAAACCGCATAGCTTTGAACATTGCGCGTCAATTACGGTGCATTGTACGCAAAAACTCTACAACTCAAAACTTGCGCGTCAAATCAGTTGCACTGTACGCAGCATCTCCCCAAAAACGGAAGCGAGTGAGAAATGGGATATGGGGGGGAGATGGGAGATCAATTGGCACACAGTTCAAGAGTGTCATTCTCTCAATGGCGCGCGAGAGCGCACACACACAGGCAAGGTGATGATAAGCGTGTTGTTGTTGGTGCCCCCCTTTAGCCGAGACGACGAGACATTGTGAGAGCAAACAGCACAGAGCCACGGATATGTGTGATCTGCTGCCCTTGCGCGCCCGAAAATAAGGAGGCCAATGGAAGGGGTTCCGGTTTTGAAACGCAAATATCTCTTCGAAAGGGGGGGGGGGCCACTTCCTTCTCTCCGCCCCCTTCCCTCTCCCTGAGCCCACTGTTCTGAGCCAATGCTCATTTTGGAGCATATTCCTGAGCACAATGAGCCCGTATTCGAACTGTCCACTTCTCGTTTTCATCGCTATTCTCTCCATCGGAAGTGTCGCCGGTTTGACGACAATTGCCGACGTGGATCGGATGAAACATGATTTGTCCAAGTTTCTGAGCATTTCCAGGTTCTTGATCTACCCATCTAGTGGTTTTGATCTACTTTTCATTTCCAGATACAATGAGACGGAGAAATCGGTGGCGCGAGCGGCGATTAAAAGAGCCCTGGAGGCGGTTGGGCTCAATTCGATGACCCATACCTTCATTCACGAGGAATCCGTGAGTTTCTCGGAAACTAGAAGAGATAGACAGAAGGTGTCAACTGACAAATTGTTCCTCTCTTCATGGGCTACACTTTCACAGTTGACACTTTAGTCCGATCTCTTCTCGTTCCCAAGATATGAGCCCGATTTCAGAACGAGATTGGCGCCAATGTGATCGCCGTCCAAAAGGGCCCCTACTTCGGCACGGGCAACGACAAAATGATCATTTTGTCGGCGAACTATGACACTTTGGAGGATAATCCGGGTGAGTGCAAGTACCTTGTATCTTGAAAACTAGAAGAGAGGGGGAAATGTGTCAAGTGACAAAAGATAGCTGAAACTAGGAAGAACATTTTGTTAGTTGACAACTTTCCCCTATCTCGTCTATTTCCCGGGAAATGACCGAAGGAACGTTGTAGGCTATCTTCCAGCCTTTTATCTCGAAAATTAGAAGAGCTAGGAGAAAAGTGTCAACGGACAATTTGATCTACATGTTGGAGGCTACATTTTGTTAATTTGCACTTCTACCGTATCTCGTCTAGTTCCCGAGATATGGCCGAAGGAACGTTGTAGGCGTCTAAATCTAAACAAACAAATTTGACAGTAACACTGTCTTCCAGCAGTTGTATCTTGAAAACTAAAAGAGCTAGGAGAAAAGTTTCAACTGACACTGTGATCTACATGTTAAAGACTACATTTTGTTAGTCGACAACTTTCCCCTATCTTGTCTAGTTCCCGAGATATGACCAAAGGCACATTGTAGGCGTTGACGACAACGGATCGGGTGTGGCGGCGGTGTTGGAGGCGGCTCGCGTGCTCTCCACCCTCGACACCCTCTACTCGCGACAACACACCATCGTCTACGCCTTCTTCGACATGAAGCACAAGGCGCTCGCCGGCTCGCACGCCTTCGTCGAAGACGTCCTTCTGCCCCTCATCGAGCGCACGAATACAAAAGTGATAGCGGCGGTGATCGCCGACGGCCTTCTCCACTTCGACCCTTTCCCAGCTTCCCAGGCAATGCCCGCCGAGTTTGAGACAATGTTTCCGGGAGCCGCTCGGGAGCTCCACGAGCACTCGCACATGGGCGACTTCATTCAGGTCTCGTCGAGAAGCGACGTCGACGAGGAGATCGTCAGAATGTGAGCGTCTTCTGGCTTATATCTTCTAGGTTCACGTCTACAGTATGATTATGACAGATTCACGCGCGCCTACGGTAGATCATGCGAGATGCTCTCGTCGGACTGGCCGTTCCACCCGTGGTCGCTGAACCTTCAGATGGACATCCTCAACATCACATCTCTTGACCGGTTATACAAGTTCGCTTTGCTTCCTCCCCCGATCACTAATCTCAATTTATAACACTCTCCAACGCATCGACAACCGCTAGCCTGCCAGTGTAGAAGTAGTTACAGTAACCCGCCCAAAATCGGTGTCACCCTGTCACACCTCCTCATTTTTGATGTGGTTCTATTTTGAGAACCATAAGGGCTATCAAAAAGATGTCAACTGCAAAGTTGTAGAGCACAAAAAGAGCAACAGCTTTGCAGTTGGCAACTTTTTGATAGCTCTTTCAGGTTTCGAGATAAAATAAGCACTTTTCCACCAAGCGCCCAGAAGCGTTAATTTTTGATAAATTTTTTACTTGAGACCCAGTAAAGCTATCAAAAAAGTGTCAACTGCGAAGTTGTAGCTCTTTTTGTGCTCTACAACTTTGCAGTTGACAACTTTTTACTAGCTCTACTGGTTCCCGATATGGGGTGGCACCTGTTTGGCCGGTACTGTAAGAGTGGCCTAGAAACTCAATGCATCCTAGCAAATGCGCTCTATCGCACTTCCTCTCTTTCACTCAATGGAGCGCGTTTTGCAGACTGCACCCGTTCCTCTACTCGGACCACTCGTCGTTCTTCTTCCACTCGAAACAGTCGCAACTGCACATTCCGACCATCTACCTGACCGATACACGTACGTGAGGCCGTGTGGCCTAACTTTCCGACGGTTCTCTAGTCCCCCCTCCAATTTGCAGTCAACCAACGCGGTGTCCGTCAATACTGTGTCCAGTGTGACGGTCTCTACATGATGACCGAACAAAATATGAAATTTCTCGCGCTCATGGCCGACTCCCTCATTCGGTTTCTCATCGAGATGAGCGGCTCGACGGGTAGGTGGCCGAGGATTTTTCTAGTCCCTCCCTTCTTTTTTGAAATTTGCAGCATTGTCGGTTGTTGACGATTTGTACGCGTTCATGTTCAACATCGATGTTGAATAGAAAAATTTTTTTTTTAAAAGTTTTTTTGTACATTTTTGTTTATTTTTTTTGTCTCGCGATACGTGTCATACAGATTTCTATTATTGATTTTTTTTTTAAATTTTTAAAAAATAAAAAAAAATTTTTTTTTTTTTTTGAAATTAAATTTTTATTTTTATTTTCTTCACCTAGTCGATGACAAACTATTTCAAAAAATCCGGGAAAAATCGATAAAATATTCAATTTTTTACAAAAAAAATGAAAAATAAACGAAATGGGGGTGGAAAACCGGTTGGTTTGAATGAAAATAGAAAACGCAGTGGACCCGCAAAAAATCGATAATTTTTAATTGTTTTCGAAAATCAATTTTTTAATTAAAAGACGCCGTCCGTCTCCTCTTTTCGCAATTTGTTGTGATGAATGAGAGAGGCGTGCACCTGGAATACACAAAATAACACTAAAAGTTTGAATTCCCGCCAAAAATTTTGGACAATTTCGCAATTCGCAGAGTAGCGCGGATACGGAGTTTGACGAAAGATGGGAAATTGCCGTTTTTGCTGGCTTTTATAGGTTTTGTAGGTTTTTCATTACTAATTAGCATGAAATAAGTGAAAATTTGAATTTCCGCCAAAAATTTTGAAATTTCGCAATTCGGAGAGTAGCGCGGATACGGAGTTTGACGAAATGCGGGAAATTATCGTTTTCGCTGGCGTTTGTTGGTTTTGTAGGTTTTTTGTTACTAATTGGCATGAAAATAACTAAAAATTTTAATTCCCGCCTAAAAATTCAAAATTTCGCAATTCGCAGAGTAGCGGCGATACTGAGTTTGACTAAATTCACCGAAACTGCCGTTTTCGGTCAAAATTTGAGGTTTTGTAATGGTGTTTCTTATTATAGCACAGAAATAACAATAATAGTTAAAAATTTGAATTCCCGCCGAAAATTCAAAAATTTCGCAATTCGCAGAGTAGCAGTGATACGGAGTTTGACTAAATTCATCGAAACTGCTGTTTTCGGTCAAATTTGGAGGTTTTGTTGGTTTTGTCTTACTAAAGAACTTACTAAAGAAGAGAAATAACTAGAAATTTGCATTCCCGCCAAAAAATTTGGACAATGTCGCAATTCGCAGAGTAGCGCGGATACGGAGTTTGACAAATTTACCGGAAATTGAGTTTTTTTTCGCTCACATTTGGAGGTTTCTTGACGGTTTATGGTTACAATTAACGAAAATGACCAAAAATTTGAATTCCCGCCGAAAAGTTCAAAATTTCGCAATTCGTAGAGTAGCGGCGATACGGAGTTTGACTAAACTCACGGAAACTGCCGTTTTCGGTCAAAATTTGGAGTTTTTCTTATTGGTTTTGTCTTACGGAAATAACTAAAAATTTGAACTCCCGCCAAAAAGTTTGAAATTTTGCAATTCGTGGAGTAGCGCGGATACGGAGCGATTTCAAATGTGAGTGTTCGCTGGAGCGCGTTTCCTCACCGTTCTCGATATCAAGTGGGCACTGTTCTTCTTGGCCTTATCGACGACGACCTCGTTAAAAACGACTTGATGTTGTGGAGTGAAGGTCGACGAGACCGATCTGCAAGAAACGAGACAAAAATCGATAATTGATCGATAATTTCGGAAAAATGTTTTTTTTTGCGCCAAATTCAAATTCTGTGTGTGTTTGTGAGTGTGAAAGTATGAAAGATACAAGGAAAAAATCGATAGAGGAAAAAATTATATCGATTTTTTTGTTTTCCGGAAAAAAAGTGACATGCTTGCCTTAATATAGAATATCGATTTTTCTGTCTAAATCTGTTGGTAGATCAAAAAGTAGATCGAAAAGAGAGAGAGAGAAAAGACAGAAAAAGAGAGAAAAGGGTGAATTTGAGAAGCAGTTAGAAGTGGAGTGAGTGAGTGTCACAATAACGAGACAAAGTTACCTTCGACCAATCGCTGCTCGACCGAGAACTTCAATTTTTATGTTTTATTTGTTTTAATACGTTAATAGATGGTTATTTAATTAGTCGGGAGTCAATTTGAAAATTTAAAAATTTTTGAAAAAAAATTTTTTTTTCCGGAAATTTTTTTGAAATTTTTTTTTGGAAAACTAAATTTTGTTTTTTATTTTGTTTTCAAAATTTTTTTGTTTGAATGGTTATTTGCTTATTTTGGGGCTAATTTTTGGAAAGTAAAAAAAAAATTTTGTTAAAAAAAATTTTTTTTTGAAAATTATCCATTTTTTAAAAACGAAGAAAATCTTGAAAATCTTGACATTTTGACAAAAAATAACCAAAAAATCAATTTCGATCGATAATTTTCTGGTTGTTTGGGGGTCAGTTTCTAGTGAAAACATTGAAAAAAAAAGAATTTTTGAAATTTTTTTTTTCAATTTATTGATTTTTAACAACAAAAGCCAACTTGAAAAGCTTGGCACTTTGCCAAAAAAAATCAATTTCAATCAATAGTTAATTGTGAATTTGATAGTCAGTTTCTAGTGAAAAAACTGAAAAAATAATTTTTTTTCAACAAAATTTTTTTTTGAAAAATTATCGATTTTTTACTAAAAACAAAAGCAAAGCTCCAAAAAGCTTCACAAATTCCACGAAAAAAAAACCAATTTCAAAAATCAGTGTTAATAATAATACCTGTTAATAATGGGCCTCGTCTCAGTCTTGTTAGTGTAGTGTTGACCACCGTTGACCGGAATGTACACCTAAAAACACGCGGAAAACTGAAGGGTTAAGCCACAAGAGAGAGAGAGAAAAAACAGTTGGCTGCCAGAGAAATAAGGATGATTTTAGTGGGAAAAACAGGAAAACGTTTTCTGGAAAATTTTTTTTTTTTTTTGAAAAAAAATTTTTTTTTTGGATGTAGGTCAAATTGAGTGGGGGTAGATCAAAAATGAACATTGTTGGTAGATCAAAACAACTTGGCGGCAAGGTTTTGTGAGAAAAATGAGCCATTTGGGGCGAGTTTGAAGTTTGATCTACAACTTTCGATTTTTGATCTACCATCGAAAAGTTTGATTTTCGGCATAATTTCGCAAAAACTAACCTTTTGGAAGTGATGCCGCATGTTTTTCTTGCGTCCGAACGTCGCGTAGATGGCGTTGCGGAACTTTTTGTTCAAAAAACAGTAGGTGATCGGATTGGTGCACGAGGAGATGTAGGTGAGGAGGGTGATGAACGTGTTCACGTCGCTGTTCCAGACGGACAGATTGAGACTCTGGAACGAGTCGCCGGCGATGAGCAGCAGCCACCAGATGTAGGAGGGTGTCCAGCAGCAGAAGAAGATAATCACCACCACGATCAGCATTCTGTATGAATAGTAGGTCAAACTGGTCAAATTGAGTGATAGGGTAGGTCAAAATGTGATGGATTGAGCATTTTGGAGTGAATTGGAAGTTTGATCTACAACTTTTAAGTTTTGATCTACCATTGATAGTTGGTAGATCAAAACAGTTCATTTGCCAACTTTTACAATGGTAGATCAACAGTGGACGGTTATGATCTACATATTTCACAGGTAGATCAAAAATTGTGATCTACCAGTGTTTTTGACAACTTTTGCGATCGTAGATCACAAGAGCTTGATGAACATTTTGGAGTGGAACTTTATGATCTACATGTCTTCCAGGTAGGTCAAAAATGAGTTTTGAGTTTTGATCTACCAATCAAAAAATTGTGATCTACCATTGGTTTTGAAAAATTTTGCAATGCTAGATCAAAAAAGTTTGAAGAGCATTTTTGCCGTGGAGTTTTATGATCTACATTTACCCCAGGTAGATCAAAAATGAGTTTTGATCTATATGTTCAAAATTTGTGGTCTACCAGTGTTTTTGACAACTTTTTCCATGGCAGATCAAAATTTTTTGATGAATGTTTCGGCGTGGACCTTTGTGATCTACATGTTTGTATTTTTTGATCTACCACTCCAAAATTCGTGATCTACCATAGTTTTTGTCAGTTTTTCCATGGTAGATCAAAGAAACGCGTCCAGGACTCACTTGATGACCCTCTGTTTGGCCATCGCACTCTTCTGCGTGTGCGTCGACCGCAAACTCGGATTCTCGATACAAATCGACGCTTCGGACCGCCGATGCGTGAAATTCGGCTCGATACTGTAATCGGGAAGCAATGGGCTCATTTTCAGCTCTTTTTCTCTTACCTTTTGTCCTGTTGACTGAAAGTGAGCTTGTTGGAGAGTTTCTGCCAAAACGACAACTTTTGCTCTTCCGTCATACTGGCGACGATGGCTGAAATCAAAAAAGTAGGTCAAATGACGTGGCAAGCGGGAAGAAGTAGGTCAAAACATGTTTTGGGGAAGGGGGCATAAGTAGGTCACCACTCAACTATGTAGGTACAAAGGAACTCAACGGAGAAGAAAACAAAAGGGTGAACTCAAAACTGAGCAGAACATTATTAACTTTTGGTATGTCTGGGGGTTACGGTAGGAACTGCAAATGTTACTAAAAGGGGGGAGGAATGTAAAAGCACAACAACACCTGGCGGAGGTAAAAGCACGCCACTAGAACGACGACGAAGATTCTGAAGAGCGGTGAAGCCGTCGTCGAGACGTTGAAGACGTTGTTGGTTCGGCGGCGGCAACTGTAGCAACTGCGGTGACGTGGCCGCGGGAATGGTGTGAAGGGCGATGCATGACGTGGCACGAGCTAGTGACGTGCTACCCACGAGCACACTGTTAAGGAGGTGCGACGACGAGGACACTTTGAGACCACCTGCTGTCGTCGTGTGCGTCAACGCCGACGGCGGCGGCTCCGTCACCACCGACGCGATCTCCAACTTCATTCCCGACTTGAGCGACTGGATCACGTTGCCGTACAGGCCCGCCATCACCACCAACGGGATCACGAGCAGAACCACTGTCATGTAGACCTGCACAGAAACTTTCGATTTTTAGAGTTTTGCGATTCTTGGGCATATCAATTTTCAAAATAGTTTCTAAGAGTCAATCAATAGCGTTAATTACAGCTAATTTAATGGCCAATTTTATGGAATTTACTCGGAATTTTTTCCCTTTTCAGAAATCTCGGGTTGATGGGTTTTTGGTTTTTTGGACATAAAAAATTTCAAAAAAATTTCTAAGAATCAATCGATAGCTCAAATTGTAGCTACTTTGACGGCCTATTTTACAAAATACATATTGAATTTTTCCGATTTTTCTCCTCCTCGGAAATCACAGTTATAACCAGAATTGCACTTCCCGAGTCAACGGGCTTTCGGTTTTTTGGGCATAAAAAATTTCAAAATTGTTTCTAAGAGCCGGTCGATAGCTCAAATTGTAGGTATTTTAACGGCCAATTCAATAAAAATTACTGGGAAATTGACGGATTTTTCTCCTCTTCAGAAATCGCCCAAAACCATCTAGGCCGGGCCTGACCCCGTCCTTGACGGGTCGACGTTTTTCAAGTCGGACAAGCATCGGAAAATTTCTGGGTGAATTTTATAAAATCACCCATAAAATTACCTACAATTTGAGCCATTGACTGACTCTTAGCAATAACTTTGAAAATTGTTATGGTCAACTCGAAAAATTCGAAAAACCCATAGGGTCAGGGAATCGTAAATCTGATTGTGTTCCTTATAACTTGCAAGTTTCAACGACAACTCCCACCAACCTGATAAGCGAAATGATAAATCGGCGGGTGAATCGGAGCACACGTGTATCCATTGGAGCTGTACGTCTGCTGCTCGTACATGAACAACATCAGAATGTTCGCCGCAATCGCGATCACCCACACGAGCGTTATCATGGCGTAGGCGTGCGATCTGAAGAAAACCCTTCCAACCTCCGTGTTCCGTCTGAAATTCCAGCCAAACCTCGTCTGCCAGATACGCGAGTGCAACGGTTTGCAGATTGCAAAATATCGCTCGAAAGCGATCACCGCCAACGTGTACGCCGACGCAGTCACTACGACCGCTGAAAAACCGCGATTTTCTCGCCCGAGAAATTAGGCCACTTACGCTGTAAATAAGCCAAAATTTTGCACATATAGTTGCCGAACATCCAACAGTTCATGACCATCGAGACTAGCGTCGGCGGCATACAAACCACCGACAACATCATGTCACTCGCCGCCAGATTCATCAGGTAGATGTTGGTTATCGATCGCATCGCGCGTTGCTGAAGTGATAAAAAATAAAATAGAGGCTGGGAGAATCGAACCCCTGACCTCTCGCCCGGCGCCCCAACGCGTAACCCACTGCGCCAAACAGCCGCAGCCAGACTAGCCCACTCCAGACGGTGATAAAGGCGCCGGCGCCGCAAGCTCATCGCACTTTAACCCACGCGCATTCACGCCTCAATTAAGGAATTAGCTAATTACCCCCACGCCCAATTAGCTAATTAGCCCGCGATGAGTCACCTTTATAATGACGAGCAAGACGAGCGAGTTGCCGACGACGGAGAGCAAGAAGATGATGAAGAACGTGACGGCGATCGTGTAGTTCTCCGTTGTGCCGCGAAATCGGCAAATCTCCTCCTGCTGCAGAATCGAGGACGATGACGACGACATCGTCGACGACGTCGTCTCGTTTTGCAGTTGCAGCAACAACGAGCTGCCGGTGGTGCTGGAAATAAAGAATTGAAGGGGTAAGTGTGTGTTTGGTGTTTGTGGGTGGGGTGGTAATTATGGATAAAAAGTGATGTGAGGGGGGGGGGGGGGGGTATAGAAAACTAGACTATTTTTAATTGAAAAAGACGAAGAAGACGAAGAAGGAGGGGGGAAAACGATCATTTAGTGGTGTTTGGTTTGGTTTTCGGGCCGAATTGAAGGGAAAGGGGGTCGGGGTGCCCGAATTTCTTATTTACTTCAAGAGCAGTGTCTTCTCCTTCTTCTCCTTCTTATTTTTGAGTGAGGAGAAAGAGAGAAGGACGGACAACTAATACGGAAATAGAAACTGCTATAAGAGGAGGTTTGAAAATTTGAAAATCAACGAACAACAGAAACGAATATTAGCCACCACGAGGATCGAACCTATGGCCTTCCGACTACCAGCCAGAGTCACAACCAGATGAGCCACGCGGTTAGTTTTAAGCCCCAAGGGTCCAGGGTGTAGACAGCATCGCGCGAACAGTGTAATGGGCAGAGCTAGGATCTTCAGTCAAAACGGTGCTCCCAGATCGTTTTTTGCTCATACTTTATCGTGAAAACCAGAAGAGCTAGAAAAAAGTTGTCAACTACAAAGTTGTAGATCACAAAAAAAGCTACAACTTTGCAGTTGACTCCTTTTTGATAACTCTTTTGGGTGTCGAGAAAAAAGGAAATGAAAAAACGGTCAGGTGACACCTTTTTGGCGGGTACTGTAGTAACTACCTCCAAAGTGACTGGGTAGCTATTGTTGATGCATCGGAGGGTGTTATAAATTGAGATTAGAAACTGTAAAAAAAACGAAGTGAAACAGTAAAACCGCGTAAGAGATGTGATGGGATGAAGAAAGAGGGCCTGAACACACAGAGACAGGGACAAAAAGAGCCCAAGATGCTCATGCTCATCTCACGAATCACGTCTTCTGCTCTGCTCTCGTCTAATTGACCGTTGTGCCCCCCCCCCCGTTCCAGTTGTTTTTGTCACCACACTTTCTTTTTTTTTGACACGGGCGGGAAAGGGGGGGGGGGGCCGACGAGTCATCGTAAATGACATTTCATGTCGTCGTCGTCGTCTACTAGAAGAAAAAGCAGAAAAAGAAGAAGAAGACGATGGCATCAAACATTCCACGCCTTCTTCTTTTTCAGCCTTTTTCAGCGGTTTTCAGCATTTTCAGCCAATGAGGTGGTGAGAGAAGCGAAAAAGTGATCTTCAGTTTTCATCACACCCGGCTAGTGCTCTGAAATTGACTAGAATTGGCTGAAATTACACGGTGTAGACGTGCCCCCCCCCCCCCCCCCCCCACCCACACAAAGATGGACACCAAAATTGGACCCCCCCCCCCCCTTTCCAAAAAAAAAATTTTTTTCCATTTTTTTTTGGAAAAATGATTTGGGTTAGTTTTCGCTTTTTCTTTTTCATTTTCTAGTTTGTAGTCTCTAGTTTCTAGTTTGTAGCTAGAAAAAATGTCAATTTGAAAAGGGGGCGGGGCTTAGAGGGGTTTTTGCCTCCTTCCCTTTTGGTAGTTGAATTATAGACACAAAGGGATGCTCTTTCTCTGCTCGTTATGAAAATCGCGCAAATTAGAGGTTTGATCAATGATCACTTTTTGGCACCCCTCCCCCCTTTTCGTAGAATAGGGGGTCCTTCTTTACTTTTCACACTGCCTCATCTACTGGAATATTTAAGGCAATGCACTTTTTTCTTTTTGGGGAACCCCCTTCCCGACACCTAAGGAGTGGATCAGGTGATCAGGTCAGACATACGAAATGAGATAAGGGGGGGGGGGGGTCCTGGGTGTTTCAGCGCTTACATCTTGAAATCTAAAAGAGATGGGAGGAAGGTGTCAACTAGAACTTTGTTCCTTGAGTTTTCAGCTATATTTCAATAGTTGACACTTTTTTCCTAGCTCTTCTAGTTTTCGAGATGTCCGCCTTCAAAGTTCACGTGCCACTTAAGGGGGGTCGTTCTCAAAAAGATGGTACAATATCTCAGTGGTCTCGAAGCGAAAACAGTCAAGTTGGGGTATCGATCGATTCCTTGCAAGATGGACAGCTCGAAGAACGTATAGGCAACAGTTGAAAAGTGGTAGATCAAAAGTTATGGGGCTAACTTAAAGGGGGTCGCTCTGAAACGATAAAGGAGGCAAAAAAAGAGGCAAGTGGGCCTTCAGTTTTTTAAAAGAAGACGAGGTACCAGTGGGCCACTCTTCTAAAGCGAAAAGAGGTGAGCCAACGCGCGTGATGACGGGATTGAGAGAGAGAGAGCGTGAGAAGAAGAAGATTACTTAGAAAGGGGGCACGAATTGACGGACGGGCGGGACGGCGGGGTGATTCAGAAGGCAGAAGACGTGGGGACGGAGAAGAAGAAGACGTCCTTTGAGGGTAACGGGCGGTTTGGTTCAAATTTCCTTTCGGCGAGCAGGAGGGAGAGGGAGAACTCAGGGATTAGAAGAAAACGAAGAAGAAGAAGAAGAAGGCGTAATTGATTCTCCCTCTCTCTTTTCTCTTGTTTTCCTTTTCTGCTTTGTTTTGGTTGTTATCAAATTGTGAACGGTAGATCAAATCAGCGATGATTCAATTGATACGCCGTTACCGTTATCGTTATCATATTTACTGTTCCACCCCCCTTAAGCCGGTGGTTGCTTTTCGGGGCGCATATCTTGGGAACTGGAAGAGATGGGAGAAAGGTGTCAACCGGAACTTTGTTCCTTGAGGTTTCAGCTATATTTCGATAGTTGACACTTTTCTCCTAGCTCTTCTAGTTTTCGAGATAAATGAGCTCGGAAAGTTCGCATGACACTTAAGGGGGGTCGTTCTCGAAAAGATTATAGGGGTCTCGCAGCGAAAACGGCCAGATTGGGATATGAATCGATTTCTCACAAAATAGATAGTTCGGGAACAGCAAAGGAAATAGTTGAAAAGTAGTAGATCAAAAGTTATGAAACCCGTCTAAAGGGGGGTCGTTCTAATAAGTATGCTACCGTATCTCACTGGTCTCGAAGCGAAAACAGGCAGATTGGGATATGAATCGATTCCTGGCAAGATCAGTAGATCAAAAAACATAAACAGGACGATTGGAAAGTAGTAGATCAAAAGTTATGAAACCCGTCTAAAGGGGGGTCGTTCTAAAAAAAAGTACTGTATCTCACTGGTCTCAAAGCGAAAACAGGCAAATTGGGATATGAATCGCCTACTGCCAAGATCAGTAGATCAAAAAACATAAACAGGACGATTGGAAAGTAGTAGATCAAAAGTTATGCGATGCGGCGGGAAAAAGGAATGGCAACAATGGGAAGCGGTCTGCTCTCTTTTCGCTCACAGACAACAAGAGAGAGAGAGAGAGGAACTGCTCGGTGAGCACACAATTTCCAGAAAAAGAGAGAGACGGAAAATGAAATAAAGAACACGAAGTTATATATCTCGTCTCTCTCACCCTCCCTCCTCTACCACTTCATGCCACTTCACTCACATGATGGTGGCGGCGGCGGTGTTCGACGACGACGACGACGGCTCCAGAGAAGAAGAAGAAGAAGATGATGACGTCGTCGTCGTCACGTCCATCGTCGTCGAATTCAGAAGGAGAAGGTGCTCGATGAGCCGAAGCTGAAGACGTGAATTGTTCTCGTCGTCTGCGGCGTCGTTCATTGCATCGAGGCGGAGACGTGACGATGACACTTGTGTCTTCCTGGAAGAACAAGACTCCTTACATCGTCATCTTTTGGAAGCGATTCGAACACGAAAAAAACGGGGGGAAAAGAAGAAGAGAACAAAGAGAATAGGGGGACAGGAGAGGTGAAAGGACAAAAAATGAAGAGGGAAGAAAGGGGTGACTAACGCCTTTCTGACCGACTGGTTGGGAAATGAGGGAAACGCGCTCTACTGCACTTTCCCCGGCCAAAACGAGAGAAGAGTGAGATGGAGCGCATTTGCGATTCGCACCGACTTGATGGGATTGGGGGGTCGTGGCCTAGAAACCCCACACTGTGGAATTGACGTTATGTGCAATAGAGCGCACTTGCATGATGGCTCGGAATAGGCGTGGCCTAGAAAGCCAAACACTCGCAGCACGGGCCTCTTCTAGAAACTGCCTTAAAGGGGTGTGGTACCACTTGTCTTAACCCTCGATTACCCCTAATTACCCACTAATTAGAGTGCTATTAAAGGTTATCGGGGCCGTGGCCTAGAATCCCAAACACTCGCACACGGCCCTCTTCTACAGACCATCTGTAGATATGGAGTTAAAGGGGGTGCTAATCCCGGTGTTGACTCTTAATTGCCCCCCCCCCCCCCCCTATTACCGACTACCGAGATGGTTATCATTTAGAAGACGGGATGACAACCCAAACAGACAGCTCTTTGAATGTGTCACGGTCACGTGACATGGACGCGTAGATATGTGCAGTAGACTAGAAAACGAGAGGTGATGGAAAAGTTAGTCCATGATGTAAGATATATGGATGGCCTAACATTCTTAGGAGGATTCTAGGCCATGGCCTAGTTTTCAAATTGTGATCCTATCCAACAATGATAACTTCTAGTGCTCTCTGAGAGCCAAAAGAGTCTGATAGGGACTGATGGCCTAACATTTGCAGTGGAGATTCTAGGCCACCACCTCAGAGGAGCACACGAAAAGAGCACACACACACAAATGCACACGTTCCTCTTTTTGTTGACGATTTTTGAGCTTGTCTCCTCTCCCGCTAGTTTCCAGTACGTCAGGGATGATAAAAGGGGGGTGCTAGCAAAAAAAAATTTTGTGTTTATTTTTTCAAACATAATCAAAATAACAATAAAAATGAAAATAAAAAGGATAAGTGAAAGGTTGAAAGGTTTGAAAATTTTTTTGAAAAAATTTTGAAAAATTTTGAAAAAAAATTTTTTTTTGTTTTTTTTTGTTTTTTTTTTTGAGAAAAGTGGCTTTTAAAACACAAATAGGTAGAGAAAAAAGGGGGAAAAATAATATATTTTTATGAAGAGAAAAGACGGAAAAAAGTGGAGGATGGGGAGGTCAAGGGAACGAAAACAGACGGAAGGGGGTGGTACACGAAAACAAGTGAAGGATCTTTTATTTTTTTTCTCAATGAAAAATTGATTGGTGGTACCTACCCAGTGCTTCTTATTATATGAGTTTCGGTTTTAGACGATTTTTGAAATTTTTTGAATTTTTTAAGTTTTTCGAAAAAAATTTTTTTTTTTTTTTTGAGTTTTTTTTTATTACAGAGGTTCTTGTTTTTTGCCAATTTTTCAATTATTTTAGATTTTTTAAAATTTAATTTTAAATTTCAAAAAAAAAATATCAATTTACTTTGTTTTAGCTAAATAACTATCATTTTTCGAAAAAAAAAAATTGTTTTTCAAAATATCAACAAAAAAATTTTTTTTTTTCAAATTTTTTTTGTTTTTTACGACTATTAGCCTTCTTTTAACCAGTTTTCAGCGTTTTTCAATTTTTATTTAATTTTTATTTAATTTTTTTTCAAAAGTTTTTCAAAAAAAGTGAAAACGAATGGAAAAAATGGCGAGAACTGAAATTTCCGAAAAAAAGGGAAAACGTTTAATTAAGTGGGATGGGTGGAAAAGTGCGCTCCAGTGACAAGTTGTCATTAGAGCGCACTTACCCACCCACACACACACATTTCTCGCGTCTTCTCGGAACGAAAAACATAAAACCAAATAGAAGGAAAATAGTGCACTTTCCGCATGGCTGAAAATGCGAAAAAGAGCCCCCAAAAAGTGAGCAAAAAGTGGGTAAAGGGGGGAACTTTTTAAAGGGGGGGGGGGCTTAAGGGGGAGTGACAAGACGTTTGTCAAAACTAATGACACATTGTCAGAATCGCCCGAAACTCCGACTGAATATACGAAAATAGATGGGCGAGCCGATTCCGAGGGGTGTCGTCAAATTTGACGTTTTGTACGTGATGCGTTGCATTTTACGACAATATGCACAATTTTGGGTATTTGAGTTGTGTTTTGGTCAAAGTTTGAAACAGTGGCGTCAGATATGATGTTTTGAATGTGAAATGACAATGCATCAGATTTTACGACGAAATGCACATTTTAACAGGCGTTTTGGTCAATGCACTGGATTCGACGACAAAACGCACATTTCAGCTACTGGTAGATCAAATTTTCGAAAAAGGACGTCAACTATGACGTTTGGTACGTGAAATGGCAATGCATCAGATTTCACGACAAAATGCCCATTTTGACAGGCGTTTCGATCCATATGTTGTTTTTACGTGATATTGCATTGCATTGAACCCTACGACAAAACGCACGATTTTTGGCTGCTTTTAAATCAAAATTCCAGAAATGTCGTCAAATACGACGTTTGGTACGTGAAGTGGCATGCGCCAGATTTCACGAAACAATGCACATTTCGGCTGCGTTTCGTAACAATGCAAAAGGAAATGCTTCAATTGTCGTAGAATAAGGTGTTTCTTACGCATGCATCGTAACTGACGACAATTTGCAGATTATATATATAATTTTATATCTATTCAACCGGAAATCAAAACACAAAGTTGCGCGCGTGAGAATTCGAAACGGAAGTGAGCGGGAGGGGGGAGGGGGAATGAATTGAATGAATAGGGAAGAAATGGAAGAGGAAAAGTTCGGCCACGGGTGACCGATTGAATGAAGTGAACATTCGAGAGAGAAACAGATAAGGAAGGGAGGGGGGGGGGGGGGGGGGGGGAAGGTGATAAGTAGGTTATAACGAGCCGCCCCTCTCGTATCTAACACATCAACGAGCACCCATTGGAGAGTAAGAGAAGGAGGGTATCAGGTGACTACTTTGACCCCCCTTTCAGTGAGAAGAAGAAGAAGAAGAAGTTGCTGCTCCGAAGAGCACAAGAGATGCAGGAAGCACCCCCTTTACAATCTTCACAGAGATATGAATGATATTGAGAATTGATGATGATAGTGAGAGAGCCCACACGGAGCACACGAGCCCAACGGATTGAAACAATTGTTGGGGGGCTCTCTCTCTCTCGCTCTCTCTCTCTTTGTAACGGGCGGGGAATGTGATGAGATGATGACAAGACGAGCAGAGAAGAGGAGGGGAGGGGAGGGGATCCGGATGGGATGGGACCCCCAATTGATAATAGCCGGTGAAATATTGTGTCCCCACGGGGGTGCCTCCTCGGTCTCGCCTCGGCGCATGCTTTGTTGTTTGTGAAGGTCGGAGATCAGGGGGCGGACTAGGTTTTTCGTATCTTTGTGAAAGTGCGGTTTCTAGGCCAGGTTTCAAAGATTTGGGGGTTTCTAGGCCATGAGTTCACATGGGAGGCTTGGAGGGTTCTGAGGACCTGATAGATGAGGGACTAGGCGAACAGAATAACGAAGACGGAGATTGTGAGATTTCTAGGCCAGTTTTCAAGGGCTTCGGGGTTTTTCTAGGCCAGGAGATTAGATTGGGACGTGTAGCGGTTTTAAGTACTTCTACGCTGGCTAGGAGAACTGAGTACCGGAAAGGATCCGTTTTCTAGGCCAGCTTGTAGGGTTTCGGATGTTTCTAGGCCATGAGATTCGATGTGATTGGGACTAGAAAACTACAAAGAACCTAGGCCATGAGAAGGTAAATCTTGAAACTCAACGTGTCGAAACGCCTGGAAGCAGCAGTATTTGTGTTTTGTGTGTAGATTTACGAGATTGACAATAAGCTCGGGGAGCTCCGCGAGCCCTAAGAGGAGTTGGGAAGGCTTAGGTAAGTCATTTGACACTTCCACGGCTAATTCAGTTCAAACTGTTAGGTATGGGGCCTTGGGTGTTTCTAGGCCACAAGATCTGATGGAAAGGAGTGGGTGGGGGACTGGGAATCCTCAGTAAAATCTAGGCCATCCTTGTATCCTTTTGATGTCTCTAAGCCACGAGATTAACTTGGGAAGGGGGTGGGTGGACTAGAAACCTGCCTTGAACCTAGGCCATCCAAAACCAAACATTCACAGGGACTTGGATGATTTTTGGTGTTTCTAGGCCATGAGAAGGTCATTTCTGGCTGGAATTCGACTGAAAATGAACAATGAAGAAAATAAAGACTGAAAGGAACAACGGAGGGAGAGGGGAGAGAGGTAGAATTACAAATGCCCCCGCGCGCACAGTGAATGAACACCCCCCTCCCTTCTTCAGTTCGCTTCTTCTTCCCATCAGCTGACACCCAATTCTAGCAGGTTGCACACATATTTATGCTGAAAGTGTGTCTGGAAGAGGAAGAAGGAGAGAGGAAGCCGTCCAGACACAGGAAGCGTCACGACGAACAAAAATGGATGGGGAGCTTGAAAGGGGGGGGGGGGGGGCTGGAAAACGAAGAAAAAGTGGAGCCCCCACCCGAATGATTGAGTGATTTCACGGGGGGCTCTACGCCTTCTTCTTCTTCTTCTTCTTCTTCGTCGTCTTCAGAAGACACACACAAACAATAGGTTTCATTTTAGGGAGCCCCCCCTTTCAGAAAAGAAAACATGACAAATGCTCATTTCGACGGGGGGAAGAAGGAGGAGAAGAAGAAGAAGAAGACGTCTCCTACGTCTTCTTTCTGAAAAAGAAAAAAGACAGCGGATCAAAGCTTACACAAGGAGAAGAAGGTTCATGGCACCCGGGGGACCCGGCCCGGAAAGAAGGCACGGAGGGGAACACTGATTCCCATTCTTTTTTTGGGAAGGGAACTTGATTGAATTTGATTGAATTGGGGAAATATTGGAGGGGGGGGGGCAGAGGTGCGGAGTTTTGGACCGGCCCCTAATTCAAATATCAAATTGTTGTAAAGTAGGCGGGGTTTGATCGATTTTCAAAGGATTAACCTTTTAAGGTCACAAAATGGCAGGGGATTAGGGGCAGAAGACAAAGAGATGATGTGTTCAGAGGTTAATTGGGGAGAGGCAGAGATTGGAGGTGCTACTACTGATAGAAAGGAGAGAGACTTGAAGAGGGGGGGGGGGGGGGGGTCTAATCTACAGTGCTCACAATATCTTTAAGACCCCCCTATATTAAGAGCGTCCCGGCAAAACTAGAAGAGATATCAAAATTCTGTAAGCGCTGTTCGATTCAGAATAAAAAATAACCCTCGGGGCCAAAAATTAAGGGTTCTGCAAAATTCTGTGGCTCCAAGGCCCCAAAAAGTCCCTCTGGCTGGGAGAGGGGGGTCTAATCTATAAGGGATAGTGGTATCCTTCACTGCGTTTTTGACCAGACCACAAGGTAAGGATTGAACCACATGCACCGATATTAGGGCGCGATTGATAATAGCCGGGGAGAAATATTGTGCCTGGGCTCATGGCAAGGTTCATGAGGCACCCCTGGGGATGGGTCAGAAGGCAGTGGAATGATAATTGAGAAGATGGATAGGGGGGGGGGGTCTAATCTATAAGGGGTTGGGATGCTATGAGATCCCAAATTGATAATAGCCGGTGGAGATTTAGCGCCTGGGCTGCTTGGCTGGACTTGTCTAGGCTGTTATTCAAGAGGATCGGAGATCAGATGGGGACGGGCGGCGACTAGGAATCCCGAAAACCAGAGAGACTGGGAAAGTCTAGGGGTTTTGGTTTTTTGTTTTAGGCCAGGAGATCTGATAGATGGATGGGGAACTGGAAACACGGACTACTGAGGATTCTAGGCCATCCTAACATTGGGAAATTGATGGTTATTGATATTGATATTTCTAGGACACCAGGCCACAGCTGGAAGGAATCGAACTTGAAAACTGCAGAGAGCCAAGGGCACAGGTCACCATGAGAAGGTTCCTCTTGATGAGAATCAATGGGGAACTGCATATTCAGAAATGTTGGAGCAGTCTTGACTCGTGGGCTCCGCGAGCCAACATGGTCACACAGCGAGATACCCCCCGTCGAATGACGTGCCCATCAAGAGGTGTCCCGTCTGCGTGACAAGTGCTCTGCTGCTCGCGTGGGGTTCAAAGTTGAAGCCCATCGGGGGGGGGGGGGGGGGGGGGGGGGCATTTGAAAGTAGTCCGTCCCGTGGACCGGATGGACGGAAAAGCGGGGCGTGTCTGTCATCACAAACTTCCGGCTATACTAACCGCGCGCGCGCGCCGGAAATTGGATTCTTTTTTTTTTGACCTACTCTCGCTGAAAAGTTGGTCAAATTGTTGGGAGGGGTAGATGTAGATCAAAACTTGCCGCAAAACACTTGAGGCGCGCGCGCGCGCGCGTGTGGGAGGTAGATCAAAGGAGAGAAATGACAAAATGATGATGATGAGAAGGGGGGGACACATGAAAAAAGAGAGAGAAACGGGACGGGAAGGGGGTCCCGAAGAAGAAGAAGATGGAAATGTGTGCTGCTGTGCTACTAAGAGAAAAGAAGAAGGAGCAGGAGGAGGAGGAGAAAAACAAGATTGACAAAATAGGATTTAGGACGATTTGAGGTTTGCTCGCAACTTCTCTCCCTCCCCCTTCCCTCACAGCCACGTCTTCTTCTTCTTCTTCTTCGTTTTCAGCCAGCACACACACACAGAGAGATGGATACTACGAAACTGCGCGGAGCGCACGAAAACATTTTAAGATAAACGGGGCGGGAAGGGGGACCGTTTTCAAACGGGTAGGTCAAAATTCGATGAGTTGTAGGTCAAAATGGGAAAAGAAGATCAAAATTTGAGAGTAGATCGAAAATTGAAAAGTAGATCAAAATATAAAAGTAGGTCAAAAATCAAAAGTGGATCACATTTGTAAATTATATAGGTCAACATACAAAAGTAGGTCAAAGTTTCAAGAGATGTAGATCAAATTTGAAAAGTAGGTCAAGATTCGATAAGATGTAGATCAAAATATAAAAGTAGGTCAAAAATCAAAAGTAGATCGAAACTACATGAGGTGTAGGTCAAAACCGCAAGGTAGGTCAAAATTTGAAAATATGTAGGTCAGAACGAAGAAGTGGGTCAAAACTTAACATTTTGTAGGTCAAAATACAAAAGTAGATCAAAATTGTGTGAAGTGTAGGTCAAAGTACTCCCGTAGGTCAAAGTTTAAGTTTGTGTAGGTCAAAGTGAAAAGGTAGGTCAAAACACAGAAATAGATCAAATTTTAACTTTTTGTAGGTCAAAACGACAAGGTAGGTCAAAATACTGAGGTAGATCAAAAGACAACAAAAATTAGATCCAAGTTCGAAAGTAGATCAAAATTCTGCCTTGGTTCATGTTATGTAGATCAAAACTTCCCAAATCTCCAAAATTGAATGTTGTAGATCAAAAAACGTCATTTTTGACCTACCCCGCCCGAACTTCTAGATTTTTCAAGATCAAAAACCTTGTCGGCCATTAGTCATTAGCCAAAAAAAAGAGAAGGAGGCCAGAATTCGCAGAAGCGTGCATAACAATGGGTTTGTTCCACTCTCTCTCGTCGCCGACGACGACCAATATCAAATTTCGTTCATGGCCGAACTTTCCACACGCGAAAAAACTAGGCCACTATTGGATTTTCAGCCTTTTTCAGACAAAAACAACATTGAAATCAACACACAAACAATATTGAAATTTGAAATCGGGCCGAAAGCAAAGCGGTCGCTTTTTATGAGCCCGTTTTCGAAAACGCCCCCCTTTAGCCGTTTTTTTTTCACTTTTACACTCGGACGTACAACAATAGGCGAAAAGAGCAGAAACGCGGAGCAGCAGCGGAGTTGGAGCACAAAACGGGGGAAAGAATGACAATGAAACTCTCGTCTCGGGCTCAGAACACTGAAAACTGAAATTTGACGACGTGACGTCTTCTTCTCTTGCTTCTTCCACTCAAATTCATCTCTTGGGACGCGTTTCGCGATTCGCTTTTTTCTGCCAGCAACCCGGAAATGTCCGAGTGGACATTACTCAAAAATTTTGAATTTTTTGAGTTTTGAGCGATTTGCACCACAATTCGGACTTTAATGGGGTTTATCTGGAAAACTGGTAGAGCTATCAAAAAGTTGTCAAGAGCAAAGTTGTAGCTCTTTTTGTGCTCTACAACTTTGCAGTTGACCACTTTTTTTCAGCTCTTTTGATTTTCGAGATAACCCGTCTTGAAAGTCGGATGGCCTAACTTTTGCAGCGTTTGCTAGGCCAACCTCATTTTTGCCCGACAATTCCTTCCTGGTTGTCGACGACGAAAAAGATGCTAAATCGAGATTCGACTGCCCCCCGTCTCAATCATCGAATTCAATCTTGCTCGCGGAGCAACACAATTCATTGCTCGCGGAGGAGCCCGTGAGCCCGTGATTTGATTTCGAGCCGCGGGGGCTCTTTTCAGGTTTTGCTCGTGTTGTGCTCTCAACTTGTTTTCTTTTTGTGCTCTTTCCCTCTCTCTCTCTACTTTTTTCCACCGAGTTTCGGCTGGAAAGGGAACACTATGGGGGGGGGGGGCGGATGGGATTACGGTAGGTTGACCTAGTTTCACCGGGAAACGTCTGGAATTGAACGGGGGTGCCTGGAAATGAGTATTCTACACGATAAGGGAGAAAAAGAAGGAAAAACGGTTCCGAGAGGCAATTTGGGCCGAAATTACAGCAGCACACACACGTCACTCTGACTCTCTCGGTGTGCTTGCATTTTTTTTTTGAATAAAAATTTGAAAAACTGTTTTTTTCGTTCTTCAAACTTATGTAGAAAGCGGGAACGAAAATGAAATAAAAATTGAAGAAAAAAAATTTTTTTTGGTATCGGCCCCCCTTCCAGAGCGAAATTTTTAATTTTCGGAAAATATTTTTTTTTCAAATATTTTCTCCAAAATTTCGGGAAAAACACTATTTTTAAAGTTTATAAAAATACAATTCAAAACTGAAAAAAATTGGAAAAAAATGGCAAAAAATTAAATTTTCGAAATTTTTTCAAAAATTAATTTTTAATTTTCTGATAAAAATTTTGGGTTTAAAATGAAATATTCAATTTTATTTTCAAATTTCCAATAACAAAAATTCAAAAAAATAATTTTTTTGAATTTCAAAATTCAAATTTTTTTGAAAAAAAATTTTCCCAAAAAAAAATTTTTTTTGTAAAATTTAAATTTTTACAACATTTTTCATACTTAAAAATCCCTCCTCTCTTCCAGAAAATAAAAAAAAAACGATTTTTTTTTAAATCCAAAAAATCCAACAAAAAAATTTTTTGCCTTAAGGGGGGGGGGACGAAACTAGAAACTGGAATGAGAAAAGAAAGTTTGGAGTTTCGTTTGAAATTTGAATGGGAAAATGGGAATAGAGGGGGGAAAATGAGGGAATTGGATGGGCGTGTGCTGCAATTATCTATTGAGAAGTGTACGACGTCGATGAGAAGGAGGAGTTGGGGCAAGGTTTTCAAGGAGCATCTCGGAGCTCTCTCTCAGGGTGTGCTCTTTTCTTATTTCTAGACAGAGAGAGGAAAAGGAATGAATTTGTGGGTTGGAAATTGGAATTGAGGGCGAAAAGTCAGAGGAAAAGTTGAAAGCGAGAAGAAGAAAAAAGTAGGCAAAAAAAGTTAAAGGGGGTAGGAAATTAAATTCCTATGTCTCTTTCCCCCCTTCAATTTCAAAACGAATCGAGAATCGAAAACCGATTCCCGATGCAAGTGCGCTCTACCGCACTTTCCCGCCAAAACGGCGGAAGAGAGAGATAGTGCGATGGAGCGCACTTGCAGTTGGGTAGGATGGTGGTTGTTGGAAGGTATGAAAAAGCGAACCAGAATTGGGGGGGGGGGCGTGGCCTAGAAACCCAAACACGCCTACACGGCCCTCTTATAGAAAACCCCTTAAAGGGGGTGCTAATTAGAGTGCTATTGAGGCTTATTGGGGGGTCGCGGTCTAGAAACCCAAACAGACATCTTAGCGGCCCTCTATGCCTAAAGGGGGTGGTAAACAATGGTGTGGCCTAGAAAGGGGTCTGATATGATAGTAGAGCGATTTGAGTGTAAACTGTGCAGTAGAGCGCACTTCCAATAGGGTGCATAATTGTGAACAGAATTAGGGAATGGCAGGAAGGAAGACGTGGCCTAGAAACCCTAACACGCCTACATGGCCCTCTTATAGAAAATCCCTTAAAGGGGGTGCTAATTAGAGTGCTATTAAGGGTTATTGGGGGTCGCGGCCTAGAAAACCAAACAAATCTACTGTAGATATGGAGTTAAAGGGGGTGCTAATCCTTGTGTTGACCCTTAATTGCCGCCTAATTACCGACCAATTAGAGTAATTAGAGTGTTATGATCCGGCACATCTAATTGGATCTACAGAAACTAAGATTCAGACTTGTCACGGTCACGTGACACATGTTCAAATGGACGATTCCGGGCCGTGAGAATCTGACTGACAGCTATAACTGGATCTACAGACAATAAATCTAGACGTGTCACGGTCACGTGACACATGTTCAGACGGACAGATGGCTATCTGATTCGGCCAAGAACAAAGGGGTTTCTAGGCCACGCCCTCTTAATCGCTAGTCAGTTTTCTACTTGAATTCCGGGATGTGTCACGGTCACGCGACATTTTCGAGAAAAAAAACAGATGACAGGAATGATTTTCTCGAGATTATGAATCAAAAACCACCCATTCCAAGGCAAATTGGGGGCCGTGGCCTAGAATCCCAAATCAAGCCTAGAAGAAGGGGGTCCCTAAGCCACGCCCCCTTAATCCCTAATCTGCTCCCAACACACTCCCGCCCGAGGGCAAAACGTCAAAAAGTGCGGTTGAGGCGGCGGCAACGAGCAAATGAAAATGAAAGTGTAGTGAAATGAAATCCAAAAGGGGGGTCGAAATGAAATGTAGGACCCCCTTTAGTGCGGTAATCCTAATGCTCATTCAAGTGTTCACACACACATACTTACATACCCGAAAGGGGGGGGGGGTGTAGCCTAATGACGTCATCAAGAAAAATGTGAAAAAAAAAAACGAAAAGTTGCGAGTTGCTCCGCGAGCCCGCGGAAAACAAAAAAGTTGGGAGGGGAAAATTGTTGGCCCCCCGCTTTTTGACACATATTCATCAGAGCTCTTTTGCTCTTTGGGGGATTGCCGAGACGACGAAAAACTTTTCAATTTTCTTATTTTTTTCAAATATTAGAGCGGGAACATAATAATATTAAGTGCATGGCTTTATATCTCGGCACCCCGAAGAGCTATCAAAAAAGTGTCAACTGACAAAATGTTGCCCTTTTTGTGAGCAACAAATTGCCAGTTGACCACTTTTTGATATCTCTTCGGGGAAGCGAGATATAAGCGCAAAAGGGGGTGCAAAATGAGAAATGTTGAGACCAAGTGGAAAAGTGAACGAAAAATGGCGATTGAGAGAGAGATGGCAGACATCATATACAAAAATCAATAAAAGTCAATAAAATTTAAAGGGGGGGGGGGTCTAAACGTATCGATTTCTGTCGAAAGTGCGCATGAAATCGGCGAGCCGCTCGTTCGGAGCACCGGCTCCCGAGTGCACCGACAGGTGGTCCTCTGATCGGATTGAGCCGAAATCCTGGAAACAAAGTGGAGACTGGAACGATTTTGCACTTATTTTGGCGTCTAAAACTAGGCTAGAACTTAAAAACTCAAAAAAAAACGTTTTGAACGAGAGTTCAATGGAGCGAACTTGCATTCCACCGGACACAGAAACTACATACCCCCTTTACAAATTTACATATCTAAATACAAATTAAAACTTAAAACAAACAATTACAACCACAATTCTTACCGGTCTTGGAGAATCTCGCTGAAATTTTTTATGTAAGGCGGGAATGATGAATACTTTGGGTTTCAGAGGGCTTATCTTGAAAACTAGAAGAGATTGGAAAAAGTTGTCAACTGACAAAATGTTTATTAGGTTGTTGGCTATATTTTGTCAGTTGGCAGTTTTTTCCTAGCTTTTCCAGTTTTCGAGATATGAGGGCTGAAAGACCAACAATCTTCAAACCGCCCGCGTCGGCCAGCTGATGGAGTTTCAGAGCCCATAACTCGAGAGCTAAGAAAGATAGGGAAAAAGTGTCAACTGACAAAATGTAGCTAACAGCGTCCTAAACATTTCCATAGTTGACACTTTTCTTCTAGCTCTTCTAGTTTTCAAGATATGACCTCTGAAACTCAAATTATCTGGGAGACCTCGGTATTCCCCTGTGATCTACCGCAAAGAAAAGAAAATGCTTAAACTAACCTGTGAATCTGAGGGATCTGAGCAAGTTGTGGCCGTTTCAGAGCCCTCGGCGAGATTTCGTGTCAGAACTGCTGAAAATAAAGGGAGGGATCTAATTGGGGACAACGGGAACCAAATCCTCACAAATTGCGACAATCGCGGCGACGGCGACGATGGCGACGATCCAGAACGCGTAGCTCGACGCCAACGACTTCAAGAATCCCTCCATTCCGTCGACGGATCGCGTTGAGACGCCCACTTTGGTGGTGAGAGCCGAGGTGAGCGCTTCTGGAAGACGTGCGTGCTCATTGTATCTCGACACCCAGAAGAGCTATGGGAAAGTTGTCAACTGCAAAGTTGTAGATCACAAAAAGATCTACAACTTTGCAGTTGACACCTTTCTGATACCTATCCCCATTCTCGAGATAATGCAGGGTCAAAAAACGGTCAGGTGACACATTTTTAGAGGGTACTGTAGTAACTGCCTTCAACGTGACTGGGTAGCTATTGCAGATGCATCGGTGGGTGTTATAAATCGGGATTAGTAACTGGAGAAAAAATGGAGCGATGCCGTAAAACCGCGTAAGAGATGTGACGGGATGGAGAAAAGAGGCCAACCCCAAAGAGAGCCGGGCTGGAAATGTTTGGTCTCAAACTGAAATACCCACCATCGACGGCGTTCTGTCCGGCCTTAATGAGCCGCTTGGTGAGCAGAAGGCCCGTCTTGTTGCTCGATGAGCCACACGCTGGCGGCGTGACGCCTTCACACCCGTCACCGTCGCGAGTGCACAACGACAGTTTGCACACGAACTTCAACGAGTCGGCGTTCTGAAAATACGTTACGTCTTCTGGAAATTAACAAGAAAGAAGAAAGAAGAAACCGCACATGAACGCTGAAGACGTGACTCGCCGCCCACGCCGTCAACGAATCGTCGGCATAGGTCAAATCGGTGAGCAGCGCCAAATCGGACGAGCATCCGTGCGGATCGACGAACGCGAATTTGCGTTCGACATCGTCGCTCGCGTAGCAACTGTGCACCTGAATACCGTAGGCGTTCGACGTCTCGTTGGTGCCGTCGCAGTCCCAACGATGGTAGACGGTCTGTCCGACGACGGCGCTCGTCACAATCGAACCGTCCGGACCGTCGCGACGAATCGAGTAGGTGCACGTCGGGGGCAGTGTCGACAGCGAGATCGTCTCGGCGATCGCCAACTCGGAACGCACGACGTCGAGATTCGTGGACACTTCGGCGTCGTCCGGAGTGCCGATGAAGCACTGCAGAAGGTAGGCACGATCCTCGCCGGTGTTGAGCTCCTTGTCGTGGAGCAGATGGATGACGAGCGACGAGTTGACGCCTCTCGGCTCGAACGACTTCACCTGCGTCACGCCGCACTCGTCGTTCGCGATGAACAGACTAACGACGTCACCGCCATCAGCTGATGATGATGAAGCGGTCGCCTTGCATCTGGCGTCGTCCTGATAGCCCTTGACGACGACGACGCCGCGGAAGCCGTCTGGAGGTGACACGTGGATTTTGAAGCCGTCACCGACGCATTCCAGATTCACGACGCCTTCTTCTTCTACATTGTTGTTGTTGGCATCGGGCTTTCGGACAGGCACAAGAGCATTGTCCTTCTCCTCGAGACGATCCTCTCCTGGACTCACTGGCGTCAAGGATCCACTGACGACGGGAGGAGGAGCAGAATCAGAAGCAGAAGACGTCGACGACGACAACTCTCCGATCCTTCGTGCCAGTTTCCACGCCAACTCCCTGCCCACATCGCCGCCGCGATCCTCCAGTCCGAACAGATTGTGCTCGGCGTTGCCGGCCAACTCCTTCACGTAATCCTTGTCGGCTCCGATGCTCGAGATCACCAGCACCGTCACATTGTTCTCTTTGGCGAGCCGCGTCGGCTGCTGAATTCGATCCGACGACGGACCGTCGGTGACGATGATCAGCACGTTTTCAGCGTCTGGGCGATCGCCCTGAGAGAAAGGATGTTTAGTTGAGCTATATCTTGAAAACGAGAAGAGCTAGGAGAAAACAGTTAACTAACAAAATGTAGATCTTAACATGTAGATCAAAATATCAGTTGACAACTTTCCTCTAGCTCTTCTAGTTTTCAAGATTTGAGTGCTGAAACTATCAAGCCACCCACCCCCTGACATGGTGGCCTAGAAACCGCGTTTTGAGGTTTCTAGGCCACGGCCGTATTTGATATTTGTATCAAAAAACGAACCCTCTTCTTGGTGAACGCGAACTGCGAGACCTTCTCCAACGCTCGATTCAACGCACTTCCGCCCTGAACCCAGAAACCAGTTATAGATTTGATCTACACCTTCTGATCTACCCCCTTACCGTCATATACTCGGTGTCGGCGATGTCGTCCAACAGATGCTTCTTACAGTTGTGTTTGCGCAACGAGAACTCCAAATAGGGCTCCTCGTTGTACTGCACCAGCGACACCTGCACACCATCGGGTCCGAAGTTCTCGAACTGTCCGACGGTCTCGCCGATGAGCTGGATCGCCCGATGGAATTTGTGCTCGTTGAAGGCGTCGGACGAGTCCAGCAGGAACAGCACATCTGTCCGATTTCGATCCACCCCGGGACGATTCGGTGTGGGGCAGGGACCTTGTGGAATCACAAAGTTCGGCTGGATCTCTTCAGAAGACGTTGACTTGGAGGGCTTCTGAAATTCGATGGGGGGCATTAGTGGTTTGTAGAAGAGGATGTGAAAACGAAGGAAGAAGAAGTAGAAGACGTTGGTTAACCGTGGTAGTCGTGCTAGTAGTACTAGTGGAATAATGACGGTGGTGGTGATGGAGCGAGAAGTCGTTAGTGTAGTCATAGTCTTCATCCGTTATCATTACTCCGGGCATCTGTGTCGTCGTCGTCACGACGTCTTCTTCGCACTCCTCGGTGCTCGTGCCGGGGATCCACTCGATGGAGCTCGTCGAGAAGAACGGCTCTTCGGTGTACTTGGTGTGCGGTGCCACCTCGATTTTTGGAGACGCCACGTCTTCTGGAGACGTTGGGGAAGGTGTGGTGGTGGTGGTTGAGATGGTAGAAGTAGAAGACGTGACAGAAGGTTCGGCGGTGAATGTGAATGGATCGGTGACGTCGGTGACGACGTCAGTGTCGGTGGTTACCAGTGGAGGGCTGAACGTCGACGGATGGATCGTCGGCACGAACGACGCCTTCGTCGGCAGGTTCTGAAGCGCTGTGGAGGAACTGCTGCCTGGAAAACTCTGATGTCCTCAAGCTTCAGAATCCAGAAGACATTGACACTCACGAGTGGTGAACATGCTGACAGGTTGCGAGGTGACGGTCCGTGTGTAGTCGACGTCTTCTTCGTTCGACTCCAAATTCACGACGCCACGATGCGGAACCACCGACGGCGACACTTCGATGAGTGGCGTTCGTGTGGGAATCGTGGAGACCCGCGGCACGTCTTCAGGCTCCACAGATTCTGGAGAGAAGGTGACGATGGAAGTGGGCGGACGGTAGGGTGGAAGCAAGGATGTAGTCGTTGTCGGTCTTGGAGTCGTCGTGCTAGTAGTTGTTGTAGTAGTTGTAGTGCTCGGCACCTGAAACTTGTGATCTACTCTTTTGATCTACTATTGTATCTCGAAAACCGAGAGAGCTATCGCAAAGTGGTCAACTGCAAAGTTGTAGATCACAAAGAGAACTACAACTTTGCAGTTGACAACTTTTTTCTATCTCTTCATTTGACCTACTTCGGTGACCCGGGCTGTAGTGGTTGTAGTGCTCGGCGCCTGAAACTTGTGATCTACTCGTTTGATCTACCACTTTTTGACCTACCTCGGTGACCCTGGCCGTTGTAGTCGTTGTAGCCATTGTAGTGGTTGTAGTGCTGGATGCCTGAAATTTCAAATTTGATCTACTACTTGTCGTTGTAGTTTGACCTACCTCGGTGACCCGGGCTGTAGTTGTTGTAGCCATTGTAGTGGTTGTAGTGGTTGGCACCTGAAACTTGTGATCTACTCTTCTAATCCGATACCATTTGACCTACTACCTCGGTAACCCTGATGCCTGGCATCACGTGCACATGTCCACCGGTGGCTCTTGTCATCGGCGACGGCGTCGTCGTCGTCCAGACGCGAGTGGTCGTCGTCGACGGACTCGTGATGATCACCGTCCTTCTTGTAGTCGTCGTCGTCGTTGTCGTCGGTGGGGACGTCTCCGAGATGTCCTCGCTCTCCTCCGTAAAGTAGTCGTCGTCGTTGCTCGCCTCGGTGACCAGATTCGACCATTCCGTCGTGGTGGTGGTGGTGGTGCTCGACGTCGTCGTGGTAGGTCTTCTAGTTGTAGTCGTGATGCTCGTCGGTCTTCTGGTTGTTGTAGTCGTCGTGGTGGGTCTCGTCACGACTACAGTAGGCGTTCTGGTGGTCGTCTCGTGCTGCCTGTTGACCTCCTCGAATCTCTCCTCGATGAGACGACTCAAATCCTCCTCGGTCACGTCCGTATTATCGATCGTCTCGCCGAGATTCTTGGCCAACTCGTCGACGAGCGCCTCCTCGAGCTCCTTCCGCATTCCGTTGTCCATCGTCATCGTGCTGCCGCGCATCCGATCCATCACCTTCGGTATCGCTTTGTCGAGCTCCTCGTTCACCGCCTTGTTGACCGTCGTCTCGAGCTGCCGATTCGGTGTGCTCACCGTCGCCTTCACCTCGATGATGTTCGATGATCGGCCTGATGGCATCTGGAAGGAGGGAACATTGGAGGTGTGGGCAAGGGTCCCACTGAGTTCTTAAGGGACCCCAATGATTTGAGCTTCATAGGGCTTTCAGGGGGTCCCAATTACTCTGAAGGGGTCCTGACGGGTCTGGAAGTTTTTCGATGATTCCAGAGGGGTCCCAATGATTCCATAGAGTTTGAATAGTTCCCAAGGAATCCCGATGGCTCTAGATGGGCTTTCGAGATGGCTCCAGAGCATAGAAGCATCCGGAGGGTCCCAACGATTACGAAGGGGTCCCAGTAGAGTTTTAAAGGGTTCCCGGTAGTTCCCGAGAGGTCCTTAATATAATATAAGGGGTCCTGGTGGTTCTAGAGGAGTTCTAGAAGGTTCTGACGATGCTGAACAGGTCTTAGTGGTTCAAAAGGGCTCCCAATGAATCCCAGAAGCTCTCAAGACGTCCCGATTTTTCTAGACCATCATTCCTGAGTCTTACGGCACCACCAGCCGACTCGCGAATCGCAACCCTTTTGAGGTAGGTCAGATGGTACATGGGTAGATCAATCAAATACTCACCTGACCCTCTCCGACAAACTCCAACGTGTCGCGATCAAAGTCCTTCGTGATGATGATCGGATCCGAGTGAGTTCCGGGACCGCCATGAGAAGTGCCGATTCCGAACAGCCCCCGCACGGGCGTCTTTATCTCGGCATGCGACATTCGATCCTTCGAGTTCAGGTACAAATGAATTATGATATTGTTCACCGGATCCAGTTGACCCTGCAAAATGCGCCAAATTGTGATAGGTATAAAGTTGTAGATCAAAAAATTAAATGAATTGGGTATGTGTGACAATGTAAATGTAAAGATAAAAGCACATTTTGCATCAGTTCGGCCGGCAGCACTTGCGTCTGTTTTCGTTGTGCCGACGCGGTGGGAATTCGAATTTGAGGCGTCTGGAATTGGGGGCGGTTTTTGGGAGCACTCGGGAGTACGGTACTACATGAAATACATACGTGGCACCAGGATAGAGGTAGATCAAACAAATGAAACGGGACAAGATAGAGGTACATACGGAACAATGAACAGGCAATAGGATAGGGAAAAGAAGTAGGTCAAAAACTACATAGAGACTGGGTACGGTAGATCAAAAAAGGGTGCTGACAAGAAAAACGGGACAATAGAGGTACAAAGAGAAGTAGATCAAAACAATACGATACCGGGCGAGTGCAATATGACAGTACCAACAAACAACGGTAGATCAAAGAAAGTGCGACGACACGTCTTTCTGACGGTAGAGCGCATTTGCAGTCACCGGAAACGGGAACATTGTGTCAATACCAACCAACAAGGAACGGTAGATCAAAAAAGGGACAGGTCACACAATACATACAATACGAAGGTCCGAGACGAGACTTACATGAAATTGTGGCACTTGTCCCGGCGCCCCAGCCTGGAAGTGATTGTGAGGGAGGGATGGCACCATCTGTAATACATGTAGGATGTACAGAGTTGTAGATCAAAAATGGTAAGTGTGACTAAAACGGATGCGCGCTCCATTGCCTCGTAAATCGACACCCAGCTCTTGGAAATGGGGATGAGTCGATTTACGGGGCGCTCACCAGTTTGTTGTACTGTATTGTAACAAACGGAGCATCGTTGAAAATACGATTTCTCAGTTAGCAATAGAGCGCGTTTCTTTCAGACCACAAACCTGTTGAACTGGCGGACGCTGAACGGCGGTGGCGAATCGCTGTGGATGTTGCTGCTGCAACTGTTGCATCTGCCAATTGAAGTGTGGCGGCGAGGGTCGAGTGTCCAAATTCAGTGTCGGCTGCCGGAACGTCGGATAACTGCGCGGCGGATTGAAGTTGGCAAGTCGTGGCGGTGGCTGGTAGCCACGTGGCACTTGTTGTCGTTGGAACGATGATGACGTGGCGGGCGGTGCATCGGACTCCTGACGTGGAGAGGGCGGTGGACGAAGGAATGGACGCCCGATTGGCACTGCATCGTACGTTTGGGAAGTCGTCTGGCAATTGGGGGACGGTTTTTGAGGCTTTTCTGGTGTTCGGGGGAGAGATAGAAAAAAGTGGTCAACTGCCAACTTGTAGCTCTTTTTGTGCTCTACAACTTTGCAGTTGACAACTTTTTTCCAGCTCTTCTAGTATTCCAGATATTTCCACTGGAAAAGTCAACAACCTACCAGGACCGGCAGAACAGCACAAAACGCGAGAAAACTCGTGAAACTCCGCCTCCTCCTCATTTTTTTTTGCCGTCTGAAACTGACAAACGTTGTGTTTTTGTGGAAGGGGAAAAATGAAACAAAGCGGAGAGAGATAGTGGGAGGAAATGAAAATTCCTGAACAATCAGCCAGTCGACGACGACGACGATTCATTCATTCGGAGCGCGCGCGCGCGCCCCACACGCAGGAACTTGATTTTTTTCGTCTTGAGAAGAAGCCTAAGCCGATAAAGAAGCAGAAGCAGAAGCCTCTTCTTATCACTGTGAGGGAAAAAAGGCGGGTGGTCGGTCATCAGACGCGTAATGTTGCGTTGCCGCGCGCGCGCGCGCCCCCACGACGACGAACAGCCTCTGTTTACACTTTCCGCGCAATTTCATCTTCTCACTATCATCAGCTCCCATTCGCTTTTTGAGTAGGCAACTTGCAAAAATGATTGTTATTGATAGCTAGGAGGGGAAAGGAAAAAGAAAAAAAAAGATATGCGGGAGGGGGGATTGAACCCGCGACCTTGCGCTCGCCGCTCCAACGCGTTACCTACTGCGCCAAACGGGCGCATCCAGGAATTATGGGTCCGGGCGGTGATAAAGGCGCGGCCGCCACAAATTTTCGGTGAAGCTTAATGAGCCAAAATCGACCGGAAAAGTTGCAAAAATGCTCAAAAGACTTTATCTTCGATTAGTTAGAAGAAATAAAAAAGGCCAGTAAAAACACATTGCAAAAATAAATTTTCAAAAAAAAAAATTTATTTTTTTTTTGTTTTTTTTTCAAATTTTTCAAAACATTCTAATTCGCTTAATTTTACTGATTAAGCTGAAAACTAATAAATTTAAATCAAGATAATCCAAATTTTGATAAGATACAAACAAAATGATGGGCAAAAATAACGAGAAATCCCGAAATTCGATGTACAAAGAAAGATGATACGGAAATTGAAACAAAGCATATTTTCCCGCCCTTTTTTCACCGATAATTTCAGGTTTTCGAAGTTTTAATCGAGAAATAATCGAGAAATAAGGGGAGAAAACGGCGAAAAACCGAAGAGAAAGGGATCTTTTAAAGGCGACAGCTCTTCCAGTCCAAGGCAACTTTTTGCAATGCAAATGGGTAGGAATACGAGGAATAAGGTGATAAAATACGGATGAAATATGGGTTTTGGACTTTCTTTTTGTTTTCTTCTTATCCGTCACTATTATCACCTTTTTGATTGGACGAGAGGAGAGGAGAGGACAAGGAATGGGGCAATTGTTGGTGGCCACCAACACAATGGATCCCATAAACCCCCGGGGGGAGGCTTTATTAAGTGACCAAACCGACCGAATACCGTTTAATGACCCCCCCCCCCCCCTGACAATGTCTCGAATTTTAAAGCCCCCCCTACTAAACCACTAAACCCCGCGCGCTCTCGAAATTTCGAAATTAGTGATAGTGGATAGTGAAATTTTGAATTTCCCGCCGAAATGTCCCTTTTCCCTCGCCCTGTCCTCCCGGGAGGGGGGGATATCGGGCAAAAAGTGAGAGAAACGGAGAAGAAGCCCGACGACACAAAACTCGTTTTCTTGCCTCCTCTTGGCAGGGAAAAGGGGGGGGGTACCGAAGATGAATGGGGGGAACAGGGAAGGGTGGGACAGTGTGTGTCACGATTTGTACTAGTCACTTGTCACTTGTCACATTGTTCTTCGCAGTTATGCGGAAAAGTCCGCGAAGGTGAATGCAAATGCAAACGCGCTCTATTGACAATGCACTCTTTCACGTGGGGGGAAACGACGAGAGAGCGCATTTGGGCGTGGCCTAGAAACCCCCGAGCGGTATTGCTCGGCCATTGATTTCCAACGGCGGAGATGAGGCAATCAGTCGGGGCCGCGCGGTTTCTAGGCCACTGGTCCATTGAACGATGAGAACGCAGGGGTAGATCAAAAACGGTTACAGTAACCAGGACAGTTTTCTAGTGATCTACCGAAAAAGTTAAGTTCGTTGGAAAGGGGGGGGATCAAATATTAAGCGTCCGTGGCCTAGAAACCTCCGAGTCTATTGCTCGTTTCGTTTCTAGAAATCAGTGGGCCAGGCGAGGCCGTGCGATTTCTAGGCCACTGGACCACTAAACGCTATTTTAACGGAAAGGCAGATCAAAATGGGTTACGGTATTCTGGAGAGGTAGATCACTAACCTTGCCTGTCGTTTTTACTGTTTCCGAGCGATCTGTACAAATGGCCAGGCTTCCAGCTTTGAGGACTTATATCTTGAAAACCATAAGAGATAGGAAAAAGTTGCCAACTACTAAAATGTAGCTGATAACATGTAGATCAAACTGTCAGTTGACAACTTTCTCCCATCTCTTCTAGTTTTCAAGATATTGCCTTGTGATCTACCCAAAAATAAAGGAAAGTACATCTCTGCAAAAACGTCATAAACCGGGCAAAACGGAACCAAAAGAAAAAAACTTGTCAAGACCTCTCCTTTCTACGATGATAGTGTTCTGCGAGTATGGTAATAGATCAAACGAAAGTATGACCAAGGTTTCTTGTGTGTCACTTTTTATCACACACACACACACCAAGGTGTAAGAAAAGCCGATGATAATGAAGAAGAAGAATAAGAAGACGTCAACGATGGAGAAGAAGAAGAAGATGACGTTCTTCTTCTTCTTCACATAAAAAGTAATAAAAGATAAAACGCGTTCCCCGGGCCGCCGCTTTGAAACGGTAGTTATTATGAAGTGAAGAGAAATATCAAGGTTAATCCCTCACTTTGATTTTCTTCCCGTCGGAAAAGAAGAGAGTACATTCGGAAGAAGAAGGCGAAAGTGTTACGCAATTATCAATTCCCCCTGACAAGATGATAAGAACGACACAAAAGTGTTTGTAGATCTCCAAAACGGGGGGACCACTTTTCGGCTTATAACTTTATTTTTACTCGATAACAGTCTCTGGAACTCAACGGCATTTTGTAGAGGACGCCGAGACCTACATTTTCCATTTATTACTTGATCGAAAATTCCAAGAAACAGGGGAGATATTTGCCAGAAAGTATGTCCGGAATTCCGACTTCCGACTTATGACTTCCTAACGGCTTATTTTCCTGAATAAAATCAAGGTAAGATAGTAAGACACGATGAACCAATTTTTCCTTGTTTTCCAAATCGGATCTCCAAAACGGGGGGTTCAGAGTCTGAACTTCAGGTTGGAAGTGCACATTTCTTTTCTAGGCGATGGTTTATGGAGTGTGCGCGCAGAAGAGACGCAGACGTGTGAAATGCAAAATAACGATACAACAGTGCGATAGAGCACACAGGGCCCCTGGTCGCGTTGGTCTAGAGCGAGGCCGCGTAACTTCTAGGCCACCGACCGCAGAGCTAGTAGATCGATCGCCACCCTGCTAGGCCAATCCCCCTCTGTGATCTCCGAAGAGCATGGTCCTGCAGCTCAGCGGCCATCTTCTTAATCTGGACTTGAAGGACGGGCACAATCACCTCTAATTGCTCCCAATCACCGGCTAATTATAATAATATAATTTTGGAGCAGATGGTGAGCACCCGACATCCATTTTGATCCTCATCTTAATCTTATCTACAGTACTAGGCTCTCTTTTAGGTTACATCTCTTAAGCGGTTATACAGATTCGCATCGGTTTTTCTCCAATTAGTAATCTCGATTTATAACACCCCTCTAAGCATCCGAAATAGCTACCCAGCCACAATAGAAGCGATCACAAAAACCCCCCAGAAAGGTGTGGCCGGATCGTTTTTGACCTTGCTTTATCTCGAGACCCCGATGAGCTATCGAAAAGTTGTCCACTACGAAGTTGTAGAGCACAAAAAGAGCTACAACTTTGTGGTTGACACCTTTTGGATAGCTCATCTAGGTCTCGAGATAAATGAGATCTAAAAACGGGCGGGTTACACTTTTTTTGGCGGGTTCAATAGATGACTGTTCAATAGGTAAAAGGGGACTATGGGGAATTTTAATAAAATCACTTCATCGTCGAAAAAACACGATTCGGCACACCGTCACGTCGTCGTTTCTCGTAGTACGCGCTCAAATTCGGCGACTCCCTCATCAGCTCCCAAAACGCTTTCAGACCGGGAAACTCGTCCAAAATCGGTTCAAACGAGCTGTGGAAGACGTCGAGCTCCTCGAAGAGCACATAGTCGACGTAGGAGCGTTGCTCGCCGAGCACGAACGGCCCGTCGGGAAATGAGGCGAGCAGGACCGATTCAATAGATGCGAGGTGTTCGGGAAGCGCCGTGTTGATGAAGTGCTGCTTGGCGGGCTGAAAACGTTCAAGTGAGCATAACTCGGGAACTGGAAGAGCTAGCAAAAAAGTGTCAACAAACAAAATGTTTCTTGAACTGTCAGCTACATTTCTTTAGCTGACAACTTCTCCCTATCTTGTATAGTTTCCAAGATACAGGCCCTCAAATGACACTCACCGACCAAAAAGTGAACTTTTCGAATTTGGCCCTCAAATCGCGAACCTCTTCGCAAAACATGTCCAAAAAACTCGCTTCCCGCTCATTTTTTCCATTTAGACCTGAAAAAACACTGAAAATTCTCTTTTTTCAGCCCCACTCACCGTATTTTCTGGCCAGAAATCGCAAAATCGCTCCAGTCTCGTATATTTCCAGCCCGTCGATTTTCAGCATTGGAAGTTTACCGAACGGCTGCAAAAAGTGATAGTTTGACTGAAAATCGGCTGAAAATGACGACGATTACAGTGGATTCCTTGATTTCGGACCATTTTCCGTCGAGGCTGAAAATGTCCAGACGCTCATCGCGAAAATCGATTTTTTGATCTACCAGCAACAGACGGATGTATTCGCCGGGTCCTGTGAAAAAAAATTTGATCTACCAAAAAAAAAACCATTTTTTGATCTACCGCGCAAATTGAAGTAGGTCAAACAAGCGATCGACGACATTTTTTTTTTGGGGGGAGACCGAAAATAGAATGATGCTGAATTTGATATCAGAATGGAAAAAAATGATAAGGGACAACAAGAATTGGAAATTTGTTTATTCAAGAAGAGGAGGGGGGTGTACAAAACGAGAGGGAATTGGATGGAGAAAAAATGTTTTGGGAAAGATTGAAAAAATTGAAAAAAATTATATTTTGTCGATAGCGTTAATCCAGACCTTGTCAGCGGCGCGTTTCGCCAAATAAGGCTGAAAATATTTTTTTTAAATTTTTTTTTTGAAAAAATGTTATAGGCGGTTTGTAATTTTAAAAAAATTTCGGTCAAAAAAAAATTTTTTTTTGAAAATAAAAAAAAATATTCGGAAAAGTACGGAAAATTTTCGGAATTTATTGAAAAAAAATTTTTTTTTTGAAGAAAATTGATTTTGGCTAACAAATAGCGGTTAAAAAAACAAAAAAAAATTATTGATTTTTCAAATTTTAATTTTAAAAAATTTTATGGGCGGTTTGGAAAAAAATTTCGGTAAAAAAAATAGGAAAAAATTTTTTTTTTTTGGTAGAAAATTTCCCTAATTTCTTAAAACAATCTTGCTAATATCGACTTTCTTCCTCGAAATCTCGAAACTAAAAGAGCAAACCTTGAGATTGGGACGTTCGCCCATTCGTTGCCAGAACGCCTTCAGGCCGGGAAACGCGTCGAGAATGGCGGCGTCGAGGGTGTTGTAGACGTCGAGCTCCTCGAACAGAATGTAGTCGGCGTAGCTGATGGCGTTGCCGATGACAAAGTCGCCGGTGTGGCGGTTGAACAGCTTCTCGAGACTCGTCAGCGCCTCCGGGAGGGTCTTCGAGACGCACTGCTCGCGGGTCTCCTAAATTGCACTCTAATTACTCTAATTAGTCGGTGATCACTAATTAGGGGGCAATTAGGGGCAGAACAGGTGATATCAGCCCTCTTTACGTCGAGATCTAGCAGGCCCCCTCAATTAATAGCACTCTAATTAGTCGGTAATTAGGGGGCAATTAAGAATGATAAGATCTAGAAGAGCGCCGTTTTTGGAGTTTTTGGATTTCTAGGCCACGCCCATTGGAAAGAGAGGGCCGTCAAAGTGTGAATTCAGACTTTTGGGTTTCTAGGCCATGGCTATTTCGAGCTCTAATGCAAATGCGCTCTATTGCACAGCTCACACCTCTTTGTAGCCTTTAGAAAGTAGAGGAAGCTTTACAGGTTTTGCGTGAGAGTGCAGTAGAGCGCGTTTGCATGTTGCTCAAAGAGCGCTGCTGCCTTTGTTTCAGCGCTCATATCTTGAAAACTAGAAGAGCTAGGAAAAAGGTGTCAACTAACAAAATGTTCCTTCATTTGTCAGCTTCATTTCGCTAGTTGACACTTTCCCCCTATCACTTCTAGTTTTCAAGATACGCGCTCTGAAAGTCACACCCTTAAAGGGGCCCGATGTGAAATCTCAAAAGAAGACACCCACCGCATCGTAGTAAACGTAGCGAACGTATTTCGTGCGGACATCACGAACGCCCTCGAAGAACATGTCGAGGAACGTCGCCTCCTGCTCGTTGCTCCCGTTGAGCCCGTGCACTCGAGCCAAATGGCGCATGATCGCTCCGGTTTGCACGATTTCCTGTCCATCCACTTTCAGACACGGCATTTGGCCGAACAGCTGGAACACTCGGTTCAGAGCAAAGGAAGAGGGGGGTCCAATCACACAAACCATGGTCTTCTTAAGCTCCGCCCACTCGGCTCCCTGATACTGGAAGCGATGATCGTCGAACTTGATGCCCTGATCGACGAGGAGCAGTCGAATGTATTCACCATAGCCGCGAATCGAGAAGTAGTAGAGTTGTGGGACAGAAGAACTCATTGTCACGATGTCACACTGTCACGGTGTCACAAGTGTATGCCGTTGCTCTCTTCAAAACGCCGTGTCTTTTATAATCGCCCCTCCCGAATTGAATTGTCATCAAAAATGGAGGGTGGCAGAGAAATAGAGAGGAGTGTTTCGTTGAAAAATGTGAGAAAGAGAGAAAGAAATTAAAGACCAAACATTGGAAACCGGTCTTTTTTTTTGGTTGGCGGAATTTAAAATTGAAAAAAAATAATTGTTTTGATTTTTTTTGAGGTGAAAAAAAACATGCCAATTTAAAAAATGTTTTTTTTTTAAATTTAAAATTTTTTTAAAATTATAATTTTATTATTGTCAATTATCAATTATCAACTACCAATCAAAATTATTTTTGTGAAAAAGTGAAAAAAAAAATTTTTTTTTGGAAAAAAATTTTTCGACGCTTTTTTTTCTTCTAAAATAACAAAACGAGGCAATTGAGATTATTTTTAAAAATTATTTTTTATCTAAATTATTGTTATCATTACAATTATTATTTGACTGTGAAAAAATTAAAATTAAAATAATTTTTAAAATTAAAATTTTTTTGATTTTTAGAAATTTCCATTTTCAAATGAAAATATCCGATTATAATTTTTTTTAATTTTTAAAATTATTATTGTTATTACTGTAAAGACATGAAAATTTAAAAAAAAAACAATTTTTTTAAAAATTAAATAATTTCTATCGTTTTCATTACGACTTTTGTTTTTGAGAAAAATTAAAATATTCAATATTTTTATTTTCCAAATCATTATTATTATCATTATTATTATTATTATTATTATCAATATTATTAATACATATTATTACTGTTCAAAAAATGCGAATAAATACAAAAAAAAATTTTTTTTTTTTGGAAAATAGTAGGAAAAAACGGGGGTGTGTTGTACTATAGAAAATAAATTTTTCAAATTAAAAATTTAAAAATCATTGAAAATAAAGGCAGTGAATTTTTAAACATTTTTCGAAATCAATATTTTTGGGTTTTGAGTGGGGTGGGAGTCGGAAAAAAAAAGCATATTACGCGCTAGAGAGAGAGAAAAAGTTGGAATAAATACAAAATTTGAATTTGTTTTCTGTTTGGACATTGAACTTTAAAGCACGAGTTTCTTAGAAGTTAGCCGGACAAATGAAAAAGTTAATAAATAAATAAATAGGTAAATACAGTGAATTCCATTTTTTTTGTTTTTTTTTGTTTTAAGGGAAAGGGGGGGGGGTGATTGGGAAATCAGGCTTCGTCGCTGGACGAGGGTGGCGGTGGCTTCGGAGAGATCGGACTGACCTTCGGAGAGTCACTGTGACACGATTCGGCACTGTCACACGAGTCACACTCCTGCAATTCGAGTTTTTTGGGATTCTCGGCCATGGGACACGATTTTGGGGTTCTAGGCCATGGGGACATGCTCTTAGATTCTATCAGAGATGGGTTTTGGTGACCTAGAGGCTATCGGAAGAGGTTTGTGGTTCTCGGCCATGGGGATTAGACCGTTTTAAGATCCTACTAGGGCATGATAACGGTTTTTGGATTCTACATAGACAACGAGAAAAATTTCAGGATTCTAGGCTACTGTAGCTGTTGTGGGTTTCCAGGCCATGGGGATCAATTCGTAGATCCTAGGCTATGTGGGATCTTCGGCAATGCTAATGGTTTTAGGATTCTAGGTCATGGGGCTTGTTTTTGGACTTTACGACAAGACAACGAGGTCGGGATTCTAGGCCATCCAAATCATTCTGGAGTTCTAGGCCACGGGGAGATCAGTTTTTAGACCATAGGCTATGAGAAGAGTGTTCTGGGGTTCTAGGCCATGGAAATCACTTTGGACTTCTCTGCTATTGAGATGTTTTTGAGAAGCTCCCGGCTAGGCCACAGGAACGATAATCGAAGGTGACAGTTAGATTTTTAAAGTCCTAGGCCCCGTCCATTTGGTATCCTAGACCACGAGAACAAAACAAGATCTACAGAAAGGCTCTCAAGACTCACGCTGGCGACATCGTTGGGCAGATGGACGAAGCGGTAGACGAGCCGTTGTCCGTCGACCTTCTGCAGGATGCCCCGCTGATAGTAGTATCTGAGGGCGCGTCCCATCGTCTCGTAGTTCATGCCCGGCTTGTTCTTGTGCATTCCCCACAGCCGCGAAACGGCCTTCGAGTCGACGAGCTTGAAGACGCCCTTCGTCTGATCGATCCACTTGATGAACTTGGGACTGTACTGCTCGTCCTGCAGCAGTCGCAACAGAAACTCCCACAAATAGGTGACCTGTCCGTCTTTGGCCTTTTTTCGTTGCGCCGAGATGCTCGACACGGGCTCCGAGAGGCGGCGAGTCTCGAGCAGGTACGGGTGCAGGAGCGACGCGTTCGACGGCGTGCACGTCGTCAGCAGGTCACCGCACGTCGGCGTGAACACCGTGTTGTTGAGGAACGGCGACGCGGTGAGCAACGTCTGCGGTGTCGGCGCAGAAGATGTCGAAGAGGACGAGGAGGAGGCGGAGGAAGAAGACGTCGCGTTTGTAGTCGCGGCGGAATGGAGTTGCGGAATCGTCAACAGATTCGGATGCGACGCCGACGACGTCGGGCACAGCAACGCCGACTGCAGCCATCTGTTGGTGGCTTCTGGAAGACAGACAGATTGTAGAAGAGCGGCACCCAATGAATTGCCGTTTAACCCTCATATCATGAAAACTAGACGAGATCGGTAAATTTTGTCACGTCACGTTACGCCACGCCGCCGCCTCTATTGATAGATGACGTATCTACCTATCGATCGAGGTGGGAGGCAGTGAATAAGCTTATTACACGATTTATCTAGATAACTCGTCAAGATAAGTGCGAGGCAGGGTGGCTCAGTCTACAGTGTACCTAGAGATTATCCATCAAGATAAACGGACGACGCGTTAGGGTGATGGTATCTGATGGATTATCTACACCTGAGGAGCAGATGACGGTCGATAATCGATCGATAACTACTGTAGGTGCACTTATGAGTACTCGAGTCTGCCATCAACTGAGAGGTCCATCATCCCGGCACCCCCATATTATGGGACCCCCCCCCCCCCTCCTTTCCCCTTCACTGCACTAAAAGTGAGAAGATCTGTGTGTATCCCAGGACCCCCTCTGATTTATTCCGCTTAGTAGTATAGCTAATCCTTGACTTTCACCTCCACTCTCTCTCTCTCCCGGCTACTAGCCTCTCTTTCCCGCTTTCCTCCCCCCAATGGATCCTCAATCCACGTCCTGTTCCGTCGTACACACACACGGAACATAACACCAATAACAATAAATATAATACGCGCTCGACCATAACTTTCGCTCATTTTGTGTCGTCGTCGTTTTCTCCCTCTCTCTTCTGATCCTCATCCTCCTCCTCATCCCGAGAATCATTGCATTCATCTCGCTCGCGGCGACGCGGCGACAAAAAAGTGCGACTGGACAGAGAGGACGCGCGGGCGAGACACTTTTACTGCTTCCGTTTTTTTCTCTTTCCCTTCTCTTTCAATCCATCGGCAGAGGCGAACGGAACGGATACTTGCTGTTTTCCCGTTTTCACTTTTCAGTGATCATACGGGGGGACAATGTTTGGGTACCAACACAAAGTTTCAGAGATTTTAAACAGGAAAACAAGGGCTTTTGGGATTCTCGCCCATAGATATCGAGGAGCGCAGGATTTCAGAACGTCACACATGTCAACGCAGAGCAAGGGTCCACAGGTCCTTTTGGGATCCTAGGCCACGAGGGCAGACTTTCAGGAAATGAAACTGGTCTGCTCCGAGTTTCAGGCATATAGAAAAGCCTAAAGGCTGGTAACTGCTTTTCGGGCCCCATCATTCCAGGCGGCTCTAGAAGAGCCTCTGGGATTCGAGGGCAAGAGCGCAAGCTTTCAGAATAAGATTCCAGAAGGGCAGAAAGCATTTCGGAACTCTAGGCCATCAACGGTGGAACTAGAGTGTGGCAAAGCTCCATGAACTCTAAGAGTGACACTATCGGGAGCGTTCAGGTGATCTCGGAAAAGATTGTTGGGTCAAATATGGCCAAACCTCATTTAGGGCTCCTGGGTCTTTGAGCAAGCATTTAGGAGGCTTCCCAAGGATCCCGACTTTCAGCCCCCACTACCTTCAAGGCTAAGTGGTTCTCAGCTAGTTCCTCTCCCTAACACCCCGGATCTTGCCCCCCCCCTTTTTCCTTTCAATCGGTCATTTTCGCGCAATAATCCTTCCTGTTCTCTGCTTGATCTTTACTAGTTTTCTTTCTCTCTCTCTCTCCCTCTCCATGTCCATCCTGAATAGCCCCCTTTCAAACAAATCGTTTCGAATCGTCTCGCTTCGGCGCTTCTTCTACTACTGCTTCTCGCTTCCCAACCCCTCACTTTCCACATCCGAAAGTGACCAGAGCTTCTTCTTCTTCTCCGTCTTCTTCTTCTTACACGGGCTAATAAGCATGTCTGCGTCTCTTCGCCTCCACCAATCTATACGTCTCGTTTCGCGCGTGCGCGTGCGCGCGCGCGGGAAAAGACGAGAAAAGGAGAAGAGAGGGCGCGAAAGTGAGGAAAAGAAAGTGACATCCGCGATCAAATAATTGGCACCACTTGTACATTATTCGTCTCCTTTTTTTGGCGGGAGAGAGAGAGAGAGGAGGCTAGAAGGGAAACGAACACGGAACACCTTCTGATTATTGGAGGAGGCTCCCCCACCGACCTGGACCCCTCTCCCTTAATAGCTAGAATAGAACTGGAGAGGTTTCAGACTCTTTTTCAACAGCTAGTATTAATTCAGTGAGATTTGGCCTATCATGGGGATATTTCTGGTATTCAGGTCTATGTTGACAGCCAGTATGAATTTGAACAGATTTTAGCCTAAATAGGTATTTCAGGCCCTGGACCTTGTTCTCTAGCGGCTGGAATGGTTCGGAAGAGTTTGGAGGTCCGTCCAGGAATTTGGACCCCTTTATAGGGTAACTGGAGGTTCCAGCTAGTTCCAAAGGCGGTCCGAAGTGGACTTCCTTAAAGAGTGACAGGGGGTCCAGCTAGCTCCAGAGGGGGTCCTAAATGGTAGCCCCCTCATTTCCAGCTACTTGTAGCCAAGGAGATCCGTTGGAAACATCAGGAAGTTATCCCTCTCCCCCCTGTTTCCTGACCGGAGACGAGACACTTTCTCCCCGCTCCCAATGTCTTTCCTCAAACCCTCAAATCGTCTCGTATTCCGTTTATGCGTGACCCCGTGTGTTTGCACATTTTTCCGCGTCCTCTTCCGCGCACGCGCCGCGCCGCGCCGCTCGCGCGCTCACGTCCTCTGTTTGGTTAGCGTTTTGGAAAGGGAAAAGGGGGGGGGGGGGGGGCGAACGTTTCATTTTCCCACCCAAATTCTCTTCAGGTCAAAAAAAATACGTTTTTCGCTCCCACAAAAATTTCAAAATTGATGGTAGAGAGAGCAGGAGACCAAGTGTGACACGCTGCTCTCTTATTCTTATCAGTTTTCAGCTTTCAACCAATCTAGACACATCGACGGTTGTGTGAACCACCAAACTAGACATTTTCAGATTTTCAGCCCTTACACTGGAACCCCATGGGAAAGGGGACTGTTTTGAAACAATGAGCAGCGCCCCCCAGGACGACGAGCGACAAAGTGTGTACAAAGCGCCTAGATATAGTACACGAACGACAAAATAAACAGGCGAAAAGGGGGGAGAGTCAATACCCCCTCTATCTCGCTTCCATATATTGCGCAATGGATGTGAAAGAGAGAGCACATACCTGTTGCAGAGCTCGCCTGTTGTATCCACGGCCAAATCGACGTCGGCTGCCACGTGACCGGTGTCACTAATCTCGGCGGCGGCGGTGCGAACGCGTGTTTTGTAGACGTCGACGCCGAAGACGACGACGATGGCGACGAGGAGGAGGCCGACGAGGAGGAGGAAGTCGTCGTCGTCGTCGCGGTCGCCTGTGTGCGGCTCGACGAGGGCGACGTCTCCGGTGTCGAGTCGGTGCCTGGAATGGAATAGAGAGGTCGGGTGAACTTTCAAGGATCACTCTCCCCGACTTCCTGGAGTTTGATGCGTGTTGCACACATACACACACACACACACACAACGATGAGATGGAAATGCGGAAAGGGAAATGTGGTGTGAAAGTGATAAGGTTTTGTGCTGGCCTGGCTTGGAGACAAGAGACCTTCGGACTCTTGGCACCCTTTCCGGGGGTGCTAGAGAAGATTACCTTATTTGAGACCCCTAGACCCCTCACTAGAGTGAGAGGGACAGGGGTGTCCAATTATGGGACCCCTGAACTCGAGCCTAGGATCCCTATAGAGCAGGAAAATTGGAAGGTCAGGGGTGCCCGAACTATGGAACCCCTGGACTTGGGCCTAGGATTCCCTAGAGAAGGGAAACTGGAAGGTCAGGGGTGCCCAAATAACAGGGCCCCCCCCCCTCTCTAACTAGGATCTTGTTGTGTAACTCACCAACTCCCGAGTCGGGACTGTTCGTCGGCTCCAAACTGAGTGTGGAGCTGCGGTCGAGCAACTGCTGCAGTACAGTAATCTGGACGGAGCACGAGGTGGGCTGAAGACGAATCGGGATGTGCAACGTGGTGGATATCATTCTTTATTTTTCGTTTCTCTTTGGGCCGAGAAGAGACTCTTGTCAGTACTTCAAAAATTGAAACACGGAAGACAGAGCGCGGGGGGGGGGGAGGGTTTTTTCGTCCGCCCACTTCCTTAACTGATAAGAGGGCACATGCACATATATATTCACACAGTCCGAAGGTCGATGTGACGTCACGGGACAACTCACAATCTCGAAAAGGCCGTGGGCCAACACTGCCGGCGCCGAAATCCGACGTCCGTCCGCGTATTTCGGTGTGGGACGTTCGATGCGAGGCCATTCCGGATCCGCCTTCATCTCCACATCCTGAAGACGTCACGTCTTGCTCTAAAGGGGGGGGGGTCTAAGAGAACCGGGAACTTACCGTGATTATAGTCGAATCCTCTTCCTCCTCGTCCTCCTCCTCGTTTCCATGGCTGATATTGTTATTGTTGTTGTTGCTATTCACACTATTTTCGCTATTGGTATCCATATTGTTATTGGTATCACTGGCGACGACGGCGGCCGGCGGAACGACTATCAGAAGGGGCTCCGGACGGAGCGGCGGCACTTGGAGCATCATGGCGGCTGGCGCCACGGAAGTTTGGGGGGAAGGAAGGAAGGGAGAAGGTTGAAAGTCTAGAAACTACTACTGAACTGGAGACTGGGGGGGGGGGGGGGGGATAGGAGGGCGAGGGCGTCGCGGAATGTGTGTTCCGCGCCGGTCCGAGAGCGCGGAAGCCGCCCCGAGAGAGAGAGAGAAGCTCCGCCCACTTTTTTGGGGGCGGCGCTTCCCTTCACACACACAGACGCGACCTTTTTCCGCGTGCGCGCGCCCGCCGCCGCGCGGAATTGAAAAGTGACCGTCCGGAAGGGGGGCGCGCGGAAAAGCGAGAGGAAAAGCGAGAGAGAGAGAGAGATGTTTGTTTTGTACTTTCATTCGAAAAATGAACGAAACGGGGGGATTTGGAAAAGGCTTGACACATTTTGAGACACTCTGATTTTCATGAAGAATATCTATTTTATCAATTTCCCATTTTAGGCTATTTTTTAGAAAATTAGAAAAAATCCGAAAATCCAAAAAAAAATTAGCCTGGAATTTTTCTTGGTGGAACTAAATTTTGAAAAAAATATATATTTTTTAGAATTTAAATGTTTTTTTTTGGTTTTTTAAGGTCGTGAAAAGAAAGAATCGATTAATGGAAAACTTGAAAATTTTTTTTTTGGGTTTTTTGTGAGATTTTTTTTTGGCATTAACCAGAAAGTTGGTGGAAGAAATATAAAAAATTGAAAAAAAAAAATTTTTCCTTCGCTTTTTGAATATTAAAAATTTTGAAAAAGTGCGATTCTCGGAAAAATTGAAAAAAATTTTTTAAATTTTTTTATTTTTGGTTTTTTTTTTAAATAAAAATAGAAAAAACTGATTGCTAAACTATTTTTTAAAATCATATTTTCTCTAAAATTGCTCATTTTTCCCGGTGATCCAAAAAGAAAAGATGGAAAATCTATGAAAAACAGCGAGTCTAGTTTTTCCTATTTACTATTTAGAGGCGCAAAAATTCTTTTTTAAAGAAGCCAATTAGATTTTTATTTTATTTTTATTTATTTTATTCCGCTGTACTTTGCACACTATCACACTATTTAACTATAAAATCTACTGTACATAGTAATCGAAATTTAAAAAAAAATTAAATATAGCATTTTTGTGGGGGTGAGGGTGAGAAATTCCAAGATAATCGGGGGAAAAACGAAGAAAAAAAACAATGAAATGGTTTTGCGGGGTAGAGAAAAAAACAAAAAAACGGAGAAGAGGAGATCTCGTGCTATTCTCTCTTCGAATGATAAAAATTGGAAAAGAAAAAAGAAGAGAAAGAGAAAGAAAAAAGCGGGAAACCGGTCAACCGGGCACGCTCTTTTCCTCTTCCGCATTCTCGTCAATCCGATTACAGCACCTTTTGATTTTGGCAGCACACTGAAATACTACCGGGTTTTCAGGTTTTCAGACCGATTTTACAGACTGATGTTCAGGTTTTGCAATGGAAATGGACTACCGCACGGGGGTAAAAAAGGGTACGTCAGTAAATACGCTCTATCTTACGCTGCCATAGCTTAAAAACGACTGTCACCGTACCTTCCGGCCCGTTACGGGTCTCGCAGCGGGTTTTACGTTTGTCTCGTTGGGAATGAGCTGGATTTTAATTTACGGGCTAAACAAGGCGCGATGGGCGTACGAACGGAGCATCGTTGAAATTTTTTCTTTCATTGTCCCTAAATTATCAATAGAGCGTATTTACTGACGTACCCTTTTTATCCCCGTGCTGCCGGAAAACCTGTAAGAGGCACCCAGACGGCGTGTCTTTAAGCCTCGATATCTGCAAAACTAGAAGCGATGGGAAGAAGGTATCAACTGTCGAAATGTAGCTGACAAGTCAAGGAACACTTCGACAGTTGACACCTTTTACCTATCTCTTCTACACTGCCCACAATATCTATAGGACCCCCCTATATTTTGGCCGTCCTGGAAAAACAAAAGAGATATCAAAATTCTGTGAGCGCAGTTCGATTCAGAATTAAAAATAACCCCCGGGGCCAAAAATTTAGGGTCCTGCAAAATTCTGTGGCGCCACGGTGCCAAAAAGTCCCTCTGGCAACCTCACAATATCTATAGGACCCCCCGAAAAAAGTGATTTTCGCTCGATAATTTTCGAGTTTTCGGCCCAAATCAAGCTGGAATGTTGTTCAAATTGAACGGAAATCATGTTTTAGGCAGTTTCTGACTCATTTGAATGCTCCCGGATAGGAATTGAAGAGTTTGGAAAAGTGGTGAAATTCGACTTTTTCGATTTTTCAGCGAAACGAACTAAACTGCCGCTTCCTGATGAACTCTCCTCTGGGATACATTGAAAATAGTCCAGGTACAAAGGAAAACATGTTTCTTGAAAGTTTCGAGTGAATACCGCTGATACTGACTCACCTGCAGTCTGATAAAGTACCGGCGAACGCTTAACATTCAAAAAGTCCTCTCAAAAACACAGATTTTTTCAAATCTGTGGTTCCTTTCGATTCAAATCAACTATTTTTGTTGTTGAACATCATTTGAATACCTGAGAACTTCGAATCGAGTAGACTTTGTGTTTTTGAGAGGACTTTTTGAATGTTAAGCGTTCGCCGGTACTTTATCAGACTGCAGGTGAGTCAGTATCAGCGGTATTCACTCGAAACTTTCAAGAAACATGTTTTCCTTTGTACCTGGACTATTTTCAATGTATCCCAGAGGAGAGTTCATCAGGAAGCGGCAGTTTAGTTCGTTTCGCTGAAAAATCGAAAAAGTCGAATTTCACCACTTTTCCAAACTCTTCAATTCCTATCCGGGAGCATTCAAATGAGTCAGAAACTGCCTAAAACATGATTTCCGTTCAATTTGAACAACATTCCAGCTTGATTTGGGCCGAAAAGTCGAAAATTATCGAGCGAAAATCACTTTTTTCGGGGGGTCCTATAGATATTGTGAGGTTGCCAGAGGGACTTTTTGGCACCGTGGCGCCACAGAATTTTGCAGGACCCTAAATTTTTGGCCCCGGGGGTTATTTTTAATTCTGAATCGAACTGCGCTCACAGAATTTTGATATCTCTTTTAGTTTTTCCAGGACGGCCAAAATATAGGGGGGTCCTATAGATATTGTGGGCAGTGTAGTTTTCCAGATATGAGGTCTTGAAGGATAGCCGTGTGGATGCCGCTCTACCACATGCCGGGAAAAAAAACACTCAGAATATTGTCCGTTCAATTGTCTTGTCACCGGAGATCAAAAAAGAGTACGAAGAGATGATAAGGCCAATTAGGCTCCGCCCATTTTTCCGCAAAGGCACGGTTACACGAAACATTGCTGGTCTACTGCGTTTAAGCGTAGAAAACGTACTCCCGGAGAACGCATCTAGTCACTAAGTGTCTAACGGTAAGGTGGCCTTTTTGGTCGGCACCTGGCTCAATCGAAAGCCTATACGATGGGGATGAAGGATCCGTTTTCGAAATTTGCGGAACAGACCCCTGGAGATATTTCGGTCCAACGTTTAATAATCTTGCCACCGGAGGTCAAATTAGGCTCCGCCCATTTTTCCGCAAAGGCACGGTTTTCCGCAAAATTGCATGTCTACTACGGAACCAAAAAGCGCTGTGTGAATGCTTAAACGAGTTTCAAAGTATGGGCGGAGCCTATTTGGCCGTTTCGTCTCTTCGTACTTTTTGACCTTCTTGGCGTCAAGAAAATTGGACGGACAATGTATTTGGTTGAAATGACGGGAAATGACAAGTCGTGCACCGAAATTGGCTGGAAATGCTTAAAAAATCATTGAAAAACAATGTTTTGTTGGTTTTGAGAGACTATCCTCTCTCTAACTCTGAAATGAGGAAATTTCAGCTCGCGCACTTTTTTATAGAAATTCTAGTCAATTTCAGCGCGCCAATTGGAAGCTGAAGGCCAATTTCAGTAGTAAAAGCGCAAGAAAAGAAAAAGAAGAACGATTCAAAAATGAAAAAGTGGAATTTGAAAAATATTTAGCTGTAAAGTTTAAAGGCGCATTGATGTTTTAATTTTTCTGGCTCTCATCAGGATCGCGTTTTTCTATTGCTCAGCTTTATTTTCTAGATTTCTATTTTTCTCTTCTTGAATTGTTTCAGCCATCACACTCCTGAAGACGTCAACGCCACCAAGTGTCTCGAGGGGGCCACCGAAGGGGTCGCACCTGAACTGTCAGGTAAGTCCGAGCATTGTTCTTTCAAAATTGCAGTGAACGACAATTTTAGCGCCGAAATTGACTGGAAATGCCAGAAAATCGCTGACATGACAATTTGATTTTAGCCATAGAAGCTTGTTCCACAATCTCCAGCAATTTTCTGGCAATTCCGGCCAATTTCAGTTAAAATATGGACGTTGGAGACCACAGATGATATTGAAATGGCGCAGAAAAGGGCGATTCTCAATTGGGAAATCGAAAAAAAGCGGTTAAAAAGGTTCGAAATAAAAATTTTTGAATTTACAGTTTGAAGGCGCATTGCCGTTTTGAAACGCAGAGTCTCGCCACGCTCCGCCTAAACTAAGTATTTTCTTATTTATAACAATTTTTTGCAGATTTTTAGACTTAAAATACTATTACCTTCTTTTGAATTCAATTCCCGTCAGAAATGTGCGGCGGTTATCCAACTTCTGACGACGAATCCGGCGACAAGGACGTCCAAATCGCCAACAAGTTTCTTGATGGCGCCATCGTGGGAGTCGCGAAGAACGCGGTTCAGTATGCGGTGAAGGTGGGCGGAAGATCGTCGAACGTCGTCAGTGTGCTCGACAAGACCGCCAAAAGCTCGCTGGGCAATCCGAAGTGGTTCGCGCGCGTCGACATGCCGCACGGCAACGTTCCCTTCCACCACATCAACGTCAACAAGGCGATCACCGGCGTGGCGGATCCGCACATCCGAATCTCTCCGGGCGCCGCTCAGGCCGCCGGAACCGCCGGCTCCGTGCTCAACGCCGTCAACAAGGCGGCCCCGGTGCTCATGGTGGCGACGGCTGCCGTCGACGCGTATCAGATCGGAAAACAAGTCGTCAAAGACATGGAGAATAATTCGTCGAGGAACACCGTCAAGAAGGTCGCGACGACGGCCGTCACCTATGGAACCGGATTCGGAGGAGCGGCGCTCGGTGAGTGTTTTTGATTTCCCGACAAGTCTGAGCCTCAATATTTCCAGGCGCCACCATCGGAACGGCCATCTTTCCGGGCGTCGGAACGCTGATCGGCGGCCTTCTCGGAGGCATCATCGGCGGTGGAGGCGGCGGCGTCGTGGCGGAAGTCGCGTCGGAGGAGATTTTGGACGCCGTCCGATACGACGTTGTCAATGTCAAGTGCAAAGTCTGCGGACGTCACTTTGACTGTAAAATCTACGAGACGGGCTGGCTTGACAAGTGTCCGCAGTGCCAAAAAGCCGAGAAATAGGCTGCCGAAATGTGTCTGTTCATTTTGAATAACTGACCGCGTGGGTCTCGCAACGAAAAGTTTTTCGTTTTTAAAAACTTCACACCTTTTCGCTGCGAGACCCAAGCGATCAATTCAAAATGACCTGACAGTTGTTGACATATTATTTGCAAGTTTTTTTATCCATCCTGTTATAAATTGTTGAGTTTTGAGGAAAAAAAATACATTTTCAGGTCGTTTACCAACCGTTTATTATTCGATTCCTCTCGGCGCGGAGCTCGTAGAATTCCATTTTATTTATTATTACACCAAACACACATTACGCTCTCTTCTCTTCGCAAAAACAATCTGTAGAGGAAACGAAAAGTGGGGGAGAGTATTGAGAGAGAGAGAAAAATGCTCGAAACGCAGAGAGGGGGGAAACCGGTGTCAATCCACCGAATCAGAAATGGGATGGTGTGTTCGGAAAGGTGCCCGTAGCGTAGACAATGAATGAAACAGTGGGATTTTTCGATGAGAAACTATGAGAGAACAAGTGGGCGGAGCTTCGGGTTACTGTATGTACAGAAGAGACGAGTTACTGTCGATCTCGCTCCACACTCACCACCCGCGTCTTCGGAGCCACCGGCGGGGGAGCCGACGAGCGCGGAGCCGGCGACGGCGATTTCGACATTTTCCGCCGATTCGGAGTCGTTCCGCCAGTGTGTTTGAGACCTGAAATGGTCAATCTCAAGGGAAGAAAGAAGATTTTCAGCACAAACCGTTCATCAGCTTCTCGAAGTCCCCATGGTCCATTCGAGTGCTGTCGATCTTCGCGCGTTGACGTCGTCCGGCGCCGAATCCACCGCCCACTTTCTCAGCGAGCTCAAGCATCAGTTGGTCTTGCTCCGAGTTGGTCGATTTCGAGCTCGCCACACGGGCGCGTCGCTCCGCTTCGTCTTTCTGACGCTGAAAAGATGAACCGGACTGGTATGATTCGAAGCGATTCCCCCAGCGATTACCTTCTCCAACGCCGCCTTCGCCTCGTTCTCGCCTCGACACTTGGCGTAGTTGTTGACGAACTGGGCGAGCTTCTGGAAGAAGACGTTCGGCGCCGTCGACTTCTCGTTCTCGCCGTAGAACTCGACACAATCGCGGAACGAGCTCTTCGCCAGCTGAAACGCCGCCTCGAGCTGCTCCATTTTGTCGGCGTGCGTCGCGACGAACGAGGAGAGCGACTCCGGACAGTCGGCGCCCTTCAGCTCTTGCTCTTTCTTGGCCGTCCGGAAGCCCGTCTCGAGATCCTTCATGTCGGCCGAGATGCTGTCCCACTGCACTGTCGTCGCCTTGTCGACAAACTTCAGTTGTTGTGCGAATCCCTTCAGATGGGGAAGGTTCTGCTCGATGGACGCCACAATCATGTGGAGGAGAGTCAGCGAGCGGTCCGTCGGCGACTTCAGAATCGCCAACGAATCCAGCGATGAGAGCTTGAAGCCGTAGGCTCCGCCCCTTTTTCCACTATTCATGTAGTTGCCGAACGCGAGAATCACCTCGAGCACACCGTGGAAGTCAGTGGCCTCTCGCGCACACTTGGAGGCGGCCGTCACGTGAGTGAGCTGTGGAGCCAGAAGAGCCGCGCTCTCGTCGAAGTCCGCCATCACTCGCATTACCGTCAACTTGTGCTCCAGACGCTCGATCTCGCAGAGGGCGGCGACGAAAACGTCCTCCTCGGAGAGCCCGTCGAGCTCGCCGGCCTTCTCCGCGTACATTTTTCGCTCATCGTCGGTGGGCAGAATGCGCGAGAGAATGTCGACTTTCTCGGCGGACAGCGCCTGAAGGTCGAGCTGATGAACAGCCGCCATTATCGTCTTCGCATCCATCGCCACCTTCCGACGGGTGATCGCTGAAACGGCAGAGGTTCAGCTAGTCAGTAGAGGATGTTTCGGGAAACTCACCAACATTCTGCAAGCGTTTCGTGTCGAGCAACGTGTTCTTCCTCGCCGATCCACCCGCACTGCTCGCCGAACCGGGACTCACTTGTCCCAACGCGGTCTGCTCGTTTTTGGGCTCGGCGAGCCCGACGGGCGCCACTTTGAACATCTCCTCGAGACGCGAGAAGTCGATCTTCTCGATGATCAGCTCGTCGTTCAACTTCTCGAACACCGTGTTCTTCGCCTGATTCGGCTTCATCGCCGTCCAGTTCAACTGCGGCAGCTTGTTCTTCGTCTGATAGATCTTCTTGATCGTCTTCACGTCGTTGCTGGGCGGCGCGAGGCCACCGGGTGGAGGTGGTGGCGGCGGAGGCGGTGGACCTCCGCCGAGGATGCCGCCGGGTGGCATCGGAGGCGGCGGAGGTGGCCCGCCGAGTCCGCCCATCGGAGGCGGTGGAGGCGGTGGCGGCGGTGGTGGAATCGGAACAGACGCGCCGTTCGCCGCGACCAGTCCAGCAATCGGAGGAGGTGGCGGGATCGAGGAAACTGGTGGAGGCGCTGGAACATCGCGGGGATCCTTCGAAGCGGATCGTCGTTCTTTGTGTGGTCCTGGAGCCGGCGGAGGCGGCGTTGGCGGTGACTTGGCTGCCATCGCGGCCGCTTCTCGTTGTTGCTGCTGTTGCACTTGGAGGCCAGCCTGCATCGTCTTCTGAATCGCCTCCAACTCGCTGATCTTCTGCTCGAGCCGCTTGCGATCTTCACGTGCCGCCCGATCTTTTTCGTTCATCGTCCTCGTCCACGTGCCCTTCTGCTCGACGTGCTCCTTCTCCATCCGCTCCCTCTCCATCACCAGATCCAGAAGACGTCGATCCAGCGCCGCCTTGTCGGTGATCCACTTCGCCTCGACCTCCTGCACTCGTTCGTTCGCCTGCGACAGTCGCTGCTTCAACGCCTCCTTCTCCTCGATCAACTCGGTCTTCTGATTCGAATCCTCGAGCAACTGCGCCACATCGATGCCACTGTTCAGGTAGTTCGTCATCCGCTCTTGCAGCTCGTCCGACTCACAGTCCGCCATCACTTCAATGTACTTGTCGAGACCCAGAAGAGTCATCTCGTACTGTAGATGGACTCGAAAGTTCAAATCGTCCACATTGTTCACGAAATAGTCGAAGAATTGGACGGCCGACGAGAGAAACTCGACGTGGAATTCGGGCGGATTGCGCACAAACTGCATGAGTGTCCAGAAGCGACGCGGCTCTCGAAAGTCCTTCTCGAAGCGATCGAACGCGTCGGAGACGATCTCCTGTCCGCACTGCACCATGCAAATCGACGAGAGCATCTGGATGACGAGCGTCTTCGTGCGCAGATTCTGATGAAGCACACTCCTGACGATGCAGTAGATGGCTTCGGTGTCGGCGAACACTTGTTGAAACCCCTGCTTGTTGTTCATTATCGCTCGCAGACACATCATACAGATGTGAATGTCGTCCTCCGCCTCGCCCGTGCTCTTCGTCACCTTTCCTTTCGAAATCGTCAGTGGACCTGGATGTTCGGACCAATTTCAGATGCCTAGAAGCATGAAATACTCACCTTTCTTCAAAAGATTCGCTGTCGCATCGAAACTATTGCTGAACGTGGAGGTGTTCACTGTCGCCGATGACATATCCGATGAGCTGTTGTGCGACGGCGATTCGTGCATCGAGTTGTTGCCAGACGCCGTTCCGGGCGTCAGAATTCCCGTGAATCCAGAAGACGTCGACGGCACCGACGCGCAATCGGCCAGAAGCGTGCGCATGTAGTCGACGAGCTTCCGAAGGCCGGCGTTGGGCGTGTTCAAAAACTCGAACACCCAGTCGACGCTGTTCGTGCGCAACGAGATCTCAATGTGTCGGAGCACGCTCGTCGACGTCTCGTCGCCCTGAATCTCCTTGTTCTTCAACGCCTTCTTCAACATCTTCTTGTCGAGAAAGTAGGAGAGCTTCTCGAGATACTTGGCCGGCGGCGTCACTTGTTTCGCCACCTGCTGCTGCTGATCGTTGATCAGTTTCCACTTTTTGTCGTTGTCGTAGCCGCGAAGTATTCGCAGCTTGTCCACCGGCAGATCCATGTGTTTCTGCAAGAAAAATCGAAAGTTTTCAGATTCTAAGCCATTTCTAATCGACTCACCAGCACGTCGTCGAACATTTTGTCCAACTGCTCCTGTGGCGGCTGCGGCGGCATCGTTGTGGGTCCGATCATGCTGGCGACGTCGCGAGAGATGACCACGGACGAAACGCGCCGGTTTCTGATGCTCGCCGACGTTGAGTTCGATCTTCGGACGGTCGCCGTGCCTGAAAACTGCTTTATCGGTTTTAATTCGCTCTTCTTCTCGGGTTGGGAATGTTTACTTACCGTTTACAGCTTGTGCTGTACTTCGCTCTTTTTTATGTTTGAAACCGAACGTCCGACGAAGCGGTGTTCTCGCGAAGACTTCTGCAACGAAAACAAGAGGTTTATCAAAGGTTTTGGGCGGTGAGAGGACGAAAAGGCAAGATAACCTTCAAAAACAACTGATACCGGGTTGATTACTCACGAGGTTTTCTCGTTTGGGCGGCGAAAATCGGCAGAGAAACGGAGAAAATAGACCTTTTAAAGTATGCGCGTAAATTTTGGCGCCAAGTCTGCACTCGCGGTGTTTGCACATGACTCGCCCGGTACAGTAATCCCGTGAGCATTTTAATTATTCAATATTAGAAACTTTTTTCGCCCGAAAAAACGGTCAAAACGGTAGCGCGGCGACGAATCAAAAACAAACAAAAAGCGACGAACAGTAGGAAGAGACTTGTGTCCACCTGAGAGCGAAAGAGACAGGGGTCTATGACTCATCAAGGGGCGCATCGGCTGTCAACAGCGAATGGTGTGGTGAAATGGATGGATGGGAGGCAAAAACGCGAGAAAAAAGGTCGTTGATCGCGTCCTTTCGATGTGATTCATGTGCTGTTGACATGCCAAAAGGGTTTCATCACAGTAAACTCCAGAAATTCCTCAAATTTTCTTTCCAATTCAGGACCGAGAAAATGGTGGGAAAGCGAGGAAAACGGGGAGAACAAATGAATAGTAGAATATAGAGAGGAAGGGGAAGGGAAACAGAAAACAAAGGACACACGATAAGCTTAGGAATAGCCGTAAAGACCAGCAGCTGTTCGGTCCGACGGCGGGGCCAAACGGCCCCGCACCACTCTGGTGGGGGGACACTAGTTTAATCTCGGACAGCCAATCTATCTTCGTTTTTCTTTTTCTCCCTCTTTCTCTCGATCCCTAACCAAATACCACAACAAAACAGACACACGTCTTCTCGATTTCTTCCACCGCCATCGTTTTCGCGCGCGCGCGCGCCTGACAGAGAGAAAGAAAGTGGTCAGACGGGTGTCTTGAAAGAGAGAAATAGAGGGTCACTTTCCCCTATTTTTCGTTCAAGTTTCGTTTTTTTCTCGCTTTTGTGTCTCGAAATTTGATAGAAAACAGTGTGATTTCAAAAATTGCGCGTCAAATCTGGTGTTTTGTGTGCATTTTTGCGTATTTTCGAAAATTCCGAAAATTCGATGAAATTTTCAGCGAAAAACTGAAATTTCGGACTGCTTTCGCGCAGTTTTTCACACAAAACGTTTAAAAATTTAAATTTCGCGGCTAAAATGCAATATTTTTCAGGGACAGGCCAGTAAGCAGTGCCAAAATATTGCAACACAGCGGAGTAATTAAATTCCGCGCACGAGACAGAAGGACGGAAAGAAAGAAAGAAAGAAGAAGAAGAAGAAGTGCTGGGAAAATAGGAGAAATCACGCCTTCACTATACAACGACGACTACTATTTTCATTTTCGCACATTTCATTTCCGAGTCACCACCACCACCAGTAGTAGTAGTACTACTAGCAGTTGCAACTATTAGTTAATGATGATGATGATGATGTAGACGAGTTGAAAATAGGCGGAAACTAGCCATGTATAGCGGAAACATGGGTTAAAGGGGGGGGGGGGTGTTATATGTTATTCAGGCGCGCGAGAGAGAGACGAGGAGGCTTTTCAAAAACGTGTTGAATGCCCGTTCACCGCCCCATTTAGTGCCCTTCTCTATTGGCTCTTTCTCTCCCTTTTTATAGGCGAAAATCGAGCGAAACGATGGTTTTTCGCTTTTTTTCCTGATTGAAATTTGAATTCCAAAAATGCACACAATGCATCGTAATTGACGCGCAAGTTTTGAGATTCAAAAATCTTGCAAAAAAAGCTTTTAAAAAAACCAAAAAACTTGGAAAAACGGGGAAAACGGATGAAAAGATGCGCATTTTAGTTGGTCTCGAGGGTGGTGTGTGTATAAAACAGTGGGGGAGGGCTCCCGGAAAAGCTTTCCCCCCCTCCCTCTGCCCATTTTTCGAGAGAACGAGAGAAATGAGAGCCTCTCTCTCTCTCTTTTCCTCTTTTTTCCCTCTTTTCCCGAGCTTTCTCTCGGCGTTTTCTCCCGTTTTCGGTGGCGCTTTTTCATTGTAATTATGCCGTTTTCCTTCTCGCATGAAATTGAAAATCACCCAATTTTTACATTTTTTTCGACAAAAAAGTCCACTTGAAATTTTGGGCGTGAAAAAAAAGTAAACAAAACACGACTAATCGAGCGAAAAAGTGTGTGTCTGTGTGTGTGGTGTATATACAAAAGTGAAAGCTCGAATTTGTTTATTTTCCAATTCTATCGCTTCCGGAAACCAGGGGGAATTCAGTAATTCGGCTGGAAAATGGGTGGAAATAACAGATCCACCACAGAGGGGGACATGTGCTTAGCCTCTACGTGGCGTTCCCTAGATAAAGATGAGTTCTTCTACAAACCCTCGGAGTTCGACACCTTGGGAGGACTCATCTGAACCAATAAGCACACAAAATCCCACGCAGGTCTTACGTAACGTCGGATACTCTATGACCGGGCGGCCACTATTCAGTCCAGCAAGCTGCTTAGTGGTATCCAGGGACACACAAACCCCGCTAAAAACAGCAAGACTGACAGCCTCAGTTCTCCGCACTCGACCTCTGCTACTGCTCGGACAGTTCCAGTAGTACGTCGGGAGAGGCGATCAAGTCTCGGAGCCAGCAAAGACTAGCAAAGGACCGAAACCTCGCATCATCTCGTCAATGAACGACCAAAGTCCCTCCGTGCTCCCAAAAGGAGTGCCGAGACTATGAGTAATGCTGCTGACTAACGGATCGACCAAGTAACCAAGTAAGTAATCGCTTCCGGAAACCAGGGGAAAATTCAATAATTCGGCTGCAAAAAGGACGGAAACCGGACGAAAAGTAGTGGGGAACCAGCGGTTAGACGCGGCTACCGCCGCGTCTACCCACTGGCTGCCGCTGAAGTTGGCGGCACGCTTTTTTGTGCAAAAAAGTCCAAAGTTTGAATCTCCCGCCAAAAGGGACCTCCCTCCAAAGTTTGAATCTCCCGCCAAAAGGGACCTCCCTCCAAAGTTTGAATCTCCCGCCAAAAGGGACCTCCCTCCAAAGTTTGAATCTCCCGCCAAAAGGGACCTCCCTCCAAAGTTTGAATCTCCCGCCAAAAGGGACCTCCCTCCAAAGTTTGAATCTCCCGCCGAAAGGGACCTCCCTCCAAAGTTTGAATCTCCCGCCAAAAGGGACCTCCCTCCAAAGTTTGAATCTCCCGCCAAAAGGGACCTCCCTTCAAAGTTTGAATCTCCCGCCAAAAGGGACCTCCCTCCAAAGTTTGAATCTCCCGCCGAAAGGGACCTCCCCCCAAAGTTTGAATCTCCCGCCGAAAGGGACCTCCCTCCAAAGTTTGAATCTCCCGCCAAAAGGGACCTCCCTCCAAAGTTTGAATCTCCCGCCAAAAGGGACCTCCCTCCAAAGTTTGAATCTCCCGCCAAAAGGGACCTCCCTCCAAAGTTTGAATCTCCCGCCAAAAGGGACCTCCCTCCAAAGTTTGAATCTCCCGCCGAAAGGGACCTCCCTCCAAAGTTTGAATCTCCGGCCAAAAGGGACCTCCCTTCAAAGTTTGAATCTCCCGCCAAAAGGGACCTCCCTCCAAAGTTTGAATCTCCCGCCAAAAGGGACCTCCCTTCAAAGTTTGAATCTCCCGCCAAAAGGGACCTCCCTCCAAAGTTTGAATCTCCCGCCAAAAGGGACCTCCCTTCAAAGTTTGAATCTCCCGCCGAAAGGGACCTCCCTCCAAAGTTTGAATCTCCCGCCAAAAGGGACCTCCCTTCAAAGTTTGAATCTCCCGCCAAAAGGGACCTCCCTCCAAAGTTTGAATCTCCCGCCGAAAGGGACCTCCCCCCAAAGTTTGAATCTCCCGCCGAAAGGGACCTCCCTCCAAAGTTTGAATCTCCCGCCGAAAGGGACCTCCCCCCAAAGTTTGAATCTCCCGCCGAAAGGGACCTCCCTCCAAAGTTTGAATCTCCCGCCAAAAGGGACCTCCCTCCAAAGTTTGAATCTCCCGCCAAAAAGGGACCTCCCTCCAAAGTTTGAATCTCCCGCCGAAAGGGACCTCCCTCCAAAGTTTGAATCTCCCGCCAAAAGGGACCTCCCTCCAAAGTTTGAATCTCCCGCCGAAAGGGACCTCCCTCCAAAGTTTGAATCTCCCGCCAAAAGGGACCTCCCTCCAAAGTTTGAATCTCCCGCCAAAAGGGACCTCCCTCCAAAGTTTGAATCTCCCGCCAAAAGGGACCTCCCTCCAAAGTTTGAATCTCCCGCCAAAAAGGGACCTCCCTCCAAAGTTTGAATCTCCCGCCGAAAGGGACCTCCCTCCAAAGTTTGAATCTCCCGCCAAAAGGGACCTCCCTCCAAAGTTTGAATCTCCCGCCGAAAGGGACCTCCCTCCAAAGTTTGAATCTCCCGCCAAAAGGGACCTCCCTCCAAAGTTTGAATCTCCCGCCAAAAGGGACCTCCCTCCAAAGTTTGAATCTCCCGCCAAAAGGTACCTCCCTCCAAAGTTTGAATCTCCCGCCAAAAGGGACCTCCCTCCAAAGTTTGAATCTCCCGCCAAAAGAGACCTCCCTCCAAAGTTTGAATCTCCCGCCGAAAGGGACCTCCCTCCAAAGTTTGAATCTCCCGCCAAAAGGGACCTCCCTCCAAAGTTTGAATCTCCCGCCGAAAGGGACCTCCCTCCAAAGTTTGAATCTCCCGCCAAAAGGGACCTCCCTCCAAAGTTTGAATCTCCCGCCAAAAGGGACCTCCCTCCAAAGTTCGAATCTCCCGCCGAAAGGGACCTCCCTCCAAAGTTTGAATCTCCCGCCGAAAGGGACCTCCCTCCAAAGTTTGAATCTCCCGCCAAAAGGGACCTCCCTCCAAAGTTTGAATCTCCCGCCAAAAGGGACCTCCCTCCAAAGTTTGAATCTCCCGCCAAAAGGGACCTCCCTCCAAAGTTTGAATCTCCCGCCGAAAGGGACCTCCCTCCAAAGTTTGAATCTCCCGCCAAAAGGTACCTCCCTCCAAAGTTTGAATCTCCCGCCAAAAGGGACCTCCCTTCAAAGTTTGAATCTCCCGCCAAAAGGGACCTCCCTCCAAAGTTTGAATCTCCCGCCGAAAGGGACCTCCCTCCAAAGTTTGAATCTCCCGCCAAAAGGTACCTCCCTCCAAAGTTTGAATCTCCCGCCGAAAGGGACCTCCCTCCAAAGTTTGAATCTCCCGCCAAAAGGTACCTCCCTCCAAAGTTTGAATCTCCCGCCAAAAGGGACCTCCCTCCAAAGTTTGAATCTCCCGCCGAAAGGGACCTCCCTCCAAAGTTTGAATCTCCCGCCAAAAGGTACCTCCCTCCAAAGTTTGAACCTCCCGCCGAAACTGTTCTCTACATTATTCAAATTCCCGCCAATCCTATCAAAACCTCCCTCTCCCTGCTCTCTTTCTGGAACATTCTATCATTTGGTTGGAGAGTCCAGTTCAATTTTTGAGAAAAGTAGGCGAGAGAGTGTGTGAAAGTGAGAGACGCAGACGAATATCCGTCCCTCTATTTCTACCGTAATCCGAATTAATCGATAATTTCCGGTTACTGTAGCTGTAGTACCCTCCCCATCTCTCAAAAATAACCACTACCCACGATCCCCCTATTCCCCCAACGGCAGCTGGAACTCCTTGAAAAAGTGGTGTTGCGAAATTCCGACTACCGTATCTACCGTAATCGTCGTACAACCTCTTAGATATTTTGGTAGTGACATTCCCCCACCCCAAGTATGCTCCCATTAAAATTTGGAGTTAATCGGTTCGGTACGAAAAAGTGCCAAAATTGACCGTTTCTACTGTAGGTACCGTAATCCTACCGTAATCCCGACCAAAAATGTTATAGGGGTGAAGCGTCCCGAGACCCATAAGGCTATGCAAAATATCAGACCGATCGGTCAAATAGTTGGAAAGTTATTTAGGTTTGAGCGAAAGACAAAGTCCATAACGCAAATAGTATAGTAAAGATAACGGATCCACCACATTGGATCCGTGTCGCCGTAACGAACCCCTTCAAAAAAAGATAGACACTGACCTTGTTATTCTTCTTCATATTCTCACTGTACTAAACGGAAATCTTCTCGTCTTTTCCGTTGAAAAGTGTGTCAAAAAGTGAAAGTTTTGTCATTCTTGTGTAGTACTTACTACTACACACACTTTATTATGATTCTCTAAACAGCCATGAAAACGATACGTCAAATGAGCCGTGGTGGTGGAGAGAATGGTAGACGTGTAGAACGTTCTCAATGCAAATGTGCTCTATTGTGCGCAATGGAGAAGGCGCGAAACTAGGAAAATTTGAACGAACTTCATTTTCCACTCGAGACCCAAAGTTTCAGTGTTCTCAGTGCAGATCTGATCTTTTGACACGCTAAGCCCAAGTGCAATAGAGCGCACTTCCATTGGAAGAAAACGCGGGAAACTGTGCAATTCAAATATCAGTGAGATTTGTGCGGGTAGAAGAAAGAAGAGGCAGAAAGAGAAGGTTGGGAGAACGGGGGGAAAGGGAGCCAAAATACGATTAGTGCAGCCATCCATCATCATAACCCATATGTTTGATGCTTCTCTTCTTCTGCACCCCTTCTACCACTAGGGTTCGGTTGGGAGGGCAGTTAAAAGCATATGGCCCCCCTTTCCGCCTCGGCAAGAAGAAATCGGAAATCCACGCGGTTTTTGCCTCGAGAGCAAGGAAAAACCGTTGGAAAAGTGAAAAAGTGCTCTGTGGGAGGAAGGGGAGATTAGGGTAGTGGTGTTGGATTGGAAAAGGGGGGGGGGGATATCGAAAACGAAATGTTTGTGCGGCCGTTTTTGGCAATTGGGAACGGGCGGAGGCGCTGAAGGAGACAAACAATAAATATATATACAGCGGAGGGGAGGGGATAGCGATGGCTGGTGGTCAGATTTTTGTTTCAAACGCGCTCCGCTGAACTCTGCACTTTTCGGGTTATTCGGCCAATTTCCTCCATTTTTGGCGAAAAATTGAATGAAAATCGGTTGCTTCCGGGGCGTTTGAAACACGAATCATGGCGACAGTAGGAAATATCTCCCCCTTTAGGGATGGATCGTTAGAGGAGGAGGCGGAGAAGGCGAAGAAAGATCACATTCATCTCTTCCCGCATCGCTGCCCCCCTCCTCTCTCTTTCTCTCTTTTACCTTACTCTTCTGCCACTGGTTTTTCGCTTCTTTTCAACACTTCCAATGGGATCCCTGGCTTGTGGTCAGTAGAGCGCACTTGCCAAACCCAATCTAGCCTTAACTAATGGACCTATTCATTAGCGTTTAAAACATGTCAAAATTTTTCAAAAAAAATTGGGAGGTTTCCGCAGTTTTTACCACTGAAAACGTCTCTCACATCGATAAAGTTCATGCGCCTTTAAATACGGTATCAGTTGATTTCAATGAACAGTTAAAGGGATATGGACTTTTTCGACGTGTGGGTCTCGCAGCGGAGTAAGCTTTCATTTTTTGAACTGTACCAATTAGGTCAATTAGGTCAGGTTTGGTTAAGAAGGGGCAAGTGCGCTCTACCGACAAACCTGTCATCCCATTGGAATCAGAATGCCAACTCTTTCTATCAAATCGCAAGAATACGGTAGCCAGCTCTAAGTTGAAAATTGAAAAACAGGCGGGGACAGTAGTAATAGTGAACCTTGCGGTGAGATGGAGAGAGAGAGAGAGGGCCGATATAAATCTCTATCTCTACGCAACATGTGTGAGAACCCCGTGGGGGGGGGGGGGGTACTAGTGGGTGAGAAGATTGAGATTGACAGGAATAGGACAACAGGCAACCAGTAGAGGCAGGGGGGTACCTACTATTTAGACGGAAGTGAGACAGAGAAAGGGAGGTAGTCAATCTCTGACCAGTAACTGGGGGAAGGGGGGTAACATTTGGGATTCGGTTGGCAGGCTGACGGAAAGGAAGGAAGGCCATGAGAAGGTAATATAACCTTTATATAGCCCCCTACACCCCCCCCCCCCCCCCAAACGTATTCCATTTCATTGGATTTTGCCTTTAGGCTTCGGGTTTGGACTTGGATTTGGATTTACTATTAGTTTTAATGTTTCTCTGTGTGCGTGTGTTCCGATGGGCAGGATTAATTGGTGTGTGTGTGTGTGGATCATAAATATCCGATACGAACATTTCGGGTGGGCAAGGTAATTGGTGTGGAAACATTGGAGACGGAGGACTACTGATTGGGGGTCCAAGTTCCTGGTTTTTCGGAGAGGGTTGTAACTTGAGAACTGGGAGAGATATCGGAAAAGTGTCAACTGCAAAGTTGTTCTTCTCGCCGAGAGGAGCATTTTTGTAGTTGACAACTTTTTCATAGCTCTTCTAGATTCGGAGATGTCACGTCTGAAACATCGGCGCGGGTCTGGGGCTCGAAGTTCTTTCGAAACTTCGACTAGGAACACATTGTGAAAGAAACTTTCGGTTTCCAATCCAAATGATTATTTACCATTAACAATCAGAAACGCTAACAATAAGGCCGTGGTCTGGAAACCTCCCCTTCCACTCACCTGTATTATTTCCACTGTCATTCGAGCTGATCGTCTCGCTGGCCACTTTTCTTCGATCCTCCCCTCCGAACACATCGTCGCTTTCGGATCCCACTGATGGCATCGATCTGACTGTGAGCGCGAAATTTGAAAATGGAAAATGGAAAAGTATGTTGAAAAGGAGAGGGAGAAGCCGCAGAGAAGCAGAAAGCACAACACAACTCTCAGACACCTATATGTACGACAAAGGTCGGAGGAGGAGAATGGTTGAAAATGGAGAGACGGAGAGTGAGCAAGCCCAGCAAAAAAACGAGTATAATCGGCTCTGAAATGACGGTCAACGCACTGTTGAGGGGTGCGAGAGAGTGTGCGGAGCGAGGAGGGTCCAGACAGAGAAGCAACGCTTTTTTATGGGAGCGCGCGCGCGCGACCGAAAAGAGAGCGGCACATATAGACACACCAACACCAGTACAACCTGCAATTTGGGTTGGTTTCTTCGGCTCCGCGAGCTCAATCTTATATTTTTTACACTTTTTTTCTTTTACGGAAGGAAGAAACTGGAAGAAGAAGGAAGGGAAGGGAAAACACTTTATTTTTTCAACTTCATTGTTTCTAATTTTCTTCTAGAGATCCTCGTTATCGGCGACATCACGGTCGAAAGTGGAAAAGAAGCGCTGCCAGTCCGGCACGAACGGATTCCACGTGGAACTGCGCTCGGTGACGATGATGTTGAAGATCTGGAATTGAGCGGGTGGGGTGGGGGGGGGAAGAGGGAACGAACTTTTAAACCCCAGGAGCGCGATGTTGGGAGATGACTGAATGGCGCAGTCGGGTGCGCTTTTGACTAGCGCGCGACAGGTCCCGGGTTCGACCCCTCATGATGGTTTTTTGATGTTTTACCGCTCTCTTCGGGCCATTGAAGTGCACGCAATTCCGGTCCTGGATCGTGTAGGCGTTCACTTCGTATCGCGAACAATTCGACGTGCCGGCCAACACTTTCAGATCGTACAACATTCCCGACACGATTTGACCGTTTCCAGACAGCACTTTCAGCGGCACCCACATCATTTCTTGCTCGATGCGCTGATTGATGTCCGACTCGAACGCAGACCACGTGAGACGCTGAAAATGTTGGAGGGGTATATCGAAAAGGGGGGAGATCTGGGATTACGGTAGCCAGTTGGCTGCCGGTGTCGAGTGGACCGTCGTGCCACGTTTCACCGTCCTCCGGCACCGACGCGGTTTTGGGCAGCACTTGATAGGGAGAAATGTTGAGCACTGGAGCCGCCTGAGTCGTTATCGGTGCTCCGCGCATCAACTGAAAGCGGGGACTAACTTTCGCACGACGAAACCTCGGCCATTGCCACTCACAAAACGACTCGACACCGGAATGATCATTTCGCCGGCCGACGGACTCCTCAACGGCGGAATCGCCACATTTTGGAACGACGGCGGATTGTCGGGCGTGTTTGCCGTGAAATGGAACGGAATTTGTGCCAGCGAGCCGGTGAATTGAGCCAAGATGAGCAAGCAACGGAGCATTTGGCTGAAAATCTCTAAAAATCGCGGAAAATCACGGAAAACCATGGAAAATACAGGGAAAACGAGCGAATCGCCCGTTTTATAGCGGATTTCCCCGGTCTGGGAGCCACTTTTTCAGGCGACGCGCCAGAAATCCGCCAAAATCTGAGATGGTTCGCCCGATAGACGTTTCTGGCGGTTTTTTCGACGGACAGCGGTCGCTTTTGACTAATTAGTCGCTTTTGACTAGAAAGCAACCGAAACGGCAACGGAAAATGGAGGGGAAAAACTGAAAAAGAAAGGTTCGAACTTCGAAGGCGGAAGTTTTCAGCCTTCGATTTTCGGATTAGCTCTCGCCTTTTTGGTGAATTTCCTTTGTTTCTCGCCTCGCTTTTATGTACTTTTTCTGGGTGTTTTGTGTGTGTAATCCTTTCTTGACTGTAATTGTTACACTCGCAACACAATTCGCCAGTTTGCAGTGTCAGCAGACGCGCGATGACCAGCAGAACGTTGCGTTCTTTTTCTGCCCGAATCGGCGCACAGTGTGTAATCGACGGAATCAACTTGACGTTCGAAACTTCAAATCGAAGCGCGCAATCTGGAAATGATCGCTGAAAGGCTGAAATCGGAAACTGTCGTCAAATTCGTTGTTTTCAGTGCGCAGGAGCCGTACAGTAACTGAGCTGTATTTTGACAGACGGAAATTGTTGCAAAACATCATAAGCATGTCACAGTAAGTTTGAAACTATTTTTCTCGCAGCTTGGATAGTGAGTCACCCTAGAAAACCACTTGGGAATTCTTAAATTCGAACATCCGCGCAAACAGAAACGCAGAGAAATGGCGCTCGGTGTCTGCAGACTGGACATTTAAACAGACGACAAATTGCATTTTTTGCTTGTGAAAATTGTTGAAATCAAAAGTTTTCTGTTTTTTCGCCGTTTTCAGGCTTCCCATCTGTTTAACTAAATTCGCCGTTATCGATTTTCTCTTCTCCTCGCGATTTTTCAATTTCTACCGAGTCTATCGCTGCTGAAACCCGTTTTTAGGCTTTTCAAACTTTCAGACAATCATACGACGGGTTACACTACGCTGATATTGAACAATGTCAGACGAAGAAGTGAAGAACGTCGAAAATGGAGACGTTGCCGAGAAAACTGAAAATTTAAGCGAGGTTGGAAAGATAAAACGACAAAAAACTGGAAAACTGAAATTTCTCATTCAGGAGGATGCTCTGAAAGAGGAAATTCGTCGTTTCTCGATCGCCGTCTCGGATCCGAGCGTCCGTGTGCACGGAATGTCCTACACTTCTCTGACGAAGCTCATCGACCGTGCCGAGCTGATCCCGCCGCCTTTCGTGAAAGGCCTCGTCAAATTGAGCGTCACGAGCTCGATTCGAGGCTACGGACAGCCAAAATCGTTCCAGGTAACTATTAGGTCTTTTCAAAGTAGTAAAAAATGCAATTCAGTATGTCTCTCGACTGCTTCTGACGCTCGCGAAACGGGACTATCCGACGACTCTGAAGGCTGTCCTTCAAACCGTCGTCGCCTCGCTTCCGATTCTTCCGAACCTGAGCGAATCGCGCAGCATCTCGCAAGTCCCTACCGCCAAATGGATTCTCTCGCTGTTGGCGCAAAAAGAGTCGGAAAAAGTAGAAGACGTGACTGACGTCGTCCGGGGGCTTGCCACGATCTCCTACTGGATGTCGGGAAGTGCGAAGGCGTGGAAGATCTTCACGAAGAAGTTCGGAGGCGTTCTGAAGACCAACAAGACACTGCAGGCCGCGATTGAAAAGGAGGCCGGACCAATTGGGAAGGAGCACCCGGAGCCCGTGATTGCTCTTCTGGCAGCCGTCTCGGCGGCTCTGGACCAACCAGTTCTGCCGGTTATCTTTGTGGATCTTCTCACCAAGACCATCCTGCTCGCCAAGTCCCGCCCACCGCAGTTCCTCGTCGATCGCGTCTCGACGTCGTTCGTCAAACACCTGACCGAGAAAGACTTCAACGAGAATCTCCTGCCGAACATCAAGAAAGCGCTGCTCCGCTCGCCGGAAGTCGCCATCTACGGCATCCAGGGAATCGTCGAGAACACCTCGTTCTCGTTGGACGCGCCGGCCGCCGATCTGCTGAAAGCCACCACCGGATCGCTGCAGTCCGCCGACGAATCGCTTCGAGAGGCGGCCATCAGCATCGCGGTGGCTCTGACGCGCAAAGCTCAACCGCCAGTCATCACGCGGGTCGTCAACACGCTGTTCGATCAGCTCGCCGTCACCAAAACGCCCGAGAATCGTATTTCGCTCCTGCAAGGCGTCGCCAAGGTCGCCGGAATCGCCGAGAATCAAGACGTCGACAAAATCGCCGATGATGTGATTGGAAAGACAGGCAAAGCCGATAAGGATAGTGAGTTCGCCTCGCTTCTTGAATCTCTCAACTAAAATCTGCATTTTCAGCGCACGATGGTACTGTGGAAGCTCAGTGGGCGGCGTGTGTCGAGTGGGCCGTGAGGCTCTCGAAACCCTCGACGGCGCTCACCAACGCATTCAAGGAAGCGTCGAAAGTGATCCCAGCCGTCAGATACATCGCCTATCGGGCTCTTTCGGAAATTCTGGAGAGAAGTGAGCCTATTCATTTCAATGGAAGTAGAACCCTTCCATCCCTTTTCAGGAGCCATGACCCTTCTTCCCGACGGAATCGACGCGAAATCACTACTCACCGAGCTCGAAACCGGCCCGAAAGGAGAGCTCAGCTCGATTGGGCTCGCTCTGACGCTGCTGAAGACCAGCAAGAAGGGATCCGTCGAGCACACGAAGGCCTGGAGCAGAGCCGCGCACGCAGACTCGCTTTTCAAGGTGGGCTTCTTCTGGAAATAGCTCCCTCCGAGTGTAGTTCCGGCTGAAATGGCGAAGGGATCAGACTGATAAGCTTATCCGCTTTAGTAATCGTTTCCAAACGAAATCCCTTTTCTGGCAAATCCCCTTCTTGCGTGGCCCATTGCGAGAGAGATAGAAAGGACGAAAGTCTTTCCGGCCGTCAACGGACCCTCACCGGCCCCGTGTGACCCCAATATGATGTCATCCACTTTTTGGCGAACCCTCTCGTCTGCGCCTACTCTCTCTCTCTCTCTCCCTCGACTCTCGGCCAGATGTGCACGCTTTGGAGTGCGCATCGTCTGTGCGCGCGCGCGCTCGCTCGCATATTTTTTTGACCCGAGCGGCCCCACGAGTGTGTTACGGACGTGCTGGCTGTGCCGACTAGCACAACAACACAGCCCCCCGGGTTATCGTGTTCTGTTGCGTGTGTGTGTGTGTCCCTTCGATTCGCACTATATTGATGGTGGTGGGAAGCGGATCGACCGAAAATCGGGTCAACGCACTACGGGGAACCAGAGGTCAACTGCCTAATGATCGCAACCAGATGTTCTTACTGGTCTTCCTAAATCCGATGCTAAAGCTGATGGGACAATGAAAACGGGCGTCTCGGTTTGCAGGAAAAGTCGCTGGGAGCGACGAAATGGCAGGAAGCGGTGGCGTGGGCGAAGCTCGCCGAGCTCGTCATCCTTCAGCGGCCCGTCGTCGACAAATCAGCGGCTCCCAACTACTCCTCGTCGGCTCTCCGATCTCTGTCGCTCGTCCTGTTCTGGCCGCACTGGAAAGTCAGACAGCAGGCTTTCAAGAGCCTCCTCAACATTCTTTCCGTCGAGAAAGCGCTCTTCGCAGAGGCGCTCGCTGATTTGATCTTCTCGGAAACGTCGAATAGAACGATAGACGCGCTTCTTCGCCGCGTTCCGGGATGTCCTTCGGGTGCCGAGTGGGAAGTGCCCGGCGAGTGGTATGTGTCGACGCTGAAGTTGCTGCTGACGCCCAAAGAGCCGGAGCTCGACAAACTCGCCATCCACACCCTTCTCCTCGCCTCTGTGCAACGATTGGTCGAGGTGGACGGATCCGTGTGGCTGCGATGGGTACACGAGCATCGCGAGTCGAAGACGTGGCAGGCCAGCGAGCAGTTCCGAGAGACGGCGATCCAACGAGTCCTGGGATGTGAGCACAGTGCTGTTCGCAACACCGCACTCATCACCCTGATCGCTCTACACGACGAAAGACTGCGAGCCGATCTGTGGAAACATGTGGAGGCCAACATTTGTGGCATCAACGTGGCCGACTACGGTAGAATCACCGAGCAGGAGATGTCCATCTACAAGTGTCCCGACGGGCAGCTTTTCAACACTGCGGTTCTCGACTTGTGAGTCAATTGCAGAAATCTGAAATAGACGGGGCCTCGATTTCAGCGACGAAGCGGCAGGAATCAAGGGACAAAAAGGAGCCAGCCTTCAAGAGCAACAAGCTGAAATCCAACTGATCCGAGAGCTCGCCGAGAAGCGTCGGAAAGAGGGAAAACTGTCGGCGAAACAGAAGCAAGTGATGGACAAGGAGTTGGCCAGCGAGAAAGAGACCCGTGACGCGCTCGCCGAGCTGTTCAAGACGGCCGACGCCAAGTTGGACGAGGCGCGAGCGATGGTGAACGCCGATCCGCAGGGAGCGTTTGCCAGGTGACATCGGAGTGTTGAAAATCGTCGCATTGCGCCCGTTTTCAGACCACAAATCCTGTTCGACTACTGCATGCCGCTGACGCGATCGCTTCTCGTCGCCGAGCAGTCCGCTCGCCTCTTCCTCGCCTACCGTGACGCCTGTTTCGAGCACACCGACGACTATCTCGGTTCGTTTCCTTTCCCGAAAAGTCTTGTGACACGGCCGATAGAAATATATTTTCATAAGAGAAGGTTGGAGGACATGTGTTAGATCCGTTTTCCGTTTTCCCTTTCCGATTCTCCGTTTTTTCGACGCACTCTCGTCTTTCAACGCGCGCTGAAAGAAGGCGAAGGAGAGAACTTTTCCGTTTTTCTTTTCTTTTTCATCGTCGAGAAGAAGGAGGGGAGAAATGGAGACACACCGGCGACACAGGGACGGCAAGCGAGACGAGATTGATTTTGGCACTTAGCGCGCCGGCGCGGGGCGACAAGAAGAGGGAAAGAGGAGAAGTTTAACAGAAGATAGATGTGAGAAACGGGAGGCGAGAAGAGACAAGTGTTGTTAGAGGTGGCGTGTTCGAACAGGAGAGAGGGGAAAAATTGGCGGGAAAAGATGAAAACCGGACACAAAAATGTATATAGTCAAGTTTAAACGGGTGTGTGACAGATTGGAATGCAGTGTTGAGGGGGCAAAGAAGGGGTTTTTCGATTCGGTGAGTCTGACGTCATCTGCCACCATCGAACTCTCGAGAGCTTCGGATCGGGTTTCAATTCGGTTTGGTCTTCGGTGACGTCGTCTGGAGACTTCTGAAACTGTCTGGAGAATCACTTTTCGATCGCGGTGCCAATATGGGGAACTTGGTAAACTGCCCGCCGTCGCGCAATACTGTTTGCTCAATTCCGCCTCAATCTTTGTCAACCAATTGTTATTTATTCCATCCATACGCTCTTTCTCTCTTTCTCTCTCTTCCTCTCCATTGTGAGTTTGTGTGCGACAAAGAGGAAGGAACAATTGGTACTCGTCCCCCCACCCTTTCCAATAACTAGGCGTTTCGTTTTGAATGTGCCCGTCCTCCTCGCGGCGACGCTCCCCGCTCACCAACTCTCACAAACAGCCGCCGCCGCTGCGCCAGGCAACAAATATTTTCGACTTCTCCATCCTCCCCCTCTCACCCCATCTCTCTGTGCTCCTCCTCTCGGTGGGGCTCTTCTTCTTCTTCTTTTGTCTTTCGCTCGGGCCCGCTGGCTGCCCCAAACCGACATGCGGCCTGTGATCGGGCTCCGTCCGCCGGCGACCGCTTCTCGTTTTTTTTTTTGCGCATTTCTCTCCCTTGTGCTCCTCATCTCCTCGTCTCGTCTCTGGCAAGCCACACAACACGCACGCCGACACACACACACATGCTCTCTTCTCTTCCACTCCAATGCTATCTCATCATCGCGTCCGAGTCGACCTGACCCCAACAAGCGCGCCGAGACGATTTGGCATCGCCGTCGTCCTCCGCCGTCGCAACACATTCCGCCATTGCAACGGGCCCGTCGTCGTCGTCGCCTATGCCGCTGCCGCCGTCTTTTCTGTCGCTTGGTCTGCGCTCAGCGCTCTTGCCGTTGTTGCGAGAGCGCCCGGCCAGAGAGAGAGAGAGAGAGGGAAGAGGGGGGAAGGTGTGGGATGTGAGCGCGCTCACACACTCACGCTCAAACACACACACACACACACACACTCACACGCATAGACATACAATCGTCAACGTCGTTACATAACCTGTACTCGCTAGCCATCGCGCTTCGATACGCTCACAGTGTCTCGTCGTCTCGCGAACCCTCTCGACCCGCGCACACTGTCTCGGCCCCGCCACACACGAGACTCCGCCCACATTTGGAGCGACGTGCGTGCGCGCGCGCGCGCGGGAAAGAATTCTCTAGGCCCCGCCCACACGCCCGGGGCTACCCCACCCACCCCGTCCGTCCGAGTCGTCAGTCATTCGTTGCAGCACACCTCGTGCGGCATGGTGACTTCTCTCTCCCTTCTCTCCCCCGCACTACTGGTATTCCATTCCATTCCGTCTATTCGATCCAGAAAGAGGTGAGCGCGCGCCACACGACGGCCGACAATGACACCACGCGTGATAGTGATGTGCACCAGTTCTCGCTTTCCACTATCCTCATGGTGACATTACACGGCCCGTGGCGCCCGCCTTCTTTTCAGCCCCCACTTCCCTTCTCCTAGCCTCGTTCCGCACTCAGGCGCTCGCCGGCTATGACACTTTTCCTCCGGCTTTGTCCTATCGGAATTCAGAGCCTGATCTAAGTGCCATACGCCGGTGTGATCCGCCTTGAACAGTGCGACGAGAGACCGGGGAACGAAGGGAAGCGAGGCCTGGTCGACCTTATTCGCTACTCTGTCTATTCTGAACGAACGGGGGCGGCTCGAAAAACGGCCGAGTATGACACCTAAGCGTGATCGAACCGTCTTTTCCAAATGGATTCGAACACCTTGGGTGGAATACTTGGCCACAGAGCACTCACCCCGCTTCGTTTTGCGTGAGGGGACTCACCGATGATGACACTGATGCGTGCAGTGGCTGAGTCTGATGCCGACCGTCACTTTGCGTCTCGGTGCCATAATTGGTGTGGCTTACCCGATAATTTGGTGGTTTTTCTACTCGGTAATCTTTTGGTAAATGTTGGTGGGTGGAGAAAATTGCATGTTTTCGTGGGAACTGTTGGCGGCGGGAAAGAGTTGGTTGGTTGGGGGTTTTCAGCGGATTCTGAATGTTCTGACTGGAAAAATATCTGAAAATTGGGCTGAGAAATGGAAAGAAAATGAAATTCAGTTGTGATTCTGTTGCAGAAGAGCTCGTCGGTTCGAACTGGCTGCGTGTCATCGGCGCCCATCACCACATCGCCGGATGGCACGACGTCGCGCTGGACGTCGCTCTGAAGCGCATGTTCTCGCTGCTCAACGAGCGCGCGTTCGTCGTCGACACGGGCGACGACGATCCGGACGAGATTCTGTTCGATGATGAGGTCGTCGGCGCGGCGCACCTCACGCTGCTCTTCCCGATGATTCGGATTCTGCTCAAAAACTCGCGATTCTCGGAGGCGACGCGGACCGATGCGCTGCAACTGTTGCAGAACGCGATCCACAAGAAGTTCCTGCGCGATCGCGATGTGCTCAATCTTCCGATGGAGCACTACGCGTCGATGCTGTTCGAGTTCTTCTCGGACCATCCGAACACGCCAGCCGCCTTTAAAGCGGTCCAACAGCTCTTCCGACTGGCCAACGATACGAACGACATCGGGGATCGGGTGCTCGGAATGGTCCGTGAGATTCTGGCCTACGTGACGCACGACAACCACGACGTCCGAATCGCCGCTCTCGAGATCCTCGCTGCGCCACAACTGCTGATGAGAATCGTGGTGGAGTGCGGTCTGGAAGCGGCGATCGCGCGTGACATCCTCGTCCGCGTCTTCATCGCTCGTCACGATCCGATTGAGCAGGTGGCGACGGTAGCGGAGAGAGTCTGGCTGGACAATCACATGCAGGTCAAGACGATCATCGGATTGCCGCTAGTTGGTGGGTGGTTTTTGAGAAGCTTTCTTTCCTTGTTGAAACGCGCGATGTCTTGTAGAAGAGTGTGTCTCGCCGTCGAAACTCGTGCGGAACTCGTCTGCGCAGGCGATCTCCACCTACATCGACGAGCATCCGACTGAGATGAACGCTGTGCTCAACAAGTTCGACGAGCTCTACCGCGACCTTGTCTTGATTCGTGAGCCGGTCTACGATGACGTCGGACGTCTTCAACGCGACGCGGTCGATGAGTGGCAGAGAAGATCGGGCATTGGAGAGGCGCTCGTCCTGCTTTCCGCTCAAGTTCAGGTCGACGAGGCCGAGCATCTGATCCGACTCGTCGTTCCCGACGGACTCTCGGATCGGATTCCCGAGTGCCGCAACGAGCTTCGCAACGCGGCTGTCGAGACGATTCGTCGACACGGAGCGGCAATCATGAGCAAGCTCCTTCCGTTCCTCGAAGATCTGTCCGACAAGACGCCGTCGTCGGCGGACCACGACAATCGGCGACAGGGACTCGTCGTGCTGCTCGGAACGCTCGCCCAGTACATTGAATCTGGCGAGAAGGTCAAGGGAATCGTCAAGCGACTCATGGAGGCGCTGTCCACACCGTCGCAGACTGTACAGGAGTCGGTTTCGAAGTGTCTGGCGCCGCTGGTGCCGAAGATTCAGAAGGACGCCAAGGATCTTGTCAACAAGCTTCAGTGGACGCTCTTCGAGTCGGAGACGTACGGAGAGAGGCGTGGAGCTGCATATGGAATCGCCGGGTTGCTCAAAGGGATGGGCATCATTGCTCTCAAGGACATTGATCTTCTAGCGGCAGCCCAGAAGAATATGGAGGACAAGAAGAGCCCGAAGCATCGCGAAGGCGGTCTTCTCGCTCTCGAAATCCTCTGCAGCACCATCGGCAAACTGTTCGAGCCCTACATTCTGAAGGCGTTACCGGCGCTGCTCGTCACTTTCGGCGACAACGATGCGAACGTTCGACAGGCTGCCGAGGACACGGCGAAGGCGATGATGGCGGCGATGACGGTGTACGGAACGAAGCTCGTGCTGCCGGTGCTTCTCGTGGCGATCGACGACGACTCGTGGAGGACCAAATGTGCGGCGGTAGGTGTCTGACTGTAGACTTCAGAAGACGTCGTGTCCTCTTCCAGACCGAACTTCTCGGCTCGATGGCCTTCTGTGCTCCGCGTCAACTGTCCTCCTGCCTCCCGAACATTGTGCCGAAGCTCATCGAAATTCTCGCCGACTCGTCGTCCAAAGTGCAAAAGTCGGGCGAGAAGGCGCTTCAGCAGATCGCGCGTGTCGTTCGAAACCCCGAAATTCTCGGAGTCACCAATCAACTCATGGCCGGTCTTCTCGATCCGGCGAACAAGACGAGCTCGGCTCTTCAGGCGGTCCTCAACACCAAATTCATTCACTACATCGACGCGCCGTCGCTCGCCCTCATGATGCCGATCGTGCGACGCGCCTTCGAGGATCGCAACAGTGAGACGCGTCGTGTCGCCGCTCAAATCATCAGTAACATCTATTCGCTGACCGAAAACAAGGACATGGAGCCCTACCTGGCTCACATGGTGCCCGGTCTTCAGAGATCACTGCTCGATCCGGTCCCCGAGATTCGTGCGGTCTCGGCGAGGGCTCTCGGAGCCGTCGTATCGAAGTCGGGAGGAACAACCAGCGAGAAGCTCCGTGGAGACGTCATTCCGTGGCTCAAAGAGAAGCTCGTCTCGCCGCAATCGACTGTCGATCGATCGGGAGCGGCGCAAGGACTGTGCGAGGTGCTCGCCGGTTCGGGCACCGAACAACTCGAGTATGTCATGCCGGAGATCATCCACGCGACGGAGAGCACCGATGTGTCGGCGGAGACGCGCGACGGCTACATCCTCATGTACATCTACCTTCCGATGGTGTTCGGAGATCGCTTCGTGCCCTACCTTCCGCAGGTCGTTCCCCCTATCCTGAAGGCGTTGGCCGACGAGAACGAGTACGTGAGAGCGTCGGCGCTGAAGGCCGGACAACGTCTGATCTCGCAGTACTGCTCGCACGCGCGCAAACTTCTCCTCCCGCAACTCCAACTCGCCCTGATGGACGAGAACTGGCGCATCCGTCACGCCTCCGTCCAGCTCATCGGAGACTTTCTGTTCAACATCTCGGGCATCTCTGGAAAGTCGACCTCATCTACCGCCGACGAGGATGACACGATGGGAATGGAGCAGGCCGGAAAGACGATTGTTCGCGCGCTCGGACAAAAGGATCGTGATCGCGTCCTCGCCGGACTCTACCTCACCCGTTCCGACGTGGCGCTCATCGTGCGTCAAGCCGCCGGACACGTCTGGAAGATGGTCGTCGCGAACACGCCGAGAACTCTTCGCGAGGTTACCAAGGTGCTCTTCGAGATGGTCGTCGATTCGCTCGCCTCGACGTGCGAGGAGCGTCAACAGATGGGCGCGAGATGCCTGGGAGAGCTGGTCAGAAAGATGGGCGACAAGGTGATCAACGAGATTCTGCCGGTGCTCGACACCAACCAGAAGTCGGACGAGATCGCGAAACGAGTCGGTGTGGCCATCGCGCTTCACGAGATCATCGGAAACATGAGCAAAGAAGTCACCAACCACTACCTCTCGGCCATCGTCGAGCCGGTCCGAGTGGCGATTTGCGATGAGAGCGAGCTGGTGCGCGAGGCTGCCGCCGACACGTTCACCGTCCTCTACCATGTGGTTGGAAACGAGGCGCTCGACGAGATCATCTGCCCGCTTCTGGAGCAGCTCACGCCGGAGCAAGACCATATTCTGGCCGGACTCTGCGATGTGATGCGACAGAACTCGCGATCGATGCTTCCCTACCTTCTGCCGAAGCTCACAAAGCCACCAGTCAACGTGCACGCTCTCTGCTCGCTTGCCGCCGTCTCCGGAGACTCGTTGTCCAGACAACTGCCGAAGGTGCTCGACGCGCTGCTCGCCTCGTGTGAGACGAACGACGAGGCGGATCCGATGATCAAGTCATGCGAGACGGTCGTGATTGCGGTGACCGACGAGGACGGCGTGCCGGTGCTTGTCGACTATCTGATCAAGAAGGCGTCGCAGGACGGCAACGTGCCGGCCGCTGTGCTTCTCAACACGTTCATCGCGAAGAGCGGCGTGTCGTTGGCGGAGATGGCCGAGGACGTGCTGCCGGGTCTTCTGAACCTCTACACTTCGGAGAATCCGCAAATCGTCGATCACGTCATCGGTGCGGCCGTCGCACTCACCCAATCGATGGACCAGAGAGAGCTGCTCGACGTGCTGCCAGTCGCCAAAAAAGCCATCAACATCGTTGTCGCCGGCGCCAAGGGACAACCGATTCCAGGATTCGGACACGCCAAATCGCTTCAGCCCCTTGTTGTCATGCTTCGTGAAAGCATCCTTCAAGGACAGGTCGAGATGAAGGCGATGGCCGCCGAGACGCTCGGAATGGTCGTCAAGGTGTCCGAGGTGGCGGCGCTCAAACCGCACGTCGTCAACATCACCGGACCGCTGATTCGTGTGCTCGGAGACCGATTCCCGCCGAATGTGAAGTTGCCGATCATTGAGACGCTCAGCAAACTGCTCGACAAGGTCGACGCGATGCTCCGGCCGTTCTTGCCGCAGCTCCAATCCACGTTCCTCAAGGCCCTCCAGGAGCCCACTTCTCGACCGGTTCGCCTCGCGGCTGGAGGTGCTCTCGCACGTCTTCTCAAACTCCATCCGAAGCCCGAGGCGACGATGACCGAGCTTCTCAAGCTGCTCGCCACCTCTTCCGACCAACACCTCATCGAGTCGTCTCTGGCCACCGCGCGGGCTCTCATTGCGACGTGCGCGCCGAAGATGAGCGAGCCGACGGTCGAGGAAATCTATCGTGTCACCGAGATCATCTACTCGCCGACGCTCGAGAATCCGGCGGAAATCGATGCGTCGCTGACGGCGTGCGCTGGAGCTCTTCTGGGAGAGACCATCGCGAGAAAAGAGGACTGGAAGACGGCGGAGAACAGTGTGCTTGCTGGTGAGTTAGCCTCTTTTTCAAAGGGACTTCATTTATTGTTTGTAGACGTTGAATCAGCTCAAACGAAGCCACGAACACGGCAGGCCAAGTCGCTGGCTCTCCAACAAATCTGCGAATCGAACGCCGACGGCTTCTGGTCTTCCGAAGCGAACTCTGCGTGCCGATCCGCCTTCACCTCCGGATTCACATCGGCCGATCCGATCGTCGCGTCCGCCACACTGCGCGCCGCGTCGCACATCCTCCAATCCAGCATCGATCGCGATCTCCTCTCGGCCGTGGCTCGCGCGCTGAACCACGCCTCGGTCGAGGTGCGAAAGACGGCGGCGACGGCGCTCGGACACGTCGGACAGACGCAGCAGCTGACGAACGACGTGCTGAAGCTGATCGTGCCGCAGCTGGTGAACGGATGCAAAGAGAGCAACACGGCGGTCAGAAGTGCGTCCGAGCTGGCGCTGGTGCACGCGTTGAAGATGACCGAGAACGAGGAGCGGTTCGAGGTAAGCGATGGGAGATGTGAACTCGTAGGAAATCGTCTTCTCTTCCAGAACTATCGGTCCACCCTGGAAGGCGTCGTCCAACGGAATCTCGACGAGACCCGCGTCAGTCTGTCCCGCGCCGTTCGAGCCGGCGATCTCGATTTGGAGCCGCTCGCCACGATCCTCACTGTTTTCTAATTTCATTCTCTTTCTCTTTCCTAATTATTATATCTTGTTTTGTTGTCTCTTTCTGTTTGGCTTACTCCTTCTTCTTTCCTCCTCTCCAAAGTGATTTCCCCACCCATAGATCGATCGGTTACGATAAAATGGTGAAAATATCGAAGATCTGAACGATCCCCATTCGATAGTCTCTCTCAATCCACGACGCTTCATAATGGTGCTAGATATTGGTATTTTTACATCTCAACATGTGACACTCTTTGAAGTCGTTCAGAATTCAGATGATGTTGACGTCGTCGTTGCGGCGAATCGCGGGAACCGCAACGACGAGGAGGAGAGAGGCGCGCAGCGATAAGAGTCGCTACAAACCGGTCATCGGATTGGAGGTACTTTGAAGTTTGAAGTTTTTAACGATCACACATCAAGAAGGGTACGGTAGAAATTACAGTAATCCGAGCTTCAAGTAACAGACGGAACAGAAAAATGGGCGTGGCCTATTCCGTGCATCGTTGGAACGCACGTACAAGTTCACAGATCATTACAGAAAGTACACAGAATAGGCTACGCCCACATTCCGGTTTCGTCTAATTTCCTTAAAGCTCGAATTACTGTTTCTTCTACCGTACCCTGGAAAATGGGCGTGGCCTATTCTGCTCACTTTGCCGTACTGCTCAGCAATTTTTTATGCGTGTTCCAAAGATGCACTGAATCGTCCACGCCCATTTTTCGGATTTGTCTGTGTTCTCTGAACCTCGGATTACTGTATTTTCTAGTGGGCGTGGCCTATTCCGTGCATCGTTGGAACGCACGTACAAGTTCACAGATCATTACAGAAAGTACACAGAATAGGCTACGCCCACATTCCGGTTTCGTCTAATTTCCTTAAAGCTCGAATTACTGTTTCTTCTACCGTACCCTGGAAAATGGGCGTGGCCTATTCTGCTCACTTTGCCGTACTGCTCAGCAATTTTTTATGCGTGTTCCAAAGATGCACTGAATCGTCCACGCCCATTTTTCGGATTTGTCTGTGTTCTCTGAACCTCGGATTACTGTATTTTCTAGTGGGCGTGGCCTATTCCGTTTGGAATTCAAATTTGCAATCAGTTGCGAGATGTCGCTCTCTTGCAGGTCCACGTGCAATTGAACACTCGCACGAAGCTCTTCTCGCGCGCGCCCACCACCGAATCGTCGCCGAATCGTCGAGTCGCACCGCACGACATGGCCACTCCGGGCGTCCTTCCCTCACTGAACCGCCAGTGCGTCCGGCACGCTCTCAAACTGGCGCTCCTCACCAACTGCCGCATCCCGGAATGGTCGCGATTCGACCGAAAACACTACTTCTACGCCGACATGCCGGCCGGCTATCAGATCACACAACACGAGAAGCCGATCGCCGTCGACGGGAAATTCGGGTTTTTCGTGTTCGACGAGCACCTCGAACCGTACTGGAAGGAGGTAGGACGGACGTCTTCGAGACTAGAAGACATGGGAGGAAAGTGTCAAAGGGGGGGGGGCGCTACTACGGTAGGAAATTCCGATGACCTTTAGCGGAGGGCCGGCGCGCGCCCGTGAAAGAACGATACCGATCTCGAAAATGAAACTGGTTAGATAAGGAGTAGGGTCTGATTCATGAGCGGTTTGAAAGGGATCTACCGTATTGGCAACAAAGAATATCGCACGGCCGTCTATCTCGAGATACAAAAGAGCCATCAAAAAGTTGTAGCTCTTTTTGTGCTCTACAACTTTGCAGTTGACCACTTTTTGATAGCTCTTTTGGTTTTTGAGATGAAGTTGAATCAAATTGATTCTTCCTCCCTTCAGATCGACATCATCCAGCTGCAACTCGAGCAGGACAGCGGCAAGACGATGCACGTCGGCCACTCGCGATCGCTCGTCGACTACAACCGTGCCGGATGTGCGCTCGTCGAGCTCGTCACGACGCCGTGCTTCTCGACGGCACTCGAGGCGATCCGATTCGTGCAATCGCTTCGGCTCCTTCTGATGCATCACAATTTGTGCGGCGGCGAACTTCATCGCGGTCAGATGCGCGTCGACGCCAACGTTTCGTTGGCGTTCGACGGTGAGCCGCACGGCACGCGCGTCGAGATCAAGAATATGAACAGTGTGCGGACGATTCACACGGCGATCAACTTTGAAATCGCGCGCCAATTCGATATTCTCAGCGCCGGCGAGCGTGTCGTCAATGAGACGCGCGCCGCGGACTCCGACGGACGGACGGTGGCGATGCGCGACAAGGAGGAGGAGACCGACTATCGGTACATGGCGGAGCCGAATCTGCCGAGCCTTCGCGTCCAGAAGACGTGGATCGACGACGTGCGGCGCGAAATCCAACGGGAGGGAGCACCGCGACACGTGTGGCTCCGCGAGCACGCCGGATTCGACGCGCGGAGTGCGATTCATATTGCGGAGGAGCCGGAGCTCGCGGCGTTCGTCGATCGATGCCTCCGTCACAAACCCGCCGACGTCACCGCGCAGGACATTCTGTTCTGGATGCGTGAGCTCAAGACCATCATGCAACGGACCAAACTCAACTATCCGCCGCAATCCGAGTTCTTTGCCGAGCAATTCGTGAAACTTGTCGCAATCGCCCGAGCACGACGTCTGACACGCCTACGTCTTCTCGATCTGCTCCGCCAGTACTCGACGGCGACTGAAGAAGGTGTCACGGAAGACGTCGTCGACGTCATCGAACGCAACGAGCTGTGGAGAATCGACGACGTCGGACGCATCGATGCGATCGTCGATGAGGTGGTGCTCGGAGACGTCAAGAATGCGAAGCTCGTCGAAAAGTTGCGAAATGGCCATGCGAAGAGTTTCACCCGGCTGCGAAACGTGATCGTCGACAAAACGGAGAAGCGAATCGAGCTGGAAGACGTCGAGACGTCGTTGCGCCGGTTCAGAAACTAGTTTCGACGACGACACTAACGATGAATAAACATTGAACAGTTTTGTCCCCAAAAACACTAATCCGGAGCAGATGACGTGACCGGATCGTCATCAAAACAGTCCCCCCCGCCGGGCGGCGGATTTGGCCTCTGATGCACTTTTCAGACTTCCTATAAAAGCGGCACCGCCCGTTGTTGTTTTTTGATCTACCTCTTCACTTTCTCTCTCTTTTCTATCGATCGGAAAATGCGCCAACTGATTGTCACTTTTGTTATTTTCTCTCTGCTGAAAACGGTCGCCTCGAGACCCGGACACGATGGACCGAAGGATCCGATGGAAGGTGCGTGAGAAAGTTAGGCCACGCCGGCCGAAAACCTCGTCCCTCTACAGGCGGCCCGATGCAAATGCTCGACGGCGGAAACGGAACGATGGACATGTCACACATGAACGTGACAGGCGGTCACGCCGCCATGCAACAACACCCTCCGTCTGCTGCTGGAGACGATGAGGAGTCGGCGGAAGGCGTGACGAAGCAGCGCGAGAAGCGCGGAGTCGTCGACGACGTCGAGCAGGCCGGAAAGAACGCCATGACGAAGGTCGAGAACGCCGGCTCGTCGGCTCTCAACACGGCCGAATCGTACGGAAAGAAAGGTGTCCCCAACTGATGTGTGACATGTGACACGTGACATGGGACAATTCCAGGTTGGAATGCGGTGGAAAACGCGGGCGCGCAGTTGGTCACCGGCGCCAAGGGACTCATTGACAAGGCCGAGGCGGCGGTTTAAATTTTTTTCTTTTTTGTTGCAAACGTTCAACCCGTTCAGTTCTCATAAACTCGATTGAATTGCGTGACACACGTGACAAACGTGACAAACGTGACACAACGAAACGAAAAAAACGTTTCGCTGTGCTTATCAGCAAAGGTCATCGGCCCCGAACGGACGGCATAAAAGGGCGCGAGAAGCGTCGGAGAGTCTCACATTTCGGCAGTTTTCCGAATCTCGGCAAGAAGCTCGACTTCCCGCTGCACCGTTCGCAAATGATCAACATCGAACCGCCGACTGCCAACTTCCCCGCCTCGGGCGGCACCAGCTCGCACAATGTGGTCTCCGAGTCGGACACTCGTCTCGCGTTCAAGGTACGGTGGTGAAGAGGGGGTCCCGGGGGTCCCAAGAGGCTCTTGAGGATCCGGAGGGTTCTGGAAGGTTCTAGTGGGGTTCCAGGGGGATCCAGGGATCCTCGAGAATCCGCAGCGTTCTCGAAGTTTCTGGGCGGGTCCCAGAGGTTCTAGAAGGGCTCTTGAGGGGTTCCAGGAGAATCCAGGGCTCCAGAGGGGGTCTAGTGGTCCTTGAGGGTTCCCTGGGTGCCCAGACCTTCCCAACTAGTTCTGGAAGGTTCCGGAGGTTCTAGAGGGCCCAAGAATCCACTGGATCCCGACTTCCAAGTGATCCATTCTCAGCTCGGTCAATTTGCAGGTGAAGTCGTCGAACAACGAGCACTACCGTGTCCGCCCTGTCTACGGCTTCGTCGACGCTCGCCAAAAGGTGAAGCTCGAGGTGAACCGCATCGCGGGGCCGCCGAAGGAGGACAAACTGGTGATCCAGTACGCGGAGGTGCCCGCCGAGGAGACGGACGCGACGGCGCCGTTCAAGGCGCAAGCACAGCAGGGCGAGATCATTGTCAAACTGACCGCCTCGGAGTGATCACCAGCTCCGTTTCATGCACTCAGCCACACCCTCTGCACTTATCCAAAACGATGTCGAATTAATGAATGACTTTTTTATTGGGAGCTCACCGTCTCTCCCGCGACTTGTTTGTGGGCATTCAGAGCGTTTCATAATCGTTAGGATAGAAGTGTCGTCATCTCTGGTGTCCAGTCTGCAGTCGCCGCGCACACGCTCACGCGCATTTGCGGACGATGACAATTCTTTGCCCTCTTTGTCCCCCGCTCTCGTTCATTTTCCGGCCAAATGAGGCACGCCCGGAGGGTGTGACCTCTGGCGGTCACGTGACTGTCCCACTAACCTCTACGCTGACTATTCAAGCCATCTCTCTTCTGTTTGTATTCTGAAGATTCGCTTGGAAGAAGATGAAGGCGGCGTTTTGGGTACTCGTACAAGTCATCATCATCATCATGGGTTCATCGATTTCATCATCAGAAAGTAACGTCGTCTGGAATTCAATATTATCGATTTTTTCAAATTTCTCTGTTTTTCAGATTCGAGAAGATTTCCGAGAATTCCACCGCCCTCGATTCCCTCGGATCAATCGTTCCAACTGTTTGCCGATCGAATGGCGATGATGTCACGCGTCGTGACGTCGCTCGGTCTCAAAATCGGACTGATGGACGGCACGACGCCGGTGGATCGAGTGATCTTCGAGCTGCTCGGATTTGAGCTTCCTATTGGAGAGGAAGAAACAGGAGAAAAGTTGGAAGACGTCGTCGGTCGGATTCTGAAGCGGATGGACGAGATGCTCGACCGTCAGAAGCCGGAAATCACGAACGTCGAGAAGGAGATTGTCGAGTGGCACACTGTTCAGAAGACGTGGACGGCGATTCGGAAGCGAGGCGAGATGCCCGATGCGGACGATTTCAAGGCGATTCTCGAGCTGAAACGGCTGAAATTTCCCGTCACGCTTGGAAATTTGAAAATTGTGAGAACGGCTGAAATTGCGAAACTCGAAGCGCTCGGGAAAGACGTGAACGCGAACGAGAAGGCGTTGAGAAAAGCGCTGAAACCGCTCGAAACGGCGATCCTAGAGGTGAAGAAGGAGCGTGCCGACGTCGCCATCGCCGGGATTCGGAAGACGTTGGAGCGGATGACGACGTTCGACGCGTTCGTCAAAATGATGTACACCGACTACAAGGCGACCACCTTCATTGCGAGATTCAACGAGACACGTCTTCAGGAGGTGTCACGTGATTTGAAGGCGTTTGAAGACGTCGGCGCTTCGAACGCGTCGAGCAGCGCGTTCCGCGTGTTGAACGACACTCTTCAGGCTAGACGACGTTGGCCATCAATGTCACGTCATCCGATCGAGCGAATCTACACGTCTGGCCTCGTGAACGGCTTCCGCGATCTGGCGGCGTTGGCCGACGACGTGACGGACGCGTGGCTTCTGAAGGTGTTGTTGGCTGGCGGCGCCAAACAGGTGGCCGACGGCGTCGTCACGTTGTCTGAATTCAAGACGAGCATGGAGCAGTTGGAGCACGAATGGGCGGCACTCGATGTAGACCTTGAAGGCGTCGCCCACGTCATCCGACTTCACGAACGTCTTCTGGCGCTCCGGCCACCGGCAGAAGACGTGACGACGCCGGTGTTGAAGAAACTGAAGGCGTGCAAGGTGCCGGCGAAGCATTTCGAGGTGAGAACGCCGCTCGACATGATGAGGACGGTGATTCGAAAAGTGAAGGCGTTGGCGGCGATTATCGATTTTCTGCCGCCGACGGAGCTGGAACAGATGCTCAAAGTGTGCTCCGGCTCTTTCGAGAATCTGCCCAAACTGATCGCCTTGCTCCGAAGAATGACGTCACACGTGGCAATTCTGAGCGACGCCGTCAACTTGAAGAAGGCGATCGATGCGCAACTCGAGCTGCAACCCGACATCCGCGAGCCGACGCTAATCGATAACCATCTGGAATTCCTCGATTGCATTCAGAAGGCGTTGACGTCGGGTGACGAGGCGAAGCACGTCGTCGAGTTGGCCGACGTGTCGAAACTGATGCGAACGGTGAAGACGCGAAAAAGTATTGCGAATTCGAGTCGACTCGTCGACGACGTTGCCGCATTTCGCCCTGCATTCGACGAGATTCGTGGCGTCGCCGCGAGGATCCGTGCCGAATCCGCATCGCAACTCGGCGAGCTCATCCACCTGAAGGACGTTCAGACGGTGTCGAAGACGTTGGGCGACGCCACCACAGTTGTCGTGATGATTCAGAAGACGTCCGAGTATCGCGCGGAATTCGAGCGATTTCTAAAGGATGGTGAAGGCGTTCGCGAGCGGATCGCCAAGATTGGCGACGTGAAGAAGCGCGCGGAGATTCAGAAGATGTGGGGCGACTTTGAACGAGATGCGGAGAAGGTGCGAAGGATGTTGAGAGGGATCGAGGAGAGAACGACGAAGAAGACGTTTGGCACGTCTTCTGGCCACCTCACCGAATACGGACCCCATTTCGAGTCGCTGGCCGGCCTCGAAAGTGTCCGCATCGATTGGGAGGCGAAGATTGAAGCTGTGAAGCTTCTGAACGTCAACCAGCCACTCGGCGAGTTGAAGAAGGCACTCGAAGACGTCGCACTACTGGATCTCGAATTTGCGCGCTTCGATGGAGCTCTCGTGGAGGTCACTGGAGCCCTGCGGAAGCTGAGCCAAGTGTTCGCAGGGTTCGACGGAGACGGCTCGGATGACGAGGACGAGTGGGACGATGAGGGCGGCGAAGAGCCGGCGGTGAAGGAGATGCAGGATATGTGAGTTCCCTGGACAGCCTTTACATTGGGATTTCAGAGGGTGTCGGAAAGTTGGAGCTCCTGAGCCTGTTGGAATCCTTTGGGGGTCATAGGGACACCAGTGAGGGGGCCGTTAACTGAGAGGTTTCACACAGTTCTCAAAGATTAGGCTCATTTGGAAGGCTCTTGAAACTTCTAGACCCCCTGGCCGTTGCATTTGGGCCTCCAGCTGACCTAATTTTTGTGGAGACCCCCCACAGGACGCCACGTGGATTGTTTCCCGAATCACTATTTTTTTTTTTTGCAGGACCTGGTTCCTGTGGCTCATGCTCGTTTTGGCGATTCCCATTGGCTCCTCTCATCTCGCTGTGACACTTTTCAAGCAACGATTTAGAAACAGAACAAAGGTGATTGAAACTTGATTCGCCTTTTTTTCTTGATTGTTGATTTTTAGACCGAAAGCCAAAAACGGTCGGGAAAACCCGGCACAAAGACAAAGAGGAAGTGAACTGAACAAACTGGACAATGAAACAATGTGTTTGATCACTGGAAGCGGTCCGAAAAACGTCCAAAACGACATGTTGACACTGTGGTACGGTATGCTTCGTTTTGGTGCCGTCGGCGGCATACTTGGGACGGGGCGGGTCGGGGCGGGGCGGGTCGATTTCAAAATTTTTGCCGACCCGCCCCGCCCCGTTCGACCCGCTTTCTTTTGTGAAACCGAATTGTACGAAATTTCGGAGTGTCGTTGTACTGAAGTCGTGAAATCTCGAGTGTTGCTACTGATTAAGGGTCGGCAAAAATTTTTCTCGACCCGACCCGCCCCGCCCCGGGGTCGGGGCGGGTCGAAAGGCGGGTCGACCCGAAATTTTCCAAGTATGGTCGGCGGTGTGTCCTCTCGCTACTCCCCCGTTTGTAAAGCCTGTTGAGGCTCTTGAAGGCGTGATAGAGAAAGAACGGGTTTATTCGGATCAATAGTTCGGAGTGGAGAACAGTTCGTAGTTGTGAATGGGGTTTTGAGTGACGGTGGTGCTCGTTAGATACTCGCCTGCACACAATCCTTGACAAGTGAATGATAAGAGAGCAGAATTCGATGATCTCATCGAGGCAGTTGAGCAGTTCTGTCGTGTTTTCTGGCTTCTCGCGGAGGCAAATCTCAAGAATTCTTCTTGGAATTTTTGTTTGAACAGTCTGAAGACATACCACGGTATCTCGACGCTCCCGGAGAACTTCAGGGCACTGGTGACCGCGAGGAGTTCATTGTGGAGTGAGCGGAGGCTTGTCGGGTCGTCTTCTTCTGGTTTCATCTGAGAGAGCTTGTGCCATTGAACTGCAAATTGTTTTTTTCAGAATTTCCATAGTATTTTTCCAGTCGGGTAAGAGTTTCTCTCGGAGCTTCACGCTTAGTGTCTTGACCCGTAGTTTGTAATCAGTTTTTTGTTCGTTTGTTAGGCTCTCGTATTTCAGAGGCTAGGAATGTATGGGACAGTGATGGAAATGCTTTCTGAAGTTTTCCGCAGATCATGTTCCCTACCTGGGTGGGTACAAGGTGGAGTCCGGATGAGAGCTTCGTCTTTTTCTCATCCTTCACAAGTTGGAGGTATACACCAATACAACTGGATTGGATTGAATTTCCCCGTGATTTTCGGGATGGCGAGCGCGGAAACGGTTAGAATTTCTTGATTGGTGACGATTTCGAATTCTACTCTGTCTGCTACAAGTTCTTTCCCTTCGTTTGCGAATGTGAGGAGATCGAGCGAGACATTCTTTTCAACTACCTTGAGGTTCTTCTCCTCGGCGTATCCTTTCAAGATGTACGATTCGTCAGATCCACTGTCGAGAAGAACTGGGATTATTTCTTCATCGTTGTTGACGATGATCGGCGCATTGATGACCATCAAGGCCGTTCTCGATGCTGTGACTTGGTGTGCGGAAGCCTGTGTCCTGTTGGCTCCGTTCCGGTTTGTTCGATTCTGAACTGGTCTTGTTTGGCTCTGCTGGCCTTGTCCCTGGAAGCTGACCTGTCTCGGTGCTTGTTGGTATCTGGCCCAATTGTTCTGGCCGTTCTGTCGGTATCTCGAGTTGAAGTTCGATTGTCTTGGCTGTCCTTGATTCGATGGTCCGGAAGCGAAGTTCTGCTGCGGATTCCATTGTGGCTGTTGGAAAATCTGCTGGTTTCCTGGTGGACTTGCTGTCCCATAAGCCTGGAATCTTGGTTAGAACTGGTGGGATTGGATATTGGGGTTGTGATTGATGGGGGGGGGGGGGGGGGGGGTACACAGTCCTGTCAAGGACAAGTGAATGATAAGAGAGCAGAATGTGCTCTCTTGACGTCAATCACTTGCCCTTTTTAGGAAAGTGCGAGTGAGCGGTCACCTTGCAGTGACAGTCCTGTATCTCTTCACTCGGTCTTTGTGGAAGATCTCCAAATGTGGGTAGCCATTTCGCTTGCAGCAGGCCGCTGTCTCGATGGCTCTTTTAGACGGTTCCTACCGTTTCTTTTTGTTTCTGTAACCGAAAATAATGTCAACGACGCTCTTTTTTTCACGGCCGCGCTCGGTTAATTCGCATTCACAAGGTTCTGACAGGCAACGTACCTTTTTTATTTTTTTTTCCGTTGATGGTTAACATAGAAAATATAATAAGAAGGGGGTTACTGTAGAAAATAGGGGTAGTAAGGCAAAAAAAAAGAGCGGCGGTCGGAAGACTACACCAGAAGTTGGAATGAATTGTTTGGAGGGGAGGAAGGGAAGAGAGGCGACTACTGATAAGGAAGGGGCGTGGCCGCGTCGCAAGAACCCCCCATATGACCGCCCGCCGCGCCTCGTGTCGTCATGCGCGTTCGTGGTGTAATGGTCAGCATGGATGCCTTCCAAGCATTCGACGGGGGTTCGATTCCCCCCGAACGCAGATTCGCTTTTTTTGTGTTCCACTTTCATGCACTAGTGGAAGGTTCGCCAAGGTTGGGATCCAAAACACTAGTCCCCTCCAGCTTGCTAGCTTTGACTGTTGACTTTTTCATGTTCGGTCACAACATGTCTGTCACGCGACACTATTCACTAGTTCAGTGAACCCAAAATTAAAGAAAAATGTCTTCAAACACAAAAAAAATAGTTTTTTGAGCTCGCTCTTCTCGACAAGAATTTATTCAGAAGGAGAATAAAAGTGAGATAAACATAAATGCGGTGACGTCGACTAGTTGACTCTTTTTGGTATGAGAAGGCTTTCGATGTGGAATCCAGTGTGTTGGACACTGAACTCCAGTCCGCTTCCACTTGCCTCCGAATCTCCTGAATCGATTCCAGCAACGAAGTCTTCTTAGACGGGTGGTTCATCAGTTCCTTCTCGATTTCAGAGAAAGCAAGACAGCTGTTCTGTTGTGGAACTTCGAAATGGGTCGTTTCCTAGAAGTAATTACTTTCTCCGGGAGCGCTACAGTACCCGCAAAAAATGCCACTTTATCTTGAGAACCGAGAGAGCTATCAAAAAGGTGTCAACTACTGATTTGTAGAGCACAAAAAGAGCTACGTCTTTGTAGTTGACAACTTTTTGATAGCTCTTTCGGTTATCGAGATAAACAAGAGTCGTTGCATACCTTTAGTTTCTCGAAGGTTCTGTAGACAGTTTTCGTTGTTTTGGTGAGACTGGTGGTTATGTAGGCGGGATTAGAAAATAATTGGGGGAACTTGTAGAAAATCAAAAAGAAATAGAAGGAAGAAAGGCCGTCGGCGGACCGCCAGAAAGAATACAGAAGAGAATGAAATGGGATGGTTGGGGAGAGAAGGGAGGCCGACCAGCCGCTATGCAAATAAAAACATTTCGTAATGTTTTTTCTCCCTGGGAACAGAAAACATGTGAAATTGCGCATGCACCGTACTGTTCGTTTTGTTTGCAGCAAAACTTTTGCGGAATCTAGAAAAAAGGCCGGCCCGGCCCGCTGGAAATATGCTAATTATGCATGCAAAATGAGGGGGGGGGGGTCCATTTGTTGCTCAACACTCTTAATGGGGGACCCATCAAAGGAAATCTTCTCGATCACCTGTCGCACTACTTAGATTGTGTAACGGTCCTCAATTTGCCGACAAACATCTGTCGATGGGGGTCACAAGATCTGATTGAAGAGATTGACATGTGTCGAGGCAATTAGGCTCGATTAGTGGACCCAATCCGACTATTCCGAAATCGCAAAGTGCCCTAAACTGAGGCGAAATGATACGGTCAAACAGTCCCAATGCAAATGCGAGAGCGCCAAAAAGACAATACCGTATTTTTGAACTTTTTCCGAGAGACGGGAGCCGAATTAGTCTACTCAACAACGTCCTTCCACAACTGACCAAGTCAGCTTTACCGTCACTATGTTGATAATTCTCTCCAGAACATCGCGAAGGTCATCACTAATACAAAAGTTACGGTAGCACATTGGGACTGTTTGACCGTATCATATCGCCTCAGTTTAGGGCATTTTGCGTATTCGGAATAGTCGGATTGGATCCACTAATAGAGCCTAATTGCCTCGACACATGTCAATCTCTCCAATCAGATCTTGTGGCCCCCATCGACAGATGTTTGTCGGCGAAGAGAGGACTTCCGGGCTACTAATTAGTGCGACAGGTGGTCGGGAAGATTCCCCTTGATGGGTCCCCTCATTAAGAGTGTTGAGCAGCCCTTCTGTGCATGCCCAATTAGAGGCAAGTAATCTGGCAATTAGTGTGTGCCGCGAGAAGGGGGCGTGTCCTATCCCTCTGCCCACCTCCATCTGATCTTCCTATTTCTTCTCATTCCTTCCTTCTTGGCTGTCCACTGACGGCCGCTTGCCTTCCCCTCTTCTCCCACTTGATTTTCTACAGTAACCCCCCCCCCCCCCCCACTTGATTTTCTACAATTACCCCCCACTTGATTTTCTACAGTTTCCAACTACCACCACTATACTATTCTGAACAACGAGTGAGTTTTATATTTCATTTTCAGTTTCGTCGATTCGGGGGAACATTTTCAAACCCGTTCAATTTTCAGGACCCCCTCGAACCAAAAAAAAAAGAAAACGAACCCTGAGCTCCCCCTTCACGGACTACCTCGAAAAAAAACCCGCAACTCTTGGATAGCATTGTATTGTCGAGAAAGATCACTTACAAGCAATTCAACAAATGGGCCGAATTGAGAGGAACCATTCCAATGAGAAAAGGAGAGGAGACGGATTCGCAAAAGGCATTTCGCATTTTTTACAAAAAGTGCTCCCATTGTTGCTGACAAGAATGGATCCGTTGAACGAGACGATGAAGAAATTCATGGTACTGTGATGACAAAGAAAGAAAAAAACAGAAAAATATCTATTTACAGGGTGCTGCACGACAAATGCTGAAATGTGAAAGAGCTTCTATTTTCATCAAAGAAGGAGATCAAGCAATCACTCGTCTTATCGATAAAGGAAACGAGATTGGAAAGATACCGAATGTCTGGAATACCGAAAAAAATGGAGTCCAGTGAGACATTGAAGATTTGAAAAAGCACAAGGAATATGTGGCCACGTGGTTCCGACCGGACACCCGCTGAATGTCCCTGACATCAAGATGAGCTCAGTTTTTGACGCTAATGTTGACACCCATCCAGGATTCATATGCGCACAACAAAGACGCCGCCTCTTAGTTGTTTGTATGAGTCCATCATGGAAAATCATCATTACGATCAAACTGTTCGGATACTGCAATATGAAGGTCACAACATATTCAAGTACTTGTGCAAGGCTGATTACGAGAGACTGCTGAAACTCATAAAGCATTCAATTCTTGCAACTGACTCGATGGTCTATTTTGCGAATAGGAACGAGTTGCAGACGATTTTGGAAACAAAAAAATTGGAGGAGAAGAATCCAAGCCAGAGGTATTTTTATTCCCCATATTTCCTCCGCAAGCCCACACTTTCAGATTGCTGAGTATGGCCTTGACCATGACCGCGTGCGACCTCATTTCGTCCGCAAAACCATGGGAAGTCCATCTAAAAACAACGGAATTGATTTACAAAGAGTTCTACGGCCGGAGAGACGCGGAACGCGGAAGAAGGGATGCCGGATGTCTATTGCCATGATGGACTCAACTCAAATGCCATGAAATGGAAAGACATATGTCTACCGTGCTATGACTGCCTGGTGGAAATCTTCAGGACAAATGCCATGAAATGGAAAGACATGGTCGCCGAGGAGAGCAGAAAAGAGACCACAAGATCGGAATAGGCTGTCACACCTCATCCATTATCTGGATAGTGGAAGGAAATCAATCTTGGATAAGGTCTAGGTTCTTTTTTCCTAAACCCATTGAACATTGCTGCTCCCTGTTTTCATCTCATCTCCACTTTGTTTCTATTTGTGTGACACTTCTATTTCGTCTTGACTTGCACAAATAAAAATATTATTTCTCTAGGATTCGTTGCTCATTGTTGAGATTAACTCAATGACGGAAGTCGGAAGCGAAAAAACCGCGGAAGACGGAAATCAGAAGTCGGAAGGAAAAACGGTTCTTAAAAGAGAATTCGGAAAACAATTAGTGTAGATTTACGATAAACAACGCCCGGCGCCGTCATTCCGGAGCGTTGTAGTCGGAATACAAAACTAATTTTTTACGGAGGCGAAAAGAAAACGGATCAATGCCCGACTCTGATTCGCCCGTTAAAAATGATCACTTTCGTGCGTCTCTGATGTGAAGTCTATCTCTTCTTTCTCTCTTCATATCTACCCTCTAGTTTCCTTTTTTGCCATTCCCTTTTTTCTCTCCTCTCTCTCACTACCTTCCTCCCTATCCCTTCTCCCCGATCGTTCATTCCTATCCCCACTCTTCATGGCTGTCCGCCGATGGCCTTTTCTATTCATTTTCTAAAACATATGTATCTCAATTATTTTCTACAAGTTCCCCCCTCAACTATACTCTATGTTAACCGGTGTCGTCGAAACAAACATCATCACGACATCAAGCACCAAATACCGGACACCAATTCAACAGTGACGGTAACTACAGTGCCGGCCAAAAAGAAATCAAAACATGGTTTTTTGAGGATAACTTTTTTGAAAGTTATCTAATCGACCTGATCTTTTAACTGGGTGTGTAAATATGGGTCACAATACTACATGCAAAGTACAATAGCTTAGCTCCAATCAGAACTTTCAGTATTCCAGAAAAACCCGTTTTTCGCTCAGGCCTAATTGTGAGCCATTTTGTAACTATTTTTCGAAGATTGTTAAAGCTCCGTTCTTAAGTGGGAAATGCTTATTTGGACTGGAAAACATGTTTCTGCTTCAGTTTGAGTTGTTTGAAAGTTTCCAAACTGATATCTAGATGAAATAGTCCAATAAGTGACTCTTAGTGAGACCTTAATAAATTGAGGTAGATGTCTCAAACAACGGTGATGAATTCCTGAAGTGCTTATTTTGAGCCTATTTTCGATGTTCCAGTTCACTTTAGATCTCAATTTTAACTTACAGACGAAATCGTATTTTCTCATTTTCTTCCAGTACTAAAAAAATGAGTGATCTGGGCGTATTCGAAGGAATATAACTTTTTTCAAAAACTTTCAAATCACCCAAACTGAAGCGGAAACATGTTTTTCGGTTCGAATAAACATTTCCCACTTGAGAACGGAGCTGGAACAATCTTCGAAAAATAGTTACAAAATGGCTCAAAATTAGGCCTGAGCGAAAAACGGGTTTTTCTGGAATACTGAAAGTTCTGATAGGAGCTAAGCTATTGTACTTTGCCTGTAGTATTGTGACCCATATTTACACACCCAGTTACAAGATCAGGTCGATTAGATAACTTTCAAAAAAGTTATCCTCAAAAAACCATGTTTTGATTTCTTTTTGGCCGGCACTGTAAATCAAAGCAACACTGACATGTGAAAACAGCGTCTGCTTCTTGGAGTGCGATCGAGCGGGGGGAAAATGACAGAAATTGTGTTATTCGCGGCAATTCCATCTCTCAACCTTCAGTGTACAGTCAACTGCGGAACTTCTGAAGCGCCCGTTATCATTCGAGGAACACTCAGGGATATCGAAAGGTTTGAGAAAGAAGTCGAGCACTATGCTCGGCGGAACTCTCAAGTGAACTACGAATCGCCCCTGGAGTTAGTCAAGTCAACGATCAATGGAGAAGTCGACAAAGTGGTTCATTTCTTCGGAACCACCACGCTGATGTTTCCCGAAATGATCGTCGTATGCCATCGTCTTCCCCCTGGAGTGTCATCCACAAAGGTGAAAAGGAATCGGTTCAAACGAAAAAGTGCATAAATAGATATAATAATCACCAAATCGTTGGCTATGCAAATTAATCACTATATAACCCCTCTTTGTTCCTTTAGCCCTATGAATGAATCAATCTATCAATCTACCTATCGACATATTCTGTATCCCGACTCTACTCTACTCTATCTTCAATAAACCCATATCTCAGTAAGAAATCTTCTTTCTTTCTGATAATCACGACATCAAGCACCAAACACCGGACACCAACTCAACAGTGACGGAAACTAACTTCGCAAAGCTCGCTAGCACCACCAGTTCAAGGTGGGAGCAACCACTATCTTCTACGAACCACAATGAGCGGAAGAATTCGCACACAAGTCGGTTGGGCAGTCCGACGAATCGAGGGTCTTCGGAGATCAAAGATCACTGTCACCAGCAAAGGTGAAACGGAATCGGTTCACAAGATGACATGCATAATTTGATATGATAATCCCCAAAGCGTTGGATATGCAAATTAAGCCCTATAATTAAGCCCTCATTCTGTTTCATCTAAAATTAACAATCTCTTAGTTAGAAGTACTGAATTCTTTTTTTTGAAACCGCGAGTTTGATTCGACTGGCACTTGCGTCAGCGGAGCCGAGAAATAGACATAAAAAAGAGTGCAACACGAAGTACGGAAATTTCGCCAGCATGCAGCACCGGACAAGAGGAGCTCAAGTTCTTCGACAAGCTGCATCCGGAAGCGAAAAATCAGTAATTCATCGGACGAACGCGGATATTACAGTGAAAAGTAATTAATTCGAAAAGATTATCTGATGAACGGCCGGAACAACCCGCCCAATTATTTTGAATATTCTATTCAGCTGTTCGCCCCATGCCCTCTCTATCTGTATATTTCATCTCAGTAGTTCCCGAATCCTTCAATTAACTTCTATCATTCATGAATCATGATATGAACCATTCGAGGTACCGTGTATCGGAAACAACGACAACAAGGAAACAATTTCTATTCAATTGGAAGATCGAGATCGTGATCGGATTGCATTAAGATTGCAAAACGATAAAAAAAAGCGAATCTGCGTTCGGGGGGAATCGAACCCCCGTCGAATGCTTGGAAGGCATCCATGCTGACCATTACACCACGAACGCGCATGACGACACGAGGCGCGACGGGCGGTCATAAAGACGGTTCTTGCGACGCGACCACGCCCCTTCCTTATCAGTAGTTGCCTCCCTTCCCTTCCTCCGCCTCCAAACAATTCATTCCAACTTCTGGTGTAGTCTCTCGACCGCCGCTTATATATTTTTTTTGCCTTACTACCCCTATTTTCTACAGTAACCCCCTTCTTATCATATTTTCTATGTTAACCATCAACGGAAAAAAAAATTTAAAAAAGGTACGTTTCTACAATCTTTCAAAATCTTGTGCAAATGCGCTCTATCGCTTATTCTGCAAGCACATTCTTTCGTCTAGTTGACGGTGAAATGAAGTGGAATATAGTGCGTGTGTGCTGTTAATAATTGTTGTCTTTTTCAGATCACAACGCCGAAATGAAGGTGGCCACCAAGACGAAACTTGGGCGGTGAACAACAAAACGAAACCATCCGAAGGAAAAAGGTACGTCGTTACATCTTTTCAAAACTTGGAGCCCCAAAGCTAGTTAGTTACTATGAAATCAATGCTCATCATCATTTCAAGACCCCGTTGCGTAGTTCTGCAAACTCACGCTTATCAGCCGGTAGGGTCTAGGAAAGCACACAGTAGATAGTTTCAAATGATGTTTACTCTGATAACGATGAATGCTGGTGATGTAATATTGACGTAATCACTACAAAATGACGATGCCTAGATGAGCTGATAGGGCAGCTTCCTCTTACAGTAGTCGTTTGACAGGGCGGCTCTGATGTTCTTCGAAGCGGTTACCAGGCCAGAAACGGATGCTGGTCGGACGATGCCATGGTGCCTCTGATCAGAAGAGAGGACAAAGTGTACAAACACACCGAGCGAACGGTGAACATCATCAGTTCGGAAGACGTCACCATGAAGCCGGGAGCCACGAAAAACCTTCGAATCACCTTCCAATGCGACGAGCCAGTGCATCTGCGACCAAACAAGACATCCACCGTTCGATTCACAGAGTGCATCATCGATCCATGGTTGGGAGCCGCAGCAGAAGTCACGACAAGGAACTGCGGTCAGCAGGTTTGCCACATCGCGGAAGGAGAGCTGATTGGAGTTGCTCCCATCGTCGAGGACGGATGCAGCCGGGAGTTACTGTTCTATCACGAGAGAACAGAAGGGAAGCTGATCGACATCATCAAGAAGCACAAGGCCGCGTTCTACAACGACGATGGAGAGATGGGTCAGTTCAACGGACCAATCGAGCACTCCATCATGCTCGACAAGGAGCTCCCGAGACCACGAACGTCTCGAATCCCGTATGGAAAACGGGGAAGAAGTTCGTCGTCAGATCAAAGACTTGGAGAAGAAAGGATTGATCGAACCAAGCCACTCCATCTTCACCAGAGAACTACGTGATTCCGTCGGTGACCACCGAAATCCTGGACATGGCGTCTAGAAGCTTCATCTCTACAGCTGTTTCGACTTCGTCAGCGAATTCTTCCAAATCCCACTCAACAAAGCACATCGGCCACTGTCATCATTCGAGACAGAGGAAGGAACATGGCAATTCCGAGTCATGCCGATCAATCCGAAGACGATTTGGAGTCAACTCACATACTCACCTATTTACCCAGTCTCCTAATGAATGTTTTAACTCTAACCAACCACTTTATAATCCGTCAGTTCATGTATTCACCCCAGAGACGGGCGAAATTCCGACATTCGACTTTCGACTTTCGGATTCTTAAAATTCACTTCCGTCCATCTTGAGACACAATGTTGTGCAGTCACAGAAAGCCCACGACACCTCTCTCGGAAAATCGGAAAATAATGCTTGTGGGATGATAGGAAAATAAGAAAGCCCACAACGCAGACAAACTACAGGATCCACCACGAAGCTTCGAATAGTGTTCCAATGCGACCAACCGGCCCATCAACACCTCAGATCAATTTCCGTCTCTTCCTATCTCCTATCTACAGCTATGTTCATCCCAATACTCCACTTTATAACATGAAGATTAGTTGGAAATGGGTATTAAGGCATAAATCAGTGAAAAAGTAAACTGTGGAAATTTGCGAGCTTGGGTGGCTTGTTTTTTAGATTCCCCGCCTTGGCGAACCTTCCACTAGTGCATGAAAGTGGAACACAAAAAAAGCGAATCTGCGTTCGGGGGGAATCGAACCCCCGTCGAATGCTTGGAAGGCATCCATGCTGACCATTACACCACGAACGCGCATGACGACACAAGGCGCGGCGGGCGGTCATATGGGGGGTTCTTGCGACGCGGCCACGCCCCTTCCTTATCAGTAGTTGCCTCTCTTCCCTTCCTCCCCTCCAAACAATTCATTCCAACTTCTGGTGTAGTCTTCCGACCGCCGCTTCTTTTTTTTTTGCCTTTTTACCCCTATTTTCTACAGTAACCCCCTTCTTATTATATTTTCTATGTTAACCATCAACGGAAAAAAAAAATTTAAAAAAGGTACGTTGCTATAGTCTTCCAAAATTTTGTGCAAATGCGCTCTTTCGCTTATTCTGCAAGCACATTCTTTTGTCGATTTGACGCAAAAGTGGCAATGTGAATTGGGAACCGCTGCTTTTTTTAGAGATCACAATGAAACGCCATCACGAAAAGAACCCAAGAAAGGCAGAACCGGCTGAAGTCCAAGATACACGGAGGAGGCAAATCTCCTTCAATTCGGCACCCAAATGACAACAATCGTACTGCCAAGACTCCTCGAAGGGAAAGCCAAAGAAAGCATGTCAAAGGAACAAAAAGCAGACTACCAACTACCGGTGAAAGCACTAAGCGAGAAACTCCGAGTAAGCTACTCAACCACCAGAGCGATTAATGGTCTCGCAAAATTACAGACAAAAAGAATATGAAAGCATACTGGCTTTTGCGGAAAGAGCGCAAAATAACGTCGAAACGGCCCATCCAGATCTGACCGCGCTCCAAAAAAAAAATAATAATAATAACTATCAACCGAGTCGTGCAAGGTCTACCGAGAAGAATCAGAACAAGAATCATGGAGGACAAAAATCTGAAAACAATGGACCAAGTCATCCGAAAGGCAGAGCGTCTCGAAGAAATATTCAGAGAAGACCTGAGCGGCATCCTCGATGTGAGTCGTGAGGAAATGACCATCGAAGTGGAAAACACGTAAGCAACAATTGCGCGTCTACTGTGCAACATTTTACGACAGTTTGCAGAATCTCGTGGAGAACCTCAACGCGAACAACAGCGATGAAGGCTCAGCGCCCACCACGTCAGGGGAAGGGCCCGAAACCGGAGTGCGCGGCATGCGACGAAGAACACGCCACCTTCAAATGTCCACTGCTCTCGCCACAAAATCGACAGAAAGCGGCCCAGAAGGCAAAAGCGATAAGACATCGCCGAAGACCAGTGGAACCAGCACCACGTCATGGCCAACGTCGCACCACCGCCTCAACCGGCCCGCGAAGTGAGCTTCAAAGACATCAAAGTCGCTACCGAGGCCTTGTTGCAATGCTGTGAACCTCGGGAACACTCTGGGAGATCTGGATATAAGAGTCAGTCTGTAACAACACACGACTATTTAAACAACCACTGCTGATGATAAGGCAGTCAGTCTTAGTGTATGGCATATAATTAACTATTTACTCTCAACTTCTAATAAACTACCAGGCGGCCTGAGGCTGTAAGAAATGAAAGCGGACAAAACAAATACCGTTACAAAACGGAAACGTGACCCTTCCCCCTTTCGAAATTCAGAAACGAAAGAGCGGAAAAGCCTAAAAGTTCACATTTGCTCCCTGTTGACCTACTTTCACTGAACCAATCCACTCCAAAAAAGTTGCGCGTCATGCGGTCCTAACTACCGACCTACTGGCGGAGAGTGGGGAATTTTGGTCCAGTGGGAGCCGAGATACGGCCGCGGACATATAAACAGACAGACAGACAGACAGACGGAAGTTGGCGATTAATAATAGTAAAGATCGTTTACTCATCAACACTCCTCCACACTACAATACCCTCAGCGGGATTCTATTATAAGTCAGTCAGTCTTATGGTCTTGCACATACTCAACTATTTACTCTCACTCCTAATTAATCACATTTAACCATCAACACTCCTTCATACCCAACGATTCTATTAAAACCAGATGAATAGCCTGGTCTTTTAACAAGGGGAACCGGCAACAACGAGCCAACGACGACGACTGCTTCAGGGAAGGAACATCCTACCGAACGACAATTGTAATGTAGTAAAAACCTTTTTTTACTACTGTCGCCATGAATAAACTCCCCTCTCGCCATGTCATCGATATAATGTCGATCCCAAAAGTGGGCGGAGCTTCAAACCGTGCCGCGCTTTTGCAAAATGCTACCAAAAAAACCACCCATAAAATCCACCCAATCTCTACATCTTTTGGTAAGTCATATATACGTTTTGATAATCGAAACCATAATTATTGTCCTTCTCTTTTCTAGGCTCTTACCAAAGCAAATGCGAGAAACTGATAAAGCTCCGCGAGCCACGAGCTCTCTTGTTTGCTCTTTCCCGACTAATTTCAGTTGACGCGTGAGCTGCCTCTCCGTTTGAGGGGTCTAACTCGGAGACCAGAAGAAATACGAAAAAGTTGTCAACTGACAATCTGTTCGTCACACTTTTCCCCACATTTTTGCTCTTGACATCTTTTCGATATCTCTGCTGGGACAAGAGATACGCGCCTCGAAATACCTGGTGTTCATTGTGCATTCTCAGAAAAGTGCTCAAGTTCACTTCGACGGTTCCACCGCCAAGTTTCCGACCTCGTTGAGCTTTCGATCGCCAAACTTCGCCTCCAAATCCTTGAGAGCATTCGTGCAGTCCTCAAAAGGCGTCGTTTTTTCAGAGATATGGGGGAACTGAGGGACAACTCACATTCTCGCACCACTTCATCTCTTTTCCAATGTGCAAGGCGACGGCCATACAGAAGGCGAAATGGAAATAGCTCGAGATGCACCCGGGTCTCAGTCTGGAACAACGAAAAGTTGAACGAAAAGCTTCGGAAAAATCGAGAAATTCAAAGTTATGTCGCTTATGGTGGCAAACACTGTGCGAGACCCGTCAGGTACGGTGGCAGTCGTTATTCAGCTGTGGAGGCGTGCAATAGAGCGCATTTACTGACAATACCCTGTTTACTCCCCATGGTCTGGCCAAGAGACTCACTTCATAATTTTCTTGATCAAGTCGGGCATGTCGAAGCACTCTCGCTTCTCCACATCCTTCAGCAGCATCAGAATGGCCCACGCGATGCCACCTCTGGCGACACCGTCAAACGACTGGATCGCGACGGGCGGCACAAAGTTCTCCATACTTTTGCGCAGTTGTGCGATCTCCGCCTTGTTGACTTCGCGCAAGAAGAGCGCCACATTTTGCGCCTGCTCGAGAGCGTTTCCCGACTCGGGACGAAGGCCGGTCCACGTGTTCATGTGGAACAGTGTGATGACGTGCGCCTTCGTGCCGGCCGTCGGATCGTCCGTGTTCTTCTCGTCGACGGCCTCACTGTCGGTGAGCTCGAGATCGTACTTGGTGGCGCCCATGCTGAGGCCCTCGCGAGCCTTGCACACAATCGTCAGTTTGCCCTTCTTCTGCTCCACATCCATCGATTGGTTCGGCTCGGTGGGAAAGTACTGGAAGCACTTGGCGCCGTCGTCGGAAGACGTCATTTGGTCGTCGTGGCAGAGGCACACCATAATCTTCACCTGATCCTGCTGCACCATTTTCCACACCAGCCGGTGGTTGGCCTTGGTGGGCGCCTGGATCATCACGTACTCGGACTGCTCCATCTTGGCGTACTGTGCCGAGATGTAGTCCTCGTCCTTGTCGACCTTGACGCGACGACGTTCGTTGATCGGCACAGGGAGACGATAGTTCTCCTCGAGATGCTTCAGAAAGCCCTCGCACAGGTGATGCGATTGGGCGCGCATCATATCGTACATCGACATACGATTCTTGGCCGGCTTCGACATTTGTTCGACGAGATCGCCCGGAGTGTAGCCCTCGACCGCCGGTCCGGTCTGAAAAAAAGATTCAAGATCTCTTGCCTGGGAGAGGAGTCGAACCTGCGGCCTTGCGGACAAAATGCGCGCGCACACCCACCTGCGCCACACACCACACGTCAACACCAGGGCGCAAGGGCGGTCATAAAAGCCCACCGACTCACCGACTTCGTGGCCGGCTTCCGGCGATTCGTCTTGGCCGGCTCCTTCTTCGTCTCCTTCGATTTCGACACCGCCATTAAAGACCCTCTAGACCCTGCTTGTTTTTGTTTTCGATACTGACCACCCTCACTGATAGCGTCTAGACGACACACGGCCGCACGAGGGGGGTCACGTCGAGGGCAACGCCATCTGGAGAAAAATCGGTTTAATTGGGGGCGAGCGGAATAAAGAAATCACGACGAGCGGTTTATTTATGGAAACGTGTTCGTGAAAAAGTATCCGATTTTCGACAATAAACCGAGGGTTTCGAATCAATAATGGATGCAGGTGCGAAACTTTTGAGAAAAAAGTGAAAAACCGACGAAAACGCGGCCGCTCGTAAATCTACACACAGCTCTTCGCTGCGAGACCCACTCGTTCGAATTTAAAAAGAAAAACGATAAAAAATTCGCCGCAGAATCGTCAGGAGTGGCTCATCTCATCGGCTACGTGCTCGGGTTTCTCGTCATTTTTCTCATCGTCTGCGCCGGCTTCTACATGTTTTTCTCGCAATACACGTGCAAAAAGAAGGGCTCCGATTCGACGACGGCGTCCACCGACACGTCGGTGGACGATTCGGAATGCCACGTGGTTGTTGTCGCGCCGCCGCCGAGCGATGCGTCGGAAAAATCAATAAAATCGATCGATTTGCCGCCGAAACCGCCGACAGAGGTAGATCAAAACGGGCGGGGAAAACACCTTTTGGTATTGATTTTCCAGGAGAAACCGGTGGAAAAAAGCGAAAAATCGATAGTAAAAACAGAGGAGATTGCGAAATCGGAAGCGCCGAAAAAACCGATCGATAGCGAGAAATCGGAGAAAAAGGCGGAAAAACAACCGGAAGAGGCGGTGAAAACAGTCGAGAACACGGAAAAAGCGACGAAGACGGAGAACGCGCGTGAGTGGCAGCAAGTGCGCCCCAATGAGAATCCGTCAATTAAATATCGATCGATTTTTGAATGTTTTTTTGGTTGCAGAACCGGTTGTGGCAAGCGAGAAAGAGGAGAAGAATAGTAAGAAGTTGTCGGCCGAGAATTTGTCGGCGGAACGGATGGCTCAGGACTCGGGAAGCGAGATGTCCATTCTGCAAATCTCGTCTCAGCGCAGCGAAGTGAACAATTTCAATATGATCGGTGAGGCTTGCCTAACATTCTTATCGGTCAAGAGATCGGTGGCCTAACTTTCCCATCCTTCAAAACACCGGTGGCCTAACTTTCTCATAATTCAAAAATTGGCGGTCTAACTTTCTCATCTCCGACATATCGGTGGCCTAACTTTCCCATAGTCCGGAATATTGGTGGCCTAGCTTTCTCATCAGTCAAAAGATCGGTGGCCTAACTTTCCCATTGTCCAGTACATCGGTGGCCTAACTTTCCCATCATTCACAGAAGCCGGCCGCACGCCTCCAACCGGAAGTCGAGCCGAGAGAATGAGCAGTCTGAGCCGAACGTCTTCTTCCGAAACGCTCGCCGCCCGGTCTTCGCTTCCGACGACCGTGACGTCTCCAGTCCCCGCACCGCCCGTCCCGACGTCTTCAGTCAGCTCGGAGACGTCCGTCTCGGTGACCACGCCCCCTTTGCCGAAGAAATAAGAGAATATTGACTTGAATTGAATTGAACTGTTCTTTTCTAGTTTTGTGGTTTTTTGTTTGAAAGAATAAATAAAGATATGAAATTTTATATTGGAGCGCGATTCGAACTAATTAGGTCTGATTAGTTTCTGAGGCCACGCCCCCGCGATGTCCGGATTTAAATATTTGAGACGGAATTCGGGACATCTCTGTCACGCCCCCCACTTTCAATCATGAAACATCTGCATGTGCCAGCTGCCAATGCAAATGATCGCTCGTCTGCGTCTCTTCCCAACACACACTATCTCTAGAGCGCACTCCCACTGGGAAGCGAATGCGTGGGCGATAAGACCTTCTTTATTACACTCGAAAAGGGCCCCCTCTGTCTGTCTGTCTGCGTCTCTCCGATCTTCCATCTCTCACTCCTCGAGGCTTCTTCTCACTCATTTATCCACCCTACTTCCTGGCGGTCCTCCGATTGCCCCCCTTTCTCTATCTAATCATCTATTTACTCATCACAACATTTATCACCTGATTTTCTACAGTAACCCCCCCCCCTCCCAAAAAACAACGAAAAATGCGAAACTAAAGTGAGTTGGGATTTTTTGAAAATTTTTTTCGCGAAAAAAAAGAAAAATACTTTTTCAGACAACAACAACGTTCTACGTTACAAAATTTGGTTTAAAAAAAAACAATGATACGGCACAGGATGCTGCTTATCGTCCAATCACGAACCGAGAGAAGCGGCTAATCGAAAGAAACAAGAAGAAGGAAGCCACAGAGAAGCGAAGCGCCGAGGCAGAGGAGAGCAGCGAGTTCGAAGAAAACGAAGAGACCAATCAGCCCCGAGAGAAGAATCACCAAGCGGGAAGCCGGGGGAACAAGAAGAGATCAGCCCCATCCCATCACCAGCGAAGACACCGGAACTTCGGCTAGCGAGACACCAGTGCCTGCAACTTCACAGGAGCCACCGACGAAGCCAGAGCCACCGGCCAAGAAAGACAGTGAGTCCTCAGAAGAAGAGTTTCATTCGGCCAAGAAAAGTACGCCGAAGAGAAGACCGATCAAAGTGGCCAGATCCTGGTCCACTTGGGGATACTTGAAAGAACTGCTTCCCCCGAGACTACCTGTCCCGACGCCAGCACTGAGGCCGAAAACCCCTCGCCGAGTCACCATGGAGGACGTGAAAAAGGAAGAAGATACCATGTTCCGTATGGGAGTCAAGCAAGCGATCGGCAACCGCCTGCTGCCACTCTTCCTCGAAGGAACCGCGAGGGCTCGTTACAACGGCCTGTACAACCTTCCATAAAGGCAAGCGTTGTATTTAAAAAAGGGGGCTTAATCTTCATTGCTTCAGCTGTTGACTCGAAATGGAACGTCCCATCACCACGCTTCCATGTTGACAGCACAGGGCGACAACACACCCCACTACGCCACAAAACGTCGCCGGTCCCGATCGTCTAACCTCTGCCGCTTGTCCACCTTCCACATTGCCGAAGAAATAAGAGAATATTGACTTGAATTGAATTAAACTGTGTCTTCTAGTTTTGTGGTTTTTTGTTTGAAAGAATAAATAAAGATATGAAATTTTATATTGGAGCGCGATTCGAACTAATTAGGTCTGATTAGTTTCTGAGGCCACGCCCCCGCGATGTCAGGATTTAAACATTTGAGACGGAATTCGGGACATCTCTGTCACGCCCCCCACTTTCAATCATGAAACATCTGCATGTGCCAGCTGTCAATGCAAATGATCGCTCGTCTGCGTCTCCCCCAACACACACTGTCTCTAGAGCGCACTCCCACTGGGAAGCGAGTGCGTGGGCGATGAGATGACCTTCTTTATTACACTCGAAAGGGCCCCCCCCCCATCTGTCTGTCTGTCTGCGTCTCTCCGATCTTCCATCTCTCACTCCTCGAGGCTTCTTCTCACTCATTTACTCACCCTACTTCCTGGCGGTCCTCAGATTGCCCCTTTCCATATATAATCATCTATTTACTCATCACAATATTTATCACCTGATTTTCTACAGTAACCCCCCCCCCCCCCAAATAACAACGGAAAATGTGAAACTAAAGTGAGTTTGAATTTTTTGAAAATTTTTTTCGCAAAAAAAAAGAAATTTGCTGTTTCAGACAACAGCAACGTTCTACGTTACAAAAGTTGGTTTCAAAAAAAAATGATACGGCACAGAATGCTGCCCAAGTCGTCGAAATGACGGAGCGTCGGCTACTGCCCGTCAACCCGAACTGGAAGTGGTGCGCGGCCACAACGTCACCATCGATCCGCGCTCAGAGAGCATCGTGCCAGCACGACTCCCCAACTGGTCCGACAAGGATGGACAAACCTTCCTGGTCGAAACGACAGCGGACGCCGGACCGGGCAACCCGATCGAAGTCCCTCGCACTGTCATCGAAGTCGACGCAGAAGGAAGGGGAACCCTCCCCCTCAAGAACACCTCGGACGAGACCGTGAAGCTGCGAAGCGGGACATCGAGTCGCGATCGCAAGACGAATGGACCCGTTGGTCAGCAAGTTCGAACAACATGTTCCAGAAGAGGCTGACTGGGAAGGCTGAAATGCCGTCGATGCCGAGAGAAGCACCGCAGGACTACCAAGTCACGGACGAGATCGATCTGTCGAGATCATCCTTCTCGCCTCACCTCATCGAAGAAGTGAAGAAGGTGATCCAGAAGCACAAGGATGCGTTCGTGGGTCCGGACGGAGACCTGGCCCACTATCGCGGCCCGGAACGACACGAGATTACGCTCACGGAAGGATTCCGCCGCCGCCACGCAACTACCGAGTCCCGTTGGAGAAGCAAGCGGAGGTCCGGAAGCAGATCGCCGAAATGGAGAGGCAGGGCATCATCAGGCCCTCCGACAGCCCATTCGCGGCGCCAATCGTACTGGTCCGGAAAGCCGACCAAAAGTCGTGGAGGTTCTGTGTGGACTACTGAGCGCTGAACGGAATCACAACCATGGTGCAAAGTACTCTACCCAACCTGCACGACATTCTGGACCGCACAGCGGGCAAGACCGTGTTCACCGTCCTCGATCTGGCAGCAGGCTTCCACCAAATACCGATGAAAGAAGACCACATACACAGGACAGCCTTCGCCACGTTCATGGGAACATACGAGTTCCTGAGGATGCCGATGGGACTCGCGAGGAAGTAAAGAAGAACGGCGGAGGGTGTCCGTATTTCTGCAGCCTTAGTTCATTTTGTTAATCATTACCCCTCGCATCTAGTTTAATTGTAAAGTCTCCTTAGCTCGGAAACGTTTTTTCAAAGGGAGGGGGATGTCAACGCAGCAGTTGCCGTTAGAGTAAAGGCCTCTCCGTTCCTCAGTCCCCGTCTTATTCAATAAACCATTTGATCCAAACACCGTACTTCTCTATGATGCTCACAAGAGGCCTTCCGGCACCAAGGTCTCTCCCTATGATGACAAAACGCAGACGGGCACTTGAAAAATAGTGTGCTAGTATTGATTTCTGGCCCCGATGATGTTTTGTTTGAAAAAATAAATAAAGATATGGAAGTTCATTGGAGCGCGATTCGAACATCAGGAGACACGCCTTCCAAACACTAATTAGCCGTTAATTATTGTCGTTTTTTTCGTGGGGCAGTGTGGGAGATTCCACGTATGCCGAAATTTGGGGGCGTGGCCAATTTGCAAGCCTCGCACGCTTGAAACTGCGCCCATTGCGTTTTTTGGTTTTCCACGTGGCCCCGCCAATCACCGTGTTCCTGAGGTGGGGTCACGTGCGCTGATTGGCGGAGCCACGTGGAAAACCAAAAAACGCAATGGGCGCAGTTTCAAGCGTGCGGCACTTGCAAATCGGCCACGCCCTCAAATTTCGGCATACGTGGAATCTCCCACACTGCCCCCCGAAAAAAACGACAATATTAAGGATTTTTTTTGTGTTTGGAGTTCCGCAAACACCGCGCAACACTGTTTTCAGTGCTTTTTGACGTGAAAAATACGGTAGACAACGTTGGCGCGGTGTTTGCGGAACTCCAAACACAAAAAAATTCCTTAATAGGTCTAATTAGTGTCTGAAGCCACGCCCCCAAGATGTCCGGATTTAAATATTTCAAAGACGGAATTCGGGACATCTCTGCCACGCACCCACTTTCAATCATGAAGCAACTTCTTTTGTCAGTTGCAAACGCTCTCCATCATCTTCGTCTCTTCCCAACACACACTTTCGTTTTCATCGTTTCGGCGGGAAAGTGTAATAAATCGCACTCCCACTGGGCCCCTCTGTCTGTCTGCGTCTCTCCGATCTTCCATCTCTCACTCCTCGAGGCTTCTTCTCACTCATTACCCACCCTACTTCCTGGCGGTCCCCTGATTGCCCCTTTCTTTATTCAATCATCTATTTACTCATCACAATATTTATCACCTGATTTTCTACAGTAACCCCCCCCCCCCCCCCCACCCCAACAACGAAAAATGCGAAACTAACGTGAGTTTGACTTTTTTGAAAATTTTTTCGCAGATAAAAGAAAATTGCTGTTTCAGACAACAACAACGTTTTACGTTACAAAACTTCGTTTCAAAAAAAAAAAGATGTCAATCGCCCACTTCAAAGCTCGACGAAACGCCACCAAAAAGGAGTAAAGTGAGTGTTAATAACTAGCGGGCAAGAGCCCAGAAGAAGAGATGATCACTCACTCAGTCACCACGTTTAGGCCGAGTCGCGAAGAAGCCATCAAACTGGACCAAAGCACCGAAATTCGATGAGCAGAAGCTGAAAGGGATAACGGCCAGTCAGCCGTACATTCCAGCCGAACGAATCAAGACCACGACTAACCTGCCACCCACGAGACAACTGCACGAGACGACGACTAGGCAACCAGTGCGGCCGACGCCAACAACTGCACGACCAACACCGCCTAGCGCAAGGACAACGACTCAAGCGCCCACCACAACAGCTCAGACAACGGCGGCAGCAATCACGAGGAAACAGGTCACGGCAGAGGCAGCAAAAGACGCGAGTCAACAGCAAAGCAGCCAAAAACCAGACGAAACGACCCGGATGAACCAGCAACCCGAACCAGAGCCTGAAAGAAGAATAGAGGAAGTGCAGAACCCACCAGAGCCAAGAACCATGCAGTACCAGGAACACGCCAGATCAAACGAAAGGACTACTAATCGCGATGAAGAAGAGAAGGAAGCGTTTGTCAGCAAGAAGCGACATCGACGTTACTCATGGCAATGAACCTGGACCCAACGGAGGCGGTACGTCACCTGTTCAAACGGAAAAATATCGCTGCAAGACGTATGGGAGAAGCGCTTCTCATCACGCAATGCAAGCCAGTCCAACCGGAGGAGATCATCTGGTCCCGAAAAATCAACGACACCTGCTACGACCTGGTCCCAATGACGGTCAACGGACGAATCTGGTTTCTCCTGGAAGGAACGGAAGACCTCGTGGCGACGTCCAGCACCCGCAACTGCAACGACTCCACCCACGCCAGCCTACACAGAGACAAGAACGGATGGGTGAACGCGAAGGGAGTCGCCACAGAAGTACAACCGCTACCGCGACCAGCCCGCCACGGGGAAAGCCAATTTCTCTTTCAAGCGCAGCCAATCATCGGATACGACCTGATGGGAGTAGCGGGAGCGTCTACGGCAGCGGACAAGGAGATCAACGGCGCCACGAGACGAACTGTGGAATCAATGATGGGCGGCTGGAGAATAGAAGCTGGAAGCAGGACGTCCTCTCGGAAACGGGGAACCGTTTTTTCAAAGGGAGGGGGATGTCAACGCAGCAGTTGCCGTTAGAGTAAAGGGCTCTCCGTTCCTCAGTACCCGTGTCATTCAATAAACCATTCGATCCAAACACCGTTTTTCTCTATGATGCTCACAAGAGACCTTCTGACACCAAGGTCTCTCCCTATGATGATAAAACCCTTACGGGTATCCCGAACAGTCCTTGCAAGACATAGTCGATAGGCGGCAACAGCCCAGACACCCCGCCAAAAAAGGGCACTTGAAAAATAGTGTTCTAGTATTGATTTCTGGCACTAATTAGCCGTTAATTAGGTCTGATTAGTTTCTGAGGCCACGCCCCCGAGATGTCCGGATTTAAATATTTGAAAGACGGAATTCGGGACATCTCTGTCACGCCCCCACTTTCAATCATGAAACATCTGCTTGTGCCAGCTGCCAATTCAAATGATCGCTCGTCTGCGTTTCTCCCCAACACACACTATCTCATCGTTATCATCGTTTCGGCGGGAAAGTGTAATAGATGGCACTTCCACTGGGCCCCTCTGTCTGTCTGCGTCTCTCCGATCTCCCATCTCTCACTCCTCGAGGCTTCTTCTCACTCATTTACTCACCCTACTTCCTGGCGGTCCCCTGATTGCCCCTTTCTTTATTTAATCATCTATTTACTCATCACAATATTTATCACCTGATTTTCTACAGTAACCCCCCCCCCCCCCCCCCAAATAACAACGGAAAATGTGTAACTAAAGTGAGTTTGAATTTTTTGAAAATTTTTTCGCAAAAAAAAGAAAATTGCTGTTTCAGACAACAACAACGTTTTACGTTACAAAACTTGGTTTCAAAAAAAAAAGATGTCAATCGCCCACTTCAAAGCTCGACGAAACGCGACGAAAGAAGAGTAAAGTGAGTCTTTGATAATTAGCGGGCAAGAGCCCAGAAGAAGAGATGATCACTCACTCAGTCGCCACGTTCAGGCCGAGTCACGAAGAAGCCAACAAACTGGACGGAACGGAAGAAACCTCCAACCGTCCACCAACGGATCTCGAAAAACGACTGGAAGCGCGAAACGAAAAGAAGGAGTCCAGCGAGAGACCGAAGACGTCCGGAACATCCTACGGAGCCTCCAAGGACAAGTAAGGAAGAAGGAAGAACCCCGGACTTCCCCCTTCCGCCAATTCCCCCACTACCGCAAGGATGGGGCCGCCCGATCGTCGTCGACCACAAACAACATAACCGACGGAGGAGAGAAGCAGCGGAACGTCGAATGGCAAGGGATCTCGAGGAGTTCGACGACGCCCCCGCTTCGAAGCAGAACACACTGGAAGAGCGCCTGCGGGACACTGCCCGGTACATGCGCCCTGTAAGTCGGCAGAGGGATTTCCTCGCGGGAATCCCGAGAATCGTGGAGTACTTCGAAGCGCCCGTCTTCGACTTCAGGGCCACAATGTACGCATTGAAAACGGACACGCAGGTAATCGAATACCTCAAATCAAGACACAGAGCGTTCATGGCGACTGAGAGCCGCGAAGCTGAAAGAAGAAGAACGGCCGCTTTCTTCGATCGGTTCGACATGGAACTACTGGCTGTACTCCACAAAATGAGCGGAATGCCGCCATCACCAGCGATTCGAGCAAGCTTTCTCCACGAGCCCTTCAAATGTCTTCGAGAAAGCGCGGCTTGCATGCCGCGCTACGAAGCATTCGACTACCAGGAGGAGGCTCGACGACCACCGAGGCGAGCTATGTAAAAAAAAAAGAAGATTCGAAGGAATTCCACGAATCGTGGAATACTTCGAGGAACCAGTGATCGACTTCCGAGTCACGATGTTTGGGCTCAAGACGGATACGCAGGTAAATGGACAGATCGGAAGCCAACTAGTCCACACAGAATCGCCAATTACAGAAATAGATTAAGCCACGAATGGAAGACGAAATGTCGTTGGTCATGTTCACCGACGCTATGTTGTCAACAAAAGAGAAGGTGAGCCAAACAGAGACTGATTCCTCTTCACAAGAGACTCACGATGCCCAGAATCGAACCAGTCGCACTCCTCCTAGGCACCAGACTGATCGATTACACAATCGACCCAACTGAAACCACCATCCCTCCGGACAATCGAAATCTATTCAGATTCAAGGATCGCCATCCAGCAAATCAACGAAATGAAATAAAGAGAATCCTCTACAAATTGAAAAGTGAGTATCCTTCCACAAAGATCACAATCTGTCACGTCCCAACAACAGAAAATCCAGCAGACCACATCACCCGAGGAGGAATTTATGAAGTGCAAGAAAAGGCAATGCCACCCGTACAGAGAGGCACCTCCAGGTATCCTACCGATCCGCAGAACTACACCAAGCCGAGCCTTCCAGCACGTCGAACTCGACTTTATGGGACCCATCAGGACTCAAAGGTCAAGAACGGCAGAATACGAGAAGTCGTACATTGCCCTATTCACTTGCATGGAGTCACGACTTGAAAACTACGACCCAGCATCACGCAGCCACGTGCTTCGCTCTGAGAAGAGAAACCACTAAATTGTGCCAAAACCAACTCTGCCATTCAATGGGACTCGTACACCACCAATTACTGTGCCCAGAACAGAGTAAGATAAGAATGGACAGATTGAACTCCGTCTACGCCATGATTGTAGAATCACCAGCAAAGTAAGCCAAGTTGAACCAACAAACATATGAACACATGTCCAATTACAGACCAAAGATTCCACTTGTGGATGACGACATCCTGGACGAGCCAGCACCACGGAAAAAGAAGTGAACGACTGCATACAAGCCTAACGGCATCGATAAAGGAACGAACGAACGATACATAGTTAATAGTTAGTAAATTTTCATCAATAAATAGTCTAGAGTCAATTCTCTTTAACACGAGTTTGCACAGTGACAACATAATATCGTGAAATCAGCAAACAAAAAACAGTAAGAATCAAAATCACTAGCAAGAAAACAATGATAAGTAAACCCATAACCATAGTAAGGGAGTCAGAACTACAACTACAGTTACAAGTACCTTCATAAGAAAATTGTTCCCTTGAACCTACAGACGGAACAGACGAATTAAGAGAAATATCACTACCCAAAGTAGAATTAAAATCCAGACAACTGGTTTCATTACTCGGAAAATTATCCCCAAACTGAAAAGAATCCATAGTAGAATTAGAGGTGAAGTTAAACTCCGAAAAAAGAGAAGGTACACCAAAAGGAAAAATACTCCTCGCAGAATCTATGTTTTCACAAGTCGAAGCGAGGCTCGAAGTTAACCGAAGTCTGACCCAGCATGGTATATCGTCCTCGTCCAAAACACAGAAGTGGGGAGAAGAATACCTCAAGTGAAAGAACAACAACTGCGATCAAAAAGAGAGCGAATTACCCATTCAGAAGAAGACAATAGTCACAATCTCCACAGGAAAAAGCCATCTTGAATTCAGGAATAACGGAAGAGTGTCCTAACGGCGTCAAAAGAAACAATAAAAGAATGACAATCATCCTAGACGATACAATCAGTAAAGAACAGCAGCCTTAAATACCACCTATCCCATCCACTTAGTTTAAGTGGATTACTGCAGCTCCTTCTGCCTTCCCTCGTCAAGCTGCTCCTCATTCCTTTCTCCGCGGCAGTTCTACATCGTCGCCCACTCATCGCATACCAGACCTGACAACGTCGTCGTCGGGGCCCCGGGAGTGTCGGTCAACAACTCCGATCTGATCTTTGTTACCTAAGTTGTTTATACCCGTCCAGTCACCCCTGCGACTCTTATTACGCCCCCGGATCTAGACTCAGCCGCCGTCTAAGTTAGTGTAACATTACAACGCCATGACCCAGATTGCAACAACCTTCCTGTTATCCCTTCAGTTATCCCTTCAGTCACCGAGCCAGCGAGCGCTCCACCTCCTCTTCTCCCAAACCAATTGTACTGTGCTCTTATTATTATCCTACCAACAATAAACCCTTATAATATCCTCTTCACGCTTACCATCTTTACACATCTCGAACTGGTCAGAGACCTTTCAACATATGAGTTCCTGCTCGCAATGAGTCGCTTCACAGCAAGAAGAGGTTACCCAGAATCAATAACCAATAATTTCTAATATCACAAACTGTAACTCTGCTTAAAGTGAAATAAAAACTGAAGAAATCACTCGTTCCGCCCCCGTTCCGCGCGTCGTTGAATCGCCTCCGAGAGTCGATCCAGCTCGGCGTGCCACGTGGATTTCCAGTCGGCCGACGTGGACGCGTCGAGCTCGGCGGCTCGTCTCGCCTTCCGCGCCTCCAGTCGTTGCATCTCTTCGACGGTGAGCCGCGAGAGCGGCATTTCGAGCAGGTAGCCAAAGTCGGTCTGAAGTTTAATTGCACAATTGGAAGAGTTGCAAACGCTAGATTCTTTTGATCTGATTTTATCTCGATAACCGAGAGAGCTATCAAAAAGTCGCCAACTACAGATTTGAAGAGGACAAAAAGAGCTACAACTTTGTAGTTGAGTTGACAACTTTTTGATAGCCTTGCAGCTTTCGAAACTCTTCCAAGCGTTCACCTTTCTCGTCGATTTCGGCCTGGCCGTCAGTGGATCCGGCTGGAAGCCCATCTCGAGCATCCGAACCTCCAGCGCGTCGCGGCTCATCGATCTCAACTCGATGGCTCCCTTCGTGACGGCGTCGATGAAGTTGAGCTGATTGTCGACATACTTCAGTCTCGCCTCGCATTCCTGCCTCTGTGCCGTCAGCCGCCGCTCGTACATCTCACGTCGCACTCCGAAGAACTGCCGTCCGATGTCGGCGACGTCGTCGAACTCGCAAAGTGTGCCGCTCGCGTCGAACATCACTGGATTTTCAGTCAGACTCGCTTTCAGCTTGAGCACCGTCAGCAGGTCGTCGTTCGACTTCTGGAGCCACTTAGAGCCCGTTTTTCGGTCGACGGAGAGCCGGAAGTGGACGCGCTTCTCGGTGTGATGCTCGGTGAAGTCGACGATCGGAACGGTCTGTTGATCGACGAGCCGCGCGAGTTTCTCCTTGTACTTGGAGGTCCACGTGCCGACGGGCAGCTCGAGAATCTCGATTCCGAACGTCGGCGAGTTCTTTCGCTCCGGCTTCACCACCCGAATCTTTCCGAACGAGACGAATCGGGACGGCGTGACGACTTCGATCCTCCCCTCGAAATCCTCGTAGAACGGCGTCGGAACGAGTTCAGAAGAAGTCACGTGACTGTCATCGATGAGCCGCCGCATCCAATCGACGACGTCGATCGGCCGTCGATTCGCCACCTTCGTCGACCATCCCGTGCCGATTCCCTCGGCGCCGTTGACGAGAACGAGCGGAATGATGGGACACAGCCACGTGGGTTCCACCGCCAGTCCCTCCTCGAAACGCTTCTCGAGCAGCTGATCGTCAACAGAAGGGAACAGAAGACGAGTGGTAGGCCTGAAAGAGAAGAAGGCGTTAGAGTTGACGGCCAGAACTTGAAGACCCCAAAAGCAGCAAAAGAAAACTCACGCCAACGCGGTGAAGATGTATCTGGCGCTGGCGGCGTCGGTGCCACCCTCGTGTCGCGTTCCGAACTGTCCGATCGGCTGGAGAAGCGGCAGATTGGCCGCGCCGCAGAACGACTGTCCCATCCGGACGATCGTCCTCACCAACGACTCCTCGCCGTGATGGTAGGACTGACTGTGGGCGACGGCGCCGGCCAACTGTGACACCTTCATCTCGCGGCGCGTCGTCTCGTCCATCCGCAGCAGCGTCCACAGGATCTTCCGTTGCGACGGCTTCAGCCCGTCGATCAACGACGGAAGCGATCTGTGGTGACATTGCGTGGAAGTGCGGAGAAAAAGAAGAAGACGTACCTTCTCAAATCGGCCATCCCGAACTGAATGAGCTCCTCGTCGACGAATCGCTTGTAGGTGATCTCGGACGACGATTCTTCTTCTTCTTCTTCTTTTCCAGAAGACGTCGTGTTGGTGGTCTCCGAATGGCGACGAATCCACTCTTTCCGCTGCTCACTCTTCTCCCGATCGAAAGCCATTCGGATCGCCTCATCGTCGCCGGAATCGGTGTACTTGAATCTGCAAGTCGGCAGGAACAGCTACCGTAATCCCGTCCGGGCACCCTCACCTGACAACGTGGTGTTCCAGTCGTCCGAAATACTCGCGCGCCTCTTTGCTCGTCGACGTGCCGAGACCTTTGTAGTATTTGACGTTCCACTCGTTCCCACCTCCCACATCTTCTTGCCACTTTCGGAATTCGCGCATCGAGAAGAACGCCTTCTCTTCGGCCGGCGACGACGTCGATCTCGCCTTCAGCAGCGGCGTTCGGAACGAGAGCACAAAGTCGTCGAGCAGAAGACGTGGCCAGAAGCGGTGAAGGAGGTTGACGACGAGTCCCTTGATGTGACTGCCGTCCTCGTCTTGATCGGCGAGAATCATCAGTTTGCCGTAGCGAAGTGTGGCGATGTCAGGGGCGGCGACGTCGAATTTCAGGCCGAGAATGCGGACGAGACTCGCGATCTCCTCGTTTTTCGCCGCCGCCACGTCATCAAGACCGGAGACGTTGACGAGTTTTCCTTTCAGCGGGAAGACACCGTACCGTTCCCGTCCCAACACTTCGAGACCCGAAAGTGCCAGCGCTTTCGCAGAATCGCCTGAAATCCGGGAGGGACTAGCTTTTTCCTGGGGGATTTTTCTTCCACGAACCAACCTTCCGTCAAGATCAACGTGCACTTCTCGGCTTTTCCGGCAAGTCCCGCCCACGCGGCGTCCTCCAACTTGACGATGTCGCGTACCGATTCCGGTCCGGACGCCTTCTTCCCCGCCGTCGACGCCTTCTTCGCCTTCACATTGAGCACCTCGTCGACGAGCTCTTCGACGAGTCCCGAGTGGAACGCCCATTCGGCGACACGTCGCGCGTCGCACTCGAACACCGATCCGAACTGTCGCGGTTTCGTCGTCAACGTCTCCTTCGTTTGACTCTCGAACGACGGATTCTCGATGAGACAGTTCACGAAAATCGATAATTGACTTCTGACACTGGCCGGTTTGACGGTCAGTTTGGCGCCCGTTTCGGCCAACTTTTGATCCACCAGCTTCTTGACGACGTTGCACACCTTCTCGGTGACGTGATCCACGTGTGTGCCGCCCTTCTCCGTGTTGATGTTGTTCACGAAACTGACCGTCTTCGGAAGCGCCGCTTCTGCGCCGCCACGTCGTCTCGCCACACCGACATGCCAACGTGGCGTCGGATGAAGGAAGAGGAAGTTGTCTTCTTCCGAATACATCCGCACATACTCCTCGAATCCATCGACATCGACGGCTTCGTCATTGAAGAAGACGTCAACACCGCCACGTGGCAGAGTGGCCGCCACTTCGACACACCGTTTTCGAATCAGACTGACGACGTCGTCGGCGAGCGGCGTCGTCGGCGACACGTGGAAACGGGCGAGATCGGGCAGAAACTCGACGTGGGTGTAGTCGTCGACGACGCCTTCTGAATCGACGACTTCAGCCGCGTCGCACCGACGCATGTTGTCGTACCATCGCTGCCGGAACCGTTTGCCGCTTCTCGCGTCGGCCGTCTCGACGATGAACTCGCGCGAGAAGATGTTCGCCAGTTTCGCGCCGTACCCGTTCCGACCGCCCACTGTCTTGATCTCGTTGTCGTCGTAGTTCGACGAGGTGAACAGACTTCCGAACACCATCGTCGGCACGTAGACGCCCTCGGTCGGGTGCACCTCGACGGGCAGGCCCGAGCCGTTGTTCCAGACCGAGATGCGGCCGGTTTGTCTGCAAGGAGAACCTAGTCCCTCCTGCTGCCATATTCCCAATACCTGTCCAGTCGCACTTCCAGCCGATTCATGCGCGCATCGCGTGCCTTGTTGTCGGCCGCGTTCACCAGAATCTCGTCGAAAATCTTGAGAAGTCCCGGCGGATACGTCACCTCCTTCTGCACCATTCGACGTCTTCTTCTCCTTCTTCTTCCCTCTGGTTGTTGTTGCCCTGAAGACGTCGTCACCTCCTCCTCCAGAAGCCACGTGGAATGCGATTCCCGCGACGCGACGCCTCCAATGTAGGTGTCGGGACGGAGCAACACGTGCTCCAGCGGGCTCTTCTTCTCGTACTTCGCCGCCTCTGTCGTCAATTGGCCGCGACTCGTCGACGGCGTCTGTGTGCAGAATGGGCGGAGTCTCGCGACGCGGTGCGGTGGTCGTCGAAGCGATGACGTCATCAGTGCTCGGAGAAGAAGTCGTACTTGACGCATTCTCAAGGAAATGGAGTTTTTTGAGGTGAAAAAAGGTGAGAAACTGGCGAAAATGGACAAAAACCGAGGGAAAAAAGTTCAGAAAAACAATAAAGATTCATGAAAAAAACTTGTTTGTAGAGGATAAAAAATGATAATAGAACAGATCAAATATAAATATGTATATCGTGTTATAACTTTCAAGTGTGAAGTCCTTCTCACAGAAGACGTCGACGGCACTTCTCGGCGCCGCAGTGACAGTTGAGACGTTCGACGTCGTCGTTGAGCACCGTGTATCGGTAGTCCCAGCACAGCTCGTCGCCCGCCTTCACCGGCTCGCACGTGAAGAACGCCACCCACGGCAGACGAAGGTCGTGCGTATCGTACAGCACGTGCTGCACATGCACGTTCGGCTCACACGAGTGATTCAGGAATCTGAAATGAGAGATCGTGATTGATTGGATCCTCGATTCAAGAGTCACCAACCTTCCCAAGTTGCCTCTTTGCTTCGCGTCCACCACGAACAACGCCGACTCGTCAAAGTAGTCGTCCCAGTTGAGGCCGAGCTCACCCGTCGGTCCATCGTCCTCCTTCTCAACACTCGGCCTCCCTTTTTCTCGTTCTTTCCCATCGTCCACAAATCTGGAGGCCGAGCTCCTCTTCTCCGCCGCTTTCCGCTTCGAGCGAGTCGTGATCGTGCTCTTCTTCGCCGCCGCCGCCTTCCCCGTCCTCATCACCACTTCCTCGTCGTCGTGCTGATCGTCGTCATTGTCGGCGTCAAAGTCCTCCTCGGAGCCCGACTCGACTTCATCGCCGATGCCTTGATCCGTCTCGTTGTCCACCTCCATTTTCGCCGTCTCGACAGCGTCCTTCAGATCGAGATCGGCAAAGTACTGATCCTCGTTTCGCAGCTGATCGGCGAGACGATCCGTCAACATTGCGCCCACGTAGTTGCACACGAACGCGCCGCTCGGAATGTCGGTCAGCGCGCGGATTCCCCAGCCGGACTGGGCGGTTTTGAAGATCTGCAAGGATGTGCTCTATTCGAGAATTCCGAGATCAACTCACATGTATCGGATACTTGATGTTGTTCTGAACGACACGATTGTGGCACGAATTGCGCTGACACGAGCACTGATCGTTGCACTCGTACTGTCCGGTGATGACTTTCGTGTGAAGGGTTCGATTGATGTAGTAGGGCTCACTGTAATGTAAGACAGACTAAAAAATAGCTGAAAGGTACTCAAAACTCACTCGGAAATCCGCAAACTCTTGGGCAATCTCATCATGGCGTCCTTGGTCAGCTGCTGGCACTCGCACTTGCTCGCATCACTACAATCGCCCTCGCACGAGCATCCCGAGCAAAAGTCGCGCGTGATCGTCGACAGATTGACTGTGTCGTCGTACTGGAAGCGTCGCTTCGAGTACTCGAGCACCGGCGACGGCGCCGAGTCCACCGAGTTGACGAGCGGAATCGGGATTCCCTCGATGCCGTTGGCAAAATCGTCGCACTTGATGTAGTTCGCGTCGACCGTCACGTACGTCTCCGTTCGGATCGTGTGATCGAACGAGAAGCAGTCGATGGTGAGTTGACTGCGTGTCTCTCTCAGATAGACAACAATCTTGGCGACGTCGTCGAGCATCTTCCCGCATGGCGCGTAGTATATGATGACGTTCATCCATCTGGCGCGCTTCTTTCCACTGCGATACGTCAACTTCTTGCGTCGCCATCCGCACAGCAGCGGCGTGTGAAGCGGCGAGTTGCGGTAGAAGCGCGGATCGCACGGATCCGCGTCCATATCCTTCAGACAGTCCGGACCGCACTGCTTGTGCGGACGAAGCGATTCGAGCGGCGGCAACACGGGCGTTTCGACGACCGTGACGTTGATCAGCGCCTGCTTCTTTTTGAGCTGAGCTATCTCGTCTGCGGCCATTTTTCGTTGAGCTGGCTGACCGCCAGGTTTGACGGAACCACGGCTGCCGCTCATTCTGACGGCCTGCTGTTGAGTTTTGCGTATGGGCATCGGACGATCCGGCACGGACGGCTCGAATTGTTGCGCGTACTGCCCGCGACGACGTCTCGACAGATTGCTGTTGCCGGCCAGACACATCTCCTTCTTCTTCTCGATTCCCTCGATTCGCAACGATCCACGATAGATCACCTCGTCGCAGTGTTGATGAAGTTGCGAACGGCAGTCTTTTTCCACGCAATCCGAGCCCGGCACCGTCGACGGCTCCTCTTTTCGGACGTGCGCGAACGCGTTCTCGACGTCGATCACCTTGTAGACGGCCTTCTCGCGCTGATGACCGCGTCCGACCGACGAGAGTGACGTGTAGATGGTGTGGAGGGTGCCGATCGGCATGCGAAGAAGACTGTACTCGGGATGCGCGGCGACGTACTTCCGAATGAAGTCGGCTCGTTCGGGTGCCCGGATCATGCGATCCACGTGGAATCGATCGTGGGCGCCGTGCTCGTCGACCGACTGGTACACCATCACCGCCATCCTCATCGCGATCATCTTCTGCTTCACCTCCTCCAAACTGGCCGGCTTCTTTTCGTCGGAAGCCTCTTCGTACCCCGAATCGCCGGGCTTCCGCGGCACCGGCACATAGAGATCCACCTCGTTGTCGAGGAAAACGAGCAGTTCTCCCTTCGAGTTGTAGTTTCTGCCGGCCGTCGTCCCCGAATACCAGCCGAGCCGATTCGCCTTGTGATAGCGTCCTTTGGCGTAGACGGCGACGCGAAGACCGACTTCACAGATCGGATCGAACACCGGATCGTGGAGGCCGGTGACCGTCAGTGCCAAGTCCCTCACATCCACCATCTGCTCCTGACCCGTCTCGCAGAACTTCACAAGGTACGTGTCGCAGTCGGTGTGCTTCAGGACGTTCGCAAATTGCATCTCACGATCGTCGGCACTTTCGAGCCGTGCCAAACAATAGTCGCCGGGGTGGATGATCAGTTTTCGGATGAACTCGTCCTTCGAGTTGAACGAGACCGCCATCCGCTCGCGGTACGCCTTCATCTGCTCCCGCAGCTCGGCGAACTTCGCCTCCTCGACCGACTCCATCAATAGCTGCTCTTTCGAGAGCACCAAGGCTCTCGCCGCGGTCATGTCGTCTTCCGATGGATTTTCGACCTGGGTGACCCTCATCTGCATCTTCCGTATCTCTTCGGACTCGTTGAAGACGTCGTCGTGTTTTCCGAGAATCGAGTGCACCGCGTTCATCTCACGAACCACCGCCTCCAACTCTTTGTTGAGTCGGCACGCGTCGATGACGTGCGGGCCTTGCGCGTAGCTGACGGACGTCTCGATGATATAATTCAGCATTGTGTGCGGCTCCACGACGACCGCGCACTCTTCGTACGCCTCCCTGTCGATCTCGCAACGACACGGAAGACCGCTGTCACGCAAATAGCACAACGTCAGCGCCAGAAGCATGTGAGACGGACCCAACAGGGTCTTCTGCATCATTTGAAGCGGTCCGGGCGTGCCGATCACGCCGCAGTACGGATTCTGAAGGCATTCGTCCACCTGCTTCAGGGAGACCTCGTCAATGCGATCGTCGCAAAGTTCGGTGAAATCAATGTCGAGATCGTTGTCTTCTGGAATGTTTTTCGTATTGGATCGAATCGTTTCCGAGTGCTCACTTTCAACAACCGCAACACAAATCGCGGCGACGACGAGCTCCTCGTTCGCCAGTCCAAACTCGTCTCGAAGCGCATCGGTCGTCTCGCCCGCCTTGTACTTTTTGAGAATCTGCCGACATATCGCCGGATCGACCACCGGACCGGCGGTAATCTCGTTCCTAACGTAGCCGCGCTGATTGAAGGCCACCTGTGCGAAGTGATGCTTTTTGAGACGCGAGAACCACTCGATGAGCTGCTCCGTCTTGTATATTTTCGCCACTTTGATCCCCTCGCTGGGTGACTGCTGATCTGAAGGTCCCGCCCTCGGTTCTTCTGCCTCATCATCGTCCTCGTCGTCGTCGAGTTGAATCACTTCGGCCGGCACGGTGACAGTGACGGCGGCCGCGGGAATCCCGATGAGTTGATTGATGGCCGCGACGATTTGTTCCGTCGGCGCATTCAGAAGTGCCTCGCGTGTGATGTCCGCTTCCGACGGAATCACTTGAATTTCGTCCTCGTCGTCGTCGTCCGATAACGTTAGGTCGACACACTGAAAACGTTGGAAAATTGGCTGAAAATCAAGAAACTTGAAATTTCGTTCAACTGTAACTAAACGGAATCAGCGGAGCAACGTACTAATGAAATTTGAATTTTTTTGGATTTTTTGAAAAAAAATTGTTTCTACTTGATTTTCAGCATGATTTTGCATAAGAAATCTCAAAAATTATGGTTTTAATACATATTTAAACTCACTTTATCTACAGAAATCGTTGAATTCGATGGACCTTCTTGATTATCCATACTGTCCGTTTAAATGAGTATCTGTAAGTTTTAAGACTGCCACCTCAGTTTTTTCAGCAAAAAATCATCAAAATAAGCCATAGAGAGCCTGAATACCCGAAAATCACATTGATTTGAGCATTGAAACCCTGTATTCATATTCATAAAGCTTCATATTTCAGAGAAATCACCATGCTACACGAAACAGAGAAATGGTTGGGAAAACGGATGGAAAAGGAAACAGTGTTTGTTTTCAGTGGCGAATGAATGATACAAAAGTAGAATTAGAGAAAATGTGATTGGAGAGTGCATGCAGGAGCAAAAAAAAACGCGGGAATTAAAAAAAAACAAAACTATCGAGTGGTGTGCAGTCGAGCGCACTTGCATTATTCGAATTCTATTTGGTCATTTTTGGGAAGGGGGACGAGAAATTAAAGCTAATTTTGGCTAGAAAAAACGGGGGAAAATACTCAATTTCATGGGAATAGTGAAGAAGAGAGAAGCGAATAAAGCTAGAGAAAAAAATCGATATTTTTTGGCGAAATTCATTGTGTTGGTGGAGAGAGAGAGAAGGGACCCGAGCGTGTGCAGACAGACAGATAGGAAACAGCAACCTTGTTTTTGAGTTTTTCGATGCAAAAAAGTAAGGGAAAAACGGAGAAGAAAGGAGAAGAGAAGAAGGTGGGTAAGAAATGGTGAGGAATTTGGGAAATTGTTTTTTTTTTTCGTTGAAATAATATCAATCATCTTTTTTGCCGCCCAAAATGACGATAGTGTCGTCTGGATCGACGTCGTGACGCGGGCGACGTCGACAAGCGCATCGGAGGTGGCAGATCCTGGAAAAACGATCGGAAGTTAAAGGGGGGTCTATTTGGAAAACATGCTACTCCTTACCACTTCCAAATCTGTCTCCGCATCGACGCCGTCAGCTGGTTGGCGAGAAACGCGACAGAAAGAACGACGAACGCCGCGTTGTACGCCAAAACGACGCGGAACACGCCGAGCCACTGAAGCGACGAGTGGGCGCCGAGCAGATCGAACGTCGTCATTCCCAGCGTGTTGACGATGACCGGCAGCGCCGAGGCGACGACGAGAATGATCGACGAGTTGATGATGATCGTCGGCATCGGCGTGTCCCTGCGCACTGGCCGAAGCGAGCGGAGCAACGGAAGCGAGTAGAGGCCGACGAACGAGGTGCACATCACGTACATGATGATCAGCGTCTCGATGCAAGCGCCGAACAGGCCGAACGAGTGTCGCGTCGAGACCTCGATGATTTGCGCGTAGACTGGCAAACTGCGATAGCCGAACGACAGTTTCAGCGTGTTGATCGCCACCATCACTATCGAGCACGTCGTCAGAATCAGTAGGATCGTCACCGCGACCGGCATTCGCATTCTCATCAGAAATTTGACGAGTCGACTGCGCTTCTCGACGGCCTTCTTGTAGAGGCGCGACGTTTTGACGGTCTCGATGACCGGCTTCCAGATGGCCTCCTCGGATTTGGTGCGACGACGTTCCGACGATAGCGTGGCTTCGTGGAAGTCTCCAGAAGCCGTCAGTTTCGCCTTTTTCAGCACGTCATCGGGAAGCACGCCTTCTTGCTCGTCGTCGTCGTCGTCGCGGCAGAAGGTTCGAGACGTCCACCAGTAGTCGTCTTGCGAGTCTGACAGTGAGGATCGTTGCTTGCGCTTTCGCTCCTGGCGGTAGTAGTTTTTGACGTAGGTGTTCAGGTTCCGATAGTCGTAGTTGGGATTCCGCGGCTTCTTTTTGGGTGTTGAAGCCGTACGAACCACTGGCGGCGACTGGAATCGCCGGATGTTCCAACGACGACGCCTTCGGGGCGTCATCGTCGACGAGCCTTCGCCGTCTCCGTTTCCGACGTCTTCTCCCTCGTCGTCCTCCTCCAAAGTGCGCTCGTCCTCTTCGGAATCCAATCGCATCTCCTCTGTGGATCCCGAATCGATGCCACTATCCGAGTCCTTGCGTGGATCCTGCACATCTCCAGATGCTTCGACGACACCGTCCTCGGGGACGACGACGTCAGGCGACGCTTCTTGAAGCAGAACAATCTCTTCGTCGTGGTGTCCAGCGGGATAGTCTCGCAACGTCTCCAGCTTCTCCTCGACGACTTCCGCTTCCGAAGCGGTCTCGGACTCGGCCTCCTCCTCCGGCTCGACGGTCAGAAACTCGCGCGCGTAGGTGAACATTCGCGAGAAGCCGTACGGAGTGGAAATGAGCAAGAGCAGGGCTCCGATGAACGAGACGCACGAGTAGATCAGCGGCAGATTGACGGAGGTGATCGAGAGGAACGAGACCGGGTAGTCGAGGATCTTCAGCACCACCTCGGCCAGGCACAGAAGCACAAATGCGAAGAGGAAGCACACCGCCATCGCCTCGTAGATTCGCTCTGTTATGCCCTGAAATTGAACCTGAATTGGGTGAGCGCCTTTCTGCGATTCGGAGAAAAGAAAACCCACATTTCCATGCCGTGCCGTCGAGAATCCTTGCGATTCGATGAAAAAGTACGAGAAGGGCAGGAGGACGAAGAGCGACAGATTCGACAGCATGAACACGTAGTGCCAAAGCGCGCCGATGAGCGAATAGGAGAGCCACTGGAGGTAGTAGTTCCCGTCGTACAACTGCAGCAGCTCGACACCGATCACCGAGAACGGCAGAAGGGTGAGCGAGCCGATCGAGGTGGCTGTGGCGGTGCTGCTGATCCAGACGCTGACGCGGTACACAAAGTAGTCCTCCTCGCCGGCGTACAACGCTTCCCGCTCGGTTTTCCGTTTCAGTCGCGATATGACCCAGTAGGCGAACAGGTAGAGCAGCATGAACAGCCACATGCAAATCTGAAATCCATTGAATTCTCTTCCCCATTTTCAGCGTCGCGACTCACTATCTGTTGCCGCACATAGTTGTGGAACTCTTTTTCGCGATGATCGAACATCTCGTGTATCGTCGGCGAGTCGTCCGGCACTTCGGGCTCCTCGGCCTGATCCATGATCCATCGATGCGACCATTTGGCGGCTCGCCACGTGGCCGATGCGACGACCGTCACCGACGTGGCGAGCCAGCTGACTCCCGCCTCCAGGGCGTACTGGGCCATGAGAGAATCTGAAAATTTCTCTTTTAAAAGAAGATTTTCAAAAAAATAATTTTTAAAAAAAAGTGTGCAATCTGGCGTAGGATCAGGTGTTTCGAGAGCAATTGGTGTGATTTGTCGTAACTTGTGGTGCACTGGATTTTCAGATTTTCAGTCGAAAATCATGATTTCAGCGGAAAAAAACGCGTATAGATTCCGTACTAATTCAGAAAACAAAGCGAAGAATGTAAATTAACGAGGTCATTGGACAGTTGTAACATTCTTTGCCCCCGTTTTTCATTATCTTCTTCTCCATTGGACTTTGCACCCATTTTCGGGCGCGCGCGCGGCGCCCGAAACCCGACAAAAGGTTATCAAAACAGCAAAAAAAAGATGAAAAATCGCTCTTCTCCCACATTGCTGACCCGTTTTCTCTCAAATTTCTCGCGAGAAAAATGTGTTTCTCGTCAGGAGGGGAGAAAAAAGTGAGTTAGAAGCGTCGCGAATTCAAATAATTGAAAACAGGCGCGTCGTCGAATCTCGACTTTTGCGCGCGATGAATTTGGGTGAGAATTTCGAGAAAACCCGGTTTGTCTTGTTTCAGCGCAACGTGTACTTTGCCCGTTTCGCAATATTTGGCCTAAAATGGTTTTTGGGCCGAGAAAAGGCGAGAAACTTTTGATAATATAGTTTTTGCATGTGTTGGGAGAGGGGGAGGAGGGAAAAAAAAGAAAAAAAACACTGAAATCACAAGGTTTTGTTTTGTTTTTTCTTCTAAAACAGACAAACGATAGGAAGAGAGGGAGCGCGGTGGGTGGAAAATTAATAGCCTCCTTGTAATCGTTTATCGCGGTGATAAAATGCGAATCAAAAAGGAAGAGAAAGAGAAAAGAGAGATAGAGGACAAAGTTCGCACGTCTTCTTCTTCCTTATCATCGTCGTCGTCTGATTCAGAATTCAGAATCAGAATCGACAGATTTTGAACGCAAAAGAAGAGTGGTGGGGGGAACAACGGGGAGTGAGAGAGAGAGTGCACGGGTGGCGAGGAGACGCAGACAGACAAAGTGGCCTCTCGCCCGCCTCTTCCTCACATGCTGTTGGAGGGGGGGGAGGCGAAACGAATGAGGACGAAATGGAGGAGGAGGGGGCGAGAGAGTGCAGAGAGGCGAGAGACGCAGACAGACAACCCACAAAAGACAGGTGCTCCCCCCTCCTGTGTCGCTCTCTTCTCGCCTCTCTTTTTCCCATTTGACAGGAGGGCAGGACAGGTCGGAGGCATGGAAAGGGGGACGGAAGGATCGGATTACAGTGGAGCACGGTTGCATTACAGATCGAGTCGGGCGACTGTTTTTTGAATGATTTATTGAGTTAGACGGGGGCAGTTTATCAGTCCCAGTGACAGCGGGGCGGTAGGCACCAGACGGGCGGTGCCACGTCGACGAACATCTTCCTGATGGGCTCGCACTCGCTGTCGACGCAATGGTAGTTGTCGGGACAGAAGGCGTCCGCGGAGCACGCGCCGCCGGAGCCGTTGTTGACGCGGCACTTTCCGTCGACGCACGTGGAGGCGTCGTCACAGTCGGCGCCGGTGCTGCACGCCTTCTTCGGAGGCTTGAACGAGCGCGACGGACGACGGGCGATGCACTTGCCGGCGGTGCAGAACCAGGCACGCGGGTTGCCGCCGCAATCGGAGACGTCGTTGCAGCGACGGTAGCGACGTGGACCGCCGAGGAACGACTCCGGAAAGTCGTTGGCGGTGGAGAAGGCGTCGGAGACGACGAGGCACGTCATCTGCAATCAGAAGACGTCGTCGACTCCCGTAGGACGGCGACTCACCAGAAGACAGGAGACGAAGAAGAAGAAGACGTTCATCTTCGGAGAACAGTCGGGAGGGGAAGAATGATGAAGGAAACGGTCGGGAGAGGCCCCCTTTTATACGGGCTGCTCACTTCGAATTACGATGGGAACCGACGGGAAACGGGGACTATAAAAGGGCTGCCTGCGCCGTCTCTTCTCACCATTCTCCTTTCCGTCATGCGAACCGTCTTCCTTCCTCTCCTCCTGCTCCTGGCGCTTACGAGCTGCTCCCTGGCCGTCCATTGCTCCCGCGACGAGCACTGCGGGGCTCCGCAAATCCGCGGCAAGTGTGTCGCCGGTCGCTGCGTCTTCACGCCCCGCCACCAGGACTTCTGGAGTTCGTTCAAGCCTCCGAGGAAGGCGTGCAGCACCGGCGCCGACTGTGACGACGCCTCCACGTGCGTCGACGGAAAGTGCCGCGTCAACAACGGCTCCGGCGGCGCGTGCTCCGCGGACGCCTTCTGTCCCGACAACTACCAGTGCGTCGACAGCGAGTGCGAGCCCGTCAGGAAGATGTTCGTCGCCGTGACACCGCCCGTCCGGTGCCTACCGCCCCGCTGTCACTGGGACTGATAAACTGCCCCCCCCCCCCCCCCCGTCTAACTCAATAAATCATTCAAAAACCAAATCCCATAATCGCCCTCTGTTGAAAAGAAGAAGAAGAAGCCGTGGTGGAAAGAAAGTCTGAAAGTGTCTGCAAATCCCCACATTCTGCCGCTGACACGTCGGATTAGGATTAAGCTAAAAGGGTGGCTAGATCCAGTCTAGTTACATTCATAAATACCGGATTCCCCCCTCTCCATCCCCTCTAGATGAAGATGTCATCAAGAAACGAAGAAACAAGACGTTATTCATAGAGCTCCTCTCATCGTGACAGGTCAGAAGTCATAAGGCAGAAGACGTTCCCCCCTCGCTCGCTCCATCGCCTCCCACAGAAGACGTCCGTCTATGCATAGAAGGAAGACCCGTCTGTGTGACGTCACACGACGTCTCCCGTCTCTCGAAAGAAGATGAGAAGATGAAGATGAAGATGAAGATGGTGGTGATGATGAGGAGGAGCAACGAGCCAGTCGGCGAGCCAGTCACAGCCACAGCCACAGCAGCATGATAACGACGACGACGAGACAGTGTGGAGGAGGAAGAGACGCAGACAGAGGCGAGGACGTCGAAGGAGTCGTGCATCGTCTTCTTCTTCTTCTTCTTCCCCGCTCTGTCCATGAGCCGTGGCTCCCCCACCCAGGAGGCTCCGCCCACTTTCCCTCCTCCTTCTTCTCCACCCCGTCCTGGTCGCCTTCTCCCCCCTCACTCCTCCCACTATGAGCTTGTTTTGCGTGTCGTCTTTGCCGTTGCCGGCTCGCGGAGCTCTCTCTCTCTCTCTCTGTCTCTCTCTTATTTTGGCCTGTGTGACTCTTCCCCCGTTACTTACTTTTTGCTATCACTCAGGAGCCGTCCGCCGTCTGCCGTCGCCGCCAGCTCCAGACTTTCCCCCCAGAATGCAGAAGATGACCAATTTCGAGGCACTTCAACCCGCCGGAGCCGAGTACGAGCTCACCGACATCGAGATTCAACAGTTGAAGGTTAGTCCCAGTCTGTACAGTAGGAGGAGTTGCTCCACGGCGAGCCGTGGAGCCCAGAGCTTCCAGGCTCCCAGGAATGGTATCAAATAACATATGTGTGTGCACTTGGCTCAGCACTGGGAAATGGGCTCCGAGGGGTGCTCATTTCCTCATTTTGGATGCTGCTGTTGCTCGCCGAGCCAACAGAGGGGAAAAAAACGAAAAAAAGAGGGGAAAAGAGGGAGAGAGAGAGATGGAGAACCGATTCTCATTCATTCATCGTCTCGTTTTCCCTCCCCTCTTCTTCCCTTTCTCAGTCTCAAATGAGAATGGGATGTGCTCGGCGAGCACATCTCAAAAACCACCCATTCATTGCGCGCAAAAATTGCTCTTTTCCTTCCCGCCACCGGGTTTTCCGCGTGCACATCCATACACGTCAGGAGAGTTTCCCATACACATGAGCATGATGACTCAAGTGCTCTCACTCTTTCCGTCGGCTGGACTTTTGAGACCACGTGGGGGGAGCGTGGAAACTTGAGCAGCTACCGTAACCTTCAGGGGAGTACCCCGCAATAGAACTTTCCAGAATAGAACCGGGACGTAATAGAACTCACCCCGCAATAGAACTCGCCGGAATAGAACTCGCCGGAATAAAACTCGCCGGAATAAAACTCGCCGCAATAGAACTCGCCGCAATAGAACTGGGACGGAATAGAACTGGGACGGAATAGAACTCGGCCGCAATAGAACTGGGACGGAATAGAACTGGGACGGAATAGAACTCGGACCGAATAGAACTCTGTTCACAGTGGTCTTGCGAAAATTTTGACACATTTTTAGTGACGATTTAAGACCAATTCGACAAGAGTTCTATTCCGTCCCAGTTCTATTGCGGCCGAGTTCTATTGCGGCGAGTTCTATTACGGCCGAGTTCTATTCCGTCCCGGTTCTATTCCGTCCCGGTTCTATTCCGTCCCAGTTCTATTGCAGCGAGTTCTTTTGCGGCGAGTTCTATTACGGCGAGTTTTATTCCGGCGAGTTCTATTGCGGGGTACTCCCACCTTCAGAACTCTTCCTTCTATTGAAGTGTCTTGTGAAACTGAAAGCCGCGAGGTTATCACCACCCTCCTGGTCCTGCGGTCGCTTCGACCTCGGTAGCCTAGCGGATAGCGCGTCTGACTGTCACTCGCAAGGTCGCGGGTTCGAACCCCGCCCAAGGGAAATCCACTCCCCCATGCCTGCTGGTTACAGTAGCCGTCGTCCCCCTAATCCGGAGACTCGATGGCCGGATGTTTGCTCTTACTAGTTAGAGGGGGGCTCCGAGATTCTTCGCCATTTGCGTGTCGTCCATAAATTTATTTCTCTCCCTCTTCTCCCACTTCTTCCGATTTCCGATGAAAAAGATGATGACGAAGATGATTCATGCATAATTCAAAACGGCTAGAATCTCCTCTCTCACATTCCACGAGCCAATTGACCCTTGATTTCTGCGTATTTTCTTCTCCTCCTCCTCCTCCTTCTTCTCATGTCATCTTCATCATTTTGTGACACAAAAACGGCTGAAGGGAACATGAGGAATAGGAAGGGGAGGGAAGAAAAGCACACACAACACATCACAACGCACAGACGTTGACGAAGAGTCAATGTGCTCTCTCTCTCTCTTGCTCTTGCTCCGATTGCACAAAGAGCCGTGCCGGAGCTCGGCGAGCCGGATGTCACAACAACAAGTCACTAAACGATTTGATATTCTATTATGGCCCTGAGGGGTAGAGAGAAGAAAAAAAAGCCGGCGTGGAACATCTTTTAAGAAGACAAACATGCTCATGAGGAAGTAAAAGTTGTGTGTGTGTTTGTGGGAAACGGGAAAAAACGACGACGAAAGATGGCTCAAATGCACCGGAAAATTGAATTTGCATGTGCAGAAAGATAGATGATAAATAAACACGCGCAACTTCACCATATACGTGCCAAAACCCACTGCAACATTACATTTTAGAGAGGGGAAGCTCGAAAATGCGAAATTTGACGAAAATGTTGTAAATTTCGACTCAAAAAACCACAAAAATTCGTGCAAAGTCGATAAATTCTCCGATCTCTGCAAACACTATACTTGACGACATATTGCACATTTTGCAATCTACCGTAACCAAAAGCAATTTTTCGCGTCGATTTCAGGAGCACAATCAGAAGCGCGTCAAGAAGGTCGTCGGAATTGTGGCAGTGGCGATGACGCTTCTCTCGCTGGCACTCGTCGCGTTTTCGTTGGCGCTCGGCCGCAAGATCGATCTAATGGGTATGCAAGTGCGCTCCATTGACAGTAGCCCCGCGTGTAATCCGTTTCGGAAATGATGTCGTTGTGTGTAAGATGACGTCAATGGCGCTCGTAAGGAAGTGAACGAAGATGCCATCGTATTGCTTTTTTCCGCCGGGCCATTCTTCCCGCTGTTTGCTCGCCGAGCTTTGCTCGCAACGAGCCAAAAAGAAAATCAAGAGTAGGCGCTCGGGGGCACAGATTAGCGTTGGAGCGCATTTGCATAACCGTGAGAACCGTTTCTTTCTCTTTGCAGTTGAGCAAAAAGTGGAGCAACGAATGGAGATCTACACGGCAAACGGCATCAATTTGACTGAAACGAGAAGCTGACCTGATTCGTTTTGGCTGAAGATCGCGCTGGAATCGGGTGCTCCACGCTCTTCTCCCGTTCGCTTCCATTTTTTTTTCTTGGTTTTCTGTACATAATTGATATCTGATTGGATTTTCGTGAATCAAATTGTAAATACAATGTTAGAGCGCATTGGGCCCCCCGAGAAAAAACGGGACATTATCAGACAGTGACCGAATGAATCCTTCCAATTTGAATGAATATACAATATCGATTTATTTATTGGCTTATTCAGTTTGACGGGGGCGACGAACGTCTTCTTTTTCGTCCTAATGGGCTCGGACTCGCTGACGATGTCGGGCCAGAAGGCGTCCGAGGAGCTCCGAACTCGGTCCAAATCGAGTCTTTGACGGACTGTTCGATGAGAAGGTTGTTCACGAGAGATTCGATTTTGAGATCCATCTTCTCTTCTTCCAGCGCTTTCAGACTGTACTTGTAGTTCGCGACTTGCTCGGCGCGCGCGCTCAGAGTACGAACTTCCTGGTAGAACGGCGAGTAGCGTTCCAGCCATTGCTCCGTCGAAGGGCTCAGCTCCCCTGTTCCCTCCGCCAACGACAGCAGTTCGGCGTGAACTTCCAGGGCCCTGAATAAAAATAACAAACAGGTGAACCTCTCAAGTTGAACTAACTCATCTCCCATCTCTCGCCACAACTCGTCGCCACGCTTGGACTTGCTCTTTTCGTCCTCAGATCCAGCTCGTCGAACGCGAGATCAACAAGATCTCGCACGCAACGTCCCAATTGCGCCTTCTTAATCATCGACGTCGTCGATTCATCGGCTCCGCTGGCGGTCAGTTGCTTTTTGATCGCTTCGAGCGCCAGGCTCAATCGCTCTTGTACAAGTTCGGTGCACCGAGTTCTCATGTTCTCGCCTCTCGCCAACGAAGTTTTGTTACCGAACTGTCGCTTCTTTTTGGCGGACTTCCGACGCCCCGTCGAAGGAGCACTTCTGTATGAAGTTCAGCGTCAAAACGGGCATAGTGGCTCGCACTCACCGTTCTGTGCCGGCCGATGTCCCAGCCGAAGCGCCAACCATAATCGCTAGCTTCGAATTGCGCAATTCAGTCTTGAATGATTTAAAACACAAAACGGTGATTTGGAATTGTCGTCGCCTTTGACGTCCAGTGTGTCAGCACCGCGCACGCTCACGCGCAATTGCGTACTTTCGCTAGCTCTCCGGAGCGGAGGCCTACCGGTTGACCCCTTCCCTCTTATTTACGGCTTCTGGAGCCAGAAGACAACGCACTTGCCGCGGACTTGCGGAGCCCCGCAGTGCTCGTCGCGGGAGCAATGGACGGCCAGGGAGCAGCTCGTAAGCGCCAGAAGCAGGAGGAGAGAAAGGAAGACGGTTTGCATGACGGGGAAGGAGAATGGTGAGAAGAGACGGCGCAGGCAGCCCTTTTATAGTCCCCGTTTCCCGTCGGTTCCCATCGTAATTCGAAGCGAGCAGCCCGTATAAAAGGGGGCCTCTCCCGACCGTTTCCTTCATCATTCTTCCCCTCCCGACTGTTCTCCCAATATGAACGTCTTCTTCTTCTTCGTCTCCTGTCTTCTGGTGAGTCGCCGTCCTACGAGAGTCGAGGACGTCTTCTGATTGCAGATGACGTGCCTCGTCGTCTCCGACGCCTTCTCCACCGCCAACGACTTTCCGGAGTCGTTCCTCGGCGGTCCACGTCGCTACCGGCGCTGCAACGACGTCTCCGATTGCGGCGGCAACCCGCGTGCCTGGTTCTGCACCGCCGGCAAGTGCATCGCCCGTCGTCCGTCGCGCTCGTTCAAGCCTCCGAAGAAGGCGTGCAGCACCGGCGCCGACTGTGACGACGCCTCCACGTGCGTCGACGGAAAGTGCCGCGTCAACAACGGCTCCGGCGGCGCGTGCTCCGCGGACGCCTTCTGTCCCGACAACTACCAGTGCGTCGACAGCGAGTGCGAGCCCATCAGGAAGATGTTCGTCGACGACTCCAGAGTCGGAACCAACGAGGCGACACTGCCCGTCTGGTGCAAACCGCCAAGTTGTGTGCAATGATAAACTGTCCCCCCGTCGAACTCAATAAATCATTCAAAAAATTCCACTCCTCAAAAGCGAATCATGGCGCAATTGTGTGTGCCTGTTTGAAAGAAACCCGTCAAATAATAATTTTTATGTGCAAAGGAAAAAGAATTCGGAGAGAAATTGAAAAAAGTGAGCATGTTTTCAGTCTAAATGGATCCTTTTCTTTCTTTTTTTTTTGAATGGATTTTCGGGGGATGGGGGTGGGGAGAAGGCGGGGAGAAAAAAGTGGGGGAAAAATAAAAATAAAGTCGACGCAAAAATCGATGAAAGACTCGGTATGATTGGCACTATAGAGAAATCCTCCTAATAAAACCAAAATGAAAAAGAAGAAGAAGAAGCACGGGAGATAAAAATCGATTCTTTTTCCAGTTTTTGTTCTGTTTAAAGATAAACAAAATCGAATTTTGAATTATCGGAAGATGACGTTGAAAGACACTTTAGGGCATTCGGTGGAAGAGGGAGGGGGGAGGAAATGGAACATGGAAGAAATATTCTCGAAAATACATATCAGGCCGGGTGGACGGGTTAGTAGTAGTACAGATAAATTAAAAAGATAGAGAGATAGGTTTTTAGCGAAAAGACAGAAAGAAAGAGACAAAAAAGGAAAAGAGAGTCACCGTTTTGATGTGTACGACCAAGAAAGGAGCGCGCGCGCGCGCGCTCTCTTCTTTCTAATTGAAAGAACTCTGGCATTTAGTCAATCATTGAAAGAGAATTTTCGAAAACAAAAAAGAGACACACTTTTGATGCAAAAGCGACCAGCACAATCACAAAAATTGAAAGAAGAAAATCAGAAAAGGAGGGAGGGGGCGGGGCTTCGAGAGGAGAGAGGGATCACACATAAAAAGCTCATCAGAGAGAACAGACACTCATATACACATATTTCTCAACGTATACATGAATTTTACGAAAGTAGAGAGAAGAGAGAGAGAAGGGGGGTCTGAAAGTGGTTAAAGGTGAGTAGAAGGACTGTCGGCCAACAGGAGAGGGGGTCACCACGCCTGCGGAGACGGCGGAAGCTCTGATGCTTGTGCCACTGATGAGCTGAAAGAGATGCGGAAGTTAGAGGAGCAAAGAGTCGACGAGCCGATTACCTGGCAAAGTTCTTGTAGGCGGCCGATTGCGGATTGATGCACAGGGCGACGCCGTAGAGCGGCGGCCGATCCATCACAAACTGGTACATCTTCTCGCGCAGCTCGAACATCGACAGTCGCGACATGTCCTTCTCCCACTTCGGATCGAACGGGCTCTCGTGCTGCAAATGGGGGACGGTTAGGCGACGGGTCGTCAGTGGAGCGCACTTACACATGGGTCCAGGTCGGGCGCAAACAGACGCGGCATGTTGGTTTTCGTGTAGCAACACGAGCACATGCACGAGTGGAATCGCAGGCGGCCTTCCTCGAGATACGGATGCTTCAGCGCCTGCTCCACACTGATTCGCTTGTCGGGATCGAATTGGAGCAGCTGCACGAGCAGATCCACCGCGTCGTCGGTCGTCTGCGGCGACAGGCGGTACAACGACGCCGCGTTCGACGGCCGCGGTCCGGCGCGGATCACATGATTCTTGGCGCCATCGCACGCGTACTTCATCGCCTCGGCCGATGGGGTGCCGAGCAGATCGATGATCATCTGGAGTTGCTCGATGGGGCCGGCCGCTTGGAAGAGGATCTTTCGCTGAAGCAGCTCGGCGAAGATGCATCCGACGGACCAGATGTCGACGGCGCCCGTGTATCGGCGTGCGCCCATCAAAAGTTCGGGTGCCCGGTAGTACTGTGTGACCACCTCGTGCGTCATGTTCAACCGATCCCGCTGATCCCACGTCCTCGCCAGTCCGAAGTCGCAAATCTTGAGAATGCAGTTACTGTTGACGAGCAGATTGCCCGGCTTGATGTCTCGATGCAGAATGTTCGCCGTGTGCAGATATTTGAGACCCCGCAGGATCTGATAGACGAACACTTTGACGTGATCGATGGTGAGCGTTTGTGGCGAGACGATGATCTTGTGCAGATCGCTTTGCATCAGCTCGGTGAGCACATATCTGAAAATCAGCACGTTCGTCTTCCCGTGTCCTGTGATGTGTCCCTCCCCTCGGGGCCTCTAAGGTCAACAACAAATGGCCCCAGCCCCATCTAGCCAACTGGCTGGTACTAAGGGCGTTGGGAGAGAGGGAGAGGGAAAAACAGCTCAATTCCCGCATACTCTCTCTCTGTCCCTCCCATTCCCTCTGTATCTCTCTCCCACTTTCCCGCCGCTCTCCGTCTCTTCCCTTCGTGTGTGTGTGCGCGCGCGCGCAGTCGGACCGGCCACTGACCAGCCAGCCGGGTACTCGTACCATTGGGTGCCTGCCACCGTCCCCTTCGCCACCACCCTCCCGCCGCTCTTCCCGCGCGGCGGTTTGTCACACCCCCTCCGCCGCCACCCGGCTGCCTCTAGTAGTGCCCTGTGCCCTGTGCCCCCCCCCCCCCCGTGTGTGTCCCTCTCTCCTCCCCCCACTGACGCCGTTGCTGTCGCCGCCGCCGCCGTCAAAAGGTCATATGCGTACCAGTACGTGTGTGCGAGAAGACAGGGAGGAGGGGGAAGAGCGCGCGCGTCTCGCACCAGATGATGAAGATGATGAGACCGGGACAGGAGGGGAGGGGCGGAGGGCCTGTTGTTATCGTCTTCTTCCTCTTCTTCTTCTCGGGGCGACGCGGAGAAAGGCAGTGCCATGCCACGCGCGCGCACACACATATAAACACACCAAACCAAACCAAACCATCGCCACCATCACCCCCTCGCGCTCCGAAACACTGTATTGTACAGGCGGAAGAAGGAGGAGGAGAAGGAGACAACGGGTGGCAAACAGGACCGTAAGAAGGAGGAGAAGAAGAAAACAAAACAGTTTGAACTGTGTATGTGTGGAGGTCATTTTCAAATGGCTCTCTCTCTCTCCCATTTCCGAGATTCTCGATTCGAAACGGATAATTGCGCACTCACGATCTCCTGCTAACCTATATATTTCATTTCGGATTTCGATTTCGAAACGAGGGAGACCTTGCTTTCACTTTCTCCCGTCCCCCCTCCTCCGGTCACTTTCACCGATACAAAGATAGAGAGAGTGGGACAGCTGTTCTTCTCACGTAGGACACAGAGAGAAAGGACTTACAACTCTTGAAAGAAGCTCGGATTGGCCGGCTGCAAAATGTCGAGCAGCGAGAGCACGTTGTCGTGTCGGAACGAGGAGAGCATCTTGATTTCGCGAAACACTCGCTTGCACGACGCCAGGTTTTGGAACACGTTCGGCATCTTCTTCAGCGCCACCCGCTTGCCACTTCGTGGATCTGTCACTGACCTGCAAGACGATACAATTTGAGTTCGAGGCCCCCTTTATTTGCGGGGACTCACCAAACCACTCCGAACGCTCCGTATCCGATCGGCCTGTCGGGTTGCGTGTCCTGGACGGGCGGTTGCTGATACAGCATCGGCTGCGCTGCTGCCAATATCGCATTTGAGGACACATGGGCGACCTGGAATTGGAGATTACAGTAAAGGGCGGAAACTACAAAAAGAACTACTCTAGGTCTAGGTCTAGTTCAATTTCACACCTGGAACGTACCCAGACAAACTTCCTCAGATACTCGATGAACGACTCGATGATCGCGATGAGAATCATAGTGCGGGGTGGAAAAGACTCAAACACGACTGATATCGTAAGAGTGTACAATCAGTTCACACACACACACACACACACACACACACACACTTCCCAGTCGGTTCCTGTCGAGATGGCAGGCGAGACGAGGGAGAAGACAACACGTGGTTTCAGCAGAGTCACGTGGTGAGGTCCGATTGAAACACACAGAGAGAGAGAGGGAGCGAGACTAGAGGCACGGGATGGCCGGGGGGAGGAAGGGAGAGAGAAACGTGTTTGAATAGTAGTGAAAACGGATCGAAATAGCACTAGGCTAGTGATGCCAAGAAGAGGAGGAAGAATCAGATAGATCGCGCATGGGGGAAGGCACTAGCAGCAGCCGGTTCGGCAAATTTCGGACGGAGAAGCAATGTTTCCTTCCTTCCTTCCTTCCACTACGCCTCGTTCGATTTGTGCGACCATTTGGTGGCGCCACTCTCGCTCTTCTCTCCCTCTTTTCGAGACGCAGAGTGTTTTGTGTGTGAGTGTGTGTGTTTCGGAGGGCGATGCTAATGATCATCTGATCTCAAGCATCGGCAGCAGCATATATCAGTCATCGCTTCTTCCCGCCGGGAGGAAAGAAAGAGCAAGAGAGAACACAGAGCACAAAGTGATGCCTCAAAGAGCTTCTCTCAGGAGGAGCGCCAGCAGGAGCCCGCGAGTGTGCTTGTCTGTGTTTGTGTGTGTGTGTGTGTGTGTGCTCATGTGTCCAGCTGACACTGCTGACCGCCGCCAGGCGGTCAGGAGTTCTAGCCCTCGTGAAGATGAGAGAGAGAGAGAGAGAACAGATCTCTAGTGGCCGACTGACTCACGCATCCTTTCAGAAGACGACGTCATTCCGGAGGAGGAGGCGTCGACGGCTCCTAGAAATGCAGAGAGAGATGGGAAAAACACATGTTCTCGCCGTCTTCTGGACTCTCTCTTTCAACTTCCTTGCGCGCGCGCGTGCCGTTCAGGGAAAACGAAAACAAAACAGCCAGTTCGCCGTTTTCAGACTGCCCCCCAATTTTCAGAACTTTTAGAGTCCACGGCGCGCGCGCGCACACACACATTCTAGCCAGGAGAGGGCAAAAGTAAGAGTGCACACGACGTTGATGACGATTGAGCAAACGCAAAGGGCATCTCGCCACATCGTCGTCCTCGTCGTCGTCATCGGTGTGGTGGTGCCAGTTCAACGCGTTTAAGCCAAGTGCAACACGGGCGAGGACTTTGCCCGGGCGTCCAATGTGCACTTTCAAGAGGCGCGCGCGCGCGCCTCTCTCGCTCAAATCCAAAGAGGTCAGGTAGTACAGAGGCACAAGAAAAACCAGTCAGATCAGTGTGCGCGGCCATCGTCGTCGTCCTCGGTTTTTCAAAGAAATCCAGTTGATTCGATCGTGTTCTTTCTCTTTTTTTGGGCGGTTTCCAGGGTTTCCAGGCGAGGAATTGATCTTTTTTTTCAAATTTCAAATCGAAAACGGAACTGACCTGTGGCTGCTGCTGCTGAATCTGCTGCACTTGCTGCTGCTTCTGATTCTTCTCGTAGCACGTCGTCGAGCCGACGGCGGCCGGATGCGTGTGCGAGACGAGGGCCATGTCACCTGCAACAAACCGTCGGATTGATGAAGTGGTCGAGTGAAAGTGCTGCTTCAAAAGGAAGAAAAGAGGGGGGAGACCACACAAAAATTACCATAGATCATGTCCCGCATCGTGAAACGTTTAGAGAATGCGTGTGTGCCCGACGAGCGTTTGAGTGAGTGTGTGGGTGATAAGAAATAGGCGAGGATTGGGGCGGCGGGTTTCAGAAAACGCTAGTAGTAGTCGAGACGCTCTTGGCGAGGGGTCCGAGTCTTTCGAGACGGGACACAGTTCAAATGATGAGCGGGGAAATGGGCGGAGTGGAAGAAAAAGGGGGAAAGAGAGTGGGTGGGGCGAGGCGAGGGAATGGGCCGTCGTGCCCCCCTCCTCTGTCTCTGCGCACACGCGAGTGATGCGAGAAAGAGAACGAGAGAGAGAGAGAGAGACAAAGATGGTGGTGAGAGAGTGGGCGAGACGAAGAGACGCAGACAGTTCAGGGACGGCTAACCTTGAATGCCAGGCAGTTCCTCCCTTTTCCTCCCTTTGCCTCTCCCTCTCTCCTCCCCTCGCCTCGGGCACCACCACCACCACCAGCACCACCAACATCAGTAGAAGAAGCAGGAGCAGCAGCTCGCCCGTCTTCTCTATCGCCATGTTCGTCGTCGTCGCCCGCCGAATCGAGACACAGACGTGTTAATCGAGGTGATAAGTGGCGAGATCAAGCGAGACGCAGAGGAGGGGAACAAGACGGCGTCAACGTCTTCTATCTATCTCTCTCTGTCTCTCTCCTCAGCAGAGAAAAGGCTCGAATGCCCTTGGTGTGCATTGGAATGGCGCGTGCGAGCGGAGAAGACGGATGCACTTTCGGCAGACTTCAAGAGATCTTGCTCTTGCTCTTTCTCCCTCCCTATCCCCCGATGAAAAAGAAGAAGAAGCGCCTCCAAAGTACAGCTGATTCACACGAACTCTCTCCTCCTCCTCCTCCCCGGTCTTCTATTTCGTTTGCCTTTCAAGGACTACACGTCTTCAGGGTGCACCTGCTCTTTTTGGTGCCATGTGAAAAAGAGAGAGAGGGGAGAAGCCTCCACGCTGAGGATGACGATGATGATGATGACGTTGTGAACGACGAAGAAGGAGGAATTCAATTATGACGGCAACGGCGCCCTCTCTCCCTCTCCACCTACCTCATTGACGCACTTGAGCGGCGGCGCCACGTATAATGCGGGGATAAGAAACATATGTACATACATACACACACCAACAAACTAAACTAGTAGGGCTAACTAACTACGCATTTCGTTTCTCTCTTCCTCCCCGTTTCTAGTGTAAAGACCAAAAAGAGAAGCGGAAAATGTGGGGAAGGGGGAGCAGTTTCTCCTGGGATTTGATCAAGTTGAAAACTGGCGGCACCGGAAGAGGAGGAGAGGAAGAAGACGAAGAAGACGTCGCCTAGACGGGACGGATGACGGAAGTGACTAATTCGAGTTGATACGGGCGGTCAGACTGGGAGATTTTGAACGTTTTCGACAAGGCCTTCCAATCCTATTTTCTGTTTTGGAAGAAAACGCGTCTTTACAGGACATCAGACGACCTGCACTCGGAGAGAACGACGGCGGACACGAGCAAAAGCAACAACAACAGCAGCAAGAAAACGAGGAGCATCGTCATGAGGTTCGAGTGGGACAAAGTCTGCTCTTCAGCGTTCGCACTTGGGCTCAGAGCTTATTTTTAGCCTCCTGCTTCTTCCAGTTTGTCCCAAAGGGCTAGAGGACTACTGAGAAGAAGTGGAGATTCAGCTGGTTCAAAACATGACTCAGCGGCACGTAGTGAGGGTATGATTCTCGGAGAAGGGGAAGAAGACGAAGAAGTAGGCGTCGTCGGCGACGACGACGACAACAAAAACAACGACGAACATCCGTCTCCCCGTGCTCTCCCCCCTAGACGTGTGTCAGGAGCAAAACAATCTTTCATGGGTCGGGGGGGGAGAAAGAACGAACCCAAAAGGACATTCATCTTCCACTAGTATAGATTCCTATTACTAACGAGACTAGGAAAGGCAAGGCAGCCAGGGAGCGGCAAGATTAACGTGGGGGCGAGTCAGCGGGAAGTGCGAGTGTTCTGATGCACTTTACAAGGGCGAATTGATTAGGGTTACACTCTCTCGCTCCTCCGCCTGGCACCGACCACTGTGAACGATCGCTTACCGACTAGGGCCTGCTGCTGGAGGTGATGGGCGACGGCGGCGGCGGCGGCTTGTTGCTGCTGCTGCTGTTGCACCAGATTCTGCAGATGGTGCTGGAGGACAAAGTGCGACGGTTGTTGTATCACTGCAGATAAGAGGGTGAGGTCGGGGGGAAGCGAAAAGAAAGGAACTTACCGTCGTTCCTCGGCAGCACGACTCCCGGATGATGGGGTTGCACTTGCGGTAGGTGATGCGTGTGATGGGCTGCTGCTGCTGCTGCGGCTGCGGCGGCTGCCAATGGATGGATCTGCTGCTGCTGCGGCTGTTGGGGCGCCTGAGGCGGCTGGTGATGGTGTATTCCTGTAATCTTGTCGATGGTTACAGAATCGTCTGATCACGATCCGGGGCGCCTACCTTGACTGAGGAGTTGTTGCTGACGGGAAATAAGGGCGACGTGAGCGTGCGCGAGGTCGTAGAGCTCGGCGGCGGACGAGGAGCTGCAGCCGGAGGAAGTGCTCGAGCCTGCAATGACGGGAAGAGTTTAGACGACGTTCCGGGATTCTAGGTGAGGTTCTCGAAGCCAGGAAGGAAGCGGAAGTTCCTTCTTCGGGCACGGAAGGAGTGGAGGAAGGAAGGAAGGAAGGAAGAAGACGTTGATGAGTCACACCATCGCTGGCTCTAGTCTCCTAGCACTCTGCCATTCAGTGCTCGGCCTTTTCTCGAAAACTAGGAAGAGACGGGGAAGTGGCAGAGAAAGAGGAAAAGAGTGTTCCAAGTAGCGCGACGACCACCAGCGACGGGCCGCCCGCCATGGAGGGAGAGCCGCAGAGCCGGCGGAGAGAGCCGGTGAGATCAAAACGAGAAGATGACACATGCGCAAAAAACACAGAGTACAAAGTAGAGAGGAGGGGGTGGTGGAGGAGGAGAAGGATTCGTGGAATTCCACCACCAGCCTGAAGAACGGCGCGTCAGCGGACGTTACGTGGAATCGGCGTCTTCACAAAAGGATCGCGCACCAGGAATACGGAAGGAATACGCGGGGGGAGGATGAAGAGGTTACTGTCAAGTTCATAGATTCAGAAGACGTCTCCAGTCAGTTTGGAAAGCGATCAAGGTAAGTGATCTGTTCTTATCTAACTGAGAGAAGGAGGCCAGGATGAAAGCGAAAAGCGAAAGGGGAAAATGGAAAAGCGAAAGGGAGGGGAGAAAGGAGAAGAAGAAGAATAAGAAGAACCGATTAAAATGACGCCTCTTCGAAGCGAAAATCTCGGGAATTCCTCTTCTCTCTTCCGCCCTTTCTCTCTCGTGTCTCCCCCCGCTCGACGACCCCGACGACACCCGACTGACCGACACCGACGCCCGGTGGGGCGGATGTCCTCCGTGTCTCTCAGTGTGACGATCACACAACGACTACAGGAAGACGACGACGACGACGAACCCCACCGAGAAGGAAGGAGACTCAGAGACAGACACAGTACTTGCGCGTGGCGCCTGTCTCCTCTCTATGTCTCTTCTTCTCGTCCCCCGCGTACCATCTCAGGGATCTGCGTGAGGCGTGCGCGCGCGCGCACCATCGCGCACCGGCTGACTGTCTCGGCCCGCGCGCACCGGCTCATCTACCTGTGCTGCCTCTTCTTTCTTCACTGTGGCGGCGGCGGCGGCGGCGGCGATGGAAGAGGAAAGGACGCGCCGCCGCCGCCACCGCCTCCGACGCTCGCTACAGCAGCAGCATTGCGACACTTTCGTACCAACACGTGGGGCCCCCACTAACCCTGACCCTCACTGTGCGCCGACTGTGCGACAACGAGTGGTGTGTGTGTGCTTTTTAAAGGTCATATCAACCTGGTTTCGAACCGAATTGCGGGACGTTCTTCTTTCGCAATATTTGTCATGTTCTGTATCACACATTCATCCCCCCCCCCCCCCCCTTACACATTCCAATTAGGCAAAGAGTACTTCTTTCTTGCGCCCCTCGTCTCTTCCAATAGAAATCGACGGTGGCGGTGGCGGCGAAAGAAGCGAGAAGCTTAGTGAATCAGGCTAGGGGAACCGGATTCTCCGAGAATGGCGGCTTTCGGCTTCCTTCCTTCTTCAGCTGACACAAATTTGACTAGCTTCCTTCCTTCCTCCATTCTTTCCCCATCGCCAGGAAAAGAGGGGTTACGGTACCGGCACGGGGGGAGCAGCTCCGGTGCGAGCTCGTGCATGCACACCCAGCTGACCGGGTCAGAGTGCGAGACGACGAGATGTCGGCCAGCTGCGTGGAGACGGCCAGAGAGCTCGACGGACAAACGAGACAGTGCGAGAAGTGCGGAGACGGCAGAGAGACAAACGAAAGTGAAGCCCCCGGCCATCGCTCACAGATGACCACTACATTTTACGCAGTCGAACCACTAGCAGCAGCAGCAGCAGTAGAAGAAGAAGAAGCGAGCGAAAGCGGTAGACACACGAATTCAAATAGTCTATGTGTGGTCTGCCGAGAGAGCGAGAGAATGGTCAAGCGTGGAGAGACGCAGAGAGCGCGATACTTCTTCTTCTTCTCGTTCTCCCATATGACTGCCGAGAGAGAGAGAGAGAGAGAGAGAGAGAGAGAGAGAGAGAGACCACCACTTCTACTACAACGACTACTCCTCCTCCTCCTCCTCCTCCTATACTACACCATTTAAATCGTTTGGAAGACGTTGAGACGTTGAGACGCTCTCGGGAACGCGGCGAGAATCGGAAAGAAAGTGCACTCGCGATAGAGCGCATTTGCAACAAACGAGGAGGAATAGGAACACGAAGAAGAGGAAGAAGAAGAAGAAGTCGTCGGAATTTTTTCGTATCTTTCAGTTTTCCGTTCCATTCGCAGATATAGACGGGAGCCTTTTTTGTTGTTGTTTTTGGCACACACATACACAACACACACAAGGAAAGGAGAGAAAAAGAGTGGAAAAGCAAGCAAAAAAGAAGAAGCCGTCTGCTACTTTTTGCTCCGTTCGGTCTTCTGGTGCCACGACTACTATACTAGAAGGGGGTGGAAAGTGGGAAAGTGGGAAAAATGAAAACAAAAAGAGGAAGAAACGAAAGGCACGCCAAGGTCATTCTGATATCTGACACGACGAATTAGGTTCAAACTCCTGTGACTCCTGTTGTATAACAAGGAGGGCCACTGATAAAACTGATCACATTGTTTTCCTCGCCTCCCGTCCCGTCCCTCCCCTTCCCCACCGCTTACAGGCAAGGGGGGAGGAAGAGCGACGACGATGGGGTGTGGTGATCGGGCGGGCGAAGGGGATCCCGACGACGACGAAGACGACGCAACAAAAAAGGGGCGACAACAAAGGCCAGGAGCCGCGCGCGGCGGGCGCGGGTGCTCTCCGAGAATAGCTCCGGACGTTCTAAACATAGAACACCAGTGCTAAACGGAGCGAGAGAGAGAGAGAGAGGGGGAGCTCTTTCCGGTACGACGCGGAGAGAGGAGCGGAGCGAGCCCCGCATGCTCCTTCTTCTTCTCCTTCTCCTCCATCGCCGTCTTCCTCGCTTACGACTTGCGCCGAGTCTTTCCGCGCGGCCGCCGGACGGATGGATTGGGAAGGAGGAGGGGTCGGCGGCGAGACGCAACATAACGCAATGTTTGCGCTCTTTCCGCGCGCCTCTCCCTCTCTCTCCATCTCTCTTTTTCTCCATTCCAACCGTATTATACACATCTTTCTCTCTTCAGTCATGATGGTATTTCTATTTTTAAACCTCCCAACCCCCACCTCCTTCCAACAAGCGAATAGGAGGCCTGGGGGTCAATCCGTGACTCGACCGTTGCTATTTCTGCACCGAAGTGCGCAGAAAATAGAAACCGGCGAGCGCGCACGCGGAAACCGAGCGGTGTGGTGTATGCGAGGGGTTTCCGAATAGTTCGTCACCGAAACAGAAAGACTAGGATTCAGGGGATGCTAGGATTGCGAAAACTGATGAAAGGGAGAAGAAGCGCGTAGCTTCTTTCCTATCTCTCTCTCTTTCACTTCATTACGAAAACGAAACTTGCTAGTGAGAGTGAGTGCCATTCACTTTTTCAGATAATCGATGATTACGTGGAGAGACGGGGATGAGGGCAACGTCTTCGGAATGTCGTCGTTAGCCTCCTCGACGATCGACGTGTCTTCGATCGAAAAGCAGAAGCGAAAGAAGAAGAAGAAGAAGAAGAAGACGTCAGCTGACTGACTGTGAGAGAGAAAGGAAACGAAGGAGAAGAAGCTTGCGTCGAGGCTTATCGAACAGGTCTCTCTCTCTCTCTCTGTTTCCCCTCTTGGTTGTTGCGCGGGCGCCCAATTCAATCGGTGAATTGCTTCTGCTTCTGCTTCTTATGCCTAGCCGAATGGATGAGGGAGGAGGAGGCAAAAGCTTCGTCTCCTCCTTCCCGACGACGTTGACGTCTTCTTTCCCCTTCAGAAGTGGAAGTGGAAGTGGAAGACAGGTCTGTTCGCTCTTCACTCTTCAGGGGGGTGGCCTAGATTCGAGACTATACACACAACCAAAGGTAGGAGGAGGCACGAGGCATCCTCCAAAGATGGGCACACCGGAACAATAACAATAATCAACGATTCGATGGGCTGAGCTGGCGCCGAGACTCCGGTGATATTCCAATACCCACTGGCTGACTGGCGTCGCGGGGCGCCGACCGAACAACAAACAACAATAACAACAACGAGACACCACGACAACAATGTCTGGCTCGAGCTTCGATGGAGCTCCTCCGAAGAGCGCTTCGTCTGTTCGAAAGTGAAACGGGCGAAATGTTCATAGTAAACTGAGAGAGGGGGCCGAACTGAACGATGCGATGCGATGCTGCCGCCGTCGCTGCCTAGCACCCTCTAGCTCAGCGCGGGAGGGGCCACATTATCACACACTCGCCTCCTCCTCAGCCGCCATCCGAAGAACCGCGGCGAGGAGGGGGGCTCATTTAAATTCAAAATTTGCCTCTCTTCTTCCTCGCCAGAGCGTCGCAGACAGATGGCTCTTTCTTATGAGTGACACAAGATAACCGATCGGCAGAGTGGAGACTTGAATCGCGGAGCGCGCTTCATGGGGCCGCCCATAAACTGCCCGGTACCAGTTAGAACCCACATAATAATTTCGGTGTGGGAAATCGAATCGAAATGATCATCATAAAACGATATTGTAGTGGACGCCGCGAAATAGTGCGAAACCCGAAGAGAGACCGAGAGACACAGTCGACGATGGGAAGAAAAAGTGACAATTCGACCGAATGGTACGGGTACAAGCCGGCACACACAAACACACGTATAAACAAAGATTGAGTCAATATCCACTCTCTCTCACACTCACCGGCCACCCCACACCGGTGCGGTGAGGGAGAGAAAGTCGAAAAAAAACCGAAAAACGACCAATACTGTGGTGCACTGTGCGCAAAAAAGTGCAGAGGGCGAGTAGATCAAAAAATGCGAGAAAAACGAGGGATCGACGGTTTTTAGCGCGCGTTTCGAGCAGCAAATGGGAAAAACGGTATCGGAGATTAAGTGGACACTTTGGAACAAAGAAATGAGCTGGAAAATCGACGGAAAACGACTGAAAATTGCTGAAAATCGTTGCAAATTCGAATTTTCCGGCGGAATAAAAAAATTGGAAGAGAAAATTTGTTCTTGGGTTTCTAGGCCATTTGATAAAATGTGTACAAAGCGGGCGGTTCGGAGCGTCGTTGAAAAAATTTTTTTCGCTTTTTTTTTTGCAAAAACTGTCATTTTTCAGCAAAAACTTTGATTTTCCAGATATTCTTTGTGGAAAAAACGAAAAAGAGGTTCGTAGCGAAAAGGAGGAGGTCGAATATACCAGGAAATCGGAAAAAATCGCAGTGAATATCCGGAAAAGTGCAACAAATGGCAAACTCCGCGCAATCCAAGAAAGGAAATAATGGACTGAGAATGAGGGGGGGATTTGGGTGCAGCACTTGAAACTTGCGCGCGCGCGCGCGCTCGCTTGCGTAAAGTGCATTCGGGCGTTCTCTAATGATGTGCTGCTGCCCAATCCGGGCGGGCGGGCGCTGCCCGACGTTCCTCCAGGCCTACGAATCAAACAGCGTAAGCGCTAGCTGGCGCGCGCATGCGTCCACAAGAAGAGAAGAAGGGAGGGACTAGTTTTCCGTTCTTCTCTCTTTTTGCCATAGTACTGTGTGCTTTCTGTTTGCGCAACACGCCGCGCGCCACCGCCGCCGCTCCAATCATCACAATTTCCGCGAGCGAGAGAGATGATGATGATGACGGTGGCGGTGGCGGTTGCTTTCTGGACCGGAATTGTTATTCGGACTTTGGTCCTTTGGTCTAGATGGTGGGGCTTTAGGCTTATAGGCCCGGGAAAAAGAGAAAAGAGAAAAGAGAGAGAGAGAGTCGACAACAAAAACGGTGCAACACTGTGAAAGTGAGACTGTCTGCCGAAAACGGGCCCCCCCCCCCCCCCCCGACGACGTCATCTGGTCTTCTTCTTCTTCCTCCTCGACGTCTTCTTCTTCTCAGAGATTATTGCGTAAACAACATATAGTAAACCACACATACAAACATATACTAGAAGAAGAAGAAGCCGTCCGTCATCATTGTCAGCGCGAGAGAGAGAGAAAGGAGAAGACGTCGCGAACTGGTTTCGTCGGTTTTACTACTATTTACTATTCGATTCTATGCTATTCTATTCAATTTCACATGGATTAGGGGGGGAAAAGTGGGTGGGCGTGATCTCATTCTCATTGGGGCGAACTTTCTTTTCCCTCGCGAAACAATGAGTGTACAGTAGAGCGCACTTGCTTTCTAGCCCAGAAAGGGGGGATGGGAGGAAGAGAGTACGATTGAGCGCACTTTCAGCGCCCGACGATACTACTTTTGAGAGAACTGAGAATGTGTGTGTCTGTATGGCGCGCGGCGGCCGCGCGCCGTCCGCACACAGTCATCGTGAATAGGCCCCCTGTCTGGCCGCGGTGCATGTGATGCATATTTGCCTGTTTTCATGTTTGTACACACACATTTTCACCTCCTCTCCACTTTTCTCTTTTTCGCGGCACGCCGTCACTCTCACTCTTTTCACCTAGTGGCGTTGGAATGATGGAATTCGTATGTATATGAACGATGATCGCGAACAGCGAGAGAGAGGGGGGAAGAAGTGCGCTCTATTGAAAAGGGGGAAGAGAAAGTTCTAGTCCATCGCGTAGTCAGTGATAGATGGGAAGCTTGGATAGGCCTGCTAAACTTGGATCTGCTAACTTGGGTCTGCTAACTTGGGTCTGCTACATTTGGGTCTGCTAGACTTGGGTCTGCTAACTTGGGTCTGCTACATTTGGGTCTGCTACATTTGGGTCTGCTAGAATTGGGTCTGCTAGACTTTGGTCTGCTAGATTTGGGTCTGCTACATTTGGGTCTGCTAACTTGGGTCTGCTGACTTGGGTCTGCTAACTTGGGTCTGCTAGGATTGGGTCTGCTACATTTGGGTCTGCAAACTTGGGTCTGCTGTACGTCTCCATGTCCGTGGCAGAAGAACTTCTAGGCCACGCGTTAACTAGGTCCATAGAATGATAAGAGGAATCGCCAGAACAAAAAGGAGGTCGAAACGCGTGGAAGAGCTTTTTCTAGGCCATGTGTCGCTCACCGTCAGTGTCCGAGTTGCCGGTCGAATTGGCGCCGCCCCCGTTGAACGGTCCCTCCTGATTGCGTCCCATGACACCACTCTATCGATTTTCGTCTCGTTTTGCGAAAATGTGTATCCCCACAGTCACTTTGTGAGGGTGCCTGTAAACACTACAAATAGTCCAAAAATGTTCACCCCCAAATGTGTTTTGTTTTGTTTTTTGTGTTGTTTTGTGTCTAAAACGATGGTAAATACCTGTTTTTTCGTCTTTTCGTCGTTCCTCTCTCCCAATTTTTCGATAAGCTTTCACTCTCTCTCTCTTTCTCTTTTTTCACCAAAAAAAAGGAGAGTAAGTGGTTTTTTTGTTGGTTGATTTGAAAGTGTAAATGTGTGGTGGAGTAAATTTGAATTTGAACTTGAAAGACTTGGTTTGTAGGGACCCGAGAACTGCAAAAAAAAAAGAATTAGTGGAAAAAATCACGAAAAATCGGCGAAAATTAAGTTGACAAGGGTATGGCCTAGAAAAAATAGGGCGTGGTTTTCTGAGCCACGATGAGAGAAAGAAGGAAGCAAAAGGGGGCGTGGCTTAGGAGACGCGGCCTAGAAACCTCTTCGCTCCAGTTTCTAGGCCATGCCGAGGGACGCCTTAACTATAGGAAACGAAGCGGGACCCCTCTTTCCCCCCTAGTCCCCGAAAATATATACACCAGCTCCTCCTCCTCCTCCTCTTCCCGAAACATTTCGGCCTCTCTCTCTCCCTCTCTCTTTCAATTTCTTGCTCTCTCTGCGGAGTCCCCGCCCCGTCCGTTTGTGCTCCGTGCTCCTTCCCTCCCGAGTCTCCCGCGTCCCGAAACGAAAGGGAAAGAAGGGGGCCTCTCCTCCTCCTCTTCGCCTGCTCCGTGGAGCTCTCTCTACACGAGAAGGAGAAGAAGAATTGGAGACGGAGGAGGAAAAGAGGGAATGGAAGGAAGGAAGGAATAAGACGCTCTTTGGAGCCGTGTGTGAGCAAGACTAGAGAGAAAGAGAGAGAGAGAGCAAAAATTGATAGAAAATTGAAAGAGGAAGGAAAGATCATTTTTGGAAAAGGGCAACTGACCTAGACACACAGGAATTCAATTTCCGATGGCAAACTGGATCGGGAATACATTAGTTAGTGGCTTCTAGGGGCTCCTTTCGGGTCACACACACACACACGAGATGCTGAGGCCGAGATCAAGCGATTCAGGGGGTTACGGAGGGTTAGGAGACGGGTGTAATGATATCGAGGAGCCGGAAAAATGAAAGGGAGGGAAATAGTGGGTTTGATAAGAAGATTGGGTTCGGCAAGGAATGGGTCTGCTAGATTTGGGTCTGCTATTGTCTGTCTCTAGGCGGTGTCAAGGTGCGGTCCAGGTGCTACAGGGCCAAGTATCGGGTTCTCGGCCACGGCCATCGTCGGATTTTTTCGATTTTTTTGCATTGCGAAAAATCCGACGAAATCGCTTAAAAACCTCGTTGTCAGGAGATGGCCGTGGCCGAGAACCCGATACTTGGCCCCGTAGCACCTGGACCGCTCCTTGACACCACGAGAGGCATACAATAAAATGGGTCTGCTAACTTTAGGCATATTACTAAGAGCGCTCTATCGACGAATAACAAGAGAAGAGAAAGTGCTAGGCCACCGCATTATCAGTAATTGCTAGCTAGGCTAGAGTGTGTGTCTGCAAACTTGAGCCAACTAGATCAAGCCATCAAGCCCCTCAAAAGAAGAAGAAGAAGAATAAGAAAAAGAAGCCGTAGAAGAAGAAGAAGAAGAAGAAGAAGAAGAATGGGAAGACCAAAAAGTGTATACTACTTGGTGTGGTGGCGTCTCCCTCTTGCTTCTCCTTCTAAAAGTGTTCGTCCTCCATCTCCTGTCGAATCGAATTCCCGTTCAAGACGAACCAATAAACCAGTCTTCGGGAATGGCGGGAACGAAAAAAACGAAAGAGAGGGAGAGAGGAGAACGAGGGAAAAGAAAAAGAAGTAATAAACGTAAAGCGATGAGAATTCGATTTCGGAGAAGAAGAACAGAGCGGAGTAGAAGGATTTCAGTTTTTTTCTCCGGAAAACTGAAACTGATAGTGAAACCAAACACGACGGGGAATATCGATTTTGATTCGAAAAACGCGCGAGAACGACGATTGACTAACTGAATATGAGAATGACCCCCCGACCGACCGGCCGGATTATAAATGAAACTAGTCTCGGACAGTTCGCCGCTCTATTCCCGGGAGGACAGGACGGGACACAAAAAAGAAGAGAGTGTACATAGAAGACGTCAACGTCTACTTTCCTCTTCTGGATGGGGTGAGGGTGATGATGAATTGCGAATGGGAAGAGGCTCGGGTTGGTTTGGCTGGCTGTAACTCGGCAACTAGAAGAGCTAGGGAAAAGTTGTCAACTAGAAAAGTGTTGGCACCGTTGAGACGAGCAAGTTTGCAGTTGACAATTTTTCGATACCTCTTCCGGTTTTTGAGATAGGACCACTTTTAGCCGGGCGCCAGAACCATGTGTAGACTCCGCCTTCTTTCAACCTCCCCCCACTGTCGTTTTAGAGAAAATAATTTTTGAAAAAGCTTTGAAAATCTGAAAATCAGGCAAGGAAGAGTGGAGAAAAGAAGAAAAGAAGCGAAAAAAGTGAAAAGTAAAAACTCAAGGGGGGGGGGGGGGGCAGTGGGTAAACAAATGGAATGGGGGAGCAAAAATGGGGGACGGAGATAGAACGGATTAGGAGGGACGGAAGAAATCGGAAGACGAGGAGCGGCGGCGTATTCAGTGAAGAAGAATTGTAGCTTTTCAGTTGATTTTCAGTAGCAGTAGGTGGCATGGGGGGAGCCGCAGACGAGCTCAGCTGGGAACTCGCAGTTGTAATGGGGTAACAGTCACGGTCACAGTCACGGTCTCAGTCTACAGTTTTTTTTTCAATTTAATAGGGGAAGATTGTCTCACTTAGCTAAGCTTGGCACCTCCAGTTAGTCCGGTGATCATACAGTACGGGCCAAAAAGGAAACCCCCGGTTGTTGCTTGTCTCGTTTTATCTCGAAAACCGAAAGAGCTATCGGAAAGTTATCAACTAGAAACTTGTAGCTCTTTTTGTGCTCTACAACTTTGCAGTTGACCTCTTTTTGATAGCTCTCTTGGTTTTCGAGATAACATCAGATCAAGATCAACAACCTGGTCGGACCGTAGCTTTGTCTCACTCTCTCTGACAATGAGCCTAGCCTCAAAGATGTCCCAAATGGTCACGCCGAAAGAGAGTCACATAGTTGGAAGGGTTGCAGCAATATAGCAACAGCAAAAGACAGAGAGAGTCATTTCGAAAAGTGTATTGTTGCAACAGGCACACTCACTCACTCTCCCTCACACACATAGAGAGAGAGAAAGTGAGGGGTCAGGGAACTCAACAAGTATTATCAGTCGGCCGAGAGAAGAGCAAAAGTGTGTATGGGAGAGAGAGAAAGTGAGCAGTGAAGTGCTCTCTCTCTCTCTTATCACTTCTTATCACTAGGACGAGGGAGAGAGGGGAGTGACGTCCGTCAAACTAATACATAGTAAGCTGATGACCTACTTTCACGAAACGAAACCACCACCCATGAGACGAGATTTGACCTACTTAACTGAAAGAAAAGGGCGTGGCCTAGAAACCCCAACTGGCTCTCTTTCTTGCTAAATGTTATGAGGCCTAGTAATCCAAACTCTAGGAACAGAGTTCCGAGGTCATAGCACCTTCTTAGATTTTCGGACGTACGGATTAGGATGGGGCGGATATGACAACGAATGGCCGTGGCCTAGAAACCCCCGTATCTATTTTTCCTGCTAAATGGTAGGCCATGTGGCTTAGGAACCCAAACTCCCAAGAAAACGGTTCCAAGGTCCCATCACCTTATTAGCTTTTCGGACGTAAAAGTAATAATGAGGCAGATGTTCAATAAAATAGCCGTGGCCTAGAAACCTCATTAGGAAGTCGTCCTTCTTTTTGGAAGAGGGTAGGGCCAACTAATATTTGTGGCCTAAGAACCAAAACTCGAAAGAGAATGAGGTTGTCATGGTTCCAGCATCCCCGTAGCTTTCCGGGCGTACAAATGAAATGGCCGTGGCCTAGAAACCTCCATGAGAAGTTCGACCTTCTTGTTGCATTAATAGTAAGACAGAGCAGAATGGAAAAATGGCCTAGGAACCCAAATGCCAGGAAAATGGGTTTCATGGTTTCGCCAGCTGTTCCGCTTTTCGGACCTAGGACAAATGTCGATGGGACGGCCGTGGCCTAGAAAACCCCTCCCTATCAATGCGAGGATATGCGTGAACGTGGTACAAGCATAGAAGTGAGCATATGTGTGTGTGGTCACTATAGTACGAAGAGTTCCGGGGGGAGGGCTCCGGAGCCTCCTCCCTCCTAGGAGCCCCCGGACCCTTTCTCTCCCTCTCTCTCTCTCTCACCGAAATAAAGCAGTTGTCCGTCCATTCCTCCCCTCTCCTCCTCTTTTCTCTCCCTCCCTCTCCCTTATGTCCAGTAGTGTCCGAAAAAAAGAGGGGTCTCCTCAGAACACACATTCTTTTGCTCCTTCTGCTGCTCCTGCTCCTGCTCCGGCTCCGGCCGCTGCTGTCCACATCTCGCTGCTTTTTGTGTACACGCCTTCTGGGAGCCGACGGAGAGCCGGGGAGCCGGGGAGCCACAAAAACAGAGAGCAAAGGAGGGGGGGATGCTTTTGAAACATGAGATGTCCCCTCGGAATCTATCTCTTTCTCCTCTCGTTTCTTACTCCACGGGAAGGATAAGAATGGGCTCTTTCTGGTGCTCTTGAGCTCCAAATCGAACTTTCTTGACTTGAAATGTCACCGGAAACTCTTTCCGTCGGGAAGTTTGAGACAAAGTCAGAAAGGTGCCGAAAACAAACTTTTTGATAGGAAAACTGGGGAACCGGGAAAATCGAGGCCTAGAGAAAGTTAGGCCACCAATCATGAAAACAAATAGTGGCCTAGCTCTCACCGCGGGAAAGTTAGGCCATCAATCATGAAAACAAACCGTGGCCTAGGTTTCTTCAAATCTCCTACCATGGGCCTAGAGAAAGTTAGGCCACCAATCTTGTAAACAAAGGGCGACCTAGGTTTCTCCAAAACTCTTACCATATGGCTAGAAAAAGTTAGGCCATCAGTCTGACAATCGAAAGTGGCCTAGCTTTCTCTGAGGAAAAGTTAGGCCATCCTGCAAGTCACCAATCAAACGGAAAAGGAAAGAAAATCCGGAAAGTGAATTTTCTAGGCCATCACTGTGAAATCACATTTCGAGTGTCGAAATTGATGCGAGAAACGTGGAATTCGAAAATACAACACACACACCCACAGATGGTCTCCTCTCACTGAAAATGTATAATTTATGAGAGAACATACACACAACCACACGGTAACATACATACATTTCTAGGTGGTAGAGATGGTGGAAAGTGACAGGTTTTTGAAATATTCGGAACGGCACCTGACGCCTTCTGGGCCGAAATTGAGCGTGTTTCAAATTGAGTGGTGGAATGGGGACCATGGCCTAACTTTTTCGCCACCCGACTTTTCTAGGCCACAAAAAAAGCACAATGAAATGTGGGAGACCGAAAGGGAAAACGGTCGTGAAGGAAAAGTGTGTGCGTGTGTGGCTGTTTCGGGGAGAAAGTGAAGAATAGCCGAGAGGAGAGAAAAGCGAAAACGGGCGGCCTGGAGGAGAGGAAGAAGGGGGGGGGGGGGGGGGGGGGGCAAAAGCGAAAGTGACACTGAACACCCCGAGATTCGAAGAGAGAGGAAGAAGAAGACAGTGTCGCTCTCTCCCGGATAGCGATCCCCCTCTTCTTCTTCTTCTTCCTCCACGTCTTCAGGCGAATCGAATCGACGAGATCCGAGACCGGAGAGCGCAAAACAACAGCAGAAACAGTACCTAGCAGACCCAAGTTATTGTCACGGAAAGGATACGTCAGTAAATACGCTCTACTGATAATTTGAGCCCATCAGAAAAAATAATTGCAACGATGCTCCGTTTGAACGCCACCCGCGCACTGTTTAGCCCGTAAATCCAAATCCAACTCATTTCCGACGAGACAGACGCCAAAGGCGCTGCGAGACCCGTCAGGTACGGTGGCAGTCGTTTTTCAGCTGTAGAGGTGTGTGACAGAGCGTATTTACTGACGTACGAGGGGGGGGGGGGGGGGGGGGGGGGGGGCGTGGCCAGTTTGCAAGTGCCGCACGGTTTAATCTCCCGCCCACTGCATTTTTGTTTTTCCACGTGGGGCCGGCTCAGAAACGCGATGATTGGATGATTGGCGTGATGACAATTCCGAAAGTGGGCGGAGCTTAAACCGTGCGGCACTTGCAAATTGGCCACGCCCCCCGAATCTCGGGACGCCTGGAATTTCGCAGGGTCCCTCCCGTTTTCGGTCCCAAATTGGGTTTGAGAGAACTTAGGGTGTGGCCTAAGTTCTCTGCCGTGAAAAACCTCGTCCACGTGTGTGCCAAGTTCAATGATCAAATAAGAATCAAGAAAGGGTCTACAGTTCCTGTGTTTCAAGTTTCAATTCTTTTATGGCCGACGAACACACACATTTGATGGGTTGGAAGTCCAACTTGGACTTCCAAGGGTTAGGAGGGAATCGAGAACTGAGAGAAGCTGGCCTAGTTTTCCAGCCAGGAAAAAGTTCGGCCACCTCAGTGAAAAGAAAAGTAGGCGGAGGAGAGGAAGAAGACAAAACGCGAAACTCTTCCACACCCCAAAAACGGGAAAACTGTAAAGATAGGGAGAAGGCAGGCGAGTGAGAGAGTTTCCACGTTTCAAAAACTGTCCTATCTTTTTTCTCTCTCGTTTCTTCGTCTCTTTTGTGTTAGTGTGCCTGTGCGGTGTGTGTGTGGAGTGAGAAATGAACGATAAAAGCAAAGAAGTGAGAGAGAGGGAGAGAGAAAGAGCCGCCTGTCTTTTCCATTTCGTCCCCCCTTTCGCACACCTTTCGTCGCTTCGGGACGCTTTTTCGGCGGCTGACCGAGAGGCGGGAAAGTGGTGTGCTCCATACGCCGACAGCGCTGCTCGTCGGTTTGACAATGATAAGACATTGGGTGTGTCGTGGGCATCTGGAAGGGGGCTAGGCCGGCCAAATTACAAAATTACTACTTTGATGTGTGCTCGTCGGCCATAGAAAGACTTGCAGCACTGGAACTGTTGAATTCGACACAGGGACGAGGTTTTTCCGGGCAGAAAACCTAGGCCACGCCCATTCCAACCACTTTTTGAAAAACCTAATGTTTTGGCTGGATAGGGGACGTGGCCTAGAAACCCAAACTCTCCGTACTCTTCTGAATGAGCTTTTCTATGTATATGAAAAAATTTCTAGTTGACCACTGTTTGGTGTTTTTTCTCTACTGTAGATGCTCTAGTTTTACACACTACTCTCAAAAACGTTGCCATTGCAATGCAAATGCGCTCCACTGCACTCTCCATTAATTTCGCGTCTGCGTCTCTTCCCCGCGCGAACACTCTCTCTCCACGTCTCGGCCTTGAGAGTGCAAAAGAGCGCATTTGCATTTGGAGAAACGCTCGCCTCCTCTCGAGCCGGTATCGCGGCGTGACGGTCACGAGAGGTGTCCCATGTCACACTAACTGCTCATTGAACACGAAGAGATCAGTTGGAAATCGAAAACACTCACTGTCGTCGTCGATGACGAAATCATCCCGATGACGTGGATTCGAAGACGTGCCACTGAACCATTCGAAATCTGAAAATCAAAAGAAAGGCGCATTTTTTCCACTTTTTCCTGAAAACCAAGCTGAAATATCGAAATTCCTCAGAAAAACCGGCCAAAATCTGCGTATGGCCTAGAAATCCAAGCCAGTGCAAAAGTTAGGCCATCCGCGAAAAATGGCCGAATTACGGCGGAAACGGACCGTTTTTCAGCGAAAATTTGAAGAAAAATCTTCTCACTGATCTAATTTATCATGTCGAGAAACAAAAAAAGACGAGAAGTCGGCAAAATAATATAACACAGCGACATACACACGCTCACACTGCTAGATTCTTCTTCAGATGGTTCGAGAAGAGAAAAATGGAAAACGAAGGAGAGCAATAAACACAAACATCAGGGAAAAAGAGAGAGAGAGAAGAAGAAAAATAGGCAAAAAATATGGATATATATATATATATATATAAAGATAGATCTTATATCGTACATAAACAACTTTAGTTGATGTGGCGGGAGGATTTGAAAACGAATGAAAACACAAAAATAGAAAGAAAGAGAGAGAGAGATATAGAAGAGCAGATGTACTTGTTAGAGGCGATGTGAAGAGGGGGGAAAACACGGGGAGAAGTCAATGAATCAATGAATAAGAGGGGGATTAGTCGTGTGTGTGTGTTTTCTTCATGTTTTCAGGCGAGATATTGATATTCGTCGTTTTGGTCCGTTCTCTGAATGTACATCTTCTCGATCAGATCCTCTATGCTCTTCTTGATGAACGGAAGGTCCGGATTGAAGCGCCCTCTCGTTTGCTCCATTATCTGCAAGAAAGCGGGCCATGAGGGCGAAGACCGGAGACTTTCGTACCTCCGTGACGAGCGAGTTGTGCTTGAGCACCTTTCGCGTCTTCATTATCCGCACAATCGCGCACTCCATGTAGTACTTTCGGTCTTGCGAGATCTGGAACTAACAGCTCATACTGGTAAGTGGGAAAGGATCGGGAAGAGATACTCACTGTGTTGGCGACCGCCTCCTGCTCCTTCTCGACCACCTTCTGAATCGTCGGCGCCTGAAGTCGGAACTTCATCCGTTTCGACGTCATCGCAAAGTTCAACCGAATTATCGAGTCGGGGCCAGTCACTCCGGCCGGATCGTCGCACAACAGCACCGTCGAGTCGACGATCGTTCGCACAGTCTTCAGCAGAAAGTCGCCGCCGAGTCCGATCTCCTCGCCGATCGTCTTGAGTGACAGCGAGTCGCGACGCTCGAAGCACAACAGGGCGGCCATCTGGTAGACGTACATCTGGGCGATGTAGGGTTTGTCGAGGTAGCAGAGACGGACGTCTCCTTGCGACATGTTGTAGAGCCACGTCAGTTTGCGTCCGTTGTGCTTTCCAGTGTAGTACTTCTCGAACTCCGACGAGACCGGCATCAAAACACGTGGCAGTTGGAAGTTGGTGACGTCGAGCGACAACTGAAGGTTCGACGGATTCGTCGAGACCTGCGGAGCGTTCAGCGGCCATGATCCAGCCTGGAGTATGAGTGTCGTCGTCGGCACGATGCCTTTGAGCTCGCGAGACGCTTTGGCGTCTTCGAGATGCTTGTTGAAAGCGTCGGTGAGCTCTTTGCTCAGTCCAATGTCAGTGAACATTCTCGAGAGTTTGCTCGTGAACTCGTACCCGCACGCCTGCTTCAACTTGTTAATCATCAGCTCTTCGGCGTCCATCGACACCGACGATGAGGCTATGAGACGTTGGGCGAGCATCTTCGAGTAGCACTTTTGGAAGATGTCCTTGTCCTCGATGTAGCGGAAGATCACAATCGCACTGTCCAACTTGGCCTCCAGATCCGCCTCCGACAGGCCTTTCGTCGTCTTCTTGAGCAGACTGTCCGTGTAGCGAGCCACCCGTTCGCTGGCCTTCGGCAACGCTGAGCCGCCCTCTCTCGAGTTGACCACCGCCTGCAGAGCCTTGTCAAGTCCAGACGAGAACTCGCCGTCGTCCATGAACACGACCGTCTTCATATCGTTGAACTTGTTGTAGACGGCGAGCACGTTCTCGACAAACTGCTGCGGAACGTTGTCGCCGGAGAGCCGCGCGACGGCCTCGAGTCCCTTCTTCTTGACGTACTCCTCGAACTCCTTGACCATCACCGAGAGACCCGCCTGGATCGGCTTCAGCAGACGGTACATGTTGCGCAGATCCTTGTTCTCCTCGTTGGTTATCAAATCGTGGCACACGTTGTGCAACTTCTCCTTGTGCGCCTTTATCATCACCTTCTGACACAGCGAAATCACCTTCTGGACCGACGTCTCGTGTAGATACTTTTTGGCGCGCAACTCCTCCTGCTCGAGCAGCTGTATCACTTGCTCCATGTACTGACTGCAGCTCAGCTCGGTGAGCATCTTCTGCGCCAGCGCCGAATAGTAGAGCTCCGTGTCCTGGAGAAGCGGCTTCTCGAACGCCTCCTGATAGAAGGCGGTCGCCGAGTCCTTCGGCTTGCTCCGCGGCATACCCTCCGCCGGCACCATATCGAAGTCGGTCTCCTCCATTTTGACAAAACTGTTGATGACGCCCGAGACGACGTTCGACACCTGCGGCGAGAGTCCCTTCCGGTCGCTGTCGATGGCGATGAGAAGCAGTTTGACGAGTTTCGGCAAAATCAACTTCACCAAATCCTCTTTCCAGATTTCAAGCGAGAGCTGCAAAAGAGAAATTCGAGTTCAAATTCCGCGCAAATTTCCCTCCCAGACTCACACATCCAATCTCCTTGATGTCGGGAATTTGGAGGAACGCGGCGTACTGCGAAAAGTTGTCCAAATCGGTGCACCGCTTCTGTTTGACAAACTGCTTGTTGAGGTAGCCGAAGAGGCGATGGATGTAGATGGCGCCCTCGTGGAACGTCTGCCACATCTTGTGATACTCTTGCAGCAGCAGATCCGGATCCACGTCGACAATTTCGGCGTGCTTCTGATTCACGTGCTGCCTCACGCATTCTTTCACCTGAAAACACATAATGTCCAGTTTCCCGAGGGAAAAGACCTACCGATTGATACAATTTCTCGCTGAGCGGCTTCGGAATCGACACACAAATATCGTAGACATCGCTGCAAAAATTATTGCGTTTCCATCGATTTTCGACGACAAAAACCCACCTGAATTTGTGATGCCACTGAAGATTGGTGATGGGCCGCAAATTGATAATGTCGATGATCGACGGCTGTAGTTGAACCCACACATCGTCAAACTCGACGACTTTCGGCTTCAACGAATACATTCTGGGCGGCGGGGTTGGAAGCGGACGGCTGTAAAAATACAATAATTGTTTGGACGAATTAGGATTCGTTTTTATTTTTTGCAAAATGATGACAAATAGGTGGGGAGGGAAAGCGTCGCTGCCCGCGAAAAATCGATAATCTCTCCTCGAGGAGCGAATGAGAAAAGGGGAGCGACGACAAAAAGAGAGTGAGAAAGAGAGACGGGGCGGGAAACCTGATGACTCTGTTTTCGCATTGGAGCGCTTTTGCCGCCGCCCGAATCCACGATTGATCAGTGGATAATATGGAAAATCACCGTTATTCATTACCAGAATGGCTCTTATTCAAAAACGCTCGTCACCTTTGGAAATCAATACATTTTTAAATACCGCCCCCGCTCTGAAAAATCAATAAATTCTCCTCGTTGTGTGTTCTTCGCCCCCCAATGGTTCTCACTGTGTCAATTAGCTGCTTACCCTTTCTTCTGAACAGGCGCCAATGATTCGGCGCTCGTCGGATCTTCGGATCGATACGCGACGCGACGACCGAGTGTCGTGCGATTCGATGTATTCGGTGTACTCGACGACTCCAGTTTGATAGCGGAGACGCGGAAAGAACCGAGAGATAACACGGAGGAGAGGACGAAAAAAACCGGTTGGAAGAGAGAGGTGGAGAAGAGGATGTAGAAGAAGAGAGGCACTGATCGGAATCGGAAGACGTCGTCAATCGGCGGGCACCTCGTGTCGTCGTCGTCGACGTCGTCGCCAAATGCCTGCTGCAAGAAGACGTCAATGAGGAGACAGGCAAACGCAAACGCACACGCAAAACGGGCGGGTGGAATGAGGAGAAGGGGAAGGCGAGGCTGCTGCAGGCGAAGCGAATTGAAAAAGAGAGAAGAGGAGGCGAGACGAGGCGGTGGAGGAAGAGGAGGAGGAGGAGAGCGGCGAAATGGAAATGGACGCGAACAAAAAAAAAGAGAAGAACGGGCGGAGGGGCGCGAGCGAATGGGCGTCTCGTGGCATGTGACGCCGCCGCTCCTCTTCTGACTGTGAACGGGAGAGGTAGAATAAAAAAGGAGGAGTTGAAGGGATTTGACTGTCTGACCGCCAACTCTTCACTTCACTCGCTCTCATGTGAGCCCCACCCGCTCTCATAATACGCGGCGCGCGCCCGCTACGCCACCGAGAAGAACGAATCGATTAGGTTGTATGTGTGTGTGTGTGTGTGAGTGTGAGAAAGTGAGAAAGAGAGTCAGCGAAACGAAGACGGCCACCAGATTAGCATTTCTCCGCCCAATGAGCCAACCAGACTGACCTTCTTCAAGCTGGAAAACGAGCACGAAATGCAAAGCACAGAGAAGCTTCAGGTTTCAGAGTTTCAGGCAGCACCTTCCCTTCCTGACTAGGGTGTAGTAAGCCCGGGCCCGAATACTCGGGCGTTCCGAGCAAAGCCCGTTTTCTTATTGTCCGGGCTACCCGGGGCCCGGGCCTTGCCCGAAATTTACCCGCCCGGGTACCCGATGGATTCAACCTTCAACCAGGCTGCTCCGCGAGCCCTGCCTCCCGTTCTCTCTCGCTCTAATTTCCCCAGTGAGTATTGCTGTGGGGCCGTCTCCATGGAGACACAAGCCAAGCGGAACGAGCGCGCGCGCGCGTGCATTTCATTCAAATCCACAAGAGACCCGTCTAATTGGCTTCTTCCACCGCTAATCAGCGCGCGAGATTTCTGCTCTTCGTCTCTTCCCCCCGTCTAGGCTCCGCCCACTTCTAGCCGGCCGCCTCATTGTTGATTCTTCGGCGAGAGCAGGCGTGTTATACACACATGTCGCTAAAGGTAACCGATACTGACTCTTTGTCTTTGGGTGACGATGAAAACTTTGCTCGTTCTCTACAGCTACAATATCGCAAGAGCGAAGAGGACCACGGCGGCGGGCCCGTCATTCACCGATGGCGCCCCAACGGACACACGATCGCCGTTGCTTGGTGGGTTTCTTTTTCCCCGAATATTCGAAGCGAAAGACAGTCCTTTTACAGCGCCAACGGTGTGATCTACTACGACAAAAAGGGAAACATTATCGATGCGTTGACCCCGGGCGGGTAGGTCGAAACCTGTTCCAGCGCCACTTCTAACCGTTCCTAGTTTCTAGAAAAATTGTCGACATCCAATGGGATAAGGAAGGCGACGTTCTGGCGATTGCCGTCGCGAACTCGGCGACAATCTTGCTTTGGGATGTGAACTCGCGCAACACGGACACCGTCGAGAGCGGTGCGACGTCTTCGAAAGAGATTCCGACGTGTATGGCGTGGTCTCCGGTCTCGCCGACCCTGGTCGTCGGCAACGAAGCCGGCAATCTGATGGTCTACAACCATCGGACGTCGCGGAAAGTGTCTCTGATGGGGAAGCATCAGAGGCGAGTCACACAGATCAAGATCACGCCGGACGACATGATTCTCTCGTGCAGCGACGACAGTTCGATCGCCGTCACCGAGCTCGACGGAACGACGGTCAGCTCGACGTCCACAACCGGAGAGCCGTCGAAGCTGGACTATGGATTGGTGAACCGCGGGGGAATCAAGGTTCCGATGCTAAGTGTGGTCATCGGAAAGAAGATTCTGATGCTTTCCGCGGTCAACTCGCTGGACGATCCGACGAATCTTCAGTTCCAAGACAAATACGGACCCATTTTCACGTACGGCTGGTACAACGACGGATACATTATAATCCTCTTCGAGAAAGGATACGTCATATCGATTTTCGGCCACAAAACAGACGTGGGCGCCGAGTTGAACAGCTTCTACAATTTTCGCAGCTACACGGCGGGAATGGCGATCAGCGAGCCGTTTAACAAGCTACTCGTGATCGGAGACAACGTGCTGAAGGTTCACGATCTCGACGAACTGCCCACTGTGACGATGATAACGGAAATCGAGACTAACAAGAGTAACTTCGCAAGCTGGAATGTTGCTCAGTTGATTCGTATTCATTTTCAGACCTCAGCGACATCGAGGTGACTCAGGATGGACAACTTGTCGCAGTTTCCTCGCAAAACGGTCAACTCTCAGTGTTCGTGACTAAAATGCCGTCGCTGGCGGCCGCCTACGGGACCTCCGTGTGCCATCTGACCAATCTGACGCAGGTGACCATCCAGGCGGACGTCGACAAAAAAGGCTCATCGACACTCGAACTGAACATCGAGCCGACGGTCATGGGTCTCGGACCGATGCACCTGGCGGTGGCCAACAACAACACCGTGTTCTTCTACGACTACCACACGCCCGCCCAAACGCAGGCCGCCCAGCAACTGCAATCCACACAGTCTTCAGGTGAACGAGGTTTCGAGACGAGCGCGAATCGATAAAGTGACGAGAAATCTCGCCGATTTGCAGCGTCGATCATCAACGCCGAAACGATCAACCGTGTGGAGTATCTGTCGACGGTGACGCAGATTCTTCTGAACTACGTCTACGCGGCCGTCGGCTTCGGAAACAAAGTTCGACTTCATCAGATCCGAAATTCGGAGGACAATGTGTCCATCGAATTTCCCGAACCGAATCGCAACGCCACGTTGTACTCCTATGCGCTCACCGAGAACTTTCTCATTTTTTCGACGAGTGTGAGTCTTTTTTAGCTAGTTTTCATGAAATAAATTGAGAATTCGAAGAAAAAACAAAAAAATAAGGCAAGAAAAAGACGAGAAGAGAAGAAAATCGATGAAAACCGCTTGAAAAATTGCGTTTAGCGCGCAAAAAATTGCCAAAGTTTGCGCGGCGGCCGAGAAATTCCTCTTCCCGCGGCCACGGCCACCTTTGAAATTTTGAAATTTCGCATGCAATTCAGCGGTTTTTTCAGCGACTTCAAGCTATTTTCAGAACAACTACATCGTCTACTTCTCGCTGACCGAATGGGCGATCGTCAGCGAGTATCGGCACGTAGTTCCCATCAGAAACATCTTCCCGCACCCGTCGAATGTAATCTGCTGCTGTTTCGACGATCGTCTCGAGGCGATCATTTACTCGTGAGTGGGAACAGATTTTCAGATTTTTAACTGTAATTTGGATTTTCAGAGCAATAGACGACGAGGTGTTCAAATTGCCGCCTGTCGGCTCCAGTGCGCATGTAAGAGTGACACGTGGATTTTTTTTGGAGGCGAAACAGTTCTTTTTGCAGTACAAAGGCGTCCTCTGGGAGTCGTTCATCATCGATCGGAATACGTTCGCCGTCTACGACACGCAGAGCATCTTCGTCTTCCTGCTCACGAAACAGCACATTCAGGGCGAGCCGGTGGCCTATGTCAGTGACACCCGACTTCCGTACGCCTACACTCCGCTGGCGCTGAACAAGGGCGTCGTGACGTGTCTGCCGAGCTCCGGAAAGCTCACTTCGGTGCTGCTCGACTCGCACAAAACCGACTCGGTGATCATGGACAAGTCGCAGGACGCGCTCGAGGATCTGCTCACAAGATCTTTATTATTGCACAGGTAAATTAGTGGATTCAATTATGTACACTTGCTGCTACCAGCTCTCAAGACTTGCGAACGGGTCGTTGAACGTTCCGGCGCCCTGGGAGGAGGCTTGTGGCACCACGAGCTCCGGTGACGTCATCGCAGAGCTCCGAGTGGGCGGGGCGGCTTGTTGTAGTTGTGGTTGCACTTGGAGCCGAGAAACAGTCGGCGGAGAGGCGTAGTTCGGATCCCGGGGCGGCGGGATGTCGCTCATTCGGATCGTGTCGGGCACTGTGACTGAAAACCGAATATCTCGAGAAATAGAAGAGGTAGCGAGAATGTTTCAATTGGAAACATGTTCCTCACTCACTTCTCGATCCCCCATTACTGTCGTATCCCCCGTAGGAGGAAGCCATCGCCATCTGCTGCTTCTTTCGATCCACCATCGTCTTGTATCCGAAATAGGCGAGAATCGCGATGAGGGCGATTCCCTCGATGATCGCCACCGCCACCGCTCCGCCGTTCTTCGTCTTCACCGCCTCTTTGCACTTGTCCTCGAACTGTTGGTACATGTAGCTGATCTGTGAAAGACTGAAAATTGGGCGGAAAAGGCGAGAGAGTGTGGTGCGCGCGGAAAGCGCAGACAAAGAAAGGGGCGGCCAAAGTGGGCGTGACTTGAGGTCAGTTCTCGAACGGAAAAGATGGCGTCGTCTTGTGAGTGTTAATTTACGATGATATCAGGATAACTATCCTGTCACGTACCAGGAGATGTCCCTGGACACTCGGAACAGCGTCCGCATTCGATTTTGGTGCAGCAGCGGGTTTCTTGTCCTCATCCAAGTTCACCGTCATCCACAGCACCTTGTTCGCATTGCTCTTGTCGGGAATAAAGACGCCCGTGTAGTTTGTGACGACTGTAGTGACGACTGTAGTTGACGCCGAACTCGGACTCGTCCCCTTCTTCGCCACCTCCAGAAGCATCGTGATGTTGTCTTTCCCACTAACGATCGCCGATCCGTTGTAGAACCGGAACGTGCCGGTGCCATCGGAATCGCATTGCGAGTACGGTTCGGCGCCCTCGATCTGAAATCCGAATCCCGTCGGATTTCGCAATATGCGCAAGGCGCGATGACGAAATCGTCGATTCATCTCATCCGTGGAGCGCACTTCCAACACTCACCGTCAGCTTTGTCGACGTGCACGCGATCTGCTCGGTCCCGTTCTTCCACCCGTTACCCACTGTCACGTGAATCGACGTGATCACCACTTGATCCATCGCACAACCGACGCAAATCAGCGAAAATAGCGAGAAAAGACTGAAAATGACCGGCTGGAAACCCATATCTGAAAAATGTTGTCATCATCGTCATTATCCAATTTCAGATGGTCAGTTGCGTGGAGAATATGCGAGTACACCAAAAACCTATCGCACTGGAATCAATTCGCGCACGCGGCGCTTCTGGACGCCGACGTGGTACTGGGTAGGTGATTTTTTCGCTGGGAAATTGAAAATTGAGAATAGAGAGTTTGTGTATTATAAATAAAGGATTGAGTGGAGGAAGGTTTAAGTGTGTCAGCCAGTCAGCACATTTGCACCACGGAGGGAGGGAGGAGAGGGAATGATAAGCGACTGATGATAAGAACGACTCCCCCCAAGTGACGACGACAATGAATCAATCGATAATAGAATGAGAGACAAAAGCGAGGCGGGAGTGAGATGACTCATTTGTACGGCTCCGGGACGTTTCGCAGCGAGACGATTCGCAGCCGCGACATTCCGCAGCCGCGACATTTCGCAGCCGGACATTTCGCAGCGCGACATTTCGCAGCCAGACGTTTCGCAGCCAGACATTTCGCAGCCAGACGTTTCGCAGCCGCTAAAATGGTCCCAAAAGGAGATTTTGACAGGTTTTGTCTTGTAAAAAGAACCAATTTATCAAATTTCGGTCATCGCGCCAAGCCGCCCTCGTCGGGGGAGTCTGGAATCCCTTCACAACGCGGTACATGGCCTTTTATAGAGTCATTTTGCTTGAATTCAACCAATTTGCGACATTTTCGCGTTTCTCCCAAAAACTGTAAGAAAGAGTGTGATTCTCAGTCTGAAAATTGTGTTTTCTTACTATTGGTTGAGTTCAAGCGAAATGACTCTATAAAAGGACATTTACTGCGTTGTGAAAGGGTTCCAGACTCCCCCGACAAGGCTGGCTTGGCGCGAGGACCGAAATTTGATAAATCGGTTCTTTTTACAAGACAAAACCTGTCAAAATCTCCTTTTGGGACCATTTTAGCGGCTGCGAAACGTCTGGCTGCGAAATGTCTGGCTGCGAAACGTCTGGCTGCGAAATGTCGCGCTGCGAAATGTCCGGCTGCGAAATGTCGCGGCTGCGGAATGTCGCGGCTGCGAAACGTCTCGCTGCGAAACGTCCCGGAGCCATTTGTACTACTCGGGGGGGGGGGGGGGGGGGGGGGGGGGGCGGAACACAATGAGCAATTGAGATTGCGAACAAAAGCGGCGGAACCCGAACGGCTAGTCTTTCTGCCCTCATATCTTGAAAACTAGAAAAGATATGTAAAAAGTGTCAACTGTCAGAATGTTCCTTGACTTCTTGGCTACATTTCGACAGTTGACACCTTCTTCCTATCTCTTCTAGTCCTCGAGATATAAGCAATTTTTCAGCCCTGATGATATTTCGGGAAATCGGCGACGCCGCCATGGTCATCGCTTTGGAGCAAATCGAGCAAATCGAGGAGAAAAACCTTCTGCACGCGCAAGTCTACACGATTCTCGGACGGTACGACGACGCGGAGAAGATGTATTTGGCGTCGTCGCGCCGGATCGAGGCGTTGAATGTAAGGGGGGAGACTGGAAGCTGATAGATATGAAGACGTCGGTGGATTTCCAGATGCGACGGGATTTGATGGAGTGGCCGAAGGCGTTGGTTTTGGCCGAGGACATGAACCCGAAGGAGATACCGTTTCTGTCCAAAGAATACGCGCAGGAGCTTGAGATCACGTAAGCTATCCGAAAGGTGTCAACTAGGAACATGTAGGCAATGTAATGGATACCATTTTCATAGTTGACAACTTTTTCCCAGCTCTCCTGGTGTTCGAGATATCCGAGTTTCAGTGGCGACCACGCCAACGCGCTGGCCAACTACGAGAAAGGCGTCATCGAGAATCCGGACAATCTGCCCGAACTGCAAGAGCACAACGAGATTTGTCAGTCGGGCATCGCGCGGATGGCGATCAAGACGGGAGACTTGCGGCGCGGCGTTCAGATGGCCAAACAGTTGGAGGGGCGTGTCGTCAAACGCGACTGCGCCATCATTCTCGAACAGATGAACGTAAGCGGGCGTGTTGTGCTCGGACGTCGAACCATTCGCGGGTTTCAGCAGTACACGGAAGCGGCACAACTGTACGAGGTGGGACTGTTCTACGATCGCGCGGCGGCGGTGTGTCTGAAGGCGAACATTACGGCGAAGGTGGGAGAGCTGCTGGACAAGGTGAAGAGTCCGAAGATCCACATCCAGTACGGAAAGATCATGGAGCGCGAGAAGAAGTTCAAGGCGGCCGTGCAGTGCTACGAGAAAGGACGCGACTACGACAATCAGGTGCGGCTGCTCTTGGAGCCGCTCAACGAGCCCGACGAGGCGGTGCGAGTGGTGCGCGAGAGTCGAAGCATCGAGGGCGCCAAACTCGTCGCGCGGTTCTTTGTGAAGTTGGGCGACCATCGATCGGCGATTCAGTTCCTCGTGATGTCGCAGTGTGTGCAGGAGGCGTTCGAGTTGGCCGAAAAGAATCAGGCGTTGGACGAGTACGCGAAAGCGATCGAGGAGCACGGCAACATCAGTCAGGCGTTCGAGCTCGCCGAGTACTTCAATCGGCTCAATGACATGTACATGGCGGCCAAGTTCTACACGCAATCCGGTCACTATCAGACGGCGATGAAGATTCTGTTTCGCGAGGGCGACAACGAGGAGTGTGTGAAACTCGCCGTGGATTGTGGAATCAAGGCGAAAGACAAAGAGCTCACACCGCGGCTCATCCGTTTTCTGCTCGGCGAGGACGGCAACAACAAGGATCCGTCGCACCTGTTCCGGCTCTACGTCGGCCTCGGACGGACGCGTGACGCCGCCACGACGGCCGTCGTCGTCGCCCAAATCCATCTGTCGAAGGGCGGCTATCGTCAGGCGCGAGACATGCTCTTCCAGATGCACCAATCGTTGCGCGAGAAGATGATGCGCATTCCGATGGACATGAATCGCAGTCTACAGGCGGTGCACTCGTACATGATCGTAAAGCATCTGATGCATCGCAAGGAGACCATGTTGGCTGCCAGACTGCTGATCAGAACGTGCTCCGAACTGCACAGATTCCCCCAACGTGAGTGGGCGGGGCTTATCGAGAGCTTTGAAATGAATGGAGGGTTTTGCTATTTCAGACAACGTCTCGATCCTCACCAGCGCCGTCATCGTGTGCACACAGGCCAACTTGCGCAAGTCGGCGCATCGCTTCGCCGCCATCCTCATGTCCGTCGACTATCGATCGAAGATCCACGAGAAGTACAAGAAGAAGATCGAGGACATCGTCCGGAAAGGCGGCGGCAGCGGCGAGCCCGAAGAGCCCGAACAACTCACACCGTGCCCCTACTGTGAGCACGAGACGCCCGACTACGCGACGAGCTGCGACAACTGCAAGAGTCTCATCCCCTACTGCATTCTGAGTGTAGGGCGTCACAAAGTCACGGATGACCATCGTACATCGCAAATTTCAGGGCCGTCACATTGTCGCCGACGATTTCACCACGTGCTCGCAGTGCGAAATGCCCGCATTCTACTCAGAGTTCCGAAAGTTGGCCATCCTCAGCGAAGAGTGCTACATGTGTGGTGGCGATCCGAAAATGGCGATACCACAGGATGGCAAGGCGTATTTGGAGCGAATGGACAGAGACTACAAGTGAGCAACAACAAGAAACACCGGGCTCAATTTCAATTTCTCTTCATTTCTCTACTTCAATTACTCAATAACACCCGGTGGTCAGACGCCCTCCTCCTCTTTCTTCTCGTCGTCCGTCTTCTCCTTCTTCTCCTTCGACGGCGTCTTCTTGTCGCCCTCCTTCTTCTCGTCCTTCTTCTCGTCCTTCTTGTCGTCGTCCCAGTCGCTGTCGACGTCCTCCATCGTCGGATAGTCCGTCTTCTTCTTCTTCTGTCCCTCGGCAATCGCCTTCTCCTTCTCCGTGTACTTGGGAATCACCGGACGCAACGACTCCTCCTTCTTCTTCTCCTTCTTCGCCGCCGCCGTTGCCGTCGCCGTCGCAGCCGCCTTCTTCTTCTCCTCGTCGTCCTTCTTGCCCGACTCGCCCGTCTTCTTCTCCTCCTTCTTGTCGCCGTCCGCCTTCTTGCCCTCCTCCTCCTTCTTCTCGCCACCAGCACCGCCGTCCTCGGCCTTCTTCTCGCCGTCCGTCTTCTTCGCCTCCTCGGGCTTCTTCTCCTCCTCCTCCTTCTTCTTCTCCTCGTCGTCCTTCTTGCCCGCCTCGTCCGCCTTCTTCTCCGACTTCTTCTCCTCGGGCTTTCCGGCTCCGCCGGTTGGGAGCAGTGGGGCCGGCGCGCCGATTCCCGACTTGTTCATCCCGTTGAGACCCGTCTGCGTCATCGCCACCGTCGTGTTATTCGAGGCGCGTGCCTTTGCGGCGACCGGCTTCTTCTTCTTGGCGCACATGTGCAGATGAGCACTCGCTGAAACAGACAACGTCGTCTAGACCGCCCCGGACGTCTTCTAAACGCACCCAGAAGCACGACGCAGAAGTTGATGACGTTGACAAGGGTTTGGATGTCTGAAACAACGTCTTCAAGGCGTCGAGAAGTGAACGTGCACAGTACCCCACTTACTGTTCATTGGGCATCAGAATTGTTGCAGAGACAGGTTAATGCAGCAATGCGTAACGCCCGAAGAGTGTCACGTGACGCGTATCGACTTGAAGCGGTGCACTGTCGACTGGTGAGGTGCCGACAACTGTCTTGTTATGAGGGGGAACTGAGGCGGAAAGCGTCCTTTTATAGACGTCACGTGACACCGGACGATTAAAGATAGCGTGAGCGAGATGCGATAAGAATTGACGAGAGGTCGCAACGTTTCTTTTTTTTTCCACGAAAAAAATAACACAGACAGACTCACGAAACACAAAAAGTACACCGTATTGAGAAGGGGGAGGGGAAAATAAATAAAAGGATTGCACATTTGAAGAGGAACTAGCGGAGTTTCAGCCAAATTTCAGCTTTTGTAGCGTCGTTTTCGAAGTGTGAAGTAGACGGTGAGAATGAAGACGGAGACGTTGACGATGGTGAACGAGGCCAGGAGCCACGGGAACAGAGAGAGTGTGGAATACACGGAGGTGGCCTGCAAGAATGGAGAGCTCTGTTCGCTTCTTAAATTGGTGGAAAAAAGGAAAAAAATACGCTGGTTACTGTAGTTTTTAAAGGCGCGGTACGAATTTCTTTCGAAGGTCTCGCAGCGAAAGTGTTTTATCGTGCTTTTGAATGGATTTTCACAGACCTCTCTGCACACTGGCTCTTGCTCGAGCACCGTCACCGACTCGGTGAACACATCGATGGTTCCGACGCCGTCGGCGAGTCGTCGCACCAGCTTCCGTCGCTTATTGTGATCGTGGTGGTGGTGGTGGGCGTTCTCCTCGCCCGGCAACTTTTTGCAATTCTGCGGCGGCGTTATCCCCTCGCACCCGCCGTCGTACTTCAGACACAGTGTGATCTGACACTGGAACTGGAGGACGGGCCGGTCGGCGTACTTGAAGACGTGGTAGGGTTTGGTGGCGAGCCGCAGCGAGGCGTCGTAGTCGGGTGTGGAGAGGAGGACGGCGTCGAGGCCGCACCCGTTCGCGTCGAGAATGTCGACGCGGTCGCCGTAGCCGTTGTCGACGTAGCACGAGTGGACGAGCATTCCGAACGTGTCCTTGTCGACGCCTTCAACCTCGACGCACTCCCAACGATGGTAGACGGACTCGCCGAGCGTCGCGAATCGGACGATCGGACCGTCGGGCGCGCCTTTCCGAAGGGTGTAGGCGCATTGTGGCATCTGGTAGACCTGCTCTCGGAAGACCGTCGTGATCATGCTGGAATTGAGATGTTCTAGAAACATCGGGAGTTTCAGACAAACCTGACTGAAAGCGGCACAGTCACATGCTTGTCTGCCTCCATATAGAAGCACTCAACCTTCACCGTCTGATCGGTCTTCGTCATGAACAACGAGTGAAACATGAACACGATGCTGACTTCCACGAAGATTCCACGTGGATTCAGCTGGAAATGGGGAGTGGTGGGAAGCGCGCTCCACTGCACTCGAACACCTACCGATCGATAGCGATGCACATTGCACGCTGAGAAGGGCACGGTGAGCCCGATGCTGCGAGCGTCCGGAAACTTCTCGGGTCCCGCTCGACACTCCTCGTCGTGAAAGTGGTCCTCGACGAAGACGTTGCCCTCGAACGGCTGCTTCGTCGACGCCTTCACCCCGATCCGATCGGGTCCGCAGATGATTTCCGGCGTGCCAGGGCCTGAGAGAGACGATGTTTTTGAAGAAGATGTCGCGCTGAAAGTGCTGAAACTCACGGAACTCTGTCTTGCACATGCTCCAGGTCAGTGAATCGGCGAGCGCCCGGTCGAGCTGCTCGAACGACTCGACGGTGAACACGCGCACCGGATTGCCGGTCATCTGATGCAACTGATGCACGTTCACCAGATTCGTCACCCCGATCGCGTAGACCATCACGTCGGCGTCGCGCAACAACTGCGACGGCTCGGACACGTCGTCCTGACTCTGTCCGTCGGTGATCACAATCGCCACCTTCGGAACGCCGGGACGAGCCGCCAGCAGCGCCTTGTTGAGCGTCAGTCGCAACGCCTGACCGGTGTTGGTGGCGCCCGACTGGTACTCGATGCGCTGAATGGCCCACTCGAGCTGCGTCGGATGGTTGAACTGGCCGAGCGTGAACTCGAGCTTCGGCGTCTCGGCGTACTGAATGAGCGCCATGTGAGAGCCGTCTTCGGAGATGTTGAGACGCGAGGCGAGGTGCATCGCGAACGACAACTGCTTCTTGAACGTGTCGTCGCCGATGGAGCCACTGGCGTCGAGCAAAAGAATCACCTCGACCGCCTTGTGCGTCACGCATTCTGCAGAAGACGTTGGATAGAAGCAAAACGCAAGACGTACCATGAATCAATTCCGAGTCCACTAGACCATTATCAATCGGATTACCGTCACACCTTGCAACGAGAAGAACGAGTAGAAACGCCAACACTTTGTTCGGAACTTCATCGAGTCGCGGTCTCATATCGCATCTCGCTGAATTCCGCGACGTCTTCTGTGAATATTTTGTGAAGCGATCACGATCATTAATCAGTCAACAAGAAATGACAACGAGAATTAAAAGTGATCGGGGGAGAATTCGAGAATTTCGGGCAAAAGTGAAATTTCGAATATACCGCGCGGAACAAGAACAGTCGCCCCTTTAAGCGGTTGTATCTCGAAAACTAGAAGAGCTAGCCGGAAAGTGTCAACTGAAAAGTTGTTCCTTACACTGTCAGCTTCATTTTGACAGTTGACACTTTTCACCTAGCTCTTCTAGTTTCCAAGATACATCGCACTGAAAACGCGGATCGATCGGTGCCGACTGGAAAGAGAAAGGGAGGTGATAAAAGAAAAACAGGAAGTTCCCCCCACACAAGCGGGGGGTGATAAAGTTGGTAAAACACTCGGATAATGGCCTAGTTAGCCGGCGGATTCGAACGGGTTTCTCTCCCTCTCTCTCGAACACACACCGAGAGGAGAGATGGGTGATTTGGGAGGGGAGGGGGGGGGGGGGGGGGGGGAACGGGAATAACTGGTAGGAAGTCGACGTCGTCTGGAATTCGCCACGTCATCATCTTCATCTTCTCCATATTCATCAACATCGACGTCGTCAACATTCAGAATCCAGAAGACGTCGGGAAGCGGTGCGATCATCTCTATTGACCCGTTTGGCTTTGGATTCGAATACAATTGAATTGAAGGAGCGACGATGAAGATGAAGCACTTCTCGATGAAGATGTTGATGGAAAGAGAAAAGAAAAGAAAGGAAGAAAGTGAAAAACGGAAAGAGAAGGAGGGGGGAAATGGATAATGATAATGAATAGCCAGCCTGCCCGGACGCGCGCGCGCGCACGTCTTCCGATATGTAAATGATATTCCTCTTCTTCTTCTTCTTCTTAGCCATCCTTGGTGGTGGTGGTGGTGGTGGTGATAACGCCGCTTCTGATGACACTCCTGAATGCGTTGGTCGATGAAGTGCGCGCGCGCGCGCGCAACTGATCTTTGGCTATCTCAAGATGGGAGGATTTGAATTTGAATAACGCGAATGGGTAGATCACAACGAGACGAATCGATTGATACCCCAACTTGACTGTTTTCGAGCTGTCTTGGTGGAGATAGAGAGAGATGTCCGTGTGTCACGTTACGCGCGGTTTTTTTGTCGATTTTTGAAATTCCAATCATTTCCACTTGATTTTTACAATGCCGACGTCGAGTTTTAAGTCGAAATCCAGCCATGACTCGTTTGTTCCGCTGAAATTGGCTCAGCGCTTTATTGTAAACAGAAGGCAGGCGATTTTCAGACTTTTTCCCGCATTTTCAGCACGTGATCGACTTCAATGCGGATCCGTTGACGTGCATCAGCGCCTCCAGCGGCACCGTTTCGTACGATTCGCTGCAGACGCCGGCGGCGGCGAGCTCGAAAACCGATGCGAGCGTCAAAGTGATCGTCGAAAAGGCGAAACATGTGAGGGCGGGAGCGATGCTGAAATTTTCAGCCAGCTTCGTTTTCAGTGCGTCATGCAACCGCCGCATCCGCCGCAAAAGGCGAGAATGCGTCGAATCTTCCGTGACGAGCGTCTCGAGACGCCCGTCCTCGTCGACATGGAGATGTTCGCGGCGACGGTGAAAGAGCAGCAGAAGCGGGGCGCCGAGACGACGAGCTCGCAGCAGATTGCGCACGATTGGGCTCAGGTGTCGAAGCAGGTTCACGCGATGCTCCGCGAGAGCTCGCAGAAGGACGTCGTCGCACCGTCGCGTCATCGCAAGTCACCGACGGTCATCTTCGATTTGACTGTCGAGGTGCCGACGCGCAAATCGGCCGACTTCATCGTCACGAAGCGGACTGTCACGCAAAAGATGGCGGATCTCGCCAAGAACGGGAAACCGGCGCGAGATGCTCATGAGCTCACAATGAGCATTTTTCACAAAGTCCCCGATTTTCAATGAAGTGTTTTCTCTGTGTGTGTGTGCATCTTGTTTTTGTTATTTTCTTCTCTCAGTCGATTTTCAGATGCAGATGTTTACCAACTATATGCTCAGCCATCAGAAAACCCGAAACGAACGCGTGTTTTTGCCGGTGTTTGGTGTGTTGTTGTTCGTCGGCGGCGGTTCTCAATGGAGCGCGTTTGCTGATCGCCTATTATTAGCCGGCCAGTCATGCTTGCGACGCTCCCCTCCAAACCGAGACGCATTTCTATTGACCATCCGCCCCCCGCACAAAATTTTTCGCCCCTTTTTTGCTTTTCGCCCGTTTCTGCAAATAAAAAAGTCCGCTCGCTTCGTTCTGGCCGCCTTGTTATCGATTATCGATCGTCGACGTACCCCTTTTTTGAACCACCCCCCGTCTTCAGACGCCGTCGTCGTCGTCGTCGTCGAAAATGGTGTCGTGTATGCTCACGGAATCGGGAATCACCGTCGGATCGGTGGCGCGACTCGAAACGGTCAACGGACTGACCGCCGAGGGAACCGTTTTGTCGTTCGACAAGGATTTCAAGGTTTTCACAAATTTTTGTTATCGATTTTCCGGCTAAATCGCAATTTTTTTGCAGTTTCTCGTGCTGGACACGAAAAAGTCGGCGGCGGAGCCACTGATTCGCATCTTCAACGTGCAACACTTGAAATTCGTGAGTTGTTTTTCTCAGTCTTCTATCAACAACCCCATTGCAAGAATCGATAGTTCCAGATTAAGCGCCTCAGTTCGAAGGAGGAGGACGATCGGGCGCACGCGCTGAAACGCAACGAGCAGTTCGCGTCGAACACCGGTCCGACGTGCAAGTCGACGGCCGAGCGCTTCGAGAGAATGATGCGCGAGGTGAAGCCGAACCTGATGCCGGGCGGCGTCTCGATGCGCGGACAACAAGCGTTTCTGCAACTGAAGCGAACGATCGGCGACACGTGCTGGTCGGGCGACTCGATTCGCGTGCTCGGCTCCGTCATCATCGCGGCGCCGTACGGCGTCGAGAACGTCGGCAAAGACGGCGCGGCGACGGGATTCGACGACGCGCGCGTCGCCACGACGATCTCGCAGGTGAAGAAGATACTCGCGAAGCCGTTGACCGACTTCAACACACGTCCGCCCATCGACTTCACCACCGTCATCGCGACCAACTGATTTTCCTCTGGAATTGGGCAACTTTTCCTCGAAAACCACCTCTCTCTCTCTCGTTTCTTGACCTGATCTTCATTGTGTAATGCGAATTTCCAACCGAATCTTGGTGGTTTTTGTTTTTGGAAGTTTCACCCATTTTCAATCTCGCCGGGTCTCCTCGTTTCTCTTCTCCTCCCCTTTTTGCTTCTTTTCTCTATCTCTCTATGTCTCTATTATATATCTCGCGTTATTCATGTATTTGTCTCGATTTTTCTCTAATTTCGCCTTCTAAATATTGCATTTTCTCTCGATAAAGATGAGCCTTCCCTAGCCCTCCCCATGAATTTTCATATTTTTTGCCATTTTTCTGGTTGCATTCCACCAGTTTTTCTATTGAAAATATCTTTGGCTCGTCTGATTCTCACATTTCCAGCTGTTTTCTTCATTTTTCAGATAGAAAGCATGTCAAACGAGGATGAGTATGAGCTGCGAGCGGAGACCCTCGCCGCACTTGCCACGTTTCAGGCCGAGCAGATTCAAAAGGCCGAAGAGCTGAAAAGTGGCAGGATTGACAAGATTGACGAGGATTGGCAGGTAGTTTTCAGATCGCTTTCAGTCTGAAACACGAAACTTTCCAGCTTAGTCAGTTCTGGTACGACGATGCGACGTCACGAACGCTCGTCGCTGAAGCCGTCGCCGCCGCGCTCACCTCTCCGGAAAGGCCCGTCCGGATCGCATGCGTCTCCTCGCCGACGCTCGTCCGATTCTTCCACGAGCACGACGCCTACAAGTCCGGCGACGTGCTCATCACACTTTTCGAGTTCGACTCCCGATTCGGACTCAAGTATCCCGACGAGTTTGTGCAGTTCGACTACAAGGAGCCGTCGCATTTGCCCGCCGAGCTGCTCGGCGTCTTCGACGTCGTCGTCGCCGATCCGCCGTTTCTGGCGCCCGAGTGTCTCATCAAGACGGCGCAGTCGATTCGGATGCTTGGCAAGAAGGAGGCGAAACACATTCTGTGCACCGGAGCGATCATGGAGGACTTGGTAAGAGGGGGCAACTATTTTTAGATAATTGGGGTTGCGCGATTCTTTGAAATCAACGAAAAAACTACGCTGAAACTGGTTCCGTACGGTAAGAAGAGGTGGGTAGAATGGATCAAAGAGAGATAAGGAATTGTTTAAAAAGAGGTCTCCCGCCTAGAAATTCGCGACTCGGGCTTGTTCCCGATGACGTGATCCGATCTTCTGGAAGAAATCAGCAGCTAGTGTCACTCAAGGACTTCCCATCACATGGATCTCTCCCTTTCTGCTCCTCCCCCGCCTCCTCCCCGATAGATAATCCCCTCTCCCCCTGGCCGCCGCTGCCGCCGCACCAAACCATAATCTCCCTCCCCTCGCTCCTCCGCTGCTGCTCCACAATGTATCACTACCTCAAACATGTATCCGTTTCTTCGCTCAGGCTCGACGTCTTCTCGGAATGCATCGGACCGGTTTCGAGCCGCGACACGCCAACAATCTCGCCAACGACTTTGGATGTTTTGCCAATTACTCGACGTTGACGTTCAAATAGGCCCCCCCCTTGATTTGTTTTTTTGTTCTGTTGGTCGGTTTTCGAAAAGAATTTTTCTTGTTTTTCCCTGAAATATCGATTGATTGCGTGTATTGAAAAGTGTTGTTGCCGTTCTCAACATCACAAACGCAATTTCGATTTCGAATTGCAATATCTTTCTTCTTTTCTCAATCTCATATCATCGCTTCGATGCCATTCTCTTCTCTGTTTTTTTTTTGCAGGAACGTTTCTGGTACAGTTCTCTTGTCTGATTGAACCAATTCGATGTGAACTCGCGAGTGTGTGTGATTTCCAAATCACCCCACCCTCTTTTCCTTCCCTCTCCTACTACACATACTTGTGAGTTTCGTTCTTTTCAAAGAGTTCGAGCAAAACTTTTCTCTTTTTGCAGTGTATACCGTGTATACGACGTCTTCTCCCCCCTCTCCGCACCCCCTTCTACCTACTCTTTCCCCTTTCTCTTTAGCATCTACTCAAACACTCTGAAATGGCTCCGACAGGTCAAGGTGGCCAGTGGCAAGAGGTGCTCTGCTGCTCGGTTTGCACTCGGGTAGGTCTCCCATCTCCCAGTCTGAAAGCAATATGAACTTGCAGCACTTTGATGAAACCTTTCTGCCGGTGAGCCTCATTTGCGGCCACGTCATCTGCCGCCCGTGCTCCGAGAAGGAGGAGAGCCAGACGAAGCCGTGCCCGCACGACGACTGGCGACCGACGTGCGAGCCGCGCAACTATCCGATCAACGTGGCGCTGCTCTCCGTCGTCTACCCACGCAAACAGTGCATGTCGTTCTCGCAGGCGACGGCCGACGACGAGAAGAAGGTGGACATGCTGAGCATCCAGATCTCCCGCTTCTTCCGCGAGGCCGACAGCGAACGCGGTGGCACCGTTTCCAGCAAGGTGAGTGTGGAATCGAGGCCGGGAGACGGAGAAAACTAGTCCCTCCCGCAAGTTTCAGGAAATCTCGCGGACTCTCCAGCGCAAAGTCATCGCTCTCCTCTGCTACCAGTGGTGTGAGCCCGACGGACGCGCGAAATCGTTGAAAATGTGTCGCGGAATCGCCGAACGCATCATGATCGAGATCATTCTGAACATCCAGGCCAACACGCACGTCTCCAGTCAGCTCTGGTCGGCGGTTCGCGCGCGTGGCTGTCAATTCCTCGGACCCGCGATGCAGGACGACGTGCTTCGTCTGATCCTCATGACGTTGGAGACGGGCGAGTGCATCGCTCGCAAGAACCTCGTCATGTACGTCGTCCAGACGCTCGGCTCCGACTATCCACAGGTGTCGAAGACGTGCGTCGGACACGTCGTCCAGTTGCTCTACCGCGCCTCGTGCTTCAACGTGCTCAAGCGCGACGGCGAGTCGTCGCTGATGCAGCTGAAGGAGGAGTTCCGAACGTACGAGGCGTTGCGTCGAGAGCACGACTCTCAAATCGTCCAAATCGCGTGCGAGTCGGGCCTTCGAATCGGTCCCGACCAGTGGTCCGCCCTCCTCTACGCCGATCAGTGCCACCGATCGCACATGCAGTCGATCATCGACAAACTGCAGTCGCGCAACTCGTATCTACAAGGAATCGACGAGCTTCGCGCGCTGACCACCTCGCCGACCTCATTCCTTCTCGGACCCTACCGCAATTGGCTGTCGCAAGTGGTTCCGTGTCTCGAGCACTTCTCGAACACGGATCAACAGACGGAAGAGGCGACGTGGCGTCAGATGGCGGAGAGTATGGCACAAATACGCACGCTCCTGAGACTCCACTGTCAGCAGGACGACTCACGGCGGCCACCACGAGATAACGGCAAACCGGGCTACCATCAGATGCCGCACCTTCCGTTCCACCATTTCGCACCGGGCGGCGCCGCTCTTCTTCCCTCGCACGAGAAAGTCTACACGCCGGCCGATCTGAAGCCGCAGAAGCCGCCAGACATTGTTGCGTGCGGCAACGCGACAAGAGCCTATCAGATCCTCAACGGATCCCGCGATCCCATCCCACATACGGCACCGGCACCGCCGAAACCAATTGTGGCGGAGGCACCGAAGTCGCCCAGCCCACCGGATCAGGCGCCTCCTCGTCAGCAGTTCCAGCCGAAGCCGCGCTATCAGATGGGAATCCCGCCGAACCGAACCACAAACTACTACCCACCACAACAGCCGTCGTCCTACGGACCACCGGCCACTTTCTACCAGCCGCAGTCGTTCGCACCGAATCCACAACGTCCGAAAGGACCTCGTCGCGGGCCGCCTCCATCTGGCCCGCCGCCACCTTGTGCCACTCCACTTCCGATGCTCATCGGATACCCGACGCCCATCATCCAAACGATGGCACCAATGACGGGACAGCCGACGGGAGTGGTCGTGCAGGGAGACGGCGCAGTCGCCGGTGTCGTTCAGATGGCGGTTCAGGACAACGGACAGATGCCGCCTCAGGCGGGACCACCGCCGCCGCAACAACTTGTTATGATGCAGTCGCCGACGCATATCAACGGAGCGCCAGTTGTCATGGTATGTGACTGAGTGTCACGGTCACGAACTTCTCTTCCAGATCCCGCCCCCTCCGCCAAGTGTCACGCCGGTTCCGATGGGAGCGATGACACCGCAGGGTGCGCAAATTCCGGTTCAAGTGCCTCCGAACACGCTCTGGACAGCGGCCTCTCCGACCGGATCGATGGTGTTTCCGGCCGCCTCGCCGACGGGACAACCGCCTCACACGATCTGGATCCAATCGTACGTTCTTCACGTCGCCGGCATTGACGCGCCACGAACGTGGCGAGAGGCTCGGGCTCTCTACAATTTGTGATTGTTGTGATATATGTACATGTTGAAATGAATCGATATTCGAAGGAATCGGGAGAAAGAGGACGAGGCGGAAGCAATCGCGCTCTATGGCACACACTTTGCGCTTGAAAGAGCTGCTCATTAGAGCGCGTTTGCTCTTTCCTCGAATCAGTCCTCTTTCGCTGTCCTTCGGTATCAGATTCCGGTCTCTGTTTGTTCGTTTCCTTCTGAATGTATCGCATTGTTGTTCTCTTCCAGAAACGACAACCAAATGTTCCCCATGTTCGACTACACGCAAGTGTGGGGACCCGGAACGATGCTCCGCGAGTCGGGAGCCGATGCCGAGCAGCTGTTGGCGAAGCGTCACGAGATTCTGAAGCGTCTGCAGCCGTCGGAAGACGACGACGACCCAGAAGACGGAGGCATCGGACACGTCTCCTACACCGTGGCGTCGTCGGTGCTGGATGACAGGTTGGTGATGGAAGAGCAGAAAGGAAGAATGTTTCTAATGGGAAGCAGTTATAGAATGGATCATCACCCGATGGGCATGATGCCAGTCCCTACCATCGATCTGCCGGCGATTCCGATCAGTTTCGCGAACATGCCCACCGAGGAGACGATGACGATGATCGGCGAGATGGTGCAACAGAACGGCAACGCGAACCGTCCGCGTGCCGCCTCGCTGACCTCCTCCACGCTCGTCGTCGCTGGCGTCACACCTTCCGCCTCGACGGTCATCGGAACCGTCGGCGGCACCGGTGGCGACGGCTGCGGCAACGGAACGCCGACGACGGTGCAGTCGGAATGCGGTACGATGAGTGTGATGGTCGATAGTCCGCTCGCACACGCACCCATCGCCACGGCGGCGATTCAGACCTGTGCGTATCTTACTTTTCTACCCCCCCTTTCACTCACCTCTTCTCTAACCTGTGTTTTCTCTCTAACCACACCTTCTCTCTCTCTCAAATCAATCATCACGTCTTCTCTCTTTTTCCAGCCGCCGGCACCATCGCGGCCACTCCGATCCCGCTCGTTCCGGTCACCGTGCCGGTCGTCACCGCCGTCACCGCCGCGCCGGAGCCGTTCAACCCGTCGGTGCCGCCGCCGCAAGCCGGCCAACCGATGCTCGTCGACAGTGCCACCGGCCTGCTCACACCGATCCGACCGATTCTCGTCGCGCATCCGCAGAACGTCGTCTCGATATCGCTCGACAAAATCGTCGATGTGAAGGAGCGATTGAGCGAGGCGCACGGTGAGTACCGTAATCCCCCCGATCGCCCACTCTATCTGAACGATTTCAGGGTGCGCATCGGAAGCCGAGAACGCGCACCTCCGCATGGAGCTCCGAATGGCCGAGAGTGAGATGAACCATCTGGATCCGTACACGAAGAACAACTGTCTGCTCCGCGAGCTCCAGCAAGTGGATCGCGAGCTGCAGCAGCTGCAAATCGAGCCGATTCGACAGTGAAATCCCATCCAAGCGCACTTCCCCCACCCGACTAGACTGATAGCTCAAATTGAGCCACCCGATGGCAGTGCCAACCTAGAGTTGTTGTTTTTCCCCCTTTTTTGTGTTGTATTTTGTGTTATTACAATTTTCTCCTCTCTCTTTTTCACTGAATTCCAGCTCCAGCACACACAGACAGACCCACACGAATTCCATATTTATTGAATGATTTTGAAGAATTTTCGATTTTTCTAATAGTTTTTTCTTTTCTTTCCGCATATCCTTTCATTTTTTTTCCCTTCTCTCTCGTTTTTCCGGCTAGATTCCTTCTTTTTTCTATGAAAATAAAGGTGCTGTGTAGAGGGAAAATGGGGTTTTTTTATTCGTATAAAGGTAAAATGGTCCGAGTTGAGGTTTATTTTTTGAAGGCAATTTTGAAAATACTTTGAAAAAATTTGTTTTTTTTTCTCAAGGTAGAATGGAGCAGTGTCCCGTGACAAATCCGAGCATCATTTGTAATCAGCGAGCGCCGTTCGCGCCGCCCGAATCGACGGCGACAGAGTCGGAAGGCGTTCCGAATCTCGAGGAGGCCGGCTACGATTGCATCAGATACATGGGTACTGTCGTCGTGATTTGCGATGGAGCGCACTTCCATTTCTTCCCATTCAGGCGTCTGCAACGGAGGACACATCTATTTGGGCAGAGAGCGCAAGAAATTGAAGGATTTTGTGGCGATCAAAAAGTTCGGAATGGACGAAATCGACGACTACAGCTTGATTGCGGTGAGCTTTACTATAACACTTATATCATGAGAACTGGAAGAGATGGAAGAAAAGTGTCAACTAGCAAAAGATAGATGAAATGAAGGGGAACATTTTGACAGTTGACAACTTTTTCCCAGCTCTTTTAGTTTTCGAGATATGAGTGCTGAAACTTGAACTAAATTTGAAGGGTGGGTCTTGCAGCGAAGAACTGTGTAGATTTACGGAAGGAAAACCAATGTTATTCTCTTTGCTTGTAATTTCGTAAATCTACACATCTTTTCGCTGCGAGACGCACGCATTCAATTAAATTCAAAATAAACAGATAATACGTATTGTCGTTTTTTTTTTTCGGGAGGAACCCTGCGAGCTTTCGCGCGCTCCGAAATTTGGGGGCGTGGCCAGGTTGCAAGCCCCGCACGGTACAAGCCCCGCCCACGTGGGACGGCCAATCAGCGCGCGTGACTCCGCCTCAGAAACGCGATGATTGGCGTGATGACAATTCCGAAAGTGGGCGGGGCTTGGACCGTGCGGCACTTGCAAAGTGGCCACGCCGCCAATTTCGGAGCGCGCAAAAATTCGCAGTGCTCCTCCCGAAAAAAAACGAAAATATTCACATTCTCAGCAAAATAATGCGCAAAAGCCAATTTACGATGATGAAAAATTGCAGAAAGAAGTGTCGAATCTGCGCCTTCTCAGCCACACGAACATTCTCGAACTGACGCAGTGCTTCGTCTACGAGAACGCCGTCTTTCTGGTGTCGCCGGCGATGAATCTCGGCTCGCTGTTCGACATCGTCTTCAACTACAAAAAGTGGGGTGTCAACGAGCGAGCGGCGGCCGGAATTGTGCATCAGGTGCTCGACGCGCTCGCCTACCTCCATCAGCGGCGATACATTCATCGGCAAGTAATCGCGGGCTCTTACAGTACTTCGCGGCGAGACCCATTCATTTTTCAGCGATCTAAAGACGAAACACATTCTCGTCGACTCGGCGGGAAACGTGAAGTTGACGGGCCTTCGGTACATGATCGAACTCGACCACCATCTCGACTGCACGTTCGAGTTCGACGCCCACCTCCACAATCAGATCTACTATCTGGCGCCGGAGACGATGGCGCAGAATATGCACGGCTACACCGCCAAATCCGACATCTACATGTTGGGCATCACGATTTGCGAGGCGATCAACGGTGTGATACCGTTCGCGGAGCTCGAACCGCTCGAAATGTTGCACCGAAAACTGAACGGACAGGTGCCGCGGCCGGTCGACGTGATCAGTTTGAAGGACGATCAGGACATGGGCATCGATATTTGTGAGTGAGGAGGGGACTAGGAAATACTAGGCCACTGCTCTTACAGCCCATCGGCCACGCGAACACCTCGTCCGTCGATTCTCGCAAGAGATGCACGACTTCATCGCCAACTGCCTTCTCTATGAGCCGCACATGAGGTACTACACGTATCCAGAAAAAATAAAATGGCCTAACTTTCTCTCCCCGCAGAAACTCGGCCGCCGATCTCAAAAAGTCCGAATGGCTACAGTCGTCGGCGTTCAAAAATGTGCGGCCGGCGGACGTGAGCGAGGCGCTGGAATTGGACTACAAACACTTTGATCTGGAACTATGGGAGCAAGGTACGTGTTAAGGGGGGACTAGAAAACGGGGACTAACTTTTACACATGGGCGGTAACCTAGGCCATCAGCCACAACCCCATTCGTGCTTCAGAACCACTAATGCCGTCGGCACCGCAACAAAAGTACGAGATCGCCTTCGACTATTCGCCACTTGCATAGAATCTATCGATCTCTCTCTCTCTCTCTTCCTCATTTTTCTCCTAAATAGTGAATGTATAATCGATTTATTGATTGGAAAACAAAAGTGGGTCAATCAACGACTGAGACATTTTGTGTATGTGTAGGTCAAACACAAGCGGAACCCCCACAAACTTCCTTGTTTTGCATTCAAGCCTGGGCTTTGCGAGCTGAGGATTTCGGAGTCATGCTCCAAATCTAGGATGTGACTATTTATCGTCGTTTTTTATGTGCAGTCGCAGAACTGACTACACAACCATTTTGGCGCACTATACGCCTCTTTTCTAATTATTAATCGTAAATTATTATCTATTTTAATATTCTTCTGTTTTTCCTTTCCTTTTTCGCCCCTCGCGCGCGCGGTGGGCGTGTTTCATACTCTTGTGCATGATGGCTAAAATAATTTAATTCTGGAACGTTCGTTGCCTCCGCCAAGTTGTTTCTTCACTCGTTTTCCCACTCCTCCTATTCTCTGCGGACACAGTTCCAACCTGTCTCCCAGATTCGCCGTTAACTGGTGCCGGTCGTTCCAGCTATCCATTAAAGCAAGGACGACCAGCTTCCAATAGATCATTCACATTTTGGTCTTCCCGTTTAAGTGCGGTCTACGCAACAGTTAAGGTTTTTGGTCAGACCTCAAATTGTGCTTGGTAACAACGCCCACTTTGATTGCAATAGTGCGGCGTGGTTGAAACTCCCCATGATCGTGTCAAACAGAGCTGCGCGGAAGTCGGGATTTCGGGCGGCTCTGGTGTCAAACCCTTCTCGGTTTGTAACAAAAGCCTTTCACTTTTTATCTTGATTTAGATCAAGCGATGAGCGAGAAATAGGTCGATCGGATGCCGCCTTCCAACTTTTCGTGATTTAAATCTGGTGGCTGTTTGAAAATAGACACGTTTCATATTCGTATATTCCATTGAACACACCGTGAAGCATGCATTCAACGTTAGACCGATACCGTTTCAAAACTCTTATCTCAAAACGCCGTTCAAATACAGGATGCTCGCACCAGATTCCCGTCAATTACAGGGATTACTGTATTCATTTACCGCTGTGGCAATTTCGCTTCCTATTGATCTCATTCATCTACTTACACGTGTCAATGGAATCAAATAAGTATTTCCAGACGAATCAATGTGGACCACACTCATCGTCTGTCTCGGTCTTGCGACAAGTGTACATGCACAATTGCTTTTTGGAAAGCCTGGTTAGATAGCAATATTGAAACATATTACGCTCTCTTAGTATTATGGCAAACATATGTTTCATATGAGCCTAGAACAAAAAACACAGAGCTAGTCCATGGTTGAGCTGAAATACGGTCAACCAGTCATATCTTGAAAACTAGAAAAGATAGAAGAAGGTTGTCAGCTGTCGAAATGATTCCCATTTTGTTGGCTACATTTTGACAGTTGACACCTTTTTCCAATCGCCTCTATTTTTCGAGATAGGAGCGCTGAAAGTAATACCGTTTCGCTCTAATATAGATTTTACAATAAATGCCTACACAAATCAAACATTTCAGATGATGATTTCCACAAGGCCTTCTCTAAACTACTCTCAGTATTCTCTGGACCTCGCGACGCTGCTCACGACACTACACCTTCACCGACTGAACCGATTAAGAAAGAGCTGGCCAAAATTGCTAAATCATGTCTGAGCAGAAAAGATGTCGAGTCGTTATACGGGAACGCTGTCAAATACAGCGTAGTATACGTTCACATGCACACTTTAATGAAAGAAGGTGTCGAGACTATTGGACTGCGAGAGTTACGGTCGACACTCGGATTGCCGCCTCCTCCGGCCTGGAAGCCATATAATAGAACCGAGCCGAGCGAACATGAGCTGAACTCTGCATCCACAGTTGAGGAGTACTACGAATTGAAGGAGCCTCGCACGCAAAGAAGAAGTCTTGATAGCTATGATCTATTCGAGCATAACGTAGTAACCGCTGTCGCCGTCTTCGACAAACGTGTGCCCTTCATCAGAAAGGCTTTCAGGAAACTCTTTAAAGGGATCTATCCATCCCCTCCAAAAGTGCTAGACAAGAAAACGATCGATAGAATGTTGGACGCGTTTGAGGCGACTTGCGAAAGCATTGACATTTGGGAGTTCACTAGATTTGAATGTAAACGAAAGGAATGATCTATTCCCTAGTGTTCTGAGATAATTGAGTTGAGAAACGATGGACAGATGATTTAAAAAAGTAACCAGTATATTGATACTAATAAATATTTGCTGTTTTGATATTTTCCAATACAATTTTTACTGTTTCAAACTGTTTCCATTAGGCCCGCTAAACGCTTAGGCCTAAACTGTCAGGCGCAAGCCTAAAGAATAGCAAATTTATTATCGATTTATTGATTGGAAAACAAAAGTAGGTCAATCAACGACTGAGACATTTTGTGTATGTACAAGTAGATCAAACACAAACCAAACACACACACTTCATTATTTTGGTTTTGTTTTCGTTTTTTTCGCAGAAAAATGAGTCTTGTTTTTGCATTCAATCAATCAATCAATCAAAAGCAGTTTGGGGAATCCAATTGTCGGAATAAATTTTAGTTTTTTTGGGGAGAGGGGCTTAAAAATGGGAAATCAATAATTTATGGTTTTGGTTTTGTTTCTCGTCTCCTGAATCTTCTTCATCTTCTGAATCTTCTTCATCTTCTGAATCGTTTGGTTTTCCATTTTTCATGGCAACATGTAGATGACGGAGGCGTCGGCTTGCGCGGCGCCGTGCACATTCTCGGCGATGCACCGGAACGATTCGGAGATGGTGTTCTCGTCGCCGACGATGAGCAAGTCGCCGTTCGGAAGGTGCTGTAAGAAGCAGCAAAAAGAGCACATCAAATTTCACTGTGTCGAGCCACTTACCATGTAGTTGGGCTCGCCGGCGATGGAGGTCAGCGACTCGTCCTCCTCGATCTTCATCCACGTGGTTTTCGGCTGCGGCACTCCTCTCGTTCGGCACGCCAGCTGGGCCACACCGCCGGGAACTTCGATGCGCGAGAGCGTGAAGTCGGAGATGATCGGCGGCGAGGCGAGTGAGCCCGTCGAAGAGATGCACGAGCCTTTGATCGATCCGGCGCCTGGAAGAGTCGCGGATCAGAGAGATGAGCGGGAATTCCGACTTCCGACTTCCGTTAAAAATGCGTTTTTCGCGGAACACCAATTTGTTTCTCCAAATTTTCTTTCGAGAACCGTTTTCCAGTTCTATTTCTTTCCGGCTTCCAATTTCCGCCTTCCGCCTTCCGGATTCTCGAAATCCACTTCCGTCCCACTCTGTCTTTTTTGATTCGTTATTCACACGCCTACGACTACGTGTGTCTGACCAGAGAATGATTTCGATTCGAGGGAGGATGCGGCCTAATCAACGCGGATGCGGTCTAATCAACGCGCTGGGTGGGTCTTTTTTGATTCGTTATTCACACGCCTACGACTACGTGTGTCTGACCAGAGAATGATTTCGATTCGAGGGAGGATGCGGCCTAATCAACGCGGATGCGGCCTAATCAACGCGCTGGGTGGGGCCCCCAGCCTGAGGGGCCGGGGGACAGGTCGCGGGTTCGAGTCCCCTTCCCCAATTTTGTTCCTTTGATGGTTGGTTACCTTTGTTGATGGAGACAGTGGAAGAGGTGACGACTGGCTGCGCGCACGGTGACGTCGCCTCGCAAAAGTACTCGCCGGCGGTGCTCTCGTCCAAACAATCGATGCGAAGCGCTGAAAGGCGGAATGAGAAAACGGAATGTTTACCGAGAAACAACGACTATTATCTTCTCTCTGTGCTATTCTGGGCACGCTGTTAATTAAGTATCTACCCTTCTGACTTTTCGTCCGTTGGTTGGATTCGGATGAATTCCGATGAATTCAGATGACGTCGCAGTCGTCCGAAGAATGTTTACCCCTCGTACTCATTGAAGGCGTCACGTCTTCTGTTGCTTCTCACTCTCACCTGACTCGACGACCGATTGTCCGAGATTGTTCGGGGCGAGAAGGGTCTCGAAGTGGGCCGCAGGATGGCTGTCGACCCGTTTTCCACGATGATACCACACAATCGACGGTTGCGGAGAGGCGTAGAAACCGCACCGGAGTGTCAGAGAATCGCCTCGGTTCGCCTTGATGTTCTCGAGCGGTTTGTCGATGCTCAACACGGACGGCTCGAGCAGGCCCGAGCACAGCGACATTGCGTCGATCGGCAGCTGGAAGAGCGGTTTCTAGGCCATCGAATGGGTTGGGGGGAGGTTGGCCTAGGTTTCCAGTCTAGAGGATTCTAGGCCATCTACTCTTGGAGGGTTGTCCTAAGCTTTCAAACTATGAGAATTCTAGGCCACCTAGATCAATAGACAGCTGGAAGAGCGGTTTCTAGGCCATTCACTCTTTCTACCGAGATTTCCGTTCCTGAGGTTCCACAGTGAACCAATCATGGCCTTACTTTCTCATAGCCTTGTCATTTTTAGGGAAACTAGTCCCTCCTCCTCTCCCGAATCGAAATCATTCTCTGGTCAGACACACGTATTCGTAGGCGTGTGAATAAGGAATCAAAAAAGAGCTCACCTTGCTCGCGGCCACGTAGGAACCCAGAAGAATGACGGATAGAAGCGGACGAGGAAACCACATCCTGCAAGACGCAAAAAAAAACTCTTCCGTGGGGGTTACGGTAGGACGGACAACGGAAGGCAGTGGATGAGCGGACAGAATGAGCAGATGAGGTGCTCTTTTAAGAAACGCACGAGGTGAGTGAGTGGACGGAGGAGACGACGAAAAGCCGATTTTGTGTGATATTTCACGTGAGATCATCCGTCTGGAAGGGAGATGGCGAAGAAGAAGACGTGCGGAGACGAGAAGAGGACGAAAGTATCAGAAGAGGTGAGACATCGTTAATGACAAGATCTTTGGATGGAACTGGAGGAAAAGGAATCGAACCCGCGACATCCCGCTCGCTGGCCAAACGCGTAACCGACTGCGCCAAACGAGCGCATCCAGGAGTGAACGGCACGGGCGGTGATAAAAGCGTGGCCGCCACGCTCTTCACAAATTAAACCCGATTTCAAGGTTGACCGAAAAACCTTCGAGAGGTACCAAAGAACCCTCCTCCGCCCTCCAAAAGTAGTCTCCCTCCCCTCTCCCCAACCAAAAAAAGTGCATTAGAGGGGTGGAAAGGAGCCGGGAGGAAAGAGCACACAAACACACACACACACACACACACACACACACACACACACACAAACACGTCATCATCCGGCTGACTGGCTAGGAAGCGACGACGAAATTCCACCTGCCTCCCCTTCTTCTCAAGTTTTTTTGGCACCCCCTAATGGGTCGAATGACCAGAAAAAGTAAATGGCGGCGAATTGGTGAGGAACGCGGAAAAAAGTGGAAACGAGCGAGAGAGAGAAAGTTGTAATGGGCGGGGGAAAAACGAGGGGCACAAGGAAACAAAGGGGGGGGGACCAATGGAATGGGGGTCCCCTCTAGAGTGTAAAAATATGAGTGGACGATGATGATGATGATGATGATGATGATGATGATGGAGCAGAGCAGGGGGCTCTCCTCCTCGTCCCCCGGAGAACCCATCAAAACAACAATCATCTCCCCACTTGTTCCCGTCCTTTGGACTCTCCGCTTTGTGAGTTTCTCGAAGGTAGATCAAAAAAAATTTGAAAAATTTTTTGTACCAATTTTCCAAAGTTCTTACATTTTATACTGTTTTTTTCGTTATTTTTGAGTTTGAAACGTTTTTTTCCGGCATTTTTGATTGAATTTGACCTACTTTCGATTTTGATCTACCAAACTCACATTTGATCTACATTTGATCGTCACTTTCTATACTGTAATTGTTATTTGATCTACCCCTTATCTAACGACTGAAGAAGTTCTTGATCTACCCAAACCCGCTCAAAAGTAGGTCAAAACCCAATTATTGTGTGACGTGGCACCAGCCCACTATGTAGGGTCAGAATAGTAATTGACATCATCTAGTTTAAAGAAGACGTCAGAATTCCTCTCGTAGCTGGAATTTCGGGAATGAAAAGGAAGGGCGAGCGGATTAAATGTGATGATGACGATCCTTCCGGATTGTCCACGGGGGGTCTCAAAATCAGAAGGAGAAGAAGCAGCAGAAGACGTCACTTTGTTCGTTTCGCGCAAATTTCAAATGTTCCCACGCTTTCCAAAATATGTGTTAGAGGCAGGTGTGTCGAAAGCAGGAAGAACAGGTGGAATTTGGGGGTAGGTGCGCTGGTGCCACGTCACACAGTTATGGTTTTGATCTACCTCTCGGAAATACTTGGTAGATCACATTTGGGGCCCATAAGCTGTAGTCTGTAGTAGATACCGAAAAGTAGGTCAAATTAAGTAGATCAAAATCAAAAGTAGGTGGCAGATTTTTGAAACTACAGTAATCCTGTCGCGAGTTTAAAGGCGCATACCCATCTCGAAATGAGGGGGGAAGTCGGGAAGATCGAAAAAAAAACAAGTTTTCCTCGTTTTTTTTGTTGAATACCACCACAAATTGTAATTTGAGACACTTGTTTTCTAGTCCCCCCCCCCCCCTTGCAGGTGATGACTAGCGGCAAAAAGGGGGCGGAGCTTAGGGGGGAGGAAATTTGAAAGGAAATTGGAAAAAAACTGATCAGAGGGACGAGATACGGACGGGGTGGGTGGGGGAAAACAAGCGCGCGCGAAAAATAAGGTAGTGAAAAGGGGGGGGGGGGTGAAAGTGGGGGAAAAAGAGGTCAAATGCTGGAAATGACTGAAAACTACAAAAATTTGAGGAAAGTAGGTCAAATTTCGCAACTTTTTCAAAAAGTAGGTCAAATCTTGAAGAAACCTTCGAAGCTACAGTAACCAGGCGGAAGTAGGTCGAAGCTCACAGGATCTCCCATAAGTAGGTCAAATTCAAACTTTTCGCGCCAAAAGCCCCCCGTCTTACTGTAGTTTTGATGGTGAAGTCCGCGTTTCTTCTAAATTCGTCCGAAACGTGCGGAATTCGGGAGATTCCGGTGAAAAACCGAGAAACAGGTGAACTCGCGGCGTTGCCTAATGAGGGAGTATATTTGCGTGCCGTCGAAATATTGGCTCACTGGAGCGGAATCTCGTCTCTCGCGATGAAGATTCAGATGACGTCGTCGTCGTCGTCAGAAGACGGGAAGTGGGCGGAGCCTATTCTCATTTCAAGACAGAAGAGCTCATCAGAAGAACGTCTAGACACACCCACCACCGGGGCACCACCAGCACCACCTCGGGGGGTGGGGGGAAAGTGTCAAAAATAAGAAAAGAGAGGAAACCAAAACATGTCAATCTGTCATGCGGCAGCACTTGTCACGTGACACGTGACACCATGGTTCTGTGCATGAGGAAGATGGATCGGCCTGGCGGCGGAACAAACGGACCACCACCACCGGAGGGAAATAAGCGGTGTAATGCGGGCGGTGACCCCCTGAGGCGGGCGGGGGATCGATAGATCAAAAAAAGGCAGCGTGGCCGAACTTTCGCGCGAACCGGGGATTTCTAGGCCATCACCGCAGATTCTCGGAAACTCTAGTGAAGTTTCGAGCGCGCGCGCGCGCCCAAAAGAAACTGGCCGAAAACAAAAGCGAAATGAAAAATGACGAGGGCAACGCTGAAAAACAAGCGAAAAACGGAAAGTTTGATGAGATGGGTGAGCAAGAAGAAATGAGGAGGAGAGCAAAAACAAACAAATGAACGAACTTGATTGGATTCGTCGTCGTCGTCTTTTCTCCCGAAATACTTCTTTCAATTTCGATTCGAAAAACTCCTCCCCACTCCTCGCTTTTCTCGGTTTCCCAGAATGTTGTGTTTTCTGCGTCGTTACAGAAAACGCGATTTGGAAAATGGGATTTGAAAAAAAAGCGGGGGAACAGAGCGTCTTTATCACCGGAACACCCCCACTGAAAGGTGCACGCGTGACGCAGTGGCTAGCAGCTATGCCTTTTGAATCTGCGGGCGGCGCAGGTTCGACTCCCGGTGGAGCCAAAACTCTTTTATTTGCCTTTGCATTCTTCCATCGCCAGCCTAAAGTAGTGGAAAACCCGTAAAAGCCATTGGTACAAGTGGAAATTTGGGAGGGGAGGGGGAAGGGGGGATAATCATAATCACGATGTGGTGGGAAACAAAGTGGAAGTGGAAATGGAAAAGGAAAAGTGTGTGACGTCGCGAATAATCCCTTCGAGGCGAAGAAAGACGACGTCTTCTGCACATTCACACGCACACTCCATTCTGATTCTTGTAGAAGATCGGGCAGACGGAGGCTGAAAAGAAGACACAAGAAAAAAATGTGAAAAGGTGGGAGGCAGGGGGATTAGACGTTTTTAGCCATCTCGCACACTTTTGACGCCTTCTCCTCCCACTTCTTACACGGCTTCTCATTTTCGACGGATCATCAGATCAGCGATTAGGATTAGAATAGAGCGGAAGTGCCAAGTGTCAACGAAACTACAGTAATCCCGATCGATGTGCATTTTTCCGTCAAATCAAGTGTATTCGCATTTCTAGGTCTCGGCAACGAAACTACAGTAATCCCTTGAGCATTTCTGTGCATTTCGTCGTCAGTTTCTGTGAATTTGTATCTCTGGGAGTTGGCAACGAAACTACAGTAACCCCGAGCTTTTCTGTGCATTTCGTCGTCAAATCCAGCGCATTCCTTACCGCACATCCGTCGGAATTGAACCGTGCCCTTCGGACAAACACATTTTCGATCGGAGCAAGAGGAGGGCGCCGCACACTGCTCCTCCGTCTCACAATCGCCTTCGCCCGGATAGAGTTCTGAAAATCTCTTTTCCAGCCGTCGTCACAGAATCAGGACGCCTTCAGAAGGACTCACTCGGTAGACACGTTCCCATACTCGATTCGGCGTCCGATCGACAAATCGGCTTCTTGATTTGACCGTCAGAGAGCGGGCGGATGAGCAGGCGGGGTGCTGGAATGGTATTAGACTATACTATTAGTAGTTTCAGAGGCCATATCTTGAAAACTAGAAGAGATACGGGAAAAGGGTCAACTGACAAAATGTTGCTTCATCTGTCAGCTACATTTTGTTAGTTGACACCTTTCTCCTAGCTCTTCTAGTTTTCAAGAAATGAGCACTCACACTTGGGAGCTCTCCGCTGACAGCAGATGCTGTATCGGAGCACAGGGCTCTGCCGGCAGATGCGGCTCGCGCAACGGCTGCTCGACGAGCATCTGACCGGATTGCCCGACTTGTTGAGCGTCGGCACGTAGCTGGCGCCGCACAGATTGTTCATGAGCATCTGGAACGAGGGCGGATGCTGACAGCACACCGACGCGCCGGACGTCGTTCGAAGGCACGTCTCCGAGTCGGCGCACGTCTTCAGCCGTCCCGTCACACACATTTGAGGATGGTCGAGCGGGTTGAGGTACGGGTGGGGGCACTGGAGTTGCTCGTCGCCGATCGCCGACTGCACGCACATCTCGATGCACGACTCGTGGTCGGCAAAGTGGTTTTGAGCCGAGGCAGAAGACGTGACGGCTCCAGAAGACGTCGAGTAGAGGAACGAGTGACACGTGTTCGTCTCCGAATCGTAGTAGTATCTGGTGCTGGCCTCCACGTCTTCCGAATAGGCTCCGCCCACCGGAATCGGCTGGGCACACGCCACTTCCTTCTGCGGACAACAATAGTTGCGATGACACTCGTAGCCGACGGCACACAGAGAGCACTTTTTGACGCGCATCGCCGGATAGACCCGTGTGGGACAGATCTCGTGCATTTCGAGACCGCAGCACACGGATTGAGCGCCCGACGGTTGAGGTGTGCAGCGGTAGAACTCGGGACAGTCCTCGTCGGCGCCGCATTGTTTCGGCTCACCCTCGACTCGCAGCATCTTGTCGCCTTTCGGACAGCGGCCTAGAAATCGGGGGAAGTGGTGAGGGGGAAGCTAGTTTTTTCTGTTTTGGGAAGCGTTGTCATTGGGGCAGGTAAGGTAGACCATTGGGTTGGAAAAGTAGTCCATGAAGGTGGAAAAGCTAGGCCACAGTGGGAGGGGAGGTAGGCTGTTTTGGAGGGGGGTCATTGGGTTGGGAAGCTAGGCCACAGTGGTCGCTGAGAAAGATGGCCGTGCGGGAAAGCTAGGCCATGGTTATAGGAAGCTAGGTCGCAGTACTGAGGGAAATTAGATCGTTTTGGAAAACTAGGTCAGTTAATCTAAAAACACGTCGCAGAGGTAAGATTAAGCTGGAAAGCTACGACCTCTAGTTGGAAATCTAGGCCGCCGATGTAGAAACCTCGGCCATTGCATACGAACTCACTTCTCGTCGCTGCGCCCTTCCTCACACCTCCCGGCATCCTGTCACTGCCGATCTTTCGTGTCCGAATCGGTGGCACTCGTTTGAGACTCGGATGTCGGCAGCAGATCCCCTTCCGATCCGTCGACTTCTTCATGCAGAAATGAGTGTTCGGGCACGGCGACTCGGGATCGCAATAGATCTTCGACAGTTCGACGATCGAACCGGGCGGACACTTGGCGAGCGCCTGAATTTGACGAGCCTCACGGCGGCAGCACACGAAACGCGTTTTGACGTCCGAGTAGAGGCACACCGATTGGCTGGAATTACAGAGTTGCTAGTAGTCTGGAAGCGATCGAGTTTCAGACGCACCCATCACTGCCACAGGTGTTGCGCTCGAGCGGCGAGCACTCGAGCCCCTCCGACTTGTGCTCCTCGTAGATGAAGGTCGCCGGGCAGACCTCGTCGACACTCGCACAACACACACCCGACGAGAACGGGATCGGCGCGAAGCAGGCGATCGTCGAGGGACACTGAGAGTCACGTGAGCACGCGCGCGGCTCCGCGGTGCTCTGCCAGATCTCGGGTTTCGAGCCCTTGAGACACTTGTCGACGCGTTCGATGTCGCGGCAACAGAAGTAGAGCATTCGGATCGAGCTGTACATGCACTGGAAGCCCAGCGGGCACGAGTTCTGAAGGGTAGATCGGAGGAAGTAGGTGAAACAAGACGGTAGATCAAACCTGCGTGTTGGGCGTGCACGTCATCGGCTGTTGAGTGCTGAACGCGAGCATCGGATGAAGGGCCGACGGGCAGACGCCAAAGTTCGGACTGCCGCAACACACGTTCTTCGTCTCGTCCCACACACTTTTGACGCACGAGAAGTGGCGAGGACACGATTTGAGCGAGCAGTCGAACGGTGCGTCGAGATTCGACGGCTGATACACCACTTCGGATGAGGCGCACGCTGCAAATAGTCAAATTTGGTATCTAGGTCAAAAGTAGGTCAAATTTGGAATCCAGGTCAAATGTAGGTCTAATTTGGAATCTAGGTCAAAAGTAGGTCAAAAGTAGGTCAAACTAACAAGCACTCTGACAGAACTGATAGCACGCGACGCGATTCGAGAAGCTGTTCGCGTTGCCGCCACACCCGAGATAGTTGAACTGTCGACACGTGTCGGTCGTCGGATCGAAATAGAATCGTTTCGACGGCGTCCCACAAGCGACGCCTTCGTTCGCGTCGTGCGCACAAATCCACTTTCGGGACGGACAACACGAGGTGCGGTTCGAGTAGAGCTGCAAGAGGAGCGTTTTGCGGTCGCGTCGCGTGTCATGACACGGTACCTGTCTGGTGCACGAATGGGTGCTCGGGCAGTCCTCGTGACGCTCGCACGCGATGACACGTCCGTTGGTGGAGTCGATCAGTGGATCGCCGCCGTCGGGACACTCGCTCCGATGGCACATCTCGACGCACTCGAGTCGCGTGACAAAGTTGTTGTCGTTGCCCGAGCATCCGTGGTACTCGAACTGATTGCACCGATTGTGCACCGCGTCGTAGTGCCATCGCTGAAGCGACGACATTCCGCAACTCGTGCCCGTCGAGAGCCCCTGATTGCATGTGAATTCTGAAAGTCTTCGTTTGTCCCACCACGTCTTCAGAACGTCTTCAGAAGGAAGGAAGAGCTCACCTTTTGTGGGACAACACGCGTGCACTGTCCCCGTGTAGACGCACTCGTAGTTGGAGGGACACGGTTTGCTCGCCGAGCACCGAGCCACCACATTGTCGCCGCCCTTGTAGGGCTTGCCAACGGGGCACTTCGGCTGTGGCTGCACACTCGCGCACACCGTCTGGCACTCTTCGAGGCTCTCGAATTGATTGTCGCCGAGCAGGCACCGACTGGCGACCACTGACTTGCACATTCCGTGCTCCACAGAGTACGTCCATCGGGTTACTGTATCGCCGGGGTCACATTTGGTGGAGGATCTCAACGGTTGAAGACACGTAGTCAGCGGTTTCGGACAGCACACGCTTTGCCGGCAGTCGTGCGTCTCCGGGCACTGCTCACGGGCGGTGCACCTCTGCACATTGTCGCTGGGATCTTTGAGCGGTGCTCCGTGAGCACACAGCCGTGTGGCACAGAAAGCGACGCACTCCTCCTTGTCGGCGAAATTGTTGAAATTGCCGCCCTGTCCGTGGTACTTGAAACGTTTGCACGCGAGCTCGCCGCCGTCCCAGTACCATCGTTGCTGCGCGTCGGCGCCTCGTCGCGGCGATCCGTTCGAGAACGGCCGCATCGTGCTCTTCTCGACGGCCACACCGCCGAGACTGCTGCAGACGAAGGCGGGTGTGGGACAGCAGAACAGACGGTCCGACTCGTGGATCTTGCAGAAGTAGTTGTCCGACGGAAGGCCCGGCGACTGGGGGATCGGATCGCCACGGGCGCATCCTGAAATTGAGAAGGAAAGATACATAGAAGTTCGCTCTACGGGACTTGATTCGTAGTCCAATGGGGCGCTCTTACATCACCTAAAGATCGCAAACGTGAAGAAGCAGCAAGTGCGCTCTACTGGACCCATTTCAAGTAGTCCCGTGGAGCGCGCTTTCAACACCAGAAGCGCAAATGTAAAGAAGCAGCAAGTGCGCTCTAGGGGAATTGATTGGTGTAGTCTAGTGGAGCGCACTTACACCAATTCGAGCGCAAAGGTAAGGAGGCAGCAAGTGCGCTCTACTGGACCCATTTCAAGTTGTCCAGTGGAGCGCACTTACATCAATGCAAACTCACTTCCTCCACAATACGCCTCGCACTGCCACTTCGTCAAAAAGTTGTTCGAATTGCCGCCTCTTCCAGTGTACCGAAACGACAGACACTGCCCGGTGGCACTGTTGTACCAGAAGCGCTCCTCGTGCTCCGGCTGCTCGCCGAGCTCGTCTCCCGGCTCGGGGCCATCTTTTCCGGTCTCTCCGCGGCTTAATGGTTGGATACATGTGATGCCACGTGTCGGACAACAGATGCCACCGATGCAGTCGTACACCTCCGGATACTCGTCGCATCCGATGAACTGTGCTCCTCCTGCTCCTCCAGAAGACGTCGACGACGCCGCCTCCTTTTTCGACGTGAACGTGAGACACGTGGAGACGCGATGCGTCGCTCGTTCGTACAACGCTCCGTTGATTCCGTTCGTCGGACAACTGCCTGGAATGAGTGGCGATGGCCTAGGTTTTGCAACGATTTGGGAAACTCGGCCACCTGGCAACACGCAAACGTTGCCCTCGCGAGTCTCGACGAGCGTCTCCTCGTCGCTACACGCGCACTGTCCCTTCTGGCACGTCGTCTGCGGCCACACGCCTTCACATTGCTCGTCGTACGTGCATCCGACGTTTCCCGGCTCCACTTCTGAAGTTTGACGCTTAAAGGGGGTGGGGGATGGGGTTACGGTACTTTTCCAGCACTGCTCCTCGACTGGCACATGGGTGTTTTTGCAGCGACACGTGCCTAGGCAGACGGCGCCCGATACGCATTCGGTGGTTCGCGTGCAATTGTCGCCGAGCTTCTTCTGATCTGCAAGTGCGCTCTATTGAGAAACGTGACTGTTACTCTTTTCGGACGAGCTCAAGCCGGACAGAATGCACACTCACCCGCCGCATTCCGCGCATAAATCTGATGAAGGCCCTCCGACAGGGGAATAGTGCCGAACGTCAGTGTCGCGTGACACAGAAGCGACAGAAAAACGAGGCAGACGTTGGTGCTGCACATGTCGTCTCGAGACTATCGGAGGAGCCACAAACGACGACGGAGCACACTCATTCGGGCGACGACACAACCGCGCGCGCTGCTTTTTTTTGTTCTGATCGTGTTCTAAAGGGGGGGGGGGGGGGGGAGCTTCAAACTGTGAAATCCGAGCCTTAAAGGGGGCCAGAATGGGAGGGATAAGGGAGGTCACTAAACAGGCCCAAGGGGGGGGGTCACTACGAGAAGGGCGAGAGGTGGTGGTGGTATTGTGAGTAAACAGACACTGACCACTTGAAAGTTTTTGGGGGGAGGAGGTTGTGGTGCTCTCTCCGACTGACTGACTGACTGTTAGAGGCGCGATCGGATCGGATCGGATAGGGGGGGAGTTGGTAATGTGAGAATGTGTTGGAGTACTCGCACTTTAGATTCCGACCGAACACAAATATGGATGGAGCAGAGAGCAACGGGGAGAGAGAGAGGGGCTAGTAGCAAATTGACGTTTGACCTACACTCCTTCTTCTTTGGGAGAGAAGAAACATGGGAATGAAAATGGCTGGTAAAAAAACTGATGCAGCTACAGTATCTGTCTTACTGTAGACCAGAGTTGGGCGGAAGTCGGAATTTCGTCCATGGAAGGTCATCTGGTGAAGACGTGCATCTTCCACATCATCTGCTTTTGAGTTTTGACCTACATATCAACCAGGTGGGATTTTGAAACTTCGCGCCAAGTCCGGTGAAGCGCGCTTTGGTCCCTGGCAGAACTTTCAACCATTTTGAACCCCCCCCCCCCCCTTTCATACCCCCAAATGCGCCCCCAATTAATCTTCTGACACAGCTGCACCATTCGCCCTTTCGAAAAAAAAAAACGAGTCAAACAAATCAAGCCCCTTGTTTTCGGTTATCTTCTCGAATCTCCACACACTCTCTCTCTCTCTTGACATTTGCCGTTTTTGAGCGCTCGCCACCACCATTCAATTTGAATTATGACTCTCAGTATCAAAGGATTACGGTAGGCTTCTAGGTGGGCGGAGTCTAATGGGGAAGGGAGTCTGGGCTCCAGATGAATAGAGGATGTGCATAGAAGAACAGAGAGGTTTTGGGATGAATTTTTATTCAGAGAGAGAGAGAGAGAGAGTTATCAAATTCGGCCACAGAGACCGTGGAGGCACGGTTGTCCGTTGTCACAGTCGTCGTCCGTACTGCAGGCGGACCCGGACGGAAGACGTCGGTGCGGCGGTGGGCGGGGCCAGCAGAAGCCGTTGTCGCACTTCTTGAAGTCGGGACAGTCGGCGTCCGACGAGCATCGCGGTCCGACGGGCGGCTTCTGGTAGTGACGCTGGATGCAGACGCCTTCGCCATTACAGAAAGACCACGGGCCGGGACAGTCGGCGTTGGCAGTGCACATCTTCACCGGATGACATGGCGGATCGTGCGGGAAGAAGCAGGCGAGGAGAAGCGACGGGAGGAGGAGGAGAAGGAGAATAGTCTTCATTCGTATTTCGGAATGGAATGAGGTCGATTTCCCCCGGGAGGCCTCTTTTATACGGCCAGTTTTATGTGTGGGAGCCGATGGGAATTCAAGACCCACTGAAAATTCTTCTTCTAAAGGTACTACAGTAAGACAGGAGTACTGTAGCTGCTAGATCTTTCAACGGATGTGTTCCATAATGTGAGCTAATGGGACCCTCCACTCAAGAACACTCTAGAAGTTACAGTACTCCTGTCTTACAGTAGTACCTTTAGAAGAAAAATTCTCGGTGGGTCCCGGATTCCCATCGGCTCCCACACATAAAACTGGCCGTATAAAAGAGGCCTCTCGGGGCACATCAACCTCATTCCATTCCGAAATACGAATGAAGACTATTCTCCTTCTCCTCCTCCTCCTCCCGTCGCTTCTCCTCGCTTGCGTCTTCCCGGACGCTCCGCCACGTCATCTGGCGAAGACGTGCACCTTCAACGCCGACTGTCCCGGCCCGTGGTCTTTCTGTAATGGCGAAGGCGTCTGCATCCAGCGTCACCACCAGAAGCCGCCCGTCGGACCGCGATGCTCGTCGGACGCCGACTGTCCCGACTTCAAGAAGTGCGACAACGGCTTCTGCTGGCCCCGCCCGCCGCCGCACCGACGTCTTCAGGCCCCGATCGAGTGCCAATGGATCGGCGACTGTGACAAGGGGACGGTGTGCTTGCTCGGTTACTGTAGGGAAGTAGAGTAACACTCTCTCTCTGAATAAAGACATTCATTCCAAAATCGCTCTTGTTCTTCCACACATACACACCAGAGTCTCGGGAATACCGACTCAGAATTGAAATCCCAAACATAGGGAAAATCGATATTTCTACTCGATTTCTTGAATTGGTCTCACCGTTTTCAACCGCCCCGTCCGTCTGCGAGCCTTTCCCATCAAAATCATTGTCGTTTTCGATTTCCGTCCTCGAATTCTTGTCTGATGGCGTTCCAGACGTCTCCAACGCCTACTGACTTGTCTGAAAGCAGAAGAAATTATAAATGCGGATAAGAAAATCTCAATTTACGAGCAAATATGTCTTTCTGACGATATTTCATGATTTTCCCGTCTTTTATGCTTAACTTTGGGGTTTTTACATGATAATTGATGATTAGTATCATATTTCAACAAAAATCAGCGGAAAACATTACGAAACTGTGTTGAAATCGTGAAAAAACGAGTGAGAATTGCAAAAAATTCTGAGTAGAAGAGTCGGCGACCCGCGGATTTCTAGGCCACGGCCGCCGTTTGAATTTCGCGACCGCGGCGCGTCTCACTTAATGCGCGCTTTGGCGGTGTAGATTCGACCTGGAATCCGAAGATTCAGGTTCCGCATTAGGCTCCGCCCACGAAAAGCATGCAAACTGTTCATTTTCAGCACAGAATTACAGACAAAACAGAATGAGAGGAGAAGAGAGAAGAAAGTATGGCAAATTAAATTTGGATGGTTTTCAAGCAGAAAACAATGCGAAGAAGGGAAGAAAAATGGAAGAGAAAGAAAGATTTCACCGTCAATTCAGGAGAGTCAGGAGAGATTTTCAAGAAGGAAGCGTCGAAGCGAGAAAGAAAGTACACAAGGAGGATTAGTCGGAGTAGGGAGAGGGCGAGCTGGAAGAGGGACTGCTGTTCGAGTAGTTGATCGGGTGCTCGTCCGACGAGCCGCCGGATTTCGATTTCGACGACGAGTCGTCCGAGTGTGGCGACGGTGGCGAGGAGGCCGGCACGACGGTCAACGTCGAGGTGGAGGTGTTCGGATGGAGGAACGGCGGGAAACCGAGCGTCGGCATGAAAGGGGGTGCTCCCGGACCGGCGGTGCTGCAAGCATGACGAGATTCGACGAGGTTTCCGATTTGACCTACTTTCGAGAAGTCTCTTAGTTTGACCTAATTAAGGGGAGCTATGAGTGCGGTCGGGATTCGAGCAGATATTGAACTTGACCTACTTTCGGGCAGCATCGGGAGTTGGCCTACTATCGACTATCCTTTGATTTGACCTACTTTTGATCTTGATCTACCCCACCAACAGCTCCAATTATTTTGCAAACTAACCTTGTCGCTGTCGCTGCTGCTGAATCGCCACAACTGGCCGCCGAATACGATTGGTGGTGTGCTCCGCCGGGAGTTGTTGCTCCGCCGGGAGCCACCCCCGCCGCCGCTGTCGTTGCGAACTGTGTGGTGGCGGTCTTCATCCACATTTCGTAGGCGAACGGACTCAACATGTAGGCGGCCATCTGCGGCGGAAACGGCCATCCGAGACCGCCGATCCGCTGTCGTTTGTCCTTCATTCGACGGTTTTGGAACCACACCTGAAACTTGTGGCGCTTGAAATGTAGGTCAAAAGTGAAAACCATTAAAAGGGGGTAGATCACAAATCAATAGATTTGTAGGTACTGGGGGACATAGCTACAGTAACCGCCGCGCGCGCGCAGCCATAATCCCTGGAATTCCCCAGCCGCCGCCTTTTTGCTCTCCATAATAGCCGTCCCGCCAGAAAGTACCGTAACCCTGTGTGGCTCTCCGGGTCTTCTCGTCAAAGCCAAATCATTTCCCATGACATACATACACATATGTGCGCGCGCGCGCGAGCCTCCCCTCCTACATATACATATCAATCTGTCTCTCTTGAAAATGAAAAACGTGTCCTCTTCTTGGCTTGGCGGCCACATGAGTGATTCCTAATTCCCACTGGCACACTTTTGGCACACTGAAGACAAAACTTGTTGGAAAGAGTTTAGCACGGGAGAGAGATGTACATGTATCATTGAGAGACGTCTAGAGTCATGTAGTGTGCCACGTGGAAGTGTCGGGTAGATCAAAAGGAGCTATGGAAACTACACACCTACCCGGTTTGCGCCTAGAAATCAGTTGTGATCTACCAGCTCTCCACATATGTGTATGTGAGTCATGGGAAATGATTTGGCTTTGACGAGAAGACCCGGAGACACAGGGTTACGGTACTTTTTGGCGGGCGGCTATTATGGAGAGCAAAAAGGCGGCGGCTGGGGAATTCCAGGGATTATGGCTGCGCGCGCGGCGGTTACTGTAGGCGATGGGTTGGCCTCTTGATAAAGTTTGATCTACAACTAGCAGGTACCTACAAATCTATTGATTTCTGATCCACCTTTCAGTTTTGATCTACCAGCAGCGGCTGGATCTTCCCAAATTTTTACCTACCAAACACAAAATCAACCATCCGTTCCTACAAATAGTTTGCGCCTCTCTCAGCTCTCAATTTGACCTACTTATTGTACTTGTGATCTACTTTGACCTACTTACTACCATCTACACATCTACCCAGTTTGCGCCTAGAAATCAGTTGTGATCTACCAGCTCTCCTCGATTTGATCTACTTGTTGCGCCCTCACCTTGATAGTGCCCTCGGGCAAATTGAGCTCGGCGGCGAGCTCACCGCGCGTCTTCCGGCTCACATAGTTCTCCTTGGCGAACTCGCGTTCGAGCCGTCCGATTTGCTCGCGCGAGAACGCCGTCCGATACCGTCGCATCTGACCGTCGTCCACGGCTCCTCCTCCTCCGCCACCGCCTCCACGATTATCTGCAACCAATTAAGTGACACTTCTTCAAAAACTCGCCTCCTCGATTCGACACTCGCACATCAGTCACGCTTGGAAAACTCGAAAAGAGTTGTAATTAGGTGTGTTGTACAATAATAACTTTTTCATTAAGCGAGTTAAAGGGGGGTGGGAATGGAAAACAAGAAGACCCCTCTTTTGTTATTCCTCATTCGCACCCCCCTTAACTAGACGATATCATTCGCACCCCCCTTAAGGGGGACCTCTCTCAAGGTCTCTCTCTCTCTGTCCGTGTTCCCAATTATCTAATTGGGACAGCTCTCTCTCTCTCCGATTTTTATGGCAACAAACACGCAACCGACCAATTAACGTTAACCACTGTATGGTGGTGGTGGGGGGCGTTTTGGCAACATTAGGGTAATGAAAATTTCCAATTTCCAACACGCACCGCCCGTTTTATGAGGTGTAAACGGACTGGTTCACCAGTTTCCCCCCTTCAACGCCTTCAACCAGGACACGACGTCTTCTATCACAGTTTTGCAGTGATATGGGAGATAATTGAGACAATCTACAGTAACCGTCCTCCTCCCCCCTTCTACTAAAGGGGGGGGGGGACAGGTGAGAAAGATGGGCGGTCGTAAAGCAAAGCAGCGAGACACCGTCGGTGAGAGACAGACAGAGACACGAACATTTACGATATAATAGCCTCCCCCCTTCTCCCCGTGGAGAGAAGAAGGGACAGAAGACGTCGACGTCGTCTTCGCAACAAAATCGAGAATCGACGACACTTGCTAGTAGTTAGTGGGGGGTGTTTCTTCTTCTCGAGAACGAACGAACGAACGGAAAGAGGATGACTCGTTTATGATGGGGGCGGCGCTTTTCTTCTTCGTTTCTTCTCCGAGTGGATGATGTGTGGGTTTTGACCTACTTTCAGGGTTTCAGAAGACAGTTTTAGGCTTTCGTCGGAGCTATGGACGAGTAGTAGATCAAAAAGCTGGGGGTCTTTGATCTACCTGAAAAGGCGCTATGAGCGGTAGGCCTGGAGTAGATCGGAAGGTGGATAGTTGAAAAGATTCCGAGCTTTGGGAGCCAGGTAGAGAAACTTCCATGATTCAGGCACCTGGTAGATCAAAAGCCCGAACTTTTTTGATCTACCCGAAGAGGCGCTAACCACTAGGCTTCTAGTAGATTCGAAAACCCGAACTTATTTGATCTACCTGAGAAGCTACCGAACTACATGACCTAGGAATCTTCAAATCCTATCTTTTTTGATCTATCGCAATTCTAGAATAGCTAAAGGTTTCATGTATAGCAAAAGAAGCAGTAGTTTCCAGGTAGATCAAATCCATAGCTGTTTTGACCTACTTGAAGACAATCCAAGCTTTAACCGCCTGGTAGATCAAAACCTTATCTGTTTTGATCTACCTCGTGATCCAAATAGCTAAAAAAACCTAAGGTAGACCGAAAGAACTGAAAATCCACCAAATATGCACCTGGTAGATCAAAAACTCGAGCTAAACCGATCTACTTCAAGATCCGAGCTAAATGCTCCGGGTAGATCAAAAACCCCCCGAACAAAGTAGATCAAAAACAAACCCCCGCGAACTTTCTTCGATCTACCGTAATCCGTCAGAGCCCCCCGCCGCCACGAAGAACACGTGTTCGTCGTCTTCTCTCGATTCGCCATTCCAATTATCTCATTCGCTTCTCCCGTAATGCTCCCCCCTCTCTCTCGAGCAAAAGCAGTAATTCTACGCATTAATCTCTCACACGGTCTCATGAAGCGTGTCTTCTCCTTCTTCCCGCTCATCCTAATAGGGTCGCTCAATGCACAATTTCCTCCCCCCCCCCCCCCCCCCCCTTTCGTATTTTACGAGATCAATCTCCCTCATTTGTCACGCGTCCCCCGAAATTAAGGAGGAGGAGGAGAAGGAGCCCCACCGATGGGGCCCCTGACACGGGGCGAAAAACCAATCTGAGGCGCGCATCTTTGTGAATAATTTCCCCCGTTTACCCATTTTTTTTCCATTTCGGAAGGGAGGAGATCTTTGTTTTTGATCTACCACACTCTTGTAGATCACTATCCGCCGGGGGGTGGCGGTTTGGCCTTTCTTTGCTCTCCGGGAGCTCGCAAGTTTGATCTACTACTTTTGATCTACCCACCGTATGGATTGTGTCTTCCGGCCGCTGCCGCCGCCGCCGCCGCCACCACGGCTCCCATCGGATCGTGCTCGAAACTCGGCGAAAAGGAGGAGGACCGCGACGAGGGCGCCGCCGAGTGGTGCACCAGAATTGACGGTGCTATCTGGAAATGGGACACTTTTTTGATCTACATTGGGGAAAAAGTTGTGATCTACCTCAAAATAGTTGTGATCTACCCTGAAAAGCTTTTGATCTACCTCAAAGTAGTTGTGATCTACTTCAAAATAGTTGTGATCTACTCGGAAGAACCTTTGATCTACCCTGGAAAAGTTGTGATCTACCCACTAATTCTTTGATTTTTTGATCTACATATCCAAATTGACTATTTCCGTATGTCCCCTGGAGCTTCGTGTTTTGATCTACTACACACATTTCTCGAATTCCACATTTTACCAACAAAAAGAGGAAGGCCGCCCGTTTTTACGAGCAAACCATGGAAACGTGGCACTCACTGGCGGCCGGAAGGGGGGACGACAACTAAAATACTAAAATGTTTTATGGTTTAGTACTTTTGTGGGGGGGGGGGGGAACATTTTGAATTTCACTTTCAAATATATCCATTAGTTGCTATGGGAATTGGAAGAAAATGTGAATGGTTTGGAACACATGTAGATCAAAAAATCACAAGAATCCTCAGGTAGATCAAAAAGCGAAAAGGGTCCGCCGCGCAAAACTCACTTGTTTTCCAATCAGTGATTCGATATCAAAGGAGGCCATTTCTTGGGGGTGAACAAGAATGGGCGGGAAATTTGAAATTTTCAAATTTCAATGGAAAAGCTGGAAATCGGTGCGCGCGCGCCGGTTGGGAGTGTAAATGGATAAGTGACAATTCGCGCTCTTGCGGATATCGGAAAGTGGGGGCGGAGCCTATCGGGGGTCCACACACGACGACGAAGACGAGAAGAAGGCGAAGAAGGCGAAGAAGACGTCGAGACGATGAAGGAGGGGGGGACTACGGTAGGGTGGCCTCTAGGCTCCGCCCACTTCCTTGCTGCTGCTGCTGGCCGCCGCCTTCGCCTTTGCGCCCCTCTCATTTTACCCCTAATTCCACGTGGATTGATGATGAAACAGTTTGGAAACTGATTTGATCTACTTCTAACTTGTACATGTCCAGAAAATTTGATCTACCCGGGAAAATTGGATCATTTTGAGGGTGCTGGAAGTTTGGAAAACTGAAAGAATTTCAAATTTGATCTACCAGATCTACCACTCGAAAACAGTGTTATTCTGTTCTTCTACAAAAATCGTTAGTGGTAGTAGAAGTGGTAGATCAAAAATTTACAATCGGAAAAGGTGTGGAGTGCGCGCGCGCGCGCACACATTTCCGGAAGCAATTATCCTCACCGCCCCATTATGGTGATAACGTCTTCAAAAAGAAGACGTCGTCGTCGCCGCGAAGTTTGCATTATTGTTTTCCCACCACCATATTTGATCTACCCATTGTCGGGAGAAAAGGTTAATGAAAATGATTCATTTTTCATCTCTCTTTTTGGCAACAACACACACACAAATCCGAATGAATGAATGAATAAGGGGGGGGGGGGGAACAATAAAAGAGAGCAATCCTGCTTCAGCCCCCCCTTTAGTCATGCGCCCCCCCTCAATTAATGACTTTTGATTGGGACCCCGGGAAGGGGGGGGGGGGGGCGTCTTACCGGTAGTGAGAAGAAGACATCGTCGTAAAATTGGGAGAACACGCGAGAGGAGACGATATTTCGAAATGGGGGGATTCGCGCGCAACAGCAGTTGCCCCCTTTTTGATCTACTGAAGAGTACCGGGCTTTTGATCTACAACTGTTTTTGTATTCAAAATTGGCGGTTTTTCGATTTTAACGTTGAATTGGCGGCGTAGCGACTCGCTCATGTGGTTAGTGGGATACGGAGCTGATTTGACCTACTTTTTGATCTACAACTGTTTTTGTATTCGAAATCGCTTGTTTTCTGCTTTTGTGCACTTTTAGAGTGTATTTCATTGTCACTGTTACCTGCCGTCCTGGTAAAAGAGAAGGTGATAGTTGAATTGGCGGCGTAGCGACTCGCTCATATGGTTAACGGGATACAGAGCTCTTTTGACCTACTTTTTGATCTACAACTTTTTACTGTATTGAAGTGACTGTTCTCGAGCAGTCTTCAAGTTTCAAATTGGAGTGTTACTGAATACAGAGCGCTCTTTTGATCTACTTTTTGATCTACATCTTTTGAAGCTACGCCACTTCGAATTGGCATCGTAGCGACTCACCGCCACATTAAAGCGGATACGGAGCGGTCCTCCCCTCCCTCCCTCCCTCCCTCCTCGCCGCTTTCCCACGTGTCATGCCCCCATCATCGCCTGTTTCTCTTCTGTTGCACAATCTGCGGATCTGCGACGAAGGATATCATCTCCCTGCTGTTCTCGTCGGCAAACACACGGTTATTACAAGATGACCCCCCTCCCCCCCCGCTTGTGGTAATATAAAAAAGTTGTCCTCCTCCTCCTGTGTTGTTTTCGGTGTTGCGTAGTGGGTGTGACAGGTTTACGGCCCCCCCGCCCATAAAACGGTGTGTCGGTGGCGGCGGCACACAAAAAGAGAAAGAGAGCCCCCGACGACTCTGAGATAGGGGGTGGGCTCCTCGTGGGAGAGGACACACACTTTTTGATCTACCTCACCACCAACCACCGTGGGGGATCGGGAAGTTGAACGATTCGAGGAGAAGCATGCCACGTAATGCCACGTCACGCCATCTTCAACTTTTTGATGCTCCCACCAGCTGTTCCATTCCACTAGTAGTAGATCATCAAAACTGAAACTCTTTGACGTGGCGTGAAGTGGCACGACGTGGTATGACGTGGCATGACCTGGTTTCATTCCATTAGTTGTAGACCATCAAAACTGAAACTCTTTGACGTGGCAAGACGTGGCATCACTTGGCAAGACGTGGCATGACGTGGCACTGCGTGGTTCCATTCCACTAGGAGTAGATCATCTAGAATAGCTTTGACGTGGCATGACGTGGCACGACGTGGCATCTGACACCGTACCCCCAAAACACATTCATGATCCCATTCGACTAAATAGCGCGCGCACACACGAGTTATTGGTCTCTAATTGGCGGCTCCTCTCCTCACCAAATGAGTCGCGACTATAATGTTTTTATTGCTGCTCCCCGGCTCTCTCTCTCTCTTTTTGCTCAATTTAGAAGCATTTCCTTCTCCTCCCCCTTAACAAATGAGAAATAAGAAAGAGGTAATAGGCGGGAGGGGGGACAGAAATTGATGATGGCTCATAAACATGCTCCAGTGGGCTCGAGAGAGAGGGCTCCGCGCGAGCCGGTGAATATAATAGCTAAACGGGGGGTGCTCGGATGATTAGTACTTTCTGAAGAAGAAGACGTCAGAATAAGAAGAGGTCCCCTCCTCCCAGTGTGGATGATGATAGATGACTTCGCGACCGGCAACAGACCCCCCTTTAACTCTCAAGTGCCCCCCTCACTGATTTGCATATGGTCCCGGACGGGTCCCTTTGTGACCCCCCCCCCCCATTTCCATGCATGGATATAATTTGCTCTCTGTTTAGGGGGGACCTAACTATGAAGAGAGGGTCCAGAGCATGTTGGCACCCCCAAAAACCACCTGAGAAGGGTTCCGGGGTCCCAAAATGTGGACCCCTTGAACTTGTGGGATCCTTTGAATCGATCACCTTTTGTATGGTAAAATGCGCCGCATAATGAGGAAAACAGCAGAAAGCTGAAATTTTCACAATTTCAGGGTGCCGAAATGTGGGCCCCCTGAATTTGGGGACCCTTGAGTTTTTCTGTGCTATTTGTTTCTCAGCATCTCCTAAACATCCTTTATGTGGAAAAAACTACAAAAACCACCAAAATCTAGATTTCGAGGGGTCCCGAATTGTGGACCCCCTGGACTAGAGGGTTTTCCAGGTTTTCGACTCACTACAAGTTCAAGATTACCATTTTCATTTTGAAAACCCCTAAAAACACAGGAAAAGGCTCTAAAAACGCAAAAAGTTTCCGAGTTCCGGGGCCCCTAAATGTGGACCCCTCCCCTGGACCCCATTTCCCACAATCATAGAGAGAGAGAGGTCATTTATTCGAACTGATTAGTTGCAAAACCAAGAAATAGCGATTTCGGGAGAATAGTATAATAGTCAGTGTTAAAGGGGTGCGTTTTCAGGTTTCAGATAGTTTTTCAGCCTCCAGATGCAGCACGTCCACCAAGAAAAAAGAGAGAGAGAGAACGAAAATATGGAATTATGGAATTTGGAATGGGAACTCAAGAAGAATGCGACGAAGAAGCCGAGAGATTCTAGACAGACAAGAAGCGTGTGTGAAAAAGAGAGAGGATTGATTATCGATCGATTATCGATTGATTATTGATCGTACGAGTAGTCGGCCTTGTTGTGCATCACTAGTTTGTTGTCGACAAAGTAGAAGCTGTCGGAGCGCGTCTCCGTCGGATTCTGCACCATTTCGTCCACTGGAAATGCATGTGGATTCTAGGCCATGGCCTAACTTTCTACCACTACACACGCCACGAGTGGGCGAATGGCCTAACTTTCGCCTTTCGGGATAAACCTAGTCCCTCTCTCCTATGGCCTAACTTTCTCCTAATGGGAAACCTAGTCCCTCCCTCCCACACGACTACTACCACTAACTGAGTTGTTGCGAGAGTTGCGGAAACTCGTAGATGTGCTCGCAATTGTTGCGCGAGTTGGGAATGCAGAATCCGAACTCGAAGTCGAAACACTTGAGCAGGCGATCCTTGAAGAAGTGACGCTCGATCATCCGAAAGTGATGCACCGGCTGACTGCCCACTTTGAACTCGACCGTCGCGCCGACCGTCTTCAACTTGAGAAACGCCGGCGAGAAGCGGTAGCGCACGTAGCGAGCCTCGGACGGCGCCGCAGCCGGCTCGTCCTGATTCTCCTGATTCTCCGCCTTCTCGATCTCGAACAACACACACTGGGTGTTCAGGTCGCGGATTTGGAAGCGCGTGAACTCGATGTTGTAGATGTTCGCCGACGGTTCGCACAGGAAGTCTGCAATTGAACACTTTGAATTTCGCGCCAATGGGTCTCGCAGCGAAAAGCTGTGTAGATTTACGGCGAATCTTTCGTCGCTCGTAAATCTACACATCTCTTGCGGATCGCAGAGCTGAAACTCACGTTGAGTGATGCCGGGAAGCGCGAGCACATCGCTCGGAGTGATGGTCTGCTTGGCGAGCAACTCTTGCTCCATGCTCAACACCTGGTCGGTGCACGGCGGCGGTTTCGGCATCTGAAGACGGGGGGAATGAGTTTGTGAGCATGTGGTTCGAGAAATGATGATGAAATCGGAGCTCTCTGTCTCTCTCGCTCACCTGCTGCGGAAAAGACGCCGATCCGGGAACGATCGATTGTTGCGGCGGCTCGGCTTTCATTTCGCTGCTCGCTGAGCTGGAGCTCGCTGAAATACTGGAATTGAAGCGAAAACTTTAAAATGAATGGCCGCCGTCTGTTTATACTTTAAAGAAGAGGAAGAAAAACGGAGAATGATTGACACACGCACACACATTCAGAAGACGTCAGAGAGAAGAGAAGATGATGCTCCTCGGAAGGAGAGGGTAAAAGAGAGAGAGAGAGAGAAAAAGCCTTCGAAAGATGAGAAGAAGAAGACGTCGGAAACGGGGAGCGCGCGGGCGCATCATTGGAAAAAAAAACGCGAGAGAGTGTGGGAAACGAGGAGGGTGCGAGACGAGCAGACGCCGCGGCGAGAGAGCGTGCAAAGTGTGGAGGGTGCGGCGAGAGAGTGGGAAATTAGTTCCATTTTGATGCCCCCCTCATCCATCCGTTTCTTCCTTTAATTAGCTGCATTTATGCGATATTTATTGGCACAAATTCGCAAAAACGTATTAGTTATTAGTTATGTGCGGGGGCACACCGAGAAAAATCGATAAATATTTGCGAAACAAGTTTTTTTTCGCCAATTTGTAAATATTTGAGTAATTATTGGGGGGTCTAACAAATCGACGGCCACGTGGGTCTCGCAACGAAAAGTGTTTCGAAATTGCGAAATTCCAACTTGAAAACAGCGATTTTCGCATGCAATTCCAAAATTTCGTATCGAAAATTCCCCGGCGCTCGTAAATCTACACAGGTCTTCGCTGCAAGACCCACCACACAAAATAAAAATTAACAGATAATATTGAAATCTGTAGTTTTACGAGAGAAAAGAAGCGAAAAACGAACCGCAAACTAGAAAGAACGAAGAGAATGGACTGAGTAAATAGTTTTCGAGAGACGACTCTCCCCCCAAAAAATGGGCATCGGAAATGAGGCTTTTAGGGTTTAGAAGAGGAAGAAGAAGACGTGACGTCATCGTCTTTCTTCCACTTCCAATTCCCAAGTCGTGACTAATCTCTTTTCTTCGCCCCCCTCCCTAATACCCAATTTCCCCGACTCTCTCTCTCTCTCTTTCAAGAGAAAAAAGAAAGCGACCAAAGAAGACGTGGGTCGTCATGGAGACGTGAGAAAAGCCGACGACGTCGTCGTCGTCAGATTCCGATTTCTCGGATTATACATATACGGCGTACGTATTAGTGGGGGGGGGGGGGGGCGCGGAAGACGAAAAACAATATGGAGCTCCTTTCCACTAGTCACACTGTCACACTGTCACATTGTCACTCACCCCCCCCCATCAGTTAGTGAGAGGGTTGTGTGTGTGACAATGGGACAGTGTGACAGTGCGGGACACCTCACCTCCTCCTCCTCCTCCTGTCGGCTCCGCCTCCTTCTTCACTTTTCCACCTGTCGTCGTCGCTCGACTACTACTTCCGCGCATTTTTCACCTGCAATCAAATTCATTGGGGGTAAAAATTTAAGGGGAGAGAACTGAAAAGTTGCGAGTTGAACTCAGGCGCGCGCGCGCGCACGAGCACACTGGCTCGGCGGAGCTGGCTCCGTGAGCTCTGAGCTGGCAGAGAGAGAGAGAGAGAAGAGAGCAAGAGGGAAAGAGCACATATATGAGCATGTACACACACACACACACACACACACAATATATAATGGCCAGGTGCGGGAAGGAGGGGGAGAGCGGGGGTGTGTTTTCGGAGAAGAAGAAGAAGAAGAGAGCCGCTGATTTTTCAACGGCTTCTTCTCCTTCTCCGCTTCTCATTCACAAGATGGTGATGAGATATCGATTTATACAAATACATTGAATAGCCGGTACAAACGAACGATAAGCGGAGGGTCTAAAATTACAAGTACATTTGGAACAGGAAATTGAAATTGAAATTGAGAATTCAGATGACGTCAGCGAGAGGGGCTTCAATTCCAGTTCTGAATCCCTCGCTTCCTGCTCGCCTTCTCCTCGTCGTCTCTTCGTCCCCACTCGTTTCTCTTCTGATCTTTGCTCCGATCTCCCACCTCTTCGTCCTCTTCCTCCTCCTCATCCCGCGGTCCCAACGTCAGATCCCAGTACTTCTCGGGAGTGTCGGGCAGCGCCTGATGCACATATCGATGGCGCGAGACGCGATCGATGTACTCGCGCTTCTCCTCCTCCCCCATCGCCAGTCCGTCGTAGTAGCCGCGGCAGCACTTGCACGCCGTTCCGTGCATCAGATTCTTGCGTTGCTCGCGATTCCGAATCACGTCGCCGTCGCGCAACTCGGCGCGTCGCTGCTCCAGCCCGCCCGTCTCGCGTGCCTCGATGAACTTCTCGTCGACGAGCCGCCGCATGAGTTGCTCTCGCTCGGCGGCTCGGTGGCCGAACTTTCGCCGCTCGGCCTCTTCCACGGCCAGCGCCTCTCGGTGAAATGGCTTTGATGGCTTCTCATCGTCTTTCGGTGGATCCTCGTCGAAAATCGGCTGAAAGTGGGAATTTCGTGGAAGGCGTCGTTGTCCGCGTGTCTCTACCTTGTTCGCCCTCTTCTTTCGTTTCACAGGCTCCGCCCACTTTCCTTCTTCTTCTTCTCCCCCTCCTTGGCACTGAAAAGAAGCGGAAAACATGTGTAATTTCAGGGTTTGAGCTCTCTATTCACCTGTTGTTTTCGCCGTTTGTGCTTCTGTTGCTGTTGGCGCTTCTGATCAACAACGCCTTCTTCTTCTTCTACTTCTCCAACTTCTTCGTCTTCATTTCGACGTCTTCGCGCTTTTTTCGCCGGGGACGGCGTCGACCACGGCATCGTTTCGGCGAGAATATGATGCGGTGGAGAGGGTGAAGACGTGCGGGTGGTGTCGAGAGGTGTGGAGTCGTCGGGATGATATGCGGATGGATCGTTGAAGATCACAGAGTGCGGTCGGACTTCAGATGACGTGGAAGGTCCGGTGAAAGTACGAAAGAGGTCCGACGGCTTCTCACGCGGTCTAGAAGCCGTGGGAACTCTGGAGACGTTGCGGAATAGGTCAGAAGTTTTCTGAGACGCCGACGATAGTGCAGATGACGTCATGGCTCTCGAACTACAATCAGAAAGATGTTTGAGCACTGGTCGACGTGTCGAAAGATCAGAAGAGGCAGAAGCCCCGTAATCATCGTCATTCCAAGAAGACGTGCGTCGTTGAGCGGCTTCTTCTGGCTGAAGCGTCTGCGACACAGGCGCACTTTTCACCGTTAACGTCGTCTTCTTCTTCTCCAGAAACTGCGTCATTTTGGTGTTGCGCGCCTTCTGATGACGTCGTCGTACAGGGCTCGGAGTGCCGAACGCCAGCGAAAAGTCGACGTCCACGTCTTCTTCCCGTGCGTTTTGGGTCTTCTGCCGATTCTCCTTGAGCACGTCTTCTTCTTTCTCGTGTTCATCCGCCGTTATGTCGACAATCTCGGTTACCTCGAGTTGCTCAATCGAGTCGCGCTTCTTTTTCGAGCCCCTCCGTGGCTCGTGTGTAGTTTGTAGTCGAAACTCGCGCGCTCCCTGATCCACGCGACGCGCCTTGAACAGATACTCGTCCATTCGCGTCTGCTTTCTCGTCGCCGCTCGTGGCGCAGCAGCCGCACGGCGTCGGTTTTGCTGCAGGAAAAGTTCGGCCATGTGCGTGTGATTTCTAGGCCAACCCGTACCTCGATTTTGTCCGGCGACCAGAAATCGTCGGCGAGGCGTCTCGCCTCTTGTGCCAGTGGATTCGATTTCGGCAGATTTTGACGTTGACGGCGAACTTGCTGGAAACCGGAAAAGTTGTTTGATGGTGGTGGCCTAGAATCCCAAACTTTTGCCCCCACCTCGATCTGCTTGCGCGGCAAAAAGTCGGCCATCGAGTCGAGCGACAGCTGTTCCGTTCCCCATCTCAACCGCCCGCGATCGCTTTCTTCTCTCGCCAACGTCTTCTTCTTCTTCGTCGTATTCTGCGTGACAGCTCCAGAAGACGTCGCGTGCGCCGACGAGACGGCCGCCAGAATCGAGGCGCTGTCGTTGAGATCGTCGACGTCGTCGGTTGGCGGCGGCGGAAACGAGGGCGAATAGAACGCGTCCATCGAGTCGAAAGTGGCGTTGAGCGCGTTTCCGATCGCCCGCGAAAGGCTTCCCGACTGCAAAAATAGGCGCGAATTCAAATTTCCCACCGGAAAATCGACGAAGTACCTCTCCAGTCGACCTCCTTTTCGTCGTCGGCGTCGAGAAGACGTCCACCGACTCTTCCACCACTTCCACTCGTTTCTTGCCGATTCCCGACGTGTTCGGACTCGAAAACGGGTCAAAACTCTCATTCTGCCTGTGACGTTCTCGCCAGAAATTGGCCATTCTGTAGGGGAAAAACATGAGTAATTAAATAATAGTATATTTTTCGATGGAAATTGAGGCGAAAAAAGACATGCTGGAGTTGAAAATCAGCCATAAAATTGTGTTCTATCGATTTTTCAGCGCATCAAATCATAGTTCATCGGTTCCAATATTAAATAAAATCGAGGCCAATCATATTGAGATAAGGAAATGTACATTGAAAAGTGAGAAAAACATCGGGAATCCCGGGGGCCGCAAGACAAGAAAACCGAGATCGAATAGGCGTCAAAATGAACATAGAAATCGGTATATTCTGACAGAAAATATTGATGTAAAACAGTATAGTGAATAAGAAGGTGCTTGTCTAAAAAGTGAGTAAACGATATATAAGTGTAATCATTTCGTGTTATTCTGATAGGAAGACGCTTTTCTCGGCGCCGGCACAAACGGTTTTTTGGGGACGAACGAGCGACAGAACTTCAGTGTGACGCATCCGATCTGAATTGTGCAGTTCGTTTTCAGCGGGTAGATGCCGCACGTGACAGATTCGCCGTGATTCTCGGCTCGAGCAATCACCGGATCCCGCTCTTTTTGGCAGTGGCATTTGAGCTCCGACGGTAGTCGGTATTCTGGAATTAGAGCACCTTTTGGACAGGAAAGCAATGGGATTCTCTCACCGCCACCGCCCATCATCTTCTTCTCCGCGTCTTCCAACGACGACAGACGCGGCCGTTTGACGACGACGTTCCCGTCGACCAGAACAGCCTCCGTGCCCAGTGTGGAGAGGTAGAACGTGTCCGTGTGGTATTCGCGAACGATGTCACAGTGGTAGTCGGCGAGCACGTGGCAGTAGGTGTCAGTGTATCGGTCGAGACGGACGTGACAGTCGTTGGCGGTGCCTGGAAGAGGAGAATGAGGTGAAGAAGCGGGGAGGTAGACGCCTTACCGAGCTTTGTCAGCGCTCTTTGGATCGCCACCGGAAGGAAGAGCCCGTCGGGGAACTCGATCCACGCGTGCACTCGTTCCGACGACAGAAAGTATCGTTGATCGTACGGATATTCGGTCTGAAGACGTTTCTCGACGCAACGCCTTCGCAGATTCGCCCATTCGACCGTCATCCACGAGTTGAACGCAGTGTCGCGCGTTCTGAAGAAGAAGAAGACGTTCTGATGATGGCGAGAAGCGGGAAAACTCACGCATAGAACGACTCGATCTCTCTTTCCCTCGACGCCGCGATCACCTTCTTCGCGATCTTGGCGTAGGTGGCTTTGTACTCCTCGATCATTTCCGCTCTCGTCAGTTCTCTATCGTCCGTCACTTTTTTCTCATCGCTAGCCGAGCTGGACACCAGTGCTGCCTGCTTCGAGTCGTCGTCGTTCGGCTCGAGAAGTTCCTTCGACTCGATCGTCTCTCCCGAGTCGTCCATCGAACCGTCCAGCGAACTTTCCAACGGCGATCGTCTCGGCGAGCTCTCGTCCGACATCGTCCTCTTCCGTCCGCCTCTTCCTCTTCCGCCACCACGTCCGCGTCCTCTTCCTCTACTTCCGCCTCTACTTCCGCGTCCGCCTCCTCTTCCGCGTCCACCCCGCGACACTTTTCCGCCTCTTCCAGCTGCCGGTGAACGCCTTCTTCTCTCCGGCGGCGGATCTCCTTCCTTCCGATTCTTGGATCCAACTGGCCGTCCGCGTCGCTTCACCACCTGCGGTGTCACAATCGAAGAAGACTCCGCATCGGACAACGGCAAATTCGAAGGCAACAGGAAATCGTCGGAGAGTTGCAGCGGTCCTTGCGAGTCGATCGATGTGTTGTAGAAGTTCTGAGTGGAAGAGGATCCCGGCTCTTCCCATTCCAACCTTCCACTCTGCGGCTGCGATCCAATCACCGCCAGCTGCTTCCTCTCCTCTTCCTCTCGCTTCTTCCTCTTCGCCTCCTCCTCTTCCTCTTGTTTCGACGTCACCTGTGCTACGTCGTGCTCCTCCTGTCGCCGTTGCTCTTCCACCGCCTCTTGTCGCACTTCTCCCAGCCACGGCATCGGCGGCGGTTGCGCGTACGAGTGATCCAGGTCTTCTTCCGACTTTGCCAACTGTTGGTAGACGTGATTGCGGATGGCACGTCGGGTGAACTCCCAGATCGGGCAATCCTCGAGATCCGTCATACTCTTCGTCCGTCGCAGATCCCACACTTGGGTGTCGTACTCGCCCCCGCCCCCGACCAGGTACAGATCCGACATGTCCGTCGATAAGGCCTTCGGAAGGTCCGACAAATGCGGCTTCTGGATGGCGATGTCAGCGAACTGTTCGGTCACATCAGAGACCGGATCATCCTCTCCGATCTCCGACTTCGTTTTGTCCGCCTCCGAACCTTCGCTCGGCTTCGCTATATCGGCGTCCGAGTCCTGACTAAGTGCCTCCTCGCTCGATAGCTGCTTCTCGTCGGAATGAGACTCTTGACTTGGTTCCGTCACCGGCTCCTGATCGGAATCCGGATCCGAGATAGTAGACATCTGGTCTGGCGCATTGTTCGAATGTTCAGAACTCGACTCCTGACCGGATAGCTCTCTTCTATGCTGCTCCTGATCCAGATCTCCACTCGAAGAACTTGAAAGCTCCTCTTTTTCCGGCTCCACCGGCTCCTGCTTCTCTTCATCCGGACTCTCTTCGTGTTGCTCCACAGGGGATGGTGGTTTCGACTCAGAACGTTGTCGCCCTTCTCCTTCCAACATCTCCTCCTCGCCATCATCCTGCTCCACTGTGGCCGGATCGCTGTCGGGCTGCTCATCAACCTGATGTAGAAGTTCTCTTTTCCGGAAACTGTCTAGACAAAACCCACTTGTCGATCTTCCGAATCGTCACTCGGAACGCTGTCGTCGGATTTCGACGACGATTCACGAACCTGGTCGCTCTCCTCCTCGTCCACCTCCATCGGCTCCACTTTTGGGGCCTCCGGTTCCACCCTTTCTTCCTCTTCTTCCTCTGTCAAGTCTCATGATCCTTCTTTTCCATCTCTTTCTCAGACTCACCTTTTATCTCCTCCACAATTCTTCTTGGCGGCGGCGGCGGCGGCGGAACCCACTGCTGACAGAACGACGTCACCGGCGCCTTCGACCAGATCGTCGCCACCGATGGGTGGTAGGCGTCGCGTTCCTCTCGACTCCCAAACACATGATCATATCCGAGGAGGCACAGTTTCGAGAGATCCTTCGGAATCGGATGATACTTCGAGACGCTCGCCGACTCTTCCGCCTCTCTCTGCGAGTTCATCACAAATTGGCGCAACGTCGCCGGCACCAGCGTCTCGAGAGCGCTCGGCGGCGGAGCGTTCCGTTGGAAGAACGCCTCGGTGTAGCTCGAGCTGAATCTGCGATCCGCGTTCGCGTCTCCGAACCCGATCAGCGGCATCATCAGCTCCAAATCCGACTTGACCTTCTTCCGCTGTGCCACCTTCTCTCGAAACGTGGCAATCGACTGCACACCGCCACCGCGAATCGTCTCAACCGGATCCAGAGTGACGCGATGCAATTTGATCAAGTCCTGCTCGCTGAAGTTGTCGTAGTAGAACTTAATTCGCTTCTGCATCGCGTTGTGTCGAGCGAGAAAGCTCGAGTACTGATCGAAATCGGTGGAAATGAGCCGAGCGGTCAGGTAGTCGGCTCGCTTCTTCTCCTCGAACGGCATGATGGACATGATCAGCAGCTCCTCGGTGAACTTGATGCTTCGTTTCTTGTCGAGACGATCCAAATCGCGATCCTTCCGCTCGACGGGCTCGTCCGACTGCCTCCGCGTCTTTTTGCCTTTCGGACTCTCCTGCTTCATGCCGACGATGTTCCACACGTTGAGCCAACTCTGATCGTTCTGTTTGGTGCGACCGCGCGTCGTCGACTTCCGATCGTTTCTCGGCGCTATTATGTCGCCGATGAACGCGGCGCCGCGATCCTCGTACTCGGGCGCGTAGACCACTTCGCGCTTCGGAGTCGCGTGAGCGGCGGCGAACGCCTCTACCCGCAGTGGTCTAGTCGCGCGGAGGAACTCGGCGAAGAGCTGCTCATCCGACATCGCCGTTCTCCGTTTCGTGAACCGATTGTACTTGGTGTACATCGCCTTCCGATCGCGTCTCGTGAACCTTTGATCGCCCTGCCAGATGCTGTCGATTTGCGATTGCGGGTGTTCGGGACACATCCAGTAGTTCATGTGGGGAAACTTGATTAGCGGCGGATAGACGCACTTCTGATGCCAGTCCGTGTGACAAAAGTCACACGTGAGCATTGGGGACCACTCGTCTTTCCTGGAATTGGATTAATAGTCAGAGAGCATTGATAAAAAGGGAACTCACAACTTGCATCTGACACACTTCACTCCACAAAGTCTCGCTCTTCGCACCTCCAGCGAGTCGTTCGGTTTGATTTCTCGGTCCGCCATAATCCAAGGGTGCACTTGGAACTGAAAACAGCGGGGATGTGATGGGTTCGGAACGCGAAAAGCGGGCCCCAAAACGCTTACATCCATCGGATTCGTCATGGTGAGTGCCAGTCGCTGTGCACTCGAGGGAAACGAGCGTTGCAGATCGCGAATCAAGCCCAGCGGTCCGGGAGGAAGCTCTTCCAGCGGGCCGGCCTCTCGTTGAAGTCGTTCCGTCTGATATCTGACGACTTCCCAGTTCCGTTCGATCTCTCGCTTGACGCGTTTCGACGGTGACGTGTCGAGGCACGTCTCCGGAGGAAACAATCTGACGTTCGGCGGCAGGTGTTTGCACCGATTACAGTAGAAATTGCCGTCCGGAACGTCGGACTCGTCCCATCCGAGACAGGCGAGATGGAAAGACGCCGGACACGTCTCACAGCACAGTATGTCTCCTCCGGACTGTAAATCGAGTATTATCGACTTTTGGTTGAAAGTCGGCGGACTCACCGAGCACGTGCTGCAGTTTTGGGCCTCTGGCATCACCCATTCCTCCTCCTCCACCTTCTTTTTCTTGCCGGAAGCTTAATTTCAGACATTTTCAGCTCATTCTGACTGGAATCTGGAAAAAACGAGAAAAAAGGCAAACCTCTGGCCGCTTCTGGAGGCACATATACTGGATATCCAACGTTTCGTCGAATCTCCTGGAAAAATCGGAGATTTGTGGTTTTCAAGGATAAAAATCACTAAAATACCGGGAGAAGGCCTTCCACTGGATCGAATTTGATGACTGCTTTCTTTTCTTTCACCGCTTTTCTGCTCATTTCGATGTTTTTTGGAGATCTGGAGTGAAAAACCGTTGAAATTCGAGTGATTCATGAGGGAAAAGCTGAAGTTTCAGAGAAAATTTAAAGAAAACAAGTTTTTATTGACTTTTTATGGAAATTCAGACAAAATCTACGAATTTCGCATCGAATTTCGATTTTTAAATTTAAATGCAAGGCTTTTGGGCACTTTGCCAAGGAATTCGTTCGAATTTCAATGGAGCGCACTTGCATTAGGGCGCAGAACCGTGGCCGTCTGGCGCCACATTTTCTCGGCCAGAAAGCCGATTTTCCGGCGGGAACATGAAAAAGAGGGAGGAATTCGCTGCTTTTCAAGATAAGATAAGGGGAGAGAAGATGGAACAAAAGGGCAGGAAAACAAAGAGAACAAAAAAGGATGCCCAGAAGGCGAAGATAAGATTAGATTCGATCGAAACAATCAACAGGGCTCTCGAACATTTTTGATCTACAGTTTCTCCCCCCACTTTCAGGCTGTAAATCGATACTCTCCAATTCAAATTCCCCGACATCACAGGTGGTGGGACCATTATTGTTGTTTGTCTGCCCTTTGTGTTTTTGAATTTTACAGCCACCTCACAGCGTTCCGGCCGTATCGTAAACTGTGCTCTATTTACAGTGGGAGATCATAAAACGATGACAAGGGGTGCGAGGGGCCTGTCTCCGCGGTCGGTTAGCACCTTGTCTTTCTTCTCGTCTCGTCTCCCGCAGACGATTTGAAGTGTGAGGTGCCCCTCGCCTCTTGCGACGCTAGATAAGATCCTCAGGCTCCGCCCCCCATAATTAGGTGTCGTTCACATTGTTTCCTTTCTCGTTCAGTCGTTCAGCTCGTCAGCTCGTCAACTCTTCTCTGATCTTTCTTTTCTATTCGACTTCTTGCAGAATGCATCACATCTTCTGCATTTTGCTTCTTCTTCTTCTTTCCGCCACTCTCGCCCACGCCGACATGTGGATGCACGTCACGGTTCAGACGATCGAACGCAAACCGTGTCCCATCGATGCGACGTCGTGGGGAAGCGAGACGACTGGATGCGCCTCGATGACCTACATGACGGTAAGCTTTTCAAATGAGAAAAACCAGAAAATTGCTGCAAAAACGGCTGAAAATCGCTGGCCAGGAAAATTTGGGTCTCGCAGCGAAAGCCAAACTTTTCAAGTTTCGTCCTGCGCCTTCAAATTCTACCATAGAAACGAAAAATTTTTTTTCTGTTTTCCCTTCTTGATTTCTGCCCTTTTCAGCTCGATGAACGCATTCTCCCGCAACACGAGCGTCGCTCGTCGAGCTTCGAATATTTCAACGGTGTCACGCGTCCGACTGTCACGCACTGGCCGAAGGGACGACTCGCCGATTGGATGGTCTCGATTCACTTCGTCTCGATCGACCCGGTCTACGGGCTCGCGCGCACTTGCGATCGTTCCGGCTATGTTCGTGTGTTTCAAAACGAGTCGTCGGCCGCGGAAGAGCCAGAATTCACGCAAAGAACTCTAAAGGTACGAGAAAAATAAAAGAATTTCGAAGATTTATCGAGTTTTTTCCAGATCCAAGGCGACTGCTTCGTGGCGACCGTTCTCGTGCAGGCTTCGAAAGAGATTTGTCCGTGGTGCGTCGACGAGTCGAAAACCACCACCACCTCCACGACAACCACAACAGAGGCGCCGCTCCCGGCCGCGCCGGCCTTCTGGAGTCTGCCCTCGACGTCCAGCTCCACTCTCTTCGCCGTGATGATCCTTCTCGCCGTCGTCTCCTTCCTCGCGCTCGTCGGAACCGTCGTCCTGCTCGTCTTCTACATGCACGATCGTCAAAAGACCGACATCTTCGAAATGCCGCCACCGCAAGCGAACAGCACGATCCTTCAGAAGGGCGATTCTGGCCCGTTCACGACGAAAGCATCGGAGAGATGGGCAGAGTACGGATGCGAGACGTGGGCCTCGTTCCAGCCACTCGACATCGAGGCCAACTTCGTCACTCCGAAAGAGACCCTAGTCTATAAAGTGATCCATCGCGAAGAGTCGGACGACGAGTGCGCAACCGATGACTCCGGGCATGCCTCCCTCTAATCAGATCCTCTAAATAATCTCGATAATATACATTTTCAGTGCACTCTTCTCTTCTAAATCTTTAAAAATCTATTTGAAACTCAGTTTGTCTTTCCTCTCTTTTCCCATTCTCTGTTTGTATAGTTTCTAGGCGTTTCGCTATAATAACTTCAATTCGACCTATTTATTTATTTTATATGATTGGCCAATTAAATAAATTTTACATTCTGGAAAATCTATTTAATTTGCGCTCAACAGGCGCCATGCATAATTAAAAACACTCGGTGGATTAAGGTACAGCAGGTCTGCGGGTTTTCAGACAAGGATCAACTCAATGGTATAGTGGTGGTAGAAGAGAAAAGGAGGGAAATTGATATTATGAGCACGAGAGGATCCGGCCGAACTGATCCATCGAAATAGTGCACGTGCCGTCGGAAACGACCATTCCGGAGCAAGAAGTGTGGATTCTCTTGTCGCCGCGCTTCACATAACACTTGTCCTTGCCCTGAAAGTGTGCATTTCGACGTGAAGATGTTTGCGGACCCCAATGCATCATACTAGACGACACTTTTCGTTTTTAATTTTTTTTCAAAACCGCACCTGAATCGCCATATCGATATAGGCGCTTCTCAGCTGCGCGGTGAGCGTCTTCGAGTTGACGGTCAACTTGATCGGCTTCACGTCGACGCTCACTTCGCCCGTCTCCGTGTTGCTCTTCAGAAGCACGCCGTTGATGTGCACGACGAGTGTGCCGTCCGTCTTCTTCTCGTACATCGCTCTCTGCATCACCGCCTCGCACTTGTCCATGTTGCCGCCGTCTTTGCCGATGTTCGACTCGGCGTACATCTGCTGAATCGAGTAGTCCATGTTCTGGATCGGAAACGTCGGTTTCTCGAGCGCGATCGCCGACGGGCCAGTCTCGTTGAGGCTGCTCAGCAGGTAGGCCTCCGACAGCGACTCCATGCTGAACAGAATGCCCTCCGGTCCGACGACGGCCATTCGATCGTTGGTGTGCGCGAATTTGCAGTGCACGTGCTCTTTTCCGTGCACAATCTTCGCGTACTTGTGCAGAATGCTCGACACAGAGCCCGCCGCGTTGACGTACGCCATGAAGTCGGTGTTGCAGACGACGCGGAACGAGCGATCGAGACACAGCTCGACGATAACGCCGGCGGCCATCGAGATCATCAGAGTGCCCTCCTGCGAGCACAGCAACAGAGGGTACTGAACGGCACCCTCCTCGTTCCGAATTCCACGAATCGGCACCGAGTTCTTGGCGAACGGAAGTGGGCTGACCAGCTGGAATTGACGCAACGCCGGGTTCACCGAGCCTGCAAGCACTGGAAAAAACGGTAAGTCAGCCTGTTTCACCAACCTTTTGCAGGCGATCCATTGCCAGCGTCTCCCCGTCTCGGCGTCCCGCCGCGCTGATGTTTCCCGTGATTCCGATGGTTTCCGGAGCTCTTGCGCGACTTTCCGCCTCCTCCGAATTCGGGTCCGCCGGAGAACGGAATGTGCGCGGGCGGCGAGAGATCGGCGAAGCGCGCGTCGGTGACCTTCGGAAGACCCCTTCAACACACATTTCTATCGTTTTTTTTCACCGTCTGAAAGTGCTCGACACGACTCACGGCTGCATTTGGATCGGCATCACGGCGAACGACGCCTGACCAACCGTGCTGCTCTTCGCGTGGAACGGATTCGAAGAGCGTCTCGGACTGCTGTTCTTCTGGCCATCGCTGTAACATTCCGGGTGGGGGCTGTTCGAGCCGATTCGTCGCCTGCCAACTCACCCTTTGTTCTGTCTCGAACTCATCTTTTCCTATCCGTCTCAATATTGCGTACTGATCGATGCCGCCCTCTCTCGGACTTCGCGCCGGATTTCCACACACGGGTGCACCTGGAACCACGTGGTGTTCCATTAACCCGGCTGCCTTTGTAAATTCACGCAGAAAACGCAATTTTTCTCATACAGTAACAAGTGACAAGGAGTACAATAAATTATAAAGTATAGGTCAATCGAGATATTATCTCAGTCTTTGAGCGCGTCGAGAATCCGAAGACGTGCCTTTTTGCTGACGTGCGCGGCGGCGCCGAGTAGAGAAGTGAGCTGTTTCGACGAGTATTCCTGGAAGCGGAAGTCGATTGAAAACTTGATAAGAGGCTGAAGTTCCGTACAGAATGAGCTTTGATCCATTGTTCCAGCCCGTTTTCGGGGAGATAGTAGGCTTTGATATAGCCATCGACAAATGCGGCGTGGGGGACGGGCTTCATGCCGCAGAGAGGTTCTAGCTGCAAAAAAGAGGCTGAAAATCGGGGTTTTCATCGTAAGAGACACCTTCATGAGTATGTTCTGAAAGTCGAGCTGCATGAGAGCTCTGCCCTCCGTCGAGCACTTCCCGCCGTCTCCGTAGCCTTGCACGAGCGCTTTGAACGAGTAATGAATGGCGCGCTGCCAGAAGAACTTCTCCATCGTCTCCGACAGATTGACGCCCTCTTTGATGGCGCTCATTCGGATCGAGAAGAGCTCGTAGTCCTGCGCCAGTGTGAGCACATACGGGCTGTGCTCGCTTTGCAGCTCGTTGATGTCCCATTTCACCGAGGCGACCGACTCGACGAGCGACTTCAGACGAAGCGCTCGCGACGTGGAGACGTCGACGATGAGCGTTCGGGCGTCGGATTGGCAGGGAAGGACGTTGGAGTAGAAGGCGTCGAGAAGTTGTTGCAAGTGGTCGCGGACGTCTTCGAGGAGTAGGGATTCGACGACCGGGCGGATCAAATCGAGCTGGCGGGCCACGAATTCGCTGGAAGAGAAGTTTCGGGTGGGGTTTTCTAGGCCGACAGCTTACACCGAGTCGATCGCAATGATCCGTTCGCACGCTCCGTACAAGTTGTCGATGAACGAGATCTGCACCGCCGAGCACAAACTAGGATAGATCTGCTCGGCCGTCTCGCCGTCTTTCTGCCGGAAAACTTTTCGGAACGGCGAGTTCCCGCCTTTCTCTTTGGAGAACTTTCTCGAAATCGCATCGAGACACGTGGCGAGACGCGGGATTCTTTCCACAAACTCCGCCCCCTCGGAGCCGAAGACGTGGCAGATCTGAAATTAGAACCCGGTGAATCCTAACGAATTTTTACATTGCTTACAGAGGCGAAGAAAAACTCGTAGATCTCCATGATAGCTGGAGCTGATTTCGAGCAAAGCGTCGGAAGAAGTGCCGTCATTCGGATGTAGCGGCCGAAGAATCGGAGAAGGTTCAGCGCCGTGTTGCAGAGGTTCGGAGGTGGAGGTCCACCGATCGGATCGTCCAGTGGATCCTCCGAAAAGCTCTCCTGGGACTTCAGCCCGCCTTCCGACGCAGAAGTCGTCGAGTAGCTTCTCCGATCCGACGACTTTGTCGACTGATGTCTCGACCTGATGGCCGCCTGACAGAACGGATTCTGCCAGTCATTTCCGATCAGGTCCTCCGATCCTTCCTCGTCTTCACGGGAAGCATCGTCCTGCCGAGACGCGGATTCCTTGAGGAACTCGAAATCTTGTAGATCGAAGATCGTAAACTGAATCGGTACGGGGCAAAGTGTGAAGGACTCGTTCTCGATGAACATGGCCAGCTCCTCCATCCTCTCGCGGTGGTATCGCTCGAAGTAGATCGCCGTTCGCTTCTCAATCGCATCCGTCAGTTCCGGCTGAAAGTTCGCAAAGAAGACCTTTCCGATGCTCAAGAACCGGTTGATCGTGTCGACAATGTCCAGGATGTGGTCAAACTTCAGTGAGACAAAGTCACGTGACTCCACTAGAACGAGGAATCGAGCAGTCGCAGTTGCGAAGACATCGGACCGCGCCGCCAGCAGCGTTTTGTAAATGTCCGGAGAGGTCTGCGAACTGTGAAAGTGGAGGAATTTGTGGAAGTTGTGCAGTGTCCGACAAACGACGAATCCCATCTCTCGGAACGTCGTCGCCGCGTTTTCAGCGTCCAATTTCAGACACAACGCCGTGTAGGTGGCGGATTCCGGCTCTTCGGGCAGTTTGTCCATGAGAACCGCCCGGGTGGTGGTTTCGATCGCGTTTTGGAACGCGGCGAGCACTTTCTCGGCCACTTGCCCGGTTTTCTCGAGCATTTCGTAGGCGGTGTACACGAATCGATACTTTTCCGCGTCGAAAAGCACGGCGAGTGTGGAGAGTTGCGAGGCGAGCTCGGTTTCCAGCAAGCAGCTCATTCCAGCCAGTTTCGACATGACATCACTGCAAATTTGGCTCTTAGACGTGAAATCGTGGTTTTCCTACTTGACACAAGTGAAATGCGCATATCCGGTCGCCTGGATTTGTGTCTCGATGAGCATTTGAATCGCCATCGGGAACTTTCCCTCCTCGATCGTCTCCCGTATATTTTGCTCGATTTCGTAGAACATTTTGAGAGTGGCCAACGTGGATTTCAGACCATTCAGAACACTTTTCTTCTTCTCGTTCGCGATCAGGCCGAGACACGTTCTAGTCTGTTCGGTGGCGAGCGCCAGCGACGCTCGGATTGTCACGATTTCTTTGACGACGCCGGCGACGTCGTCACGGATTCCCTCCATTTCGCCGACTTGGGCTGTGTATGACGAGGATTTTTGCATTATTAGCGAGGAAATCTTCTTGGAAACCACGTTGTGTTGGGATTTCAATCGATATCTCTCGCGTTGAATGTCTTCGTAGCACATGTCGATGTCGCAGAGCTTCTGAAAACTTTCCGGACGTATTTTCCTTCTATTCGGAGATTTTCTCGCACTTTCAACTCATAGTCAATCGCATCAAACTCGTCGTTATCAATGAAATACGCGGCGTCGATTGCATTGATAACCTCGTCTTCCTCGGATAGTTTCGGCTTCGCCGCCTTTTTCGGAGTCGAGCTCTGCGAACTGGTTCTCTTCGTGCCCACTGGAGTCGGTGCCATATCTTCTGATGTCGACGGCACATCGTAACAGCTCGGAACTCGTTCATTCATGTTTTCTAGAAGGACCTGGAAGTCTGGCCGTTTATTCAGTGTGGGAGAAGAAATGCTCACTTTTACATCGCTATCTGATGAGAATTGTTCGCCTATTTGACTTACAGTCCTTGCTATTTGCTCCCTAAATCGTTCCATCTCTGAAATTAAGCGAGTTTAACGAGAAATTTGAGAAATTTCCATGAAAAATTATTCGGAAAAGTTTAAAGGCGCGAACCAAAAGTTCCAATATCTCTACAGTACATTAAAGGCGCATATATAATCGGAACGTTATGGGTCTCGACACGAGCCCGCGGAGAACAGCTGCGTGGATTTGAATGCGCGGCGCGCTCATTCCTCACGCCTTCTAATTGCTCATCATTGATTTCTCGTCCGTTTTCCTCCCGTTTTTGACCCATTTTGGACGTGTAAAATTGTAAATTGAGTTTCTCAAGTGGTATCTCAGCATATCCTCGTCCTTTTCACGACTTTACAGCTCCTTTTAGTCTAAGAAATTTTTCGAAAAGAAAAACACTCATTAAATCGATAGTTTTTACTTTTCTGCCGTTTTTTGTAAACTTCTTAAATCCAAATTCTCATTTTTCGTTCAGTGACATTCAAATTTTTGGTGAAAATCAGCCAAAATTTACGAGACCAAGAAAATCGAAGGAACCGGGAGCGAAAAGCGTGCCAGGGTTGCATTTTATCGCAAAACGCGCACACTCCTCCCGTCTGCGAGCATTGCATCTATTTTCAAATCTAGATTGTTTTTCTCTGGCTAGACGTCCTAAAATTTCGCGTTTTCGCTCGTTTCTCTCGCTTCTCACATGATTTTCTGAAATTTTAGGAACAAAAATTGTGAAATTTTCGTTTTCAAACGAGCACTTCGTATGTTAATGTTTTATCGTCGTTTCTTTCATCTATTTCTTGAGTCCTATTTTGCGACATCGATTTGTTAGACTGTTCACTTCTACTGTGTATGGCCAACCTGTTTCGAAATAACCCGTAATCGGATAGTATTTTCCGGTTCAACCTTTCCACAACCTCGCGTCAGTTCTTCTCTTGTTGACTTATCGATCACAGTTTTCGCCTGTTTTTTACCTCTCCTGCCTTCACCGCTATCATTCATTCTCCCTTCGTTTATCAGTGCCAACCCTTCGCACTCTTTGCAATTCAATGAATGACACCTATTGAACGTGGCTGAGATTCATTTGCATTTGCCCGTTGTCGATCGATGCTTTACTAAATATCACTATTTTGCAGAGTGTAGTTGTGCACAATCGGCTCAGAGGATTTTCCTCACCCCTTCCACACCATCAAAAACTAAGGCCACGCCGTGAAACATCATGTCGACCGAACAAGCTAACGGAAAGACTGTTGAGGAGAAGAAGGACAATGGTGAGTTGTGCCGCCCTGGTTGCCATGGCAGCATGCCGCCTCTTCCTCAGCGTACGCTTTCGTTTGCAGTTGCCGAGGTGAACCAGAAAATGGAAAACCTGGCCGTCGACAACACCAACGAGGCGAACGAGACTAAGCCGCGCGGTCCAAACCGCAATCGCGGAGGCCGCCCCGGTAGAAAGTTCTCTCCAAGACCGCCATATGAAGATCAGGTCAAGAAGATCGAAGAAGAGCTCGCGGCTAAGAAGGTGCTCGAGAAGGGCGTTAAGGGATACGTCAAGTGGTTCTCTGTGAAGGGACGCTACGGATTCCTCGCCCGCGAGAACGAGTCCGACGAGTCTCAGGACTTCTTCGTCCATCAGACTGCTATCATCAAGTCGAGAACTGTCAAGTACTATCTTCGCACGCTTGATGAGGAAGAACCGGTCGTCTTCGACATTGTCGAGGGCCGCAAGGGACCGGAAGCTGCTAATGTGACTGGACCGGATGGTGAGAACGTTCGCGGATCGCGGTACGCTCGCTACTACAGCTCGCGTTTGAGACGCGGACCGCCGAAGGGCGACCGCAAACCGCGTGAAGAGAATACTGATGAGAAGGAGAAGAGTGACAAGCCGGCTGAGGAGAGGTAGATTCTGTAGTTGAATTTCCGAGACAAAATTATTTTATTTTCAGCGGCGATGGAGAGGCTCGCACCCAGAAGAAGCGTCGTGTGCGCCGTGCTCGCGGTAAGCTGACTGCCGATGGCGAGGGTGCCGAGAAGTCCGACGTTCCGAAGGAGAAGGGTGACGGTGACGTCGCTGCCGACACTGACGGAGCCGACGGAGAGAAGAAGGGTCGCCGTCGTCGCAACCATAACAACAATAACAACCAGAAAGGCAAGAAAGAAGGATCGGGAGAACCAACCGAGCAGAAGCAGGAGGCTGCCCCAGCCCAGGCCTAAAAAGCCGAATTGTTGACCTACCATCAACTTTTGTTATCCCTAATTAAACAATGCGTATTTTTTGGCTCTGTCCATCTGACGAGTTGTCTTCCATCATATACGCCTGCATGATTCTGTCCTTTTGACAAATCGAACCAAATTCTGTCTTGCATGTTATTGTAGTTCCAGAAACGTCTCCGTTTAAGGAATTATTTTCTTCTTGATAAAGGATTATATCCACAAAATCATTACCAAAAGTTCATTGATCAAACCCGCTCGAAAAAAAAAAGTATTTAGTCAGAGAAAGGACTAGAAAAACGAAGAGGATACATTTAAAATTTGCAGTAAACTTGAGAAACGGTCTATCATACACGTGGTATTGTAATCGGGAAGGGGGTGGGGAGCGGAATTAAATTACAGAATGAAAAAATTCACAACCTTAAAAATCATTAAGAAACATCAATATATTTACAACATTCTCAAGACAACTCGAAACCAGTACCGGCGTGAATCGCGTATCGAAGTTTCTCCAGAAGCAGCGCCTTCTTATTATAATTAGGCAATTTGAGCAGATTGAAGCAAGTGGAAGCGGTCGGAAGACGTGAAGCAGCGGTTCCTTTGCGGAGAGCCAGAAAGCCGCGAACAACACTGCCAAGCGTGTCGCCCTGATCCTGATCATCAGACACCTCGACGCATCGGATCGAGAACGGCGGCTCGAGGTACGAGAAGCCGAGGACGGGCGGTCGCGAGCACGAGGTGACAAACTTGAGAAACAGTTTGCGCTCGTCGGCGGTGAACTTGTTCTCGAGAATGTCCCAGAGCCATTTGATGAGCCGATGGTTGCTGTGGAAGCCGCCAAAGTACTGCACGTTTCGTTTCAGGTCCGACAAATCGATGTCGCTGAAAAGTGTTGGAGTCGAGGGAACGAAGCAGAAAAGAGAAAAGAGCAAGCTCACGAGTTGACTCCACTGATGAGGCACTGCAGATCGTTGGGCGCGAACAGGGCGAGCCAGGCGGGTTGGAGGATCGACTGCATTCCCTGGACGAACGCCTTGCACTGCTCCTGTGTGCGACGGAACACTCGGTGGTGAGCCATTCGGTGCACATAGTCGATTCTGATGATTCTGATGAGAGCTCTAGTCCCCCCTTCCGACTCACTTGTTCTCGTTCGTCACCGCAATCGTGCGGCCGCTCGGCACCAAGTCCACCGTCGTGATCCGGTCCATAAAGTCCTCGTCGACGGAGAACGTCAACGACAAGTCGGCCATCTCGCCTTCGTACCGTTTGACGAACGTCAGACTCCGGTAGAGTTCCATGTCGAGTTGGGACAGCTCGTCGAACGCGCACAATCGATGCGATCCGAGGACGGAGGCGAGCAGGACGGGCGCGAGTTGCACGTCGACGACGATTCCCTCGTAGACGGCCTTGCCGAGCATGCGGCCAACAAACTGGAACAACGCGAGATGGTCGTCGTGGAGGGACGACGTCGGCGACGGATACATGACGCCTGTCGACGTTGTCGAGAACAGATTCATCTGCGGATCGAACACCTTCTTCAGCGTCAACTCGAGAAACTCTTTGAAGACGCCGTCCTGGTCGATGCCCGCCTCGTCAAGTCCCTGCTCGTTGATGAACTTGACGCGGATCGTCTGCTTCAGACACGGAATCGTGATCTTCGACAAATGGTGGAAGCCGTCCTCGATGATGCGGTTTCGTTGCACGGTGATCCACGTCTGGAGCTGCGATTCGGCGACCGACGAGGCGATGCGCGCCTTGTCCTCGATGACTTGACGACGGAAAAGGAGCATGCGGTCTTTGATCGGCACCAAATGCGCCATTTTACGCATCATCAGGATGCCTTTCGCCGACTTTTTCTCGTATTCAATCGTTATCGACGAGGGCTTCACTTCGCTGGAAATAGAAGTTGGCAGACGGTTCTCGATGGAGCGCACTTACGAAATGAGCCAAAACTTGGGATCATTGGCGAACGATCGCCGACTGTCGCGCTCGTAGAGCACCATCAGAAGCGAGTGCATGCTTTGAAACAGCCCGGTCGCGTTGGTCGCCTGCTCGTCTGAAACGCCCCCGGATGCTCTTTCATCGATCGATTGTCGCTGGAACTCACCGACAGCGCCGGTCCAGATGGCGCGAAAGCAAAAGATATTTACATATTTACAAATCGACTCGAGCTCTTTCGTCGAGAACGGCGTGCCCTTCTCGAAGATCTCCTCTTCGTCGAGAATTCTGAAGCGGTGAGTGTTCGGAAGACGTCCAGAAGGCACTTACGAGATGATGGCGGCGGCGGCGTCGACGAAGAGTCGCAAGGTGGCCGTGTGCGGCGAGCTGGGACGTTTCAGTGACTGCAGTGACGCCGACACCTGGAAGGAGAAGAAGGAGCAAGTCTCCAGGGCTCCGCCCACTCACCGGTCCCCACTGCTCGACGGACGACGAGTTGAACAGCGAGCTGCCGCCGCCCGAGCACTTCTCGCCCCACTCCCGCAGGTAGGCCCACATGTGACGGAGCAGCTGGTCGTCCCTGCACAGTCCCGACACGATCTCCCCCTTCATGTGGACCATCGTGCTCAACGCCGTCATGTACACCTGACACACGATCGCGATGAGCGTCGGCGGCGGCTCGTGACCGTCGGAGCCGCCGCGGCCACTGCTCGCCGAGCCGCCCGACGTGACCGAGTCGAGAGTGCCGCCGAGTTTGCGCCACAACTTGCTGAACGACACGCTGATGTCCTTCTGGTTCTTTTCGGGGCTCGGCGAGCACGGCGTCAGGCCTCCCTTGTGTTCGAGCACCTTTCCGAAGAGAGTGCGAACGACGCGCGAGCTCCAGAGCATTCGCAGCTGGCTGAGCACATTCTTGAGCGCTCCCTCGGTGCGTTTATCGATCGGAAGCAGGTAGTGACCGAACACCGGGTGCCAGTAGTGCAGACTGGTCTTCGACGGTGCTCCGTGAGTCGCCAGCTCGGTGCACCTGGAAAGGGACACTCCGACGGCCCACGTCCACTCGTAGATCTTCTCCTGCAGCGTTTTCTCGTCGATATACGCGAACTGCACCAGGTTCGCCAGCAAATTGATGAGCACCCGCACATCCATCCCCGTCTCGATCTCCTCTTGATTGGCACGCAGCCAGAAGAGCGTTCGCTCGAAGAGTCGCGTCGTTTTCAGTTGCTCCACATTCGCCGCGTTCAAATGAAGCAACAGCGCCGGGCAGGTGAGCACTTTGAGCATCAGGAGCGAGAAGAGCTCGGGCGATTCGCCGGCGACACGGCACGGCCGGTAGATCAGCGCGAACTGCGCGTTGACGGTCTCCGCGCCGATCAGCGGCCGCTGATCGTTGACGGCGACGAAGAGCGAGGAGACGAGCCGCTCGAAGTTGCGCTCCTCGTAGAACACCGAGCACATTTTGGCGCACAGTCCGTTGAGCACCGGATGGACTTGTGGCGCGGTGCGGACGAGCGGCCACGTGGAACACGAGGAGAAGACGAGCACGAAGTGGATGAGACACTGCCACTGCTTCAGCTCGCCGGCCTTCTCCGCGTTGATTCGGGCGAGAATCGACGGGATTTGGGCGAAAATCGAGGTGACGAGAGCGGTCGCCTCTTTGATTTGCTCTTTCTGCAGAAACGCGGCGACGAAACAGAACTCTTTCGATGGATTCTCGAGTGAGATGATCAGATGACGACAAATGTTGCACAACATCTGAAAACCCGGGCAGAAGTGAGGGAGAATCCGATAAAACTGGCTCACCTGCACATCCCGCTGCTCGCGGGCCGCCTCGATAATCTTCGGGGCTCGCTGGAGCATCTCGCCGACCGACAACAGTTGGCACTTGCTGCTCTTCTCCAAATCGCTGAACTCGGCGAAAAAGTTCGGGCGAAACGTTCTGAAACTGGCGAATGGCTTGAGATGTCGGCTGAAAAAAAGCCCCACTTGAGTCGTCCGTGATACTTTTTGCGTGTCAAATAGCCGAGCAGGTAGGGCTCCAACTTGCGAGCCAGCTCCTCGCGATGTCTCTGCGTCTCCTCCTCGTGCCGCTCTCTCGCGTTCTTCTCCAGCGTTCGTAGAATGTTCTCCATTATGTTTCTTTCCCTTTATTTTCCCGATTCTCGCAGATTCATACTGTTTTTATATAAAAATAATTCGTTTTCAAAAAAAAGAAAAAGTAAAATTGTTGAAATCGGATCGATAAACCGAGTGGGATGGGCAGCAGTGAAAAATGCGCGCGGGGGGCAAATCTTTATTTCCTTGAATTTCCAAATGAAACAAGAAGAATGTCAGACTTGCGACTGGAGCCGCGAGCCGGTGTGCCGGGAGCTGCTCGACGAGCTCTGCGCGTTTCCGCTCGGCATCGAGTTCATCACAATCGCCTGCGCGCGCTCCTCGTCTGCAAAAATGGACTTGTGTGTAGGTCAAACAGAGAGAGAGAGAGGCTGGCCGAACTTTCTCCTCTTCCACACCACTTACTGTGCGCATTGGCATCGTGCGAGTTCTTGTTGCTCTTCCGCAACTTTCGTTTCGCCGCAATCAAGTCGATCTGTCGTTTCGTGCGCGGAATCCGAATTCGCATGAAGCAGCACACGATGACGACTGCAACGGTTTTCAGTTTTTTTAGTAGAAAAAGCCAGTAACTCACTCATAATCAACAGAACGCCGCCGACGAGCGCGATGAGCATCCATAGCCGCAGTCCGGGCGCCACGAACTGATCCAACGCCGACAAATGATTGATTTCCGATTCCGGCGCGCCGGGAGCCGGCATTTCTTTTCTCTTTACGGGAAGTGGAGGAGAAGAAGAAGGGGGTGGACCGAAAAATGGAAAAAAGTGAAATTCGATTTCGCGAGGAGTTTCAGTGGCGGTGAAAAAACGGAAGTCGCCTCGCTTTCAAGCGGAAATTGAATGGAAAAGTGAAAAATGAAGCGGTCAGGCGAGCTCTAATGGAGCCAACATTTCAAAATTGGGGAAGGGGGGGGGGGCTCATCTAAAAATGGTGCCTCTCCCATTGGGAAAAGAAGAGGAGGATACACACGAGGGACGACGACGACGACGACTTTTTGTTGAAAACGAAAGGGGGAGGGGAGGGAAGCGAGAGCCCTGAAGTAAGAAAGAGAGAGAGAGAGCACATATGAGCCCTGGCCCACTACCAGTGTGCTCACTCCACGAGAAGACGGAGCAGCAACTGCCTTTCCCTTTCCCTCCAACTCTCTTTTTCTCTAGCTCTTCTGGGAGCTCGCCGAGCCCACCGGAGAGAGAGAGGGAGAGGGAGGGAGAGCTCGGTGAGCCGCTCGCGTGGGGGGCTATTATTTAAATTAAATGTCACGGAAGCCAGGGCTATTTCCTCGGACAAAAGAGCCAATAAAGTCAGGCAGGGTGTGTTGCACCTGCTCAGCTTTTATGGTTTCTCCGTGAGCCAATTAATTTTTTTTTTTGGTTAGGAATATTTGGAAACTGAAAGCAGTGCTTTTTCGGTGTTATGATTTCAATTTTGAAAAAAATTTGAAAAAAAAATTTTTGTTTTTTGAAAATTAATTTTTTTTTCATTTTCACTTGAAAACAAGTTTTTAAATATTTAAAATACTTTGCTTAAAATAAAAATTCCCAAAAAACGGGGAAAAATAAGGAAGAATAAGAAGCCATTATGCAACGAAGAAAAAGTTGGCAGCACCAATAAAAAGGGGAGGAAAATCGTAAAAGTACCCGGAAAAAGCAAGCAAAAAATACATTGTAGGGCTAAGGCGCAGTGGTTGTTGTTTTGTTTTTGCAGAAAATTGCAAAAAAAGGGGAAATTGAAAAGGAAAGTCTATGCTATTTACAAAAGGAAGGGAGCAGCCGTCAAGATTCTTGCCTATTTTTCAGCCTCCTCCTCCTCCTGCTCCTCCTTCTGCTCAGGCTCGGAACGGTTCGGCTCGACGAAGGGCCGTTTCGGGAACGCGCGAGCCGCCGAGATGCGCTTGATGGTGGCCCGTTTCAGCCGGAACCACTCGAGATCCGCGCCCAGATAGGTGAAGATGAACTCGTCGGCGGTGTCCTTGAAGAAGATCTTGTCGAGCTCGAATCGCAAGTCTTTTGCGAGCTTCTCGAGCGGTCCGGCGTGCATTTCGATCATGATCTCGATCTTCTGAAGCGCGTTTTTGTGCGATTAAGAAATGGAAGACACCTACATCGAGATACCAGTGACTGGAGACCGAGTACTCGTCAGCGAGCCGCGAAAGCCAGCCGTTGAGCTCGAAATCGTCCTCTCGGTAGGCTCTCAACTGCGCCTTCTTCTGGTAGATCTCGTTGACGAGCTCGTAGATGCGACTGCCCGGAAACTTGCATCCGGACGCCGTGTAGCCCAGGTCGAGCGGCGGCGAGCACTGGAGCAGCTCGGCGGTGCGCGGGTAGTGGCTCACCAGCGGACGGCCTTCGAGCATCGTCTCCATGCTCATCGCCAGGGTGGGCAGCGCCACGGGGACGAGCTCGGCGAGCACCGCCAGATGGTCGTAACGGCTCCAGCCAGTCATGATGAGGCCCTGAAAGAAGGACGTTTGTTTTTTTCACAAGAGCTCCCAGTCGGAAACCCACCTCAATGACATCGAAATCAGTGTAGACCATCGTGAACTGTTTGATCCACGACTCGTGGTTCCTCACATAATGAGCCCCGTGGGTCGAATAGCGCGCCGGTCCGTCGGCTCCCTTCCATGCCGAGCTACCCCAAACATTGCGGAAGCTCTTGAGCATCATCCACGTGGATCTCGGCAGGTACATGTCGAGGTCCTCGGCGTAATTCCAGAGCACCGGCTGGATGAGCTCGGTGAGCCCGTACTCGTCGAGGTCAGTCTCCATGACGCCGGTGAGCATGTCGTGCCAGGCGAGCACCTGTGTGTCCGGAGCGAGCTCCTTCACGAATTGAGCGGTGCGCGCGATGTGCCAGAGCATGAGACGCTCCCGGGAGCCCTCCTTCTGAAGACGTCCGATGCTCGCGTTGCAGACGCCAATCTGGAACGCCTCGTCGGCGCCGATGTGGAAGTAGGGCATGCCGAACTTCTTGTGCACGGCGGCCACCTCCTCCACCATCTCCTTCACAAGATCCCACGCCGAGTCGTCCGAGAAACAGATGACTTGCGGGAAGCGCGAGTCCTCGCGAAGGTGCGCGAACTCTTCCAGCTTCAGAATCCACTCCAGATGACCCATCGTCTGGACGAGCGGGATGATCTGCAGGTGATGCTTCTGCGCCTCGCCGAGGATCCGCTCCACCGTCGCCTTGTCGTAGGCGTTCGCACTTCTCGCCGATTTGAGACGCCCCTCGAACGGGAACATGTCCTCCCACTCGAGCAGCACTCCGGTCGCCTGCATCCGATTGAAAAACGAGAAGAGCTCGGTGAAATAGGCCTCCTTGTAGGGCGCTCCCTTCAAATCCAGGTGCACAATCCGCCGTTGAGGTATCAGTTTGCCATCCGGAGACAGTTTCGGGTACTTTTCACCGTTGATGATCAGATTCTCGGGAATTTTCGGCGCTTTCCGCGGTTTCGGAACCCGTCTCGTCGGTTTCGCGGGCTCTGTCGTCGGCGCTTCGACTTCTGCCGGTACATCGGCTTCTTGCTGTTTCGGAGGCTGCAGGAAGTTTGCTTGCGGAGAAATCGGCTCGCCCGGCTGAAAGCAAAGTTATTCTATCGATTTTCAACTTTTATCGAGAATTCTACGTGTTTTACCGATGAATATCACTCACATCAGGGATAAATCTGGCATAGGTTTGCGTTGACTTGAATTGCGACGAGACGAACAGAAAAACGATGGTTCCGACGCAGAGGTAGGTCAATCGGAGCCAGACGTTCCGCGAGCGGCGCCCGAAAAAACCTCGCAGCATCTTCCTTCACTTTTTTTGTTTTTTCCTTCTTTCTTTTGAGTAGCTGAGTATTACATACAACCTGCAAGGTGAAAACGCATTGTAATTGCGACCTGAATCCGCGAAACCGGCGGCGAAAAAAGTTAATCGGAGATTGAAAGAGAGCGGGGGGAAAAAGAAAGAAATTTGGCGGGATTTTGAAATTCGATTTTCTAGCAGATTAAATTGATTGAAAATTGAATAAAACGACTGAGAAACGGCGGTTAATCTTTGAGAAAATCCACGAAAAAAAAACAAAAACAAGCTGATGACCTAGAAATCCGCCGCGGTGGCCTAGCTTTCCCGTTCACGGACTCCACACGGACAAGTTGTTTTCTTTTTTCAACCCACTTTTTAATCATTTTTTTCCCTTTAATCGAGTCAATTCTTCTCGGATTTCCGTGATTAATGCTGAAAATCTTCGATTACTTGCGGAAGTTCTTCCCGTCACGAAAGCCGCCCCCTCCCGTCACCGCCGCCGCGACCTGGAGAGAGATTCTCAAGGCACGTGTGCACCCGTTGCCTGGCACTTGAAACTCATAAAATCCCTGTTGTGTTTTCCAGGAAATGCCTCCAAAAACGGCCCAGACGCAGAAGGTGATAAAGCCGAATCCGATGAACGCCATCTACCCGATGGACCGGCTTCTCGTCTGGGAGAACACCGTCGTGCCGAGGAACGGCCGTCAGAAGAAGCCGCTCGGCGTTTTTTTCGAGTTAAGGACCACGTACACAGGAAAGTACAAGGTGTACGAGATTTTCGTACAGTCGGTCCGAAAAAGAGACGAGCCTGTGACGGCGGCACTCAACGAGGTGGGGCTGAACCGTTTCGGACCCAGAAGTTTCATTTTCCCTCATCTTTGTAGTTAAACTCGCTTTTCGTCGCCAAAACCAGGCACTCATCGCTCAAACTGCAGCTGAAGTTCTTACCCGAAGAGCACACCGAAACCACCACGATCGACGACTTCATCGCCGACGCCGACAGCTTCCAGAAGCTGTACATCAGCTCGGAGTGGGAAAAGCGGGAGATCCGCATCGTCCGCCTTCCCGGAAACGTCTACCCGATCCAGGAGGTCCGGCTTCACCAGTTGCCCTTGACCGGCCTTCTCATGCTGCCCCAAGTGCACCTCAACGATCCGAACGTGCAGATCCAAGTGCGATGGCTTGTACGAGACAAGGACGCGGCTCGACACGCGAGAACCAATTTCGTTGAGCTCGAGGAGATCATCAACAAAAGGCTGCTCCGCGTGGTGGCCGAGCCGATGGATGTGACGTTGCCCGGATTCAGTGTCGCCAGCGAGGACCTCTTCTTCTGGCCGTCCGACGAGCACAAAGGACGAGATGTGATGCTTGTGGCCGGATGCGGACCCGATTTTCCCTTGTAGTACGTTCCACCGAGCCCCCCATCCACACACAACGTCTAATAACCGATTCAGTATAGACTACGGTAAAGTGGACACGAGCGAAGGGCCGGGCGAGCTGGTCTCCGACTGCCAGATCGAGTGGTGCAAGGAGAATCGGATACCGGAAGATGGAGATGAGTAAGTGCGCTCCACCGCGCCAGCCACGCCCACTCGCTCTTCCAGACTCCGCGTGATGACCTTCAACATCCTCTCGCAGAACTGTTGCGGAGTGAAGGAGGAGATGGGACACCAGGAGTCCGCATGGTTCACCTACTGCCGTGCCGAGTACCTCCAACTGATGTACCGAAGTGGTGTGCTGTTCAAGTTGCTCCACGACTTCTCGCGCGCCGACGTGCACATCCTCTTCCTCCAAGAGGTCGACATTCCGATGTACGAGATGTTCTTGAAGCGGCTCTTCACTGCGCTCGACTTTCACATCGCGTACGGGCCGAAGCCGATGGTGAAAGACGGTGTGGCGACGGTGTGGAAGAAGGATCGGTTCGAGCTGATCAGCCACAAGACGTACGTGCTCAGAGAGCTCACCAAAGAGTACGAGGATCTTCGCGAGATCATTGGAGACGACGAGCACACGATGAGTCGGTACTACGATCGGAAGCAGGTCGGAAATGTCTCGCTGCTCAAGGACAAGAACACCGGCGAGTACGTGGTGTGCGCCAACACGCATCTCCATCAGGATTGTCGCGACCAGTGGATCAAGCTGATTCAGGGCGTCTCACTGTGGCGGAAAGCCGTCGAGGTGCAGCTGGAGAACGATCGGACGTCGGGAGCGACGAGGAAAACGCATCTGATCCTGGCCGGCGATCTGAACTCGACACCGCACAACGCCTTCTGCCAGTTCCTGCGCAACGGTTTCATCGAGGCCGACAACGACGTTTGGAGTCCGGAATGGACGATTCCGATGCAAAAGATCCGGCTGAACCCTCGGAGGCTGGAGATGCGCCCGATGATCCAGGCGTCGAACCCGGCGATGGAGTTCACAAACTACACGGCGGACACGACGAGCGGAAGCGGATTCCACGGAGTGCTCGACTACGTATGGGTCTCGTCGGACGGTCTCCGCGCGGTTCGACACTGTCCGATGCCGTCGGAAGACGTGGTGAAGACGTACGAAGGGCTGCCGTCGAAGGCGTCGCCGTCCGATCACATTCCCGTCGTTGTCGACCTCAAATACACTTGAATAGGTACTTCTATTTTCTTATTTTTCTAATCGATTATGATGTCTGTCTAATCTTCTTGAACTACTTTCCACTAATATGCGGGTATTACTACAAAGTTATTTCTTTCAAAAGTGGTTTTTTTTCGATTTATAGCTCACCGAGAGTGTTTTGTGAATCCAAAAAAGAATGGAGGCGGCAATATTCAAACAGAGAGAGAGAGGGAGAGAGACAGAGACAAAAGTACACATGAAGATCGTCGGAAGTCATCAGAAGAAAGAAAACAAAATGCAAGACGAGTGGGGGAAGGAGCGAGAAGGCAGTGCTTGGTGGGCGGGGCTTAATACTATCAGAAGAACTGGGTGGAAAGGGGGGGGGGGGGGCGGAGCTTAGACTAGCAGGAACGGATGAGCCGAGGGATACTGTGTGCGGCACTGACACTGATCGGTCCGGTTGAGACGCGTCCAGATGCCGTTGCACGACTGCGGTCCGATGAGCTTCCAGAATCCCTGATCGCCGTCGTCGAGGTCCGACGCGCAACGGCCCGAGTTTCGGTGGTAGGTGGCCTCGGGCTGACACTCGGCACACACGACACTTCCCTCGAGGAGGCCCTTCGAGAGGAGCCGCGAGACGCAGTTCCGGTTCACCCATTCGATCGAGTAGTGCACACAGTAGCTGGAAAAGGTCGTGCGGTTGGGAGAAAGTTAGGCCACGGCCACTCACTACGATGCCTTTTTCACCTTCTCGGCCACACCCGGCAGATCCCAATAAATGTTGTTGCGGCCCGTTTTGGCCCTCGTCTCGTTGTACTTGTAGTCGAGAATCAACGCCACTGTCGTGATGTCTGGAAATGGAAATCGCAACTTTCCTGTTTTTCCCTCGTTTCTTACCGTCGAGCGCCGACTTTTTGGGCCGACAATCGACGAAACACGTGCGCATCTCCTTCAACGGAGCACACGCGGCGCCGCCCCTCTCGGGATGTTGCGCCACGTGGCGGAGCCGCTTCTGAGTGCCAATTCCGCATGTGCCGTTGTCGGCGGAGCACGGCGTCCATGGGTCCCATTCGGTGAGCTCACAGTCGCGCGCTGAAGGTACGACAGTTTGGGGGGTATTGATCGATTCGCCGGATTTTGATCTACCGTCTACCAGGAGGGACCGCCCCCTAATTGCAAGAGTGCGGCGCGGTTGAAACTCCGCCCACTTTCGGCGGCCGAGCCTTTCGGAAGCCAGTGGCGCAGTGGGCGGAGCTTCAACCGTGCCGCACTCTTGCAATTCAGACGCTCAAACAACTCACGCGGGCAAACAAAAGTGTAGTCGGAGCAGCAGTCGCCGAGAGCCACACAGTGCTCGTCACAGTAGCACTCGCTGGTCGCACTCTCCAGATAGTAGAGGTTCTGGGCGGAAGTGAGCGGCGGAATGACACGGTTCTCTTCGTAGAGAAGAGGACTCGCCGTCACCTTCAGCGGCATGTATTTGGAGAGAAGCGAGTACCTGCAACAGAGCAATGGGTGCGAAAGTTAGGCCATGGGAGGGGAAGTTAGGCCATCGAATGAGACACGGACTCGGACGGAAGACGGACAGATCTGACCTGCTTTTCGAGATTTTTGTTTTGGAATGCTTTATAGTTTGTATGATTTGTATCGTTTTATTATCACTGCTAGTGGCGAAGAAACTCTTCCGAGTGCGAGGTGTCCGAATGCGCGTGACCGGCGTGACCGTGACGGTGACGGATGTGAGCAGCGGCGGAAGAGCCGGAAGAAGAGCCGACAAACATCGCGCCGGGCACGTAGCCGGAGACGAAGACGTCGGCGAGAAGGAAGACGAAGAGGAAGAGGGAGAGGAAATTCATTTTTTAGTGAGAGATGGGTGGGAGGAGTCCTTTTGTAGTGGGGAGGGGGCAGGGAAAGTGCCCGTTTCCCATTCGTTTTTCTTCGTTCTCTTCTTTCATCGTCGCCGCCCCTCCAATCAGTGTTCCCATCACGTGCAAAAGTTAGGCCGTGGCCTAGAAACCTCCTAAGGTACCCTAATGCTTCTAGGCTTCTAGGAAAAATATAGTGGAAAGTTGGTGGCCTAGAGAACTCCTAATGCTTCTAGGCCGAGGAGGACGGAGAGCAGCAAATTGGAAAGTTGATGGCCTAGAAACCTCCCAGCGCCTCCTAATGTTTCTAGACGAGAGAGGGAAGCGAATCACCTGATGGCCTAGAAAAAGTTCGGCCAGACTGACGATGAACGGACACTTTTAAACGGACAAATTGTGAGAATTCACTTCACTCCATATCCAAACCGACATTCATTTATCCATTTTCAAGAATGCACTCGAATCACTTACTTGACTTTTTCAGCTCTCGGTTTTTCTTGTTCTCCCACCACGCCTTCTTTTCAGAAGTCGTTTGCTCTCTCTCTCTCTCTCTCGCTCCCAAAACCACCAACAAAAAAGAGCAAACGCAAACCGTATTAGAAGGTGCCTGGGAGGCTTCTCGTTGTACCGCGTCACTTCCTCCAACGGCGTCGTCTGATCCCTCTTCTTGCCGAATATCAGCGTCTGCAGTGCCTTTCGGGGCGAAGACGACTGTTCCTCCTCCTCCTCCTCCTTCTTCGGGTGCTCCTCGGGCTCGACGCCGCTGCTCTCGCCGAGCCCGTACCTCTCGTACACTTTGTCGGCGCCCGAACCGTCCATTTCGATGATGTCCGGCAGCACGAGCTTGCCGATCTTCTCGTCGCTATCGTCGTCGAACACCTGTCGAAACGGGATTGTATCTTGAGAACTGGAAGAGATGGGTGAAAAGTGTCAACTACCAAAATGTTCCTATTAGTCGGCTATAATTTGTTAGTTGAAAACTCTCTCCTAGCTCTTCTAGTTTCCAAGATATCGGCTCCGAGAGCTCTGTTACTGTGGCTACAGTATCTCGAGAACTAGGAGAGCTAGAAGAAACTTGTCAACTGCCAACTTGCTCATCACAGCATCCCCTTCATTTTGACAGTTGACAGTTTTCCTCTAGCTCCTCCAGTTTTCGAGAAACACACGCTTACATCGGGAAACACGAAATCGACGCCGTCGCCGTCGCCGGAAGATTCGTAGTGCGGCACGTGGTACTCGGTCTCGAATCGCACCGGCTGACGTCTTCTCTCGTGCATCGTCTGCGTCTCCTCATTGTGAATTGTGCTCACTGTCGGAAGGTGTCCGATACCGTCATCCACGCCCTGCAAGTTCGGTTTTTCAGGAGATCGATTGGGGGGCTTAGGCTTTCAGCACTTGTATATCTTGTAGACTAAAAAAGAGGGGATAAAAGTGGCAACTGATGAATTGAGAAATTCTCCCCAGCTCATTTAGTTTCCAAGTTATGGCTCCTGGAACTCGGCCGGACGAATGATATTTGTCAGTTTTTGACTTAGTATATCTCGAAAACCGAAAGAGCTATCAAAATTTTGTTTACTGCCACGTTGTAGAGCACAAAGAGAGCTACAACTTTGTAGTTGACAACTTTCTGATAGCTCTTCTGGTTCTCGAGATAAAATGAGATCAACAACTTGGTCGGACTAGACCTTGTTCCGGACAAGTACCAAGGTTGGGCGGAGTTCCGAATTCGGTCAATAACAATTTAATTCCGACTTCGGGCTTCCGATTTCGTGAAAAATACGTTTTTTACGAAAATTATTGTTCATTACAACGCTCCGGAATGACGGCACCGCGCGTTGTTTATCGTAAATCTACACCAAATTTTCTTCCAAATTTTCTTTCGAGGACCGTTTCCAGTTCTATTTCTTCCGACTTCCGCCTTCCAACTAGAAAATTTTGAAATTCCGCCTTCCGGGACTCTCAAAATCCACATCCGCCCAACTTCGACCAGCACTGTACGGTAGAAATATGAAACCACAGACTCCCCAATCTCACCTTGCAACTATTATTTCTGCCGACACAACAAAGACGTCGTTGGAAGCAGCCGGCGTGCGCCGAGAACAACACAGAGGAGTACGGTAGGAAGTGGAAGAGCAGAAGACCGAACCAGTGGGGGCGCATCACGAATACATCTGCAAATTGGTGAGGATGGGAACGAACGGCAGAACGAACAGTCGGGAAAAAGGGGGAAAGAGAGAGAGAGAGTCTGATTGAAAGTGACACTTTTCTCGCCCCGAAAAGAGAGAGATTATCGGAAAAGTTACACACTCTTTTTGAGAGAAGAAACGAATGGGGACGGCGCTAATGAGCTTATTTCGACAATTTTCCTTTTTTTGACTGGAAAGCAGAAAAAAACGACAACGTTTTCATTTTTTCTCACTATTTTACACGATTTTCCATGAATTGAAGCATTTTTGCAATTATGAAGTTAAACAAAACAAAAAAATTTTTATTTGAAATTTTTTCACTTTGAATTTCAAATGTAAACCAAAATTATAAAAATTTAGCTCGATTTTTTGTGAATATTTTGAATACAAAAGTTGAAAAGACAGGAGAATTTTTTTTAAAAACCAAAATTCAAATTAGAAAAAAAAATTTTTTTTCACTTGAAAAAATTTAGAATATAAATCAAAATTTTTTAAAAAAATTTTAAATTTTTTTCTTGTTAAATGCCTGAATATGAAATTTGATTTTAAAAATCTAAAATTATTTTTGAAAAAAAAAATTTTTTTTTTGGAATTTTTAAAAAATTATTTTCCAACCATACTATTGTTGGTTTAAAATACACGAAAATTTAGAAACTGCGGGAATTCGGTATAAGAATTTCAAGAATAAAATACAATTTTTGTTTATTTTTCGAAACACTCCCCCTTCTCGGTGACCATCTGGTTTTTGGGGGGCGAAGAGTACGAATAAGAAGAAGAAGAAGAAGAAGACGTTTGGATACAAAATTGCGAAAATTTCGCCCCGCCCACAAATCTAAACATTCGGAAGGGGGGCCGATCTGAAAAGTGGGTGGTGATGACAACTTAATTATAGACTGTGCGTATTGGAAGAGAGGAGGAGGAGGAGACCGAAAATTGGCGGAAACGTTTATTACTACACGGGAGACCATAAAATATTCAAATGTGTTTCAGTTTCAGTTTCGGGTGGGCAGAGCGAAGTTTTAATTGCTTCCTGATAAAATGATGGCAGTTTTGGAAACGGGAGGGGACATTGCAATTATGTGGACGAAGTTTTGGCGGGAAAAATTTTTTTCAAAAATTTATTTTAAAAAAATGATTATTTTCAGTGTGATGTACCTTTTGTAACTATTTGAAAGAGAAAAAGTGAATTCAAGAGGGAAAATATTTTCTCAAAAAAAAAAATTATCTTTGATCTAGCCCACAAATGGTTATTTTTTCGGTTTGAAATGAATTTTTTCTTCGAAATACCTATTCAATTTTAAGCAATTTTAGCGGGAATTCAAAACTTTTTTCCATACATAATTTTTTCTTAAAAAACCTATTTTGATCTACCCTATGATCTACCCTCAAAATCGTTACTTTTCGGTTTCAAATTGACTTTTTCGTGAAAACTATTTTTCATACTTGCAGCGGGCCGGGCCGGGCCGGCCCGGCCCGGGCCGAATCAGAATTTTGCCGGCCCGGCCCGGCCCGGCCCGGACGATTTTCAAAAAGTCGGCCCGGATAGAAAACAGAAATTTGTTTCCAAACAGATTTTGGCCTAACAATGTCTGCTTACCGCCATTTTTCCCCTATTTTTTCATTATAACTTCAATTCTAATTAATTGGCACTAGTGGTCACTTAAAATTTCGAAGATTGCCCTCAAAACGGCAAATATTCTCCCAAAATGGCTGAAATGTAACCATTTTTGGCGGTTTTTTACACGAATTATGCGCCCAAATTGACTGCACTTGCTAGTAGATCATCGAAAAGCCAGTTATTTTCACTTCTGACACGGTCTCCTCTCGAAAATTCCGGGAATATGGACATTTTCGGCCAAAAAACATGGTCCGCAACGATTTTCTAGCAATTCCAGCCAATTTCGGTGCATCGAACTGGCCACTGGCGGCCGAAATGGCATGAAAGTGACCGAAAATACTATTTTTGATTGTATAGACCAAAAAAGGTTCAAAAACGAAGAATTGAAACTCTCCATATTCGATTACGGAAAAAATTAAAAAATTTCCTGAGCCGGGCCGGGCCGGCCCGGGCCGGGCCGAGTTCCGGGTTCTCCGGCCCGGCCCGGCCCGGCCCGGTAACAACCCGGCTCGGCCCGGGCCGGGCCGTCATCTTGCAAGTATGCTATTTTTTGATCTACCCCCTCTCGAATGGTTATTTTTCGGTTTGATCTACCTTTCCCGACTATCAAAAAAAGTGGGAAAGGTGGAGGTAAAAAGGCGCGAAAAACGCTATGAAGCGTGCGAACCGCGATGAGTGATTTGCATGAAAAAAGGGAAGAAAAAAGGAAAGATGGAAACGATGCGCCGGCTGTTATGCGCGAATACTTGACGGTGAGAAAAAGGTAAAGGGGGATGGTTTTTAAAAAATTTGAAAAAAAATTTTTTTTTTCGAATTTGTTTTGAAAACCGTTTTTTACCGGGTTATATGTTGTAATTGAAATTTATAACTAATTTTCAAATTTCAAATCAAAATTAAAATGAGAAAAGGTAAGGGGGGACGGTTTATAAAAAGTTGAAAAAAAAATTTTTTTTTAATTTAAAAAAAAAAATTTGTTTTTAAAACTTATTTTTCTTGGCAGTTTATATGTTGTAATTAAAATTTTCAATCAATTTTCAAATTTTAAACCAAATTATTTAGCTCTCTCACCTATCAACTTCATGACTCTTCTCTGCTGGGGCGGCTCAGAATTTGTGGCGATCAGGAGGAAATCAACTACTATATAGTGCTGCTCAGTTTCTGATGCTCCGCGAGCCCCGCCCCCTCTCGTCGGCTCCGCGGAGCCACGCCACGTTTTTTTTCGAAATCTCTTGTCTTGATTTATCGCCCCCCGGTTTCTCTGCGTCTCGGGGACACACCTGATGTCTCTCCTTCATATATATGTGTTTTTTTTGGTGGGGAACAGTTGGTTCAAAAGCTATCAAAATAAATATAAAAAAATCAGTGGAAATGAGCAGATCGGAGGGTCATGACTCACGAGATCCCATCAAAAATCCGCGGGAAAAAATTCCAGAAAAATTTTTTTTTCCGAATTTGACGAATTTTTTTTTGTTTGTCAATTTGCGAAAGGCGATTTCTTTTGGTGGTGCGCCCAAAAAGTGACGAGAAAAAATGAGTAAGAAAAAAAAATAAAAAGTTATATTTGTTTGTTTGTGTTTATTTGGGGGCGGGCGGGAGGGCATTTGTTGTTGTTGTTGCCGGCCGACAAAAAAAAACGGGGGAAAAATTGAATTCCGGGGGTGGGACAAAAAGGAAAAATAAAGCTTCAAAGAAAAGGAAAAAAGTTGTTCTACTACCAAAAAAAGCAAAAAAAAAAAGAAAATTGGGGGCTGAAACCCCTGACAAAAACTCGATTTGGCCTACCGTTTCAAAGTTTGAGCTACTTTGCCTTGTTTTGAATTTGACCTACCACTTCTAGATTTGATCTACCACTTTTTATAGGAATTTTTTGTGTTTGGAGTTCCGCAAACACCGCGAAACGCTGTTTTCAGTGCTTTTTGAGGTGAAAACTACGGTAAGCAACGTTGGCGCGGTGTTTGCGGAACTCCAAACACTAAAAAAATCCGTAATACCGTCAAACCTGTATTAGAACGGTATACCGGTCTAACTTTCAACCCTCTAATTTTAAAATGAAATTTCGAAAAGCCACAGGGGGGACCCTTACGATTTTGGGGTTTTGGGTGCCGTTCAAATACAGGTTTTACGGTATATATTTGACCTACTCCACGTGTGGATTCGAGGGAAACTGGTTTGATCTACTTTCTTCAAAATGAAACCACCGATAGAATTGTGTTTAGAGTGATGTTCTTCTTGAACTTTTGAAAAGTGTAAAAAACTGGGCTCAAATATTTGGTCACTTTTTTTTAAAAAATTACATTCTGTTCTTAGAAACCACGAGCAAACACATCTATCCAGTCGGTTCTATCGAAGAAGTAGGTCAAACCTTGAAAGAAACAGCGCGGTCATTTGGCGGCTCTCGGCTCGAGCGCGCGCGCGCGACTGATCAATCAGGAGATAGTTGATAGTGTTTGTGTGGGCATCTACATTCACTGATAACCCCCCGTCGGGGAACACGTTGTGATGGTGATGATGAGGCCCCCCTTTAAGGATACCGAGAGAGAAGGGACCCCCTTCCACAGAACAAACAAACAAACATTTCCGGCCCCCGTGATTTGGCCAAAGGGGGTGGATTGTACTACCAGAATAATTCAGTAGTCGGTTTTCGGAGAACTGGGCGGTGTAGATCAAGAAAATACGAAATGAGGGGTGTCTGTGTCTTCCCGTCCTCCTCCCCGTTCTCTTGAAGAGTTTCCACACAGCTGCTCTCAAATCTGTCGACTCGTACCATTGCAAGTGTGGAACCGATCGCCTCGTGGCCTAACTTTTGCTGGCCGAGCTTCCCAAAGAATTGAACAGTATGGTTGGATAGATCACGTTGCGAGAAATCGATTGATACCCCAACCCGACTGTTTTTGATCTACCACTGCTGAGATACGGGGCGCGAAAGGGAGGGAAGGGGGCCAGACCGGCTAAAAGGTCACATTGGGGTCGAAATCGATGCCTCACAATCAGATCTACTCGGTGGAATTGAGAAAAAGAAAGAGAACTGGCAGAACAAAGAAACGAAGAACTCACAGTGTGACTTGGGAAGGTTAGATAGCCATCTTAAGAAGGGGGGTACGGTGGGAGGGGGCGGACAAAGAAAAATTAATCTTCCAACTCAACTGTTACCACTTCCGAATCCGATTTGGTTTCTTCATCATCACAAATTTCACATCTGACCCGCCCGGAAAGGGGGGAGGCAAGTGAGTAAGTCTATTGTCTGCCCCCCTTGCCTTCCGATGAAGAAGGCGTCTCGTTCGACGACGACGTGAAATCGACGGGGGCGAAACGGGCGGTATTAAGGGTTTTTATTGGTGTTTTGGTTGTTTCGGGGGGCGAGCGACGACGCATTCTAGATGATATTACCCTCCCCCCACTAATTCCCTCCCACGGAAGGGGGGGGGGGGGGGCTTTGGGGAACAATGCTCTCATTCAACGCCTTCTATCTTGAAAACCCGAAGAGGTGGCAAGAAGGTGTCAACTGCCAATTCAGCCGCCATGAAAAGAGCTACACTTTTGTAGTTGACACTTTTTGGATAGCTCCTCTCGATCTCTAGATACAGAACTTTCCAACTTTAAAAGGTGGCAGGAAGGGGGGGGGGGGATAAGTGGTATTGTCTCGATTTCTAAGCTTCTTGATGAGAAGAAGACGGGGAGGAGGAGGAGATGACAGGTGTATTGGATGGGATGCAAACACCCCCCGCCCTTCTGTTTACCGAACGGCACCCCTTCGGACCTAAACGGGGGGGGGGGGGGGGCCATCTAATGGTGTCAATTGCACTTTTCTCGCGCGCTCTCACTTAGAGAGAGAGAGAGAGAGAGAGAAGGGGGTCCTTGTTGTGATCTCACTGATGATGATGATATCCATTCAAGGAGAAGGAGGAAGAGGAGAGGGGGAACTGTCACTTGCACACACACACCACCTGTCTTTGGGGGGTCCTTCCTTCTATCTCAAGAGGACTTTGCTCGCCAATCGTCTTCATTACACTTTGACAGCTTCATTGTGAGCTCTTCTGGGGAAAGTAGGTCAAATCTAGTTACGGTAGATCGAAGATAGAACTGGTGGATCAGAGCTGTCTAGGAATTGTGGGCCAAATCTAGAAATGGTAAGTTGAAGCTACAGTATTACTTGCCACAGCGTCTATATGACAGGTACTGTACTGAAAGTGAGCCAAAAATCAACACTAGAACTGGTAGGTGTCAAATCTTGATCGAAATCAGGTGCTCTGTGGCATTTCCTCCCAAATGACTCCATTTCCAGCCCAAAGCTATCACACTTCCGCTTTTTTTTGACTCCCAATTTCATTTGATTCCACATAAGTGAGTCTATGCTCCTCAATTAGTCACCCGCCGTTCTAACTCTTACATTTGACCCCTCTTTTCCGACGGAAACTGATAATATTGGTGTGTGTGTGTGTGTTATCAGCTGATTGTGCATTGTGAGCGGCGAGTGGGGAGGAAGTAGGTCAAATGTGTCGGCAAAGATAGGTCAAATCTAGGGAAAAGTAGGTCAAATCCAGGTGAACTGGGTCAAATAGAAGAGAAGTAGGTCAAATCGTATGTTTCAGGGGTCGATGAAACGTGGCAGTCGTCTTATTGTTGAAAGGCGCGAAAGAGGATAGACCCCGCGCTACCGGCTCTTCTATCACCACCCCAATCACCTCTCTCTCTCTCTCTCTCTCTCTCTCTCTCTCTCTCTCTCTCTCTCTCTCTCTCTCTCTTTCTCTGTGTCTCTCTTTTTTCTCTATCACTCTTTCTCCCTCCTAAGCGCCGCGCTTTTCTTCAAAAGTTGTTGCTGCTCGGCGAGCAGCAGGGGAGAGCACACCTGGTAGCGGCAATAGTAGAGAAGCATGTTTGATTACGGTACTTGAGAGAGGGGGGCAAAAGAGTTGTGTTGTAGAGTTGCCTCCTCCTGCTCTTTCTCGTCTTGCTCTCCTCACCAGGAGCCAACAACACATTTCAAACGGGGGACTATGAAGAAGATTTGGCGGGAATAAGGGAATAAGAAGAAGAATAAGAAGAAGCGGCTGGGTCTCGCCACGAAAAGAGCGCCGGCGTGATGATGACCGCTGAAGAGGGACAGAAAGGAGAAGAACAAAAGGCGGCGACGGCGGCGATGATCGGGTTTCACGAACTCTCTCGTGTTTGTTATTATTATGATTGTTTTAGCTGTCTGTATATTCTTTGTTGCCATCACTTCTCCCACTCGTATGACCTAACTAGTCAATTGAATAGTGCTCTAGGCTTTTTTTTTTGCAAAAATGATTTTTTTTTCAATATTTTCAGAGGCAGATAGATTTTGAGATCAGAAAAAATTGAATTTAAAAATCAAATTGGGCTCTAATTTTTTTCCCAAAAGTTTCAGGGGCACAAAAATTGAAATTTTCATTACGGGCTTTAAAAATGCTCGAATTTTAATTTTTTTCAAGAACGAATTTTTTTCCATTTTTATAGGCACCTAGGTTTTGAAACCAGAGCTTTTTAAAATTTAAAAATCAGACCATGCCCCTAATTTTTTTTCAGTAAATTTCCCCAGCGCACCTTCTTCTTCTTTGTATCCTCTTCCTCGTGTCATCAGGAGGCATCAGTTGAAGCGGTGTCTGATCCAGGCGCCGGAGTCGGTCTACGAAGAGGCTGGAAATGAAGTCGGACAGTTGTAACAAACTGATATGATTTATTACTATATCCAAAGAACAAACAAGACAATACACTGATGGGGGCGGGTCAAGGTGGAATGACACGAAAAGGCAGAAAATAAAGAAAGGGGGGGGGGGGGAATGGGTAGAGAATCATGCAGTAGAACGTAGAACAAGTAAATCAATTTTCTAAAATTCGAGTAAAAGTTACCCTCTAAAGTTCAGCGATTCGACGAGATTCTCGACGGGAGCAATGAGATGGACACTGTAGAAGACGTCGCGATGGTAGATGTCGTCAGCGCGACGGACCTTGGCCCTGGAAAGATGTCGTTGAGGCGATCGGCTCTTTTTTGATGGTTTGTACTCTTTGAAACATTTTTTCGGAAAAATCTATTTTTCGAGTTAAACATTCTCACCTCAAAATTCTGGGATTGTTGTCGCGATTCGACAGGGGGCTGAATTTGACGGTTCTAAACATTTTCTTTCGCAATTTTCAACAAAACCGGAAACCCACCACCGTGGAGCGGTCGTTGATAACATCCGGTGTCACACGTGTCCACTGGGAACCCTGCGCATCAAAAAAAATTTTTTTTTTTCAAAAAACGAGGGAATACCGATGGTCTGTGTGGATACCATCCGGTGTGGCACATTGGTTTGAAAGATTGAGCAGCTCTTTGTTCGGAAGGACTTTCTTCTTGTTCCGTCGTTTCCTGACTGACTTCCGCCGGTTCTGATAGCGTTGGGACCTGAAAAAAACTGAGTTATATTAAACTTTTTTTCCAAACTTTGAATTGTTTTAAAAATATGATTTTTTTAAATATAAAACATTGAAGGTTTTTAGGAATTTTATAGTTCCAAAAAAATTATTTTGTCGATGATTTTCAAAAAATTTAATTTAATTTTTTTGAATTTAGAAAGTTGATAAATTTTAAAAATTTGATTTTTCCAAAAAAAAATTGACAAATGAAAAAGTTCTTTAATTACCGAAGTCGACCTCATTTCAACTATCGATTCTTCCGGTTGCTGCAAAAATATGGATTCACTTTTCAAAAATCAAGAAAAAGTAGAATTCACTCACTGTCGTTTGGGCCGGCGGCAAGCGAGCCACTTCACCGCGGACGTCCTGAAATTGAAGCATTGAAAATCGATTTTTGAAATTTTCCGACAAATACCTCTGGATTCTCGTCAAAAACGGAGGCGTCACGATGGCCGACTCGCTCAAATTTGCCATTATATCGAATTTCGACGATTTTGCCGCGTATTTTGTCTATTTTCACGTGAAAACAGTGGCGAATCAGGTCGAGGGCGAATTTGAGCAAGAAACGGAGCAGATGAGCCAGGACGAAACGTTCCTCGTCGACGAATCTCGTTTTGTAGATGGGAGCCATTTGATCGCACAGTTTCTGATTGCCTAAAATTGAATTCGGTCTTATTCTCCAGCTTTTTGCGCCTGCAAACTGACCGCAGATAGACACACGGTCGAACTCCTGCCGCTTCTGCTCGATTTCGAGCTCCGTGGGCGGCGGCAAACTATTATCGACCGATTCGAGTTCTCCGAAGGTTTCCTTCATATAAACCGCCCATTCTTCGCCGAACATCGCCAAATTCTCTGCATTTATCAGTTTTTCGACGATGGAACACGCGTGCGGCAGGATTTGATCGAATGAGAGCGATACGTTGACCGGTATTTCACTGAAAATCAATTTTTTTTCGAAATTTGAAAAACACAAAAAGTACCGCAATTCTTCACATTTGTGCTTGTCGAAGTGCGTCATTCGCTTCTGCAATTCGTAGAGAAACTGCGCGAACTTGTCCCTGAACACCGGCGAGAACATGTAGGAGAACTGCGGTTCGAACGCCACATCGATCATTTCGTATTCCGATTTAGTGTAGATGATCTGGAAGAAAAGCAATATTTCGAACCATAATCCGGTCTCATTTTGTCCATTGAATTGATTCTGAAAGTTCGGGATCGTTTCCCACCTGCTGAATGATGCTCGCGTTGGTTTCTTTCCTCGCGAGCCGCTCGATCATGTCGCGCCGGTCGAAGTAGCCTTCAGACCTTCCAACTGGGTCTCGAAAGAACTCCACGGGCCTCGGAATGTACTCATTGGTAAATTCCGTCGTTTTCAGATGCCTAAACTAAATTCTTAGTATTTCTTAAATTAAATCCAAAGCTTGCCAAATTTGAACAGTCATCGCGGTCAGAAACTCGACAAAACGCTTTCCGAGCGCTTTCAGAGCTCTGTTCCCGATTTCGACTTCGTCATTGCAGCACACACGACGGATTCGATCGGTGAGCTCGGTTATAAGGTCCGAAGACTTCGTGGGATCCCTTCCGGCCGCCGTGAGCTCGATGATGCGTAAGGCGGCGTCGCGGTGGAACAGAGAGTCTGTGTCCGAGCCGCCCGACGTGGTAGTGAGGATTCTGCTGAAGAACTCGTTGATTTCAACTGTCGTCACGATCTTGGAATCCACTACAGGGCGTCTGAAAAGCGAATGTTAGGAACTTCGATAATTCCAGAATTCGAGCGATTTTTTCGAAACAACCGCCGAAAACTGCACACCTGAACGCCTCATTTCGCTCCAGAACCGTTTTCTTGTGAACCTCTTTCGACACCTTTTGAATCGAGTCCAGCGCCGGCTGATTCTGGAGAATCAGTGCGAACTCATCCTCGAACAGGAATTTCGTTGGAGATCGCTGCAAAAATCCACTGAAAATGGTTTTTTCAGACCAATTACCAGATGGATGCGTTTCCAGAACAACGGCTGCTTTTTCAGCAACGGATGATGACGGAAGTCGGCCGAAGTCATTCTATCTGAAAATTGACGTTTTCGAAGCATTTTGTCGGGCGATTACATGAGCTTTTGTTAAAATATTGCAATTAAAGTTGAATTTCATAATTTTTCATTAAAAAAATTGAAGAAATAGCGAGAAAAATGGACGAAAATCGAGAAAATAGGGAAGAAAAATCGGCTTTATTTGTAACCTCGAAATTTATTAAAGGCGCATGAAAACAAATTGAACCTGAGTCTCGCAACGTTTTTTCAATTCTTTAATTTTAAATTTTAAAAATAATTTTTTGTTTCAATTTCAAAAATAATTTTCACACTGCAGTGTACTGTGACTTTCTGAATCCAATGAAATTTCATGGTTTACACTGTAAAATTCACAGAACGCCGTCAACAAACGACCCGGATGAATGACGTTGCTGTCGAGAGACTGCTGAGTGTGAAGAGCGAGGTCCCAGTGAGTTTCTTTTTCAAATTTCAATTTTTTAAAACATCAAAAGCATGGAAATGCTCCTGACAACACTTTTCAATGCGAGTTTGCTCCATTATTCGTGTTGAATATGGTCTTTATTTCGCTGATGCGTTCCTTGTGTGCTTACACAGAGCTTTATTTCAGGAAGTCGTCGCTGAAGTTCCAACTGCGTTTTGTGCGCTCTGTCACGCGGAACTGGAGGATGCAGTCGAGACGGTCACCGCTCACCTGCTCGGCCACAACGAGAGCCGGCGAGAACTGGAATCGTGTGGCGCAAGATTCCTTCTTCCGCGGGAGACGACGGGGTCTACATCTTCACTCACGTCGTCGGCTCCGAGTCAGTCGCCACCGCCGCACTCTGATGACTTGCGGAACCATCAGCCTCATGAGGCGGCTCTTCATGACGCGCCCCTTCAGATTCGAAAACCCTGGGGGAACCAGTTCATATTCAACAGGCTGTATATTCCGGGCGTCCAGAAACCCAAGATCGAAGACTTCGAGCAGGCCGTCACCGATTTGCTCCGAGCTATTAAGTAAGCAATCGATTGAATTTCTTTCCCTTCTTATTTACGTTTGTTTCAGTCTTCCAGTTGAACGACTCCCACTCTCATTTCCCCGTCGAATATACGGGAGGAATGAGGGTGCAGGTCGATGGTGGGTTGTCGCCAAACTGAAGGGCTTTGCGAGTAGTGTGCGCCACTCGGAGGCGGCAGCACTCCTCGGCTCATATAATCGAAACGAATACGGAATGGACCCCGCGGAGCACGTGACGATCCACAAAAGTAACAACTACAGAATAAAGACCTTCAAATGTTTTTTGTCGGACTGTCTCCGTTCGCTCAAATTGAAGTATCCGAAGGACCTCGGCTACAATCTTGCAACTAGCCACTTCAAAATCGAAGTCTCACACAAAGGAGTGCTGCAAGAGACTTACAGCGCAGCGCGGCTTTCGCGCGACCTTCCGAGCGTTTTTCAAAGAGCTCTCAGCGTAAGTTGCACACACCAAAAACTGAGTCGAAATTATTAATTCAGATGACCCACGGGAACCGAAAAGGAATCGTCGCCGAAATAGTTTCGAGAGGACTATAAGTAATCAAATACTGTCAAATAATAGATTCGTTTTATCACATCAAAATAAAAGCCATTTTTCGCGTTCAGAATAAAAGGACGAAAAAGCTGAACGAACATGGCCGGAGCGTCAAACTACTTTGGGTCGGTCTGGACCGAGATTTAGTGACTTGAGATATTTACATAGTTGGATAGAGCTTGAAAAACTGAATCGAAAAGTCTATGCGCATTTTTTATGAAAATCAATTTTAAGGCCAGATTTCAGGGTTTAAAGATGAAAATAGGCTTATTTTAGTTTAATCGTTCCAAAATCGCTGAAACTCATTTTCAGACATTGATATTGTGCATTTGGGTAGTACTCGACGAGCTGAATCGAATAATGTCAAATTTGGGCCGATCCGAGAAAGTCAGTTTTTCGACATTTTAACGTCAAACTACTTTGGGTCGGTCTGGACCGAATTTTAGTGAATTGAGATATTTACATAGTTGGATAGAGCTTGAAAAACTGAATCGAAAAGTCTATGCGCATTTTTTATGAAAATCAATTTTAAGGCCAGATTTCAGGGTATAAAGATGAAAATAGGCTTATTTTAGTTTAATCGTTCCAAAATCGCTGAAACTCATTTTCAGACATTGATATTGTGCATTTGGGTAGTACTCGACGAGCTGAATCGAATAATGTCAAATTTGGGCCGATCCGAGAAAGTCAGTTTTTCGACATTTTAACGTCAAACTACTTTGGGTCGGTCTGGACCGAGATTTAGTGACTTGAGATATTTACATAGTTGGATAGAGCTTGAAAAACTGAATCGAAAAGTCTATGCGCATTTTTTATGAAAATCAATTTTAAGGCCAGATTTCAGGGTTTAAAGCAGAAATTAGGCTTATTTTAGTTTAATCGTTCCAAAATCGCTGAAACTCATTTTCAGACATTGATATTGTGCATTTGGGTAGTACTCGACGAGCTGAATCGAATAATGTCAAATTTGGGCCGATCCGAGAAAGTCAGTTTTTCGACATTTTAACGTCAAACTACTTTGGGTCGGTCTGGACCGAGATTTAGTGACTTGAGATATTTACATAGTTGGATAGAGCTTGAAAAACTGAATCGAAAAGTCTATGCGCATTTTTTATGAAAATCAATTTTAAGGCCAGATTTCAGGGTTTAAAGCAGAAATTAGGCTTATTTTAGTTTAATCGTTCCAAAATCGCTGAAACTCATTTTCAGACATTGATATTGTGCATTTGGGTAGTACTCGACGAGCTGAATCGAATAATGTCAAATTTGGGCCGATCCGAGAAAGTCAGTTTTTCGACATTTTAACGTCAAACTACTTTGGGTCGGTCTGGACCGAATTTTAGTGAATTGAGATATTTACATAGTTGGATAGAGCTTGAAAAACTGAATCGAAAAGTCTATGCGCATTTTTTATGAAAATCAATTTTAAGGCCAGATTTCAGGGTTTAAAGATGAAAATAGGCTTATTTTAGTTTAATCGTTCCAAAATCGCTGAAACTCATTTTCAGACATTGATATTGTGCATTTGGGTAGTACTCGACGAGCTGAATCGAATAATGTCAAATTTGGGCCGATCCGAGAAAGTCAGTTTTTCGACATTTTAACGTCAAACTACTTTGGGTCGGTCTGGACCGAATTTTAGTGAATTGAGATATTTACATAGTTGGATAGAGCTTGAAAAACTGAATCGAAAAGTCTATGCGCATTTTTTATGAAAATCAATTTTAAGGCCAGATTTCAGGGTTTAAAGCAGAAATTAGGCTTATTTTAGTTTAATCGTTCCAAAATCGCTGAAACTCATTTTCAGACATTGATATTGTGCATTTGGGTAGTACTCGACGAGCTGAATCGAATAATGTCAAATTTGGGCCGATCCGAGAAAGTCAGTTTTTCGACATTTTAACGTCAAACTACTTTGGGTCGGTCTGGACCGAATTTTAGTGATTTGAGATATTTACATAGTTGGATAGAGCTTGAAAAACTGAATCGAAAAGTCTATGCGCATTTTTTATGAAAATCAATTTTAAGGCCAGATTTCAGGGTTTAAAGCAGAAATTAGGCTTATTTTAGTTTAATCGTTCCAAAATCGCTGAAACTCATTTTCAGACATTGATATTGTGCATTTGGGTAGTACTCGACGAGCTGAATCGAATAATGTCAAATTTGGGCCGATCCGAGAAAGTCAGTTTTTCGACATTTTAACGTCAAACTACTTTGGGTCGGTCTGGACCGAGATTTAGTGACTTGAGATATTTACATAGTTGGATAGAGCTTGAAAAACTGAATCGAAAAGTCTATGCGCATTTTTTATGAAAATCAATTTTAAGGCCACGTTACACAGCCGCCACCTGGGTTCCAATCAGGTGGCTAGTGTACTCATAACTACTCACTATAATACCATGACTTACTTACGATATGTTTATTTGTGTTTAAGATAGATATAATTACATGAGAATATAATATAATAGGGGAATAGAATATTAAGAGCCTAACCGGGACACCACAACCTAACTCATGTCCAACCAGACACACACACTCCGACTGACGATCCTCCTCATCTCGGGCCTTTTATACTGTGTGGGGGGCGTGGCCTCTTCCGTACTCAGGTTCTTCTTACAACATCCCCCTTTTCCATAACTCGAGCGTCCTCGCTCGACTTGACTTTTCCTTCTCCTTTGATATTGAGCGCAATTCACCCAAACAAATTCAGCATTCATCTTTCTTGTAATCCATTCCATTTCGACTGAGTTGTATCGTTGCATTGTGGAGTCGAATCGTTCTTCTTCTTCTTGACTGATTTGGAGGGATGATGGGTTGGATGTGGTATCAGTTAGGGGGGGGGGGGGGGGGGTTAAACTTATACAATAAACAGAATTGAAATATTAGATGTTAAAAAAAAAATGTTGGGAGTAGCGAATTAGAATGAGGTATGAACTCAAAAGATTAAATGTGTATGAACTTAGAAATTAAGAAATAATCAACTTGAGTGATAAATGATATGAATATGACAATTAGAAGTTATTTAGATAGCTTATACAGTAGAACTTAAAGTATTAAAATTAATAGGAAAGAGAAAGATAGGGGAAAAAACTATGAAATTATGTGAATTAGACAAATGAACAAAATTATACAATCAAAACGAACCAAACTACATCGATCACAGCGTACCTTTCCTTTTCTCTGCCAATCTCTCCGATCGTCGACGAACTTCTCCTTTATTACTTTCCTTCCACTTCTTCCGATACTTCTTCTTATCCGAACTCTTCTGCTCGAAATTTTTCTTCTTCTCCAAGTTCGCCTTCTTCGTCGTTGTTTCTTCGATACGATTTTCTTCTTCAGCTTTTCCACGATTTCTTGAATTTTGGATGAATTCTCTTGTATGTCCTTGATTTGATCAGGATCAAGTACATATTTCGAGAAATCTACCGCATTCACTTCTTCTGCAGCGTTCTTCTTTCTTCTTTCTTCTTTGACTTCTCCTTCTTCTCCTCGATCCTCGTCTTCATCACTTCATACAACTCCTTCAAATTCTGCCTCAAATTGGTTTGAAAGTCCTCCACATCCACATATGTGGAAATCGGTACACCCAAGTGTACATCTTCGGTGCCGGAAGCTCTCTTCCAAAGAGTGCTTCATGCGGACTGATGTTCGTAGTTGCATGAGGTGCAGAATTGATTGCAAACATCACGAATGAAATTTACACTGGTTGCATCAAACATGGAGTTAATCCGCGAGGGCTCTTGGTAGCTGGGATTGTTTTGGGTATAATGGTCGTTGCTGTTGTCAGGGAAGTATCCCTGGTGTGTATCATGGTGGTATTGTCCATAATACTCTTCACATTCGTGACAGTTGAATCCATGGTCGTCATTTTGATGATGGCCGTTGAATCCATGACCGCCATTTTGATGATGAAAGCCTCGGCCTCGCTGGCCGTTGTTTCCACGCGTTTCAAGCTGATTGACGGCTTCCGAGTCGTCTGATGGTCTTTTCAGCTTGGCAACCTCCTCCGCAAGATGGTTAATGGCGTTGGCCACTTCACCGTCTCCTTTGGAGAGGTTCCGGTAGGACTCCTCCTTCTTGGCGAAACCGAATGCCTGCTCAGCGGACGTAGGGTCTCTCCGAATGACAAACATTCGGATGTCTTCGTTAAGACCGTTGAGAAAGGTCTGCATCAGCATCGCCTCGTAGGTGGTCCGGTTTCCAGCGCCTGGATAGGCTTTGGAAGCCTGATCTTTGCAGATCCGGTAGAAAGCGTCGACCTTCTTTCCACCTTGCCGAAGGGCGGAAAGCTCAGCCTGAGCCACGAGACGGTCTCCTTCGGAGTGAATTAGACCACAGAGATGTTCCAGAAGTCGATGAAAATCTCCATTCTTCACGTCAACCGGAACAGTCTCATAGATGTCTCTCGCCGACCCAGATAAGAGGTAAGGAAGAATTCGCCTTCCTTCTTCAACTTCGAACAGATGTGCGTTCATATAGTCAGTCAAAGACCGAGTATAGCTGGAGAAGGCTTCCTTTCCATCGTACCTGGGTGCGTTCGCGAGCATTCTCGGCGGATTGTTGGCCATGGCTTCCGGTCTTCGATTTCCACGCCGTTGTTGTTGAGCAAGATTGGCTTCTCCTTCACGAAGTAGAGCTTCTCTCCTGATGAGTTCCTCCTCTTGCTCTTGCAGTTGTTCAGCTTGGAGTTCCGCGCGCACTTGGTTTCGATTTTGTGCACGTTGAAAGCGGTTTCGCTCCAGGGTGACAGTTGGTGATTGACGTTGAACGAGTTAGTTAGTTCTGAAACAAAGTCACCTTTAAAACGAGTTAACAACAACAAACGCGGTTGAGTGGGTGAGTGAGTGGGGTTGGGTTGGGTTGGGGTGGTTAGTGAGCGAGAGTAGATCGGGGAATAGGTGTACTGAAGTACGATGTTAGCTTTTTAGAAACTGGAGAATAAAAAACCAAGAGAGCCGTAGTCTTCTGCCTAAGACTGAATGCCTCTGAATCACTCCGCGATGTGCGTCCACATCACAATGACGGTCTCTTCTATTCCTTCTCGTCAGACCTCGGCCCTGCAGGGGTCAGGTGGGCGGAGCTGTGCGACCTACTCTCTGGTGCGCTCTTTTCTCATGTAAGACAGTTACGACCGTAATCTCATCCGCGTACGCAACATGTGGTATCGGATTACGATGGTCTTATTGCGTCATGCTGTCACGTCATCTGGCGGTTTTTATGACGTCCATCTGCTCTCGACAAACACTTGGCGGTGTGGTCCTTTGGTGGTGTAACCTATCCTGGGAATCCATCCTGCGACTAATCCATCATATGACGTGGTGTGACCTGCGTCTGTTGCGATCCATCTGGTTTCTTTGTTCTTGTGACGCAGATGGTGTGATGGATGGTGTAATACCGTAATCTTGGGGTCATGGGAACGTGGGTATAATAAGAATATTCAAGTAGTGTACGTGAAAGTTTAGTGCATACATATGACAAAATGAATTCAAAAGAACTATTCATAGTGAATCCATGCAGAATAAATGAAAATATAAATATCCGGATATCTGACGTCTTCGGCGTCATTATAATAAGCCACCCAAATTATCATGCCAACAGAGATTTTCTTAAGGGACACAGAATCTAATCCTAGAAGAATCAAATTCCTTTGCCTACTCTCACTACAATTGTTAACTTTACTGTAAATAACCGAAAATAACGCGCGAATTTTGAAAAACTACTACTAGAAAAGAAAACGAATTGTGAATGATTGTATACAGCGGTAGCGCTACCTGGTGTGTCAAAAACTACTACAAAATTAGCCCGAACTCTCGTGAATCCTAGTGTATTCACAACTTTCAAAGAGAGTTCCTCGAAGTACAAAATCATTAACTCATTAAATTATTATATAAACCTACATCCTGGGCGAGCAAATGGATGCAGGATCTCTGTTGGTGCTCTGCGTACATGCTGACTTACCTCGCATCCTCCGGGTGAAGAAAATTTTGGAATAATTTACAGACAGTCTAATGGGTTGGAGGGGGGAAGTCATACAAGCTGGAGAAACAGTTCTAACTAGAAAAAGAACTCCTGGGTACATAGACCTACGTCTTACAAAGCGTACTTCTACATATGCACATACTAACACTACTGAATAAAGCTTACCGAGGTACAAATTACTTATTTAGAATAAAACCTGCTTCGGGGAGTATCTCAAAGAAATATCCCTACAAGGTGGGACCTCCACGTTACACAGCCGCCACCTGGGTTCCAATCAGGTGGCTAGTGTACTCATAACTACTCACTATAATACCATGACTTACTTACGATATGTTTATTTGTGTTTAAGATAGATATAATTACATGAGAATATAATATAATAGGGGAATAGAATATTAAGAGCCTAACCGGGACACCACAACCTAACTCATGTCCAACCAGACACACACACTCCGACTGACGATCCTCCTCATCTCGGGCCTTTTATACTGTGTGGGGGGCGTGGCCTCTTCCGTAGGGCGTGGCCTCTTCCGTACTCAGGTTCTTCTTACAACAGCCAGATTTCAGGGTATAAAGATGAAAATAGGCTTATTTTAGTTTAATCGTTCCAAAATCGCTGAAACTCATTTTCAGACATTGATATTGTGCATTTGGGTAGTACTCGACGAGCTGAATCGAATAATGTCAAATTTGGGCCGATCCGAGAAAGTCAGTTTTTCGACATTTTAACGTCAAACTACTTTGGGTCGGTCTGGACCGAGATTTAGTGACTTGAGATATTTACATAGTTGGATAGAGCTTGAAAAACTGAATCGAAAAGTCTATGCGCATTTTTTATGAAAATCAATTTTAAGGCCAGATTTCAGGGTTTAAAGCAGAAATTAGGCTTATTTTAGTTTAATCGTTCCAAAATCGCTGAAACTCATTTTCAGACATTGATATTGTGCATTTGGGTAGTACTCGACGAGCTGAATCGAATAATGTCAAATTTGGGCCGATCCGAGAAAGTCAGTTTTTCGACATTTTAACGTCAAACTACTTTGGGTCGGTCTGGACCGAGATTTAGTGACTTGAGATATTTACATAGTTGGATAGAGCTTGAAAAACTGAATCGAAAAGTCTATGCGCATTTTTTATGAAAATCAATTTTAAGGCCAGATTTCAGGGTATAAAGATGAAAATAGGCTTATTTTAGTTTAATCGTTCCAAAATCGCTGAAACTCATTTTCAGACATTGATATTGTGCATTTGGGTAGTACTCGACGAGCTGAATCGAATAATGTCAAATTTGGGCCGATCCGAGAAAGTCAGTTTTTCGACATTTTAACGTCAAACTACTTTGGGTCGGTCTGGACCGAGATTTAGTGACTTGAGATATTTACATAGTTGGATAGAGCTTGAAAAACTGAATCGAAAAGTCTATGCGCATTTTTTATGAAAATCAATTTTAAGGCCAGATTTCAGGGTTTAAAGCAGAAATTAGGCTTATTTTAGTTTAATCGTTCCAAAATCGCTGAAACTCATTTTCAGACATTGATATTGTGCATTTGGGTAGTACTCGACGAGCTGAATCGAATAATGTCAAATTTGGGCCGATCCGAGAAAGTCAGTTTTTCGACATTTTAACGTCAAACTACTTTGGGTCGGTCTGGACCGAGATTTAGTGACTTGAGATATTTACATAGTTGGATAGAGCTTGAAAAACTGAATCGAAAAGTCTATGCGCATTTTTTATGAAAATCAATTTTAAGGCCAGATTTCAGGGTATAAAGATGAAAATAGGCTTATTTTAGTTTAATCGTTCCAAAATCGCTGAAACTCATTTTCAGACATTGATATTGTGCATTTGGGTAGTACTCGACGAGCTGAATCGAATAATGTCAAATTTGGGCCGATCCGAGAAAGTCAGTTTTTCGACATTTTAACGTCAAACTACTTTGGGTCGGTCTGGACCGAGATTTAGTGACTTGAGATATTTACATAGTTGGATAGAGCTTGAAAAACTGAATCGAAAAGTCTATGCGCATTTTTTATGAAAATCAATTTTAAGGCCAGATTTCAGGGTTTAAAGCAGAAATTAGGCTTATTTTAGTTTAATCGTTCCAAAATCGCTGAAACTCATTTTCAGACATTGATATTGTGCATTTGGGTAGTACTCGACGAGCTGAATCGAATAATGTCAAATTTGGGCCGACGGCTATAGTAATCGTTCTACAAATTCGCTGAAACTCAATTCCAGACCTAAAAATGGGCAATTCCATTTTATCCTGCCCTTCTGGGTGACTGAAAATTCGTGCGTGACCCCCGCCAATGCGTGACACCCCGCTCCCTTCTCTGTCCGTGCGAATCGCAAGTTGTCCCGTCAAAAAGGCGTTTTCGCGTCATTTCGCACTTGTGTTCTGGCCCCCAATATCAGCTAGAAAAAAGTGAGTCGGGCGAAAAATCGATGAAACCGTTAATCCGGTGTGTCCAGTAGGAATGGGCGAAAAGAAAACGACGCCGTCCGTGTCGGCCCCACCGGCCCGCCCGACTGGAGCTCCGGCGCCGGCTCCGGCTCCGGCCGCCCTTGCTCCCCCTGCTCCGGCCGCTGCTACAGCCGCCGGTCTTCCGCTTCAACCGACTCCGTGTTCCAACGAGACCCCGTTCCGCGACGCCGGCCCGGGAACGCTGGCCAACAAGTCTGGCGAGCCGCCGCTGAAATTGGGGTTGAGTGTCAATAAGGTGAGTAAAATCAGAAATCAATAATTGTGCTTCAATTCTGTCCTTCGTCAGATCGAGTTCAAGTGCGGCGAAGACAGTCGCCCCGTCTCTTTGCACGTGAAAATGCACAATCCGACGGCGGCGACGGCGACGTTCAAAGTGAAGTGCACGAATGCGGACATCTTCCGCGTGCAGCCGCCGATCGGGTGCATCAAGCCGAACGAGACGCTCCAGTTGGTCATCTGGTACCAGAATCAGGATCGCTCGGCGGACCTGATCCACCAGAAGAACCACTATTTCGCGTTCTATCACACGCGCACCGACGGCCGGACCGCTCGCGAGGTGTGGGCGGCCGGCCAGAAAATGGACGGCGTCCGTCGTCTGCCCGTCGTTTTCAGCCGCAAATAGTGTCGGCTCGTCCGGTTCGGGGAAGGCGAAAAGGAAAAGGAAGCAAAAAGAAAACTCGAATTGGAATTGAATGAATGTGTGTATTGATTGATTTTGATTGATTCGTTAGTTTCCATCGGCCAAAAACTCGGAGATATACTGATTGACAAGCTGCGGCTCGTCTTGTTGAACCCAATGCGATGCGCCCGGAATCTTCTTGAGCTGTCCGTTTTTCAGCGATTTCAGCGAATCCTCGGCCGCCTCGATGTCGAGCGCGCCGTCGTCGGTGCCCCAGATGATGAGAACGGGCATCTGGAGCAAAAAAAGATACTTTTTGGACAGTATTTCAACGCCGCACCTCTAGAATCGATTCTTTCGCATGTTTCTTGCTGTTGCCGAACGCGTTGCGATAGTAGTTGATGGGAAATTTGAAGCCGGCGCCGTTGGCCGAGAACGCGTACTTCCACGCCTCCAAATCGTCGTCGGTGAAGTTGGCGGCGTTACGAATGCCCATCGGCTTCCCGCGGAAGCACATCTCCAGCATCGCCATGTCGTTGGCTACACACAACAGTTCGGGTAGCCGCTCGTTTTGGTAGAAGAAGATGTACCTGTAAACGAGTGGTTAGCGAATGTCCATATCGTTGCGCACTCACCAACTCTTCCGGAACTGGCTCCACGAGCTCCTCAGTCTTCGCGAAAACGCGCCCGGTCGGGGAATATTGCAGCACACGAGCCGCTCCACCATCTCCGGATACATTTCGGCGAACTGCCACGCGACGAGACCGCCCCAGTCGTGGGCGACGAGCACCGCCTTCCGGTAGCCGAGCGCCTCGATGACGTCACGCAGGTCGCCGACGAGCTCGTCGACGGCGTAGTTCTCGACGAGCTTCGGCTTGTCCGACAGGTTGTAGCCGCGTTGGTCGATGGCGACGCATCTGCAAGAGGGAAAATCGATACCGCCGTCCAACTTTACCAGTTCTTCTTCATTTTTCCTACGGAAAAGTTGAAATTTCGGTTTTAAGGCAGGTTCTGAACATTTTCGGTCATTTTTTCCCTCAAAAATGGAGGAACTTGAGGGAAATCTCAACACGCACCTGTATCGATCCTGAAACTCTTTCAACTGAAAACGCCACGAGTACCAAAACTCGGGATACCCGTGGACGAACAACATCAGTGGCTTCTCATCGCTGCCCGTCTGCACGTAATGCAATCGGACTTTCTGGAAGGGAAACGGTGACAATTGATTGATAGGCGATATCGACTCACCGCCGTCTTCACGTATCGACTGTCCCATCCGTCGATCAAACACACCGGTTTCTCGCGTTGTCGCTTCTCGAACAGACTCTTTCCCTTCAGCACGAGGCCCAACGTCAAGAGGGCCGAAAATTTGAGGAAATAGAAGAGTTGAAGCGATCGAACGATAAGAACCTGGAGGAGGTCGGCAAAGGAAGACATACTTGTGCCTTCCAACCGCCGTACGCAAAGCGTCTCAAGGTCGTTTTTATTCACACAAAAGTTGTGTGGCGGCGAGGGACAGCAAAGTGTGTCGTCTGTGTCTCTTGTGCCAGCTAGAGTGTAGCCGTTTTGTGTTCATATCGCGAAAGGAAACGGAAACAAATTTGACAATAGGGTATCGACAAGTGGGCGGGGCTTAAATAAATAAGGGTTGGGGGATTAAAAATTAAAGATTAAAGCGGATAAAACTGGTCGAGAGGAGCGCATTCTCTGATGCTCATTGCGACTGGAACGTGCGTCCACTGAACGTCTTCTTCTCGCCCTTCACCTCCGGACGCGCCCGATTCAGCACTTTCAGGAAGTCGGTCGTCTTGGCGCGCATTCTCGTGTGCAGGTAGACCTGTAAACCGGAACGGACTAGGCTTGGAGTCTGGTTGTTTTCTAGGCCACCTTGGAGCACTTGATGTGGTAGTGAAGGTAGTCGCGGAACGAGTGTATCAAATCTATCGTGTTGTCCCGCGTCCGCTTGTTCGTATGCCGCGGGAACAGCACAAACGTGATGTAGCCGACGTTCTCGCCGGTCCGCGCGCCCTTCAGATCCTTCAGTTCCAACGGCGGCTCGCCGAGCGAGTACAGCACCGCTGGCGCGGTCTGCGACGCTTTGCGCCCCTCGCGGAACTCTTGCAGGAACACCTTTCCGATGATCACGTCGTCGGCGTCCTTGAACACAGTGCTGAAGATCACTGTCACACGGTCGGCTTTCGCCTCGATGTACCTGCAAAAAGGAATCGGAATGCATCGGCAAACAACCCTTTCAGACAGTTTTCCACCTACATCGTCTCGTCTTCGCGATAATTGATGACAGCTCGCTTGTGTCCCTCCTGTCCAGCCTCCTGGAACTCGAAGTACTTCTCAAAGACCGACGCGAAGCAGTTTCGCTTCAACGCCGACGCCTTCTGCACCAAATCACTTGTGTCGGCGGGCAGCGCGTTCAGATCGTACTCCAGTGTCACATTGAATCCCGGTTCGGGCTGCGCGCGCAAGTTTCCAGCGTAAACGCGTCGGATCAGCTGAAAAACGGCGATTTTGAAGGAGAAAGAAGTGGAATTCTCACGTCTTCGGCGCCGTGTTGTTGGAGTTCCTCGTAGAATTTCAGAGCGATGCTCAGCTGGAAAATGGTGATGTTCAGTTGAGAATTTCAGAATTTTCGCCAAATTACAATGATTTTCGAGCGATCACCGTCGGGATTCGACAATTTGTAGAGGACGCCGTCGAAATCCGCAAACGTCACATTCACCGTTTCGTGTTTGGCTCTGCAAAAATGAAAATTTGAATATTCGAACTTCGCGCGCGGTTTTCTCTCACCCTTCCTTCGCATTCGCAAACTTCTGCTCGAGAAGCTCCACAATAATTCGGTTATTCTGCTCAAGAATGATCATGGCGCCTGGAAATCCAAGAAGATTTGAGTTGAATAAAGTGCTGCGCCTTTAAATTTGAAAGAGTACGGTAGGACCTTCAGTTTTTCAGATTTTTGGTTTAGAATCGCCGAAATCTTGCGTTTCGAAGAAGAAAAGAGAAAGAAAAGAAAATAGAACGATTAAAAAGGTATTAGGAAATCGATTGAAAACGATTCAAAACAAAGTGGGCGGAGTCTGCGCCGGAAATAAGAAGATTTCATCGGAACAATAACAACAAACCGAATATGAATAAAATGAGAATCGTAGTGGAAAGGAGACGGAAAAGAAGAGTCGGAAAATCAACAAGAAAGTGACTAACAGTACAACAAATAAGTCTCTTATTTACTCAAAACGCTGTTGTCTCTCAGTGGAGCGCACTTGCTGCGCCTCCGTCGCATCACTTCTTCGCCTCGCGCTCCCGGACACTGTTCACGATCGCCTTGTGCAACACTGGCACCATCGCGATCGCGCGTTCTTTGGCGAAATTCAAAAGACTCGACGTCTTCTGCATCGGAATCCGTCCGTACATGTCGACGCACGTCGTCTGCGCCAGATTCGGCACGAAACCGAACGTGACGCCGCCGATCGCATCCGCCGCCTCGACGTCGCTCGGATCGGTGATGAAGTCGCCGTTTTTGTCGATCGCCACGTGGCAACTGGCCACCAGGCCCATATTCTCGATTCCCGAGTGAGCTAGGGCGAGTGTGACGGCGTTGAGGGCGGCGGCCAGCGCTCCGCCGTCGTCCGACACGACCGTCACCTCCACAGTGATCACTTTTCCCGGATATTTCGCCGCGAAGACGACCGCTTGGACTGTGGAGGTGAGTTGAGCGCGCAGCTCGGCGACTCGCGAATCGTCGACTCCCTTCACGCTCACCGTGATCTTCGCGTTGTCCTCCTCCCATTTTCCGTCGCCGTCCGGGCCCGTACTGCAGAGAACATCCAGTTTTTAGACCGAAAACCTCGAAAACGACCTACATTTGAGCCAAAACGCGGGTATTCCCGAATTCGACGTAGCCCGATCCATCTTGCGCGCCAAAAACGCCACACTTGACACAAAGTGGTCTGAAGGACGTTTCAGACCGTCTCGACTCGTCGGATTCTGTTTTTCTCGTCGAATTGTCGCCGACTTTGTTGATTGCCGAGAGCGGAATGCTCAGATTCGAGCGAATTGTCGGCATCCTTCTGGAAGACAAGAAATCGTATGGAATAGGGGAAAATGATAGAAAAAGATAAGAAAATGGCTGAGAAACCTTGAGAATCAGATGGAAAAACAAGGAAAAATTTAGTGAATTGTTTATTAAAGCCTTGGGGACCCATAAAAAGTGTGAAAATCTAGTCCAAAAGAACGATGTCGTCTTCGTCAGAATCAAAACTGATTCTGCGTCGCTTGGGCTTTGAGGACGACGAAGAAGACGTCGCGACGTCTTCGATGGGTTCAGATGACGTCTGAGACTTTCTTCTCTTCTTCGTGACTTCTTCTGAATCCTCCACGTCTTCATCACTATCATCCGCTCTCGATTGCCGCTTCCTTTGCTTCGTCTTCTGGCCCACCGTGCTTCCCGACGCCATTTTCATGAGAATCGCGTCGTTTCCATTGTAAACTCTCCACTTTGCGCCGACGACTACATAGCTGATGACGGAGTAGACGGTGTAGTGGAACTCCTCCTGAAGGTGTCCCTCCATGAGCAGATGCACAATGAGCCGCTCGCAGAAATCCTTCCCTCGCGCCTTCAGCTTCCTCGCGAGCAACTCTAGAAGTTTGTTTCCCGTGATTCGACCGGATCCGTCTTTAGCAGCCGCCAAATTCTCCTGGATCACCTCAACGGCCACTTTCGCCTCTTTGGAGACGTCGACGTCTTCTGGAGGAGTGGCCGAGCCGTTGGCGCACACGTCACACTGCTTCTGACACCACGACGTCTCCCAGGGCTCTTCGAAGTGCTCGGCGAGCCGGACACGTCGACACGTCACCGGATCCGTCGCGTATCTGACGACGTTGTAGAGATTCGCGATGCCCGTCTTCTCCTGCTGCACCATGCTCGACTGCTTGAAGATGTCGGCGAGCCGGTAGAAGAGGATACACGTGGCAGGCAGCCCGTCCCTGCCGGCTCTTCCGCTCTCCTGATAGTAGTTCTCGATGGACTTGGGCAGCGAGTGATGGATCACAAACCGAACGTCCGGCTTGTCGATGCCCATTCCGAACGCCACAGTCGCCACGATCACCTGCACTTTGCCCGTGAGCCAGTGCTCGTGGCATTGGCTCCGAGCCGCCGGCTCCAGGTAGGCGTGGTAGTGTTTGGCGCGAATTCCGTGCGATTTCAGCTGCCCGGCCACCTTTTCGCAATCGTTTCGCGACAGACAATAGACGATTCCAGTCGAGTTCGAGAAGCGCGTTTTGATGATTCCGGCGATTTCCGCGGTGCACTCGTCCTCTGACGTCTTCTTGGGAAGCACTTCGTACTTGAGATTCGCGCGGTTGAAGCCGTCACGGAAGACCAGAGCCGCCTGAATGCCCAGCATCTCTTTCACGTCTTCAAGCACGTTGGAAGTGGCAGTGGCGGTGAGACCAAGGATAGGAACACCTCTGAAAAGTAAAAGGTTTTCTAGTTCGAATTTCTGCCGATTTTCTCACTTGAATTGTCTTTTCAGCACGTTCAAGAAGGCGTAGTCCGTCCTGAAGTCGTGGCCCCACTGGGAGCAACAGTGCACCTCGTCAATCGCGATCAGTTTCAAAAAGCCGACCGCCAACGACTTCTCGAGCTTGTTCATCATCCGTTTGCTCTTCGCAAGCTTCTCAGGCGTCACATAGAGCAGTCTGAACGCCGAATCGTTGCGAGTGATCGCCTCTTCCACTCGCTTCGCCTCCTCCTTCGTCGTGTTCGCGTTCAGACTCGACGCGTCGATGCCGAGCTTCCGCAGCTGCATAATCTGATCTTCGACGAGCGAGACGAGCGGCGAGACGACGAGCACGAGTCCTTTGTGGAGCAGCGCCGGCAGTTGGTAGCAGAGACTCTTCCCGCCGCCCGTGCTCAGAATCACAATCGCGTCCTCTTTGCTCATCACTGCATTGATTGCGGCTCTTTGAAGCGGTCGGAACGATTCGAGATGAAAGTCGCGTTTCAGCACAGTTTCCGCTTCTTCCGACCACGGAAAACTGCCACGATCCCACTGCTCAATCACTTCTCCTGTGTCTGTGTTCTCTTGCAGTTCGATTTTCCTCTCTAGCTGGAAGAAAATCGATATGTATTGCATTTTCTGCATTATTGGACTTGCATACTGCTTGTTTCTTTTGTACAAGTTCCACTCTTCTCTTCCTCAACTGCCCGATCTGTTTGTCGACGTCGCCGATTTCTTCATTGATTTCTGCGAGATCGGCTGATAATTTGGCGGACGCCATGAGATCTGAAACTATAGAATCATTTTATAGAAAATTTACAAAAATGGCAATTACCGTGAAATTGTGCGCGGATCCGGATTCCATTGTTTTTCGGTGATTTTCGTGGTTTTTTTTGGTTCAGTACGACACTCCGCTCATTCCGCTCTGCGCGTTGTTTATCGTTTTTTTGATTTTCGTCGCGTTTCCGCGTCGCAAACGATTTCTATCGAATTTTTGTGTTTGAATTGTTATTCACTGTATTTTTGAATGTTTTCTCTTCAAAATCGATTTTCTGCTTCAAAACCTATTATTTCTGTGCTAAAAATCTGGAAAAATTCGTCATCTTCCACAGTTTCAGGATGGTTGAGAAAGAGAAGGAGGATTCGAAGAAACGAGGACGTTCCTCGTCTAGCAGCTCTTCCAGCAGCTCCGGATCGTCGTCTTCTGGGTAATTTCGAATTTAAAATTGATTCAAAAAACCAAGAAATCAATAATAAACATTGCAGAAGCAGTTCTTCGGGATCTCGCTCGTCGAGCTCTTCATCGAGCTCTCGTTCGCGCTCGCCACGTCGTCGTGACGTTCGTCCGGCTCGTGGCTCCGGCGGAGGAGCCCGTTCGCGGTCTCCAGCTCGTCGCGGTTCGCCGCCACGTGCTCGCGTCGATCGGGACCGCCCGCAACGCTCTCCGTCGCCACGTCGTCGTCGTTCGCCGTCTCCAGGAGCTCGCCGTGGAGGAGACAGAGGCGCTGGAGACCGTGGAGCTCGTGGAGGCGGCGGACGTGATCGCAGATCGCGTACTCGCTCTCCTCGCCGATCGTCGCCGAAAGCGCGCTCTCAGAGCCCCGCGAAACGCATCGTTATCAAGAATCTGAGCAAAAATGTGCTGCGCGCGCATCTCGAGGAGATCTTCTCCATCTACGGAGCGATCAAAAACGTCGATCTGCCGCCGGATCGCTTCCACTCGCACATCCATCGCGGCTACGGATACGTCGACTACGAGAACGTCGAGGACGCCGAGAAGTCCATCAAGCACATGGACGGCGCTCAAATCGATGGACTGTGTGTGCAAGTAGAGATGACGGTCGGAAGACAGGCGCCGCCGCCGCCGAGAAGAATGGTGTCGCCGGTCAGAAGACGTGCGTCGCCGCGTGACAGAGGCGACCGTGACAGAAAGTCGTCGCCACCGCCGCGCAGAGGGTAAGTCTCCAAAAAGACGTCGAAAACCAAAAAACCGTTTTGTTTCAGAGGAGGCTACAACAGAAGCCCGCCGCCACGTCGTCGCAGCCCGCCCGGAGGCCGCGGATCCGGAGCCAACAACGCGCCACTCGGCCCGAGCCGCTTCCGTCGCGGCTCTCGCTCCCGCTCGCCGATCGGACACCGCGGAAGATCGCGCTCGTGAAGCGAACCTCTGTTTTTATCACTGAAAATCGCGTAAAATCACCCATACCCATTCCTACCCAACCCCCTTCTGAATATTTGTTGTTATTATCTTAACGTATTCTTTTTCTCGACCCTCCCACCCCCTTTTTTATAGGAAAAGAAACAGAAGATCTCCCCAAACCACTCTTTTTATTTAATTAAATTTATTTTCTTCTTGTCTTCTCTTCTCTGCTCCCCCCAATTGTTTCTCATTGAAAACTGTAATAACATCACTTTTTTGGGTATAATTTTATTTCGATCTAATTTTTTCTCAACCTTTTGGTGGTTTTTCCCTGCCAATCACTTACCTATATGCCATTTGAAACGCCGAAAATTCATAAGAGCATCATCACAGATGACGCAAGAGAAGCCGATCGTCGAGAAGATCTCGAACGCCGGCGATCAGGTCACCAACGCGTTGGGACAATTCTGGCAGCTCGTCACCTCGAATCAGAGCCAAAAAGCGGGCGCCGCCGATGCGAAACCCGTTAAAATCAGTCAGGTTGGACGGAAAACGAGTAGAATATTGCCACCGGGATTCGTGTTTCAAACGCCCCTTCTGTCATCAATTTTCGCTAAATTTTCTCCATTTTTTGGGGAAAAGTTGAATGAGAATGTTGAGGAGCTGCATCAGAACCAGAATCGCAACGCTTTTCGTCTATATGAGGAAAATCGGATGAAAATAGAGAAAAACGGGCGAAAACTGGAAGTTTTTTGTCGATTTGCGCGAAAATTACAATAAGAGCAGACCTGCAACTCTCTAGCAAAGCAAAGGGACCAAAAAGAGGGCGGCGCGTAGATTTCATCGAGTTGCAGGTCTGCTTTCATGATCCACTTTTTGGATTTTCTCTGGTTTTGTCACTGACCCGGAAATTTAGTTGGAGTCCAGCGGGGCGCGTTTAAAACATGGTTCATGGCACCATTGGCTGAAATCCCACACACACACAGGCAGGTGATGTTTCGCCTTCCAGCTCCCAGTTTACGCCGAGGACAACGCGCCGCTGAAGCAGAAGTTCGTGCCGGAAGAGCCGCTGCCGTTGCAACGCGAGTTCGCCACGATCCGCGTCGCGTGCGAGGAGGAGTACGCTCGCGTCGCGGTTAGTCTTGAGTGCCAATTCTCCGCCCTCATTCTCGCGCTTTTCAGGAGCGCTTCAAAGTGGTCGACTGTGCGATGACGCAGACGAAGAAGGCGGCCAGCCAGTGCAACAAGTACCTAACCGACGAGTGGACCGCTCTTCCCAAGGCCGCCGCCATCACTGTCGGCGGAATGGCCGGATTTGTGCTCGGCCTCAAGAGGTACGGTCCGAACTGGCCTGATCTTGCTCATTCCGGCGTTGCAGAGGTCCCGTCGGCCGCCTTCTGACCACCACCATCGGTCTCGCCACAATGGCCGCCTTCTGCTATCCGATCGAAGCGGTCGATGTCGCGAAAACGGGCCGCGCGCACGCCGAACAGACGTGGTACTCGTTCCAGGAGTGTAAGTCCTTCGGAAGACGTTCCGCTCGATCGATTGATCCGTTTGCAGCGCCCTCTGTGCCGGCCGCCACCAAAACCAACTTGAGCCCGCCGAAATAACCGAGTCGAAAGGAAGGACGCGATTACGATTTTCTTTTTTTTGTATTATCCTTCTGTTTTCTTTGCCCTTCCTCCAACCCCCCGTTTTGCCTAGACAGAGTGAAAATATGTAGAATCCGCGGTTTTCGCCGAGACGAAAAGAAAAAATCGATTCATTACAATTCTTCTTCTAAAATCGAAATAGAGGAGAAGGGGGCGAGAAGTTCTAGGGTTTTTGAGCGAGAAAATCTTTAGAAGAGGTTTTAGGCACTTTCGATGACAGAGCTTAGCCACAAAAATTAAGAATAGGCGAAAAAGAAAAACGGGTGCAAAACCCGCAAAAACTGCAAAAGAATAGAAAAAAAACGGCGATTGTGAGTGAGTTTTTCGTCTGAAAATTTCCGAAAAATCCCAAAGAAACGAATTGAATTCCTCCACCGAGAGGGAAAAAGGGGGCGTGGCTTAGAGGGGGCGGGCATAAATACAGTGAAACAATATATAAAAGTACATGTGTCAAAGTGGGAAGAAAACTGAGAAAGAAAAAACACTCATACGTCCTAATTATAAGCTGCTGCTGCACTCGTCTACGAACTACTACTGACTGCTGGTCTTGTTCGTCTCGAACCTCGGCAAAAAGAGGCCAAACTTGTGCTCGATGCCCGAGAACGTGGCGGCGGCGAGTTTGTAGCCGCCGACGTGATCCGGATTCGTCGACGACTCGTCCTGAATCGTCTTCGTCGTGGCGAGCTCCGAACCGGTCGGACGGGAGCCGGCGAAATCGATGTAGAAGAGACGTTGGAGGACTTCGTAGGTGAGAAGGGTGACGGCGAATTGCGGCGACGAGCGGCACACACGGGCCGCCGTTCCCTTCCAGAACGACATCGGACCCTCCTCTTTCAGCAGCTTTCGCGCACAGTCTGCAAGAAAAAAAGTTATAAATGAGTTGAGAGGCAGAGCTCACCAATAACACCGGTATACGTGGTCTGTCCGGCCCTCGCGGCCACCTGAAGACGTGTCTTGATGACGTCAGCCGGTGTGACGAGTCCGGCAGCTGGCACTCCGGCGATGAAGGCGGAGCAGAAGAGCGAGCCGGGCGAGTTCATGCCGTCCTCGTCGGCAGTCGCCAACTTGGCATGCGCGTACGCGGGGAAGTAGATGGCCGAGAATGGGATGTCGCGAAGGAAGCACGCCCGCGATCCCTTGTACAGTCCGAGGAAGCCGAGCTCCTTGAGAACCGTGAACACTCCGATCTTCTTGCCCGCCTGCTGGAGCTCTCCGGCTGTCTGCAGCCGGATCTTGACAATCTCCAGCGGGTTGGTGAAGACGACTTGGCACATGCCTCCCGTTCCTCCGGCGATGATCTCTCCGTACAACGGAATCTTGCCGTCCGTCGTGAACTTGTCGCGCATGAAGTCGTTCATCGTCAGCTTGATTGCCTTCTCCGGAGCCACGCCCACAATCTGGGGCAGAAGTCCGCGGTAGAGACCGAGCAGTCCCTCGAATTTGACGACCTTTTTGAAGCAGTCGAACGAGTTCTTGTACATGACCTCGCCGACGAACGAGCCGCTTGTCCGCTGGTTTTGCATACGCGTCTTCACAAGGTCGATCGGGTAGACGGCAGTGGCTCCGCACGCGCCGGCCACCGAACCGAGCAGGAAACGGTACGCCGACTCGAGCAACTGGAAGCGAGATGTCTGATTGAGGAAGAGAAAGTCCGAATGCACTCACCGCGACACCGACGCCTCTCTCGTCCTTACTGTGGACGGCCTTGATGTTGATGAGCCGCTCCATCTGCGAGACTCGCTTCAGCCGTTCCGGATCGATCGCCTGGATGTCTTTGAGGCTCAACGTCTTGCGGCCCGGATGGTTGAGTTCGGAGAGGTGGAACAGGATCTCGACCTGCACAAGAAAAGGTTATAGGGAGAGAGTGGGGGATAATAAGACAGACGGTTGGAAATCAATAGCGAAATAGTCGCGTCGAGACCCATAAGTGATGTTCCAGTGAGTTCTAGAGAGCTCTCAAAGGGCCACGAAGATTGCTGTTTACATTTACATCGGCACTTTTTTGTTTTCTACTTTCCGCTTCTATTTTCGGATGTGAAGACTTTCGAGAAGCTTCTGTCACTGACGATTCTGTCAGCCAGATTCCAAAATTAATTTTTTTAAAGTTCGCGAGCTCCGCCGGCTCCAGAACCGCCGTCAAAACGATCAAAACGCACCTCGTACGGAGTGATCTGTGTGTAGGATTGAATCGCGTGCAGAAACTCCTCCTTGGTCATCTCAAAGTCGAGATTTCCTCGCGCATTCGACACGTGCACTCTCTTGATCAACTCCATTTTGGCGAGAAGCGAGTTGAACGCCGCATAGTAGGGGAACGTCACCTGAAAAACGAAAAGGAATGGCTCATCATAGTGGGAAAGAATTCGAGTGGGTGGGAAGGAGAATGGTGAGGACATGCGCGGACAACTGATAAGACGGACAACTGAACAGACGAAAGCGAACAGAAAGAACATGAAATCGGGGGATTTGGGGTTAAAAACAAGGCCAATAGAAACGAGAAACTCACTATTCCACTTCGAGTGTCGGTGAACTGAAAACGACTGTGAGAAGAGAGAGAGAAAATGGGTAAGAAGAAAACATGCTCCACTGAACTATCTGGTTGGGCGGCGATTCAAATTCTGCACCGTTTTCAGCCGCCCAAACCACTACCAGCGCGAGAAAAATAGAAAACCACAAGAACGATAACACCACATCACCACTATATGTACATGTTCAACTCACTCTGAACACTGGCACTTCCTACAGAATGGGAGGAAAATTATTGAGGAAATCATGGTTGTCAGGGTTGTCAGTGTTGGGAAAGGGGGGGGGGGGTCAAAATCGGTTGGAGAACACCAAAATCACTCACAAATCAGTGACTAACTATACGGTGGGGGGCCAGGGGAACACAAGCTCCGCCCATTTTCTAGCTTGTGGGCGGAGCCTTTTAGGGACTGTTTTCGCTTCGAGACCCTCTCGCTAGGACACGAAAACGGTCTCACCTTGTGGCCGGAAGCGCCTCCGCCGGAGACGGCGATCAGATTGTTGCGGACGAAATCGGTGAGCAAGTGACCCTTGACAGTGGTCATAATCTGCTGGAAATCCAGTGAGGAGATGGTTCCATTGCCGTTTTTGTCGTACTTCTTGAACGCCTGAATACCTTGCTCCTCGTAGAAGTCGTGCAGCAGTTGACAGAACGACAGGTAGTTGATGTTGCGCTTCTTGTCTCTGGAGACGAGCGAAAAGTGCGGGGAAACCGTTGCTTTTTGGGTCAACTTACACTCCAAAGTATCTCTTGATAAAGTCGGAATTGAAGTCGAAATCCTGATCGTGCAGCGGCTGCGTGTGCCGGATGACGGCTTCAAACTCATCGCAACTGATGGTGTCCGAGGCGTTGCGGTCGAAAAGCTCGAACGCAGTCAGGTAGAGCGCGTCGGGACTGCAGAGCAGCGCTTCGAACGCGCAAAACTCCTCGAACGAGATGTCGCCGTCTTTGGTGGTGTCGGCGGCGGAGGCCAGAAGACGTACCGTCTCGCGGTTGTAGTTCTCCTCAGTGTACAGGCCGAGGAAGCCGCGGATGAAGTCCTCCGACGTCATCATCTTCTTCCCCTTCACATCCTTCGACGCGAATCGCTCGAAGATCGGCCGCAGATGGTCCGGATTCGCGCGGGGTATCGCTGAAAATGGTGGGGGACTGAAAATCGATTCGAAAGTTTCCAACCCAACCTCGCTGACTAATCGCCGTTTCGGCATTGCACTGGGCGGTGCGGAACGGCGAAAACTCTCCGATTCCGGCATTTTGGAGCAGTTGGCGACGTCGATCTGAATTCAGAATGTGGTCGAACGAGATGGTCTTCGCTTCATTTCCAACGCCAGACATTCACAATTCCGAGCCTCTGCAAACACGCATTTTTTGGTTTTTGACAAAAAATAACTGAAACTAGGTCAAAGCGCAAGAGAGAACAAGGAAAATTCAGAAACTGGTCAAAGAAACAGCATGTGATAAGATCGCTTCCGATAAAAGCGCATTTGTGTCCACACACAGGCGTGTCTGAGCGTTCTCTAGTGTTGAAACACGTGCGATTCGATTTCGGTCGCACTGAACCCCTTGAAACACACAAAATACGAGCGGGAGAGTCAAAGAAACTTCTTGAGCTGAGCGAAAAGCTGTCTGAGTGAAGAAAGCCACGAAAATCGCACTGAAAATGGGTATGGCGTAGCGAAACTTTGTTTATAAGCAGTATAGTCTCGTTGTTTGATAAAAAAAATCACAAGGTGACGCCTGCAAACCGCGTTTGAAACGAAGAAATTCTGTGGAAATTGGCGGAAAATTGATTGTGAAAAAAATTTCAAAAGGGATTACGGTAGATGTGAAAGTCTGTATTGCACACTTGGCATCAGATCATACGACCCTTTCAAAAATTGATTTTTTTTTGCTCCAAAATCACCCAAATTTCGCTCAAAAAATGCGTTTAAACAAGAAAGGTGAACAGAAAAGTGAAAAAAAAGAACAGTTTGTTTCTTCAGTGCTCGTCGCCAATATTTGTCAATTGCACAAAAATATAAAAGAAAGTAAGGGAAGCGACGGCAGTTGCTCTTCTTCTCTCTGTTTGTGTGTGTGTGTTGCTTCGTGAGAACTGCCACAAAAGATAGATTTCTCTGCTCCTCTCTCCCTTGTGCTCTTTTTCTCGGTTTTTTCGGTGCAAAAAGACGGCGAAGACGCGGAAAACACGGGCGGAGCGCAGGCGAAATTCATGCGGGCGATTTGGGGCTTTTAAATTTTTTTTTTGTGTGGTTCATCTACTGTTTTTCTACAAAGAGAACATTGATAAAAGTTGTTTTAAAACTGAGAAAAATTTTCAAAATTTTCAAAAAAAGTTTCTGAAATTTTTCTTCAGAAATTTCTCTGAAATTCAAGACCCTCGCGCAAATTCGAATAAAAAACAAATAAATAACAGTTTCCCTCTATAACTATAAAATTATCAAACAAGAGAGAGAGGAAACCGATAAGAAAACATGGGACGGGACGGGCGGCAGCAGTTTGTGATGACGAGAGAGAGAGACGAGAATGCGCGCGCGCCCACGACGAAGAGAGTGAGGAGGCCTTTTCTCGCCCCGCACTCTCTCGTTCCGACACACTCTCTCGCCGCCATCGAACGAACAAGTGCACCGCGCGTGTTTTTAGCGTGATCAACACGAGGAGGAGAGGGTAATTGGGTGGGGGGGGACATGGTGGTAATGTACTGGTTTCGCGGAACCCTTCATCGAACCGGAACCATTAGATTTCGAGACAGATTCATCCGTTTTGACTGGTTTTGATCACTTTTACTTGTACTAATTGGTCGTTATCACACTCTTCATGTCGAACAGTTTGATGCTGTTGAAGACCTGCTCGCGATCCTTGACGCAGTCCAACGGCTTCAGCTGATTGACGACGATCGAGTAGGCCTCGAACTCCTTGCTATTCAGGAACTTGACCGCCTCCGGGAACGACGTCTCGATCTTGTCTGCCTCCGAATCGTCCTGCATGAGGGCCTTCGCCTCGGCGACGGCCTTCTGCGCGCCGTTGAAGATGTGGCACGCCCACACGATTCGGTCCGGCGACGCGTCCGCGTACATTTGCGCTTCCATCTGGAATATTCTCGGTGCTAAGACCACTTTGGAGTTTTCTAGGCCACGCCCAAAAGAAAATGAGGCCGATGGCCTAGAAAACGCCAGATTCAACCGCCATCACACTCACATCCTTGGCGAACTGTTGCGCCTTGGGTCCGAGAGTGGCGAGCTGCTCCTGATACTTGTTGTAGACGGTCTCGTAGACGCCAGCGATCGCCGGATAGCTCTTCTGGAGCACGGCGAGCAGCTCGGCAAAGTTCTTCGGCTCGAACTTGCCGGCGTGGTAGTCGTTCACCATCTGCACCATTTGCGTCTTCTGCTCGTCGGTCAGATTCTCGATCGGCTGCCACGCGTACTCGGGAAAGTATTCTGAACGAGAAAATCAATATTCAATCTGTCCGCCACGTGGATTTCCCGACGGAGAGAACTACCGTACCCTTATAAGGCGCGTAGGCCTTCAGAATCGCGTCCAATTTGTCGACGGTGAACACCAAATTGGTGAATTCGGCCTCGGTGAGCTGATCGGCGGGTCGTCCGTACGTCACAACGGCAAAAGTGGCAAGAAAGAGCGAAAACTGCGTGAGAAGCGACATTTCGGCTGAAAGTACCGGAATTCTTGGGTGGCGCCCAAAAGACTTTGGTTTCAGCACTCATATCTGGAAAACTGGAAGAGATGGGAGAAAGTTGGCAACTGACGAAATATAGTTGAAAACAAGAGGAACATTTTGTTAGTTGACAACTTTTTCCCATCTCTTCAAGTTTTCAAGATATGGGATCTGAAACTGCAACTATTTGGGGCACCGTCCGAACTCAGGAAATATGCTATTGCGCTCACATTTGGCGGTTGAAAACTTGAAAAGAACTGAAATTTCGAACTAAAACAAAGGGGGGTCGGTTCAAAAAATGTGACAACCGACGGGATTTATGTACCCGAGTGGTTAAAGGGGGGCGGATCGAAATGAGGATTACTATTGGTTTTGGGGGGACGAAATATTCGAAAGAGAGAGAATCATCAATGAGCAGATTAATCGACGAAAAATCATCCAGGGGGTGATGGCTAGAGTATAGCTGTAGAGCGACGACAAGTGCGCTCCACTGCACACAGGTAGTATTGTCAATAGAGCGCACTTACAGTAGTTGGTCAGCTTTTCGGCCCTTACTCTGCTAGTTTGAAGTAGAAATTTGGAAAAAAACAGATGGCGATGCGAATTGTCAATAGAGCGCACTTTCCCATCTTTCGAAATCCATGCGAAATGCAAGTGCGCTCCACTGAAACCTTGTCCAAAACGCACCGTTCCGATTCACATTTTCGGTTATTTCATTGATCCGCATGGCGGGACCGGCGATCAAAAGACGGATAATCCGGTTCTAATTGAACACCCAAATACAAACTTTCCGCGCGTCGATTTTCGAAAAAAAAACTTTTGATCTACCTTCCCCCCGCTCCTACGGTAGATCAAAAATGTTTATGTTTCGTTTTCGAATCGGTCGAAATTTCTCCGAATTGTTTATGTTTTTGTTTATATAATTTGATAATAAAAACGATACGATTCGGAGGGAAGGGGGCGGGGCGAGAGAAATTCGATATGGTGAAAAATAATCGAAATGGGCTCCTATAAAAGAGCCCCCGAGGCTCGAAGAGCAGCAAAGTCACCTTCTACTTCGTATTCCTCGTCCAAAAAATGAAGTCGTCGTCGTCGGTGATTCCGATGGTGTTGACGTCGTTCGCGCTTCTCCTCTGGGGCTCCGTCGCGCTGGCGGCTCCGATCGACGGAGGGCTCAATGAGCCGGAAGCCGTCAAGAAGACCGAACGCGGACTAACAGTGGAGGCGTTCGATGGATACGTCGGACTTCTGAAAATGTTCAAGGACTTCTTTCCCGGCGACCTCGTCTCCACCGTCGACAATGTGGGTGTTTGCGGAGTGTGCATCAGATTTGACGCGCAAACTCGTACTTTCAGCTGAACATCACGCAGAAGGGCGAAGTGGTGAGCTTCCTGTCCGACTGGTTCCAGGACCGAATCCAGAAGCCGAACACGACGCTCGAGATCGTCGAGCTGCTCAAAGAGCACATTCCGTCGGTGTACGAGCGCGTCAACTCGCTGAACACCACCTTCTACACCAAGTTCAACGGGCTCAAACCGGAGTCGCAGGCGGTGCTCCGCGAGTGGCGCGACAAGGCGGCCGCTCTGTTCGGCGACGGTCCGGCCGGCGAATCGGCGGCTCGACACCTCCAGCTCCTTCGCGACTTTGCCCAAACGATTCGTGACGTCGATCCGAAGATCCGCGACGATCTGCGAACGCAGTTTCCGTCGGCGGTGGCGCTCACCGAGGGACTCGGCTTCACCGTCTTCACCACGCTCGTCATGATCGTTCAGAAGATAGTCGAGGCCGCCGCGCAGCCCGCAGTCCTTGCCACCGCACTGCCCGTCGAGTGTGCCATTCCTCTGGACTAGAAAACTCCGAGGCCACATCCAGCCATTACTTTCCGAATCTAATAAACCTCATTTACGCCCTCGAGTCGAATGTGGCCGAACTTTTCCCTAGGCCACCGATCGTTTTTCAATCGGTTCAAACCTCGTAACCTCGTGATAACACGAAAGTTGAGAAGAGCGGACGGAAAACTGCGGCAATTGCCGTTTCCCTTCGCCTCTCTTCCTCTTCTTTTCGCCACTTTTTTCTTGTTTTTGCCGTCGATTTAGTTTAACAAAATGGAGGCGCCCCTCTCGAGAAGTGGATGCCAATCAACATCTCTTCATTCTTCGAGAAAATACGGGCGCCGCTCCAGAAATCATGAAGAACGCACGAAATCTGCTGATATTCGCCGCGCTTCTGCTCGTTTTCGGCCATTTTTGCTCCGCCGAAAGCGGGCTCGATGTGAACGCGTTGAGCGGAAAGAGCAAGAAGTTCTTCTTCGACGTAAGTGCCCCCATCCTATGAAAATCTGTCGGAAGACTGTTCCGATTTTCAGATGACGAAACAAGTGATGGGAGTGCCCTCTTTGAAGCCCGAGAATCTCGCAGCGCAGGCGTTTTTCAGACAGTTTTTGGACAAGTACACCAAGTTGGACGACAAAATCAAGAATGACATGACGCAGCACGTGCCAAAGGCCACGAAGCTCTTCGATGCGGCAGGTGAGGCGCGCCTTTTGGGCGGTTACGCTTTTGACTGCCAGGCGACGGGTCGCGGGTTTGCTTCCACCTGCGGAATCTATGTTTTCTCTTTCAGCCAAGAAGTACAACATCGACCCGTCGTCGGCGTTCAAGATGCTCTCCACCTTCTTCGAGACGTTCAAGAAGGGCGCGCAGGGCGAGATGGCCTCCAAGGGGCTCCAGATGGCCGGAAAGTTGCTCGGCGGAAAAGGAGGCAGTGGCGGCGGCCTTCTCGGCTTCTTGCAACCCAAACAGGACTAACTTGTCGATCAGATTCTTCTTTAATTCCTCTCCAAACATAAAAGTATCGATTAGTTTTGTCACTCGTTCTGGAACTGCTTCTCGTCGAGCGTCGCCTTTCCGATGATGCCGCGAGTCGGCGGAATGTGCTTTTTGCACTTCGGAGCTCCGTTCTCCACGTGGCACTTCTGAGAGGGCGGACAGACCACTGCTTCGCACGCTGTAAGATGGGAATGCATCGAATATGACTACAATTCACCGAGAAAACTCACTGTTGGGCGTCTCGCACGTGGCGATCTCCTTGCACGCCCTTCCGATGCACGGACGGACTCGTTCGACGCACACTTGCGGACTTCGACACTCCATTCGCGCGCATCCGTTCACCTCGACGGGAAGACAGGCGAGAATCGGACGGCACGGCGGATGGACGCACGGACCGGGACGCTCGTCGCAAAACGTCCCCGGCGGACAGAATTTGTCGATGCACGTGTCTGGAAAGAAACGGCGGTCGCGATTTTCAGATGTTTTGACGGCGTATTCTATTGAATTCACTCGAACAACGCCCGATTTTTCTCCGGCTTGAACATCGTCCAGTTCCGTCTAGCTATTTCGTCCCGGCGTTTTCTGGCCGGAAAAAGTCGGACCATTTCCAAGTAAAATTCATAAAATTGGCCGTCAAAATAACTCAAATTTGAGCGACTGACAGTTAGAAACTCTTTTGAAATTTTTTGATTAAACTCGAAACACCGGAAGACCGTCGGCTCGTGGATCGCGGATTTCAGAGCTCGTATCTCGAGAACTGGAAGAGATGGGTGAAAAGCGTCAACTACCGAAATATAGCTTACAAATCAAAGAACATTCTGACAGTTGTCAAACTTTTCCAATCTCTTCTAGAATCTTACTTACCCGCCAAAAGTGTCTGTAATAGGCAGATCATCGAAAAAATAACAGCTCGCATCGTTGCTTGCGCACTTTCCGCCTTACTGTTTTCGAGTGTCCCATTCCGCCTATAAATAGAGAATTACAGATGGACAACAATAAAGTTCAACAGTTGAAAGGTGAGGGAGGGCGAGAAACAAAACGAAGGAAACGAGTCTCTCGTCTTGTAGTGTGTTTGTTAAACTGTAAACGCATCGAGATATGTAAATGATGACAAAAACAAAACTGGAAATCGCCTCAATTCAACAAGCATCTCATTATTCTTTCAGTGTTTAGTCATGTAAGCGAAAAGGTACAGTAAAGTGTGACAGACGGAATGGTACAAGAAAGAAGAGAAGAAGCAATAATGCAATGGTATATGGAAATACATAGTTGGGGGTACTTGGTAAAGTAAACAAGGTCTCCATCTCTTCGGCCGCGTCTCGAGTCTTGACGAGCTGATCAAACGTCTTCAGAGAAGCCTTGCGCATCCCAGCCAGAGCTTCCATGTACGTGGCCAGGTCATCTTTCGTGACTGTGAGCTCTTTCTCATTTTCAGCCTGTTCGTCAGTGTGGCAGCAATATTTTTTCTCTGCTCCGGATCTCAGGCTACTTGAAGACGTCGGCTCTGTTTCGAAGAGTAGCCGGTCTGAATTGGGAAAAATGAGACAAATTGAGATGATTCAACAACAAACCTGATATGTGAATGATGACAATAGCACAACTGGAAATCGTTTCAATTCAATAATCATCTCGTCGGGAAGTAGCCCCGGACATGTTCTTCCTTGACCTGGAAAATAGAAAATAATGACTTAAACTATAAACGCATCGAGATATTGTCGTTTTCTTCAGGAGGAACTTTGCGAATTTTTGCGCGCTCCGAAATTGAGGGCGTGGCCTATTGCAAGTGGCGCACGGTTGAAACTGCGCCCATTGCGTTTTTTGGTTTTTCACGTGGAGCGGCCAATCACCGCGTTTCTGAGGCGGGGTCACGCGCGCTGAGTGGCGTGGCGTGATGAAAATTGCGAGAGTGGGCGGGGCTTGGACTGTGCGGCATTTGCAAAGTGGCCACGCCCCTAATTTCGGAGCGCGCTAAAATTTTCGGGATCCTCCCGAAAAAACGAAAATACCGTATTCACTCTAATATAATGGCATGCCATTAAGTTTATCAAAGGTCCTTCCGGGGTGCCGTTATAATAGAGGTGCCGTTCTATTAGAGACTGCCGCACTATCCATCAACCCTCTAGTTTTGGAAATTTTTTTGAAAAGTCCACAGGAGGGACCGTTCCGATTTTGAGTTTTAGGTGCCGCACGGCACCCAGCGGCGAGAGTTTCGCAATGGAATTGACTCGAAACGATTTTTACCGTTAAAAATCAGTTTTTTTGTATTTTCTTTGTAGAAATACAATTTCCAGTCCTAAACTGAGCTAACAATTGCAAGAAATTGATTTGAAAGTTCAAATTTTTGATAGAGAATCCTATTGCGTTGGCTTGCTGACCCTCATAGGCTCCCAAGTTTTAGTACTGATACACGGGCTTTTCTGAATTCTAGCAGAAGTGAGGACTTTCTGCGAATCAACGTCAGCCATATCTCTTTTAAAAATTTCTTAAATACACTTTAAGACTAAGAAAGAGGACATTAACTCAAAATTAATGAAGAAGATACTTTTTAAAGTTCAAAATCGGCGAAGAACCGTAGAAATTGACGATTTGAGAGCTCTACGCGAAGAATTTGTATCCGGCGCGCAAAAAGTAACCTCCCATGCAAAAATCCCGCTACAGAGTCTCGCATGCCGTTATAATAGAGACTGTTGTACTATTCATCAAAGGTCCCGTCGGGGTGCCGTTATGTTAGAGTAAATACGGTATGTAAATGATGACAGTAACACAACTGGAAATCGCTTCAATTCAACAATCATCTCATTATTCTTTCAATTTTCATATGCGAAACATATGCGAAAAGGTACAGTAAAGTGTGACAGACGGAATGGTACAAGAAAGAAGAGAAGAAGCAATAATGCAATGGTATATGGAAATACATAGTTGGGGGTACTTGGTAAAGTAAACAATTTCAATCAAACATATCGAGATTAGTTGGCCTTGGACCTACGGGTTTTTAATAAAACATTTAGTTCGAGTTCTTGCTTCGTTTCAGCGTATTGATCGGCGACTGTCCTCGACGCTTTGCGATTTGGCTCCGTTTGTGGCACGGCGCAGTGAATCTGTAAACCTTGCAGGGGACTATTTGACAGGGAGGGGCTCAGTAGTTCTAGTTGGGGGTCTAACTTTCCGTCGATGGGATTTCTAGGCCACGACTAACCTGTGCACTTCGGTGGAGTCTTTCGATGAGGCGGAGATGAGCACACCCTCGTACTGTCGTCCGATGATGTGCGCGTTGACGCACTCGAACACCTCACGCTCGTCCATCAACGTCTTCTGGCCGTCGTCGCCTGACGAGTGCTCGGCCACCTCGAGAATCTCGATGGAATCCTCGTGAATGACGTAGAGGAACGGCGACGTATAGGTGAACTCCATCGGCATTTTCGCCCACTCGATCGTCTCCTTTCGCGTCGGCGTTCCGTCGATTCCGACGAACACTCCGTAGTTTTGGTAGGCGAGAAGCAGTTCGGAAGCGCTGATGACGTGCGCGCTGATCGGAAAGTCCGAGCTCTTCGGCGCGAGAAGCGGCCGCGCCGACACGTTCGTGGGATTGTCGAGGAAGACGTAGTAGAAGGTGTCAGCGGCGATGACGACGCCGTTCGGAGCACTCTCGATCGACGTCACCGGTTCGGACAATTCGAGTTTCGCAAAGTGCGAGAAGACGTCACGGGCGGCGTTGAACTTGCGAATGTGAAGGTGCGTCTCGTCGGCGACGATCAGGAAGCGGTGTCCGTTCTGTTGATGATACTTGATGGTCGTCACGTGACAGAACTCGGGCAACATCTCGGGACGAATCGAGGGTTGTGTGCTCTGCATCGCCAGAGTCAACGAGTCCATCGGAATGAGCGCCAGTTGACCGGACGTGTTGAGCACCATCGCGACACAATTGATCTCCGACATGATCTCGAGACACGTCACCGACGAGGGACCGGCGATTCGCATCGGAGCACGCGGTTGCGAGATGGAGGTGAAGAAGAGCCCCGTCTGCGTGGCGAACAGAATCCAATCCTCGATTGTCTGCAACAGTTTCGACAGTTGAACGATCTGAATACTGAACAACTCACATGAGCCTTGAAAATCTTCAAATTATTGGGCGAGTTGAGGACGAGAAGACACGCGTACTCGGCAATCGACGAGCTGCGCGAGTCGCTCATCATTCGCTTCCGCTGCGCGTTCTGAAGACACTCGGCCCATCGACGGGCGGCCGGTTGCGACGGGGCGAGAATGTAGAGCGAACGACGTGGCATTTTGAGCATGAGCACATTCGAGGCGCACATCGCATCGTGGCACTCGACGGGCATCTCCTGTCCGGCACGCAACACCCACTGATCGACGTTCAGATCGATCGAGAAGAACGGGCTCTTCAGATCGACGCCGTCGTTGTCGTAGAACGAGAGGCGGCCGTTCTCCATCAGTGTCCACGAGGCGATCCACGTGGTGCCCGGCGAGTCGTCCATGTAGACGCGCAACCATCCGTTCATCCGTCCCTCGGCCACTCCCGAACTCGAGATCGTCGTGTGATTCTCGCGATAGTAGTTGGCACACTGGACGGGCATTCCGCACGTGTTGTTGACTCGCGGAGCACAATGGGCGTGCACCTGCACGTCGCAGTGCGCGCACTTGTTCGCCTTGTGGAACGGTCCGATCGCTTCGAAGCACAGCGAGCACTTCATCGAGAGCACGGCAATGTGACGGAAGTGCTTCCATTTGTGCGGTATGTCGTGTCGCATTGTGCCCTGTTTGGCTGAAGAGGAGGAAGAAGACGTGAGGACGCTCGCCGATTGGCTCGTCTGCACCGACGTCGTCATCGTCGTCTCGTGGGTTACTGTAGTCGTCGAGCGCGACTTGCTCTCCGCCAAACGACGTTTCTTGTCGGCCAAGTCACGCATCAGCTCCTGCTTCTCCTCCTCCATTTGACGCACTTCTTCCGCTTCGCGTCTCTGTAATAACTTTTTTTGGCGTCAGCTATGGTGCATTGCCCGTAATGAACCCTGCGACAAAATGCGGAAAACTCTCTTTTTTCACACCAAACTACAACTAATCTCACGACAAAATGCACTCACATAAACAGAAGTGTCCATCTCGTTGACGGAGCTCAGAAGTGTGCTCCGACGTCCCAACTTCGGCTGCTTGTGCTGTTTGGCGTTGATTTGGCTGTGCAGATATTCGACGACTTGCTCCGTTTCCGACACTTGCTGCTTCTTCTCGTGCAGCTCGTCCTCCAATTTGTTCTGAGCGAGGAAAACGGAAAATTGGATTTGGTAGGGATTAGGAGATTTGTTGGGTTGGGGGAATGAGGTTTCAAACGTTCAGAAACCTAGAAGTCGCTGAAATTCCGCTTGCGACGACACAATGCACTCAAAAACTCACCACTTTCTCCTCGTTGACAGATCGCTCTCGTTCGACGCGCTCGCACTGCTCCTGCGCGCTCTCCCACTTCCGTTTGTACTCCTCGATCTTGGCCAACGCGTCGGCCATTCCCTTCCGAAGTCGGACGTTCTCCTCGAGAATCGCCGCCTGCTGTTTGCGCACCTCGTCGAGCATCGCCTGCACCTTCCGATTGTCGGCGGCCACCTCGTCGAATCGCTTCCGGACGCTTCGCAGTTCGGTATCCCGTTGCGAGATTTGCACTCGCAACTCTTCGGCCGACTCGCCGCTCCGGACGTTCTCCGCCATTCGAGACAGTTCGGATCGGTAGTCGAGATGGACCTCGTGGATCTCCTCCTTCATAAACTCGATCTTCGCCGCCTGACGCTCGTTCTCGTCCTTCAACGTCTTCACTTCCTCCTCGACTCGTCGCTGACCGACGAGCGACTTTTCGAGCTCGCGAATCTTGGCCACCATCTCGTTGCACTGTTCGATGGCACGACGTCGCGACGCTTCGGCGGACTCTTTGAGCGATTTGAAGTGCGATGTCTGCTGATCGGCCATCACCAACAGTTTGCCCATCTCGTTGACGCGCTCGTGTTGTCTGGCCAACTCCTTCTTCACCGTCTCGTAGTCTCTCGCGATCACCTCCATACCAGCCAGACGTGCCGTCAACTCTTCCATCTCCTCGTCACGCCGTCCGTTCTTCCGCCGCAACGTCTCCAGCTCCTCTTCCACTTTCCGCTTCTGCGTCTGAATCCGAGCGACGTCCTCCATCGCCTCGTCTCGTTGCCTCTCGAGCTCTTGCCGCTTCCGGTCGAAACCCTCCATTTGACGTCGTGTCTCGAGAAGTTCGCAACGAATGTCGGCCTTCTGTAGAGTGAGCTTCTCGTTCTGCTCGTGGAGCATCTTGGCCACCATCTCCGAGTCGCCCATCGTCTCGCGCATCGTCACTTTCAGCACTTCGAGCTCCTCTTTCGTCGATTTGACGAGCTCGCTCTTCTCGCGCAGCTCCCGCTCGAGCCGCGCATTCTTCGCCTTCAAATCGCTCATCGTCTCCTCGATGACCTTGGCCGACAGTTGCAGATACTCCTCGCGCTCCCGCTTCCTCGCCGACGTCTCCGCCTTGACGGGCGTCAGGAACTCCAGACGCTGTCGCACGTCGCGCAACACCTTCCGATTCTCGGCGTCCGCCTCCGCATCGCTGTGTCGCTTCTGTTTCTCGAGCGAGCCCACCTTTTCGACGAGCTCCGTCTTGAGACGAGCCACCTCGCGGTGCAGATTCTCCACCTGCACCTCCAGATTCCGCTGCAGACTCTGATCCGTCTGAATGCGTTCCTGGGACGAGTCGAGCTTGCACTGCAACTCCGCCATCGACGCCTCGAAGCGCGTCTTCTGAGCGGCCAGCTCGTCGGTCTTCGCCTGCACCTCGTTCCTCAACACCTCTGTAGCCTTCGTCTCGAGACCGAACTTGGTCTGCAACGAGTGATAGGCCGCCATCTTGGCCTGAAACTCGTCCTCGCATCCGCTCTTCTCTCTCGACAACCGTTCCACTTCGGCACTCAATTCGGTCCGCGCGATCTCCAACGCCGACACTTTCGCCTTCAATTCGAGAATCTCGGCCTTCTTGGCCTGCACGTCCTTCTCGAAATCCGACGTGTTCCATTTATAAATTCGGGTCTCCTGATGCGAAATGCGGTGGCTGTTCTCGATGATGACGCTCTCGTTGAGACCCGCCGCGCTCTGCAGTTGTTCCTCGAGCTCGTCACGCTCGCGTCGCAAATCTTGAATAATGCGATCGGCCTCCAGAAGACGTCGTTTGTAGCCCTCCACTGTCTCGTTATCCAGATCGATCACCTGTAAAAAACGGAAAAATAAGCCACGCCCCTCGTTGATAGACAAAATCGATACCTGAAATGGCGATGAGCGCGGCGAGAGGGCCCTCCGCCTCGGAGTTTTCGCTTTTCCCGCAGTCGTTGATAACGGTGTGTTGTACACTGAATCTGTCATTCGCCTGCAAGAAAAAATAGGTGAAATATCGAGAAAAATGGGAAAAAAGACATGGAAAACGAGGAGTTGACCCCCTTTCTCTCTCTCGTCATTTGAATCGCGGCGATTCGCGGCGAGGGTTCGGACGCAAACACCGTCACGCGCAAACTGCACACACGGCACCCGACTCGACGACACACTCGAACCAGCTGGCAGAGACCGTTGTGATGCTTACTGTGACGATGAAAATGGGGAAAACGATAGACTGTTATGGTTTGAGTGCGAAAATATGAAAATCACTCCCTCCGATTGCCACCCGCTGTCAAAAGTGATCGGATGTCTGGTGAAACGAAAAAAACAAGGGAGCGACGAGTGATTAGTCACTTCTCACGAGGAACAGTATTTTAGGAATCCCCCCTTTTAGTCAGTGTCGTCGATTCCCATTCATTTCGCATGTCTTCGCGACGAGGATGACGACGACGACGCCATCGCTCCTGTTTTACTTTTATTTCTGGCTATGCCTTCGATTCTCCGGTTGGACCGACTTACTGTAGGCAGGGAGAGGTTACTGTAGCGTTTCAGGTGTTGTCGCGGCGAGAGAGATGATGATTCAGAGGGCGTGCGCTCAAAGTCCCGAGCTCTCGTTTTGTCGTGAACGTGAGTTGGAGGTCATGAGCCGCGACGCGACCGCAACGCATTTCCAGACATCACGCCCGAAAAGTTGCGAGCTGAAAGTGCGAAGAAGCACGACGTCTTCTTGAGGTGGGCGTACATTGCGGCGAAAGACGCGCAGGACATCGAAGAAGACGTCGACACGGACGAGCTAGAGACGTCGCGCAAGAAGTTGTACAGTGTGCACGACTACTGCACAAAGTACAAGGAGAACTTTGGCGCCTACTGCAACGACGGCAATCTTCAGAAGTTGGAGGGTCTTCTGGCACAGTTCTGCGTCAGCTACATGAGAAATTGCAACGTGGCGGCGGACAAGATTGCGAAGTTGGGCGAATCGAGCGAGAAGACGAAGAAGACGAAGAAGGAGGAGGAGTTAGTGGGGACTAGGAAACGACGGGAGGGAAAGTTAGGCCATGGCCTAGAAACTCCCATACTTCTTTCCAGAGTCTTCCCGACGCCTACGCCACTCTCCACTCCGAGTCCCACCAACTATTGTCAGGAGAACGACGAGAAGTACAAGAAGATGTGCGAAAAGGAGGGATTCTCACCCGACGCCTTCTGTAACGCTTTCAAGAAGCAGTGTGGCGCCAGACTCGAGAAAGTGGACGATGAGACAACGAAAAGCGTCGAAGACGTCGATTTGTGAGTTCTAGCATTCTACAGTAAGCTGAATGTTCGAGGAAATGGCCTAGGTTACCGCCGGCCGTGGCCTAGATTATGCAAGACTGCGGAGAACTAGGCCACTGTTTCAGATCGACGCCGGAGGAGTTCGAGACGAAAAAGGAGGCGGAGAAGATTCGCGAGAACGAGGAGAAGGCGGTGGAGGGACAGGGAGCGACGCCCGACGAAGTGACCGCCTACTGTGGCAACTACATCGAGAACTACAACTTCTACTGTGTCGGCGACATGGCGCCGGAGCACAAAAAGTTCTGCGATTCGTATAAATCGAACTGTCCCGATCGCATTCCGTGAGTATCGATCTACCATCGATTTGTGGCTTTTTCTTATGTTCTGTGAACAAAATAAGTTATTTTTATATTTTTTGATTTGTTTTGTTGTGTTTCATCTGATTGTTTCGTTTCACTCGAATCGATATATCTATAACTTTTGATTTCCGGCCACTTTTCAGTTAGCCCCGCCCCTTTTCAGTTGCCAGACATGCTGCGTTCTCTAGCGATTGTCTGTGGTTTGCTGGTAGCTGGAAACACTTTCAGACTCAAACAATCCGGCTCATTTCTCGGCAGCGAGGGCTCCGAGAGCACCGGCTCCGAGAGCTCCGGCTCTTCGGACGAAAAAACCTACTTGTATAAGGGCTCGAAGAAGGAGTACTGCGAGAAGTTCAGCGTCAACTACGAGTACTACTGCAAGTGAGTTCTTTTTTAAAAATCAAGTTCTGTCGCCAAAAGCGACGCTCAGGAACTTTCCGAATTTTATAATTTTTTCAGAGGAACAATTGAGAATGTGGAGATATTCACGAAATTCTGCCCATCTTACAAAAAAGCTTGTGAAAAGTGAGTCGAAATATATATATATTTTTTGAAAACATGTTTGTAAAATGTATTTTTGTATATTTTAGCGCACCCGCCAATCCGTTCACCGCGTCGAAAGGCCAGAAAAAGGTGTCAGAGGAGACAGGCGACTCGGATTTTCCTGATATCGAGCATCCGGTGAGTGCGCGGCGATTTGTGTGCATTTTGTTGATTTTGAGTGTCTCTGCAGATTGAGCATCTGAATTATAGCAAAATTTCAGAAAATTAGGAGTTTTATAGCGAAAATAAGAGCTCTTAAGAGGTGTAAAAAGAAAATTAAAATTAAAAAAATACATGGGCTTTTGTCGTATGATCAAGTGTTTGCGGACGGTGTGCAGATCAAGACATTAGATTTGACGCGCAATGCTGAAATTATTCCAGTTTAAAATATTTTCAAGTTTTAAATTTAAATTTTTGCAGACAGAAACCAAAAAATCGGGATCGCGAGTGGCGAAAAAGGCGAAAAAGCGACCGTGCTCGGCGGACTGCGACGAGCGCATTTTCCCGCACTGCACCAAGGAATGCAAGTGCGATCACGACTATCCGGCCGTGCAGAAGTTCTGCAATCCGCCGCCACTACCAATGTTTCTGAACACGTGCCGTCTGTGGTACTACGGATGTCCGAAGTACGAGCAGTACCACTACGCGTCGCAGTTCATCTACTCGAAGGCCGAGAAGGGCAAGGTGCTCGAGGGACCGAAGACGCAGACGACGTTCAATCTGCTCACGCCTTCCGGTGAAACGTTGCCTTACAAACCGGCAAGACGTTATAGACGTGACACGGAGGACTTGGTGTTTTGGCCGGATTCCGAAGACGTCACAAACACGACAAGTGTTGAGATTGAAGACGTTCAGATTCTGAACTCAGAAGACGTAGCCAATTCGACGGCTTCCACTTCCAGCGGACAAGATCAGATAGTGAGATCGAAGAATGGGACACTGGTGACTCTTGTGGCAGCGCCGCCACTTCCAAAAGAGCGGAATGCAAAGTGAGTCAACGAAAAATCGATAATTGAAGCGAATCCATCGTTTTTGCAGAGACCAAGTGCTGAAAGACGCGCCCCCTTCTCCATTTTCTTCAAAAGCGCGCGTGCCCGATCTGCCGCGAGTCAAAAAGACGACGGGCGGCGAGTCGGTGCCCGTCTTCTCCGACAGCGTCTTCTCGAACGCCCTGCAGCAGTACAACTCGCTGACCGACTCGCGCGGCATCCTCCACCGGCCGCGCAGTCGATCGCCGTTCACGAAGCCCGGCCTGTGGGAGCCGAATCCCGACGATCCGCACAATCGCGATCACGCCAACAAGTACTACTATCGGCCCGAGTCGGTGAGCGTCGACTGGCTGCAGGGACAGCTCGCGTGGGGCGCCCATTGGGCGGTGCCCGCTGCCGGAACGGGCGGCACCGACGGCTTCAGTGCTGTCCACTTTCCGTCCATCGGAACGTTCCTCAACATACCCGACGACTACGACTAATTTATGTGATTCGATTCGAGAAGATAATGAACCTGTGCAGTACCGCCAAGTATTTTTATTTTATTTTATTTATTTATTTAAATTTCAAAAAACACAGTGGATCACTAAAACTACGGTATGACAGAGTTTGGAGGAGGAAATAGAGAATATTTGAAGATATTTGAATTAAATGTTCAAAAAGTAATGAATGAATGATTTTCTTTTGGGTAGGTATCATCGGTTTGTTTGGAATTGATCCAGAGGTCTAGAAATCGCAAGATGAATCGAAACGGCCGCGGCCGAACTTGCGATTTCTAGGCCATGAATATGGTTCGAAACAAACGGATAATACTAATACTGTGTTTGTACAACTCTTTTGATTGGGACACTTTTGTGGAAGGAGGAGGGGATAATTGATTAAATTAACGTTTGACGAACATCATGACCAGTCGCTTGTAGTCCTCCACCTGCGACTCGAGCGTCGTCACCATCGCCTCGAGCTGCACTTTGCGTTTCTCGAGTCGTTCCGCCTCCTCGCGCGCCTCCTTCACCTTCATCTGTCGCTTCTGACGCGACTTTTGCGACGCCAGATTGTTCTTGTCGCGTTTGAGGCGATAGTCGGACGACTCCGACGAGGAGGACACGGTGCTCACCGAGGACGGCTTGCGAGGGCGGTGCGACGACGTGTATTGCGTGGCTGGCGGTGAAGAAGATGCGACGGTCGGCAGGACTGAAAACATCGGGATTTGCGGTTGAAAAATCGATATGTAAGGCAATTTTCAGCACTAGGTAACGATGACGTGGCAGTTTTCGCTTCGCAACTCACCCTTATTAGTATGCGTCAATTGCGGGAAGAACTCGTCGACGGGATCAATGTCCGGCGTGGCGACGGCTTCAGAAGGAGAGGAGATCGACGAGGGAAGTTGATGATCGGCGGCGACGATGGTGTCGTCGTGAATGTAGGCGTCGAGAGACGTAATGTCGCAACTCATCAACGACTCCAGGTCGAGAAACTCGGGAGACGACGTCTCCGGGTAGAAGGCGTGAGAGGAGGAGGTACTGGCGACCTGGTTCAGATGCTGTTGTGGTTGCTGTCCATGAGAATGGGAAGAAGACAAAGAAGGCGTGGAAGTCGAAGGGGTGAAGAACAGAGTGGGGTCCGGGAAGTCAAAAGCATAGTTCGGGTACTCATTTGGCACCTCAAAGTTCGCATTCAGCGTGCTCATGTCTGGCTCGCTCAAATAACTGTCCGGTTTCGGTGCCGAACGTCGTGGAGTGCGCATTGTAGTCGTCGTTTGCTCGTCGAGAACCACAATTAACTCGCAGTTTGGCGACGGTGTGAACGGTTGCGAAGGCGTGTGTGTCTGGCGGTGCTGGTGAGCTGTCGTCAGGCAATCCGGCAGATTTCGGCACAGGTTGCGGATCCGAGGATGGTTGTGGTCGACGGAGACTGCATCCTGCGGCGGTGAGTGGGCCAGCAGGGGAAGTGGCGGTGACGGAGGCCAAGCCGAAAACCCGACGGCTAGTGGAGCCGAGAGCTGAAAACGCAAGGGATTGGAACCACCGTTTCCAGACGGGAACGGGCTTACCGGCTCCGTACTTGGCCTCGTCCAAGTATCCGCAACATTGTTGTGGATGTTCATCGAACATGTTGAAGAGAGTGGATGTGTTGACGTGAGATAACATTGTTCCTCGAAGAAATCTTGGGGTAAACCGTCGAAGTCGAGTGACAAACGGCTAGCGGCTAGCTAGTTCGGGTGTTGTTTCCTGGAGAATGAAGCCGAATAGAAAATCGTATTGGCTGTTTGTTGGTTAAGAAAAGTGTTCAAAAACTACCATTTGATAGTGTTTACAGACCGAAAAACATGCTTTTGAGGCGAGTTATAAATACTTAGCCACGTCATCGTATTCATATCGATTGTTTTGTTTCGTTTTTTCTTTTTCCTTTCGCTTACCTTGAAAACGTGAAGAGCGAACGCTTGTGTGCGAATCGATTACACCTGAGCGGCGGGCGGCGGTGCGGGGACCTTTGAAGTGGTCCCTGTCTGCAACAATCCACACCATTTCACTCGGTTTTTGTTTTGACTTTTTTGACGATTCAAGACAAGAAAAGGCAGAAGAAAACCGGCGCGCGACGACGAAACGACCGAAATGAGGCAGAAAACGAGAGGAGAAAGAGGTGGAAAGCAGCGCGCGCGCACGCTCCGCCCCGTATTGCACAACATTTCGCAAGATTTCCACATGACATCACTCGAAGAGACGCAGACAGCGCGAAGCGGCGAGAGAGCGCGCTGGCGCCGGAGACGCAGAGAAAGCAGAGACGACGAGAGAGCGGGCGACCGGCGGGTACTAAGCGACCGCGAATACACAATTCGGCCCGTCTCTCTCACAGCGCGTGTTTGTCGAAAAAAGAAGGGAGAGGAGACCAACTGATCAACGAATAGAACAGGCCTTTTGGCCTTCGCGAGTGGTTGAACATCATGCGAGGCCACATTTGCCTCTCTTTGCTTATATACGTATTTACGAATAGTAGAGGGAAGTGACGTGGTGTGAACTTTCCATGCATACACTCACTTTCAGATAGGAACTGATAAGAACTGATGGAAACTGATAAAACGTCACTTTTTTCGAGGAAAGCGGAGAAAAAATCTCTTTTTTCCGGTCGGTCCGGACCGAATTTTAGTGATTTGAAATGTTTACATAGTTGGATAGAGCTTGAAAAACTGAATCGAAAAGTCTATGCGCATTTTTTATGAAAATCAATTTTAAGGCCAGATTTCAGGGTATAAAGATGAAATTAGGCTTATTTTAGTTTAATCGTTCCAAAATCGCTGAAGCTCATTTTCAGACATTGATATTGTGCATTTGGGTAGTACTCGACAAGCTGAATCGAATAATGTCAAATTTGGGCCGATCCGAGAAAGTCAGTTTTTCGACATTTTAACGTCGATCTGCTTTGGGTCGGTCTGGACCGAGATTTAGTGATTTGAGATGTTTACATAGTTGGATAGAGCTTGAAAAACTGAATCGAAAAGTCTATGCGCATTTTTTATGAAAATCAATTTTAAGGCCAGATTTCAGGGTATAAAGATGAAATTAGGCTTATTTTAGTTTAATCGTTCCAAAATCGCTGAAACTCATTTTCAGACATTGATATTGTGCATTTGGGTAGTACTCGACGAGCTGAATCGAATAATGTCAAATTTGGGCCGATCCGAGAAAGTCAGTTTTTCGACATTTTAACGTCGATCTGCTTTGGGTCGGTCTGGACCGAGATTTAGTGATTTGAGATGTTTACATAGTTGGATAGAGCTTGAAAAACTGAATCGAAAAGTCTATGCGCATTTTTTATGAAAATCAATTTTAAGGCCAGATTTCAGGGTATAAAGATGAAATTAGGCTTATTTTAGTTTAATCGTTCCAAAATCGCTGAAACTCATTTTCAGACATTGATATTGTGCATTTGGGTAGTACTCGACGAGCTGAATCGAATAATGTCAAATTTGGGCCGATCCGAGAAAGTCAGTTTTTCGACATTTTAACGTCGATCTGCTTTGGGTCGGTCTGGACCGAGATTTAGTGATTTGAGATGTTTACATAGTTGGATAGAGCTTGAAAAACTGAATCGAAAAGTCTATGCGCATTTTTTATGAAAATCAATTTTAAGGCCAGATTTCAGGGTATAAAGATGAAAATAGGCTTATTTTAGTTTAATCGTTCCAAAATCGCTGAAACTCATTTTCAGACATTGATATTGTGCATTTGGGTAGTACTCGACGAGCTGAATCGAATAATGTCAAATTTGGGCCGATCCGAGCAAGTCAGTTTTTCGACATTTTAACGTCGATCTGCTTTGGGTCGGTCTGGACCGAGATTTAGTGATTTGAGATGTTTACATAGTTGGATAGAGCTTGAAAAACTGAATCGAAAAGTCTATGCGCATTTTTTATGAAAATCAATTTTAAGGCCAGATTTCAGGGTATAAAGATGAAATTAGGCTTATTTTAGTTTAATCGTTCCAAAATCGCTGAAACTCATTTTCAGACATTGATATTGTGCATTTGGGTAGTACTCGACGAGCTGAATCGAATAATGTCAAATTTGGGCCGATCCGAGAAAGTCAGTTTTTCGACATTTTAACGTCGATCTGCTTTGGGTCGGTCTGGACCGAGATTTAGTGATTTGAGATGTTTACATAGTTGGATAGAGCTTGAAAAACTGAATCGAAAAGTCTATGCGCATTTTTTATGAAAATCAATTTTAAGGCCAGATTTCAGGGTATAAAGATGAAATTAGGCTTATTTTAGTTTAATCGTTCCAAAATCGCTGAAACTCATTTTCAGACATTGATATTGTGCATTTGGGTAGTACTCGACGAGCTGAATCGAATAATGTCAAATTTGGGCCGATCCGAGAAAGTCAGTTTTTCGACATTTTAACGTCGATCTGCTTTGGGTCGGTCTGGACCGAGATTTAGTGATTTGAGATGTTTACATAGTTGGATAGAGCTTGAAAAACTGAATCGAAAAGTCTATGCGCATTTTTTATGAAAATCAATTTTAAGGCCAGATTTCAGGGTATAAAGATGAAAATAGGCTTATTTTAGTTTAATCGTTCCAAAATCGCTGAAACTCATTTTCAGACATTGATATTGTGCATTTGGGTAGTACTCGACGAGCTGAATCGAATAATGTCAAATTTGGGCCGATCCGAGCAAGTCAGTTTTTCGACATTTTAACGTCGATCTGCTTTGGGTCGGTCTGGACCGAGATTTAGTGATTTGAGATGTTTACATAGTTGGATAGAGCTTGAAAAACTGAATCGAAAAGTCTATGCGCATTTTTTATGAAAATCAATTTTAAGGCCAGATTTCAGGGTATAAAGATGAAATTAGGCTTATTTTAGTTTAATCGTTCCAAAATCGCTGAAGCTCATTTTCAGACATTGATATTGTGCATTTGGGTAGTACTCGACGAGCTGAATCGAATAATGTCAAATTTGGGCCGATCCGAGCAAGTCAGTTTTTCGACATTTTAACGTCGATCTGCTTTGGGTCGGTCTGGACCGAGATTTAGTGATTTGAGATGTTTACATAGTTGGATAGAGCTTGAAAAACTGAATCGAAAAGTCTATGCGCATTTTTTATGAAAATCAATTTTAAGGCCAGATTTCAGGGTATAAAGATGAAATTAGGCTTATTTTAGTTTAATCGTTCCAAAATCGCTGAAACTCATTTTCAGACATTGATATTGTGCATTTGGGTAGTACTCGACGAGCTGAATCGAATAATGTCAAATTTGGGCCGATCCGAGAAAGTCAGTTTTTCGACATTTTAACGTCGATCTGCTTTGGGTCGGTCTGGACCGAGATTTAGTGATTTGAGATGTTTACATAGTTGGATAGAGCTTGAAAAACTGAATCGAAAAGTCTATGCGCATTTTTTATGAAAATCAATTTTAAGGCCAGATTTCAGGGTATAAAGATGAAATTAGGCTTATTTTAGTTTAATCGTTCCAAAATCGCTGAAGCTCATTTTCAGACATTGATATTGTGCATTTGGGTAGTACTCGACAAGCTGAATCGAATAATGTCAAATTTGGGCCGATCCGAGAAAGTCAGTTTTTCGACATTTTAACGTCGATCTGCTTTGGGTCGGTCTGGACCGAGATTTAGTGATTTGAGATGTTTACATAGTTGGATAGAGCTTGAAAAACTGAATCGAAAAGTCTATGCGCATTTTTTATGAAAATCAATTTTAAGGCCAGATTTCAGGGTATAAAGATGAAATTAGGCTTATTTTAGTTTAATCGTTCCAAAATCGCTGAAGCTCATTTTCAGACATTGATATTGTGCATTTGGGTAGTACTCGACAAGCTGAATCGAATAATGTCAAATTTGGGCCGATCCGAGAAAGTCAGTTTTTCGACATTTTAACGTCGATCTGCTTTGGGTCGGTCTGGACCGAATTTTAGTGATTTGAGATGTTTACATAGTTGGATAGAGCTTGAAAAACTGAATCGAAAAGTCTATGCGCATTTTTTATGAAAATCAATTTTAAGGCCAGATTTCAGGGTATAAAGATGAAATTAGGCTTATTTTAGTTTAATCGTTCCAAAATCGCTGAAGCTCATTTTCAGACATTGATATTGTGCATTTGGGTAGTACTCGACAAGCTGAATCGAATAATGTCAAATTTGGGCCGATCCGAGAAAGTCAGTTTTTCGACATTTTAACGTCGATCTGCTTTGGGTCGGTCTGGACCGAGATTTAGTGATTTGAGATGTTTACATAGTTGGATAGAGCTTGAAAAACTGAATCGAAAAGTCTATGCGCATTTTTTATGAAAATCAATTTTAAGGCCAGATTTCAGGGTATAAAGATGAAAATAGGCTTATTTTAGTTTAATCGTTCCAAAATCGCTGAAGCTCATTTTCAGACATTGATATTGTGCATTTGGGTAGTACTCGACAAGCTGAATCGAATAATGTTAAATTTGGGCCGATCCGAGAAAGTCAGTTTTTCGACATTTTAACGTCGATCTGCTTTGGGTCGGTCCGGACCGAATTTTAGTGATTTGAGATGTTTACATAGTTGGATAGAGCTTGAAAAACTGAATCGAAAAGTCTATGCGCATTTTTTATGAAAATCAATTTTAAGGCCAGATTTCAGGGTATAAAGATGAAAATAGGCTTATTTTAGTTTAATCGTTCCAAAATCGCTGAAGCTCATTTTCAGACATTGATATTGTGCATTTGGGTAGTACTCGACAAGCTGAATCGAATAATGTTAAATTTGGGCCGATCCGAGAAAGTCAGTTTTTCGACATTTTAACGTCGATCTGCTTTGGGTCGGTCCGGACCGAATTTTAGTGATTTGAGATGTTTACATAGTTGGATAGAGCTTGAAAAACTGAATCGAAAAGTCTATGCGCATTTTTTATGAAAATCAATTTTAAGGCCAGATTTCAGGGTATAAAGATGAAAATAGGCTTATTTTAGTTTAATCGTTCCAAAATCGCTGAAACTCATTTTCAGACATTGATATTGTGCATTTGGGTAGTACTCGACGAGCTGAATCGAATAATGTCAAATTTGGGCCGATCCGAGAAAGTCAGTTTTTCGACATTTTAACGTCGCTCTGCTTTGGGTCGGTCTGGACCGAATTTTAGTGATTTGAGATGTTTACATAGTTGGATAGAGCTTGAAAAACTGAATCGAAAAGTCTATGCGCATTTTTTATGAAAATCAATTTTAAGGCCAGATTTCAGGGTATAAAGATGAAAATAGGCTTATTTTAGTTTAATCGTTCCAAAATCGCTGAAACTCATTTTCAGACATTGATATTGTGCATTTGGGTCGTACTCGACGAGCTGAATCGAATAATGTCACATTTGGGCCGATCCGAGAAAGTCAGTTTTTCGACATTTTAACGTCGATCTGCTTTGGGTCGGTCTGGACCGAGATTTAGTGATTTGAGATATTTACTTAGTTGGATAGAGCTTGAAAAACTGAAACGAAAAGTCTATGCGCATTTTTTATGAAACTGAAAAAAAAACGTCACTTATTATCGGATTTTTTTGAATGCAATACGCAGACAAATTTTGTTTTCAAACAGTTTCACTTCCCGCTGTTGGTCTCGCCACGAAGAAAGCGAGAGAGTGAGAGACGACAGACGACGAGACAAAAACATTTTTTCGCGCGTTTTTCGTAAATTTTCGAAAAAACGACCCGTTTTCAAAATAAAAATTAAAGAAATATTAATTGCAATTCACAATTTACCAAAAAAGTACTGAAACGGGTCGTTTTTTTCGCAAATTTACAAAAAACGCGCGAAAAAATGTATTTGTCTCGTCGTCTGTCGTCTCTCACTCTCTCGCTTCCTTCGTGGCGAGACCAACAGCGGGAAGTGAAACTGTTTGGAAACAAAATTTGTCTGCGTATTGCATTCAAAAAAATCCGATAATATTTCGGGGAAAGCGGAGAAAAATCACTTCCCGGGAGAAAAAACCGACGGCAGTGGCCCTCCGACTAGGTTCTCTTCGGCCATGTCGATTTACGGCAGGCTATTTTTTAAATTTTTATCCGATTTTTGATATTTTATTTAGCACACAACACTCTGGTTTACGACAGTTTTCACACAAAAATTTATGTTTTCACTTTCACAATGTTCATTTTCTCTTTTTTCGCCAAACTGGTACTATCCAATTTCAGGTGTTGAGCTACTTTTCCAAATTGATCCTTTTTTTAAAGACATGAAAAGTCCTGCAAAATCGTACTTTCAAAAATTATTGAAGACCTACAACGTTTCAGCGCACATCCGAAAAATGCACACAATAGGCCACGCCCATTTTTCGATTTTTTAAAATTAATTTTTTTGCAGTGTGCTTTAACCTTATAGGCTAGAAGTTAGTTAATATATAAACATCAAGGTACATTATTTTTTATGTTACGGGTTAGTCAATTTTAATGAAGACGAGGGCGTAAAACAATATAAAGCAAAAAACAATATAGGCGAGACGAACATGTCCTTCCGGTGTCACATCTTCGATCCCGCATCGCGTATTCCAAAGTGCTCTGACTGTGCCTGTTCATCATCGTGGCAGCAATATTTTTTCTCTGCTCCGGATCTCGAGCAACTTGAATACGTCGGCTCTGTTTCGGACAGTAGCTGTGCAAACATCTCTTCCACAGCTCTCCGCAGCTCTCGGAATTATTCCAGTGGTCGAACCTCCGTGGGAACTCTTCCCGTCCGTTTTCCCTCCTTCCATCGTCAACGTCTTTCCGATTCCCATTTTTCACCGTACGCGATTATTGTGCTGGAGAATCCAGCGATCACTTTTTTGACTTGGGACGAAATGAGATCCTCGTAAATCTCAGCCTGCGTCGGCTTCGTATCGTAAACTCGGAAACCGATCTTTTTTTTCGGCAGTGCTCATTGGTCTGAATGGGGAAAAATGAGACGAATTGAGATGATTCAACAACAAACCTGACACGAACTCGGACGTGGGCAGTCGCCTCGGACACCTTCTTTTCAGACGACATTGTCCAATCAGACTGAAAAATAGAAAATAATGACTTATCCAGACGAAATCAAATAGAATGACGACTTTAAATTGAAGGCATTTGCAGCAGATCGCATTGTCACGGTGATTTTTTCGCGACATGCAGTAGAGAAGCGCGGCCGAGCGTCGACCAATCAGCGCACGCGGCTCCGCCTACTGCAACAATGCGGCGCGCGAATGCGCAAGCTTGCGGCGTGATAAATTGGGCGGGGATGGTAGAAAGAAAATAAGGACAAAAACGTAAGAAAGATTAATGGAGTGACCCATTTGAATAAAAGTGGCATTAAAATGACATTTTTTCTGACCCATTTGTGCATTTTTTTGCATTAAAATGCAGCCCAAAATCTAAAAAAGTGCAAAAAAGTGCAGTGTGATTTTCTCGGCCACCAGGGCGGCAGCTAGGCCATCGCGCGTGTAGTCCACACGGACAAGAGTTTTTTTTAATTAAAGAGCGATATTTTCTTGTTTTTCGCACCGTTTTCGAAGTTTTTCTTCTTTATATCAAAGTTTTATTTTCTATTAACAGAATGGGTGCCGAAATAAACGAATCGAGTCGTTCGAGACAGGAAATTATGTCAAGCAATCGCCGGAGTCGCTTTAATTCGAGGAAGACCTGCTGACGTCCAGGAAACAGAACAGCCATGACGAGAATCAATCGTGCGTCTCAACAGTCTTCAATGAGTTGCTGGCCTTCAGTTTTTTCTTATCTCCTCTCGTATTGTTGTCGGCGTCAACTTTAGAACGGCGTTCGATTTCCTTCTGCTATCATCAACGTTTCCATAACAAATCAGCCGCTTTATCTTATTTTTTAGTCCAGTGTTGCTCATATTCGAACATTTCGGTGGGTGTTCCATCGACGGTTTCATCGAAAATGTCCTTATTATCATCTGCCACATAATTTCCTGTCTCTACCCCGTTGAAACGACTCGATTCGTTTATTTCGGCACCCATTCTGTTAATAGAAAATAAAACTTTGATATAAAGAAGAAAAACTTCGAAAACGGTGCGAAAAACAAGAAAATATCGCTCTTTAATTAAAAAAAACTCTTGTCCGTGTGGACTACACGCGCGATGGCCTAGCTGCCGCCCTGGTGGCCGAGAAAATCACACTGCACTTTTTTGCACTTTTTTAGATTTTGGGCTGCATTTTAATGCAAAAAAATGCACAAATGGGTCAGAAAAATGTCATTTTAATGCCACTTTTATTCAAATGGGTCACTCCATAAAAGTGCTATTTGGAAAAAAAATTCTGGTGCTATGAAGCTCGTTATACAAATAGTTCGGTCACCAATTTTTAGGCCGCATCTTCCAAAGAAGATAACTCTCTCAAAACTGAATATTTTTGGACGCTCTTTTTTTTAATCGACGCCTATTGATGCTGCGCACAGTTTGATCAGTTAAATTTTTGAATTTCTACCTATGAAGCGAGAAAAGTCCAAAAAACCGGCCAAAAATTGGGTTGGTGGCCTAGAAATCGAACGAGATGACCGGACTTTCTCCGCGGCATGTCGTAAAAATGTCACCGTGTCCCACGGTTGTAAATCATTCCCCCATAGTGTTAATCGATCATCCTTCCGCCCCGCCCACCTGTTGTCACGACAGTGTGAAGGCCATTCTCCCGCTCACACTCTATGTCTCGAGCGGGGGGAAGGATGATCGATTAACACTATGGGCAATGATTTACAACCGCGGGAGAAAGGAAAATAGGCTTACACAATCGAGGAAAAGTTCTTCGCGTTCTGGTAAATATTATCAAATGAAATATTTATGATGTGAGTACCATCAGGTGTGACGTATCGAGACGAATTCATCGATAATCTCAAGGCTTTCTGCAATCTGCCATAATAGTGTGCCAACTAATTCATTCATTAGTTCATTGTTTCAGAACAAAATAAGTGATAACAGAGACGATAGCAGCACCGCCGGTGAGACAAGCGGAGCAAATAGCAAGATAAAACGAGTAGCCGAGCTGAAACATCACATTTTGAGAATTGAAGAATGGATGCACGTTCGCTCTACTGCACTCATTTGCAAAGTGCAGTAGAGCGAGCTCGCATGGCAACAAACCTGGGCCGAAGCTTCAAATGTATAATACAATTGAATTCCTTGTATGTAATTGAATTCCTTGTAATTGGCGGCTGTCAGAATTATCGCCAATCCATTGAGAACAGAAGTGAAGGCCGCGATGACAGCGAGGAGAACGATCATAGATCGGACGTCGGGCATCTTCCTGACCATTTTGTACATTACCACAAAGAAGATCACCATTAGACCCAACGAAGCGCCCCACGCAAACCACATTGCCAATGACGTGACAGTCATCCATGTAGAGTACTGGAAAACAAAGATCTTCTCTTCCGCAGTGGGTAATATGGAGTGAGGTGGTCAAATGCGCTCTATCGCTAACTGTGCTCAAACAAAAAAAAATATCTACGCGAGGAGGCTCCGTTCGTGCACGACTGCGCTCTGTTTAGTCCCGTAAAGCGACACCCACAACAATTTGCGGTTGTGTACGAACGGAGCATCGTTGAGAAGATAGTTTCTTTGTTTGCCCTCAGTTAGCAGTAGAGCGCGTTTGACCACCTCACTCATTCCTGTTCACCTACACCAGACTGCGAATCGTAAATTGAAATTCCATATATGAAATCGTGATTTTGGTCGTAGACGTTGATCCAATGAGAAGTGAAAAAGGCGATACTCTCGGCGATGGAATTGAGCAAGGAGAGCATTCCGATGACTGCGGCGAGAAGTGCGTGTAGGACGACCATTTTGAGTGATGGCAGGAAGAGTGACTGATTCAATTTTCTCTTATCTTCCGAATCGGTCTTCCTCGATTGCTTACGTTTCTGCTGAAACAGCACGAACTAAGTTTCAGACCCCACCCCACCCCATTGTCGAAACTAGACACTTTACGCATCAAGTTATTCATTCAAACTCATCCAATCCTTGTCGACAAAAAAAAACACGTTTTCGAACTCAAATGCGCTCTATTGCACACTAACGCGCACTGATTGGAAAGTGAGATGGCGTATACACGGGAGATATTATCGGATTTTTTTGAATGCAATACGCAGACAAATTTTGTTTTCAAACAGTTTCACTTCCCGCTGTTGGTCTCGCCACGAAGGAAGCGAGAGAGTGAGAGACGACAGACGACGAGACAAATACATTTTTTCGCGCGTTTTTTGTAAATTTGCGAAAAAAACGACCCGTTTCAGTACTTTTTTGGTAAATTGTGAATTGCAATTAATATTTCTTTAATTTTTATTTTGAAAACGGGTCGTTTTTTCGCAAATTTACAAAAAACGCGCGAAAAAATGTATTTGTCTCGTCGTCTGTCGTCTCTCACTCTCTCGCTTCCTTCGTGGCGAGACCAACAGCGGGAAGTGAAACTGTTTGAAAACAAAATTTGTCTGCGTATTGCATTCAAAAAAATCCGATAATAAAAAAGAGTACGTCAGTAAATACGCTATATTGATAATTAAGGCCCAATGAAAAACAAATTTAAACGATGCTCCGTTTGTGCGCCCATCGCTCCTTGTTTAGCCCGTAAATTGAAATCCAGCTCATTTCCAACGAGACAAACGTAAAACCCGCTGCGAGACCTGTAACGGGCCGTAAGGTACGGTGGCAGTCGTTGTTAAGCTGTGGGGGCGTGAGATAGAGCGTATTTACTGACGTACCCTTTTTCACCCCCGTGCGTATATCGTGTTTCCGTTCAATCGGATTCCATCGACCTCAATATTGACGTGGATAGCGAGGGATCCCGGGGACATCGAATCGATCAGCTTCGATCTCATGAATCCTTGTGACATGAGTGATCGCCCAACCTCACTCTAACCGATTGATTTACGGCCTAATTTAGTGTTGTATCTTATCTCGTATGGAATCATCAAGCTCGTCACTAACATTTCATGTCTTATAATGATCTGCGAAATCAACAATTACAACCACAATTACTCGTTAGCTTCGCAGGGTTCATTGAGTTGAGGTATCATGTTGTGAAAGCTTAGGAATATAGATAGACGGGTTTATTGAAGAACAAAGGCGAGTGTGAACCGTGTTCAACAATACAAGAATTAGCTCGGAAGGCCCGAAGGCTCCGGATGCTCCAAGGCTCCTCGATTGTGTCCTGGGCGCGGCTTAAGTACGGTTCGGCAAAGGCGTGGCGCAGCGGAGGCGGTTGCATTCCAGAGAGCAGATTCCGGAGGGAGCGATGATTGGAATCCGGGGGCAAAGTCTGCTGTAGGCTCCGAGATGGACGAGAGAGCGTGGAGATCGAGGAGAGTGTCGTGGGCGTTTGGACTTTGGTATTGTCGGCGGTCGATCTGTAAGAAGGATGATGAAGCGGTTTACAGGAATGTGTGGGGGATGACGCCTGTGCGGGCGCCGCCTGATAGACGTGTGATCTCCGGAGGACGATCTGAGTCACCGGGTGTACTGTAGCCGGATGGGCGAGTTTATGTGAGAACTCGCCCCTGTAATGAGTACTGGGAGTTCAGACCGGAGAGGTCATCTAAGGGATACTCCTATCCCTTACAATTGCAATCCTCGCTATCTTCCTCGTCGTCAGACAGACAATAACAGAGATAATAGCAGCACTGCCAGAGAAACAAGCCGACCAAATGGCACGATAAAACGAGTAGCCGAGCTGAAAAACCGAGTATTGAAGAACGGATGCAAGTTCGCTCTACTGTACTTCACTGCGAAGTGCAATAGAGCGCGTTTGAATAACAATTGACCTCCACAGAAACTTCAAACTTAGAATAATAGAAATCCTCATAATCGGCAGCTGTCCGAATGAGCGCAAATGCATTGAGAATAACGATAAAGGCCGCGATAATACCGACCAAGATCATGTATCGGAGGTAGGCCGTCTTTCTGAACATTCTGTATACCGCCGCAACGGCGGTCACCATTAGACCCAACGAAGCGCCCCACGCTAACCACATTGCCCGTGACGTGTCATCCACCCAAGCGGACAACTGGAAAAGAACATTTTTGACCACCTCACTCTTTCCTGTTCACCTACACCAGATTGAAAATCGTAAACTGAAATTCCATAACTGAAACCAAGGTCACCGTTTTTTTCGGCGCAGATGACGATCCAATGAGAAGTGAAGAAGGCGATACTCTCGGCGACCACATTGAATATGGACAGGAGTGCAATGACGGAGACGAGAAAAGCGTGTAGAGCGTCCATTTTGAGTGATGGCGGGAAGAGTGACTGATTCACTTTTTCTCTTATCTTTCTTCCTCGATTGCTTACGTTTCCGGTGAAACTGGACGAAATCAGTTTCAGACCCCTCTCAACCGCATTGTCGAAACTAGACACTTGCATCTCTTCATTCACCTCGAGACGAGCCTGATACAGCAGCGATTGGTCTCCCTCACGGGAGGACCGCTAGCTATGCTTGGGAATGATAGTAAGGGACTCCTCGGCGTCCGGAGACGCTTCATTGGAGTGGGCCATCATACACGTGTGGTTTGTGCAGATGGGTCGTGGTTGGGGAACATCAGAGAGTGGGTTGGTTCCGCCCGCATCACCATTGAAGTTGTGGATGGCTGCAGCAGCGGACCCACTCCCCGACTTAGCCCTCCCACGCCCTGGACTATGATTCATCAGGAACCTTCCTCCTTGTGCCGAAGCACGCGTAACAGCTGTTAGGGCTGGCACCCATAACTGCTACAGGAGTTACCCGTCTGGAACCTTGCGGTCCCGCCTCGCGGCCATCACCCTCCCCCTTCGGTCTTGCGACTTCCGGATGTGGTGGACCCGTACGACTGCTCGAGTAGTCCTCCGTTTCAGGCACTCCCACCGTGTATGTTTGTGGACACGGGTTCGGCCCGTCCCTTCAGACTACTGTGCCAAAACTTACTTGCAGCCGCACGAGCGCCCGAACTTGTGGGACTTGTTGCTGCCCGACACCTCCCAACCGCCCACCCACGAGGTGCAGGGCTACTGCTTTCTTTCCGGCGCCCGACTTCGACGTTTGTGTCGAGTTGTCGTTGTTGGCGCCTTATTGTTCAGGTCGGCCGCTGGATCTCCAGAGTTGCTTCGGTGGCGGCGAGAGTAGTGATGCCGTGGCTCTGATCTCTCTTCCGCCGATTTGCTCCTTCGCTCCATTTGCGACTTCCTTTTTCGCGTTTCGCTCTTCTTGAGTTCGTCGTTCGGCGCATGAGGTCTCGGGAGCTGCTTGAAGATAGGCCATGCGATGGCTTTTCTTCCGCTTCTCTCCGTTGCTCCATGGGTTTCGACTGTCCTCTTCTCAGCGATTCGCTCCTTATCCGGCGTCCTCTTCTTCACCACGTCAGCCCAGCTGACTTCCTTCGCTGGCTTCGTGTCGGATCCGGATCTTCGACGCGGCTTCTCCTTCTTGATGGCGAGTGCACTTGACTGGGCTTTGGCCGAGGTGCTTCTCCGGCTTCGCTGTCGTTCTCGAGTCGGTGTTCCGACTCCTTGTTGTGCACACACTCGGCTTGTCTTGCTAGGGTTGGTCCTTTCCGGCCGATGTGGTTCGCCTTCTTCGGAGTATTCTTGCCACTTTTTGTCGTTTCTTGGCCGTTTCACGATGTCCCGTTTTCCTTCCTTCCTCCATTTGTCGGCGTGGGCTGACATTGTGATGCCGTCACCACTGTGCAGCCATTCCTGGGACGCATCTTTCCGGCAGTAGAGCTCGTTGAGCAGCTTGTAGCTGTCTCCGAATATATGGCGCCAGTAGATGTTCTTGGACACTTCCAGCGTCATTCTCGTCAGATCCGGAATGATGTTCCTGATTTGGCCATCGGAGAGTCCTAGCTCGAGCAGGGAGTGGCTGGTTTCGGGCCAGTATGTTCCCAGACTACCCACGACAAGTGGTAGGACTTTTGCTTTCTTGCCCTGCTTGGCAAAGTAGTCGACGAAGTGGGAGTACTTCTCAACCTTTCCGTCCCATGCTCGCCGAACTGCGTCTACTCCGTTTTCGTACGGGATGGTGACGTCTGCAAGGAGTACTTCGGGCCCGTTTCGCTGCTTCATGACGAGGTCCGGGCGTTCCCGTGACGGTCCGATGCTCGTGTCGACAAGTATCTCGTAATCAGCTTTTTTGCCGACCATTACTTCTTCCAAGATACGATGCAGAACTCGATCGTGTCGTTCTGTGATCCCGGATGCAAGTTGGTACCGGCATTGCTGGAGAATGTGAATTTGTGATTCAAACTCGTCGTCACATCGTCGACACCCTTTCGGGTGGTCCGGATCGTAGGTGTTCGCGTTGCAGGCAAGTAGATTGAGTCGTGCGCGGTGCACAAACTTCTGGCACGCGATGCTCGTGTTTCTGCCATCCCGGACGAATCTGTTGGACTGTGGGTGATGTTGCAGGACTTGAACGACTCTGCTCTTCACGTCCTTGGTGACGAGGAAGTTCCGGAGCAGTGCTTTTTTGACAATGTCCTTCATCTTCTTGAGCATCTTCGGATCGTCGTTCTTGGTGAAGACTTGAATCGCCGATTCCTCTGTTGCTTGCATCGTGAGTGCCAAGTGTCCATTCTCGTTAATGAACTCCATTGCTTTGAGGGGAGCTCCTTTGTGTTGCGCGAGAGTCCTGATGCTCTCGTTCATCCGCTGGAAGGCGTTGTATCCTCCTTTGGTGTACGATCTGGATGCGTTGAGGTAGGTGCAGATTTCTGAGACAGTTGCGGTCTTCGTACTCAGTTGAAGTGCTTTTGCCGCGATTGCACTCAAGGCATTGTTGTACAGCTTTCGGATGTACTCGTCGCGACTCCATAGCTTCGTCAGCATCGACTGTAGGAAGGTGATGACGCACGTGAACCGTGGAGACATCACGCCCAGTCCTCCATTCTTGATTGGCATTTGGATGTATTCCGTCGGTGATCCTTTGATCGGGATGTGATGGTACATCTTCGTTGCCTTCATCACCACGTTCTCAAACTCCCGCATCTCGCTCAGCTTCGGCGTCGCGTTGCGGTACATGTGTTGGAGCCGTGGGAGGAGAAATGCCTTGAGCACGTCGAGCTTCTGGTTTGGAGTGAGGTCCGTGTCGTGGATGAGTTGGAGCTCCTTCGCCACCTTCTGGAGGGCTCCCAACTCTGAAGTCCTGCCTCCTGAGCCGGTCTCGACGCCGAGATATCGGTAGGTATCCTCTTTGCGAAGCGCCCGGATTTTGTCCGTCTTGATGTTTATCTTGGCCTGGGTGGCAACGGCTCCTTTCTCCAGCACCAGCGAGGCGCACTTCTTGGGCTTAAAGATGAGCGCGACGCTGCGACAATCTTCGTCCAGCTTGTTGATGGCGCTCTGGAGCTCCTCTTTGGAGTTAGTCAGGACGGCCAGATCGTCAGCGAAAGCTAGGCAGCGGACGGTGGTGCTGAGACACTTGTGTCCGACTTTCCGAGCGAGGTGGCGTCGGATCACACCTTCCAGGCTGATGTTGAAGAGGGTGGGGGAGATTGGATCTCCTTGCTTCACTCCAGCTTCGATTGTGATGGCTTTGGTTTTCTGTGCACCGACCTTGACACGTGTTGACGCTCCGGTGTACATGTCTTGCACGATGTCGATGACAGACGTCGGGTATCCGAAAGCCTCCAGCGAGCACGTGATGAGGTTGTGCGGGACAGAGCCGAACGCATTGGTCAGGTCGAGCCACGCGACGGCAAGGTTCCTGTTCAGGACCGATGCCGTGTCGAGACACGTCCTGAGGACTCCGATGCTCTCGTTGCATCCGTCCACCGACTGGAATCCTCGCTGACAGGGGCTGATGACTCCCTGAACAGCGCTGATCCGTCGGTTCCAGAGCGACGAGTAGAGTTTGGCAATGGTGGGCATCAGCGCAATCGGTCTCCAGTTTTCTGGTTTCTTCCTTTCCTCGTCAGTGCAGTCCTTCGGGAGCAGCACTGTCTCCTACTCCTTCCATTGTCCTGGCATTCTCTTGTGTTTTCGGCATTCTTCGTAGAGAGTTGCAAGACGGGTTCCGGACGGGTCGAACCATCTGAGGGCGGAGTACTTGAGTCCATCGGTTCCGGGCGCTGTGTCCCTGCACTTTTCGAGTGTAGCCTTCACTTCGTTCGGGGTGAACTCGGCCTCGATGAAGGGGCCAACCGTGACTCGTGGGATGGCGCTGCACACGTTCCGAACTGCCGATTCTGAGATTCTCTGGGCTTTCATCGTCCTACGGAAATGGTCTTCTACCGTGTTGACGTTGATCTGGCACCTTGGTGATTCCTTACCGATGATCCTGTTGAACGTCTTCGTTCGGTTCTGCGCGTAGGCGACTCGGAGCTTCTCCAGTGGTTCAGGCGCGTATTGTCGTCGATCGCGTGGCTTCGCTTCCTGGATTCGGGCCGTCTGGGTGGAGCGTTCGCCTTTCTCCGGTATCGGCGGTGCGTTCCGAGCGAGGATCCGTTCGACGATGGCCGTCTGACCATCCTGAGCCTTGAAGATTGCTGCTGTGAGGCAGTCCGAAATCCATTCCAGCGTTTCGAAGTGCCTTCCGTCTTGTGCGTAGAGCTGGATCTGCTTGTCCATCCACTTCTGCACCTTCTTCAGAAGTTCCGCGGGCTCTCCTTTTGGGACTATCTTGGGAGTCGGTCCTTTTGGCGCTCTCTTGGTGTTCCTGTACTGCGGTTTGTTTTCTGCAGGAAGGATACTGCTTCCGATTGGTGCGATCTTCATACAGAGTAGGCTCTGAATTGATTCTCTTCGCAGGTCGGCTACTTCCGGTTCGGGATCGTGTGGAGCGGACCCGGTGGTCGGTGATGCGAAACGGGCTGGTTGTCGTTTCAGCGGTGGCTCTCTCGGAGTTGCGATTGCCCTCCGCTTCTTCTTGCTGTCGACCATCAGTCCAGACATATGTGAGCGGTCAAACTCCACCGGCACGCCTTCTGCTGTTGTTGCGAGTGTGTTGATGTCGTCCGATGACATTGATCTTCTGATCGTCGGCTGCCCTGCTCGCTTCGGGAGAGTTTTCAGAAGAGCTCTTGGTGGCGGCGTAGCCTGCAGATCCTTCTTCTTTGGTGGTGGTGGGGTTACTGCCGGGCTTCCAGTTGATCGCTTCTTGCGTTTGCCTGCAGTCCGCCATTGTCCTTCCGCACAGCCTTCCATTTCCAGGTTGGTCGTCGGATCTTTGACGCTTGGTGGCGGTGTGGCGGTGCCGGGAAGCCCCGTTGGCTCTTCCGGCCCCGGATCGCCGGTGGTTGGAGTCGGGGAGCCTACTGGCGACATGCTGCTCCGCGCTTTGCAGATGCGGCCTGTTGGCGTTGACGCCCATTCCAACACTGGAGCTGTTGGCGGCCTTCTGCTTGGCGACTCGATGTTCTCGGCGTACATGTCGTACCTGTCGGCGAGCTTCTTCCGGACCTGGGAGCGGAAGGCCGCGACATCAGCTTCTGCCGTCGATGCTTTCCACGTCGTCTTCTTGATGGTGTGCTTCGCCATGAGCATGACGTAGACCCCGCAGTTCCAGGAGTCGCTCTGGCGCGGGGTTCCGTTCGTCAGCTCCTTGACGATGCCTCTGTCGACGAGCCTGACGAGCTGGCGGATGTCTTCGGAGATTCCGGCGCCGAGCGGATCGTAGTAGAGGGGCGCCGTATCCCTGTTGACAATGAGCAGTCGCCAGTGGCTCTTCGAGCAGATCGGGAAGACGATCCGTTTGACTCGTGTTGAGAGTCTGCTGTTGATGAGGTTGGCGACTTCCTCCTTGTCCGACTTCTGGAAATTGAGTGGGTCCAGAAAGTCGGCGTCGGCGCAACGCTCTGTTTGGTGCTTGAGGAAGGCAGCCATCACGTCTGTGTCGATCCAGGCGTTCTTTCCTTCTTCGTGGATCAGGCACCAGATGTTCAGCCGTGGCTTGAACAGTGGCGCCATCTCTTCGTCGTCGTCCAGCGTGGTAGGCGGGGTTTTGACGGCGGCGGCGTAGGACGGGGGGCGCGGTGGTGGCGGCGGGCTCCTAGCCGGCGTCGTCCTGGCGGCGTTCGAAGGCTTGAAAAACCGGTCGAGTTTTTGCGACTTTTCCGGCTTTTCCGGCTGCCCTCCCTTTTGCCTTAGGTCGATGAAGGGCGCCGCATCGGTGAGAGCGGCTGCAGCTCTTGCCCTTGTTGTGGCTCCGGAGCGCCATTCTTTCTCGACAAGGGTCGTCCCGTGGTCCGCTTGGAGGTGGGTGCGGATCCACTTTGCGCCGCACTTGCCTGCCGGCTGGTATTGCCGGCACACCGAGCACTTGTACTCGAATGTGACACGGCGGCCGTGGCTTTCCAGAGTGTGCCGTTTGATGTATTTGAGGGCTTCCGCTCCTCTCGATCTGCCCGAGACACAGTCTCGGCAGAACGGGCACCTCATGAGGTGGGCATTCGGCAGGTCGATTGCCAGCGTCGCCGTGGTGGCGTCCGCGTGGCGAATCTCCAGATCATCCGCAAGGTTGAGGTGGCTTCGCCTCGCTCCGCCTTTTAGGATGATTGTTGCGTTTTTCGGGCCTTTAGGCCCTACTCTTCCGTCTTTTGCGTTTTTCGGGTCTTCAGACCCTACTCTACCGACTTTGGGGTTTTCCAGGATGTGCTGGTCGTTGATATCCCACTTGACAGCTCCACTCCATTTGACATCGCCGCTCCATTCTTCAGTTTGAGTAGGGGGAGGGGGAATAGTAGTATATTTTGTACAAGACTTACTTTTATATACATTAAGACGTGGCTGGTTGATTTGACAGTTTTCGGTCTTCTTCTTCTTTTTCCGGGCCATATGTGCCAGAGCACGGCCGGAGCAGTTGGCGGCGGGGCGAGCGTGTATGAAGAGAGCGGACCGAATAAACCGAGAAAACGGAGGGAAAGGACAAAAGAAAAGCGGACGGAAATTAGTGAGGGTTCGTTGTTTCTCGCGGAATGGACGCGGACGCGGGATGGACGCGGACGCGGAAAGGACGCGGCCGCTTGTTGCGATGCCGCTGGTCCTTCGCGGTTTGACGAACTTGCCTGGACTTACCTAGAACTCACCTCGAACTTCGATAGATGGTCCGGGGAGATCCAGGGAGGGCGTTTCACTTTTGACAGCTAACTTTTTGGCGGAAAAATCGATAATTTTTTTGGGTCCACTGTCTTTTTTGACTGGGAAATCGATAATTTGCTCATTCAAACTCATCCAATTCTTGCAAAAAAAAAAACGTTTTCGAACGCAGATGCGCTCTATTGCACTCTCACGCGCACAAAACGAAAAAGAGCAGTGCGATGGAGCGCACTTTCACATGGACAGGTAAAAATGTTGTAGAGACACTGATAGGAAAGTTAGGAGAACTCGCGATGCAGTATGAAAAAACTTCTTCATTAGACTAGCCTCTCCGCGGCGAAGAAGAGAAACGTATGGTGTCTTACAACCACACCTGAGAAAAAGCGACACTCAGGCAGACATCATGCGGCCAATAGTCTAAACGCTCCTGCGGGTCGGAGGTAGTGTCGCATACTCTTCTCCCCAAAGGCTCCCGATCAGCCCAGCAAGCTAGTCAGGAGTAACCAGAGCAAACCAAACCCGCTAAAAACACTCAAACCATGCGCCTTAGTTCTCCGCATCCGTCCTCTGCTACTGCCCCGGTGGGTCCAGTAGTACGACGGAAAAGGCCATCTAATCTCGGAGTCAGCATAGCCCACCATACGGACACGGATAAAAGGAAAAAACCACCCATCCCACCCACAAGACGCACGGATCTTCGACTCTGCACCTACAACTGCAGATCCATCGCCACGGAACATCGTCTCGCCGAATTACTCGAAGAGACGAAGAAGATCAAGTACGATATAATCGGAATCTGCGAAACAAAACGGCGATGCGAAGAGCACAGAAAGTGTCTGGACAACACTGGAGTCTACCTTGGAAAAAGGAAAGAAGGGACGACATCCGGAGGAGTCGGCTTTGTCGTCAACAGCACCTTCGTCCCGAAGATCGTCGAGGTGAAGTTTATAAGTCACCGTATCGGAATACTCACGGTGAGAGTCGGGAAGAAGTGGACATGCACAGCAATACAAGTATACGCACCTACTTCCAACTCTGATCCACAAGACATCGCCGACTTCTACGACAGCGTTGAAGAAGCGTACCACTCCAGCCGAAGCAAGTTCAAAGTGATAATGGGTGACTTCAACGCTCGAATAGGAGGCCGATCGAGCAACCTCGAAAGATTCATCGGACCACACGCCCTAGGAGCCCGAAACGAACCAGGAGAGCTGCTCGCAAACTTCTGCGAAACTAACCGCCTATGGCATACCAACTCATGGTTCCAGAAGCCGACCGAAAAAAGATGGACATACGTCGACATGAATGGAAAGAACAAGTACGAGATCGACCATATACTGGCCAACGGAAAATTCTTCACCAATACCTCAGTCGTCCCATCATTCACGGTCGGCAGCGATCACCGCCTCGTCCGCGTCAACCTACACTTCAACACCAACGGAGTAAAGTTCGCCGAGATCAAGGCACGGAAGCCACCTAAGATGATCCTAGACGACTCAGAAGTCGCTCGAATCACAAGAGACGTCACCATTCCGGAATTGGCCGATATGGACGAGGACTACAACCACCTCATCTCCACCCTCCAATCACTCCAAGCCGACTCACTGATCAAACCCGCCAACCACGCGGCCAACAGAATCTCTGAAGACACGGCAAAGATGATGAGAAGAAGAGCGAACATGGACAGAACAGAGCCTGCTTTCAAAACAATCAGCCGCGACCTCCGTCTTGCCTTCAAGAGAGACCGGGAGCAATTCGTTCATGACCGCCTGATGACAGCTGCTTTGGAAAGGAAAAGCCTCAAAAAAGCCACTCGCGACCTGACGGAATTCACTCAAACCATCCCCTCCTTGATATCATCCACCACGGGAGAACGCTTAACATCACGGCCGAAGATAGAGGAAGAAATTCGTGACTTCTACACGAAACTCTTCAGAAGCAACGCAACGCAATCGGCCCCAACGCACACTCCAACGAACACGGAGGAGCCCCCACCGGATTTCTTACAAGAAGAGATCAGTTCAGCTATCGCATCGCTCCAGAGAGGAAAAGCGGCGGGATCTGACAGAATCACAGCGGACTTCCTGAAAAGCTGCGACGACAGCGTCATCCACGCTCTCACCCAACGCTTCTCGAGATACCTCCGCGAAGGAAAGATCCCCACTCCATGGCGTACTTCAAAGACGACTCTGATCTACAAGAAAGGAGACAAAGAATCGCTGGAGAACTACCGACCGATTTGCATCCTGCCGGTCCTCTACAAGGTTTTCACCAAGTGCGTGCTGAACCGATCCCGGAAGCAACTCGAAGAAAACCAGCCCGTGGAACAAGCAGGCTTCAGAAAGTCCTACTCGACGATCGACCACATCCACGCCCTCCAACGACTACTGGAAGTGAGTAGAGAGTACCAGATACCTCTCGTTCTCGTATTCGTCGACTTCAAGAAGGCGTTCGACAGCGTCGAGCCAAAAAACGTGTGGGACTCATTAAGAACACAAGGCATCCCGTCGGCATACGTTAAGCTCCTAACGGATTGCTACTCCGACTGCACCACCACTTTCACTCCATTCGAAAACCCTGTGACAGTACCAGTGACACGAGGAGTACGACAAGGAGACCCGATATCCCCACACCTCTTCTCCGCATGTCTCGAAGACGTGTTTAGAAAGATCAGCTGGAATCAGCCAACACCAGACAACGGCGGAAGACTCAAGCCTGGAATAGAAGTCGACGGACGCACCCTCACGAACCTACGATTTGCCGACGACATCATTCTCATTGCCAAGACGCCTACGGTGGCGAGTCAAATGCTCAGCGAACTGGTCGTGAAATGTGAAGAAGTCGGCCTGCAGATCAACGCCAGCAAGACGAAGGTGCTCAGAAACAAAACAGCCAGCCGCACGAAGGTCAAAGTCTGCAACACAAATTGCTCTACCGAGATAGAAGACGTAAAAGACTTTGTCTATCTGGGCAGAGTCTTCGATGAAAATTTCGAACTGAAACCGGAAATCCATAGAAGGAGGAAAGCCGCATGGGGCGCCTTCAACAAAATCAAAGAAGTCACCGCGTCCATCAGCTGCCCGAAACTCAAGGCCAGTCTGTTCAATTCCACAGTCCTCCCCGCACTCACGTACGCGTCGGAGACATGGACGTTTACCCAAGTGAACGCCAGAGCTGTAAGAACTATCCACCGTTCTCTCGAAAGACGACTGATCGGACTGACACTCCGCGAACAAAGAGAAAACGGAATCAGGAGCGCCGAAATCAGAAAAAGATCGCAACTTCGAGACCCCTTGGAACACATCGAGAAAGGTAAACTGAGCTGGGCCGGTCATGTGGCAAGAAGGAACGACGGCAGATGGACGACGGCGCTCACGGAATGGTACCCACGCGACCAGAAGAGACCCGTCGGAAGACCAAAGACGAGATGGAGGGACTCACTGTGGAAAGGAACCCCGACAATTCGAGACCACCAAAATAGGGTCCTCCTGCCCTGGTCAACAAGAGCAAAGGACCGAAGCGAATGGTTGAATGTGATTCGCGCATCTACCCAACGGTGACTTAATCAAGTCACTCCGTGCCGCCCAAACGAGACGACACCGAGACGACACCGAAGGATCGAGATGCTGATCAACGAATCGAAAAAGTAAAGTAAGTAAGTCACTCTTTCCTGTTCACCTACACCAGATTGAAAATCGTAAACTGAAATTCCATAACTGAAACCAAGGTCACCGTTTTTTTCGGCGCAGATGACGATCCAATGAGAAGTGAAGAAGGCGATACTCTCGGCGACCACATTGAATATGGACAGGAGTGCAATGACGGAGACGAGAAAAGCGTGTAGAGCGTCCATTTTGAGTGATGGCGGGAAGAGTGACTGATTCACTTTTTCTCTTATCTTTCTTCCTCGATTGCTTACGTTTCCGGTGAAACTGGACGAAATCAGTTTCAGACCCCTCTCAACCGCATTGTCGAAACTAGACACTTGCATCTCTTCATTCACCTCTTTATTCATTCAAACTCATCCAATTCTTGCAAAAAAAAAAAAACGTTTTCGAACGCAGATGCGCTCTATTGCAATATCACGCGCACAAAACGAAAAAGAGCAGTGCGATGGAGCGCACTTTCACATGGACAGGTAAAAATGTTGTAGAGACACTGATAGGAAAGTTAGGAGAACTCGCGATGCAGTATGAAATGGATGACGTAACCCGTCTCGACGATGCACACGATTATGGAGCAAAGTGCCAGGTAGGCACAGTAGCCGAGCTGCAAAAATCGATAATTGCAATGTCATGAGCGGTCGGAATCGATTTCCCAATACCCATCCCCATACTGCTGAATCAATAGCAATAGAGCAAACATGTAAATAGTAAACACGTACCGATTCACTGATATTGCTCTCTTTCCGCAAATTGACGGCGACGACGATGAAAGCGGACAACTGAAGCGCCGAAACCATCACCGAACCGACGATCAATTCGTGGAATTTCTTGCGAAATTGTTGCTGAAACCCCTTGCGGTGCACTTTATAGCACACCAGAAACGTGTCGAGTGTCTTGGAAAACGAGAAAAACGTGGAGAGTAACATGAGCCACGTGGCAGCGCAAAACCATGTCGGATCCTGGAAAATGTTCTCACATGTTCACCCATTTTAAGAGACGAACCGATCGGTAGGGAATGAGGCCGATGCTTGAATGTTTTTTGCTGAGCGAGTCGTAGAAGACGACCCACGAGTTGGAAAACAGCGAAACGCACGAGAACGTGAATCCGGAGAGCGTCAGAAAAATGAGCGGTGTCGAGCGTCGAAGAGCCTCGTTGGACATAGTTTGGTCGCCGAAAAGAGGCAATGAGTGGAGTTGGACTCGAAAACGCGCTTATCATCGTCTCGGTGCGTCATTTTTCTCAACCTCGGAAACCAAGTTTTCATCGCCGACGCACTCGAGAAACGTGTCATCGTGCATGTTGACTCTCGTGTGACTCATGGCCTAACTTTCTCTATACGGGGCGAGTTTCTAGGCCAGCGGGAAACTGCCATTTTTTCGGTGGGGATAGCCATTTTTTCCACGGGGTTCATTTCCAAAGTGAGTTAGTATCCATACTGGGTACCAGTCTTAACATTCAGCCAGTTCACTAAAGTGAGTCAATTATCACATTCAGTCAACTTTCAAAGGTAGTCAATTAGCATAGGGAGTCAATTTTCCAATTATCGAATTCCGATCACTATCTTTTCGCATTTCAATCCCAAGTTGATTCACAACCCCTACTTCATGTTTATTTACTTTCAGTTTGATCTCCGAAACTGAAAACGCATCTTCTTATCTTATCAGTCTACCAAATGCTTATCATTGATTTCTGTAGGAAGTTCTCGTCTTGTCGCTTATCAGTGAAGAAAAATGTTGCAAAATAGTCCCATCTAAATATTTGGTGGTATTTTAAGGAAACCACTGAAAATAGAAATGGTGTTTGCTAAACTTCATTCAGAAAAAAATGGACGAAAAAGAAGAGACTTTCGAATGTTTGCATCGAAACGCCTCGAGAAAACGGCAGATGTGACCCGTTTGGAAAGATAATCAAAACAGAAACATCGAATTTGGTGTAACAATTAGTGACAGTGGTGACGTGACACGTGACCGGCGAGACTCATCGCAAGAAGAGCGAAGATGGCGGAGACGAGAGCCAGATAGGCGGAGCTTCCCAACGAGGCGCCGTAGAACAGGCTCGACGCGTTGACGGCCATCAGAATGAAGGCGACCGATTGGAGGATGACGATGAGCGAGGAGAGAAGGGCGATGCCGTTGAACGAGTGTCGAATCGAGTGACAACATCCGTGATGGTGCACTTTGTAGCCGGCGTGCAGAAAGACGGCGGCTAGCGGGAAGAACAGTCCGAACGAGATGAACATCATCCAGCTCGCCGCTGCGAACCAGCCCACCTCGTGCTGAAAACGGAATCTTTCAAACCTTAAGGCTCAAGAAAATTCCAAAACGCTAACTTCTACCAGATATTTTGCAACGAAAATTGACTTTTCTGCTGGTCTTTACTCACCGATTCATAAGGCACTATTCCGACGTGGAAGCTATACTTGACACCGAGCAGTTTCACCGAATAGACGATCCAGTTTTTGGTGAACACCGCGATGACGTTGAAGATGAAGGCGAGGAGAAGAAGGCCACCGATGGCTCCGACTTTCGGGCGAGACATTGTTCAGATGAAGAAGAAGACGACGAAGAAGAAGAGAAAGGTGAGATGTGAGAAGTGAGGGAACCACAAGCGCTTTTATTTGCACCACCCTCTCCCTCGCGGTTATCGGAGATAGTAAAGCCGACGTCATCTTTTTCACTCTTTTCAAGTGACTCACAGTCGTCGCCCGTCGCGTTCCTGATGACCTTCTCAGTCATCCTCGAATCACTCATACAGTCTTTGATAAGGGCAAGAGAAGGTTTTGGAATCGATGTTGGCAGACGCATCACCTTTTGTTTGCATTCAAAGTTGCTTTATTTGTGTCTGTAGTATGGGCGACGATGGTGGCCGAACTTTTGTCAGAATGTCTCCGACAGTGAGTTTTCTAGTCCGAGGCCACCAATGACGGGTTTCTAGGTTAGCGGAAGAGCTGAAACATCATTTACCATCGAAACTTGAACTTGGCGGTTTTTAGTTCACCACCTCATGGAATTTTTCTACAAATTTGCGATTCATTCAATATTATCAAAAAGCAGGCATATGAACGGTCATGGAATGTTACAAGTATATTGACATGCACGTGATCGTGCCCGCCATCACTGCAAAGTGCGATCCGTTGCTGGCTCTTGGAGACGTGCCGGCGTCGTTTCATTTCGACGAATCCCACTACCACCGGTTAGTTATTGTTTCAGACTTCTCGGTTGTATGTGACCATCGACGTTTCAGAGCGCTGGTCTAGTCTGATCATGGGAGAGGAGGGAGTTACACTGTTAGAAGATGTGCCCGCAGCCGATCTAGCCGGTCAAGCTTCAACAGTTCCAATTCAACAAGCTTCCGTACTCACTACTTTCGATAAGGAGGAAGAGAAATCTGTTCAGCCGGAAAATTGAAATCCAGCTCATTTCCAAATCCAGCTCATTTTCCGGCTTATCGGTTGTGCCGTGAATGTGTGTATGCCAAGATTTCGATAGCTTTTGTTCAAGGAATGCAGTCACGGTTACATCGCAAGGAACCGCTTGGCATGACCGATACAGATACTGCCAAAAGCCTTCAACAGGATCACTACTTCGTGAAAACGGAGTATCAACATGGGGACAACAACGTGCTCACTGTCTAGAGAGTTAATTTTCCAATTATCGATTTCCGATAACTTTTTTTCGCATTGCAATAACAAGCTATTTCCCAACCCTAACGCCAACTTTATGTTTATTTACAAAGATATTTATTCAGAAAAAAGGAAAAGATGACCCGCTTCGAAAAATGATAAGAACAGAAACATCGAATTCGCTGTATTAGAGCAGCTCCTCTTTTGCACACGTATCATGAAAACTAGAAAAAACAGTTAAAAGTTGTCAACTAACGAAACGTAGCTGGCAATTCAAGGAACATTCTGTTACCTGACACCTTTTTCTTATCTTTTCTAGTTTACAAGAGTTTATATGACCTATGCAACCCGGACTGTTTGATGAGTTGCCCCATTTACAGTAAACCCGTCATATTTCAATTAGTGACAGTGGTGATGTGACATGTAACCGGCGAGACTCATCGCAAGAAGAGCGAAGATGGCGGAGACGATAGCCAGGTAGGCGGAGCTTCCCATCTCGGCTCCGATGACATATCTCGGCGCGTTGACGGTCATCAGAAGGAAGGCGACCGATTGGAGGATAACGATGACCATGGAGAGAAGAGCGATGCCGTGAAACGAGCGTCGAACCGCGTGACAACCGCTGTGTACTTTGTAACCGGTGTACAGATAGACGGCGGCTAGCGGGAAGAACGCCGCTGCGAACCAGCCCACCTCGTGCTGAAAACGGAATCTTTCGAACTTCAAAGCTCATACAGATTGGTAAGAGGGAAGAAGCTTCCCGAACAGGTGAGAGGAAACCAGAAAATTCCGAAACGCTAACTTCTGCCAAATGTTTTGCAACGAAAATTGACTTTTCCGCTGATCTTTACCCACCGATTCGTAAGGCACTATTCCGACGTGGAAGCTATACTTGACACCGAGCAGTTTCACCGAATAGACTATCCAGTTTTTGGTGAACACCGCGATGACGTTGAAGATGAAGGCGAGGAGAAGAAGGCCACCGATGGCTCCGACTTTCGGGCGAGACATTGTTCAGATGAAGAAGAAGACGACGAAGAGAAAAGTGAGATGTGAGAAGTGAGGAAACTGCAAGCAATTTTATTCGCACAACCCTCATTCTTGCGGTTATCGGAGATAGTGAAGCCGACGTCATCTTTTCCGCTCTCTTCGAGTGAATCATTACAACATTTTGATAAGAGTAAGAAAAGCTTTGGAATCGATGTTGGCAGAGGCATCACCTATTGATTGCCTCCAAAGTTTCGTCATTTGTGTCTGTAGTATGGGCGACGATAGTGGCCGAACTTTTGTCAGAATGTCTCCGACAGTGAGTTTCCTAGTCCGAGGCCACCAATGACGGGTTTCTAGGTTAGCGGAAGAGCTGAAATATAGTTTTTACACTTTACTGCGTATCGGCAACTCACGTGGTTCGTGAGTCACAAATCGCGACACTGAGCCCGAAAGAAGAGCAATGGGACGACCTCATCAAAGCTGTACTCGCGACTGTTGGCCCGCCCGATTCTACGGTCAGAGATCAGGGAGGCGATCGAGAACTGTACCCTTCAGTAGATATGGAAGAAAAGGTTACAGAGCGTACTGACCAACGTGGTTCTCGCGGACGACGGGCCTTGGCAGAGAATAAGCCTCTTCGGCTAAAGTTGTTGAAAAGGATTAGTGTTGTTATGGCACGTCCCACTTTCTCGACGTGTACATAAACAGTCGCTCACGAACAGTACGTGAAGGCACCCCTTTAGAACGGGTTGTTCACGTAAAGTGTCCTGCCCGACTAACTTTCCGACTCATTGCCCCTGTTACACGTACTCGACAATCGTGGAAGCTTCAGTTCAGTTTTGCGCACCGCCTTCGACGAGACACTCACTCTACTCGTTTCATCCAAACGTCTCTTCCTGAGGTTCGCAGTGTACTCGTCGCCGAAGCCGTTTGTTGAACTCTTACTCTCTCTTTCAACTACTCGAGGACTGGCCAATGCAGTCAGATAACATTGGCTGCACCACGTGTACAACATAAGCCTAGCCGCGCAGGTAGTACCTCCCTCCGTCGGCCACCCAACGGTCTGAAGCTAGGCTTGGGCTTCCCAGGTTAGAAATCGGAAGGGTGGAATCACCTTCCCTTCTTACACACCCCTCTCCCCACTTTACGCGCTTTTCATAAGGCCTTTTGTCGAATCCATCTGTTCTTTTTTTATTGACCCACACGTTCCGTTACTTCCAGGCACGCAAGAATGAAAAATGGCTCGCTTGGGTACAACCATCGCCGTCATGAAGTTTATCCATGACCTCACCGAACAAGGGCCGATGGACCTGGAAGTAATCAAACGGCTCAAGAACGGCGCCGATTCCCCCTGGATAACCGTCCCCTCCAAGCCGCCGTCGACTCCTGGATAGCGACCGAGAAGGTCGTGCAATCGGACGAATGCTTCGAATGTGGCGGTGTCACCGAGCGGGACGTGCACGTGGCCAAGCCACAGTGGGTCCTCGTACCCGCGCCTGGCGATGCTGCAATACATGGCATCAGCTCGATCGCCGACACGTCACCATTGCACCCCTGAAGTGAAAGGAAGGCAAGAAGATCACTTTGAAGGACGGTAGTGAGCTCTAGGTTCGTTACTTCCAGAAAAACTAAATGGCTCGCTGTGGTACAACGATCGCCGTCATGAAGTTCCTTCATGGGCTAACCGAAAACGCGCCGATGGACCCCGTATTGATAGAACGCCTTCAAAAGATTGACGACTCCCCAAACAAAACGCCACAAGAACTATTTCATGCGATGTGGAAAGCGGCCCCGTTGGAGTGGACATCCAAATTCGCCCATCAAATCGTCTCTGTCAGCAAATGTAACGCCCGTCCGTCCGAGGCGTGCGACGCCGATGAATGGTGGCACCAGGTGCCATTCCTAGCAATGGACCTGGACCACCGTCCACTCCAGGCCGCCGTCGAATCCTGGATGGCGACCGAGAAGGTCGTGCAATCGGACGAATGCTTCGAGTGTGGTGGTGCCACAGAGCGGGACGTGCATGTGGCGAAGCCACAGTGGGTCCTCATACAGAACACCGCGACTGGCGCGGCGGAGGTGGACGATTTGGCGCCTCTCCCACCCAAGATGAATCTGGACGGAGCCACATACGCTCCCGCAGGTAAAATTCCCTCCTCTTTTCCTATGTACATACATCTGTGCTTTTCAAACATTACGTGAAGGTATTACCTGACCCTTTAGGCCAAGCTGTTCCCATGAAGTGACGTGCCCGACTACCCTTCTGATCCATTGACCCCGCGAAAAACGTCCTCGATAGTCGTGGAAGCTCTCAATAAGACCTTCCAGCTTCAGTAATTGCTCCTCCAGTCTTCCGTGAAGCAACAACATGAAGCCAACAAAGAGAGGATGCTATAAAAGAAGAGCGACACCAGACAATCGCACAACGGCGAAAAAAGACCGAGAAGACGAAGAGGTTAGCATGAGGGTAGTAAGACGACGTGTAATCCTGCTACTTGGACAGGTCGAAATTATCAACGAGTACGGCGGAGTGCTACGCCTAAGGAACACAGGAACAGACTGCTTCCTAAACTCGGCTGTCAACATGATGTTCGCCATGACATCAGTGCGAAACAAGATAAGGAAGGCAGGACAAGAGGACACGCCATTTCAGCAGGTACCGTTCATCTGGTATCACCGTATCTTCTCTAATAGAACGACACCTCTAACATAACGGCACCCTGGCGGGACCTTTTATGAATAGTACGGCAGTCTCTAATAGAACGACATCAGCGAGCCAACGATATGAGATTTTCTCCCAACACTCAAATTTTCCCACCAATTTTTTACAACCGGTAGCTCAGCTTAGGGCTAGAAATTGTGTGTCCGCAGAGAAAAAAAGGAAAACTGATGTTTCAATAGTAAAATTAATTTCGGGTCAATTCCATTGCGAATGTCCCGCCGCAGGGTACCACGCGGCACCTGAAAGTCAAAAGTGTAAGGAGCCTTCTCTGGGTTTTCGAAAAACTACTTCCAAAATCAGAGGGTTGATGATTAGAACGGCAGTCTCTAAGGGAACAACGGCACTCGGGGGACTGTTGATAAACTTATGAATGAAATAAAGTCAATTAAATAACTTCCTCTGACGATCACTTATACAATAACTATAAATGCCCGATTTTTTTTGTAAAATACCCTTATTAATCCCAAATTTCTCCCCACTTTCTCGGTTTATCATATTAAAACGCTGACATAAACTAATTTACAAACTTTCGTTGTAAATTGTGTAATTTGTTGCGAAATATCGTGGAAAAACAACGAGAAAAACTCTGCTTGTATTTTAGACAACCTGTTCCATCGTCGAAAAACTGATAAATGCAGAGAATCTGGCGATGTTCGGCGAAGAATGGGCGGTTTACATGAAGGAAACCTTCGGAGAACTCGAATCGGTCGATAACAGCTTGCCGCCGCCCGCGGAGCTCGAAATGCTCATTTGCAGCTGTGTTCTCACCTGGCTCCAGTCTACAAAAAGGTTAGCGATTAAAGGCGCATACATTTTTGCCAACGTTGGGTCTCGCCGCGACAGCGGCAGCGGCGGCGGCCGAAATTTTTGCTTTAAAAATATTTTTTCAGTCGTCATTATTCCTTTCGAAAAACGTCGGAAATCGCTATAAGTTCTCAAATTTACAGGTAAAATGACGAGAAAACGAGAATCACAGCGATTTGAACCGCCGAAAAATAAACGGAAAAAATTTGAAGGTGAGCCGAAAATAGCATCGAAAAATATGAAAATATTGGAAGAAAAATGCTAACTTCAGGTTCTGGTGACGAAGAAGACGTTGACCTTCCGAATGGACAATTGGAATTTCAACAAACCTGGAGATTCGAGCCGAAATTCTTGACTGGTAGAGGAAGAATTCTCGCCTTCCGCCCCATGGACGGGCCGTTTCTCTGTTTTCCGTTCACCGCGAAAATTGTCAGAGATCGACAATTGGCAGCCGAAATTCGTGATATTCTTCTTCAAATCCACAAAAAACTTCTCGCCTTTGTTGACAATCGATTACCATCGATAGTCGGTCGTGCAAAAGAGTTCGACAACGAGTTGTTGCTGGAAGTGGCGCGACAAATGTTATCGACCGTCTTTCGAATCAATTGGAATGAAGAGCTCTTCGAGTTTCCATTGGAACCACTTTATGAAGCAGTTCGAACGGCACTCTATGGCAACTTTGTTGCTCTTCAACATTCCGACTTTTCCGGTAGTTTTTAACGCTTCAAAACAATCAAAAAACGCCCGAATTGCAGATTTTCACCAAATGATGCGGTTTGTATTTCCGAACGTCTCCAATTCACTCCGACGCGAAGTTGGCACCTGTTTTCTGACCTTCATTTATCACAGCTGCAAGGGTTGTCTTCGGTAAGAGACCGTATCCATGAACGTTTTCACTGGTAAAGAAGTTCAGGAATACGGGCATCTGAAACGGAGAAAAGTTTTCAAAATCTTACAGACATGTTGCGGGAGCCGACAAGAGGACGGGTGCAATCTACCAACGGAAATCGAAAATCCCGCGGGACACCTTCACGTTTTACAAGGAGTATGATGCGTCCTACAAGGTCACTCGCGAGAGAGGTGTCCCACTGTCCCTGTGGTGCTCGATTCCGGCGGACAGTGTGCCGTTGCTTGAGCACGTCTTCGACTACGGCCTTTTCGAATTTCTGCCGCCCCCATTGCTGCAATTCGTCGCCACATGGATGACGGGCGTCCGTGACAGAATGAGAGTCCATCTGAAGAGAGGCAAATTCGAAAATTTCGCTCGCCAATTCGAAATCGGGACTTTTTTGGAGCAATACGACGCGAGAATCGAACGATTCGTGATGGAGACCGGCAGAAGTGTGCTCAACACGCACGAGTTTCCGATTTTCGACTACAATGTCGAGGAATTCGCATGGGAACTACTGCAGCACAGTCGTTCTACTATCGAAAGATCCGGCGTCACGCAATACATTGATCGATGTGAGTTTAGAAGAAAATTGAAAGAAAATTTTCCGATTCCCAAAAGAAAGAATCAGAAACGGAAGGGAGGATTGATTCCCGGACCGAAAAATGAGAAAAAATTGAAAGTTTCTTTGAAGTGAGCCCGAGTGTGGTGGGACAGTTGGATGCGTTGCTCGGCAAGAGGTGTCATCCACAGATTCGTGTGCATTGCCTCACTCAAATTCTTCGATTCGTCACTACTTTCATTTGCCACACGATCCGTTGCGTCTTCGTTTTCGATCGGAATTTGTCAAAATACGAGTTTAATGGCTCTTTTGAGCAGGGAGTTATCGACGACTCGAATTGCGATACCGAAGATGAGATGGTAATTGTTTAAAAATGTTTATTTTTGAAATTAATATAATTTTCAGCTCGGTCCGGCCAGTGATGAGTTTCACGATGGTTTTGCGGAAGCTAGCGAATTCTTCTACAATCCGCCCGTGTTTTTCAATCACAGAGAGGTAAATTTAAAAGATAATTGTGTTTTAAACATTTTTTGAAATTTTTGCAGCCTTCTTCGAGTGCCGCGCCGAATTTTGCGGCAAACTCGGTTATGACTATGGTTTGCCTTTTTATTCCTTTTTAAAAATAATTTTTATTGTGATTTTCAGCCACCTGCACCAGTTCTAGTAGTCCAACCGACGTATCAACAGCAGAAACCAGTTGAGGTGCCGAAAAAAGGGCGGGACATGTCCCCAGACGTGATCGAATTGGAGCCGCCGGCACGTGCTCGAGCCCTTCGGACGCCTTCTGAAGTCAGCAGAGCGATTCAGAATCAAGACGATGACGATGAAGATGAAGATGTGCCGAAGAAGTGGAGACTTGCCTACAAGGCCGTGCTCGAGACGAACGCCGACCTGAAAGCCAAAGTGGAGGCCATCAAGAAACGATACGAGGCGCTTTTGTGATCTTTTCCAATTTCTCATTAATTTTCTGTTTTTGTTTTTTTAGTTAATAAAGTATGCATGATTCTCGTTGGAAATTGTGGAATTTGTTGCGAAAAAGTCGTGAAAAACATCGAAAAAATATTGAAAAAAAAACATGGAAATTATAGGCGCAGGTCGAAAATGTTTCGTTGGGTCTCGCCACGAAACTTTTTTTGTTGCCGCCGTGTGGATCAAATTTTTTTGTTGTTTCGCCCAAAATCGATTTTTATCCAATTTTCTGTCTTTAATCGATTATTACGAGTAGGTGATAAATTTTTGAATTGAATTAATATAAAAAACGACCACAAAATTCGCTATCACCTGTGTTATTCAATATTTTATGAATTTTCGTGAATTTTTCTGTTTTTTTCAGGCCCAATGTCCCTTAACGCTGCCTGGTGGGACAAAAGAGCAGTCTCTCAAGTGAGTTCTCATTGAAATAAAGAATATAAATAATAGTTTTTTCGAAAATTTTCGGTTTCAATTCATCTCACCACTAACTTTTCATGTCAGCTATCACTTACGAAATAAAACAATTACAATTACAATTACAATTCTTGTCACATTAAAGTTTCCAACTAAAGCAATTAATGCGCAACAAACCACATTTTTGTTCAATTAATCAAAAAATAATGGATAATTTCTTGCAGGGACCTCGAGAGTGGCGACCAATAGTCGAGTTTCGGTGGACGACGAGCTCGCAAAGTTGTTGATACAAGAGATGCTCTCCCAGAGGCGGTTTTCGAGGATTAGACGCCGATAGAAGATAACAAGCGACGTCTAATATTATATGGATATAATCCCTCTTCCTCGCGAGGACTCCCTCTGGGAATCCTTCTTCTTCTCTCTTCACATTTCCTGTTTTCCTTCTTCGATCTCTATTTTATATTCCCGTATCGAGATGTCCAACGAAATGCGGATGTTTCTGATGACGAAACAGGGTCAGGAGGTGCTCGAGAGGCAGGCGAAACGACACCCGCTACCCAACGACCCGAACGCCATCTATCAGGATCATTTTGTGGCGGTCCGTGTGTGTTTTTTTCAATTCGACGACTATTGGTATCCGTAATTACCGTGACTAAGGATCTGTGTTAGGCGAAAGTGAAATTTGAGAATCCGGAAATTTTCTGACGGAAGTCGGGAAGAAATAGAACTGGAAAACGGTTCCTAAAAGAAAATGTTAAGAAAAAATTAGTGTAGATTTACGATAAACAACGCGCAGCACCGTAATTCCGGAGCGTTGTAATGAAAAATAATTTTCGTAAAAAAACACATTTTTCGCAAAATCGGAAGACTTTATTGATTTTTTCTGGCAGAAGAAGTGTCAATAGATAGCTAACACAACTTCTTCCAATCTCTTCTTGTTTTCGAGTACTTTTCCCCGGGAGAATGGTAAATCTACTGATTTTTCAAGCTCCCTCGTGTCTCCACTTGGTTTCGTCCGAAATCCCAAACTTCAGGGGTGTCCCTGTACATTTGAAAACGTACTGTAGTTGGGAAAGCTCTCTAATGAAGTAAACACGACATTTCAGGTAAGATCAGATGCGTTGGTCGTCAAAAAATATTTTGTCCCATCGCAGCTACCCTACGAGTTTCCGTGGGAAAAAATTGAAGAGGTTCAGTTGTTCTTTTCCTTTCTTCCTCTCTATTCGCAAACAGAACTATTTCAGTTGACCTACACACCGCAGAGAAACGACAACAAGGAGGAAGTGCGTGGAAAGGGTCTCGACGCGAATGGCAGATGGTGGGCGACGGATGTGTTGAGGTGGGTGCGCACCGTTACTCTTCCAGACAAAAATTTTCAGAGTGCACGACCGAGAGCTTCACCTCTACAACGTACGTCTTCAAACCGACACGGAGCCGCCGAAATCCGGCTTCACAGTCGTCGAAATCGACGAGTTTCTGAAGGCGTGCCGCCCGTTGCTACCCTACTCGTGCCGCCTCTCCGGATGCATCTGGACAGAATCGCCGCCAAATCTGGAATTCGGCTGAAAAATGTGTTCATTTTGATTGGCATGTACATTGCTGTAATAAAGAATGAAGGCTTACGGATTAACACCCAACTGTTAAATGTCCTTCAATTATGCGGTGTTTAAGTAGTGCAACGTGACAATCTAGCACTAAGTTGCGAATGGATTCTAGTAGGAGAGAGGTACCATCTGGCAGTAAGCACTAATCCCCACCTCCTACAGAAAGAAGGGGGAGACCGCCCGTCTAGGCTTACGTCATCAGTCATAATACAGGACAGCTGGCTGGGCGGCCCTGAGGGATCCCTGATTTGTGGGTACGATCTGACACAACTGGACTGTACCCACCGATACGTTTTTAAGGGGGTGCTGAATCATTCACAGGCGGTTGATTGATTGGGTGGTTGCCACGTCCTCACTAAACTTCAGACCGTAATATTATCCATTCGTATTCGACCATTGGCCCTCTAAATTCGACGAATTTTCCTTTTTTAATTAAAAAAAAAAGAAATTTCGCCCGTCCGACAGTAAGCATTTTTCAAATTAAAGGCGCATCGCTCAAAATTTTTTCCACAGTAAGGATTTTTCAAATTAAAGGCGCATCGTTCAAAATTTTTTCCACAGTAAGAATTTTTCAAATTAAAGGCGCATCGCTCAAAGTTTTTTCCACAGTAAGAATTTTTCAAATTAAAGGCGCATCGCTCAAAATTTTTTCCACAGTAAGAATTTTTCAAATTAAAGGCGCATCGCTCAAAATTTTTTCCACAGTAAGAATTTTTCAAATTAAAGGCGCATCGTTCAAAATTTTTTCCACAGTAAGAATTTTTCAAATTAAAGGCGCATCGCTCAAAGTTTTTTCCACAGTAAGAATTTTTCAAATTAAAGGCGCATCGCTCAAAATTTTTTCCACAGTAGGAATTTTTCAAATTAAAGGCGCATCGTTCAAAATTTTTTCCACAGTAAGAATTTTCAAATTAAAGGCGCATCGCTCAAAGAATTTTTCAAATTAAAGGCGCATCGTTCAAAATTTTTTCCACAGTAAGAATTTTTCAAATTAAAGGCGCATCGCTCAAAGTTTTTTCCACAGTAAGAATTTTTCAAATTAAAGGCGCATCGCTCAAAATTTTTTCCACAGTAAGAATTTTCAAATTAAAGGCGCATCGTTCAAAATTTTTTCCACAGTAAGAATTTTCAAATTAAAGGCGCATCGCTCAAAATTTTTTCCACAGTAAGAATTTTTCAAATTAAAGGCGCATCGCTCAAAATTTTTTCCACAGTAAGAATTTTCAAATTAAAGGCGCATCGTTCAAAATTTTTTCCACAGTAAGAATTTTCAAATTAAAGGCGCATCGCTCAAAATTTTTTCCACAGTAAGAATTTTTCAAATTAAAGGCGCATCGCTCAAAATTTTCTCCACTGCGTTCACCCGTCTTCCCGTAGATCATATCTGATTCACGTGCACTCTGTCCTCCTCTTCTCGGGACCATACTTACAGGGGAGGGAGGTAGAGAGGATGATGTCATTGAGGTCAACTGTCTGCCCACTCCTTGTCTCGCACACACTCTCTCTATCTTCTGAGGCGATCGAGCAGGTGACGTCACCTCTTCTGTGCAGAATACACACACGAAGAGACCTCCTACTGCGCGCACCGGACCCCCTTCCCGCCCCCCTCACTGTGCCATTCTTGCCTCGGACCACCCGCCTTTCTCGACTGGGGGATTCCATTGACAGTCGTCTTTTCGCAACAGGTCTTCTTCTGCTTTTCACAATCCCTTGGATAGTCAAGTAGATGGGTATATCAAATCATCCTGATGGGCTTTACCTACAGTCCCCAGAGAGCTTTAATACATCCGTAGATAGCACTTCCAGTGTAGGGGGGTACTGTAGAGCGTTCATTCCTGGGAGAATAGGCTTTTGAAGATAGAGCGATGTAGATCACCAGTGTAGGTATTTCGAAACCAGGGATACTATAGGCCGTTCTTGCCAAAACCAAAAGCCCTAAAGACGCTGACTAGTCTTGCCCCCCCCCCCTTCCAACGGCTGCCCCCTTTAACACGTATGACGTCATCGGGGCCGGAATGCCTGTGCTGCACCGCCCGTCTCGCTCTCCCACACATCCAATTGACACACACAGTCATGCGAGGAGCGACAGACATTCGGCCCCCTCCCTCCTTTTCTTCTGCTACTATTATTAGTCACTGGACGAACATTTCCTTCGTTTTTCTATTCTCATTTTTATATCGATCTTCTTGTTTTGAAGCTTTGCTGGTTGATGTAGTTCGGAGTGTGAACGTCTTCTTCTTTTTGCAGTGATGACTCGTCCACGTCTTCCGAACCGCGACGCGAAGACGCGCAGGCGTGCCGGCAACCTCCCCGCTTCTTCGGCTGTCACGTCTTCGGCGCCACCTCCAAACCGTCCGAAGCGCCTCTACGGTCGTCGTCGCAAGTCGACGTCTCCGCATCCGAACGCCGTCGCCGTTCCGAGCACCACCGACATCAATCTGCCAGAAGATCCGCACCGCGAGCACGGCGCCTTCACCACTCGCTCCACCGAGGACGATCTCATCCATGCTGACGCCATCTACAGAAGCTGGAGCGAGTGGGAGGAGAAGTTTGCCGCCTGGAAGGCCAAATATCAGCAACCGTTTCGCATCGCCTCGTCGGAAGCGCTGCGCACCGAGTACGGCGTCGTCTCGCAGCGCTTCAAGTATCGCTACGTCGTCTACCATTGCTCGCGATTTGGAGCGCCCAGGAAGAGAGGTAGGTAGTTGTAACGGGGCTAATCGGATAGATCTCACTGAGAGGAATCCATTGATACCCCAACTTGACTGTTTTCGACTTTCCGTTAGCTAGATACAACGGGAAACTGGGGGAGAGGCATGTTTGAACGAAATGCCATGTCACGGCACGCAATATTCCTCGGTAACAAAACGGTCCGAGAAAGCGAAACAGCTGTCACTGGGCAGTAGATCAAATCGGAGAGCCATGGGGAAGGAGGACAGCTGTCTGTCATCAGCAGATAGTGACCTTGCCACCAAAGGCATCTGCCCCATTGTGACACCTCAATCCACGGTATTTACTGTATTTACTGTGTCAGAGCCATATCTTGAAAACTAGAGGAGATAGAAGAAGGTTGCCAACTAACAAAATGTTCCTTGGTGTGTCAGCTATATTTTGTCAGTTGACAACTTTCACCTGTCTCTTTTAGTTCTCAAGATATGAGTGCTACATGCCGAGCTGCGCGGGTGACCGCCTGGGTTTGGGTTTCAGGGGTCATATCTTGAGAGCTAGAAGAGATAGACAGAAATGGTCAACTGACAAAATCTAGCTAACAAAATAAGAAACATGCCGTCAGTTGACCGCTTTTCCCTATCTCTTCTAGTTTCCGAGATATAAGTGCTGAAAACTGAAAGACAGCGCATCTCACATCCACATTTATTCCAGGCGAGGGAAAACGTCCGAACCAGAACTATCTGCCGTGCAATTGCACCGCCATGATCCGTCTCAACTTCAACTATCAGGATCAGACGATGCGTGTGACGTCACTGGAGACACGTCACAAGAACCACGCGGTCAGTCCGCAGTTCTTCCGACAGATGCGCGGTTCGGGTCGACGCAACAAGAAGTCTCGTTTGGAGCTCGGCGAGCAGCACGAGCATCAAGAGGATGACGATGAGCCAGAGGTGCCTGCTCCGGCTCCCGAGCTGGCTCCAGAAGCGGCTCCGGCTCCAGCTCCAGCTCCCGATCAGAGCTCGAGCTCAGCGTTCAACCAAGTGCAGATCAAGAATGAGCCGATGGCCATCGCTGTGACAGTCAAAGAAGAGCCCATCGACACTGCCGAAGCGACGACGACAACGACGCCGCGTACCGACGTCTTCTCAGTCAACGACTACGTGACGCCGTTCCAGCCTTCTCCTCCTCCAGTAGCAGTAGGAGGCGGCGACGCCCATCTTCTGCCCTTCAACACCTCCCACAACGCCTTCTTCAATAGCGAGCTGTTCGGTCACAATCTGCACAATCAAATGGTAGGTGGACGACTCTGAATGTTCAAGTGTTACAATCCGTTGTTTGCAGATGATGACCCAAATGCATCTGAACGCCTTCACCAATCAGTCGTACTGGCCAACGACCCTCCCACTGACGTCGTCTGTCGACGTCATCAAGCCGACGCGATCTCCGTCCCTGGCGCCGACGTCTTCGCGCAACACGTCTCCAGCCATCTCGGCGAACGGCGACGAGAACGATGAGCCGCCCGTCGTGCCCTCCGCCGGCACCACGACTACTTTCCGTCCGGTGGCGTTGCGTCCGTCGGAAAACAGCGCGTTCACACGAATTCTGACGTCTTTTGCTTCTGCCTCTTCGCTGACTCCGCCCCTTTTCGCGAGCAACTCGAACTCGGAAGTGACACAGCTGCTCAGCAAAATGCAACGACTTCTGCTCGCCGACGACATGGCGCCTGAGACGCTCCAGATGAGAGTGCAACAGTTGAGCTCGTTGCTCGCAGCGTGGAACCTCGAGCCCGGGAAGAAGTGAGAAGTGAGAGGGTGCTCTCTTTCTCTCTCAGTGAGAAGACGTTCGGGTGAAGGCTACTGGTGTCTCTGATGACGATGATGACGATGATGATGTGTTTCCGTGACCTGTAATTCAATTTCCTTTTTCTATTGCTCCTTCTAATTGTTAATCGTCTAATTAAGATGTTCAAAAAGTTCAAAATAAAAAAAATCTCTCTCCCTTTACTTTTTTTTGCTCTTTCTTTTCAAATTTTCACTGAAAAATCAATTTTTTCTCTCTCCCCCCCTAATTTTTTTCATTGGTCGATATTTTTTGGTTTTCATTGTAAATCTGGATATTTTTGCGCATATTATATAAAAAATGAGTTTTCTGTTGTTTTTTCTAAATTTCTTCAAAAAATAAACGGATCACATGGCCTGGCAACCCGAAAGTTCAGGAAATTTGGCTAGACAGCAAAGAAAGATGGGTTTCTTAGGCATTTGCATGAAAGAGGGGTTTTATAGGTTATTAGTAAGGAACAGAGTTGATTTGAAGGCTCCGGAAGGCGGAAATCGGAAGAAATATGGCTGGAAAACGATTTTTGAGAGAAAAATTGGAAAAAAAACTGGTGTAGATTTACGGTAAACAACGCGCGGAACCGTCATTTCGGAGCGTTGTAATGAAAAAAATGAATTTCGGAATTTTTTTCGCGGAAAAAACAAATTTTTGATTTTTCAGGCGGACTTCCGTTGAAAATGTATGTTTTTGGTAGTCGGAATACCCGCCCATCTCTCTGATCCACGACTCTTCCAGGCGCCGGATCGATTAAAGGCTCGTCCATCTCTTCGACGGGCTCACTCGCCTCCCCGCCGATTATCTCCGACGTCACCCTTTCAGCCGCCCTTTCAGCCGCAGCCGAAAACCACGTGGATGAAGATCGAGGAGGACGAGTCGCTGAGCTCCATCGCCGGCGAGCCGAACTACATGGTAAGTGGCTCGACACAGTGAAATTTGATGTGCTCTTTTTGCTGCTTCTTGCAGCACCTTCCGAACGGCGACTTGCTCATCGTCGGCGACGAGAACACCATCTCCGAATCGTTCCGGTGCATCGCCGAGAATGTGCACGGCGCCGCGCACGCCGACGCCTCCGTCATCTACATGTTGCCATGAGAAATGGAAAAGAAGACGATTCCGAAGATGAAAAAGATTCAGAAGACGACGACGACGAGAAACAAAACCAAAACCATAAATTATTGATTTTCCATTTTTGAGCCTCTCACTCTCCCCAAAAAACTTAATATTTATTCTGAAAATTGGATTCCCCAAACTGCTTTTGATTGATTGATTGATTAAATGCAAAAAATACTTATTTTTCTGCGAAAAACGGAAACAAAACGAAAAGTCGGAACGCCAGTCTCTGGTAAGGAATGAAGGTTTCTAGTCCATTAGTGTGGCAGCAGTGAGTTCTCCACAGACTTGCGAATTTTCGGACCGGCCCACGGACTTTCAGGGACCGGGCCTAGACAAAAGTTCTTCAGGACCGATCCGGTCCGTCGGCGCGTGATTTGAATGTAAAATTGAGAAAAATGGGCGGGATTTGATCAATTTTTGACAAATTTACCTCTTGGGTCCGGCCGGGCCGGGTCGAGGAGGATTTTCGGCCAGACTCAGCCCATCGGAAGTCTGGCTCTCTAGGCCTCCTTTCCGGCTGTTTCCTTCCCTTCCCGTTTTTTTTTCGGTCGAAAAACGCTGTTGATCTCGCCGCGATTTCCATCATAATCCATCATTTTCTGTCACAAACGAAGTGCCGCAAAGCCAAACGAGAAGAACAGAAGGAGGCGGGGGGAGAAAAAATGAAAACGAAAAGATGATAAAGGACCACAAAGCATTCACAAGATCAGCTGAGCTCGTTGTTCACAGAGGAGAGGTTCCTAGGCCACGGCCTAGTGGCGACCAGTTTGGGAGTCTAGGCCACAGGGTGGAGGATGAGCTGGTGAGCCCTGGTCACTCGAGCTCTCTCTCTCTCTCTCCTTCGAACTCGATTGATCTCTTTTCGCCCATATCTCACAGACACTTTTGTTCTTCTTCCGAAACATGTCTCTCCCAGTGCTCTTGCTCGCGGAGCCTGCCAACCAACTGCCGCTCCCCTCCTGGTGCTCTCAACGCGAAGAGCCGCAGAGAGAGAATTTATGGAGCCCACTCTTTCACTCTCTCTCTCTCCCGTGATTTATCGAGATCCTCCAGCAAAAGGCCCCCTCCCCGTTTCCACTTCCACTTCTCCTACCGATCTAGTGCACTTCAGCTTTTTTGCTCACGGCTCTTTTTCAGCGATGCTCCGACACTTGCTCTTCTACGTTCTGATCGGTTTTCATGCGATCTCGTCGGTTCTCTCGTTTCTGCCCACTTTTTCGCCGGAGAACAAACAGATTTGCGACGGTTTCGGGTACGTTTTGCATGGGGGCCGTGGCCGAGGTTTCGCAGCTTTGTTAGTTTACGAAAACTAGGCTCTCTTTCAAGACCATGTGGTTTTCCGAAACGCGACAGTGAGACTAAAACCATAACCTAGTTTTCCCCCGCCAAAGTTAGACCCCCTCTTTTCAGATACAACTGGGCTGCCGAGATCCGATGCCTCCGGGAAGTGATCAACGAGGTTCTCCTCAGCCAGGACCCGCGATCCCGTCGCTCGCTCTACCAGACTCCGCCCCCTTCGGCCATGTCGCCCGACTACAGTAGTCCGTACTCGTACTCGCGTCCCTACAAAACGCACTTCCTGCGTCCCTCAAAGCAGTCGGCTCCTCTGCCGGAGAGCCGGTGCGAGTGCTCGACGCTGCTCGAAAAGGCGGAGGCAAAGTTCGAGAAGCGTCTCTACGAGGTGAAGATGAAGGCCGAGTACGACACGGTGAAGGGCATCAGCGACCTCGAGGAACGCTTCGACGTTCAGATGCGCGAGTTTCAGCGACAGGCGACTCGCGATTTGAGCGATATGAAGGTGAGTCACTGTCCCGTGCTGTCACGTGACACACCATCGCTTCTCTCAGAGATCGCTTGACTACATGAGGGCGCCGCGAGTTGTCAACAACGACGTCGAGTACTTTTTCATTGCAAAAGAGGAGAGCTGGTACACGGCGTCCGAGAAGTGCATCGGGTACGGAGCCCATCTCGCGTCGATCCACTCGCGGCTCGAGAACGGGCTCGTCAGCAGTCTGGTGCCCGCCAATCAGACCGCCTGGATCGGCGTCAACGACGTCCAGAAGGAGAACGTCTTCAAGAACACCGATCTGACGCCGGTCGACTACTTCCGATGGGCCAACAGTGAGTCGAGTGAATTTTGAGAAGTCGGAAGGCGAAAGTCGGAAGAAATTGAACTGGAAAACGGTTCTTGAGAGAAAAAATTGGAAAAAAATTGGTGTAGATTTACGGTAAACAACGCGCGGAACCGTCATTTCGGAGCGTTGTAAAACCAACAATTTTTTGCAAAAAAAAAACCCCTTTTTAACAGAATTCGGAATTTTTCTGACGGAAGACGGAACTAATTTTTTTACGGAATTCCGAATTCCGCCCCTCCACTGGCCTAGAACCCCAAAAATCGGAACCTCTTCCAGAACAGCCCAACAACGAGGAGCACAACGAGAACTGCGTCGAGGTGGACCAAAATGGACATTGGAACGACAAACTGTGCATCATCACCCGTCCGTTTGTGTGCAAAAAACGAGCCGACAAGTAACGCCCCTTCCCACTTTTTTCTCGCATTTTTATCGATTTCTTCTGGCTGACTGTTTCTTCTTTGTGATTTGATACTTTTGGGGGAAATGAAAAAGTGAGCGAGAGAGAAAATGAGAAGTCGTTGTTGTTTTTGAGCTCGCTCGTCAGATGACGATGTGCTCCGATGCTCCACGAGCTTGCTCCTGATGCTCCGATTGCTGCTGTTGCTGCTCGGCCTCCTTGTACCGGCGGAGCTCGGCGTTCACGAGCAACAGTTGACGATTCACAAACTTGTAGCGTTTCTCGAAGGCCGCTGAAGAAGTGAGGGTTGTCATTCAAAAGCCATTTCGGTTTTTTGTGCTTGAAAAAGTTTTAAAAATAGTTTCTAAAAGTTAGTCGACCGCTCAAATTGAAGGTATTCTGATGGGCAATTTTATAAAATTTACGGGGTGATGCGCACGCCACCATAAGCCCAAAAAATGCGAATTTTCGGAATTTTTCGGCGGCCGTGTGGCCGCGGTCGCCCTTTTTCTAGGCCGTGGTCGATTTACGGACGCTTCCATCTGATTTTTTCGATGATCCCACCGATCCAGTGAATCGCAGGTCCCGCAAAAAAGATCCAGTGGTGAATGATGTTCACGCTCTACAGATAACCTCACTGACAAAGGTTCTGGCAAAAGTTCAAATACATCATCAACACTCCCACTTACCACATCGTCTGTTCTGAGACTCCAGCTTTTTGCGCAGATCACGCTCCTCTTGGACGATTTTATGGAAACTCTCTCGCAACACTTGAATCTCGTCTGCAAATCCAGTTGGCCTAGGAAACCTGCTCGGCCATCTCGTAACTCACTGCGCTCTCTCCACAACTCCTCGCGCTCGTGTTTGAACTGTTGGCTGGCGATCTCGATGAGCGACATCACCTTGTTCAGCATCGAGCCGTCGTCGTTCTTGCCGCTACTGCTGCTGCTGCCGGCCTCCATCGACATTGAGCCCGAGTTCGAGTTGGAGCCGCCGCGATCGCTGACCGAGTTGTTCGGCGAGCACTGTACGAATAGAATGCGTTACCGAGAGTGGGGGGTGCATATTGAAGACGTATAATTCCAGACTCAGAGTTCAGAAAAACACGTGATTTGTTAGGCCTGTTACAGTCTGGCTGTCTGACGTTGAACGTCTTCAAAGTGATGCCCGTTTTTCTAGGCGACCTACATCCTCCTTCCGCATATTCTCCAGCGAGTCGGCGTCGTTGTTCTCCGACGCCGACGCGCTCGAATCGCCGCCACTGCCGCTCTTGCTCAAATTCAACGGAGTGCCCTCGTCGTCGCACGACCGCTGGTTCTGCTCGTCGTCCTCGCCTCTGCAATGTGTCGTCATTTCCGGTGTTTGCGTATCTCTCCCCCAGACGCGAACCCCTCAAAAGTGTTCTGTGTCTTCTGTGTCAACGCGACGAAGTGTTGCATCAGAATCTGTTGGGGCGTCAGTTGCGGCATGAGTTGTGGCTGGAAGACCGCGCCGCTCGACGTGGCGATGTCTGCAAACGAGTTCCGACGCCTTCGTCTCTACGACGTCATCCTCTCTCACCGTCCGACGTCGTCTTATCCTTCTTTGTCACCGCTCCGGCCGACCCGCCGATCGCTGAGCCGCTCCACTCGTCATAACCGGCTCCGGCTCTTTTCGAGGGCCTACCCGGCCGTGTGCTGAAAATCCGCCCGAATGGCTGAAAATAGCTGCAAACGGCTTACCAAGTGCTCGTACAATCCTCGTAGAGCTTCTCGAAATCCGAAGTCTCCAGAAGTTTGCATCGATTGACGCCCGGCTGAATCGCTCCGAGGCTTCGAAGCGCGCGCACCTTAATTGCACCAATTATCCACCGATTAACCAATTAAGTCTCTTGTTAGCTTCTTCCGTGTTAATAGTGTTGGTAGTAGGAATTACGGTACCTGTTCGACATTGCACACAGTGGGGTTTATATCCAACCGCTTGAGTTTTGTGTACACCGTGTGCAGTCCTCCTACCATATTTTTGAGAAATATCTCGTATATCTACAAAATCACTCATTTTGTCACTTGTGCCACGTTGTGCCACACCACCCTCCCACACCCTGTCCCTTTCAAAAATGAAACCGAAAGACGGGGGTACCTGCGGAAGACATATCATCTCTCTGCCATCAATATCGAACGCCGCCACATTGTGACCGCGAAACTGCACCAATTTGGCCGCCGAGCACACCGAGGAGCCTGTTCCGGAGCCCGCGGAGCCCGTCGAAATCGAGGAGAGCGACGAGTCGGCGGTGTTCGGCGAGACGGACGCGTCGTGAAAGTCGCCGGTCAAAAGGGGCGGAGTCAGAAAGTTGTTGGTGTTGTTGGACGCGGCAGACGCGGAAGAAGACGTGGAAGAGGAGAAGACGCCTACAATTAGAGCAATGGGGGACGTGGAAATGAGGAAGCGGTCCCGATTTGGAAGAGGGGGGGGGGTCTAATCAGTGGAACGGAATGGCTGGGTTAGGTGAGATGAGGTGAGCACCCCTAATCCTCTTTTCCCCTCCCAGAAGATGGAAGACGTCAATGGTGTGACACTGACAGAACTACAGTACACCATCGAGTTAGTTTAAAAGACGGACGTCATCGGTCATGACTCATGACCTAATCACCGTAGTTTCTGTGGAAGCGTTATATCTCAAAAACTAGAAGAGATAGGTGAAAGTTGTCAACTAAAAAAATGTTTTTTACTCTGTCAGCTATATTTCAGTAGTTGACAACTTTTTTTTTTCAAGATATGAGTGCTGAAAGCGGCAAGCCAAACCATTGCGCTCTAATGCAGCAATACGGTATCTTTATAGCATTTCTGAAGCTCCACTTCTAGGCAACCTTTCATGAAATTCACAAAGGGGGACCTGACGGCGTTAAGATAAAGACTGCCGTTCTACTTCAAAAAGGATTTGGGTGGATGCTGTCATTAAACCAAAAGCAGGACAGTTACAGGCTTCCAAGGCAACTTGTACATCTACCTGTTGTCTCATCGATATTCATAGTTTTGTCGAGAGTAGCGGTCCTCCATTGGGAATCGGAATGACAAGAAGAAGAAGAAGACGAAGAGGGGTAGGTCAAATATTGAAGAAATGTGGTGAAAGCGCGCGCGCGCGAGTGCTCAGCGGGACTCTTTCGCCGCCGCCTCGCACACACAAAATCGCTTCTTCGGCCGGATTACCAGACACGAAATCCTCGCAGGTAATGTGTTGGTGTGCATATGGATGGGTTATGTTATTTTCCTCCATCACCATCTTATTCCAATTTATCTAAGTGCCCCCCTTTTCGTCCGTATGGGGGGGGGCAAGGAAGGTATAAACATATTTACTCCAGATGGGCGGTTAAGAGGGGATTGAGGTTTCGGGCGCTTCTAGAAGTTTCCTCCCCTTCACCTCTGAAGGCTCTGAAGGATCTGAAGACGTCAGAGGGCGACACGGGAGCTTAAGGGGGCTAGAACTTGTACTGTCCTGGCCATAACCTAGCTGTTTTTTGCAGGGTTGTCAACGGGCCGATTCCGGGCCGGCGCGGGCCGGCAAATATCTCCCTTGTTTCTTGGAATTTTTGGACAAGTTACCTATGGAAAATGTGGATCTCGGCGCCCTCTACAAAATGGCGTTGAGTTTGTGAATTTTTATCGAGTGCCAAGAAAGTTATAAGCGAAAAAGTGGCCGGGCCGACCAATCGGCCCGGCCCGGCCCGGCCCGGACACTTTTTCGCCTATAACTTTTTTGGCACTCGATAAAAATTTACAAACTCAACGCCATTTTGTGGAGGGCGCCGAGATCCACATTTTCCATAGATAACGTGTCCAAAAATTCCAAGAAACAAGGGAGATATTTGCCGGCCGGCGCCGGCCCGGAATCGGCCCGTTGACAAAAAACTTTGTTGAGATCATTCCATCTCGAGAACCGAAATAGCTACCAAAAAGTTGTTAACCACAAAGTTGTAGAGCACAAAAAGAGCTACAACTTCGTAGGTGACAACTTTTTGATAGCTCAGCCCACGGCAAACTTTCCGACCCTTCCCCGAACTCACCTTGACTTGCAGCCAGACCGATCTGATGGAATCGTCTCGGATTCTGAAAGAAGACGGCCTGAATCTGACTGAAATCCGACATCTCCTTCATTGCGACGAGCGGATTCATGGCGACGTCTTCTTCTTCTTCTTCTCCTCCGACTTGAAGGTGTAAACGAACGGTCCGAGGAAACGAGGAGGATGGGAATATAAACCTGAAAGTTTCGAGGCGAATTGCCATTCGTGTTCAAATGAAACAATAAATAAGGTAAATAGCAGCAAATGACGGCTGACAGATTGCAATCAGAAGGCGATGTGGAAGAAGAAGAAGAAAAAGAACGGCGGGTAATTCAAATTTGCTATTTCTGTCTTTTCCCTTTTCGCAATTCTCACTTTCAGAAGAGGAAGAAGGACAAAACGAAGGAGACGTTGGGACGCCTTCAAGACACAACATCTTCAAGTTCAGGTGAATTTTTCGGCGTAGATTCGAATGCGGAGTGACTTGTTCACAGATCGTTATCTGCCCACCTCCCCCTTCTTCTTCTTCCTCTCCCCGTTTCCCAAGTGTTTTATGCAACTTTGGCCCTGCCTCTGATGTTCTCTCCGTTCTCCCCTCACACGAGTGTCCTTCGAATTAGACAGGCAATGGAAGGGGGGGAGCGATTCGAATTTCGGAAAGTTCGATGTCGACTGTTAGACCTGCTCACTATGGGGGTACAGTAAGACACAACTTTGTCGCTTGAAGCGGATTTTGACCGATCGAGTCAATTGTTCAAATTGAATTGACCGAACGGTGTCTCGCAGCGAAGAGCTGTGTAGATTTACGAGCGGCCACATGCTCTCCGTATTTTCTGTATTTGAGCGAACCGCCGCCCAGTTAGTTTGAGTTTCAGAGGCCATAGCTTGGAAACTAGAAGAGGTAGGGGAAAGCTGCCAACTAACTAAATGTTTCTTAATCTGACCGCTATATTTTGACAGTTGACAACTTTTTCTTAGCTCTTCTAGCTTTCCAGATATGAGTGCTAAAAGTTGTAAGCTGAAACCCACGAGACAAGCCACACTTCTTAATATGCATCTTCTTTATTTCAAATCGAGACGACTCAACACAAGATCGGGATGAGAAACAGGAGAGAAAGAAAGAGTGAGGTCGGAGGTCAGTAGAGATCCGGAATGAGGTGGTTTGTGGGGGACGGAGGTGGGTTAGATGAGGTAGTTAAAGGTACCGGCCAGCGGAATGTGTGGGAGGGGACTAGAATACGGAAACGGGGAAGCTGAAGGAACTGGGATGAACAACATCGGCAATCTGAACTCGGGAGGAATGAACTGGGGAAGATCGGAAGTGGGCGGGGCCTAATTAGGGGGGAAGGAGGCTATCAACACGGCCATCGCAGAGACGGGGTCACGAGCACGAGCATCTCCTCGCCACCATTCCGTTGACGTTTCCGATCGAGATGCGCCCGTCTCGGTTGATGTAGATCATTTTGAGGTAGTCGTACTCGGTCGGGTGGCAGCAGTAGCCGGCGTCCATCAGCTTCGCCGTCATCCCCTCCGCCATCCGATCGGCCACCTTCACCACCTTCGTGTGTCCGTTCTCGGCCATCGCAAAGTGGTGGTGGTTGAGACGGCAGTCGCCGCGGCACACGAACGCGTTGTACCGTTTCGGCGCGATGATCCAGTCCCAGCCGATGCGCTCGAAGTCGACGAGCAGGTCGTAGAGGCAGCAGCCTTCCGACGGGTTCACCCAGTCGCACGTCGGCACCGCCTTCCGTTTCGAACGGCTCGTCGAGAGCGACGTCGTCACCTTCATGTAGATGACGTCGGCGACCTTCTTCGACTCTTGCGGGTGAGTGACGACGTTGCGGCCGCCGTAGAAGGCGGACACGAAGAGCCCGCCGATCGGCGAGTCCGTGTACCATCTGGAAGAGGGAAGCGGTTGAAGTGCCACGTGGCTGCCGGGTGTCAACTAACCTCTTGACGATGCCCAGCGGCAGGACGAGCTCGAGTCGTTGTCCGTGCGACGCGGAGAAGACCTTGGCGGTGACGGTGTCGCCCTGGTATCCGTTCTCGTCCATCTCAATCACCTGCACCTCCACATCGACGGGCTCCGGATTGTCGGGCATGTTCACGTGGAACACCAGCTTCGCCTCGATCAGACTGTCGCCCATCAGACGAGCCGGAATTTCGAACGTCGCCATCAGCTGGGTGGGATCCTTTCCGTGCGACGCGTCGGTTCCGGGGAACAGCTCCGAGGTGTAGGCGACGTGCTCCTCCTCGAACTCATCGTCCGAGTCCTTCAGCATCTGCTTCGCCATCCTCTCGTATTCCCGACGCTGCTCCTCGGTGATCGAGAAGTTCGGTGAGCTCGGCATCCTTAGCTCACTCAGGATGGTCTTCTGAAAACCGGGCGGCTTCGGTTTCAGAGATCTGGGGAAGAGGGGGAGACGTACCTGGACCTCCTGAATTCGCAACCGCTGGAGTTGCTCATGGCAGAGGCCGTTGCGGGAGCAGTTGAACGACGGCTGGGCTAGGGCCGTCTGGGGGGCGAGGAGGAGGACGAGGACGAGGAGGAGGGGGGCGACAAAAGTTTGCATTCTGTCAAGGTTCTATAACGCCAACCGGGTAGGGGACGGGGGGAGATATGATTGAAACCACTTCCAGAGCGCGCTTTTATAGCGCGATCCGTGGCTCCGCCCCTCCCTCTGTTCGGCTCTTTCCTTCTCTCGTTTTCTCTCGGGTTCCAATACAATATCCCCCCACACAAGCCTTCTTCTACGTCTCTTCGGAGGCAGAGGGGGGGGGGGGCGGAGACTGGAAATCTCTCTCTCTCCCGGGGGGTGCGGAGATGGGCGTTTGTGAAAGTGGGCGGAGTCGGCGACGAATCACCAGAGACCTCCGGCTACCGTATCCCCTCCTCCCCGTGGAGGAGCCGGGAATCAGGAGATGCGATCTAGAAGACGTCTAAGGTAGCACCTTCTAAGCCCCCCGTTATCGTCTAATTTCTCCTGCTGACTGTAGAAACCTAATCCAAGCGCAGAACATCTTCTCCTTTGAAGTTCTGGTTCCCCTAGAGCTCCTTCAAATTTGGGCAAGCTCAAATAACCGGTTTGTTTATTGGAAAAAGGAATAGGAAACGGATAAAACAGTCATCAAATACGATACACATAATTACAATTACACCGACTGACTGACTTATCCGACAATCTTGAGCTGCTCCTCTTTTGGTTTCGGCTGAAAAAAGAAAACCGCGTTATTGTTGTTGTTGTCATGTTATTAAAAGAAGCCTTTCACACTCGGACCAGTTTTTGACTTTCTAATCCCGCGGGCTCTCGAAAGAAGAATGAAATCATTCGTTCATTAGAATACTAGAAAACATCGGAAGACCTTTGCCTCGGGACATCGAGATTCTTCGAAAACTCGCGCGTTCATCTTTCAAGGTAAGTGTGTCTGGGCTTCAGGAAATATTAATGTCAAACGTGAAGAAGATGGGGAGCCAGGAAAAACATGCTCTTTCGGTTTCGTGTGAGGGTGGGGGCCACCTTTGATCATCCTTTTCCGGGATTCCGCTTCACTAGATAGAGCCCCCTCCGAAGCTACCAGAACCGGTGAGGCGGCGGGAGCCAGGGCCAAAAGCTCAAGAGCATGAATCACGCCCGAAGTTTCTGGATCCCTCCATATTCCTTCTTCTTCCGGTTAACATCCGCATCAAAAACGTTTTGTAAGCGGAAGAAATGGGAGGAGAAAACATGTTGCTACCACCACCACTTCGCCACAAGTTTTCCAGCGACGAGGGGGTTTCAACATTCGACTAGTGACCGGAAATTGATGCATGTTTGATTCGAGTTGTTGAAAAATTGGCTTCCGTTTGTGCATGCGCGGTTGTGCATTTCAGCACGTTGTTGTCGAACTGAAAAAAAACCAACCAGAACGAAAATCGTGGCGGGGAGCGTTCGGAGGGCTTGTTGAAGGACAGAGTCCGCGATTTGGGTCGACTTCATCGAGATTTTCGGGAAGTTGAGTCGTCCGGCACTCAGAGCCATCACGATCACCGACACTCGACGCGTCTTCTCCGGAAGCACGGTTATCGTCACCTGAAAGATCCGTTTCGAGCGTTCGTTTCCCATTTGTTGCAAATGCGGGCAGTTAGCTCACTATGTTTGTCAATGGAGCCACCCAGAGTGGGTCGGCTCAGACATTCTAATCCGACTAAAAATTCGTTTCATGTCGTCAATGGCGAACGGGACCACCGAGACACCCACACCTGTCCGCTCTTTTGGCGAGGACATCGGGGGTCCGTCTTCGGCAACGCGAATGCGAAAATAATTATGTGCGGGGGCTCAGACAGCTTAACGTGCCGAGTGGACCCCCGTGCGAGTAATTGATGTCTGGACCTCTGCGGACCACGCTGGACCACTGCCAAAACCAAAACGATGACGAGTATCAGGAAATTAGGAAACTAGCCGCCGTCTCAGGCCGCCGCTGCTCAAAGTTCAAATTCTCCCGCGCAAAAGGGGTCCGTCGTTCACCTTTCGTTCACCGCAAAACATGAAGATGTCGTTGAGATCGAAGTTGGTCGACAGTTCGATGGCCTGAAAGAAAAGGTTCAAAAACCAGTCCATTCTCTGTTTTCGGTCCTGGTTCCTTGTTCTATTCTGATCGACCGGCCACCGCATGAGCTCACTGGGCTCCGGCTCTCTGGGGACTGTTACGCAATCCGTTTACCGCTTCGGTCACACCTACGTAGTGATGAGTGGAAGTGGAAAACAAAAAGAGGAACCAGATGGAGATCGTATAGTCAGGATACCTCTTTCGCGTGATTCTTGAGCTCAAAACAGATCTCGATGGGCTGACGGACGGTGGCCGGAACTGTCTTGATGTGCGACGTGATGGAGATGGGGCACGCGAGCACAGGGATCCGGCACAACGGAACCACAGAACGGACAGGGCACGCGTTCGGCAGAGATCTGAAAAACGTCGTTGGACGGATCGAAAACGTCAATTGAACTTCTACGCAGAGTTTTTCATCATTTTAAAAGGAGTTACATGAGTAAGAGGGAATATGACGACTCTGAATATCAGGAATATGTCAAGCTCTCCATGATCCCTAAACCTCGGAATCAACTCTTTTAATCCGATAAGAAGACGTAGTCATTTCCAAATCATGGAAAGACTCGAGCCCTATTGGCATTTACTGTCGGCGGATCCAACTTCCGAACCACGTTCACCTATGTTTTTTTCGTAATTTGAGCGATTTCGTTCACAAAACTTGAAAAGTTTGACGACCCGTTTTCGGCCAGTTGTCAAAATTTCGATGTTCAAATATTATCTATATATTTCCGTCATTCTCGACACAAAAAACATTCTAAATTTCTACCGAAATCCCAGGCTAGGCCGTGTCGGTGGCTTCCACAGTTTCGGCTCGGCAAGACCCGTAACAACCATGGTTAAAAGGCTCTTCCCTTCTGATTTCCACGAATTCTCTATCTTTTTCCTTCACGCCAGTGGACCATTGATCGCGATGATTGCTTTTTTGGCTTGTTTTTGTTCGCTTCGTACCGCCCGACCACATTACTAATACTGCTGCTTGTTGTGGCTGAATGTGTGAGTTACTCATTACTTCTACAATTCTTCCACGAATACAGTAGGCTCCGCGGCTCGTTGGCTCTCTCGCGCGCGCGCGGGCTCGTGAGCAGATGGCGACTACAACTGTTCTGATAACTTGTTAGCAAATAATTTGTTGTGTTGACTGATACACAAAACAGCGGCGGAGGAAAAAGTAACTGGATTAGCGGGGTGTGGAGGTTGGCGATGACTAACCGGAAGTCGCTGAGATCGAGACACGAGCTAAAAGACCAACACTCCGAGAAGACGGAATTGGTCTTCAGCTTTTCTAATCCCGATTAGGAAGAACATGATGTGCTTTGATTCGTTCGAAACACTTCTTCTATGGCTTGGCTGGCTCCCTTCTAGTCTTCCGTTTGATTTGTGGGTGGGCACTCGTCGAAAATATGCAATTGATTCGTTTAAGGGTAGTCGACGGGCAGGCGCCACGGCGACTCAAAATAGGTTCTGGAGGGAGGGGTGTACGTCACATTGGCCAGGACGGAATAGTACTACGATGACGACAATCGGAGGAGTACTTTCAAATAGTCGGGGAACCTAGAACTTGGTCACGACTTCAAACTGGTCAGAGGGAGGACCCTAGAGTATCGGAGAAGAAATCGAAATGTTAGGGACTTCGTTTTCCGAAAAAGACTGGGGAAACCGAGTGAAATGAAGTGACCGGTTGGCCCGTATTTATACCAAACCACAGGTTACAAAGGGTGTCTAGACAAGCGTCTGTTTTGGGTTGGTAGTCCAACCGAGGCTGAACTACGGACTTCCAGGTACTTGGTCTGGGTACACGACGAAAACAATCCGTGTTGTTTGGAGAATCTCAACTCGGGCTCGGAATCTGAATTCAGATGCCGTCATTATTTCTGGATCCTCATCACATCATCCGATTCAATTCGACCATCATTCTCATCACAATCATCAACATCATCATTTTCAGTCTATTTAGAGCGTCACATTTCGCAACTGATGTCATGAATTGCTGGAAACAAGAGTGGAGCCATCTCTGGGTTTTGTAACACCGAATGGAACAAACTCATTTCCTTTCTCCGCGCGAATCTTGATCACCGAAAGCCTAATGCGGGGTTTCTAGGTGAATAACCGACCAGTGTTTAAGACTAGGTTTCTAAATGATCGCTTTCGAAAGGGATTATCCGCCGTACTTGGCTCCGTGCCAAGAGATTTCTTGCGCGGGCGGCCGGCGATGAAGGAGGGGGGAAAAACATGTAAACAACGTTTTCGAAACTTTTCGCTGGGGCGTGAAATGGGATCTGAGCACTAGCCAGGGACCTGCGAGCAGGAAGGACCAGGAATGGAACCGAAGGAGAGATTCGTCGGTTTATCAAACTAGAGACAATGAGAAGGGGACTAAAACTGGGGTTTAGGCTTCTCGAAAAGGGAGAATTCGAAGTGCGATCCGCAAGCCAGACGAGCATGAGAGTCCGTCCGTAGTTTCACGCACCCCGCATTTTGCTTCCCCTCTAGACGAGACTCCATAATTAGTTTCCATTTGGCCGGCATCCGTTTTGGTTCAACGGACCCGCCAGCTGCAAGCTTAACGCTCAGAGTCCAAAAATGTTTCCAAAATTGTGGTTTCTCGACCCGATATTCTGAAACCAGTTCGGCCTGCGACTAGAGACATGCCAGAATCTCATTTATAGCTGAACCCCTCTGATTTGGACGGTAGTCACATCATTCTGGCGTTTTCTCGAACATAATCGCTTTCGAGTGTTTCTGAAGACTCCCGGAAGCTCAGAAATCTCGAATTAAAGAGAAATCATGATAGACCTCTGCTCGTGCCTCTCTCGCTTCCTTTCCAAGTTTCCTAACCATGACTCAAACGGCTTCCTTGCCTCTGGTCCTTCTGACCTTTCTGACCGGACGAGAGATTACGGGATCAAGAAAAAAGTAAACATCTGACTCATGGCAGCCTCCTCAAACTCTTCTTTTACCAGTCAACGAGGCAGGGAGAAATGTAGTAGTTTTTGGTTTGTAAGCGGGCCAAATAATTATATTTGCCCAGTAGAAATTCGAAATTGTGTTTGACTTCTGACCGGTAATCCAAAAATTACCGACTCTTTTTGCCCAAAGATCCTCGCGAAGATCGTAAACAAATACCTCCTCCATTCAATGGACAGGCGTCCGAGAGGGGTTTCCGACTCTTCCTCTTTCACCAGCACCCGAATCGCCGCCGCGTACGAAATCTGCTCATCCTCCTCGACCACGTCGTTCAACTGTCCGCCAGTTCCACCGTGACTCGTGTCACACAGTGTGACAACGTCGGCCATCAGAAACTCGACGGACGAGATCACAATCGAGGCGGCCGACTGGATGGTGACGTTGAGAATGTGCTCGCAGTTGTTGAGAATCGATGTCATCGGAATGCCGTTCATGTTCATCACGACGCTCGTCACTGCGAACGGATCTTTGGCGGTCACGTCGACCTCCAGAATCGTGGCGACGTCGCGCTTCTCTCCATTCTCCTCGAACTCGTAGTTGAGCTCGAGCTGCAGAAGGAACTCGCCGGTCAGTTGAGCGGAGAACATCAGCGGAACAGCGATCTGAAACCAAAATTCCTTCCTTCTTCATCTTTCTCTTTTCATTCTCTTCTCGAAACGTCTATAGTTTGATGGTTCATCGCGTTTCTTCTAATTCTAAATATGGCGACGGCAATTAGGCGCACGAGCTCCGATTGACGTAAGTGATGTTGACCGGATGGCCAAACCGTTCCCAGGGGGGAGGGCCTTGACGCACGAGAAGCGAGTGACAGAGTGGCTGACACCGCTCATTACCGCATGTTTACTGGTTTTAATCAGGTGAGAGGAGCCGCTAAATGTCAAGTTACGCGAGCCCGCAGTATGAGGCGAGAGAGCGTTGTAGAACGGGAGGGCGGCGAGACTGGGGGCTCGCGCGCGCGTACGCAATAATAGACGACGCAAGTGCCCTGGAGACCGAGATCGCGCTGGTCGGTGCGCGTCAACAAATTGCCGGTGAGGAGCGGACAGCAATTCTTGAAAAATGCAGAAAACAGAGATCGAGGGGGGCTTTCGGGGTGTGTGAACAACCCGGAAGAAGAAGGACTCGAACGAATATCTGGGATGTGAGGTGACTAGGAAACCGTCAAGATGGTATGACAAACCATGCCTAGTTCCCAGTATATCCCCCCCCCCCCCCCCACGTCTTCAGAATGTCGAGACTAGACAGGTTATCGTGCCCCTTTCCTCACCGTGCCGTTTCCATCGAGCCGGTCGCACACGTTCAACGAGAACTCTGACTTGAGCTCCGTGCCGTTCTGCTCGACGAAGAGCACGGCGGCCGCTTCTGTGAACTTCTGCTCGCTTCGCTTGAAGTCCAGTCTGGAAGAGAATGAAGGTCAGAAGTTCAATATCACACCAGAAGACTCACCTCAGATTCTGGAGCACCGTCTTCCCGATGTTCTTGAGCAGCAGCTCAGTGCTCGTCACCTCTCCAATGAGACAGTCCACATTCGTCGTATTCTCCAACTTCACGCCGCTCTTGTGACTTCCGATCCTGAGAAAAAAAGGATGTGATAAGGATCAAACGAAAGATGGTTACTTGAGAAACTCGAGTCCGACGATGTTTTCGGCGTTCAAACTGCGATTCAGCGCGTTCTCGTCATACTCGATCTTGCCGCGAATGTGACTTCCGATCTCCAGAATCACTTTCGACACCGTCACCAGCATATTCTGGCGTCCCTTCGTGATGTCCAGCAGGACGACTCGTTTCATCGGCTCCGCTGCGCTGATCTCGACGCTTCCGAAGTGGATCGCTTCGAACTGGACGACTTCCGACGACGTCTCCGGAGTGCCTCCTTTCGCCTTCGCGTGCACAATCACGTCGTTCAGTCTGAACCGGAAAATCATGAAAAAGAGCACTGGAAACCGGTGGAGTACGTCAATTTCTGTTCGATTTTCGAGACAAGCTCCAGGCGAACCATAACTTTCGAGTTCAGATCGACGGTTTGATCCTCGAGGAAGGACACGTGCGCCTCGATGAAAGTCTCGATTCGCGAAGCTTGGACGAGGAACTCCGGGCGTTCGTGGATCACTTGTTGCCACTGTTGCTGGTAGGATTGCAGCTGCAAAACCGGGGAGGAGGATTGGTTGGCCTAGAAACTTCTTCTCACCTGTTGCACTGACACATCGTCATTCGGGAACGGCGAGCTCGGAACCTGGCCGGAAAGGATCTCTCCGAGAGCTCGCGAGCACTGTGACGGGAGCAGTTCCGAGTAGGAGGGACACATCAGCTGCATACAGCACACCACAAAGTCGCGGATACTGGCAATCGCGTAGGAGGCCCACGTGGCACGGTGCATCATATCCTTGCGAACGATGTACGGGAGGGCTGTGTCCCTCGAGAGCATGCCCCATAACTGCAGTGCCTTTGGGATGTCGTTGTTCGAGTAGCACGTGTTGGCCATCTGTGAAACATCGAGATTTCACTCAGTTTTCTAGTCCCTCCTCACCTCCATCATGACCTTCTTTTGCATCCGCACACATCCGTACTTCTTGTACTGGGCCATCGCGGCGGTGAGGAGCGAAATGACGCCTTCATGGTTGACGACGAGTCGCTGAATAATGGCGTTGACGGCGGCCGCCTCAACTTCCGGCGCGGCCAGTCCTTCGTGCCCGACGCGCCACGGACGTTGACCGAAGAACACGGTGTTCGGATTTTCGAGAGGATCCGGCGACGGGTACGGAATGCCGTGTGGAGTGGCTGCAAAAGAGAACATTGCGATTCAGACTGGAACTACTGTTCACTTCTCTTGATCGCTGCGATTTCCGTGTTGGCAGCGGCGAAAATGCTGGCGGCCTGATCGAGATGAGTGCCCGGATTGAGGGTGGCCAGCGCCGAGAGCCCCCCACTGACGGCCAGTTCGAAGAGCTTCGCGAAGTGATAGCACTGTTTGGCCTTCCACAGAAGCAGCTCGATCGAGGCCAGATGCGGTGTCGGGTAGATGCCGGGCGCCGACGAGAAGAAGACAGTGCGGTGCTTGCGCATCTGGTTGATCGCCTCCAGCGCCGTACTGTGCAGGAAACACAGCTCGCACATCTGGAAGTGGGGGTTTCAGTCAAGGTGCCCGATCTTTCCGACCAGTCTCACTTTGTAGTTGAGCAGTCCGACGACGCTCCGCCACTCGAACACGTCCACTCCCTCCCACTGCTCCAGCGTGTCTTTGCACTGCTCGTACGCCAATCGGTAGTTGCGAAGGGCCGTGTGTGTGTCCTGTCGTAGTTCCGAGATGAACGCCAACTTGAACTGCTGCCTGACGACGAGCGCCGGCGAGCTGTTCGGAATGCCGCGCGACCGGATGTTCTTCAGCTTCTGCTGATAGAACGACTGACAGATCTCGTGGAACGCCGTCTCCAGCTTCTGCACGTAGTTCGCCACGTCCCCCTGAATCGGCAACACGAACAGATGCTTCGAGGTCAGCGAGCACACGTGCGAGATTTCGTGCGCGCGCTCCGCCGCTTGGTTGTCGTCGGCGTTTGTACTTCTGGAATCAGATGAGATTCACGTTTTTGGAGCGCGCGCGCTTTTCGTATTCGGCGTTGGCGCACCGGAATACAAATTGATTTTTACGTTTTTGACGCTGAAAACCTGGAATTCCAGCCGAGAACTGAGTGGAAACGTCGGAAGATGTTGGGTTTTTGAGTCAATTTGACAAAATTTCAACCTTTTATGAAGAAAACTTATGGAAAAGTCGAAACCTTCGATGAAATCGAAAAGCTTCAGCTTTTCAGCTCGACGTTGATCATTTTTGGGTATTTCTCTTAAAAATTCAGATTTCAGCGCTCAAACTACACAATGTTTGCACAAATTCGAGCGAAATCAGATTTTCGATCAGAAGAAATACATTTTTGTTGCAATTCTTTGAGATTTCAGATTTCCACCAGTTTTTCAGTGTTTTTTCGGAGTTTCGAGGGTTTTCAGGCTTTCAAATCGGAATCTTGCCTCTGCTGAATCATAATCAGCGCGATCTTCGTGTCGTGTCGCAGTGATGCCCTGATACTGGCCACTTTGCTCTCCGCTTCCGTCTTTTTCTCCTCCCACGACGGATGGTTCCAGTCGAGATCGATGAAGACTGCGATGAGGGCCGGCACTTTATTCAGATACTTTTGGGGCCATTCTCGACGAAGAATGCCTGGAAAAGCGGCTGGAAACGTCAGGAACCATTGTCATTCCAGTCTCGTACCCTTATCCTTTCCTTTGTTTTCTTTTTTAGGCGGAATGTCCAGCTCTCCGCTGATGACCCGTATTTGAAGTGGAGGCTTGTCCGGTGTAAGATTTCGGAATGCATTCACGACGCTACTATGATGCGGTTTGTTCGTCGGGTCCAGCCCAGTGAGAAAAACAAGTTGAAGAGGCCGTCCGGCTATCCAGTCACCCGCCTCCACTGGATCCATCTGTATCTTTCCCTGAACCCGGAGTGTGCTCAATTGTTCTCATTGTCGTAAGTATTCTCCTTTTCAGATACCGACTGCCTGCTTTTATTTACATCAACGAGAGGATTATGCCAACAATTTATTGAAGACATGATTTTAACAGTAACAAAATTTCGAAGCTGTCGACATGGACGTTGCGCGCTCAATCAAGCTGAAAAAAAAAACCATTGTTGTTCGTGAAACCACTACAGGAAATTAAAGTTGGGCTGCAAAATGAAAAGGCGAGTTGCTTTTCGTTTCAAATAAACACCCAGCTTCAGCGGAACAGACCAGCCTGCATTGTTTGGAGTCGGTTGACTAGACCGAAACGGGAAAAAACAGCAGAGCATTGATTTTTTCCACCTCAAGACACAACAAAATTTTACCTTCTTGAATCCGATGTCCTTGGCCTGCTCGCGGAAGCATCTACGGCACAGATCGAGGCCGTACTTGCGGATAAGTCCGTGGTGTCCAGCGCAAACGCGGCTGAAAAATAAATCAGTTTAAGAAAATTAGAGTACAATTGTTTGACAATCTTGAACAGGAGCTCTAAAAGACGATACGCCTGTCTTCGAGATGTAAATTTTATTTTGCAGACTAAACTAAACGTCAAAAGGCAACCGCCTCATGCGTAATGGACATCTGCGTGCACCGACACAAAATTCAGCTTTTATCACTTGAAACTTTGAAAAATAACATACCAGGAGCGGGATCCTGGTCCGAACTTGCGTGGGTGAGAGAACCACAAATTTTGGAAACCCATTGTCGAAGTTTGGCTGTAAAAATTGACAGAATTATTAAGAAAATTGATGAAAAAAATGCAATCGTACGAATGTAAAGAAAACTCGAAGAAAATTGAGAGAAGGAAAAGAACACACCAATGAATTAATTAAAATCGATTAAAAATCAAGTTTTAGGCCAAAAACTGATTTTTCGTGATTTTTCAGCTGTGAAACAACATTTTCCTTCGAAATTTCTGTAGAAATCGATAAAAACAGCTATTTTCTTTCGAAAAATCAAGTTTTCAGCATGAAAAACGACGAAAACTGTGGAAAAATAGGGGAAAAACGTCCAGAAAATGTGTTGAAACGGGGCAAGCGTCGCCTGCCGAGGTACGGTCGCACTCGTTCGCGTGTGCGAAATCGTGGCGAGACCCGCCGGCCTCGCCGACGCCACGCCCCTTGGACGCCGTTTCGGAGGGAGGAGCCGCCGCCTTTGAAAGTCGCTGGGCGCGCGCTCACGGAGAGAGCCTCGAAGAAGGAGGGAAGAAGAGAAAGAAAAAGGAGAGCATTTGTGATTAGGAGTGTCTCCTGATCGAGACGTCGTCCGTCCAACGCATTCTGCCCAATATTGTCTTCTGCTATGTAGGCCTGGCTGCCCGACGAAACGCATAAACCCTACCCTCCCCACCGCTCTCCCGGCCGGAATTGACTGATAAAAAAAGGAAACAGTCTCCCCACCCTCTCTCCCTTCTTTTTCGCATTCCGCTTCTCCTGTATTTATCGATTTTCGCCGCGGACTCACTCGCGCAATGTGGGCAACCGGCGCGATCGTCTGCTCGCCGGTCTTCCGAATTCTGACGACGTGCTGCCCGATCCGAAGAGCGACGTCTTCTAACGGAGTGAGTGGGAAACAGTTGGGGGAAGGGAAGGAGCAGCAGAAACGAAGAGCAAAAGAGGGGGCAAAAGTCGTTAAACTTTGCGGTCCGTCACTAATTCGACGCGTCTCACTCAAACATTCATAGTTATTCCTATGCCCCCCTCTCTCAACTTTTAATACAATTCCGTGGTCTCCCACCACCCAATTCCACCCTGTTTTCGCCGTAGATTAATAATCTATCTCGTCATTCCCATGCCCGAAATCCCGCATCCGATTTGAGTCTCCCGGAATACGTCCCGGGCCCGCCGAAAACAACTTTTTCTCCGTCGGAGCCTCTTTCCCAAGGCTCGACGAGCTCCAGAAGAGCTTCTCTTTCTGTGTGTGTGTGTGTGTGTGTGTGTGTGCACGACGGAAACAATTCATAAAATACAACATGACACACACGGGGGCACATCATCTGGATGCTTTTATGGGCTCGCTTTTCTATTTTCCCCCAGTATTTTTCACCACGTTTTTTTGGGGCTTCGGGGCTCAATTTCAGGTTTTTAGGCCCGAAAGTCGCGAAAAATTGGGAAATCGGAACAATTTCCAATTGGGAAAGAGAGGGCAATAAAAGGAAAAACGAATAAAAATTGAAATTCCCACCAATTAATTCTGTTTCCCCCTGAATTTTTTTCTCTTTTCCAATTATTTTTCTCTCTCCCCAGCCCTCAGCGATACCTGGAAAATGTGGAAATTCTCGGAAACAAAAAATTTTCCCACCTGCCACAGTTGCCCGTTTTCACCTGTGTGGAAAATTGCTGAAAACCTGGAAAGAATCGGGGGAAAAGGGGATTTTCTTCTTCTTTCCGATGACGTAGAAGCCCTTAGGTATGGATATTAACCTTCTGTGAAAGGAATGAAAGAAGAAGAGAAGCCTCCTTTCGCGCTAATCTTCTCCCTATCATTTTGTGCTCTTCTTGCTCACCGAGTCAGCGAGAAAGATATGTGATAATAATCCCGCTTTCTCTGGAGCAATAATCCCGGCGAAAAGACGAATCTAATCTTTTTGCCGCCAACGACGACGACGTCGGGAAACACGAGAAATGGCAGTTTTTGGGTTGGAAAAATGGTCGAGGGGACGTGCAATCGCGCTCTACCGAAATGCGCGCGAACGTTTCGATTTTCAGTCGATTATCCGATTGTTCGCCGATTTCACTGTCGTTTTTTCGAGCGATTAGCCTGCTAACCTTTTATTTATTTCTTCTCGTCCCTAAATTTGGGGCCAAAAGGCGCGCGCGCACACAAATTATGCGATAACATGCACACGCAATTAGGAAGCAATTCATATTTTTATGCTCTCTCTCTCTCTTTCTCCCTTTTTCCCTTTTTGCGACGGGGTGTCGAACTGGAACCGCGCATGTTTTCGGGAGGCGAAAGAGCGCGAGAAAATGAAAAATTGGTGGGTGTCACTAGTCAGTCGCGAAGGAGTGGGAAGAATGAGAATTGAAATGGACGAAAAGAAACACAAAAATTGCAAATTTCCGCGCGTTTTCCAGGCATTTACCCGTTTATGCGGAATTTCAGACTGAAATCTGAAAGAAACTGAAATTCGGGGCGTTGGGGTCTGCAGCCTTGGAATCCACATGATCGCTGAAAGTGTTTTTCCAGTATGCACCGCGCCAGAAGACAGTCGACGTCGGCAGTGGAGCGATTCCGGCGTTCTCGTCGAAAACGATCACAGTGCAACCGATGAGCGGCGACTATTACGAGCCGGTGAACGGTGCCGCGCCGACTGTGGCTCAACCACCCGCCAAACACTACGGAAACATCCATTTTCGGGTCGAGTACGACTTCGAGCAGTCCAAGGTAACGTGACCGTCACCAAAAGTGCTTCCCAAGTCTGAATTTATGCTAGTAGGCAAAGGGGTGGGGGGCTCATTCAAAATGCAACACAAAGTGATCTTCGAGTCGCCGCCCGTTTTGCAGTTGTCGGTGACAATCGTCAGCGCCTCGGACCTGCCGGCGATGGATCGGAACGGCATGTCGGATCCGTATGTGAAGGTCTACGTGCTGCCCGAGAGGAAGCAGAAGTTCGAGACGCGCATCATCCGCAACACTCTCAACCCGACATACAACGAGACGTTCCAGTTCTCGGTAACCTCCTCGTCTCGCCAGAAACTGACTTTTCCGTTCAATTCCAGATCCCGTTCAACGAGCTGCACTCGAAAACGCTGATGCTGGTCGTCTACGACTATGACCGATTGTCGAAAGACGACAAGATGGGCCAGTTGTCGGTGCCGCTGGAGTCGATCGATTTCGGCATCACGACGGACATCGAACGCGCGCTCCAGAAGCCCGAAAAGGACGACGAGGTGAGCGCGCGCCCGTTCGCGCTACTCAGCCAATTCACGGCGTGTTCCCAGTTCCGCCGCTCACCGGAATTCGCTCTCCAGACTGATTTCTAAGCTCTCTAAGACCATCTATTAGTCATCTGTCACCGAAAAGAAAAAAAAAACATCCTGCTCCAGTCTAATCCAAGGCTCCAAATCCTTTTGCCCTGTGACGGCCCTCAAAAGAGTCAGACATTAATTCGATCATCTCTTTTTTCAATTTGAACGAAGAAAACCAATTTCACTAATAAGAAGTGGCATCCTTGATAAATAAATAAGAAAATTTGAAAAAAAATTTTTTTTTCTTCTCTATTTTTTCGGACTCATTTTCCGGGGATTGACGGCGAATTGGATGCGTGTGACAGGTCGTATATTGCCAATTTTAGAATTTTTTCGCGTTTTTTTCTCTCCCTACGAAAGAAAAGCATGCGCGCGCGCGCAAGAAATGGAGAAAATCGGCGGAAAAACGAAAAAAAAAAGGAAAACGCATAATTTGGAGTGACGTTTTGGGAATTTGAAATTGATGAACGCGCCGAATTTCCGCCGATTTTTATCCGTTTTTCTCGGAATTTTCTTATTTTTTTTCGAAAAAATAAAGAAAAGGGTCCAAGGGGGCCTTTTGAACATAATAAAAAACAATTTTTGAAAATTGAAAAAAACAATTTTTTCCAAAAAAATAATTGCTGAACCACCGTAATCCTCAGCACCCCATCATTCGCACACCTAATTCTAGGGTGCCTATTCAAAAAAAGGAAAGAAAATAAGGGGGTTCGTTTGTTGCAGAAAGAGTGCCGTCTCGGTGACATTTGCTTCTCGACACGCTATCGTCCGGCCACCGGTACCGTAACCCTCACCATCATGGAGGCGCGAAATTTGAAAAAAATGGATGTCGGCGGATCTTCAGGTTGGCCCACTACTTTCTTGCGGGAAATTGAAAAAAAAAACATTTTTTGAAGTAGTTTTGAAATAATGGACTTTTCTTCCGATTTTCTTCAGTTTTGAGAACAATTTTCAGAAAAAAATATTCTTGTTTGCTCAAAGTTCGCGCACATTTCTGTTAACTTTTAAAGTGAGAGTCGTCTCAAAATGGTTTGAAATCGAAATTCAATTTCGCATGTGTGTGAGTCTACAACTTCCTGCTTCCGCTGTTTCGCTCGTTTTTTTCTGCGAGAAAATGCATTCGAAAATGTGGCACACTCACTCACTTTTCTCGCTCTCCACTAGAAACAAACAGAAAACAATTAGGAGACCTCCGCCACCCAGAAATCTTCCCTTTCTTCCCTTTCTCACTCGCATTTGGAGAGGAAGGGGACGGCGTGAAGTTGGGGAGGGGTTGGAAGTGAGTTTGTTCTCGAATTTCGACGCCTCCAGCCGACTCGAAGCTCGAAATCGAATAGCACTAGGGCTGCTGGAGAGCAAAGTAACAAGTGTGTCAGAAACTATCGGTTTGCAGACCCGTACGTCAAAATCTACCTGCACCACGGCCGGAAGTTGTTGAGCAAGAAGAAGACGTCACGCAAATACAAGACGCTCAACCCGTACTACAACGAGAGTTTCCAGTTCAAAATCGAGCCGCACATGATCGAGAAAGTGCACCTCATCGTGTCGGTGTGGGATTACGACAAGATGAGCAAGAACGACTTCATCGGCGAGGTCACGCTCGGCTCGAAACATCTCAATTTGCCGCAGGTGGGACGCCCGGCTCGACGACGGCCATGGCCTAGAAGTTGCACGAAGCGCTTTTCTAGGCCATCATCACCCTATGACTCTGAAACACGTCACAATATGTATCCTTCAGATCACGCACGCGTGTAGCGAACAATGGTCGGAAATGATGATGTCGCGACGGCCGGTGGTGCAGTGGCACACTCTTCAGGAGCGGATGGAGAAGGAGAAGAAGAAGGAGGAGGACTGAAAACGACACACTTTCAGCCACGAGACATCGCACATATCGAAAACCAACAATGTACATAGAGACAAACTGAAAATCGCGTCCGTCCCAATCATCACAGTAATTATCATCGCGCCAACATCATCTTCCCCCATTTCGACCCCCCGTTCCGGCCCCAAATCACCTAGTCTTCCCCTCCTCTCCTTGTTGCCTATTATATGAGTAGTTCCATGATCTAGTTTGTGCCTAAGCTAGTCCGGCCCCGGTTTGACCCCCCCCCCCAGCCTCTTTTGAATATGTATTTTGGCAGACGTCTGTCCATACGTGTGTGTGTCATCACTCCATTATCCTCAAGAACGATCGAACGAACCAACGAACGGAATAAACGAAAAAGAGCGTGACGAGGGATCGAAAAGACGATGTGAGGAAGGAGGAGAACCAATCCGCACTTGTTTTACCTCCTCATCACTAAGGAATCACGCTGTGTGTGCGCGCGCGCGCGAAAAAAAACGAAAAAAGGGGAGAGAAAACTCGTTCGCGCTTCAACTGTATTACGCAATTAGGAGGAGGAGGGGAGGCGCGCGCGCATCGCATCGCGTGTCGTCGTAATGTTTCTTTAAGTACTTTCGCCCCGCCTGACCATATATCCAGTTGGATTGGTGTTTCAGCTGGCATCAGTCACTTCAAGCCTTTTCCTTCTTTTGAGACCTTCCTGATCAAACGCGCTCTGTTGCTAATTTAAGATCAAATGAACAGAAACTGCCTGTTTCAACAACGAGTGTTCCATTGTAGCAAACGAAGCATCGTTGTTGAAAAAGTCAACTTCTTGTCGCTTGGCCTTCAATTAGCAACAGAGCGCGTTTGAAATGGCAAGATATACAGATTTTTGGACCCCCCGACGACGGTTTTCATGCCCCCCCCCCCTTTAACCGTGTCTTGCTTCTAATGGTCATCTGCTTCTTCTTCTTCTTCAGCCAACCAGTTCTTCTGGCTTCTCCTCCTTTTTCTTCGCCTTCTCCTCATTTCTCCCTCCTTCCTCCCCCATCCGTCTCTCTTTTGCCTACAAAGCAGATGTCCTTACGAAATATAGGCTAGCGTATCTTTTCCACGCATCAATTTTACCCCCTCTCTGCGCTTTTTTGCCGTTTTCTTTTTGGTGTGCCAGTTGAGATTACAGTCCGAAAAACGAAAACCCGACAATGGGAAAGTTTGACTACCGTATCCGAGTGCCCTTTGATCGGCTTTTATCATCATCATCATCTTCTTCGTAATCATCATCATCATCCTTATTACACTATTACGAAACACTAACACACATCGCCTCTTTTTTTCAGCGAATTGGGGGAGGGGGAGAGGAAGTCACACGTCACATTTAATGGCGGACGACACATAGATATTTTCACCGAATTGCTGAAAAACTAGAAAATGACTACAGTAATGACCGAAATACATCCTCTCTTATTTTATATCGAGAACACCAAAAGAGCTATCAAAAAGTTGTCAACTACGAAGTTGTAGCTCTTTCTGTGCTCTATAACTTTGTAGTTGACAGCTTTTTGATAGCTCTTCTGGTTCTCGAGATAAAATCAACAACACGGTCGTGCCATACCCCTTCCAAGCGTTTCACGGGTCCCTTCCTCTTCCAGCACACCCTGCCCGATATTCCAGAATGCAAGCGAAACTCTTCATGATTCCCTGGATCATTGAGCTCGTCGTGGCTCAGCGAGCAGCGGCCCAACAGCCACCACCACCACCACCTACAGTACCCGCGACGGCACCATCCACACAGGTCTTGGTGAGTGTCTCTTTTCCTTTGAACTGCAACACCGTCTGACGTCATTTGTTCTGAGCAGCTGCATTGAGCTCAATCCATCTATTTTCGAATAGGTGTTAAGCCTAACGCTTATCTCACCCCCGATTGGAAGCCGTTTCTGCAGCAGACGAATATTAAAAAGTGACGGGAGACGGAAAAGGGAAAGGACCAAATTGGAAATCGATTTCCTAGATATCTGCCCATTTTGCAGACGAACGAACTGCTCGTCGACGCGCACCACCGTCACTTTTACGAGATGCTCCGACGGCAGCAGCAGATCAACGACGCGCTTCTGCTGAACAACGCCCTTCTCCACCCGCACATTCCGACGCTTCTGCCCCCACCGCCGCCCCTCTTCAATCCGTTCGTCGCTGCGGCCTCGCCGACGACGGCCAGTCGTGAGTCCGTCTGAAAAAAGAAAAACGTCTGAAAATGACGAGACACACCGATTGCAGAGGGATCGACGAGCAAACTAGGCACCTATGGAAAGGACGAGAAAGAGGAGGAGGAGGAGGCGGAAGACGTTGTCGAACGAATTCAGAATCCCGAAGAGAAGGAGGGCACTGTGGAGGCGCCGCAGCGAGGAGACGTCGTCAAGAAGACGTTGGCCGGCGTGAAGACGGTGTCGATTCAGAGGAAGGGCGAAGTGGCCGAAGACGTCGAGAAGGCGTCGACAACCACGTCGCCTAGCTTCAGCGCAGAGGATTTGGAAGTGGTGCAGCTGTTCAAGAAGCTCAATTTGAGCAAAGAGGAGGCGAAGAGCATCGTGGAGCACGTGGAGCAAGTGGTCAGACAGAAACTTGTCAGCTCAACGACAACGTCTTCTACAACGACGACAACGACGACGACTACATCGGCGCCCACGACGACGTCAACACCTTATACTACACCTTCAACAAGCACAACGACGACGACACCGACGACTACAGAAGCGGAGACTGAATTGGAGCGAGAAGTGGAGGGAGACGTTGAAGACGTCACCACTACTGCGCCAGTGTAAGTGACCAGTTAAACTTGCCGTCTGAAACTGAAGATCTGAAATTTTGAGGCCACAAATGCGAGTGCGAAGCGAGGAGAATCTGATCCTTCAAAGAAACAACCTCAAACACCATCCGATCAAACTGCAATCGACGAAGAAACTTCCGGAGCCAGCCACCTCGGAAGAGGTCTTCCAGGGATCCATCAAAACGTCGCTCACTCATCTGCCGATCATCGTGGCGAACGAGGAGGAAGACGTCAACAATCCGAAGAGTGGCACCACTCTCCACAAACGCATTCTGATCGCGTCGCACGATCGTGAGAAGGAGAACGATCGCGATCTTCTGGTGGACTTTGCGACGGGCGCACCGTTGGATCTCAGCGAGCACGAGACGGCCGTCCCGACGAAAATCCGTCCGGAGCAGTTGGCGGTGAGCAGCACGACGAGACGGCCGCCGCAGCCTCCGATGCCCTCCTCGCTGCCGCCTCGGCAGACGCATGTAAGCTTTTTCTTCTTCAAACACTAGAATTAACTGGATGCGCGTCAACTCTGATGTCTAGTGTGCCGACACCGTACCCGCGCTATCGTTCAGTTTCAGACATTTCAGTCCTCTTTTTGTATTTTTTCAGCACGAAGTGACAAACTTCGAGCGGCTCGCCACAGACTACCGACGTCGTCTCGAGAACACGGGCGATCTGAATCGCATTCTCCAGAAGATTTCCGAGAACGCCTACATTTCCCTCGGTACGACCCACTTTTCAACTCTCTCCGATCGATTTGGCGTGTTTTTCAGAACGAGGCGGCGCACGAAAACTGTACGCATCGGAAGCGAGAAGAATCTGAAAACTGCACAAAATTAATTTATTTAAATACTAAAATATAATTATTTATTCGTTCAGATAATTTTCCCTCTCTCTGTTGTCTTTCATCTCTCAATATATGAACTCATAAAAAGAAAATAAATAATCGATATTAGCCATGGAACTTCGAGAACGGACGAAATGCAATTTTTTGGCAAAAAAACAGACTAGTTTTGATAGGGTTTAGTCATTTTTTGCGAAAAGTAAAATGAAAGCAGACCTGCAATTCTCTTGCAAAATAGAGAGAAGAGTGCGGCGCGCAGAAAAAATGCGGGGAGAAACGCTGCAAAATTATTGCTGCCTCTGATTCGAACAGCAGTCATTTACCGAGTAATCAACGGTTTTTTTGTAAGCTTCCCTATTTTTCGCGAGAGTCGCCCCCAATTCGTCGGTTGTTTTTATACTAGTTACCCTGATTGCTGAATAAATGAATGTGAATGTGAACTGGCAATCTGCTCGTCACACCTTTGGCTCAGCCCTCACCGCTAGTGGTAAAGAAACCAGTGTACTTTTAAGAGAACAATTCGGGAGTGACCTGTCTTTTCGAATTGCGAGCGAAGCGAACAAAACAAACTTTTTATTTTTTCTGTGTCCCACTTGTTTTTTCCCTCTTTTTCACCATACGCCACTTTTCCTTTCCAAACCAGCTACCACAACGTGGCGAGAGCTGCCTTTGGCTCCATTTCAGCTCTGGACCACTTCTCGCCCACTATTCTGTTCTTGGAGATATGGCTCATGAAAGGTTCGTTCCCCTGGCACTAAACAAACCCTCCGGAAGAGCATTCCTGCCGCCTCTCCTCACTGACAAAAGTTGCACACGAAGGCAGGCATGCTCCGAGGCAGTTGCTCAGTGAGCTCTTTCCAACTGGCGACGGAGTTATTTGCCGTTCGGCTCAACGGTTCCGGTTGCCTCCACGGCGGCGGCGTCAAACAAGAAAAAAGGGCGAAAGAAGAAGAGGCATTTTGTGGAAATATGCGCTCGCGCATGCTTCTCGTCTTGTTAATGACCTGCCTGCACCTTCGGAAGCTTGTCACAGTGTCACGCCTTGTGTGACACGACCATATCTCGAGAACTAGAATAGATAGGGGAAAGTTGTCAACTAACAAAGTGGTCCCCACATTGTCATCTATTTCTCTGACAAATGACAACTTTCCCCCTATTGGTTTGACTTTTCAAGATACAAAAAAGTGAGCTCCGGGACGAACCACGAAACTGTCAGTGCCACGTCATCGCGGTGGTAGGGAGAGGGGGAGAGGTCCAAATAATAGTAATTCGAGAGTGTGAGAAAAAGAGCATGAAAACGAGGGGCACGGCACAAAACCGCGAGCAAACAGACAGAGACAGTGCTTTCCGGAGGGGGGCTCTCTGTGTTTGGTATTCCTCCTCCCGTCTCTTTTTCCACTCGCGCACTACTTCCAACTTGTTTCCTCTCTCCCTTTTTTCGGGAATAATTTGGGCATTGCATTTCGGAAAAGAGGCGGCAAGTTACCCCCCCTCTTCTCCTCACAATTTGGCCTTCCCAAGGTGAAACACAATACATCCTCGCCTTCTTTCTCACTGTACTCACTCATTCTTACTCTTCGGTTTTGTTCGGTTTTTCTTTATTTTCCATTTGCACACCCATTGATTCGGCTGACCATCGTTCCTGAAAACCATTTTCACACTTTTTCAGACCCTTCTCGCCCTCCCCTCCCGCAGCGAAGCGATTTCTTCCATCAAACCAAGCACAAGAACAATAAGAGCACCGAAAATTGATGGAAGATCGAAACGAAAAGAAGGAGGAAACGGATAAAAGCGGGAAGAATGAGGGTGAGTCGTCGGTGGGAAGATTTGAACATTTTCTAGTTTCCCAGTTTCCTCCTAGTTTCCCCAAATTTGACCTGAGTGTCCCATTTCTTCATGTTTTTCAGTCACCTTTTGCTTTTGCCATTTCTGACCTACCTTTTCCAAATTTCGCCTCATTCTTCTGGATGTGACCTACCATTTCTAGTTTCCACCTGATTCCTCTGGTTTTAAGCTCCACTTTCTAGATTTGACCAGTTTCTCCTGGGAATTGGCTCACCCAGCTTTCACCTACTTTTTCTGGATAAGACCTATTCCAATTGTTAAGTTTGACTAGTTGCTTCTGCGGTTTCGCCTTTTTTACCCTGATACGTTTCGATCAAAAACTCATCAAATTTAGTGTAGATTCGTTGTATCCAGTGATTTTTTTTACTGCGCGCGCGCACCCTCACATCGATCATCCCCCACTGACCCTCCCCCAATCTGTCTCGGGAGTTTTCGATTTCAATACCACAACAAATTGTCGTCGTCGTCGTCTTCTTCTTCTTCTTTCGTCGTCCTCCCGAAACGATTGCCTCCTCTCGCTCTTTTCCGTCTCTCGGTGCTTCCGTACTGTTTCAAGGTCTGCGGAAGGCACGAAGAAGAAGAAGAAGGAGACGTCGCGAAGAAGAAGAAGAGGTGGGAGAGAAAGAGAGACAGACGGACGGAGACGTTCCGTCTTCTGGACGGAAGAAGAAGAAGAAGAAGATACGACTGTTTACCCCCGCACAGCCACAATTCCATCATATCTTGATTGTATTCATACTCTCCCCCCTCCCCTTTCCGTTATTAACTATCTCTTGCCCCATAACTGTTTCCTCTCTCTTTACTGGAAATTTGGAAACTGGAACACTTCCGAAGTTCCAAAAGGGCTTATCAGAACTGCCATGCTCCAGCTTTTTTGAGCTTGGTAAAAAATGCTTTGAAATTTTCTAACAAGCTCAAAACACCGAAAAACTTGGGGTTTCTCTTGCTTCCGACAATGTTTACCCCCCCCCCCCCCCCCCTTTTTTTTTAGGTTATGAGTAATACCATTATTATGAGTCATCCTGTACATACAGTCGGTTGTCTCCTTAATTCGTCGTGTCATTTGCATTAGGACCCCCTTTCCCGAGAATTCGTTCATTTTGCCATTCCAGCCTCTTTTCGAAGAAGGAATTCGTGGAATTTGCTGCTGAAACTGGTTGGGGCGGTTACCAATTGTAGATCAACACGAAAAACCCCATATATCACCTATCATTCCTCGCTTCTTTCGGCGGTTTCTCTTTGTCTTCCTCTCTACTCTCTTTTCGAGAAATGCCGAAACAAGGAAATGAAATCGAAATTAAATTTCATTACATATGTCTGTACAGTCTAACAAGTTGGTATGATGGGTATTTCGCAATAGGGCGGTATCAGCGGTGCAGAATCAAAACCAATATCTACTAGTCAAGTTTCAGTGGATTTCTGGGATTTTCTGCTACCATCACTGGGATAGGGAGTAGGTCGAACACTTGAAATTTGATCCACCAACTTTTTTCGGTGGATTCGGTTAGAACTTGAGGAACCGTTTGTGGCTTTCGAAACCGTTCCAATTCTCACCAACCCCCATCCTTCCTCTTTCCGATCCGAATATTATTTCGGTTTCGGTTTCTCATCCTAATCACCGGTACGCGTCCCCCCTTCCCGCTCATTCCTCTTCTTCTTGCGCAGGCGCGCGCGCGCACGTCATCATCATAGTCGTCCCGAAAAGAAGGCAATCTTGCCTAATATGGCGTCTTCTCACAGATGTATCAATTATGCAGCAGCAGTAGAAGACGTTGATGATGATGATGACTTGGCATGTAGAAAGAGACAGTACATATCAGTGCTACTATATCACTTTTGTTGTTGGCTGGTCGAAGAGAAGTTGAAGAGAAGTTGAAGGTGTTTGCGTCGACGTCTTCTTCGTCTTCTTGTTGATTAGAAGAAGAAGAGGTTGGGCGTGGGCGCTCCGAGAGGCGCCACGCCCTTGTTGCCTATCACAAACGCCTTCTTTTTCTTCTTCAACGTCTTCTCCTTCGTATTACCGTCCAACCTCCACTTCTTCTCGATATTTCCTCCCCTCCCTGCCATTGTTTCGTCAGGCCCTCACCTTTGATGTCTTCTACACTTACAAGTACTGATGCACTGATTGAATCCTTTGTCACGGGGGGACATCTCAGTTATCCTCCCTCTTTAGCTTACAAGTCCGGACATTTTGTTGATCTCATTTTATCTCAAGAACAGAAAGAGATATAAAAAAGTTGTCAACTACAAAGTTGTCGAGCACAGAAAGAGCTACAACTCTTCAGTTGACATCTGCCTGACAGCTCCCTTGGTTCTCGAGATAAAACGAGATTGAAAAACGGCCTCTAGCTAACTTAGATCGCAAGGTGCAGCGCTTACAGCTTTAGCCATTTGTCCTCTACTCGAAATAATAATAGTATTCTATGTAGTACATACGGCGGTCCTCCAAACACACAGACACACGCATAGCGACTAAGAGGTTATGGTGCATGAACATGTGATAAGCCCCCCTCATGCCTCTTACCTCCACCTCCTCCTATTCAATCATTCATTCATTCCACTATGTATGTTCCTGTTCGCTCTCTCTCTCTCTTTTCTTGCCGCCTCGATTACAAATCAAACACAGGCAAAATGGAGGGAACGTTCTCTCTGTCTCTCTTTTTCAAGTACACCACATTCTTCTTGCCATCCCACCAAATGGCTAGTTGTTGTGTAGTTTGAAACAGTCGCCGTTTCAATTGATTCATTTCTTCTCATTTGTCCCTCTTCTTCTTCTTCTTCTGTTTATTGCCCCCCTTCCTTATTTGTGGTGGTCTCACCTCCTTCTCCCCCCTTAAAACCAGAATTTATCATTTTTGTTTTCTTTCTCTCTATCTCTCCCTCTCAATCAAATCCCTTATCATTCATCGCATTAGCTTCTTCTTCTTCTTCACCCCCTTTTTTTCGTTTTCATTCCATTTCCATTGGGAAAACATCGTCTCCTTCTCCTCCTTCTTTTGTTTCTATCCCATCTCTTGTCACATTGATTTGATTTGACCTACCCGCTGAAATGGTGAAAGGGGGCGGGGCTTTGTTTTTTTTTTAATGGCCCGTTCTCTGTCTTTTGCCTGGAAGCCTGAAACATTTGACCTACTTCTTGCCTTACCGTATTTCGTCTAAAAGCCTGAAGCTTGAAAGATATTCAGTTAGACCGAATGGTTTGACCTACTTCTTCTCGTACCAGTTCGATCGATTTTCAGAGCCCTCCGTCGAGGTCTTCATTCGTCCGCTCGAAGTCAGTGTTCCGGCCGATTTCCTCTATCAGAAACGAGGTGGGCTATTTTTCTTTCTCTCCCTCTTAGCCTAACAACAACAATAACAACAACAACTTCAACCAATTCAGAAGAGCCGACTAAGACGTACTGGTCGACAATGACGTCACAGATAGCCACGGAGACGTCGATCAAGCGGTGGTCCATTCCGCCGGTCACCATCGAAGAGGGCAAACCTCCTGGACCGGTAAGCTACGGGAAACTGAAAGTTGATAATGGTGGGGTCGGAGAAGAAGGGTGTGGTTGGTGGTAGGGGGCTAGCAGAGAGGGAAGACAGAGGGGAAAGGCCATAAAATTTGAATTGAATGTGTGAGGGCGGCTGAAGAAGAAGAAGACGTCGAAAAAAGACAGGCGCCACACCCAGATTCCTCGGCCCCCACACACACACACTTTCTTTCCCCGGGCGAGATAGCAAGTGTGGCATTTGATTTCTGATGCGAAGGAAACGGTGAAGGCGTGGCAAAAACGGTGAACTTGTTCACTGGAAGAAGTTGAACACATTTTCGCGTTTTCGAACTTGCCAAGACCATTCTGTTGATTTGATTAGGTTTTATACAATGTCCATACAAGCAAGCTATATGAAGTACAAATCACATTAACTGATATAAGCTGAGTTTTCGAGGACATATCTTGAGAACTAGAAGAGATCGGAGAAAGTTGTCAACTAACAAAATGTTCCTTGATTTGTCAGTTATATTTTGCCAGTTGACAAATTTCTCCTAGCTCTTCAACTGTTCAAGATATGAAAGCTGAAAGACCAGACATTTGAAATAGCAAAAACACTTTCACACCGTAACTACCGTAACTAAATGGTTTGGGTGTTGGTGAGCTCGTATCTTGAAAGTCCCTGCCGTTATACAAAACAAGACGAAAAAGTTAAACTCCTGCCCTCCCCCAGGGGGGCGCGCTTCATAATACAAGGAATGCAATAAAAGGAGGAATGAATGAATGCGTCAGCATACACACACATCCAATCAAGCATGCCGAATGTTTCGATTTCAGCCCCCCTTACAAACACTCCTTCTTTTTATTTGACACATCGTCTGCCCTGCCCTCCTCTTCCTCACAACCCCTTCAGGAGAGACAGACACGTACCGAGTGAAGGGCCGATACTAGTTAATCTGCGCCTCCCTTCGTTTTTCTCTCCATCATCCTCACAACAACACCCCCTCTCTCTCTTTTTACCCGGTATTCGCTTTGCACTTTTCCTCTCGTTTTAGCTATTCAACTACATTTCTTTGAGCCGTTCCCTAATGGTTTGACACTCAGCACTCAAATCTTAAAAACTCGAAGAGATAGAAGAAAAGTGTCAACTGACAAAATGTTCCTTAATCTGGTAACTATGTTTTGATAGTTGACAACTTTTTTCCAGCAATTCTAGTTTTCAAGATATCTGTCCACAGGAGTGAGAAAAGTACAAGAATCGAACCACTTTCATTTTTTGACGCTTTCAAAGTTTCCTACTCGGCTCTAGAGGGTCATGTATTGTAAAAATTCCAATTGTCTCTGGAATTTAAGAGATTTTTTTGAACATTTGCCAATTTAGAAGTTCCGCGTGTATACATTTTTTCTCGGAAAATCCCTTTCTTCTCTCTTATGCAACGTCTTCTTTTTTCCCGGACGACGTTTTTCGATCAGATTGACGATTCATGATAACGGGCGGGAAAGGGGGGCGATGAATCGAAATTGCGCCGCCCGTTTTTCCACCATTTTTACGCCGGTTAGCGCGCGCGCAACGCAACGCAATCCCACCTATTTACCGTCAATTAATTGTCGAAACGACCGTTTTTCTGCCACCATTTTTGATCCACTTCCGTAAATACTTCCGAAAAATGGAAAAATTTTGGAACTTTTTCTATTTCCTTTTTTAATCTACCGGCGAGAGAGTGTGATAGACGAAGAGACGCAGACAGTGCAGTGGAGCGCGCTTGCATTTCTCTCTCTTTCTTTCTTTTTTGGCTTGTTTTTTCTCCTCTATTTCTCTTTCTATCCAAACAAAAACAAAAATAATCGGCGACCAATTTTGCGATTTTCGCAGAATACAGCAGAACGTTTGTGAACGGCAGAAAACTGAGAAGCAGTTTTTCACGAACAAAAACGAAGAAAACCAGAGGGGGCTCATCGCAAAGTGTGGGAAAATGGTGGAAATCTATAAGCCGCCGGCCAAACGGATTTCCAGCCAATTGATGCAAAAATTGCAGTTGTTTGTAAGCAATTGAGTTTTAAGGGGGCGCTTAACTCGCGCATTTCAGGAGATAGAGAAAAAGTGTCAACTGCAAAAGTGTTCATTAGACTGATTGGCACATTTTTGTAGTTGGCAACTTTTTTCTAGCTCCTCTAGTTTTTGAGATATGGGCTGGAAATTGAAAACCAATGGACTTGTGTTGCAGGAGGAGCATCCGTCGACTCGCGAGGGAAAAGAGCAGGAGGGACGTGTGATCGGCATCACGCCCAACTACAAAATCGGAGAGGGACAACCGAAACACGAGCTGAATCTCGGCAAATCGGGATTTGTCCCGAACGGTCACGGCGACTACAAGGTCACATCGATACAGGAGGCCTACAAGCAGACGTTGATCGATCCGAAGGTAAGGAAGTGACACTAGAAGAAGAACAAGACAACGTCGAACGATAAGATGAGATGAGATGGTTTATTTGAATTCATGAGTGAAATGGGGGGAGAGGAGAAACGATTGATAACTGACTGGACCCGAGTGTGAGAAGTGGATTATTGATTGATGGTGTTGGCGAAGTCGTTGTTCGGCTGCTGCTGCTGGGAGCGATCGCCGCGCATTCCGAATCCCGAAGACTGGTCGAATCGCATTCCGGACGCTGACTGTCGTTCGAAATACTTCTGGCCGGACGGAGAAGAAGAGGAGTTGGAGTCGTCGAACTGTCGGCCCGAGTTCTGCTGATTGAATTGTGGGCCTCCTCTTGGCCCAAAGTCTGGACCCTGTCCGCGACCTCCTGGCCCGAAGTTTGGTCCCTGACTATCCGACCCAAAATCTGGGCCCTGACCTCCGCGTCCTCCTGGTCCACCACGACCGGCTCCTCCGGGTCCTCGGCGTCCTGGGAAGTCGTCTTGTGGCCCAAAGTCTGGACCCTGTCCACCGCGGCCTCCAGATCCACCACGACCTGGTCCTCCGGGGCCTCTGCGTCCTGGGAAGTCATCCTGCGGTCCAAAATCAGGTCCTTGTCCTCCACGTCCTCCGGGTCCGAAACTTGGACCCTGACTGTCTGGCCCTTGTCCACGTCCACCACGGCCCGGTCCTCCTGGTCCTCTGCGTCCCGGGAAGTCATCCTGAGGACCGAAGTCTGGTCCCTGTTCGCCGCGGCCTGGTCCTTCTGGTCCGCCACGCCCTCTCGGTCCGTAGCTCGGTCCTTGACTGTCAGGTCCGAAGTCTGGTCCTTGTCCACGTCCACCACGGCCCGGTCCACCAGGTCCCCTTCTTCCTGAGAAATCGTCTTGAGGTCCGAAGTCTGGTCCCTGTCCACGGCCACCACGTCCTCCTGGTCCAAAGCTTGGTCCTCGGCTATCAGGTCTAAAATCGAGGTCTTGTCTTCCGGGCCCTCCTGGGCCACGTCTTCCTGGGAAATCGTCTTGCGGACCGAAGTCGGGTCCTTGTCCTCCGCGGCCTCCCTGACCTCCCGGTCCGAAGTCTGGTCCTTGTCCTCGTCCACCACGACCTGGTCCTCCTGGTCCACGTCTTCCCGGGAAGTCATTTTGCGGACCGAAGTCGGGCCCTTGCCCGCGACCGTCACGTCCTCCTGGCCCTCTACGTCCTGGGAAATCATCTTCTGGTCCAAAATCAGGTCCCTGTCCACCACGTCCTCCTGGTCCGAACTCTGGTCCTTGTCCACGTCCACCTCGGCCCGGTCCACCTGGCCCTCTTCTTCCTGGGAAATCGTCTTGAGGTCCGAAGTCTGGGCCTTGTCCACGGCCGCCACGTCCGCCCGGTCCGAAGCTTGGTCCTTGGCTGTCCGGTCCAAAGTCTGGACCCTGACCTCCGCGGCCTCCTGGTCCACCACGCCCTGGTCCTCCGGGGCCTCTGCGTCCTGGGAAGTCATCCTGCGGTCCAAAATCAGGACCTTGTCCTCCACGTCCGCCCGGTCCGAAGTTTGGTCCTTGGCTGTCTGGCCCGAAGTCTGGACCCTGTCCACCACGGCCAGGTGCTCCCGGTCCCCTTCTTCCTGGGAAATCGTCTTGAGGTCCGAAGCCGCGTCCAGCCGATCCTTGGCGTCCTTGGTTGTTCTGCGATCCGAAGTTCGGTCCCTGGCTGGCTTGTCCGTTTGAATTGCTCTGCTGCGATCCTTCCGACGAGTCCGAGTTCATCATCATCATCGCATTTCGTGGTCCACGTGGAAACTGCTTCTTGGCATCCGAGAAGCCGTTGTTGCTCTGGAAGTCTTCTTCACCGTTGTTGCCTTGTCCACGGCCTCCCGGACCTCTGCGTCTTGGGAAATCGTTTTCCGATCCAGAGTCTCGTCCTTGTCCAGGCCCGAAGTCGGGACCTTGTCCTCCGCGGCCTCCCTGACCTCCTCGGCGTCCTGAGAAGTCGTCTTGTGGGCCAAAGTCTGGCCCTTGTCCACGGCCCCCACGTCCACCTGGTCCGAAGCTTGGCCTTTGGCTGTCCGGTCCAAAGTTGGGACCCTGTCTTCCGGGGCCTCCTGGACCACGTCTTCCTGGGAAATCGTCTTGCGGTCCGAAGTTCGGTCCTTGTCCTCTGCGGCCTCCCTGACCTCCCGGTCCGAAGCTTGGTCGCTGGCTGTCTGGCCCGAAGCTTGGTCCCTGTCCACGACCTCCTTGACCACGAGCATAGTCATTCTGAGGACCGTTCTGTCCACTCGGGAATGATCCCATCATTCCGTACATGAACGGACCCGGCATCTGCTGCATCTGCTGTTGCTGCTGGAATCCGAACGGGACCATCATCGAGCTCATCGGCATCGGCATCTGAGGGCGCATCGGCTGTTGACCGAAAATCGGACTTCTGCTCTCGGGACGGTAGTTTCGGGCGATGAAGAACAGAGCGCGGACTTCCTACAAGAAATTGGCTAAAGAAAGGAAGGGAAGAAGAGAACATACCCTCGGGAAGGTGACAGCCAGCTTTCTGATCTGATCGTGTTGATCCTTCCGAGTGAGGTTCGTATTCGAGAGGACCTCCTCCAGTTGCTGGTAGACGGTCGAGATGTTCGCCACCACGGCCTGCACATTCTGGCTGACGGCGTCTTTTTGTTGCTGAACCTGCTTGGCCCACTGGTTGAATTCGTCCTGAAAACCGACTTTCATTCTCTTATCCCAACGTCATCCGAAGAAGACACTCACCGTCACATTGAACGCCTTCGCCCAAATGGTCAACTGCTGATTCTGTTCGTCCATCGAAAGGTGCTCATTGGCGACGATGTCGAAGAACTCCTTTCTCGCGAATCGCGGCACTTGCCAGAGGAATTTCGGGAAAACGGGCGGTCCATCCGGTGATGGACGTTGTTGGGGTTGCAAAGAGCCGCCGAACTCGAGCTCCGAAGAGTCTTCGGAGTTTTGAGCCCAGGAAAGAAGCGGTACGAGAAGAAGTAGAAGCACAATGAGACCTCTCATTGTGTCAAAAGGCGAAATGGAGCTCTACCTGTTCGTCTGTCTTCTCACCGCTCGGCTCCGCGAGTTTAAATAGTTTGTACCCACTGATCGAGATGTGTGTTCTTTTGAGCACACACAAACTAAGTTCCTCGAGGTCACTACTCTGCGCGCCTTTTCGTTAATGTTGAAAAGTAAATCTAAGGGTGCGGAACAAAAACACTGGCCAAATAGTGTGGCATTCGGGGAGACGGAGAAGAGACAGACAAACACCTCTTGCTTCTTCTTCTTCCCCCCGCATCGCTTCCGCATTAGAGATCCGCATCAGCCATTTTTGTGAAGAAGAGAAGAAAAAATACATGTGGTTGGGCGAGAGGGGAGGAGGTAAATATGTAGATAAACAGTGAGCAATTACCCAAGAGAAAAGGGGGACTTAACTTTAGAAAGTGCACCCCCTCTCTCTTTCCGTCTCAAATTTGAGCACCAAAAAAAAGAAACAACAAGTGATCAGCGTCATTTGAGAAAGACAGAAATGTGGTGTTTTAGTTTCGGACTCAACTTTCACGTACAGTAACGGCTATATGTTGTTAATCTCATTTTATCTTGAGAGACAAGAGAGCTATCAAAAAGTGATCAACTGCAAAGTTGTAGAGCACAAAAAGAGCTACAACTTTGTAGTTGACAACTTTTTGATAGTTCTCTCGGTTTTCGAGATAAAAACAAAATAAAATCAACAAACGGCCGGGTGATACTTTTTCGGTCAGAACTGTGGAAAGTACAATCCCTTCCGATCTTCAGAATTCGCTGTGTCTTCGGGCTTTCGGGCTGAATTCCGACTTCCATTGAAAATTGGTTTTTTTTCGCGAAATTTACTTTTTCATTACAACGTTCCGGAATGACGGCCCGGAGCGCTGTTTATCGTAAATCTACACCAATTTTTCTTCAAATTTTCTTTCGAGGACCGTTTTCCAGTTCTATTTCTTCCGCCTTCCGTTCGAAAATTGCAATTCCCACTTCCGAATTCCGTTAGAAAGTTTATAATTCCGTTTACCGACTTCCGCCTGCTCCTCCCAACTCTGCTATCCATTTCAAGCTTGGCGAGCGTAATTTGAAATAAGCAATTTGCAGGTGGTGTCCAATGCTAACATGCCGTACCTATCGACGCGAATTCCGGACGCGCGTCCTAAAGTAGCCGGCGATTTTCCGAGCGAGCACAGCAAGAGGAGCCAGATCAAACTTGAGCCGCTGGAGCAACGCAAGTTCCGAGTGAGCCATCCACGTTTCTTTGAAAATTTGGATTTCGTTGTTCAGAGTGTTGAGTCGCGTAACATCTCGACGAGCGACTATCTGACCGGAAGTGTGGAACGTCACCGCGAGATGGAAGCGTCGCGGCTCAAAGAGCATTTGCGCGCCAAGGAGGGCGACGCAAATCAGCCGTGGAACAAGCCCGGATGGCCGGGACCGAATCGTGCGGCGCCCAACGATGAGAGCCTCCGTGAGCTCGAGACCGTCAAGCAGGTGGGTTCAAGAGGCCTTCGAACTCTGTCTGAAGTTCAACGACGAACTTCCGAATGTTTCAGAAGATTGCGACGCTGCAGAGAGTGAGTTTGATCTACTTGTTGGTCTTGTCCTTGTCCTTGTTTCGTGCATGTTTCTTTGTTTGTTCTCTGTCCGTGCATGTTGTGTCCTGTCCCATTTCCGAAGGCGAAAAAGGAAGAACCCCCCTCCTCATGGAGCCTCGAGATGCTGACCGTCGGATGGGATCGTGTGCCAACTTCATACTGACATCCTCCATCCTCCAACTCTTCTATTCAACCCTCCACCCCCTCCCATTCTTCCACCTCCTCAAAACGAACATCCGGTGATAGCCATGTGTGTCGAGAGTGGCGAGTCGACTCGAAATTCAGAAAACGTCGCAATCAATGAGCGATCTGCGAGTGCCGACGCCGAGCCAGTTCGAGCAACTGAATCCGGTGAGTTGGCTCCCGTGGTACCCATGGGAAATGCGGTTTTTTTGGGCTTTCCTGAATTCTGATACCCATCTCCCATTTATTTTCTTCGGATTTATCGAGTTTCAGAAGTTATATATTGAAAACTAGAAGATATCGGAAAAAGTTGTCAATTAACAAAATGCTCCTTGATTTATTGGCTACTATTTGTCAGTTGGCAGTTTTTTCCCAGCTCTTCGAGTCTTCAAGATATGAGTGCTGAAAGCTGAAAGACAGCCCATTCGGGTGGATCGTTCCAATACAGTAAACACCGTGAATTATTCTTTGGGATTCCGTAGTAGTATTCTTACTATTGGTATCCACTTCCAGACACCTCAAACGGGTCCAATTTCGCCGGGCGATTCGGGATGGCTCATCAAGATGCGCAAAAACCGATATCTCGACCATACGGCGCGACTGAACAATGCGTCGCCGAAAAAATACAAATCAATGGATCAACTGCCGACGGCGGCGGCGGACACGAACAATAGAACGGTGAGAAGAGTTTCTTTTGGATCGCAAGCTATGTAGGTGGGGAGGAAGGAAGAGGCAGGCAGAGAGAGAACCGTTCAAAAACCACCAAAGAGCTACTCCGCGCGGAGCCCCCCTCTCTCGCTGCTCCCTCTCTGAATCTCTTGCCTAGAGGGGAGGTCTCGGCTGAAGCCTCTTGAAACCATCTCTCCTCCAATCGCGATCTATCCTTCCTTCCTCCCGCGCGGGCGCTCGCTTAGCACTGCACACACCTAGAGAATGCTACTTTTCTCTTTCTCTCTCCTTCTCTTGCTCTTCCATCCTCCCTTTTCGCTAACCTGAGAGCGGTGCCCTTCTCTCTCTCTCTTTTCCCCGCCAAGATCTACTACTGCTCTACTACCATCCATCGGTTAACGATCATGGATGATTGGGATGGTTGTGACTTTAGATCTACGCCCGATATTTTTCTGTCTTTGTTTTTTGTTAAGCTAGTCCCGTCTAGGCTTACCAGCCTAGACCCCCATTATGAACCTCCTCGAAAAAATCTTATGCCCCAATCGGCCAGAATCCAGAGTTCTGGAGGCCTTGGTCAGCAAGACCCAAACCTCGATTATCAGAATTAACCACCCACTCATTCCCCTGCGATTTTGAACCAATCTCTTTCTCTCTCTCTCTCTCTTCCCCTTCCCCTGCTTTCCACGCACATTCCCTCTCTAACCGTCGAGAAGACCGCACAAGACAATTTTTGTTTGTTTCATAGTTTGTTCAAAACTCTCGCAAGTGGCGGCTCGGAAGGGGATGGGCTCTTCCATCCTTCTCTGCTCTAACACTGTGCTCCTTCTTCTTCAACCCTCCATCCACCTCCTCCTCCTCATTCATTCACATTTTTGGAAGGAAGGAAGTAACTAGCACATCAGGCCGGGGGCGCGGGCGTGCTTGCTTTTTGAGGAGGAGGAGGGCGCGAGCCTCGCGTAATCCGAAGAAACAATAACTGATGGATGGAGGAAGAGAGAAAGAGGGAAGAAAAGAACATCTACTGTAACAATCATTGTTTGGGGCGCCTGAATTTGAAATGACATTCCAATGTTTTACAGGTCGGCAAACCGGAAGGGTCGGATCCGTTGCACTGGCAGTTGCGAAAGGAGTTCCATCTCGCCAAGTACTCGGTGAGTTTCTAAGACACATTTGGAGAAAAGTGATCAGCTAGTGGTAGATTTAACTATGATCCCTGCATGAATCAAACATACACGCTTGACCTACCTGCGCGGGTCGCAGCAAGAGAGAGAGAGCTCGCGAGCAAGCACGCCTCAAGGTATGTGCTCATGAACTGGTGATAAGTGTTCATGCGTGCTTGCTCTTTAGGAACGGACAGGGAGAGAAACAGAGAGAGAGAAAGAGAGGGAAAAGAGCTCTCTCTCTCTTTCTTTCTCTTTTTAACATACGAAACAAGCAAGCGCACACCCGAAGACAAACACATTGTCCTTTCGAAATCCTAGGAGTTTCCCCCCTTTCCCCCCACAGACCCACTGTTTGTGTCAGTGCTGCTGGACGTTTCTTTCTCTCTTGTCACCCCTCCTTTAGTTTTCTCAACTCAATTCAATGAGGATGAAAAAGTAGAAGTTCGGCTGTAATTTCCAGCTCTTCTAGCTGTCGATCCTCCCTCTATCTCTGTATCTTTCGTTCTTCCTGTATTTACCCTCAGTAGTACACATACCTTAGTGTCCCCGGTCCCTCCTCTGCGCCGCGCGGCGCAAACTCTCTTGGCCACTTCAATTTGTGCCCCCATGGTGGCTTTTAGTAGAACTTTTTTCTGCGATCCACAATCAATCAACTAATCGATACTGTCGATCGATTCGGGTGGTTCCACGACCGACAAGACGATGAGATCTGAGAGCCGCCCGTCTCGGTCCGAACGAGAGAGGGAGAGAGTGAGAAAAGTGCTCACGGAGCTCGCCCCCCCCCCCTTATTGACATTTTCTCCGTCTGCACCTTAATGAAACATTAGCCCTTTCTCTCTCGCTCTTTCTTTCTCTCTCTACCGGCTTAAGTCGCCCCCTTTCTTTCTCTGTTTTCCGCCACCCCCCTGAGTCACACTTTCGAACTTGGAGGCACACCATGTCCAACATCATCAATCCTAACACCGATGATGATGATGATGACATCAACAACACCGTGACGACGCCGTCCTATTCGACAGTTCGGCAGTTGAGAGCCGAATATCTTGCCAGAGTAGCGTCCTCGTCGACGTCGACACCTTCGTCGGGAAGGACGACGTCTTCTGGATCGAGAGCTCCCAGAAGGGGCACTGTGTTCGGCACACGACCCACTATCAGCCTGCCCTATATTCCCGAAGTTGAAGAGGTTTAGAGATTGATGGGGATGGGCGGGAGAAAAACAAAGCGCCGTATTTACTGGATTAGAGCGGAGTACTCATATCTTGTAAACTAGAAGAGATAGGAAAAACTTGTCAACTACTGACATATAGAAATCAAGGAACATTTTGTTAGGTGACAGCTTTCTCCGATCTCTTCTAGTTCTCCAGATATGACCTTAAAATATGGTAGGTCAAATTGATGAGCGTAAAAAAGAGACTGGATTTGATCACCTTCAGTTTCAATTTCAAAACACCCGCCATTTTCCAGGAACGACGTGCATCGTACCACGTGGAGTCTTCCTCGTTCGTCCAATCGAGTAGTAGCACGTCTTCTCAACCGCCGCCACCTCACACTCACCAACATCATCATCCACATCATCCGCCGCCTCCCTCACCACCGCCGATTCCGTCCGTCGTCCACCATCACCCGACGCCTTCCCATCAGCCGCCACCAGCTGCTGAAACCGTTCTGAATCGACCGCTCTCCAAATCGCAGTTACTCTATCCGCCCGGCAGCACTGAGAACATTGCCAGCGAGCACAAACCGGCGATTCGGCCACCGGAGAAGGTATTGATCGGGATCGGAAGATCAGGGTGCACCTTCGTCTTTATTGCAGACAGTCTACGAGAACAATCCGATTGCACCATCGGCGCTGAATGTGCAGATAAAACGCGCTCCACCGCAACTCCCGCCGCCTCCCGTGCCGCCCCAAACGGAGGATCTCGACTATCCGGAACGGTTGATGAGCCCACCGCCGACACATCAGCCGCGATCGATACTCAAAGGATACACTACTTCGTTGCATCAGCAACAGCACCAGCAGTACTACTCGCAGACGAATCTCTCCGAATCACACCACCATCAACATCATCATTCGTCGACCGGCTCACTGAATCCGCAACAAATGCATCCGAGACCGTCCGATCGTCGTACACCCACTCATTTTGAGGATCTCAGCGAGGATGAGAAGACGCGAATCATGCATGAAAATCTGCAAAAGCATCGAAGTATGCGAAGTGGTCCACACGGTCCGCGTCCCAACGTCGCCTCGTTCAACGGGCCGTTCTTCCGCCTCGAGCAGGTCAGTCCCGGCGGCAGACAGCAGCACCATCCGAGAAGTCAGTCGGTGGATCCTAGCGGCGAACGAGGGCTGCAACACATGCGGGACATCTCCGCCTCGGAGATCGAACTGCATCAGCACAACTTCTCCTCCTCCGCCTCACGCAACCTCGAGCCGTCGGTCGTCGTGTGGCCACCGATCTCCGAGCACGAACGACGGCGTCCCAATTCGGTGCTCGCCAAAAACTTTAGCGATCCGGACAAGATCGACGAGTATCAGAGGCAGAAGCGGTTGGAGCACGAGGCGATGCAGCGGCACGAGGAGCAGCAGATGATCAGCATGAGCAAACAGATTCGAGCGATGGAGATTCAGCAGCAGAGGCTGTACGAGCAGTCACACGGCGTGACATCTCCGGTGCCGATGATGGAATCGCTCTCGCCACAGCCGCCACAGTCACAACAGCCACCACCTTCCTCCCAACCTCAATATTACCCGCCTCCTCAACCGATCAAGGATCCGGAACCTCTTCCCTATCCGGTGCAGGTGTTCGAGACACGCCCCATCTCTGCTCTCTCCGACCAGCTGGATCCTCCGCCGACGAGCTGGAAGCGCACTTATATAGTCGAGAAGCCGCGGGATATTGCTAAAAATGAGATACTGACATCGGAGGAGTTGCTCGAGAAGGACTCGTACGACGTGGATCTTCTGAAGCGACGCGAGACGTTTGTGGAGAAGGCCGAAGAGCCGGTTCGCGTGAATCGGCTCGGCAAACGATGGCAACCGCCGCCAGAGAAGCCGTACGTGTGGCCGACGTTGCGGCGAGCCATGTCTGTCGAACCGAACGCGCGGCCGATGGATTTCGCGCCCGGCGTGCCGTCCAACTACGACGACAACGACGAGTACAAATGGGCGCCGGTGGTCAACGATCCGGGCTACAAGAAGGAGGAGAAGAACTTCACGCCGGTCAGCAGTCCGCCCGCTTCACCGCGACGTGGTCACGGCGCCGGACCGCTGGACGAGCCGGCAAAGCGGCAAGCGAAGTACGTGATTCAACCGAGCCCTGATGGTAGTCATCGTCCGAAAGCGGTGTTCCGAAAAGAGCGACACACGCCGAGCGGCGGCTTCTACCCCCACGCGCCCAATGCCATCAAAGTGGTGAAGAAGCGCGCGCAGTCGGTGCAAGGTCTTCTCTCGCCCAGCGACAATCACGTCGAGATCATCCATCAGAGGAACTATCACGGACTGGACGTCGAGCAGAACGGCTATCAACAACACAAACTGCGACGGAGTCAACAGCAACAGCACAGTGGAAGCGAGATGGATTTGAGACGGACACAAGAGCTACCCGACTGGGAAAAGATCTACGAACTTCCGCCGCACAGTTCGCAAATCGTTCAGAAGGTTCGTTTCGTTTCGTGGCACCGTATCGACTAGCCTCATGCATGGTTTGCAGGACATGCCGAGATATGTGGATGTGCAGAGGCGACTCTCCAAATTCGAGGGATCCATTCAGAATCTGCGCGCCGCCAGTTCACAGCAGCACTTGGATCGGGAAAGTGTGAGTTTTACAAGAAAACGGGGATCCCACCCATGTTCGTAAAGAATCTAGAACCATCAGAGCATACGTACAACCATCCGAAACTCTCTTCATTTTTTCATTTTTCTCTCTTGCTGCTCTTTTCCCCCATCAGTTTCACCCACCCGGCGCGCTCATTGACGCTTTCCCTCCCCCCTATCTCGTTTGTGTGCTGTGTGGGTGTGCAAGTGTGACGCCGTTACAGATGCAACAACTACACTTCCCGATGCCCGACTACGAGCCGCCGCAACATCATCACCAGAATCATCACAACTCGAGCAGAAGGCGTACCGAATCGGCGGCCAGCTATCGCGGAACAACCGCTGCTGCTTCTGCTCCGCCCCCGCCGCCACTTCCGCCGATGGGATTGGGCATGCAGCAACAACTGCAACAGCAGCCAAGAGAGGTATGTTTAGGTTTGAAAGCCAGAATAAAGTGCGCTCTATTGAGAACACTCTTTCGATCTCGTCTTTCCGGTGCAAGAGTGCAATGAAAATTTACAGATGTCCCGCCGCAACTCGGTTGCATCGACCCGCATCGACTCGCCGTCGCTGATGGTCCCGCACCACCATCAACCACGCCAATCACGATCCGACTCGCGAGGCCCCGCCCCTCAATCCATGTCACGCGCGGCCTCGTCGATTCCTCTGTCGCCTCAACCGACACCCCAACAACACTACCACCATCATCACTCGCAACGACCAACGACTCCCGGCGCGACACGAGCCCGCAACTATATCGCCCGTGCCACCGCGCCGAGCCCCACTCCGCACTCGTACGATCGAGCGAGAGCCTACGTGCCACCCGCGTTGCCGCCCGGATACAGAGTAAGAGGGGATGTGTCACTTGACACCTACACCGTTCGATTTTATTGCAGCTAGCCGACGGTCAACCCGATCCGCGCGCAATGTCACCGTCGCCGGGTCACACTCGCAAAATGATCCGAAACGTGTCCGAGTCTGCGCAACGGCTCAATCCGTCCGCGTCGACGCCGCAAACGTCGCGAGCGCCCTCTCGACACTCGCATCACCGGCAGAGTCCTAATCCTCGATTTCTGTAACCGCGCTCCACTAGACACATCCGACATACTATCCATATAGACTCTGTAGCTGCTCCCCCGCTTCCTTAGACAACAAAGACCTATATACATATATATTGAACAATTGCTCATACCTTGTGACTTTCTTCTTTCCCTTCCTCCTTTCTAAATGGTGCTAGTTTCCAGTCCCCCCCCCCCTTTAATTTTAATTTCCGTCTTCCCAGTCAAATTTTTGATCTACCCCCAATCAGAAGCGTGAAGAGACTCCCCGAGGAGCCCGCGAAACGAAACGAAAAGGAATATCGAAAAGGTGAGAGAGACAATCGATTATTGATCGATTTTCGATTTTTCAGAGGGGGATTCTTCCTTGATGTATTTGTAATTGTGTTTTTGAGTGTGTGCATGCTTCCCTTAGTTTTCTGTAGTACATATGTGTCGCCCGTCTTTTCCAATCGATTATTAATTTTTCCCGTTTTTCAGGAGGCCAACAAACCACCAGCGGTACGTTTTCCACTTCTTGGCGCCCCTGGGTAGAAATAGCAAAAAACTGAGAAAAACTTTTTTTTTTTTGAAATTTGAAATTTGAAATTTGCTCTTTTTGACTTTAAAACCCGGAAAGATCAGAGAAAAAATAGTTTTAAAAACTAGGGAAAAAGAAGAAGAAAAAACGGAAAAAGAAGTACGGCAGATCATCACAATTCTCTCATTATCTTTCTCTCCCTTCCTCCTCTTCAACTAGGCAGTGTGATTTTGATTAATTTGAATAATCATAATAATAATCTTGATAATTTGCTTCAAGTCTTAGTTATAACCGTTTTCTCCTAACTGCAGAACGCGGAGCTCGACGAATTGTCGCGACGGCAAGACGAGCTGCGAAAGAATAACAGCCGATCGACGTACAAGCTCGTCGAGTCGGACATCTACAAGACTGGACCCGAACCGGTGCCGTCGCAACTCAAGGTCCTCCTCCCTTCCCTTATTCCATTTTAAACACCGCTTCTCTCTCTCAAATAGTTAACACCCATTCACTCAGGCTTGTTTGTGATTTTAGGATCAAGTGAGAGACTTGCTCGAGTCGCGCAACTCGGTCGAGACGACGACGACCGCACGCGATCAGGACAAGTCCGGCTATGTGACGGTCAGTTTACTCTCAGTTGTCCATTAGTAGGCGGACATCTCCGATAGACACACACACATGCACTAACGTAACCTTTCGAGCATCAATAATCTTTTTATGACTGGCTTTGAAGGAATTTCAAAACACAACTTTTACAAAACTGTTGCCTAGCAACAAAAGGAGTGTGTGCGATGAGAAGAGACGCGGATGTGCATACCGAAACATGCAGTTCGATAGAGCGCGTTTGCACTGCGAAACGAAGCCAGTCAATAAAAAGTGAGATTCAGTGTGAGTGTGTGTGAAAAAAGAGTCTAAAAGCCGATTAAACGCCTTCCACCCCTGCCATTTCCTCTTTCCGCGTTTTTTTTTCTCTCTCTACCTCTCCGACCCTACTAACTGTTTTCTCTCCTCTTTATCCGATTTGCAGTTCTCTCTAACCCTGCCTCTTTTCTTCAGGACGTCTCCACTGCCACGTGGAACTTCTCGACACTCGACTACTCGCCGCGCTCTGTGGTGAGCATGAACGGTGCTCGCGATGACATTCTCAAGGTTTCGCCGCTTTCTCTCTTTCTGATTTCGGAAACACCAATGCACCCACCAGGGTTTACAACTAGCTTTGTGAACTAACAAACGCTTATTAACGACACTCACCTCTCACTAATCACCGGTTGTTTTCTTCAATTTTTGATCCATGTTCTACCGTACGACTTTCGCAGAGTTGGGTTGCACAGCTCATTGTCAGGTGTTTTCCTTTAATCCCCTTATCTAGATTTATGTACTCTCTGGGTAGATCAAATACAACTGATAACAACTGGGATACGGTGCTTATTGTTAGTGTATTACAACAATGGCCTGTGCCTGCTTCAGAGGTCATATCTTTAAAACTGGAAGAGATAGGGGAAAGTTGTCAACTAACAAACGATTCCTTGATTTTTCAGCTATATTTTGTCAGTTGGTAACTTTCTTCTAGCTCTTCCAGTCCTCAAGATGTGTCCTCTGAAACTCAGAAGAAGTAAATATGCAGTGCAATGGAGCAAATTTACCAACCCAACTCTGTGATCCGAACACACTTCTGTCTTTTTTCTTCAGTGTTTTATTTTTTTGGAAAACCCCAGACTTTCTATCTCTAAGTGTCCACGGGAATGTAGCTCCCCGATTTCACACACACCAACCTACAGACGGTGCCACCACTTCGCACCAAGACTCCGCCCCCTCCGCCACCGCCGGCCCCGCCACGTCGCTACGAGCTCTACGAGGAGCGCCAACGATACACATCGGCTCCAAATCTTCAATCGGCCGTCATTCGGATTCAGGTTTTTTACTGCTCACTCTCTATCTTTATCCAGCTCATCGCTGTGTCCGTTGTATTTTCTCTGTCTCACTACTCATCACGCTAAAACATTCTCATCTCCTCTAAGCATGTCCGTCTTCTGTTTTTATTTTTTGCTTCTCTCTCTATCTGGGTGGTTGTACGGAATGCTCTGTGCTGCACACAAACACTTTACGCGCACACTTTCAGTCCCGAACACCACGTTTTCAGGATGACAAGCCGCGCAGCATAATGAAGAGACGAGAGCTCGAGAGCCGCGATCAGCTGCTCTACGCGCCGACCGTCGAGACGCAGGTCGTGAAGTCGTTCGTCCGAAAGCCCACTGTCACCGAGACGGTGCAGCGGTTCGAGGAGACGCGACGCACCGAAGAGGTCTGCATCCGCCTACCATAGGAATCAACCTTTGAACCAAGAGATTTCAGGTCGAACGTCGTGTACAGCGTCGTGAGAAGAAGGAGCGTCGCAGCCGCCATCACTCCTCGTCCCGCCATCAATCCGGATGGGAGGGTCACACCGGCGGATACCAAGGTACCAACTCCCACCTCCCTCTTTACTACAAACTACAAATTTCATGTTCATGTACTCGGTTGCTAATAATCTTTCGCTAACCAACCACACACAAAAAACAAAGTCTCTTCAATGTCTGTCCAATCTATGTCGAGTCCCCTCTCATTTCTAGAGTATCGTCAAGGCGCCATCACCTCATCGCTGCCACGTCGTCAGATTATTCGCGAGGCGGATCGTGCGATGACCGAAGAGGAGATGAACAAGGTGGTGCGCGAGGCGTACGCCGCCGCCGACGAGGCCCGACGCGACAATCGTACGGAAGTTGTTCTCTCTCTTCTACCATTATTAACACTTCTCTTCTTGTTTAACTAGAGACGTCCCCTCCTCCCGTTCAAATGTCCTTCTGTCCTTCTCCTAACGTTAAAAATCCAGTTGAAGACCTCGACATTTCCAGGTCACCGCAGCAGCTCGCTGAGCCGTGGTGGTTACACTCCCGGAGGACAGGAGACCTATTACCGCCAAGAGACCACCCGTCGTCAGCAACACAACAATTACGTGAGTGTTGATGATCGACGACGTCGTCACACAATGTGTGTCCACATTTTGCAGGACGACAACTTCAACCGCGGAATAGCGCATGCGCGTTACGGTTCGTTGTCGGATTCGTTGCGTCGTGGCGAGCTCAAGTACATTCCGAACGGCGAGGTCCGTCAACACTCGTTCTACCGTGAGGGCGGGGCCAACGGGCAGCAGCAGAAGATGCACAAGAGCTACTCGACTCGTGAGCCTTCCATTTGCCGGACTCCAACAACATCCGTTTTAAATTTTCCAGGCGACGTCTTTACCGGCGATCACGATGACCGTCGTTCGGTGTCCTCGTTCCGTCGCGGCTCCCAGCAACAAGTGTCGCCGTTCGTCGAGTTTCCGCCGACCCTTCCGCGTCGTGCCGGAGGAGGAGGTGGTGGAGACTACGAGTCATCCTACTTCCGTCCGGTGAGCAAGTCACGCAGCTACGCCGACTGGGACGACGCTGGACGCGCCGGAATGGGACGCGAGGTGCGTCGCTACGACGACGACATGAGCCGACTCGAGGCCGAGTTCCGCGACTCGCTGCTCATGCCGATGCCCGGGGGCAACATGTAAGTCACCTTTCCTCTCAAATGCAAACTCTGCTTCTTCTTCTACAGGAACGAGCGTGACCATCGAACCGAACAACTGCCGGGCGGCTACGAGACGTTCAACAAGGAGCGACACGCCAACAGCGGAAGACGTTCGGGACGCGACGGCAAGCCAGTCGACTTCAGGTGAGAAGGCGTCACGTCTTCTGACCTCGTGCTTCTCTACTTTCAGCGAGTCCGCTCAAGAGTACAACTACAAACGCGAGCAGACCTTCGACGACAACCGTCGCCGTCGTCAGCCAGTCTAAGCTCCGCCCACTCTCTCACTCTCTCTCTCTCCGCCCCTTTTCCAATTCCTCCCAGTGCCCAATTCCTCAGAACAGAAAAACGAAAACACCATCCAAAAAAAAAAACAGCTCGCTTCCTGCCTATTCCTTTTTCATCGTTTCAATTCAAATTCTTCGGTGCTTCTCTTCAGTCTTCGTTTTCGGCTACGAAATTTTGAAACTATCGATTGATTTTTGACTGGGAAAACATATATAGAAAAGCAACAAAAAAGAAAATAAAATTCAGTTTCCCGCCCCCACCACCACCACCATTGGTGTCTCCTCTACCCCTTTTGCTTCCAGTGCCACCGTTTTCTTTTCACCCACCGCCCCCCCCCCTTTCCTTGTCTAGAACATATCAATTGTTCGCAGTCAGTGGTTTTTGATTCAATTACCACAGCGGACAACTGATATAGTACCCCCCCCCCCCCCCAAATTCATCCCATTTCTTCTTATGACTACTGCTCAGAAACTGCCTTCTTTTCCCGCATTTGCGCGCGCGTCTTTTTCAACCCCGTTTCCACTCTCGACTATCAGTTGTCCGTGTCGCTTTTCTGGTCGCGGACAACTGACATCGATAGGGTGAAAGGAGCTGCTCCCCGCATAAAACACCACGTATACGCATGATACTTTCGCTCTTGTCTAGTTTTTTTTCGTTTTGTAAACCACCAACCTTTCCGCGCTACAATAAATACATCTTTATCTTCTTCTTCTTCTTCTTCTCTCGTTTTCTCTAGTTGTCGTAAGTTCGCTCTTCCGAACAATTGCGTTATTATCGGTGGAGCGCGTTTAAAACGGGTTCGGACACGGGCCAGTGTTCACGAAAATCGACTTGAGATGGGTGTAGTGTTCGAGTGCGGCGACGCCATTTTCACGTCCGAACCCCGATTCGCCGATTCCGCCGAACGGCACTAACGGCGCTGAAAATCCATAATCGATAATCGATTTTCAGATTGACCACGGAAACTCACAAACGTCATTGTAGGTGTTCACATACACATTTCCAGCGTTCAACTGTTCGGAAACTCGATGCGATCGAGCGAGATCTCTGCAAAAGCAGGACGAGTGCAATTGCGCTCAATTGAGACGTCACGGGACAACTCACTTCGTGACGAGTCCCGCGGCGAGGCCCATTCGAGTGTCGTTGGCGATGCGGACTGCCTCCTGCTCGGTGTCGAAGGGGATGAGGAGGAGGACGGCGCCGAAGATCTCCTCGTGGTACACGTTCATCGAGGCGGTGACGTCGGACAGAATGCACGGCGACAGGTAGAAGCCGTCCTCGAGACCGGGCACCTGAATGCGTTCGCCTCCGACCAGTCGGGTGGCTCCTTGCGAGATGGCGCCTGGAACAGTCTGGTCGGCCTAGAATTTTCTAAGCCACCTCCCCGCTCACCCTGAATGTAGGCCTCGACCTTGTCCCGGTGCCCTGCCGAAATGTGTGCTCCGATCTTCGTCTCCTCTTCCAACGGATCTCCGACGCGCATTCTCGATGTCAACTCCACCAACCGTTTCGTGAACGTCTCCAGAAGACTGCGATGCAGGAGCACCTTCGACGCGTTCGAGCACACTTGTCCCTGACTGAAGAAGTTGGCCATCATCGCGCACGACACCGCCGTCTCCATGTCGGCGTCGTCGAAGACGATTAACGACGACTTGCCGCCGAGCTCCAGCGTCAGCGGTTTGATGTTGCGCTCGGCGCACGTCTTCATGATCGCCTTGCCCGTCGGAATGCTTCCCGTGAACGACACCTTCGCCACGTCGTCGTGCAGTATCAGATGACGTGCCGTCTCCGCGTCGCCTTGAATCACGTTGAACACGCCGGCAGGAAGTCCGGCGGTTTTCAGAATTTCAGCCAGAATCAGTGCGGTGACCGGAGAGAGGGGACTCGGTTTGTAGATGACCGAGTTGCCGCACGCGAGCGCTGGCGCCGTCTTCCACGAGCACGTCTGGATCGGATAGTTCCAGGCGCCGATGGCGGCGACGACACCGACCGGAAGACGTCGAGTGTAGGCGTAACGGGCGGCGTCGAGAGGCACGTGACGGCCGAGCAGATCGTGAGCTGGAAGAAGAATTTCTAGTCCGGTGGAAGGAAGGGTTCCTACCGACGCCAGCGTAGAAGTTGAAGGTGTCCACACACGAGAGCACATCGGCCTTTGCTTCGGCAATCGGTTTTCCATTCGACACGCACTCCCAGTAGGCGACGTCTTCACAGTGCGTCTTCAAAAGTTCCGACGTCTTCCGCAACACGTCGCTTCGCTCAAGCCACGTCGTCTTCGCCCACTCCGTCTGTCCGGCCTTCGCCGCCGCCACCACACGATCCACGTGCTCTTTCGACGCGTAATTCCACGTGGCAAGACGATGTCCGGTGCGCGGCTCGATGACGTCGAATGGGCGGTCGTTGGGCAGAGAGACGAGGTGACCGCCGACGAAGTGCGACGCTTCGAGAATCTTGCGATCTCTCAGACTCGACAGGTTCATCAGATTCGGGAATATTCGCATGACGAGCTGCAAACTGTGACGAAATGAGGTCGAAGGTCGCACGGAAATCAATAAAACGGGAAGAAGAGAAGGACGAAAACAACACCGGGTAGGTCAAAAACTGAATTGCTAGGCCACGGCCACACAGCTGCTAGGCCACATGTTTGTTTGTTTGTTTGCCCTACCGAGAAGGCGGGACTCCTGCGTATCTGGCCGGGATGCGAGCCCTCTTCACCCTGCGGCACTTGACGTCGTCCCCTCTTCTCGAAGTACTCTCGCCAGAACTCAATCAGTTTTCCCTGCTCGTCGTTGAAATTCAACGAGTGCGCCGGCCATCGCATCTCCGACGCCGCTCCCCGGAACGCCTCCGTGATCATCTGACTGCAGTAGTACGACTCGACGCCATCCGAGTTTCGCAGATCCGCCGCGAACAGATCATTGTACGGAAGGCCGAGTTTGGAGTGCGCCCATCGGGCCGCCTCGAGTCTCGTGGACTCGGGCACGGTTGGAGCCCAAACTAGCTCCAAGTAGGCCGGCTCGTTCTCGACGATGCTCTCCGCGAGGCCAGCGAACTCTTGGCACCCGTCTGGGCTCGCCTCGACGATCGAGCCGACGTGCGAGACGAGTGCCACGTGGAAGAGGTCGCTGTCGGGCACGACCGCCTCGACGGCTCCGCAGAATTCAGAGGAGGCCTGACCGCGTCCGTAGAATATCACGTCGCCCGGTTTCAGCATTTCGTCTGGAAAAGATATTGGTTAGTGGGACGAGGGACCTATTAGAGAGAGACAAAGAAAAGCGGAGAGACCCGCCGAACAACTGGTTTATTATCGATTCGAGGGGAGGCGACGAAAACGTCTCAAGGACGAGTTTCGGGGTGCGGTAGAGAGGGTAAACGGGCGACAACAATTTTGATAAGAAACGGAAGAAAAGGTGGGATGATTATGCACAACAAGTTGATTTTTTGATGACTAGGCGGGGCTCAAAATGCGCTATCACACAAGAAGGGGTGGGAGGAAAATGCTCGGAATTGACCTGTTTTGGGGGGAGGGGGAATTAGACAGGAAGTGAAAAAGTTAGTGATGAGGGAGAATAAGAGATTATACAGGTTGACTAGTGACAACGATCTCGCGGCGAGCGTCTCCAGAAGACGTCGGACAGTTTCGGAGGAACTTCTGCACGGCGGCCGGCATATGATCGGAGAGCACTGATACGGACAACTTCACGTCGCTGAGACATCTGAAAGAGACGAATGAGAAACTTGAGGAGCTTCTTCGTTCAGAATACTCACTTCGGATCGATCCACGTCTCTTCCGTTGTGTTCTCTTGCGAATTGGAGACGTAGACTATTCTTCCCGGCACGTAGAGTTGCAAGCGATTCGCGCTGCTCACACTCCGTGTCGTCGTGTTCGGCGCATCCTCCGCAGTTGGTCCGGCGGTCAACTGTACCCCTCCGTACGAACTGCCGCGTGTGAGGAGCGCCGATTCGAGGTCAGCCGAGTCGCGCGGTGCTCCCGACAGACCCTCGTCTTGCCAGGGATACTTGAAGAACAGTTGGTAGACGCCGCGAATCAGTATCTCGTACTTTGCTCGTTTGCACGACAAGAGCTCTTGGAAGATGCGCTCGCGGAGTCGATGCAGTGACTGGAACGACATGCGAGAGACGATGTCGTCGCCGGAGACGACACTCATCACGTGCTTCTCCATCTCGTCCTGTCCGAACTCGCTGATCACGCAGCCGGGTGGCGCGAACGCGTAGCAGATGACGGATGGGTGCTCTTGCTTCAGAAGCATCGTCAGGAGAGAGCCGACGCCGGCGCCGAGCGAGTGACCGCACACGACGAGTTGGTATTCCGGATTGCTGATAAACAGATCGCCCAGAACTTTTGTCCGGCTGGAAATGGAGTTCCGAGATCAAAAACACATGAACCAACTCACTTGAGTGTGTCGAACACATAGCGAGCACTGCGAAGCATGCCCCGATGCACGCGAACCTCGCCCCGCCGATCAATCTCCTCGTCCTCGCGGAGTGTCGCGTCCTGATCTACATCTACTGTCAGCAGTTCGTCCTCCAAACTCAGATCCGTCACCAGATCGATCAGAGAACACGAGCCGCGTATTGTGATCACAATCGCCTTTCGATCGTGGTCGGCGATCACTGCGAATGGCACCTCGTAGAGACGGTTCCGGAACGACATGTACTGCAGATCCATGTTACGCTCCTCGTTGGCGAGCACGACGGCCGCCGTGTTGCAGTAGCAGCAGTTGTCCTCGACGACCATTGATTGACCCTGCAAACGGAAAGAAGGGAGTGTGGAAGGTCTGGGAACCAAGAGGGGGCGGGAACATTGGAAAGAACAGAACAACAGGGGTTAGCGCCACGAGACAAGGTGTTAGTGATACGCATTTCGAAGAATCTGGAGATCCTCAACAGCTTCTGACTCAGAATGACGTTCAGAATCTCCAGATGCTCTCCTCCCTCGCCCCCTACCTTCTTCTTCATGTACAGTCCCTGATCTTTCAGCTCAACGACGTCTCCGATCTTCTGCTGATTCTTCCTCGCGTAATCCTCTTCGTTTTCTGCTTCGCGACGTCTTCGTTGTTGTCGTTCGACGGCATCAGTACGCTACATTAGGAAGGGGTGAGAGGGGAGTTATGAAAGCCAAAATGAGGCATTCCGGGAAAGTATTAGCACGGTGTGAGTTTGACACAAATTTGCGACATAAGCAGTTTTCAGCGGCGGCAATTGCGATGTTTACCTGAGCACACCGCAGCCGTCCGCAACACTGGAGCTTCCGGAACAGCCGGAAAATCGATCCGAGGCGGCAGTTGTACAGAATGTAGGTGGGCCATCCATAGACACACGTCGCGTGATGAAGGAAGTACTCGGCGTCTTTCAGATTCATCCATGCCGGACGGCCTGAAGCTTCTTTCTCCCGAACCGGCGGGTACTGGTTGTTTGGGGAGTGGTAGGCCAGCAGAAGGCCGGCCAGGACGTCCGAAGGCACTAGATCCGAGTCGACGAAGAACGAAGAGATCAGAATGGCCAGCTCGTCCAAAGCTGCTCGCATTGAGTGGTCCTGGCCGATTTTCAACTGAAATCAGGAGATTTCCGACGGAAACAGAGGAAGGAACGTACTATGCGCATCCTTCGCGACCAGGATCTCTGGACGATCGTGGCGCTGTCCTCGACATCGTTGTCCGTCAAATGGAAGACGATGATGAGTCCGACGAAGGCGGTGAATATCAAAAACCACTCGAGAATGATGGTTACACGTGCGATCGTCGCAAAATTGCAACCCTCGCCGCCATCGGTGGATCCTGTAACGATGATCGTTAGTTTTGCTTGTTTTCATGTCTTTAGAGTTATTAGAATCTTACTGAATGCGTGCACAGTTGCCAACACTGTCAGCGCGATCTCAGCTACAAAGATGGGGCATCTGACGTACAGAAGACGTGGCACGAGCTTCCGCTGCGTGGAATCCATTATCGTGCCTCGCGCCGAGATGAGAGCGGTTAGAATGGCTGAAAGTGTCCAGATTTCAAATCGAGAATCGCTAGAAACGACTTACCAAGCAGTATAGTGATCACATTTATGACAAGCAAACCTAGAAACTGGAGTGTGAGATTGTGTGTGGAGCAGGCGAGCGGGAAGTGGAAAAGGAACACCGAAACGCCGAATGCGACCCTGAAATTTGTTTATTAAGTTGAAATTCCGTTGAATATCTAAGAATTCAGTCACATACCATGATATCCTGACGACGGCCTCGGTGATCTCGGGGAACACAAAGTCGTCGCTTCCGATGTTCCATTGTCGGTTGAATGCTACGAGAGACGGCATCGCATTGTCTGAAAACTATGAAAATCGAAGAAAAATGAGTCAGGGAAAGTGTTGTGAAACTTTGAGGTTTGATCGGTGAAAAAATGAGAAACTCGGTTTTGAAACAGATTATTTTAAATCAACTCTATTTTTTGGAAGTTTAAACTTATATTTTTAACAAATTTCCAGAATTTTAGCCGAAAATTAAAACGGGCTCTCGAGTTTCAGCTCCTTAAAAGCTCGCGGTTTTCAGTTTTATCGAAGAAAAAGTGTGTGCGGCGGAGCGCGTTTGCAACATGGATGGGGGCCGTGGCTGAGGATTTCTTGGCGGTGGCCTAGGATTTGCCCATCGAAGTTTGAAAATTATGATAACGTTATCCGGCTTTTAATCCAATTATTGGTGATTTTCCTCAATTTTTCTGCTTCAAAGTTTTCCCTATTGCTTTTTTCTTGACTTTCAGCCTATTCGAAACGTATTCAAATCATCAGCTTTTGAAATTAAAGCAAAAATAGGCCAGAAAATTCAAATATTCGAAAATTTTCAGTGCTGCCTCGCATTTCAGTCGCCGAGTCGTGCCAGGACTGTGACGGAACACAATGGGAGCATATTTGAATAGACCAGTTGTGGAAAAGGAGAAGGAGGAAGGCACTGGCAGTGGATTCAGCTATGCCTGCACCACAATGCAAGGATGGCGAGCGAATCAAGAGGTTTTTTTTCCAGACAGAAATTACGAATAAGTTTGGTTTTTGTTGCAGGATGCTCACAATTGCGTCGTTGATTTGCATCCAGGATGGCACATGTTCGCTGTGTACGACGGTCACGGTGGAACCGAAGTGTCCAAGTTCACAGCTGCAAAACTGCCGGATTTTCTGAAAACTCAGAAGTTTTGGGAGTCTGAGAACGTTGAGGAGTGCCTCCAGAGGACGTTCGTCGAGTTCGACGACTTCATTCGTTCGGAAACCTCGCTGAAAGAGCTGCAAGACATATCGAACATTGGGAAGAAGAAGAAGAGAAGCGATTCGGAGGACGAGGCTGACCGCATCAACACCATTGAGGAGAGCTCCCTTCCACTCGCCGAATTGATAAAGCGATACGGAGCTGGAGGAGGCGCTGGCGGAGTCGGAAGATCGTTGCTCTCGGCGTTCCTGGGTGGACAGGAAGTATCGGATGACGAAGATGAGGAAGAAGAGGACGAGAAGAAGGAAGGAGAGGAAGGAGAAGAGAAGAAGGAAGGAGAAGAAAAGGAGGAGAAGGAGGAAGCGGAACAGGCGGAAGTCAACGAAGCCGCCGGAGACGCGCCGAAAAAGAAGGTGCAGAAGCGTTGCAGTAAGTCTCCGATCCAATCTGAAGCCAAAAAGGCCAAAGGAGACCATTCTGAAGAGCCGGCGGCCGAAGAAGCCGCTGTTTCGTCGTCGTCGAGCGGTCCGAAGGTTGATGGTGGCGAAGACGAGGAGTCCGACAAGGAGTTCGTCGCCGAAGAGGAGGAAGTAGAAGGCGAGGATGAGCAGAGCGATGAGGAGGTCGAAACCGACCTCAGTCAGTTTGTGCTCGGTGCCGGAGGAGCGGAGACCCCTGGCGAGGATTCCGGAACCACCGCGTGCGTTGTACTTGTTGGAAAAGACAAGATCGTCGTGGCGAACGCGGGAGACTCGCGAGCCGTTCTCTGCCGTGCTGGAAAGGCGCTGGATCTTTCGGTGGATCACAAACCTGAAGATGATGTCGAGACGACTCGAATCCATGCCGCCGGAGGAACCATCGAGGAGGGACGTGTCAACGGAGGCCTTAACCTGTCGCGCGCTCTTGGAGACCACGCCTACAAGAAGAACAATGCGCTTCCGCTCAAAGATCAGATGATCACGTAAGAACTTCCGCTTTTTAGCTATTTGGAACCCGAATAACCCTACTGTATTCCAGAGCCCATCCTGATGTGAAAATCGAGTCTCTGACGCCCGAAGACGAATTCCTCATCGTCGCGTGTGACGGCATCTGGAATTCGATGGAGTCGCAGCAGGTTGTCGACTTTGTCAAAAAGCTGCTCGCCACTGGCAAATCGTGCTCCGAAATCTGCGACGCTCTGTGCGATGAGTGCCTGGCGGAGACGACCGACGGAGACGGAACCGGATGCGACAACATGACCGTCATCTGCACCACGTTCGACCGTTAGAATCACTCGATCCCGTTGTTTTCCTCCATGTTTTCCACGCAAATTGATCCTCATCCTCTCCCCCCATTTCCCCTTTCTCTTCCTATTTCTCATCTTTAACACTTTCCCGCTTTGATCAGCTACAATCCTCCTCCATTTCCGGTGTTTTTCTTCCTGAGATGCCTTTCAAAGACAAAAACACACAGACGTACGCCCTCACACTTATTCATCAATTGTATCTGATCCAATTAATTTCGTTTTATTCTTTGTTTTTATATCGAGAGAAAGAACACATCCAGGTCACATTTTGTTCAGCATGTTCTCAATGTTCCACTTCTTCTTCTCCTTCTTGATGGCCTTCATGTCGCGGTAGCCGAGTGTCTCGCTGGCACGTTGTGGTTCGTATTGACGGCAACGGAACAGCAACTGTGTCACTGTCACACGCTCACCGAACTCGAGGTGCAGCACACAGCAATTGTTGCGGTGCGCCTCGTAGTTGATGGCCGAAAACATGGAGATGAGACGACCCCCGAACCGTACCACCCATCCCGTGGGGTACATCTGGAAGAGGAAACCATTCAGCGCACATTAGGCCGACCACCTCCTTGGTCAGCTGGTGACCGCGGACGACGAGCGCGATGGCGTTCCGATTGCAGAACTCGTCGACGGCACTTCTTCCGAAGGTGAACGATATGCCACGGTGGCTGAGACTCCAGCCGTTGCGCTCCGGAATCGCCGGATCCGACCAGACGAGGTCGCACGCGAGACCGTACGGCGGCACGATGAGAGGCCGTTCGATCTGTGAGCCTAGCTTTTTCTCTTCCGGGGCCTAACTCTCGCTCACCGCATTGATGTCCTCGATGGTTTCGAGCCACGGGGAGAGTCCCCCGTGGGCGCAAAACACGCGTCCGCCGACGACGGCGGCCAGTGGCATGCAGCTGAACGTCTCCATAAACTGCTTCCACACGTGCTCGCCGAGCCCGTCGGTGCCCTTGAACTGCTCCAAACACTCGTCGTAGAAGCCGTAGTTGAGCGTCGTCAGCACGTCTTCATGGTTGCCACGCAGCAGATACACGTGTTGCGGGTACCGATGCTTCAAACACCACAGAAGGCACATCACGGTGACGCTCTGAACAGATGGAAGAGTTTCAGACGGAACTAGTCCCTCCCCCTCTCACTTGCGATCCACGATCAACATAGTCGCCCAGAAACAGATACTTCTGCGTCGGCGGCGGTCCGATCGAGTTGAACACGCGCAGCAGATGGATCGCCTGACCGTGCAAATCGGCGACCACGTGGCACGGCTCATCACCGAGCACCAACAACGTCGGCTGCTCCAGAAACGACGTCTTCAGCTTCTCGGCGAGCAGGCACACGTCGTCGGCCTTGATGTCGACTTGGAGCTCGTAGATCGGATCCGGATCCTCCGTCATCACCGACACCACCGGCGCCGTGAGAATCTTGAAGAGCAGCTCGAACACCTCGTCGTCGTGGTTCACGTGGACGGAAGCCGGCGAGAAGCACATCTGAAAGGCGACGCCAACTGTATTTTGGTTTCAAAAACGTTATAAATACTAGAACAGACGGTTTTATCACAGATTACCTCCTTTTCAGACGCCGTTTTCAGTTGCTCAATCATATTTCTTCTTTCTCCTTCCCTTCGTTTTTTCTCTTTATTTTTCTGTTTCTCGCACAATGAACGCGGCGAATTCGAACGTTTTATTGTTCTCCTCCCTCTCTCCCCTCGGGAGATCACGAATAAATGTTGCGAAATCGATGGAAATCCTCTTTTGCGAACGTCGAATAGTCCGGATGCGACGTGGCTGTGTCGTAGCCGAGCATGCTCAGGAACGGAGCGACGTCGTCGAGCTTCCGAAGCGTTTCTTCGCTGAAACAGTCGAACCACGAGGTCAGCGCGTCGGTGTTGATCGAGTTTTTCACTTGCGACGCCGAGAACTCTTGTCTGAAATTGAAACGTGGTAAAGGAGGAAGCTGAAAAACACGAAGGGATATTGGGAGGTCGAAAAATATTCTATCGTTTGGAGAAAAACGGATCGGGAGATCTGAAGTTCTGATTCGATCTACTCGTTTTTTTTTCAAAAAGTCGTTGACCTACGCGCGGGCGGTAAAATTTGGCGGCAAAGTTTCGCCTTTCGATGATCAAGCGGGCAAATTGACTGTTTTCATCTTTTTTTCGATCGAAAACTCTTGGAATTCGAAAAATTGGAATATTTTTGTTTTGAACTTTGCAAATTTGGTCCGACTTCGAAATTTCGGAACGAATTTTTTCCGAAAAGGCCATGGAAATTGGCGACCGAACCGAATGTGTTTTTCCCAGGAACAAAAAATGGAAGCATCCGCGTCGCTTCGAAATTGGCAATGTGGGCAATCGTGAGAGCTGGCAGATTGCATCAGACGTTCTGGCTCCTAATATCGACAGCGCTAGTAGGTGTCGAGGAGGGTGCCGCCAAAAGGTTTCTTGTAGGGGAAGTCCTTTTAGTAAACATTTGATTCCAGGCGAAAGAAAAGCGGGTCGAGAGAGTCAAGGAACACTGAGGCAGGTGCTGCGACGAGTCGTGCCCGGAGAAGGGAGACGAGGCAGTTTAAGGGGGTGGGGGTGCAGAGCGGTGTAGCCTAAGGGTCTACGCCGCCGCGGGTGGAGCCGATAGGAACGACATACTAGTTACCTGTTTTGTCCATGCTACTGGCAACCGGGGAGGGGGGTCCGGTCATATCTGTATGTTTCCGTAGGTCACAGTATACATCCCCCCCCTCCCCCCCCCCCCCCCTCAATCTAAACCACGGTATTTTCACGTGAACTATGTATCCACGTGAACTGTGTTGCCACGTTCACGATATTCCGTAAGACATGAACCGAAGTGATTTCGCTTTCATTTCCTTTTCCGAGGTTTTCAGAGGGATATTTTTTGGAAAATTTTTAAAGTTGTCAAAGAGGAGATAATTTTGGGATAATTTTTTTCCACAGGGGGGGGGCCCTTACGATTTTGGTTTCTAGCTGCCGCTCTATTAGAGACTGCCGTTAAAAAAAAGTAGGTAAGGTAAATTTCTGTAGGGCCCTGACCCTGAACTGATTTTGTTGGCGGAGTAAACGCCGGAGATATGCCCAGCGATGAGGCAATATAAGGATTTTCGCCGTGCTACCAGGGAGTCAGCACTCTCCGCGCTCGCGTCAAAGAAGTCATGTACTACTTTTTTTCGTGAACTTCCACGTGGATTCATTTTGTGTTTTTATTGTTTTTTTCGTGAACATTCCATGAGCTTCCACGTAACTCCACTTGGTTCACTCTCAGGCCAGTTTAAAAAAAAGGGAAAAAGAGGAACTTTTCGAGGAGATCTACGAACCAAATCTACAGGAGAACGATGAGATGGGGCGCGTCGAAAGATCGCACAAGATACTGTGCAGATGCTGCGACGAGTCGTGCCCGGAGATGGGAGACGAGCCATATTAGAGGAAACGTTTCTGCAGGGCCCGTGAAGTGTACGACGACCTGAAAGCATGGGCGGACGAGATGAGAGAGCTGAGTCCGGATACAGAGGAGTGGATAGAGCGGTTTGCTCCATGCTATCAAGGAGTGCGGACATTGCGTGCCAGAGTTGGGGAGCTAAAGAACTACAAACGCAGCCTGAGAGAGCTAAACGAGGAGAAAATGAACCTCCGGATTGAGGCGCTCGTGGAAAGGCTGCCGATTAGTGAGAGGTGTGATACTACATAAATAGAGGAAAACAAGTAACGAAAATTTTAGGCATGAAACCTATTCTGCAAGAGAACGAACGCGTACCAGAGATGGATGGTCGGGAGGTCGACGAACTTGTCGAGGAGATCTGCGAACCAAATCTACAGGAGAACGATGAGATCGGGCGCGTGGAAAGGTCGCACAAGATACTGTGCAGATGCTGCGACGAGTCGTGCCCGGAGATGGGAGCCGAGTTAGTACTAGTGCTTGTCCGGGCATGTTAGAGGAAAAGTTTCTGCAGGGCTTGTGAAGTGTACGACGACCTCAACGCATGGGCGGATGGGATGAGAGAGCTGAGTCCGAATACAGAGGAGTGGATAGAGAGGTTTGCTCCATGCTATCAAGGAGTACGGACATTGCGTGCCAGAGTACGGGAGCTGAGGAACTACGAACAAAGCTTGAGAGAGCTAAACGAGGAGAAAATGGACCTCCGGATTGAGGCGCTCGTGGAAAGGCTGCCGATTAGCGAGCAAATAAAAGACGCGCTGTGGGCAGAATTTGGAGCAACGCGGGACGATGCTCATCACCGGCAGGACGAGGTGGGCCGAAGATGCGCAGAGGCGCTGCTAAAGTTCCGAAAAGACATGAACGACAAGGCTGATGTGTTCTGTCCTGTTTGTGCCATGATGACCCCGAAGGACGGATTCCAGTCAAGCTTTGGCGGGATTCCGATAACCAAAGCACGTCTGAACCTATTGTTGCCCGGACAATGGTCGTCGTCGCCCAGGCGAAGAGTTCGTCGACTACCACTCGCCGGCCTTACTGATGGCGTTCGAGGAAGTTGTCGGAAGCCCAGAAGACGTTACGAAGCTCATACGTCGATGTGAAGACGGCGGAGGAGTGTTGCTGGAGGAGACGATGGCTGTCACAGCAATTCAACCCATCAATCAACCATCAGGAACAGCTGACACAGCACTGAAGGTGTTCCAGCTCCGGAAGCTGACGAGCTCGCCACTTGTCAATGAGCATCCCGTCGCGGATATGTGGGGATTTCCCGGCTTGTTCCCCAAAGGGCGAGCTGGATTCAACTCACCGCGGAGCGAGCGCCTAAGACCGTCGGCGTACTTGTCGGCGATGCTGCGGAACGAAGTGCGAACAGTCGCTACCGACATGAAGTGGCTGTGCTACCAGTACGGGAGGAAAGTCCAGCAGGCCATCCAAAGCGTCCAAGAAATCCAGTCGCGGCTGCATAAAAATGAACCGTTCGACGTCAACGATCCGGAGGTTGTCAAGAGTCTGTCGACGGTGTTCAAAAAGGTGCGCGGGTTCAAGCAGTACTGGAGCAATGTCAAAAACAGGCTGCGCTTCCATATAGCCACCTACGGTAATCCAACCTGGTTTGTCACGTTAAACCCGAAGGAGGAAGAGTGGACGGACCTGCACGAAGTTTACGCCTCCATAACCGGACGGACTGTCGGAGCGAGCACGATAAGGAGAGAAATTGAACTCGATCCAGTCGTGTTCAGTCGATACTGGGAGAAGCGAGTCCAAAGCATCATGAAGAACGTCATCCTGAAAGACGATGGGCCGCTGGGAAAAGTTCGGCATTCCTTCTGTCGGACCGAGGACCAGCACAGAGGAACCGAACACCTCCACTGCCTATTCTGGACTGACGACAGCCCGAACGCTGGTGCCGCACCGGAGGCAATCGCAGGCTACATCGAGAAGTACGTTACCGCAAGGCTGCCAAGTCCGGAGGAAGTCGAGTTGCGTCGTCTCGTCGAGCTCTACCAGACACATTTCGACACGCACGCACCGACATACGTCCGGTTCAAGAAACGTGTCGGTTCAACTTTCCTCGCCGAACGCGCCACCGGAATGTCGTTTTTCCTGAAGACAGCTGTAACGGAGTACGAACTCGAATGTACGAGCTGGCTCGTCGCCCAGGCGAAGAGTTCGTCGACTACCACTCGCCGGCCTTACTGATGGCGTGGAAGGGAAACGTTGATGTGCAGTTCGTCGGCAACAACAAGAACGTTGCCGCGTACATCACGTCCTACACGCCGAAAGGCGAGGTCGCCAAGAAGCTGGACGAACAGCGGACTGCCAACAAGGAGCTGGACAGAAGCAGAGCCATCCACGAGTTGGGAATAGAAGAGATAAACACGCGAGAGGTTGGCGCTTTGGAGATGGTTGACGAGCTATTGGGGCACGAAAGCCATTGGTTCGACCAAGCCGATGTGTGGATTAACACCGACGAGAAGCATCGAAGGTCACGAATTTTGAAGCCGAAGGGAGCCGACTGCGACGGAGGCAACTACGTGGCCAACCTCACCGATGTGCACTATCCGAACCGGTGTGTCGCGCTGGAGGAGTACTCTCTCACGGAGGAACAGCCTTCGAGCAAATGTCGAAGCCTGCAGTTTTTATCACTGCATTCACCGGACTAGCAGCGCTCAGTGTGAAAGGGCAAACCATCCACAGCTTGCTGGGATTGAGGGTACAGTTCGAGCTGATTCATCGCGTTACAACCGATCATATCACAGGTGGTTGACAAGGATGTCGAACGTCAATGCGCGTGCTCTGCCGAACATGTAAGAGCCTAAATCGCAGCCGACTTGCAGCACCACATAATTTTAGAGGACCAGTTGCTCCGATATCCCACTTGACGGCAAAGTTCATGAAGCGAAAACAGAAAGTATGCGGACGTAGGAGAACTGCAATCGAAATGAAAGTTACAGATCGGCCGATTTTTCGTTCCCGAAACTGAGGGTGCAAACCTGCTCGCCGTCGAAGACTTCTACCGCCGTCTTTGCCTCCTGTTCATACCATGGCGTAAGGAGGCAGAGATCAAGACCATGCGAGGAAAGGAAACGTACTACGAAACGTTTCAAGACTGGCTCCACGAGCTCAACACCTGCTCCGCTGACGCCTACAGTGACGTAGTGAAGTGTACCGAACGATTCGCTCGTCTGAAAGAGGACAAACGGAACGCCCGAGAGAAAGCGCTTGCTATTAAGGTATCAGCTCCACCAAAATGCTCAGAGTCATAACTTATAACTTCAGAAAGCTGTGGCGGAACGTCAGTTGGAGGACGTTAGTGAACAAATGCAGATGCCGCCCCGCGAAGTCCACCTTACTTCTCACCATTGCAACATGGCGAGAATGAACGACGAGCAGCGGACCCTATTCCAGACGATCATTGAAGCGTGCTCTGCCGAAAAGGTTAGAGCCTAAATCGAAACCGACTCGCAGCACCACATCATTTTTTAGGATCAGCTACTTCTGTTTGTCAGTGGTACAGCCGGGACGGGCAAAACCTTCGTGATCGAGATGATAGCCGATGAGCTGGAACTGCGCTTTGGGTTTGCGGACGGTGGCAAGCCCATTTCGGTTCTTGCTGCGCCAACGGGTCTCGCCGCTTTAAACATCAGCGGACTCACCCTCCACTCTCTACTTTTTCTGAAAGTAACCACCCTATTGTGCGGCAGCCAATATATGTTTTCTATTAAGGTCAAAAATGGATCCAGATACGAAAATGAGCACGAGATGCTGCCAGATGTTCAACGCGACATGCTCAGGACTTTGTTCACCCACGTCAGGCTCCTGGTGATTGATGAAATATCGATGGTGTCAGCAGTAATGCTCACCAAGATTCACCTTCGCCTACAGGAAATCAGCGGTACGACGGAGCCCTTCGGAGGATTCAACGTTGTCGTGTTCGGAGACCTCCTTCAGCTCCCCCCGTTTCACCATTTCCAGTGATCGGTGGCCTCAGCATTGTAGCGGTGCAGCGAGTCGTCGGAGGATGCGGAGTGGGTGAAAACCTCTGGCACCGCTTCCAATTCTATGAGCTCCGCCAAAACATGAGACAGAAGGAAGACCTAGCGTTCGCTGAACTCCATAGGTGCACGTTAATTAATGGTTGTATGATTTTCAGGAAGAGTGCGCACTGCTGAGATGACCACAGTGGACCACGACAACCTGCGCGGACGAGTAATATCCACGAACGGCGCCACTGACGTAGATGCTCAGAAGACTATCTGGAACCCGCCCAGGGTGATGACGGATGCCTAGGCCGCAAGGCAGGACTTCCCGTCGACGTAGTCGAGGCCTTCCCACTGTCCAGAAGAGACGAAAGTCGCTTCTAGAAGCTCCAACCAGCTTCGAAGAGTGACTGGAGACTTTTCCAGGATAGTCATTAGGTCGACGGGCCCTCCACCCCCATTCTCCCGGAAAGATAAGAATCCCGAATTGGGAAGAGCTAAATGAAAGGGGAATGGGTTTCAAATCCTCTGTTAGATTTGATAGTCTGGCTTCTGCCGCTTGGCTGAACTTGCTTGATCCGAATCGTGTCCAAACCAACCGCGATGACGTAACGGCTTGCTGAGGTCCGTAGCAGACGGTAGAATCAACAGGGGTCGGTCACTCCCGAGTCTTTTCGGACGGAAAGATGATGACGGACGACTTAGGCCGCGAGGCACCGGGCGGGTAACAGCGTCGTCCAACTCCTAAAGCGGGATCTCCCTTCGGGGTAACCGTTGGACGACTGCCTTTAATGGCAAGCTGGAATCCCTGGAAATCTTCTCAGCTGAGAAGCATAGGGCGGGTAGACGGGTAGCTTTGCTTCAGCCCACTGTCCGCGACCACTCAGATCAGTGGGTCAGCGGGTGGATAAACTGGAGTAGAGTGTTCCTGGGTACCTGACTCGGAGCTCTGACGTTTCTCGCCGCAAGGCAACTCTTCAAGGCCTCTCCCTGTATTACGCCCCTAGCAGCCGGTGGCCCATTCCTGGAATGGTGCCCACTTCTGCGGTCCAGGCTCGCCCTACTCAATTAATTGAGCAACTATCTCTACATAATCGAAACCAACAGTTCAAGTTTTCCCATCACATTCATCCGTTGACAACAACGGCTCCGGCAACTTCGATGTGAAGCAACGCCCATATCAACAAAAATTTGTTTGCGCTCACCATTCTCAGAAATTGAGGATAGGAACTTTCAGCATTCCGTCTGGATGAATTAAATGTTCACCACGACGGGACCGTTGCTGGCAGTCCGGCAATGAAGGAAAACTGTTAGACGGTCTATATCTCATAGAATACGTGCCCGAGCACATAGTTGTAGACCAGAAAGTTATTGTGGAATAAAACCGAATTACTGGACTCTGCAGACCCGTACCTCCTCCTTTTCAAAAAAAAAAAAAATTTGAGTTGGATAACAATTAGACGAGTGAAAAATTAGTCTCGACAGCTAATAATGAGACCGAACGTGCAGTAATTGATTTTGATACGATATTCAAGTCACCGCGATCCGTTAATTTACGATTTTCTTCCAATTTCCTTCCTATTCCCAGTGAAAATGTTCTTAACTTTCTAAATTTGCCGCAATTTAACTAAAAAATTTCAAGATTTGCTTCGAAACTCGCCGAAAATCACCAACTTTTTGGTTTTTTTTTGGAAGAAAAAATTAGATTTTCGTTTTTTAGCCGTTTTCTTTTAAGAAGTTGGTACTATCACAAGTTTGAAGAAGCGAATTGAGAAAAAACAACGAAAAGAACCGACAATTACGGTTTTTTCTCCCGGCTTAACAAACTTTGACAGTGTTTTGGATGTTTTCGGCGAAAAAAGATACTATCTTTGGTTTCTGGAAGATCCTGGACATTTCTGTTAATTTTTTTTTGAAAAAATATGACGGAAATGGGCGTAAAATTGATAAAATACGGCAAGAAATCGATTGAAAACTCAAAAAATGTTTCAAAAATTACAGAGTCTAGCGGAGCGCGTTTGCAACACGCCTCCCAGCCGACGTTTTTTCCCGATCAATAAACCCGTTTCCTTCAATAATTTTATCGATTTTCAGCCGAATTCGGAGCAATTTTTCGACGCCCAAAGTTAATTGACAAAGTTTTCGACAAGGGGATCATTCGACAGCCATCGCGCGCGGAACTGCCGGTAAACATTTTTTGCTTTTCCCGGCTACTTAGGCAAATCGATTTCGATTCAGTTAGAGTAAATTTTGAAATCTAACCGCAACAATTTGAGCAGCAAACGAAGCCGAATAAAATTACGAATGAACTAAAACTAGATTACAAAAACATTCGATTTTCGCGGTTATTTTGGCCTACATCATCCACGCTGTGTACTGAAATTGACTGAAACTTCTATAAAAACGTTGAGAAACAAGCTTCTTCGGATGAAATTTTCATATTTCCGAAGTTTCAAAGAGTGTAATGTGTCAAAAATAATGTAAACATGCTTCTAAACGATTTTTTGCATTTCCAGCCAGTTTCCGCGCACATTTTCAGTCATTTCTTTTTGAAACGAAAAAAAAACCGTTTTGACACGAATTTGTGTTTAATTTTATTCCCAGTCCGCAAAAAATAATCGATAGAGGAAAGAACCAAATAGGCCCCGCCCACTTTCGCGTTGAGACATAGAAGTGGGCGGGGCCTATTTGGACCATCGCCTTTCAAAAGATGGCATCGAGAGTAGCTCTAGAACAGCTTTTTGCCCTCAAAAGGCGAAGATTTCCGACTCACTCGTTCAAATCGACCTCTCCTCCAATCAACTCGTGATGTCTCAGCATTTGATCCGAAAACGGGAGGTCCAGGAAGTTGGTGATCCTTTGCACCTCGTCCAGCGGCTTCTGAATCAGACGCTCGTAGAAGACCTTGATGCATTGGCCCGGAGCGCTGTTGCACTGGAACACCATCTTCCGCATCTCCTGGTTCCATTTGGCGAACATTCCCTGAAAGCGAAGAAAAAGAGGCGTGACGGCGAGGTTGTCAATGCACTTACGATCTCATCGGAAGTGTTGTAACCGGCCACCGGCACCTTCCTCTCGGTCATCGAGTGAACAACTGCGCGTGCATCTCGGACCATGAGAATAAACTTGGCGTTCGGGTACAGACGTCGGATCGTCGGCAGCCAGAGAGCCGTGTAGGGGTCCTTGTTGCAGAGTCGCGGCGCAAGTTCTCCGTGCTTTCCGATGATCTGAAAAGAGCTGCTTCTCGTCATCGGTTGTCCGCGGACAACTGATACCTCGGTGATGAACGCTGAAACGGCGTCATCGAAGACCTGGCCAGTGATGCCCGAATTGTTGACCCAATCGTTCCTCCAGCCGGCCTGCCACGTCAGAAAACTCGGTAGAAGCATCGTTTCGCCGCCACTGCCAAGTGAAATTGTTTTTGGTCATTCGGGGACTCTCACCATCTGACTTCCGGATGGGCGTCCAGAATGGCTCGCATGAGAGTTGTCCCGGATCTCGGGACTCCGCCCACAAATATCAGGTGCTCCAGGTTTGAAAGGATGTTTCTGGAGTGACGGGCGTCGATTTCGTTGAACAGAAGCACGTCTTGCGATAGACTCATCAGTTCCAGTTGGCTTTGAAGGTGCGAGCTAAAAACTATCGGATGCACTTGTTTTCGATGACCAAAAAGTGGTAGAAAGTTGAAAATATACCATTTTATTGAAAGAAACACCAAAGCGCCGACGAGAAAGAAGAAGAGAAAGCAGTAAACGAGGAAGCCGGAGGGGTTGGCATGAAGACGGCGGCTCAACATTGCGAGAGCTCTGCGGAGCACACGCACACTGACAGGGGGGACGGTCGGATAATGAGATTCAGAGACGGCGTTCGAAGCGAAAAGCGAGAATCTGCCCATTCTGTTTGCTTTCGATTTAAAATACAGTCCGCTTGCACATACATTTGAAGAGGTCCATTACAATGGAGCGCATTTGCACAGTCTGGGGACACGGCGACCACAACGCATCGTCGTTAGGACAGAGGGGTCTAATACAAATTAGAAAGCTTTCTAGAAAGCAGGAGCAATAAAGAAAAGCGAAGCGAAATTCAAAAAAAAGTTTTTAGTTTGATCTTCTTTTCTACCAACTTGCTGCGGACAAAAATAGTTTCATCAGATAGATTCTGTAGCGCTGATACGATCCATACCCAAAATTGACCACTTTACTCTTGAATTGAAGTAGCAACGATATTTCGGAGCTACTTCAATTATCGCGATAGAAAAATTGCCCCAAATCGAAAAGTTGGAGTATCAATTGAATCAGCGAAACAAAATCTGCCTAATGCACTAGTTTTGGGTAGCCTCCCATAAGTAGAAAGTTGGGGAGCAGAAAGGGGTAGGTGAAGCTCTCAATTCCGGAAAATAGCGTCTGGCGAGAGGGGATAAACAGCGCCGGGGAATTGTTTCGTCTGTAGAAGGGAGCCGCTCGATGATCGCTGCGAGATGCTCCTCCTCTTCGCCCCGCCCCTTTTCTCGATCATCGTCGCCGCCATTTTAGGTCTTGCCGCCACGTGGACGACCGTCGGACGGCTGATGGCCACTTCGCTGGAAATCACCTGAAACGTCAGTGGTCTCCTCTAAACCCCGCCCACTGTGGGTGTGTGATGAGATGAAGTGCGAGAAGCTTTGCAAAAACAGATTTACTTTTGCTTCCGATGAATCAATCAATAAATCGATGATCGATTTTTTGTTGAGGGGACGGAAAAAGAAAACGTCGGAATGCATGACGAAATCCGACTTTTTCGAAGGGGGGGAAAGTGTCGGAAGAAAACAGATCTCGGGTGGTTTTGAAGGAAAATTGGGTGAAAAATTGATGATTTTTACAAATTCCAAAAAAAAATGTCAAAGTGAGCTGATGTCCAATTGTGAGTGATTTCGGCTCGAGTCCGTCGACACGTATCGTATTTTTTCGTCGAAAATCTAAATGAAAAGCGGTGAAAAACAGTGGGTGACGAAGCGTTTTTATTCCGTTTTTGGGCCTCGTCACGAAAATATTTTCGAAATTTGAATTGGAGAAATTGAAAATTTTGAAAAAACACAACTTGTGGCTCCAGTTTCTTTTCCATTATTAAAGAAGAAATAAGGTTTTTCGTGGCGAGACCCACTGAAACACTACGAACTTTGACGTTTCCACCGCCAGGCCTGTGGCTCATATTGTCCTTCGATCCGACTTTGCTCTCGGCTTTCCAATTGAGTTTCTGGCTTAAAATCTGAAAAGAGAGAGAGAAGGCTCTGCTGCCACGTCACAGCATGTCAGAGTGTTGGTGCGAAGGTGGAGTAGCACAGTCACGCAGAGAACACGTGCGTGCTCATCCAACTTTGAAGAGTCATATCTTGAAAACTAGAAGAGATAGGAAAACGTTGTCAACTGCGGCAGTGTAGTCAAGAAGGAAAACAACACTTTTCTAGTTGACAACGTTATCGTACCTCTTCTAGTTTTTGAGATACGTGGCGAAGAAGCGCACCTGTACATTGCCGCCCGTCGGTTTGTGTGCCGCGTTTTCCATCGAGCCAACCTTCGATTTGGCGTTCCACGTCAGCTTCTCCGTCACTATTTTCACGTCGGATTTGGCCGGCTGGTAGTTGGTTTTTGAGCCGACTTTCGGCGACGCGTGCGAAAAGTCGAGACGACGTGACTCGATTTGAACGTTACCGCCGCCGGCCACGTGTCTCGAGTTCTTCAGCGAGCCCACTTTCGATTGTGCCGCGTATTCCTGGAAGAGGAGAGTGTTTCAAGCCGCTTCCTCTCTAGTTCTTAATGTGCAAACCTTCTTCTCCGAGAATATCTCGACGTTTCCGCCGCCCGGCTTGTGGTTCGTGATGCTGCCCACTTTGCTCTTCACATTCACAAACTTCGCGTTCACTTTCGGCGTGAACTTTCCCACATTATCGATCGATTTGGTCGACGTGGATTTTTGGACGACGTCCGATCGCTCGCGTGACATTTTTCTGCAAGAATATCGAGGATTGTGTAACGAAAGTTTGTGTGTACATGTAGTTATAAGAAAAGGGTGTGAAGTGGAAACGAAAGAGGAGGAAGCAATTATAGAGAGAGCGAGAGAAGGGCCACACCTTCTTTTGTCACAATATGGTTGAAAGATGCATAACGGATAAATAACCGGCATGGAATTGGGTTTCCCTCCCACGAATTCCACATTTGAAAAAAATGAATATGAAAGATGACTTTTTGGTATAAAAATTTCTCGGAATACGTTTAAAAACTCATAGTGATTTAGAATAATCAATTTTCAACTCTCAAAAACATATTTCATTCTGGTGCCACAAATGTCACGTCAAACTTTCTACTTTTCAGCCAACGTAGTAACAAAGGATATAGAGAACAAAAAACTCACGAAGAAGGTCGCGGAGAGGGAGCTGTCCGGGGTGCGGGTGCACTACGTTGCGGGCCAGTCGGAGTAGTGGCGGGCCTGGAATACGCATATTTTGGAAGGCAGCTCATAAATACTTCATCACTGGTCATTCTCTTACAAACTTCTTCTTCCGAAGGCTCCTCACTCACCTCGGACTGGGCAATGGCACTGAAACGGGCTTGGGCTGTCTGAGGACTGCGGTCGGAGGCCGGATGCCGGATCGGGGGGCCGGTGTGGTGGTCGACGGTCCGTTGGCCTTCTTCTCGGCCGCCCCCCGAACGGCCTCATTCTCGTTGTTCTGGATCTGGGGACTCGGCGACTGGTCGAGTAGTTGCAGACCGTCCAACTCGCGCGAGGCACTCTCTTCCTCCATCGTCGGTGTGTCGGGAACAGGGCTCTCCGGGCTCAAAGTGGGCGGAGCTGCTTCTTCGACAAGCGGCTCTTCGGGCTCCAATCGGGAAATCGGCTCAATTGGCTCCTTCTCCTGTTCCTCCTGCTCCACGTGGGCAACTTCTTCTTCGGACTCTTCCGGAACCTCCAGAACTTCAGGAGTCTCTTCTGGCTCTGGCTCGGGCTCCGGCTCCGCAATTGACTCTTCTGGATCCCGAGTCTGGTCCTCCAATTGTTCCGGTTCTTCTTGTCGAGAATCTAGATCTGGCACTGACTCGGATTCCACTGCAGAAGTCGGATCTGTCTGGCTCACAACGTGCTCAACCTTCAAATACATTGTCATTAGGTCAACAGTCAAAAGAAAACAGTGCGAGAATAAGCGACGAAAACCCAAAGAGTTAGAAGAAAGGGAAAGTGGGCGTGGCTTAAACAGAGACTCAACAAGAAGCTGCCAAAGAAAGTCCTTCATTCCAACTGTATTCGGATGATGGAACGAAGGAGAGTACTACGTAGTAACGGCACTGTAGAAGAGTGTGTCAATCGGTGTTTCACAATCCGAATCAAATGGGCCGTAATCATCCCAACTGTCCTTGGACACCGCTACCAACCAACCAGCCGACGAGCGAACGATCCGAACGAGTCGGTGTGAATTGAAAGGAAGAACGGAAGGATGTAGTAAAATACACTTATAAAAGGAGGAGGGCGGGAGAGGATAAACAGACAAACTACACGAACAAGAGAGAATAAATGAAGGCAGGGGGGAGGGGGGCACGAGGAGCGGTGAAATTGGAGATATGGGGGGCCGAGAGAAAAGGAGTGAGGGAGGATTCTTGGTAGAAGGCCTTTCCCACCACCAACAACCACTATAGTATTAGTTCTGGGCTTCTTCTTCTTCTTGTTTTTCTTGAATTACGCCGTTGGAATTAGATAGTAGGCCTCCCTTGCTCTATTGTGAGCGGAGGCACCCAAACCCGAAAACTAAGGGCACCAAATCTCAAAACCGAGAATAAGGGAGATAAAAGCTTCTGAGCGGTAAAGATCCATCAAACTTGAGAACGAAGTCTGTTTTCTACTTCTCTGCGGTCCAGCAGACGATCATCCCAAAGCGAACAGACAAATGGAAGTACCCAGTTAAGGTCTTTGGGAGTTGGAAAGAACGTCTTTTACAGAAATAAGGGTTTCCAAAAAAAGGCACCCCCATCTGGAATCTCTGTGGATGGGTGAGAAATGAAAAACTAGAACGATTTCCCTGGCCCTCTCTCTCTCTCTCCGTCTGAAATTAGAATGTCAATGGTGTCTCCTCTCGGCCGGGCAGTCAGCCATAAAAAAGTTACGTTTCTCTCTTTCACCGCCCGCCTCTCGTCTCTTCTCGTCAAATTGTGGACATGTGTGCTTTGGGAGGGAAAAAAGTGAGAAATGGGAGAGAGAGAGTGTTTGAATAAAAAAAAAAGAGGCCAATTTCATTCAAATTTCCACGAGAGGGGCTTGCTGCTATTGTGGCGGCGGGAAATTTGGATGAGCTAGGTGGACCGAGATTTGAAGGAAACTCATAAGCGAAGAAGGTCATCACGGACTCATGAAGACGTCGAAAGAAGAAAGAAGGCGTTAGAAGAGAGAGAGGGAAGACATTGAAATGTGAAGTGGCTGACGGAGGGGGGCGACGCGCCCCATTCTGAGGATGATTACTGTTTCTGTGTCCGCCCCTCCTCCTCCTCATTTCACTTTTCGATTCTCTTAATTCAAATGGAAAGAGGACAGTTCCTTTCTTCCTTTTCAAGGTGACGGAAACACGGAAAGAAACGAAGAGGAGCACCGCGCGGAAGGCAATGCGGAAAGAGTGAAAAGACACAAATGTCAATAGAAATCAGGACCCCCCTCCGAGAGACAGGGGAGTGGAGGGAAAAAAAACGGAGAGATCTCTTTCTCCCAGTTAGCATTCTGTGTGTGTATGTGAAAGATAGAGAGGGGGGGGGGGGGGTCTAACTAGCTGACTACTCGACTCGACCACCCTCTGAGAAGAAGGTAACTACTGACGGGATCCTCCTCCTCCTCTCACGACGGGATCGGAAGAAAAGAGAGAGAGGACAAACAAAAACTTGTTGTTGTTCTCTTGTTCTCCCACTCCTCCCCTTTTCTTCCATTAAACATTTCCCTCCCATCTCGCCGTATGATCTGATTTGATATGGGATTGATAGATGGAAGCTTGATCTCTCTAGGTATTTGGAATACACAACTACCATAAGACACCCAGCCGCGTCATGATTTCAAAAGCAAAGAGTGGAGCTTCGAAGGGCGTGAGCTAGCTGGAGGAAATGGGATTTAGAACTTCAGGAGTTTGGACCGAGACCACTTGAGAGCACTAATCGCGAAACTCTTGTGGTTGGAACTTCGAACCAAATGGCCTACTTTCTCAAAATATCTCTGCAGCGGGAAGGGGGACGTCAGAAACACAAATCCAAGATCTGAGACCATCTAGTAGTTAGTGCCTTCTTCAAACCTCGCCCCATACCCTTTTCCGCTCCATCCCTGCTTGAGGACGGGTAATTAGACATTCACTAAAGGGGGAGCGGGAGGGGGCCGTCACTTTGACAGATGCGCGTCATTATGAGAAAAGAGAAACGGCTTATGTTCGTGCATATATCGTGGCGGTTCGGTTCCGTTTTCAAACCGAAAAACGCTCTGCCCGTCGAAACACAGAGCCAGAATGAGTGTGGATTTGACCTATTTCTTACGGTGTCTCTCCTTTTGATCTACAAAGAGAGGGGGATGTGTGCATTTGGCAGATTGCCAATTATCTCTCCCTCTCTCGTTATATCGCTCTCTTGAGTGATTTATGGATGGATGGATTTCGAAAACAATGCGAAGAAAGAGACAGTGGTTGGGTCAATATAGTGTGCCGGGCGGGAAATTGACCAAAAGCCACCAAATATACACACACACACACAAACACTCTCAAACAAAACGAGGCGGCAGGTGAGCATATACCTCCTCCTCCTCTGCTCCTCCTTCTCCTTCTTCTCCCACGACGATTCCAGTGTCGCCATCTTCTTCTCCTCCTCTTCCTTCATCACATCTTATCTCCTCGCCTACTTCTTCTTCTTCTTCTTCTCCACCCACAGCTTCTTTGGGAAGAGCAGGCTCACCGTCGCATGAAGACGTCGAGCGCGACGAGGCTCCCGTCGACATTCGCTGAAAATTGAGACTGGAAACTTTTTTTTTAGGGGGCTATAAAAGTGTCAATCTGATCGAACGAAATGATACTATAAACTGCAAAATTCGCTATTTCCCGGCCATAGGGCCTATTCGGGGAATCGCTTCAAGAATCTGGATTTCAAAAACTAAACACGTTCCAGAACACTTTGAAGTTGGACGGAAAGACAAAAAACTAGACCCTTGGCTCTGGATTATGAGAATCGGATCAGCAAACAAATGTCATGACACTGGAGGTAATTAAGGGAGAAAAAAGTGCTGGCGAGAGTCGGAAAGATCAAATATTGACTGACAAGCGAGTGAGCTCGACTGTTCGGATTCCAACGCATTTTCTGAGACAACTGGCCGAGATCGAGAAGTGTCTCCAATTGGAAAGTTGGAGTGGAGGTGAAAACGGTCATTTCAAGCTGTCGACTGACTTGTAAAAGCGACAACTGATCGAGTTATGGAGGTTTGAAGAATTGAGGCGATGGGAAGCTAGATAAAACTTCTCCGAACGCTGGAGAGGAAAAAAGAAGACGTCCCGAGCAAACGAGGAGAGAAAAAAGAGCTCGCTCTTTCCTTTCCTGCTCTTCGCCGTCGCCGCGGCGGCACACTAAAAATATATGCACAAATCAATGAGCGAGTGTGTCGGCTTGCTCCAGAGCTCTACTTCTCTTTTTCTCTCTCTCTGTCTATTTTCGCCTTCAAAAGCCAGGCGACGAATATGGAAAAGAAGAAGAAGAAGACGTCCCCTTCTTCTTCTTCTTCTTCTTCTGCTTGTGTGTCCATATTCAAGAGGAAACGGGGGGTGTACCTTCTCTTTCCCGCTTCGTGTGTGTGTGTGTGTGAATACAAATGAGTTGGAAGAGGGGAGAAAGGAGAAAGAAGTGAATCTACGTATGTCGAAGTTTGAAATGGGAAAAATGTGAAATTGGAAAACGAACGGGACAAAGGACTGCGTTATGAGTCACTTCAGATGTAATTCCCACTTTTTAAGGCTCTCAGAATCGAGAACAGCTAAATAGTAGTCGCCGTTTGTAAAATTTGAATTTGGTGCGAAATTTCTTCAAATTTTTGCTGGAATTTCGAAACTTTCTGCTTTTCAAGAGAATTGAGCAGGAGAAAAAAGTATTCGAGCCGGAAAAAGAGCCCGGTGAAAAGGGGGCGGAGATTGATGCTCTCGTGCCGAAAGACCTTGTTCTCATCTTTTTTGCATGCGATTCTCCCCCTTTCCTCCCCGTTTTTCATCGCTTTCTCATCCATTTCTAAGTTGTTTTTGATGATCTTCCACCACTTTTTTCATCTCATCACTTTTTCGATTTTTTATTTTGAGGGATTTTCGGAAAATCGACGAAAATGAGATTGGGATGAATTTATTGATTGATTTCGGGTAATAAGTCGGGGTAATTGAGAGAGTGATTGCGAGAAATATGAAAATAAGTATAAGTTGAGAAAAATGGGCGATTTTAAGAGGGCGACGAGGCGTCGTCTGAAACTGCTTCGGCCTCGGATTTGCGGCGACAAATGAAATATTCGGGCACGATGATGGAGAGCTCGCGGCGGCGGAGAGCCTGAATGAACGGTGCTCGCGGAGCAACTCGGAAACGGAAACGACACGTGGCAATCGGTTGGAGACGAAAACGGCGATTTTGAATATTCAAAAAGAAAGAAAGGAAAAGAAGAAGAAGAAGAAGACGTTATTTTTTGAATTGCATGCGTGTGTTGCAAACGCGCTCCACTGCTCGCGCGCGCACACCGAGTGTTATCGACTTTTCACTGACTTGATCGATAAAAAACGGGTTTTTGTTGAAAACACTGGAAAGTCGATAGAAATAGAATTCGGCGCGCGAGCAGCTGAGCGCACTTGCATCAACGTTCGTATCGACATCGAAAAGCTCTAGACATGCGGTCTCGGTGACAGCGAAAAACGTCGCCGCACACATTTCGGCGATATAGCGGCGATGGTTTTGAGCAAATTGCACGTCGTCGTCGTCGCGGAGGAGGAAGACGTCGCGCGTCGTGGCGGCGGTGGCAGATGACGGATGCCGGCGACAGAGTGACGAGCCATGCGGTTGAACGGCGGTTTCGAGGAGTGCGGTGAAGCGGTAGAAGTGGCGGAAGAAGAAGAGGCGACGGGCGGTACCTGCGTCAGATCTTGTTTCGTCTCCACCGAGTGGCCCGAAGAGAGGCCCGAATCGTCCGGCGACATCGTCGAGTGTTGCCCGTTGATCGCCTGCAAGAAGGGACCGAGTCGTTCCGAACCTTCCGCTACTCACCTTCTTGTTGGCCTTCCGAATCTCGCCGTTCTGACAGTAGCCGACTTTCATTCGATCGATTATGAACCGGAGGACCTCTCGCCACAGGATAATGGCCGAATCGATTTCGGCGAACGACATGACGGTCCGTTTGGCGAATCTGAAACACGACGGTTTGCTGAAAAGGGGGCGGGGCTTGAGGATCGAACAACTTGTTATTGGACTTCATGGCGCGTCGGAAGTGGAACAGCACGCACTCTTTGAACACCGACCAGTAGTGGGCGCTGGAGAAACAATGGATTGTAACGGTGTCACGGTGTCACATAGGGGGACACCTCACCTGAATCCGAGCTGCTCCTCGTGCTTCGCGTGGATCTTTCCGAGGTTCAGAAAGACGGCGTCCAACTGCGACGGGTCGTCCAGATGCGTCATAGTGGATTCGATGACTTGCAGAAAGCGGACCGCGTGGAAAATGAATTCGTTGCTCTTTTTGTCCTCTCTGCATGTTCCAGGAAGGTTTTTAGGCCAACAGGGGAAATATGGAAGTGCGCTCTAGTGATAAGTGTTCACACAGGGCACCCTTGCATTCGAAAGCCCTCTCAAATCCCTATCGATTGATTCTACGCATTTTCATCTACAACCCAGAACCGCCAAACGAGACGCACTTGTAATCCTTGACCATGAAAGAGAACATCAGTTTCGCATCCGGCGCCTGCTCGAATATCATTTGAAAAATGTTCACTGCCACCTGTTGCATATCTCTGAAAACGAAAAGATTATCGATTTTCCAGACACAGACGCGTCGCGGTCGTGCGTCGCGTGCTCTGACTTCGAAACGACGCTCCACGACTTGTTGAGAATCTCGCGATCGATCGGCGTGAGGTGCTCCAACGACTCCAGCGGCTCCATTTTTCGACTGAAACAATGCAGTTTTCAGCGATTCGAAACGGAAAAATGACGAAGCCAGAAAGAAAAAGTGAAGGCGTGCAAATCGCAGAAATATGCAAATTATCAAAGATATTCTAATTTCTTCTTGCCACGATGAGTCGTATTTGCTTCTCCCTTTTACGCATAATTCCAACGAGGAAACTCTTTTTTTGAGTTGATTAAACATAAAACTGAAGTACCATCTTCCCACCAAACGGGCTTATCTAGACAGAGAAATTGAAACGAAAATTCGGGAATTTTCGTGTTGTGACCTACCATCCAGGGTTGTCTAATATTCATGAAAAGCGCGCGCTTTTGATCTACTAAACACAAATTGCTTCGTTTTTTTCAGTTGGTGGGAAAAATGACTAAATTAATTAGAATGCGCCTCTAATAACATTTCAAAATTAGGCGATGACTCCGTTTATTGAGTTGTTCTTGTTCATACTGAATTCCGGGAAATTCGAACTTTTCTCTTATTCTTTTAAAGTGCTTACTTCCACAAAAGGATCGACGAAATTTGATTTTCACCTACAGTAACCCTTGGGCTGAATTTTCGGGCCGATCATTGAAATTTCAAAGATGGTGCGGAAAGCGGGGCGAAAATGGGGGAGGAGATGAAAAGTTGTGAGGAATGGCATTAAAATTGGAAGAATGGACGTTTTTTTTCGGTTCATTGGCCTCCGGGGATACTTCTTCTATCTAGGCACACGATAAGGAACTTTTTCACTCCTCTGGTCCTGACTGGGGGAGTTTCAGAAAAAGGTGGAGAAAGGGAGGGGGCGGCGTATTTCATATAAACAATAGAAAAAGCGAAAGGAGAAGAAGAAGAGGGAGGAGGAGGAGGAGGTAATTGGCAATTTCGAGAAAAACGCACAGAGGGGGAGCGTTATTTCCATTAGTCGCCTGCTCTTTCCACCCGCCAGGCCCCGCCCCTTTGTTGTTCGTCTTTTCTGGGATTACGGACGATGATTAAGGTGGCAAATGAATTTCTTCTCTTTTCCACTTTCCCTTTTCTGGTTTTTCAATTTTAATTCGTTTCAACCGAATCGGAGAGTGGGGAAACGGAGGGAAGAAATGATGGGAGGGAGGGGAATGCGCTCTACCGCACCTGAGTGGGTGACGTTATAGAGCAGAAAACGACCTTCAATTTTGTTTTCAGATCGTATGAAAAAGTTGAAAACTCTTGTGATCGACAAATCGATAGAAGACTGGTTTTTTTTAAATTATCCTCGGCCGCATAGTTATAGACGAGTACAAGTTGCAATGAGGGATTTAAGGAAAAAGAGGCGTTTATTCGGGTATGAAATTGGGTACGTTATGAAAAGATAGTAAAAAGAAAAGTGCATTTACAAGTGAGGGAAAAGGAAGATATGCGGTGGGAAAGGACCCGAAATGCCAATGACAAAGAGCTCATTCATCGGCAAGACAGGCACAATGGGAATCGAATTAGAGGGAGGAGAGAATCGACACAAAGGCGTTTTGGTGCATAACGGGACAGCAGCGACGAGTCACGTGACAAGAAGCAGGAAGCGCTCGATCGTCTCGAGACCGAGGATGGAGCCGTCGTCGACGCCTTCGTAGAAGTTGTCGCCCAAGAATCCCGGGAACGTGGCGTTGGCGAAATCGACGACTTTGATTCGGACGAGCTCGTCGACTGGAAGTGTGTTGTCTGAAAACAAAGGAATTCAGATGAGAGAGAGACGAGTCCGGTATGCACCGACCTTGAAGATGTCCCTCGATGACGATGAGAAGCGAGGATCCGAAAAGACGGACGCCCTTCGTCTTGCTCAACACCTCTCGAATCGCCGTCAACTTCCGCCGCACCTCTTCTCGGATCTCCAGCGGCACCTCGAAGAAGGCGCGCATCGAATGCAGCAGCTGACTCTCGCCCATCGCCCGTCCCTCGTACTTGCTGATCGAGACGGCGTTTCCGGTCTCCGGACACACGTACTTCATGCCGCACAGTCGGACGCCGAGGGCGGCTGAAGTCGTCGCCTGACACTTGGCCGTCATGCACGCCGCCTTGGCGACTGTCGCGTGATCGCCGTGCTGACGGGTGCCCAGTTTCAGGTCCAGAATGCGGGGCGACTTCATCCGACGCGTCAGATCGGAGATGACGATGAAGTTCTTCGACAGCTTCCGCTTGTTCAGAATCGGCGATCCCTCGATGCTCTCGGGAATGACGACGTTCTCGAGCTGATGGAGGCGGCAGTTCGAGCACGAGTCGTGGAGACTGCTCACCGAGCCGCCCTGGATTGTGCTGCAGCACAGCGGCGCGATCGCTTTCAACGAGGCCGGCATCTGTTGGTAGAAGTGCAGTTCGCGCTCGTCGCACGGCTTCAGAAGGTGTCCGTTGGGAAGGGCGGTGAAGGGCGTATGGCCGCCGACCTGCAAGAGAGAAAAGCATGGAAGAGTTTTCCAATGGATGACCTAACAATCACTATCTAGAGAGCTAGGCTGTGGGAGAAGATTTGGGTAACCTAGGCCTTTGAACTTCGCGTCTCGAGTCTTGAAACGAAAAGCTGCAGAGGCCGTGGCCTAGGCTGCCAAACTCTTCCCTCTCCTTTTCTTCCGTACCTGATGGTCGAATGGCTTGAGCACGTCCTGAATATCATGAGTGGCTCCTTCGAGTGAAGATGCTCTCTTGATGTTGAGCACCATTCGTCGTCTCCAAAAAATCAAAATTGTTAATCGAGTGAGACAAGAAACGGCCGGAAAAAGGAACAAGGGAACGAGAAGAGAAGAATATTGGAAAAGAGGGTCTATTTCGAGAGGAACAGGTGAAACGTGCGAAAATCAAAGAGGGAGAGAGAGAAGGAGACATGTACGTACATATGTAATCCGAGAAGAGAATCAACAAAAACGGAAAGAGAAAGAGAGCCCCACTCCTCTGGTGCTCAATGAGCAACGAAAATGGGAAGAAGAGAAAGGAGTCAATCAACACGAAGGGAAAAGGGAACCGATTCTCTGGAATATGAGCTAGGGATTAACCGAGAGTCGGTCCCTTTATGAACAACAAAACTAATTTGAATATTCTAATCGATTGTCGTTGGATATGCTAATCCACTCCCTCTCTATCTACAGTTATGGCCGTAATTCCGATGAAAAATCTCTCTTTGAATTATGGTCAGAACTGTATTCTCATCTCACGTCCAATAGGTCATCCTCAATGAATCTCATTCGCGAAAATTGATGACCCGGGGCAGGCAGTGGTAACTATTTTTCCGTGGAAACGTTAACGAATGATTGCGTGGGTGCCTCGCCACGAAGAGTAAAACACGAGGGAGTTGGTGGTGACACGAGACGACATGTGGCGTGTGTGTGTGTCTCCGGACCCCCTTTCTAACGATTGTATCGAGAGAGAGAGAGGAGAGCAGAAATCATCAATTCCAGGGATCCCCAGGAGAAACGTCTAGAGATCCGATCTATTTGCTCCTCTCTCTCTCTCTCTCTCTCTCTCTCTCTCTCTTGCCGCGTTGAACGACATGCTCTTCTCCCGAGCCGCCCCAGACTGGAATCATGGTTTGTCTCCTCCTCCTTCTGCTGCTCGAGTAGTTGACATCACAAATATTTATCATTGTCTGTCTGTGCATACCCCCCTCTCTACCAATACTTCTTTTATCGTTTTGCACCCGACTTTTGATAGTGAGTATTTGCGTTTGAATGAAGAGTGATAATACCCTCTCAATGGGTTGTGTATTTTCAGCACTCATATCTTGAAAAGTCGAAGAGTTGGGCAAAAGTTGTCAACTGACACAAAATATAGATGACAAAAACTGAAACTCAACCTACTTGGGGATCTATGTGATGTTTTACAGTCTTAGGCCTAGACTATAGAGACCACAAATCGTCTGTCCCGGTTATTAGAGACGGAAGAGATCCGCAATGATTCAATGGCTAAACAACAGACGGTCCAAATGAAAGAAAAAAGGAATAAAAGATTGGGAAGGGGGGTGTGGCTGGGGGCTGACGTCGGATGTTTGATTTCGGTTGATTCGATAATTCCATCTTTCTTCTCTTTCTTATTTCCGACGGCGACGATCAACGAAAACAATACTTGAGGCGACACTTTTTCATTTTGTGTTGTTTCCTCTAATTCTAATCAGAAGAGAGAGAGCAGAGAAATGGAGAAGAAGAAGAGAAAAAAGGACTGGTTTTGCATTTTTATCAAGACCAGCAAAATCAAACATGGAAAGAGAGAAATAAGAGAGGAGAGAGAGAGAGAGACAGTTCTCCACGCCTTCAGATTCAGAAGAAGAAGAAGAAGAAGGACCGAGTGCATGTGTCTTCCATGTGAACTGTTGTGATTGGCGAATACGGGGTTGGGACGGGGGAGGAGGAACCGAATCGTTACGTCTTCTGATTCTCCATTTCTAGAACAGGCCGACGACGAGGCTGTTTTTCACACGTAGACCGATTGGAAGTTTGACCTACAATCAGCGGGACAGGTGGTTATTTACTCAAAAGTTTTTTTGATCTACCAGCAACCCGCGTACAACTACAGCATACATTAAATACAAAAAAGGGGGTGATGAGAAAGGTGTCAAGGTCTCGGTTTTGTCTTGCAAAGTAGACGGCAGAGAGCGGAAAAAAACAGCAAGTGATCTACAATCACCTTCAAGGCGATGAGAAAGAGAGGACAGAGCTACGGTTTATTTGATCTACAACTCTAGTAGATGAGGAAAATCGAAGAGAGAAATGGTTGGTCACTGGTTGGTTGGCAAGCTTCCAGGAGAGATAGAGAGTGATAGATAGAGGAAGAAGAGAAGGAAAGGGGGTGCGAACACACGTCCGTAAACAGACGGTTCTCGGAAACACTTGTCTTCTCTAGCTTCTCTCTTTTTCTCTCTCCTTCTCTGTCCAAGTACAAAACAAACGAAACGATGGGAAAACGAGACGGAGAGGAACCACGTGTGTGAGTGTGTGAAGAAGAAGAATTGCGGTCGATCAGGTGAGGCGGCGACGCGATATATATGATTTCGAACAAGAAGACGAGGGAAGACAGAGAAGAAGAAGGCGGATGTGACGACACGGCGGAGGAGACGAATGGTTGATAAGAAAGCGGGCAGGGAGGATAGAGAGAGGATCACGATGGTATCTTCCTTGTGGATATACTCATATCTATTAGATGGTATCGGTTTATGGCGTATTTGGGTTCATATTCAAATTGATTGGAGAGCGGCACCAAGAGGTGCTCAGCTGGTTTCATTTCCTTTATCCATCTAAATATTCAAGTGAACTCTTGGAAGAGCTTGGCAATTTGGGTCACGGCCTCTGGAATCGGAATATGAGAGCAATGCCATATGTTTGTAACAGAGAAAAAAAGAGGTTAGAATGTTCATTTCCGACCGGACGACCTCTTCGACTTCATATCGTTCACACACGACATGCACGTCCTCGGACGGTTCGGATGGTCGAACGGACACGTCGTTTTGTTGCACTCGCTCGCGTACCGGCACTGGTTGTGCGAATAGATGCACTTGGCGCCAGGACACTGCGGAAAGTTTCTGGAACAATCGCGAGACGGTCTTCGGTTAACGGGTCAGGTTGGGGTTTCGAGTCTCATATAGGGCCTAGCGAAAAGAGACCGATGTTCGTTTTCCTAGAAATGACTCATGAGAGGTGATGAAATAGTGAGTCAGAATGAAGCGAAAAAAGAGAATTTGTGGCGATCAAGAGACGCCTTATGTACAATTGTTCATGATGGTTTGTTTGTCGAACAAAAATGTGAGAAATGGTGGAAAGAACGGTCGATGCACACGTAGCTGTGCTTTCGATTTACCGCTTGTGATCTACACTTTGGTTTATCTAGATCAAACTAGACATGGATGGGGAGAGACTCACTTGCACTTGACAGGTGGTCCGTGAGGACACGGGCCCACTCCCCGCAACGCCTGCAGTTTGCTGGAGCCGCTGGATTGGGTGAGGTCGGTGCCGTGCTTGTACATGCGCTTCTTGACGACTTCCTTGTGGACGTGGTCTCTGAAGTCGTCCCACTCGACCTCCTTCATTTTGAACGCGCACGCTCCGAACGTCAGGTTACAGTAGTAGCAGACGACTGGCTTCAGGCCGTGACGGTGTTTTGTGTGCGCTGCGAGCCGCGAAATCGTCACTGACTTCTGCAACGTTGCAGGTGCAAATGCGCTCCGTTGAGAATGTCGTTGTGACCTACTTTCTCACAGAGTCCGCACCCGATTTCGCCCTCGTGCACTCTCACTTCGTGCTCAGAGAGCTCGCGAATCGTGTGAAAACTGCGAGCACACTGCTTACAGGAGAACGGAGCCGGCTCTTTGTTGGCAGTCGACGACGAGGAGCTCTCGCTGCAAATGAGCCGATTGAAGAGGATGGACTAGACGCCCAGATGTGCGATTTCTAGGCCAACCTCTCCGAGTGAAATTCGGTGTGCTATAATAAGATAAAATATAAGGAAAAGTGTATACTCAAGGTCATCATAGGTGCCACGACTGGAAGACCGAGTGGACCGACTGCGACTGCGACTCCTCGATTTTTGGGCCTTCCTCACGGGCGATCTGAAAAACGACCGATTTTCAGATTTCCAGCTCTTTTCTTTCTCTGTCTCCTCACCTCTTTCTCCACGGCGACGACGAGTGCGGACGTCTTCGACTGCCCTTCCTGACGTCTTCTTCCGACGAATGCGACATTTTCGTGATAAGCTTCAGACGCGGGTGGGGGAGAGGCGGCGAAATGCTCCGCGAGCCCAACCTGGCCGTTGTTATGGAGACACTATGCATATTATTCGTCGCCCCCCCCCCCCCCGTAATTCGGTTTTCTCTTCTCCTTCTCTCTTTCCCTCTCGGTTCCCATGACGAAATTTGATTAGAGCCCTATTTCCGGCGGTTTAAACATTCATTTCCGTTACCATTAGTAGTACTTTACAATTAGTTAATGAGGAGGCCAATTAGCAGCCTCTCTTCTTGAACGCGAGCATCGTTCCGCAGTTCGGACAGAAGTGTTTGACGTCTTTGGAGCTGTTGCAGGAGAGGAAGAACAGGATGGGCCAGCACACGAGGAAGCAGCCGATGAAGCAGATGATCCACCAGCACGCGCCCGCCGAGTGCATCGTTCGCGTCGTCACCGAGGTCTGAAGGAAGTATCAACTAGGGAATGGGAATGAAGTTTCAAGACACACCTGGCATCGCGGGCAGTACTCCAAGTACGGTTGCTCCTGCTCGACTCGCTTCACCGTCGCCACCGAGGCCACGATGACAGTGGTGGCGGCAGCAGGAGCAGCGACAGGAGCCGGTTGCTGCTGAATGACGACTGTCGTCGGCTGTTGTCCGAGATAGGCCTGATTCGCGTAGGCCGGCTGCAGGATCACCGGCTGCATCTCGACGGCGACAGTCGCGGCGGGGGCGCCGACGGTTGCAGAATACGGAGGCGGCGCTGTTTGGACCGGATAGACGGGCTGAGTGGTCGGTTCGACACCCATTTCGTGAATGTGAATGTGTTTAAGATGTGGGGTGGGGAGAAGTGAAACAGCGAGAAATGCGAGGCTGCGAGTTGGAAAGGAAAAAGATGTTTGATAAGGAGAAGAAGAAGAAGGGGAAGTGGCGTCAGGAGAAAGAGAGAGCCTTCTTTTCAGGTTCAACCCCTCCTTATCAGTGATTCATTGTGGGGCGCGGTAATGGTAATGATTACGGGCTTGAGGACGGGACGAGCAGTCCTCGCGTTTGGAAATTGAGAGGTTTCGAAATGTTGAAATCGCCATCGCTTTTACTACATCACCTAGAACCAAAAACAAACAAACATCAAGTATACATCGAGTTCTCCTTCAACAGCCTTTCCGCATCCTTGGCACCCGCCTCGAAGTACTGTCGGAGCATCGAGCGCGTCGGTGGGAAGAGCGCGTTCGTGACCCGTTTCACATTAGACAGCGTCAGCTTCATGTTCTGGTTGAAGAAGGCGAACATGAGGTCGTTGAACAACGCCGACTTCTCCGTCGGACAGATGTCGGCGTCGCCGGCGAACGCCGTCACTGACACCGTCCGACGGTCGAGAAACTCGGGAAGAATGTTCGAGTAGCCGCCGTCGATGTACGACTGTAAAGGGGACTGGAGGTGGGGGTGAGGGATGACGACCTACCTCTCCGTTGATCTGCGGCGCCTTTCCGGACAGTCCGGTCGAGTACATCGGATGGTAGCAGCTGGCCATGAGACAGTCGATCAGATGCTTCTTCGACTCGAAACTCGAGATCAGCTCGTTCTTCCAGCCCTTCAGATTCGTCACTGACACGAAGAGCACGTCGTCGGCCTTTGTCACGTCTTCAGGAATGAACCGCTCGACGACTTTCCGCAATTTGTCGCCGATCACGAAGCCTGGCGTCATCGCTCCCAACGGCGCATCGTTCACCTCATCTGCCATCTTGTAGATCTCCTCGACGGCTTCCGATATTCTGAGAGATTTCAGTCAGTTTCAGACGCCACCAAATGACCTACTTTTCGGGAGCGAAGACGAGCAACGTGGCGACGAGACTGCCCGATGAGCAGCCGGCGTACCGATCCACGCGCTCCAGAAGAGTCTTCCCGTGCTCGTAGATCATCTTGGCGGCTCCGAACTGGTAGCTGCCCAGGAATCCGCATCCTCCGAATGACATGCACACTTGTGTGGCATCTGAAAATAGGAGTCACGGCTGAAACCGTCTGAAATCCGAGTGGAAAGAGTTACCTTTCAGCGGAGTTCGATTGGCCGGATCCCGCGCATGTCTCAGCGTGACAGGAATGAGTTGTCCCTCTTTTGGGGAGCACGAGACGGGCGAAGAGGAGGTTGTCGTGGATCTGGAGCTGTCCTGCTCCTCGCCGGCCGCCTCTCGTCCCTGCTCGAAATCGGCGAAGGTGATCAGAAAGTTGTTGAGCAGTTCATTCGGATCGCTGCCGATCTCCACCAGGTTCTCAAGACTGAACGAAGCAACCGAATGGGTGGGGGAAAAGAAGTGGGGGATCAGACTGGAATCGGGGGTCTCTGCTCACTCTGGAAATCTCGACGACGACGACTTTCCGGCCATTCCGTTTCGTGTCGCTAGAACTGGAGAGATCGGGAGGGGAAGGGAGAGAGAACCGATTATCGATTATGTAAATCAAGTCACCGGTGCATGTGGCAAGGGTTGAGTTCACGTGTTCCCCACAGACTCCCGGAGCGCGTTTGTCTGACCATCCGTCTGAATCATCAAGATGACGTCTTCTGCAGAGCTCCCCGATTTCCCAACATCTTTCTTCTTCCAAATGACGTCTTCTGAAGACTTGGAGCAGTAAATTTCGCAACATCTCATTCCAGCAATGAGTCACACATCTCCTATTTAACCTCTCCTGCATCTCGTGCCCAGTGTCCACTGACCAACAACACAATTTCTGTGTGCGTCTGTTTATGTCGGCGTCTCTCTCCCTCTCGCGCCCTAACTTTGTAAATGTGACCACATCCTTTCTCCTTCTCCCTCTTTTTTTTCTCTCATTTTTCATCTCTCTTTCCTCATTGACCATCCACTTCTGCCTCTTTGAGCAGATCCTTCTCCTTCTTGTTTCAAAACAAAGCGGTGCCTCCTTCTGACTGGTAGCAGAGAAAATTTGGCCATTAAACGGTCCGAAGACCAATTTCAATATTGTTGTTGACACCCGCCGTCCCTCTGTCTGCGTCTCTCTATCTCTCATCTCCCTTGTTGTTTTTATGTTTCCGAGTCCAAAATTCGCCCATTCCTTTCGGTTTTCACACTCGACACACATTTTGGAGGTTAGAGGCTGCTTTTGTTTTTGTTGCGATTTCAAACACCAAACTTTCGTGTTTGATTTTGATAAGAGCGCGTTCACGAAAGCAGAGAAGAGGTGAAGTTTTTCAAACGCGCTCTATTCGCAAGGAACTCTGATCTTCACTTGGTATAATTCAAGTAGAGCCCCCCACCTCAGTAGCACCCCCCACCGTGTTAAAAACCCAAGAAGAGCCCCCCACCCAGTACTAAATTGGTGGGGGGAGCTTCTTGAAAATGGGGGGCTTTTTTTGAGTTTGTTATTAAAAAAGCACCCCCCGCTCAGTACTTAGCGGGGGGCTGTTCTTGAAGAACCTGGTATTCTTAAAGCAGAGCCCCCCCCCCTTACTAGAGCCCCCCACCAACCAAAAAAATGGCATATTTTGACATTCAAAAATGAACCCCCACCTTTCAAAAATGGTCCCCCACCGTTCAAAAATGGCCCCCCCACCGTTCAAAAATGGCCCCCCACCGTTCAAAAATGAGCCCCCACCGTTAAAAAATGGTCCCCCACCGTTAAAAAATGAGCCCCCACGAGCAAACCGAAATCCTTTTCAGTCGGGAAGCGGAGAACAACATCAGACATAGACTTCAAATTAACAACGTCCACTCCAGTGACCGTTTTCTAGAAGAAATTTGATGGAAAAACGCAAAAATGGGTAAAAAAGGAAAAAAATAGGAGAAAACTAAACAAAAAGATCGAGAAAAACTTCCAATCCACCTGAAAATCCACATGAATCCACGTCTGGCATCAGATGTGACGCCGGAGTGGGGGGCTCTGCTTCAATAGTCCGACATCACATTTGACGACGGAGTGGGGGGCCTTCTTTGAATCTTCCGAGGTGGGGGTCTCTCGTTGAATATGTGGACTATTTTTGATTCCGGCAGGTGGGGGCTTTCCCGATGTTCTATTTGGGGGGGGGTTCTACTTGTATTTAGGGGGGGACTATATTTGAATATAACCCTTCACTTAGTTTTGGAGAACGCGCTCTAATGTGAAACCATCATTAGAGCACGTTTACACGTGCCTCCTTAGAATGTTGAAATGGGCTCTACCTCTAAACAATGAGAACTGTAATCTAGTTCTCAATGGCGCGAGCTTCCTTCCTTTTCCTATCGTTCCTCTTGTTTTCGTGCCCCCGTTCGTTTTCTCCCTCCACTTTCCTCTCTTTTTTGCAGAATGGCCAACCATGCGAAACTCGTCGACCATGAGGTCTATCGCGATCCAGTTGACGGTTAGTTTCCTCTTCTTCTTTTTTGGCGGGAATTCGAAACGTGAACTATGGTCTCTCTCTTTCGAGGCTTAAATACGTTATCCGCCGGATAGGCGTTTTGTATGCAAGACGAGGAAACGAAGTGAAGTGGCAGAAGAAGACGTCTAAATGAGTTACACATGGAAATAGTGCTCATTTTCTGGAGACGTGCGCTCTCTCTTCTCCTCTCACCCCTGTCCTCTCTTCGCTGTGCTCCCCTGGCTCCCTGGCTCCGCGGAGCCCACTCCCCTTCCCATTCCTGCTTGTTTTGCTCCCTCATTCTGCTGCTATTGCTCTTTTTGGTGCTCGCTCACCCACTCTCTCTCTCTCTCTTTTGCGGAGCGATAAGGAAAAGAATACCGAAATGTTTCCATTCATCGCGTTCGGTGTGGATGCGCCGGCGATGAACAACTCGTCGGGCTCGTCGAGCACAAATCGAAGTGTCGAGTACAAAAAAGTGACGACGTTCGGCACGAATGAGGTCACCGTCCACGAGACGACCGTCGAGCAACGGAGTATCCACCGCATCGTCCGTACCATCAATGGCTCGGCCGTCGAGATAGAACACTTCGAGACGGAGCCTGATCACGGCAAAGGTTTCGTTCACTTCCGGGTTGTTCTCTATTGTCCCCCTTCCCCTAACTCGTTCTCTCTTTATCTATTAGAGCACATTTGCAGACTTCGAGCTCAACTATGGAGAGTACATGAAGGAGGACGACGGGAAGAGCGCCGTAGTCGTGGCGAAGGCGCCGAAGAATCGAGCCAACAACGGGCTAAGCTGCAGAATGAAGGGCCTGTTCGACGGCTTCGGCGGGCACGACATGAAGAACGTGATGCACCATTTGAGACGTCGTGTGCCGCGCAACGGCCAGGCCTTCACCAACTTCATGTTGTCGGGAAAGATGGAGCGGGTGGTGGACGAGCACGTGCGCGAGTGCGTTCACCACTTTGCGCGCATCCATCCGGACACCGGCCGCATCATGGGCGCCATCCGCGGCAACGACTTCTTCAACTTTGGAGGCCTTCACAACAATCTGGGCAACACGGGAAAGGTGTATCTGGACAACTTGATGCGCGGAAAGTGCGGCAAGCGCAAGGTGCACAAGTTCAAGCCCGTCGTCGAGGAGATCGATTTTGGGAAGGGGGCGGAGCCTGTGAAGCCTTCCCCCAAACCGGTGGCTCCAACTCCGGTGGCTCCGGTAGCCCCTGAGAAGCATGTCACCGAGCCGGTATACCCGAGCATCAGCGATAAGGTCACCGACTTTGGACTGGACTTCGAGACCGAGCGGGACAAGTGTCTTCGCAATAAGACACTCTTCGAGGATCCCGAGTTTCCGGCGAATGAGCGCTCCCTCTACTACCGGACACCTCCGCGTGACCGCATCATGTGGAAGCGTCCCGGCGAGATCATCGCGAACCCGCAGCTCATCGTGCAGGGCGAGTCGCGATTCGACGTGAAGCAGGGAGCCCTCGGTGACTGCTGGTTCCTCGCCGCTCTGGCCAACATCACGCTTTACGACGCGCTCTTCTACCGTATCGTGCCGCCGAATCAGAGTTTCACCGAAAACTACGCGGGCATCTTCCACTTCCAGTTCTGGCACTACGGCAAGTGGGTCGACGTCGTCGTCGATGACAGACTGCCGACGGTCAACAACCAGCTCTACTACCTCCACTCGCAGGACAACACCGAGTTCTGGAGCGCTCTTGTCGAGAAGGCGTACGCGAAGCTGCACGGAGGCTACGAGAATCTGGACGGAGGCACCACTGCGGAGGCACTCGAGGACTTCACCGGCGGTCTCTCCGAGTACTTTGATCTTCGCAAGAGCGACAAGGCCACTGTCCTTGCGGCACTCGTCAAAGGATTGCAAATGGGATCGCTCTTCGGATGCTCCATTGATGTAGGCGTACCTTTTCTTCAAATCCAATACCCCAACGTCTTCCTATTTCAGGCCGACGCCAACATCAAGGAGGCTCAGTTGAGAAACGGACTGGTGTGCGGTCACGCCTACAGTATCACCGCCATCCACAACGTCTCCTATTATGGAGAAGATCTGACGTTGATGAGATTGCGCAACCCGTGGGGAAACGAGAAGGTACTCATTGAAGCCAAGCCTCTTTTCATGGTTTCTTTCTTTAGGAATGGAATGGCGCGTGGAGCGACGGTTCCGCCGAATGGAACAAGATCGACGCGGCGACGAAAAAGCAGATCGACGTGCAATTCGCGCGCGACGGCGAATTCTGGATGACGTTCGACGACTTCTTCTCGAACTTCACCCAAATGGAGTTGTGCAATCTGACGGCCGAGATCTTCGACGAGATCGCCGAGATGACGGGCGTCAGCCGCGCCACGGAGACGAAAGAGACGGAGCACCAGTGGCACGAGGTGATGGAGGACGGCGAGTGGAACTCGAAGAAGGGCACTGCCGGCGGGTGCAGCAACAACATGTCCACCTACCCGAACAACCCCCAATTCGCCACCTTCTTCACCGCTCCCGAGACGTCCATCGAGGGCGACGGCAACGTCACCGTCATCGTCGCCGTCCTCCAGAAGAACCGAAGAGAGCTGCGTTCGCAGGGCAAGGACACTCTTCCGATCGGCGTGTCCATCTATCAGACTTCCGATGTCCGACGTCCGCTCGCCGCACAGTTCTTCCAGCAGAACCGGCCGATCGCACGCACCGAGGTGTTTGTGAACACTCGCGAGGTGACCGTCCGTTTCCGTGTGCCGCCCGGAGAGTACGTCATCGTGCCGTGCACTTTCGACGCGTACGACGATGCGGACTTCTTGCTCCGCGTCTACGCGAATGGGACTCTCAAGTCCGAGTGAGTTGATTTCTTCTAGATTTGGGATCTGCTAATTCAGATTCTCTCAAGAAACTATAACTCCTGTTTCTTTTTCAGCCTTCTCTAAACGCACTACACAACGAACAACCCCGCTCGCTTCTCGCTCTCACAGTTTAAACTCGCTTCTCTCCCGCTGAATCTTTGTACCTATATTCCTGCTTCTTGCGAATCTAATCGCGGAATAAAGTCGATATGAACATGATATATGATACACAGCTCAGGTGGAAATTAGAAAACAAACAAACATGTGTGATTAAGGCGAGCTGGGATCCTCGAATCTGCGGAGAGCAATCGTGGTGAGGATGTTCGCCTGACTGAGGTACGGCAATATTTCCGGTCGCATGCGGAGCGCGAACGAGAGGTACTCGGGGAAGAAGCACGCGGGCTGCTTGAACTCCCTGGGCTTCTTGCATTTCGAGCACATTTTGTTGTGCTTAATGCACTCCGACTCGATGACTGCCAGTGGATCTCTGATGAAGTCCCTGTTCTTCTCCAGCTTCTTCACCATTTCGACGATGTAGTCTCCTTCGGATTTCATTCTTCCTGGAAGCAAGAAAAGTGTTTGGAATTAATAGCAAATTCTGTCTTACTCTCGAACTCCTCGTCGGAAATCGTTCTGGCCACAATCGGGATGTTCACCTCGTTGAGCGCCTGCAGCGGACGCGGTGCTTCTTTCTCCTCCTCCACCTCTTCCTCTTCCTCGTTTGCCAAGATATCCGAATCATCGTTGCCAAATTTATCAGCAGGCCCAACATACTTGAATTTGGCGGGCGGAACGAGCACGTCGCCGGGATAGCAGTCATTCATCGTCACCCAAAAGTTTCTCTCAGTGTGACGCTCTGGATCTTGACGGATTCGCCACGACTTGAGTGGATGGATGAGTCCGAAGTATTGAGAGACGAGGTACACGGGCATCTGTCGCGAGCCCTTCGCCTCCGGTACGAAGAACAAGATCTGCGGCTCGCGAGTGATCGGATCTACGGCAGAACGAGTTTGGATCGGCGGAATATTCTCATCGACGGCAGCATGCGTCACTTTCCATCTCTTCTCCCGAATCGCACTCACGCGGAACACTGTTCCGACCGGATGCTCGGCCATTGTCCTTGGAATTCTGATGCGGGTCTTCGGAAGACGCGGCAAGTGCAGCTTCCGACTTCTATCCACGAGGATCGCGATCTCTTCCTCGAGCTTCACCGCTCCTGATTCTTCGAACTCCTGAATCTTCTTGGCCTTCGCGTCGGTGATCGCAATAATAAAAAATCTCGGAATGCCCTTCTCTGATGGTTCTCCTGCCGCTATTGCGACTTGCAAAGTGCTGCCGACGTATTTCGAGAAATGCCAGCCCTCGAGCAGATTGTACGGATCGTCCATGTAAACGCCGAGCTTCTCTGAGAAATAGAAGCCGGGCAGGTTATCCTGGAACCGAATCGGTGTCTTGATGTTTCCTTCGGGCGTCACGGCGAGCGGATTTTGATCGTTGTTGCGATGGACGTCGATGATGCCGTAAATGTTCAAAAAATCCAGGTGGTGCGCCTTGAAGGTGACCGAGGTACCTGGAAGAGTGCGAGTTCAGATGATTCAGATGCTTCTATACAATTTCAATGCTTACCGATTTCTGGGAGAAAATGAGTATCCGTCTTGACCACCAGATGGAAGCAAATGTTACGATGTTTCTGATCGATGGGAATGATCTGCTTCTCCGACACGACGATTCCCTTCATTCCGGTGAGCTCCGCCGAGAGCGGTCTCACGAATTCCACATCTTTGTAGAGTTCCATGTCGGGATGGTACACCGAAACCAGATTGCCTTCGTGTGCTTCGTTCCACATCTGGAGAACGGATGATACGAAGGAGCTGAAGAGGGGAATGGTAACGAACCGCTTGACGGACAGTGTGCTGAAGGTGTTGGGATATGCTGTCGAACGCTCGCAGCTCGTATCGGAGCGCCTGGTTCGGCAACAGCTGCACAGTGACCCATGCCTCGACGACGACGTTTGGATGGGCGTCGTTTCTCAGATTGAACGCTGAAACAAGGATGCTCTCGTCGAACGCTTCTTCTCGGCGCCTTACGAATCTCCAGATCCGGCCAGATGTCGAGCATCCAGAGGACCTTCCGATTCTTCGACATCACTCCCTCCAGCTTCAACTGTGTCTCTCCCATCCAGATGCGCGACTCGTATGTCGCCGGCACCCGCTCGTATTCGTGCACAATGTTCACCATTGCGCCCGTCTTGTCGCGATCCGCCCAGTCCACCGTCTCTCCGAACAACATCGTGTCAGTCAGGTCGTACAATTTCATCGAATTTCTGAGGAAAAAAAACTGTTTTTTCGGCATGCGGGGGGACTCGATCACTTTGTGATTCCGTTGTGCTCCTCTCTCAGCACCTCTTTCGTCGTGTGAACAGGGATCAGTTTGAAGTCGCGCACGTTGTGACACGCCTCCTCGCACACGAGCGCCATGTGGTATATAAGGTCTTTGGCCGGGATGCCATTCGTCAGAATGATTCCACGTGGCATTCTGGCGACGTCTTCTGAAAACGAATCGATTCGAATCGGAACAATTTTTGACATTCGGCTTGAAAAGCGTTAATGATACACTCGCCTTACGGAACACCGAACAGTTTTATGTCGGCAAACAAAACTTGAGGAAAACAATCAAAATGGTCGACCGATACGGCGCTTCATAAAGTTTTTGGTATCAATTTTAATTTTCCAATAAAAACTTCAATTTCATATTGCTCACTATAAAATTGAATTTAGCAATGGAGCGCAAATACCTCTCTTCTGAGAGATACTTCCATTTTTTCTTAATTTCATAACAATTTAGTCAAATGTGAGACAAATAAGTAGCCATTGGAGAGGGTCAACAGATAAGTATTCCGCACCTACGACAATTTAAACCTTCCCCCCTGTGAACCTTTTATTTCATCTGAAATGTATAGAATGCACAATGTTTTGATGGGAAAATCACAAGTTAACTTTTAAAAACCAGAAAAATAAAAAATTGCAGGAAATTAAAGCATCTGAAGAGCGGGGATTTGCTGAATCAATCAGTTTCTCCGCTTGTCGTACTTCACCGATTTCGAGTATTTGTCGTTTGAATAACGGCTCTTTCGGTCGGGAGATCTGAAAATGTGAAAAATGCCAGAAGTGGAGATGAAGATGCTTCGAACCGTGATCTTTCTCTCTTCCGATCTTTGTCCGATCTCTTGCGGTTCTTCGAGTAACTCGGCGACTTGGATCTTCTTTTCTCGGCCACTGGGGACCACGTATGAGATCGCGAACGGGACGATTTTCGCGAAGGTTCCTCCCTTCGGTACTTTCTTCCACGATCATCATCTCGCTTCCTGCAATGTCAAATATATAGGTTGAACCGGTCCGAAAGCCAGAAACTTACTGAAACTGAGGGCGTCTCGATGGTTCCGGTATGTACCGCTCGCCTCGTTCCTTCTCCTTGTTCGGTTTGCTCGGCCGATCCACAGGGATGATCGCAGACGTCGGAGCCGCTGGAGCCACTGGAACCGCCGGACTTTCCGGAGCACTCGTCTCGACCTTCTTCTTTAGAAAAGTCAGCTGCTTTTTGAGCAAGCTCGCCGCTGGATTGGGTTTGAGTACCGTCGTCTGCTGCTGCACCAGATACTGATGATGATGCTGGTAAGAATATAATTGGTTTGGTTCCACTTGCTGGTATTGGTACTGTGCCGCGAGATCATGATAGAAATGCTCGTCAATGACCGCAGTCTCACGGACGCCGCCGTTCTGGGCGAGCTCCATCATCTTCTGCTGATACTCGTGTGGGAAAAGAATTTCGCCATCGTGCACTTCGAGAGCCGGTTCGCCATTATGAAACGGAAGCACTGGTACACCTGAAAGACCGGATTTTTTGATGAAACCTCGAAAATCGTAAAGAGAAACCTTCAGCTGAACGGTAAACGGCTCTCTGCGTAGTTCCATCTGCTAGAACGATGTAGGGCATGAGGACACTTCCGTCCTCGGCTCGCGGATAAATAGGTTCGTTTTTCTCATCAAGCGGCAATACAACTCGTCCTGAAAATTCAACTTAGAATTGAGCTCGACTCTATTTCTACCGCCAATAACCGAACAGGCCCCTGGAGCTCGTGTTTTGAATCACGCGGAAAGTGAAAATCAGTGTCTATAATGGGAAGGAATCATTGGAGTGTTAACGGGTGGAACAAACTTTGTTCAATACTTTCTTGTTTTCCGTTTTGAAATCAGGGGGACATTCACTAACCATACTCGTCGCATGGGACATACGCTCCGAACTCTTGGGGGATTCGTGGGAACACGTGATTCCCGTCGTCGCCCAAAGGAACACACACGCGGCCCGAATCATCGACCGGAAATAACGGAAAGTTGTCATAATAGGGGAAGATCTGCAAGAAATTGTCGGTCTTAAACTCAGTAAGAGTGGAAATCTCACTGTTTTGCCCTTATCATCCTTGGGAAGAATCGGACGACCATCGTCATTCATTGGAAACACCGCTTGATGCAGATGATTGAAGCCAACAAACGTTGGCGCTTGCGGTGGAAGGCTCATTCTCGTGTAATCTGTAAAATTCACCATTTTAGGCATGATCGTTTGAATTTAAGCTCACCGGTAGTATCTTTGAAGCCTTCGAACAAAAACTCGAAACATTTCGTGGCATTGTTAAGCTTATAAAAGTATCCGGACAAATCTTTGGCAAAAACGGCTGAATCATTGACACGGTAAAAACTGTAGCCATTATTAGCTACTTCAAACGCATTCCCCACTTCTTTCCTCCAGAAGACGTCGTTGCACGGCTCTGAACTGATTTCCTCTAGTTTCGGATAGTCGGATCCGGCCGGCAGACCTATTCCGGGAATGGTCTGCAAATTTCATTGTTGTTTTTCAACAAAACTTCTTCTATTCTGAGATTACCTTCACTTTTCGAGTCTTTTCAGTCAAAGCTGTCTCTTTTTCAGCTTCCACCATCTTTCAATTCCAGTCGAAACCTGAAAATCGATTGTTGAAATGACCAAATGAGAGTTTGGCAGGCAATCTCGAGAATTCCATGTGGGGAGCGAAGAGAAATCTTTTTCGAACATTTTAATTTGAAAATTACCAAAAAAATGCGAAAAAAAAACTATGCCACTGGCCAACTATGGCTGTGGAAACCGGAGAGCAAATGTGCGAAAAGTTGTCGTCGCTGGGGGGCGGGGCGTAATTTGCAATGTGCGGCGCGCACTTTCGCAAGATTTTAGCGCACCCCGTATAGTAAGAGGAAAACACGGTGAATTTTTTGGGACATGCCGCGGAGAAAGTCCGGCCACCTCGTTCGATTTCTAGGCCACCAACCCAATTTTTGGCCGGTTTTTTGGACTTTTCTCGCTTCATAGGTCGAAATTCAAAAATTTATCTGATCAAACTGTTCGCACGGTCCATACGCATATTTTAAAAAAAAGAACGCCAAAAAATATTCAGATTTGAAAGAGTTTACTTCCTTGGAAAATGCGTGGCCGAACTGCGTTTCGCTCTTCCATCGTAGGTTTTTCGGCAATAACTTTAGTTACAGATCGAAATTCAAAAATTTAACTGATCAAATTGTGCGCAGCATCAATACGCGTCGATTAAAAAAAAGAGCGTCAAAAAATGTTCAGTTTTGAGAGAGTTATCTTCCTTGGGAGATGCGGCCTAAAAAACTGGTGACCGAACTATTTGCATAACGATCTTCAGAGCACCAGAATTTTTTTCCAAATAGCACTTTTAATTGTTTCTCCTTTTTCGTCCTGATTTTCTGCCTGCTATCGCAGGAAAATATATTAAAAATGTATAAAAATGACGAAAATTGCCGCGCGGGGGTCTTGCAAACTCGCATGCACCGCTTGCAATCTCTCATTGGTCGGCCACGCCCCTTTCATCATGCCGCACCCTTGCGCATTCGCGCGCCGCATTGTTGCGGTAGGCGGAGCCGCGCACGCCGATTGGTCGACGGTCGGCCGCGCTTTTCTACTGCATGTTCCGAAAAAGTCACCGTGGAAAATGATGACAAATGAGAAAAAAGAAAAAGAGACAATACAACCATTTTTGGCGGATTTTTGAAAAAAATTATTCGGACTACTTCATCACGATGACGTGCAACCCGGGATGGAAGGAACTTCAAGATCACCTTCTCCCGGGTCAAACTGCCATGGATCGGCCGGACATAGTCGCACGAGTGTTCGAGCAGAAGTTGGAGGCGCTGAGCAGAGATCTGTTCAAGCGTCACGTGTTTGGAAAGACGGCGGCCTACGTCTACACAGTCGAGTTCCAGAAGAGAGGACTGCCGCACGCGCATATTCTCATCATCATGCTTCCTGAAGCGAGAATAAGGACTGCCGCAAATCGACCAGATCGTGAGTGCCGAGCTCTACGAATTGGTAGGAAAGTTCATGCTCCACCGCCGCTGCGGAACACCAGAGTCTCCGTGCACACAAAGTGACAAGTGTTCTCAACGATTCCCCAAGGAGTACAGCGAGGTGACGTCGATCCTCGACGATGGTTTCGCCAAGTGCCGTCGACCAGACAATGGGCGGACGTACAAGGCCGGCGGCGAAGTACTGGACAACCGGTACGTAGTCCCATACAACGGATGGCTACTGCGTCGGTACCAATGCCACCTGAACGTCGAAATGTGCGGCATCGTGGGAGCGGTAAAGTATTTGTATAAATACATTTACAAAGGCTCCACCAGAGCATCGGTGCATCTGAGGCAAGCGACCGGAAGTGTGGCGGTGGACGAGATCAACGAATATCTCGACACCCGCTACAGGCCCCAAGCCATGCATCACATTTTCGGCTTCAAAATGATGGATCGCTCGGTATCGGTGGATCAACTGCCGGTTCATCTACCAGGAAGGCAGTGAGTCCTGTTCCGCGTCGGCGACGAGGCGGCGGCCGTCGAAGTCGCCCGAGAGAAGAAAACGCGGCTCACCGCGTATTTCGATCTGCACAGTTCATCGCCGATCAACTACAGCTACGCCGAAATGCCCCAACGTTTCACGTTCAGCGAGTCGACAGGATGGAAGAGAAGACAGCGACGACAACCAGTCATCGGTCGTATGGTGGATGTGTTCCCGCGAGACAGAGAACGGTATGCACTCCGCCTGCTTCTTCTCCACCGGACAGGACCGACGAGCTACGAAGATCTGCGGACGGTCAACGGAACGCTGTACACGTTTGTGGAGGCAGCAATGGCAGCTGGACACCTCGGAACAGACGACTTTGTTCGAAAGGCGAGGGAGGAAGCCGAGTTCCACATGATGCCAAAGCAGTTCCGAGGACTGTTCGTCGTTCTGCTCACGTTCGGTGTCGTCAATGATGCCCACCAACTGTGGACGCACTTTCTGCCAGAGTTGAGTGGAGACTTTGGTCGGCAGAAGAAAGGAGCGACATGGACAGAGGCGAGCGCTTATTTCGACCTATTGGATCGGATGGATTGGATGGAAGCGATGTTCCTCGATATTCGCGATTCTCTCGATTTGCCGTACACGAGGCCAACCGACTGCAAAGAGTTCATCGATATAGAAGAGTGTCGGCGCGTCGGAGACAGCATGAGACGAATTTGAACACGGAGCAAGAGGCTGTCGTCGTGGATGTGCTCGAGGCGGTCGAAGAAGGCAAGTCGAACCTATTTTTCCGCCTTCACGGTCACAGCTTTAGGAAAGAAGATACTGTGGCAACGCGTGGACCGGAATCGCAGCCTCTCTTCTGCCCTCGGGACGAACCGTGGCATCTGTCTTCAAGATCGACATCACCAGCGGATGCCGGTCGTCGTCAATCAAGCCGCGAACTATGGACGCGCGACGGCTTTAAGCGGTGGACATCATCCAAGCGCCGATGACACCGGAGGCCGCATTCGACACGGTCGACCAAGTGCTACGAGACGTCGCAGGACGTGATTCGCCGTTTGGAGGAAAAGTCGTCGTTCTCGGCGGCGATTTCCGACAAACACTTTTCGTCGTCGATTGTGGTGGAGTCACGGATCAACTCGCCAACACGATCACTAGATCGAGTCTGTGGCGGTTGGTCAAAACCTACCGGTTGACAGCCAACATGAGACTGACGGAGGCGACGCATGGAACGAGGAGCTGCTCGCGATTGGAGACGGACGGACCGGAGATGGTGTGACCGGCGGGATGGAGATCCCTAGCGGGTTGATCGTAGTGAGTCTAGGAGACCACATCGAAGAGGCATTGGCGCGGCATCCTTACCGGTTGCCGCTGAAAGTCGGAGCAATCGTCATGCTGCTCCGCAATTTGGACGTCAAGTAAGGGCTCTGTAACGGATAGCGGCTCGTCGTAGAGCATCTAGGCGATCGCGTGAGTGAAACAAGTTACAACTACCCACCACAACTATTCCTACTTTCAGGTCCTCAAGTGTCGGTTTGTCTCGGGCCAACGACAAGGACAACGTGTACTCATCCGAAGATAAAGCTGCATTTCCAGAAGAAACTGTCTTTCGTGTTATCACGATTGCCTCTGATGCTATCTTTCGCGATGACAGTCACAAAGTCCCAGGGACAAACCTTCGACCGGATCAGACTGCTGGTAGACACGCCCATCTTCACGCACGGCATGCTGTACGTGGCGTAGCGCTGTTGACAGCGTCCACGGATGCCCCGTTTCCGGAGGTGCACGATCTCGGTCCGATGGACAACACGTGCCCCTGCTGTGGGTCGCTCTACTTCCGAGGTACGTAACATGTGTAGCTTATTGTATGATTAATGCATGTTTCAGATGAGCAGACTGCACTCGGGGAGTACAATATGTGTTGCCACAAAGGAACGATCACATCGGTGGAGTTCGTGGACTATCACGACCAGCTGAAGGACCTGTTCGTGGGCGCCGACGCGCATTTCCGGACCAACGCCAGGGCCTACAACAACAACCTGGCCGTTGGGAGCTTCAGAGCTCACATGGAGACGTTGCGAGGACCGGGACCGTTCAGCTTCCGGATCCACGGACAGGTAACTTTTTACATACTTCACTGGGCTCATTCTAAGGTTGTAAATTTTCAGACCTACCATAGCGTCAACGCCCTCCACCCCAATGGCGGCCCACCCGAGAGCGCTCAAATATTCATCATCGACACGGCGCAAGATGAACTCACCGGAATACGGCAAAACAAGACAACGAGGCCAGGGATTTTCCGATCGCTTATGGACATGTTGAAGTGGATCAACCCATTCGTCAAAAGCTTATTGGCCATATGAAGAAGAGATGGCGCGACAGGAAGGACGTGCTCCCCGGTCCGTCAACATGACGTTCCGAGTCAGGAACTGCGACGACCAAAGACGGTACCAGCTGCCCACAGCGACCGAAGTGGCAGTGTTGTATGTTGGCAACGAAAAGGAGACCCCAGGACGGAGGGAAATCATTGTTCGGCAGCGAGGCGGCCCGTCGAAAACATTCCGCGAGACAAATAGTGAATGTGTTTCAATGTTTCAATGCGAGATTTCTACTGCAACCTGTTCCACGTGAAGACGACGTTCAGTCCAATCTTCTACGCGGAACATCTACTGCAGCAGTGCCGTCATCATACAGAGGATCGCCACGACACGTGGTCAAGCAGTACCACGACGCGATGAGCATCGTCGCACGGTTTGGCAAGTCAGACTACTTCATCACGATGACGTGCAACCCGGGATGAAAGGAAATTCAAGAACACCTTCTCCCGGGTCAAACTGCCATGGATCGGCCGGACATAGTCGCACGAGTGTTCGAGCAGAAGTTGGAGGCGCTGAGCAGAGATCTGTTCAAGCGTCACGTGTTCGGAAAAACGGCGACCTACGTCTACACCGTCGAGTTCCGAAAGCGAGGACGGAGGGGCTTCAAAGTAAGTACCCTTTAACGTAGTTTTTCCTTATGACTTTTTTCTAGGCCCTTCCTTCGTCATTAAGATCGAGTCGACGGTATACGCCGACCTAAACTGTGAAGACAGCTTCGGAGTCGACTGTCGACGCAACTACCCGTTCCTGAAGGTGGAGCACCCGAGGCAGTCGCGGCGATACTTAAGCGAGAATGGAGCCCCCCCTCCCTTTTTTTCTCCCCACTCCACCCCCTTTTTAACCGTTTTATATGTTTTACTCCCCTCCCCCATCGTTGTATCGTTGTATCTTTTGTTTTATTGTTTTGACCAAAATGTTTTACCCTTATTATTATAATAAACATTTTATCAAAAAGATAATGTTACTAATTTCAAGCCGAATAGCTTAAGGAAAACTGCGATCCCCGTTACAAGTGTGACTTGGAAGTTCCAATTTGAAACGCAAGCTGAGATCTTTCAATCAATATCGGCAAAAGCGAAAAAACTTCTGAACCTTTTGGCAACGTAGAAATTTCAACGCGTTGTTTTGAGATTGATTATATTCATCGGTTTTCGTAGTTTTGCACGGATTGAACGCGGATGGCGATGCCGTCAAGAAGGCGTACCTGAAAGTTATCGTGGCAGCCCGTCGAACATCGTCTTCCAGATCCGTCGTCTTCTGAGCGAATCGACATCGAACATCGCATCTTGCCAGCCTCTGCCTTCCCGATTCGTCCGTGAAATATGGTGAAATGGGTGAAAACACGCATCCGGCGCTTGGGGAATATGGAGTAGGCCGTTATTTCTTGTGTTTCTGTTGTTTTTTCTCACTCGTCTGATGATGTGATGTTCCAAAACGACGATTTCTCCAATGTGTTCAGGAAATTCTGAAATTTCGAAAACTATACGACGTACTACAGTAAGCCTGCATCAGCAAGCTCTCTGTAAACACATTCTAGACAGTAATCATGTTTTCTCGCATTTTCAGATTCAAAAATAGACTCTTTTTTGCTTTTGTGGGTCCGACGGTGGGGCCAGAAATATCGTATAGTGAGAAAGGTTGAGAAGAACGTCGGGCCACCAATTCTGATAGCCGTGAGAGAGAGAGAGCCCACGGACCGCCGGCCTTGTTTGTTCTCTCATTATGAAAAGCCCGCCTCCCAATCTTTTCATATTTTTCATTTTCATCCCCCCCCCCCCCCCACTAGTTTCTCTCCCCTTCTCTCACTTTCCCCCTACTTTAGTAGTCTTTTTTTCTTTCTTCATAGTAAGTTTTTGGTCCAAAAGCGAAAACATGCGAAAAACGAATTTGTCCGACGACGGGGGCACCGAGAAATAGAAATGGAATCATAAAAAGTAGCGGCGGTGAACACCTACACAATATTTTTCTCGAACGTCTTCTCGAGATCCGATCAACTCAGATATTCGAATTTCGCGCGGCAAAAAATTATATTTCGATGTATTTTTATAAGCTCCGTGTTGCCTTTTGCAAATTGGCTCTGCTAACTTGGGTCTGCTATATTTGGGTTCGCTACGTTTGGCCCGTTTTCTCGTTCTTTGCCAGTTCTTTCTCTCTTTAAGAAAACCGCGCCGCGACAACCACTTTCCCAGGATCAAAATAAGCCCCGAACGATCAAAAAACCGAGCTTATCGAATCCCACCCAAAAGCTTCATCCGAATTCCCACTGTACACAATTGGAGTGTAGGCGCAATAATTCAAACGTCGAGCACCTCCACTGAATGTACTTTTTCCCAAACCACTTTTAACGTGGCGAGCGACCGGGGGAGAGAAGACGAAACTAGGCAGAGTTAATCTTTCGGAAAACACAAGATAATTCCAAAATAGTCGTTTTCCTCGTGTGAGCGCGCGCAGAGGGAGGAAACAAAACAAAACAATAATAAGTAAGCAAAAGGAGGGAGGGAGGAGTGAGTGATGAGAGAGTGGAAAGGAAGAGGAAGAACCTGTCAAGAGGTTCGGCTCGCGCACTTTCCGTCCGGAAACAAAGAGACACAGCCTCTTATCCGACTGATTTCTCTTCGTTTAGTCACCCCCGTAGCCACACATCTTTTGATCACTCTCCCTCTACTTCTTCTGTTTCGACTCTTCACCTCGTTGGAATCGTGAAAATGAACACGAAAACGGTCTGGCCATTGAACTCCCACTCCCTAAGGCTCAAAAACTTCCAAATGAGCCTTCCGGGCGTCGAACTGGAATCTGGGGTCAATTCGGTCCGTTCTCCAGGTCCCCGTGATATTAATTCCGATGCTCCGTCACATCTGCTCTGCGGGAATCCATCATCATTCCCGTCCTCTTCCTCTTCTTCCTCGTCCCACTCGGTCAGCTGTCCGTCCCTCCCTCCCATCCACTCTCAAACACTAATTTTCAATCTTCCCGCCTCATTTCGAGAATTTCCAGCCATCAGAGCGGCAAGAAATAAAGAAAACAAGGCTAGAAGCTTTCGTTCTCGAAAAGAGGAGAAGCAAGAAAAAAAACGTTTTTTTGTTGTTCTTCACAATAAAAAATTTATGTTGTTTCTTCCTCCTCCTCGCAGTTCCCGCTCTTTTTCTTTTCAAAATCCTCCTGGTCTCTGCATTCCTTTTCGTTTTGTACGTCATAAAAACGCGGCTCCGGTGGCTCACCGCGAAAGAACGGGCGGACGTAAAAGAATGCGTCGTGTAAACCCGATTCCGAAGCGCGTCGCGCCTTTTCGTTTGGTTTCTCTCGGCGAAGAACATCTTCTCGACCCGCCGAGTTGATAAACAAGCGTCTGCCCGTCTTGAATATTGTTGTTTTGTCGGCTCCTCCCCCCCATCTCTTCAGAAACACGAGAAGAACGCCGTTCCCCCTCCCTCTCTCTCTCCATAATTCTCTTTTCCTCCTCTCACATCCCACCCATTGATAAGTACTTTGCGTGCGGTGGGTGGCCGCAAGTAGCCTCCTTGATCTACTGTCGAAAACGTTCTGAATGTAGGCTCGCTCTATCGCACTTTCTCGCCAAAATGATGAGTGAGTGTGTATGGAGAAGAGACGCAGAAGCGACACTTCTAGCGTATCCTCTCATAGTCAGATAGAACAATAAGTGAACTTGCACTCGTAAGAAATGGATCAATCAGTGAAATTCGTTGCTTTCTTTACGTTCAGTTCAAAAATATCGAATTTCTCGCGTCTCTCGTACTAGTTACACCTCTTTCCAATTATTACAATTAGTGAATCACTTCCTCAGTTGATCAGGTAGATCAAAAAACAGTGGGCAGTTTCGCTCGAAGTGTGTTCAAATCGTTCGTTTCTTTTGATCTTTTGGATTGCACATGGTACATGGTTAATGATCGCTGAAACCGAACTCGATGATTATTTTCAGCACAATTTCATAGCTCAAAGAGCCCTGCAATTACTCTCCATTCCAAAATAGAAATCAGACTCTTTGAAGACGTGTTTTTGTGTTTTTCTATCTAGAATCCACTCGCACTTCCCGCGTTTTTTCTTTCTTTCTTCTCTTTTCTAATCTTTGACACCGTTTCGGCCCAAGAACAAAAACGAGGGAAATTATTCAATTTTTCGATTAGAAAACGAGAACTAGTCGTCCCGAATCCAATTTCGGGCCCTCTCTTTTTTTCGGGAAGACGAAACGAGAAAAAGCGGCCCCCCTTTCGGTGGGTGGTGGCGGATTCGAGCGAAAAATTGAAACAAATCCCTTTTGTTTCTCGAGCTCGGGCATTCGTTTTTTCCGCCCCTCTTTTTTGCGCCACTCTTTACACACCTGTCGCCTTCCACTGGCCGCCGGCTCACTTCTCGAGCCTTATGTTGTAGGCTCCGGGCGAAACGAACAACTTTTCAACCACTTTCTGGCCGACGAGATGGCACACCCACGCCGGCAGACCCGTTTCTAGCAGACCCACGACTCGCAGGCCCCAAATCTAGCAGACCCATTCACGGAGGCCTAAAACGTTCTCTGCTCGTGCCGAAACCCCCAGAAACCTTAGACATCTCGCACATTCTGAGGACGTAGGGGAGTGTAAGTCAAAATACAAATAAAACGACGAAATGGTCGAGGTTTCGAACCCTTGCTCGCTAATGTTTACTATTAGTTTTGTCTCTTGTTGTGCATTATCCGGCTCCTGGATACTTGTATCACAAGAGGGATGCACTTGCGGTGGAAAAGATGCGAAAGGGAAGGAAAAAGGGCAAATTAGATGATGGTCTAGGAGGGCGGGGGCTCTAGAGGAGGAAAAGTGTACTTACTCCTTTTCCCCCCTCCTCCGATACTTTTCCATTTCTTATATAGCCGCAAGCCTGAATATCTCTCACATTTTTATTACTTTTTTGAGAGCAATCTGGCCGAACTTTCCATTTTTTCAGTTTTTCTGCTTCTAAATCTGGTTCTCTAGGTCATGACGTCATTTTCCCCCGAAATGTAACTAAAGAATCCATCTTTCACTTCGTGTTTATCCGTCTCGTTTCTCATTTTGGCTTCCTGCCCCCTCTCTCAAAACTTCCGAGATTGAAAACTTCCAGAAATGCGAATATAGGAATGGACTCGAGCTCTCTGTGTCTGCCCGAATCGCAGCTCCGGCTCTCCGGCTCGAGCCTCGAGGCGTTCCTCTACACCGTTCTCTTCCCGCCCATATGCCTCTTCGGAATCGTCGGCAACGCGTTGACGATACTCGTGCTCGTCAACAACGACTTCATGTCAAGGTACTGGAGGACAGGGGTACTTTTCAGCTCTCACCCAATATGACAGACCCAAGAAGGCAGCCCCATTTTCAATAGAAATTTGAGATCCCTCACCTCGATTCGAGCCGTCTCCAATAGTCTGAAACTGGCTGCTTCCAGAGCGAACATCTTCCTGACGTGTCTGGCGGTGTGCGACGTCTCGTTCCTCGTGCTCATCATTCCGCACTCGTTGGCCAACTTCGATCGTTTCTCGCTCAATTACACTTTTCGCTATTTGTATCTGCCGTCGAAAATGCATTTGATCGCGTTCGCCAACTGGACATCTGCAGTTGCAATATGGTGAGTTTAAAGAGAGATACGCCTGTCGTTTCGATGAGAGGGGGAGGGAGGGACTAGGAAATGGAGGCCGCTAAACAGAGGAAGTTAGGCCACTTTCAAGTTACAGTCACCACTAAATGCGCTCCGCTTTCAGGTTAGTAGTAGGAGTGTGTTTCGAGAGAGTCGCCGGCGTCCGCTCGCCTCTTCACCGTCTAACTACACCGTCACGCGGAAAACTTGTCACGGGACTCGTGACACTTCTCTCCTCTTGCGCGGCACTCACCTTCTACAATCATGTTTCGCATCACTGCTTCATCAAGTCATTCTGCAACGCCTCGCAGATCATGGCCGTCTGTCTGGACGTCAATTTGGACGTGTGAGTTGTCCCTGTGCCTGTTGTCCATCACATCGCCCAATTCCTGCCTTCCAGTTGGCCTAACAATCGCACAAACATCTCGCCGCCGGCGCTGCGCACCTACGTGGCAGCGACGCGAGCCGCCAATGCAGCGCTCGTCGTGTTTCTGCCGATGATCTTGCTCGTGATCCTCAACGTGATGCTGCTCTATTATGTCAAGAAGCGTTCGTTCTTCATGTACGCCTCGCTGGGAAAAGTGTCGGCGAGAATGCGGAAGGCGGGCGAGGTGGCGCTTCCGTTCGTGGCCACTCTCTTCCGAAGGCACTCCGATCAGATTCTCCAGCAGAGGACCGAGCATCGCGTGGCGGTCACCGTCTGCGCCGTCGTCACTTCCTTCACCATCACTCAGGTATGTCACGTGACTTCTGTCCAAGTCGGGTGACACCTCTCCTTGCAGGCCCCCTCAGCCGTGGTTCTGACGGTCAACTCGTTCCTTAAAGAACGTCTCGATACTCACTGGTACCACATGACGACCGTTACCTCGTTTCTCGTCGTCATCGGAAAAAGTCTGAACTTCGTCGTCTTCTGCCTGTCGTCGTCCAGCTTCCGACGTCGTCTCATCAACACGCTTCGCTCGAAATACGGATCGCGCGACGAAAAGTTGGCCATTTATCACAAAAGTTTGTGTCTTCTTCTACGCATCCCGGCACGTAACATCGTCCACTTTTTAATTCCTGTGTTCTCGGAAATCGTGTTGGTTTGAGTAGAAGAATGCACGGACCGCGCTCCTTACTGAAGCTTTCTGAAAATATGCACTTAATACTAACTGAATAGGTTGGCCGTCCAAATTCTCGGATTTTTCTTTTTTGTCTTCTTCCCATACAAAGTTGGGCGGAAGAGAATTTTATGAAAGAAAAAGAACAGGATAAGAGTTGGAAAACGGTTTTTGACAAAACATTTCGCACAATTTCGAAAACGTTTGTGTAGATTTACGGTAAACAACGCGCGGCGCCGTCATTCCGGAGCGTTGTAGTGAAACATTTTGTGAAGTGTTTTTTTTTGCTTTCAAAAGCATATTTTCAATGGAGATCGGAAGATGGAATTGAAAATTCATTTGACAAAAGTCGTTTCGACCCTGTTCCCACACAGCTCAGTGTACTACAGTTTCAGGCGTTCGCACTCGATAAACACGACGTACACGCGATGCGACAGTCGCGATTCGCGGATTCTGTCGCAGAAGAAGTCGTTTCAAAGTATATGAAAGATTCCCGTCCCTGATAATTCCTTCTCCGAGTCACTTTTATCACTCTGTTCATGGGTATTCGTTAATTGTAACCTAAAATATTCTGCGACGATTTCTGGACGATCTCCGAGAGAAAACATGATTATTATTTGGTGAATGAATAATTTTTTTTAATTCTTTGTATTTACATATTATATTGATAAATGAATGTTTGGAATTTACTTTAAATTCCGCAAAGCCTCCAAAAGCGGACACGTCCGATCGCCCACTTCGGTTCGATTCAACTTTCACTATGATATTCTTTCGTCGTTTTTCACGATTTTTCGCCACAAAGTCCACAATTTTCAACGAGGAGAATTCATATTTTCCGCAAAACAAGAACAACAGAAATAATCAACAAAAAATTAACAAGAAATTGAAAATTTCAAAAAAGCGCGTCGTATCGCTTGTTAATGACCTCCAATGCGTATTTCAGCTCGGCGGTCGTCTCGAGCAGATCTCTGTATGCACGTCTCCATTTTCTCGGCCTCTCTTCATCGTCGACGTCGTCGTCTCGATTCAGACGACGCCTTATCGATCCGCTGGCTTCAGAAGGCGTTTGAAGGGTTCGAGCACGTGTCGGCTCCACTTCTATCACGTCTGGTGACATGTCCGGCGCCACAATCGGTTTCTCCTCTCGATACGACGGTTCGACCAGTAGAACAGGCGCAGATGGCTGAAAGTCACAATAAGAATCAAAATTTAAAAAAAAAAAAACTAACTATAGTGATAACCGGGTTGGTCGCGAAATTCAACGCGGAACTTGAAGTGGGCTGCAAATAATTTTTTTAAAACAAAAAGCTCATCGCAATTCTTCATTAAATTCACCTCTCTAGGATTGATAACCACGGCCGGATTGTAGAAGAACTCGCCAGCTTCCGCAAAACTATCGAGAAACTCATCACTGGCCGGACCGAGCTGAGAATTATATTAATTTCAAAAAATAAATTTTTTTTAAAATTACCATCACATCTTCGGTATCAGAGATCGAATCGTCGATAACTCCCTGTTCAAAAGAGCCGTCAAACTCGTATTTTGACAAATTTCGGTCAAAAACGAAGACGCAACGGATCGTGTGACAAATGAAGGTAGTGACGAATCGAAGCATTTGAGTGAGGCAATGCAAGCGAATTTGTGGATGGCACCTCTTGCCGAGCAACGCATCCAACTGTCTCACCACACTCGGGCTCACTTCAAAAAAAAACAGTTATTTTTTCCTAGAACTGAAAAGGACTGAAAAATCGGGAAAACTCGACTCGAAAAGCATGCACCGCATTCTTTAAATCGTAAATTTCCATCAAAATTTATAAAATCGCCTAAAATTTCCGTGGTCGCAACTTTAAATGATATTTTGAAAGTAGAAACAAACTCACATCGATTTCTGTATCGTGAGTCGTCGGATAGCCTGATTCGAACATCACCGTGCTGCAACGTCTGCCATGCGAATTCCTCGACATTGTAGTCGAAAATCGGAAAATCCTGCGAGTTGAGAACAATTCTGGCGATCTCCTTCACGAACTGTTCGATTCTCGTGTCGTTTTGCTCCAAAACTGTTCCGCTTTTGAATTGGCGGGCGAAGTTTTGAAACTCGCCGCTCTTCAGATGGATTCTCATTCTGTCACGGACGCCCGTCAGCCACGTGGAGACGTGTTTCACCAATGGGGGCGGCAGGATTTCGAGAAGGCCGTAGTCGAAGACGTGCTCGACCAACGGCACACTGTCCGCCGGAATCGAGCACCACATGGACAGTGGGACACCTCTCTCGCGATTGAACTCGTGGAACACATTGGAAGACTTGTAGAACGAGAGATTGTCATGTGACAATCTCAACGATCGCCTACAGAATCCATGTATGCTGCCCGGTTGTGCTTTTGCGATGAGCCTGGAACATTTGAATAAAGTTTTCGAAATAGTCCTCTTTTTCTCTCACCGAAGGCAATCCTTGCCGCTGTGACAAAAAAACGTCAAAAGACGAGTGGCGACGTCGTTTCTGAGCGTATCGGACACCTCGGGAAGAAAAGTCGACATTCTTTGATAAAAATCTGAAATTCGAGCGTTCTTTAATGTCGTTGAGCGTTGAAACTTGATTATACGCGGGCCGGATAAAAGTGACTTTTTTCCTTATTCTCGAAATCGGACAAAAGTCGAAAAGCGGGGAAAAGACGGACTTTTTCATTTTTTTGCGACCCGCGCATGACTCGATTACCTGCAACGTCTCCTTCTTGAAGAGCATCATAGGTTCCGTTGAGCGCCGATCCGACCGCCGCACAGAGTGAATCCGATGGAAATACGATTTTTTTTTTAACATTTTTAATTCGAAAAACGGTCGAGCACATTTCTCGCAACACTCTCAGCAAACATGTTTTGTTGAACTTTTTTGCCTGATTCAAAATCGGCAATCGATTAGCGAGAAATTTTAGAGTTTTTTTGTGGATTTTCAGAAGGATTTCACGAATTTCTTCTGTTAGTTGTCGATTCTTCACAATTTCCGCGCTGAAGGGAAAATGAGCATACGGTCCATCCATGGGGCGGAAGTTGAGGATTATTCCTTCGAGCGCCAGAAACCCCGGCTCGACACTCCAGCACTTGCTGGCGTCTGCATGGTTCACAAACTCCGGCTCGACGTCTTCCATTTTACCTGAAATGTTAACGGATTAAGTGAACGATATGGACAGAAAAAAAAGAGATTTGCCGAGGCCCGTGGCCACTGCAGATTTTTCGGGATTTCTTTGGAATTTAGGCTAAATATGGTCGTTAATAGATTAAATTTGAAGTTCATTATCATTTTTTCGCCAAAAGAACACAAAAAACAGTCTGAAAGTACATGAAAAATTTGAAAAAATAGTGAAAATAGGACTAAATCACCGAAAAAAAAACGCGATGTCAGAGGCGGCACCGGCGTTTTCTCTTCCACGGCCGCGGTTTGAAATTCGCGACCCTCGAGTGCAATAGGGCGCATTTGCATTGAATCGTTTCGACAGTACTTCGGGGTTTATTTCTTTATTAAATAAGGTTTTATTGTAGAGAACATTGTTCGGAAAAACGGCGGTGTTTGCGGAAAATCTAAAAGCGGTGCTTAATACACGGAAGAGATCTGATCAGCGGTGTCTTTCATCGCTTTAATGAAGGCGCGGTCCGTCGTTAGTTGCAGCGGTGTCTTCTCGTCCTGATTTTGGAGGTAGATGTCGGAGCCGAATCGGATGAGTATCAGAGCGATGTCCTTGTACCCACCCTCAACAGCGAGGTGCCTGAAACGTCGGAGTCTCGGTTCTGAAGTGAACAACATCCGTACAGAGCAGTTTTCTTCTCTCCGTCGACCATATCCACACTCGCCGACGATCTGCCTTTGGATCTGTGGAGCATGGCGTTGACGACGCCTTCGTGTCCCTTGCTGGCTGCACGGTGCAGCGGAGTGGCTCCGTACTTGTCTTTGATGAACGCGCCCTCCGGATTCGCCTCGCACAGCATAGCCACTATAGCGGGATGGTTCTTGCTGGCCGCGTAGTGAAGAGCGATCTGTCCATTGCGGTTGCGGTGGAGAGGATCGACTTCGGTCAGCGAGAGCAGGTAGTGGACGACGTCTTCCCGTCCTGCCGAGCTGGCGATCATCAGCGGTGTCCAGCCCTCCTGGAAATCACTGGGAATGGAACATTGAGAGTGACTAGACTCACCGAGTCCTCCTTGTCGGCCATCTTCTCCAATTGTCCTTCCAGCGCAACCTGAAGTAGCTCCAAACTCCCTCCCAGCGCCGCGAAATGCACAGTCGAGCGTCCCGAATCGTCGGCGTAATTCAGAAGCCTCGGAGTCCGAACGAGCATCAGCTTCGCCTCCTCGTTCTTTTTCTTGCTGAGCAGATCGGCGAACTCGTGCACCAACTCGTTCATCACTTTTTGGTTGGCCTCCGCGGTATTGGAAACTTCAGCCATGTCTGAAACTGTGGTGTTGAGAGAACAACTTTATTCTACGCGATCAACGAAACAAAGCGGACACGAATTCAACCGTTTTTCGCAAGAAAAATTGTTCGAGTGAAGAACTACCCGAATAGATTTATTTGAACATATTTATTTACATTAGAAAATCCAGAACCGCAGAAGAACCCGCTTTTGAAGAATGTAATAAACGACGCCGAAATAGAAGAGAAAGAAGAAAACGAGGAGGATCTTTTCGGTGAACTCGCGCTGCTCGTACTTCGACAGCAGCTTTCCGCCCGTCTGAATGTGCCCCTTCTGGTTCTCGTACTCGGATTGCGTGTGTCCGAGCACCGAGGAAGAGTGCACCAGCGAGCTCATCGACTGCTCTCCGCTATCCACTTGGTGCGACATTTTGGCGAGCAAGTCGCGAAATCGTGTTGCTCGCTGCAACGAAGAGAACCATCTCGAACTGAGTGCAAAACAATGTGCTCACCTCTTCGTGACTGGCGGTTTTCACTGTGCCCGTCGCCTGTTTCCCGTCCTTCGTCAGTAGCAGGGAGCGCCGTTCTTCAGCCGCTAAACACTTGAGAAACTGTTAGAAAATGAGGGAGTCAATCAGTTTTCTTGCTTACAAATCTCGTGCTCCACAGTTTCCGAGCCCTCTTTCAATTGTCGTTGCAGCTGATTCAGCTGTTTCTCATGGCTCGACACATTGATTTCCACCTTCTTTCGCTCATTCAATGACGGAATCTCTCTGCCGACCGTCTTCAGATGTGTCAGTTTCAACTGCATCGAGCGCAGAAGACGTTGCGCCTCCTTGACGTCGCTGGCCAACTGTTTGCTGCTGTTCGCGTTCGAGCCGAATTTCACCACTTCCACCTTCGTCCTCGCAATCTCGTAGAGTCGATTCAGCTCAACATGGATGCTTTCGGCCTGCTCGATCTTCACGAGCGGATTTTTACTCTCCATTCACTTCTGGAATCGCGAAATTGGGGAAATATATAGAAGATCGTATTCAGATAAATGTATGCGATGGAATCCAACCATTTTTCAGTTTTTGCGAGACTCTCAGCATGTTTTCAACTGATTTTCAATCATCTTATTGCCTGGAAACAATATTAACGGAAACTGGTTTAAAGCCGTACAAAAAAAAAACAAAGTCTACGTCTAAAAGTCTGAAAACAAGGAAGAAACGCGGTGCAGATCAATCAAACATTAAATCCGGCGGCTCGCATGCACGCTTTGTGCGCCTCTATCAGCTTTCCGCAGTTCTCCTCGCCGTTCTCGATGATGCACGCGTCACGGATCTGGAAACGAAGGGTTTTCAGACTTCGAACTGTAAAACTCACTCGTTTCGTTTCAGGGCACGCGCAGCACGGCTTCAGCTTCTTCTCCTGACCATCTGCTGGCTGCAAAAACAGATTTCAGCTGAAACACATTCGAATTTCCGTTACCTTCTGCTCGTTGGCATTGGGGGAAGGCATTCTGTGAGTGACGAAGGTCTGAAACATCTCGGTACTCGAAAACCACCACCACCAAACAGAAGCTCCAGATATCTCAATAGGCAGTCGTCTGACTTTCCATTCCCAGAAAACATGTGACAAAACATCAAAGTTTTCAAGATAAAACACCGCCAATGTATTCCATAGACAAGAGAAAAGAGTATCGAATAGGAATAGAACGAGCTCCGGCTGGAAAATATTGGTGTTGGGGAAGAAGACTCACAATGGGAAAAGAAGCGGTCACAGTAGGAGCCAGGCTTCGAAGGGATGGGACAATAAATAGATGTAAGAAATAAGAACAGAAAACGACGACACTTGCACTGAGTGGGGAGAGTTTATATAAGAAAAGAGAGGGGGACTGTGGTGCTTTGAATCACCAGTTGAGGGAGGGAAGGAGAAAAGGATTAAACAGATACAAGGGCGGGGTTGGGAAGAAATGTTAGCGTTAGCGAATGGAAGGTCGAGAAAAAAATACGGATTGCGAACCTCGAAGAGAACCATAGCGGTTTCTCAACGACGAGAACAATATGAAGATACCATCAGGCTGCAATTTCAAACAGGTGGGTGTGGGAAGAAGAGTGATTTTTGAATGAGAGAGATTGATGCAAAGAGATGTCCGTGTCGTCCGAGAAAAGCGATTTACGAGAAGATGTAGACGGTGGCGCGGTTGAGGTCCCAGTTGCTGCAGCTGAGCACGTTGATCGCCTCCTCCTCGCGAACTCCCATGTCCTTGAGCTTGTCAACGCTGGCCTGGTATTGCGCGTTGACCGGGATGTCTCCCTTACCGAACTTAGCAGTCCAGTACTCGGCGGTTGTCTGAAAAAAAGATTATTTTTGTTTTCAGGATGTCACTGGTTTTACCTTGAAGACGGCTGGCTTCTCCATGTACTGCTTTGCTACCACCGCGTCTTGCGGGTCCTTCGGCTCCGGTGTGCACAGGAGAGCTTGGATCGAGAGGAGAACGGTGCGGAGAGTGAGCGAAGCGGCCCTGTGAGAAGAAAATATTGCTGTTACTTTCGAATTTCGCACTCACCATTGGTCCTTGAGAATATCGAGGCAGATGACGCCAGTTTGCGAGCTGACGTTAGGATGCCAGATCTTGGTCGTGAACTTCACCTGAAAACTATTTTGAAGCGAAAATGTTTATTCAATGCTCATACCTTCGGCGGGTTGAATGGATATTGCTCCGGGATCTTGATCTCAAGATCGAAGTTACCTCCGGCGTAGGGAGTGTCTGGCGGTCCGCGGATGTGGCCCTAAACACAGGAATTACTGAAATTGTGTTAGTTCTCTACTGACCTTGATTTCAGTAAGATTCTCGTTCAGAATCTCGATCATAATTCCGGTCTCGCTGATTTCCGAGTTGGTGACCACCTCTTTGCATTCTCGTTGCAGTCTGTTGAGAGCGATGTTCGACATTCTCTGAAATGTACATTTTGCAAAGTTTCTCAAGTGCGATAGACAACAAGTTTCAGGAAAATAACTAAGTGCACTAGAAAAATCGATTCCTGAGCAATCAAATCCCTCGACTACCGCAAGCCCTCTAAAAACAATCGAATCCTGGTGCGAAACCAAGAACAAAGTCAATAAACTGATCGATAGTCTGTGTCACTACCCAAAAAATCGATAGGAGTTCAAAAACTGAACAGAGGTCGGCAAGCAACCGCGCAAAACGGAGGTGCCATCGGAGGCCCCACAAAACCTTCAGGAAAACTGAAACTTTCGGTTGGGAATGATGCAAGAAACTATTTTCTATCGATTTCGATGGGAAAATGGGTAGAATTTAGGTAGAAATGCAAACGTTCGGGAAGATTCTGACGGCGAGCAGTGCATCTCGCGGACGAAGAATGCAGAATCATGACAAAATGGGATCGATGATAAAAAGCGCGCACCGTTCTCGCGGAGCGTCGTACCCACAAAAAAGCATGTGAGCGCGTTTTGGATCAATTTCCGTGTTTCCATGGTGATTTTCTTCATTATCGCCGAAAACTTATTGTTTTTGATTAACTTTCGTTATATGATTATGATTACTTTACCCAATATCAGTTAATCTCTAAAATTGCAGAAATGTCTCGAACAACAAGATCGGCGGCTGCCTCGTCGACTAAAGAGGAGAACATGGACTTGATGTCGCCGGAGGGATCATCGGGATCGCCGTCGGCCCCAAATACACCTGCTAATTCAGGAGTCTTCTCGAGCGATCGCAAAAAAGCGACGCATTTACGATGCGAACGTCAGCGTCGAGAGGCGATCAATGTATGTGGCGCCGAGGCCGGAAAAGAGGGAATTTCGCATTTTCAGAGCGGCTACAATGAGCTGAAGGATCTGATTCCACAAACGACAACGTCGCTGGGATGCAAAACGACAAACGCCGCGATACTCTTCAGGTGTGGCTGAACATTGAAAGGACCATGTTGATTCGGAAACGTTTTCTTGCAGAGCGTGCGATTTCGTGACTCAGCTGAAGCAGGAGATCAGTGATTCCGACAAGGAACTCGCCCAACTGAACGCTCAGGCTGCCGCCCTGGAGATGATCGCCTCGGAGTACGAGCAGATGGCTTCCGCCGTGCCGGATGCCGGGCAGAGCACTATCCAAGTGAAGATGCTGCAGCTGCTTCTGGACGAGTGCTTCTCGACGTTCTCGGACCAAGTCGACTTCACCACCTACGCCACCATCACCCGAACCTTGCTCTCGTGGGTGGAGAGTCTCGCGCCGAACAACGAGCCGTTCAAGAGCACCGCCGGAAAAATGGTCACCTTGCCCTTCACCTCGCCATAATAATGGACTGTGATATGTATATACTTTTAGTCTCACATTTATCTGTTCTTCTTATGCTAACCTTGAAAGTTAAGCAAAATTACAAAATATCGTTCAAATTCGAAAATCCTGGAAGCCAGTAGAACTGCGCGTAGAACTTGGGGAAAAGCTCGTCGTCCGACCAGCTGCGGATTATTTCCTCGGTGTGAATTACGATGGGGATCTGAAAATTCACCGAGTTCAATTACTTAAGAAGACCTTACATATTTCGGAATCGGATGCGCATCGATCCAGATTTCCTCGTCGAAAACGACGAGAAGAGGACGTCCGAGTGCCTTGCGGAGTCGCTTCTCTTGCCGGAACTGCGGTCCGGACTGCCGCAGGATCTTTATTATCTCTGATCGGTCCGAGGTCTCTGCCACGTCGTCGGCCACTTCAATACTCTTGAAAAGCCGATTCTGCTCTTCTTCCAACAGCTTCAGATCGAGATCTGGGGAGGACAGCTTCCTGATATTCAGTGCCCCGTACTCCACACAGTTCGAGTACTTTCCGTGCCCGTGCAAATAACTTCCGATGCAGAACGGAGAGACGGCCACGAGACTAGTACGGAATTTCTTGAGTTCCGCCACGAACGACTCGCTGGAAATGACTGCCACGTATCGGGTGGACCACCAGAAAGAGCTCAACGGGCCGTAGGTCAGGAACAGGAAATGGAGAAACTCGCGCAGGTCGGCGTGCTTCTGAATCTCCGCATGATGTCCCGGGAACGCGGGATCCACGCGCTCGCCGGGCTTCTTCACCAGCTCCGGAATCTCATCTGCACTGGAGACGTTCAGCTTCAAGCCCGGAATCGTCGTGTAGTCGAAAGGTTTCGGCTGAAATCGCAGGGAACATATCGAACGAAGGAGGTAGTGAGTACCTTGGGAAGATAGTTCCAGATCGCTAGGAATACGAAAAAACCGGCAAAGTTGAGCACGAAATACAGGAAGACGGAAAACATTTATCGATTTTCTTCGGGGTGAACTGTTTTCCGTTCTTCCCCAGTTATTGATGAGTGATAACAGTTTGAGAAGGAGAAATAAAGAAAGGAGAAGAAGAAGTGATAAGAATGGCGCAAACTGCCTGTAGTGGAGTCTATCTGGTCAGCCCGTTCAGTGCATACAGAAGTATGGGAACCAGTCACTACAGGGAACCCTGTGATCTTTATTAGTCTTTACCTTTTTCCCTTTTTCTCCTTTTTCTCGGGCCCGCGCATAACCCCATGTGTTCACAAAACGAGGCCATAATATCAGAAAGCGCTGGAACTTTATTCCATATTCAGCGCAAGACAAAGTTCCCTACTCAAATAGTATAGTAAAAAGATGGTGTTTTACGTGAATGCATAAATCTATTCTTCGTGTTTGACCTACACTTGTAAGAGTGCATACACTTTTGATCTGCGCGCCCCCGCTCTGACAATCCCGCCATTTTCTCACCTTGCTTTGTTATGTTCACTCACCCACTCTCTTCGATCGCATACGCCGACGAATGTGAAGTTCGGTTTGGGTTGGCTGACAAACACATGTCCCAACCCGCCGTACTCCTGGAACCGGACTTGCAGCAATTTTGATTGGCGGTCGAGCGCTTCATGCGTTGCTCGGATTGAAGGTGAGTGGCTGCGAAGTTTGGTGTCCATGAACTCGCCACATTAAGGTCTCGGATTTTGATACGGGCTACGAGAGTCTCAACGTCGAGAAACGTGATCTCTGCCGCACCCTCTTCAAAAACGTTAAGCTCCTGATTATCCCATCAGCAGCTCTTCAAAGATATGTGGAAGAAGGCGCCGGTCGAGTGGACCAAACAGTTCGAGCACCACCTTGTCACGGACACGAAATGCGGAGCGATGGTGGGAGACGACTGCGAGGAGGAAGAGTCGTGGGAAGATGTTCAGTATCTCCAGCTCGACCTGGACAAGAACTCTATCCAATGTGCCGTTGACGCATGGATGAAGCAGGAGATGAACGGGCTGGCGGACGAGTGCTTTGGTTGTCTGGCTAGGACCGAGCGGCACCTGCACCTGTCAAAACCGAAGTACGCGCTTGTGGAGAATTGTGCGATGGGGCAGGGAGAGCCACGAACCATGGAGCCGATGCCAAAGACCGTAACCCTTGCCGGAAGCGTCTACAAACCAACAGGTAAAAAATTTGACGGAATGCAGAATAACAAACCTGTAATTAAGGCGTTGTCTTCTCGAGAGGGGAAGAACTCCGTGTCCAGCACCTCGGAAGTGACAGCGACGGGAGCCTCCCACATCACGCCATCGTGTTTTACGTCGTACTGAGCCGAGCCGGGAACTAGACAAGCCAGACGGTGGGCATGGGCGACTTCGGAGTACGATTGAAGGGAAAGAGAGGAACATGTTCATGTTAAATGATTCGTATAATGTATGCTATTAAATGTGTTATGGTACAAATGGGTATGCAGTGAATGAAAAAGGTTGCGTGCAGTCATGAGCAGTTGTGGAATCAGAACACTGTGGTTATTGAAATATCCAGGTTGTATATTTTTCTGCTTTGTGGTGGTGGAGTAACTAATGTAGCGTCCTATTTAGATAATACTGAAATTCATCGGTGACCGCCCATTATTAACGGAGGCATCGGAAGGCAGCAAGGAAGTAGGTAAGAGAAAGGAGAAGCAGAAAAATGAGATCGCGTTGTGTTCAGAAAGTACGGAACAACGTCGGCTTCAAGATGGCTAATCGGAAAGAAGAGGAAGTTGCTGGCGCCTTGGCAGGGCACGGGGAGTAAAAAGGTACGTCAGTAAATACGCTCTATTGATAATTTGGGCCCAATGAAAAAAATAATTTCAACGATGCTCCGTTTGAACGCCCACCGCGCCTTGTTTAGCCCGTAAATTGAAATCCAGCTCATTTCCAACGAGACAGACGTCGAATGGGGGAAAGGAAATGCAACGGTTACGGTTTTAGGCAAATAGTTGTTGGCAACGTATAAGGCCCACCATGAATGGAACCTAATTAATTTTTAACAGGAAGCAGCCGTCTGAAGGCCAACGGAAGGGCGCCAAGAAGGCGAGACAGTTCGGTCCTCGCAAGTCGTTGGAGAGGGGCGCCAACATGAGGGAACGGTGTGCGGCACATGTACAAGAGCGGATGGGCCGGGCGCTGACTGGGATCAAGAAGCAGCTGAGTGCTAGCATTAGAGGAGCGGAGAGATGGGACGCAACGATGATAAAGAAGGCCCAACTGGGACGTGTGTGCTTTCACTTGTGGACGAACGACGGTAGAACATACTGGTAGATGTCTTTGAACAACTCCGTGAGGCATACTTGAGAGGTGTGATACTGCATAACTAGAAAAAAACAATTTATGAAATTTATAGGCGTGAAACCGATCTAATATGGCCGGACAACCAACAGCACTAACTCGTCTCCCATCTCCGGGCACGACTCGTCGGAGCATATGCACAGTGTCTTGTGCGATCTTTCGACGCGCCCCATCTCATCGTTCTTCTGTAGATTTGGTTCGTAGATCTCCTCGACAAGTTCGTCGACCGCCAGACCATCCATCTCTGGTACGCGTTCGTTCTCCTGCAGAATAGGTTTCACGCCGGCGCAGACCGTGGCAGGAAAAAAGTACTTATTGTTGTTTTTTTCTGGAGGAACCCTGAGATTTTTCGCGCGCTCCGAAAATTGGGGGCGTGGCCTATTGCAATTGCCGCACGGTTGAAACTGCGCCCATTGCGTTTATTGGTTTTTCATGTGGGGCGGCCAATCCGCGCGCGTGACTCCGCCTCAGAAACGCGGTGATTGGCGTGATGACAATTGCGACAGTGGGCGGAGTTTCAACCGTGCGGCACTTGGACATTGGCCACGCCCCCAATTTCGGAGCGCGCGACAATGCGCAGGGTACCTCCCGAAAAAAACGACAATATATGCGAGGAATGCTGTAGCATGTACTATGTTTTTTCCAGAGAATGCCATCGAAGTACGTCCACACACGGTGTCCGTGCCTGTCGAGCCATCACCTGACATCCGGAACTCCGATGTGCAAGGAAGCCTCCGTTCCCGCCTCATCTTGGCCAACAACGCACGAGTTATGCTCAAACGCAATTTGGACCAAGTTGACGGACTCGTCAATAGGTCAACGGGAGTGCTCGAGGAACTCGTGTGTGGAGAGCACGGAGTGCACAAGCTGGGCATTAGGTAAAGCTGCTGCTGCTCGGTTAACACTAGTTTATCATGACATTCAGATTTGATAGAGACGCCGCGGAGATTAAGTGGATTGCGAAAGTCACGTTCATGTATGAGTTCAGAGGGAGGAAAATGTCTCGTCGACAGTTCCCGGTAGAGCCAGCATTCGCTTTAACTCTACACAACTGCCAGGGACTAACGTTATCAACGGTCCTCATGGCAACGTAGTAAGTGCTATCTTAAAATCGATTTGAACATTAACTGTTTCCAGTAATATCTTCGAAAATGCCCAGTTCTACATTGGCGCAAGTAGAGTGCGCAGTCTCGCCTCTCTCCACTTCATCGAGCTCTCCACCGATAACGCCAAGGCCAACAAGGTAGCCATAGAGGAGTATAATCGATTGAGGACTACCTGGTTCCAATGTCTACACTTCATGGGATGTCATGGGTTTCATCGACAAATACCGACGAAAGAGGAAGGATCTAGGATGACCGGATCCACTTTAAAATATATTTATATTGCATGCTAATGAATCGTTAAATGATAACAAGTGTTCTGAACGTACGCTTTTTCCGCCCTTCCGTTGCCGAGCACTCTCGAACGGGACGGTGATCTTCTTTCTAGGAGCTCAAAGTGTATTGGCAACAACCGGCCTTCTAGAACAGTTTGAGAACAGAAAATCCAATTGGGAACGGTTCCCAAGTTGGTCTCGTCTACGCTTAAAACTTCCAGTTATCCTATAAAACGAGGACCTCGAGAAAGGCGAGGGTGTTTGGGCGGGGCATCTTCGAACACCTTCGAATTTCTTGACCTTCCAGCAAGCAAATCGAAGCTGCAATGACTTCGAGTTTCGCAACTTTTCGCACACAATTCGAATAAGTGACGATAGTTGGTGAGTGTGTAAACAAGAACTGAAATATTGCACAATGAGACACGCATATCAGTCCGTATCAGTGAGTACTATTTTTGTGTGTGCTCTTCTCGTCATTCTTCGCCGCTTCGTCTCTCCGAGTATGGTGGACGTTTCCGAGTTCATCGGAACAGTGCCTAACTCTTTGGTGGCTGGAAACCTGGACAGTCCGAAGGCGTAAGTATTCTCACACTTCCCACTTCTGAGAAATGCTCCGACCTCGTTCAGGATCATTCTCGGATTGCGGTCCGACACGTGGAAGGAGTCGTTGAAAGGGACGCGGAAGGGATGGAAGGTCGACGGAATACGCGTCAACGACTCGTATTCGCAGGTTTCGATCCGATACGCTGATGCGAACGGCGCGTCCGGGGTCGTGGATGTTCGATTCGAGCGGCACTTTGAAGATCGGAACGAGACATTCGTCGACGCTCCGTTCGTTTCTTTCTCTCTCGCTTCCCACGATTCGAATCCTTTCCAGATCGAAAATAAGGTGCTCGGATCGGAAATTCCTGCCGTTTCTCAGATGGATCCCAGATGCTTGTCCCGACGTTTCGTATCTGGAGGTAGTGGTGGACTTTGACAAATCTCCAGACGTCCCCTATCAAATAATGGAGACGATGGAAGGGAAAACTGTGAACTTTCTCGGGATAATCGGTGAAAATCCAGTGGATATCGACGGTCAGAAACTGCGGAGACTGCTTCCGAACATCCAAAGAAAAACCACGTGGATCCAGCTGAGACGAGCTCGAGGACTCGATTTCAAGACGGTAGTCACTTCGTATCTTGAAATTCTAGCAAACACGTCTTCCTTCCTACTCAGATCTGTCTCAACACGAACAAGTTGCGCGTGTCGAGTGCCGGTCAGATGACGATCACGGACTTCGAGGATCTCAACTGCAAAAACATCTATCTGGTGCTGGATCAGTCTTGTAAGGGACACATGAACGCTCTCCTGAGGAGCTGGAAGAGAGGCGGAAATTCGAAAGTGAGCCACTTGATTGTGGAGATGGAAAGCGAGGATTTCGATTGGAACGCCGTTCTGGAAGGACTCGACGCGCTGGAATACGATCCGGCGAGAAGGGAAACTGACTACTTGTACGTTCTACTTATAAGACCTCAGAACAAGAAAAAGTTAAATTTTCAGCGAGGGCGATCCTAATCAGTTGTCCGAACTGACAAGACGTCATCTGAAAGACGGTGTCGACATTGTCAGCGAAGACGGAACGATCGGTTCGCTGGAGAAGTCGTCGCACGCTTCCTTGATCATCCTGGAGCTACTCGTCTGGAAGGAGGCGTTCCCGATGCGCGACGTCTACATGCCACGCATTCAGGCTAGAATGGAGGAGATCAATCGATACTTCAGTCGGCTTCCGGTCGAAATTCAAGCACTCGTGCAAAGAGACACGAATCGATTCCACTCGTTTCCAGATCCAGATGACTTTGAAGACGATCCGCAGAATATCGATGAATACGGAGAGAACGCGAAGGAAATCATCGAGCGGCTCATCGAATCCGACAAATTGAAACGCTTGATGAACTGAACATTTAAACAGTCTTCGTTATTTTGTCCGTATTCTCGCCACGGGAGGTTAAAAAATCCGAGAGACCACATGACCAAAACGTTTGCTTTCGAAGGTTAACAATAGAAAATGGAAGAATATTCTTTTTTGTGGACCCATTTGTGAGCTCCATGTGTGACCGTCTGTTTTCTTCCTCACACTGACTGAGCGCAATCACACATTTGCTCCAGTTGAACTATAGACGCACGCGACGCGACACGCAAACACATTGGTCTAGAGTGGAAGGCAGAGACGCAGAGGAAGGCGAGAAACTAATTGTAACATTGCATTTTTCCATTGGAGGGAACGTTAACTCCAATTATTTATGCTGTTTTTTTAAATTGAGTTTCCTCTCTCATAATATTTTACTCTCTAGTCGCGTCAAACAAAATATTCCATTTGTATTTTTTTCATCTTTAATAACTATTTAGAACATTTGAATTCAGAATAATGCTGAAGAAGTTTATCGCTGACGGGCGTCCTTTTTGGGTAGATGAGGCCGATTTTGACTCTGTTCGCGAAATGTTTAATGACAATGTGACTGTCTACGAATTGGAGAAATGGGATTCCAAAGTATGATTTATTTTAATATTTTAAAAATAAATACTAATAATCTTGCATATATATATAAAATCACTTGTTAGCAAACACTTTTTGAAAATTATTTTTTTCTCAGGAATACCTGGAAAAGTACACAGCCACAACTTTCATCCAGGAAGCCCGTCACTATCTGTCGCTATCGCCTCCGGATCTCAAGAAGTTAGCTGAAAAAGCTTGGTTGGCCGCGGTCTATGCAGTAAAAGAGCTTTACTTGACCTCTGCGAACGTCGACATCATATCCTACAAGAGACTTAGCTACTTCTGCAGTTTCGCGATCTACTGTTCCATCCTGCCATTCGAACAACACATACTTCTTCGGAGCACCTGGGCAAATTTAGAAGAGTAAGTTGTTTCAGTTTTTATGCCTAAAAAATAATCGACTTATTACTTTAGCTTTGTTTTTAATTTTTCTTGATTTCCTGGTATTTTTATTCCGCTCGGTATTAATAGATTAAACAAATTTAGACTCAACCTGGATGTTGACTGGCCGGCCAACTTCAGGACGTCGGATTTCTTTGAACTCGTTCAAAATATAGAAACATTCGTAACTACTTTTTCAAAGCTTGATCGTGCTCACCTTTGCCAAGAATTTCATAAGTCATTCATTGATTCAACTGCTCCAAATGTAGATGTTCGGAAATCTACCAGTTATGTAACGCTAGGAGGCTGCAGCTTCAAGTGTGATTATGTCGTATTCGTTTGACTCAGCGCCTTTGCTATCACCGATATTTCTTTGTTTTTATCAAGTATATATGTTAATAAACACTATGATGACAGTGTTTGTGGTGAATTTACCAAAGAAGTCTTGAAGTTGAAAAGAAAGTCATCTGAAAGTAGAAAACTTGTTACTAATATGAGAGCTGAGAACATTCTTATCGAATCTACAAGATTGAGGTGGAATAGAAAGAAGCTTAAGCTTGCTAAAAAGCTAATTAGCTTTTACTCAAGGACAAATACATTAAAATTAAACAAAACGTTTGTTATTGTTTCAAATTCAAACTTGAATGTTTTTTAAAGTTCATTGCGCGTCAAATGTGATGTTTACTATGGCCGCAAACAATTTTTTAAAATGTACACTGCCCACAAAATCTATAGGACCCCCCCCCCCCCCTCTATATTTTGGCCGTCCTGGAAAAACTAAAAGATATAAATATCAAAATTCTGTGAGCGCAGTTCGATTCAGAATCAAAAATATATCTATAAAAGTAGTGGAATTGGTCTTTTTCGAGATTTTTCATCTGAACGAACTACACTGTCCCTTCCTGATGAGCTTTCTTCTGGAATAAATCGAAAATAGTCCAATTACATAGGAAAACATGTTCCTTGAACTTTTCGAGTGAATACCGCTTACACCAGCTGCCATGCAGCCTGATAAAGTAGCGGCGCGCCTGCCTAAAAATTATTTTATGATACAATTTAAACATGTTTTGAAATATGTGTGGAAATATAAAATTTGTTTCAAAAACTGGGAGTTCATCACGGGCCCACGGGCTGGGCCGGACCGAAGAAATTGTTCAGCCATGCCCGACCCGTCCAAGTATGGTTTTGGTAGAAAACAGAAGAAGACCGGAGATGTTCGCCTGGAAGAAGGCGTTCCCGATGCGCGACGTCTACAGGTCACTCATTCAGAATAGAATCGATGGATACTGATCACTTTGAGGAGAAGCCGCAGGATATCGATGAATACGGAGAGAACGCGACCGGCACATCGAATCCGACAAATTAAAACGCTTGATGAACTGAACATATAAGCATTCTTCGTTTTACTAGTCTTAAAAGCCTGACGGAGCCCGAATCCGTGGAAGAAGTCACACAATCGAGTCACTGATGTGGAAGTCGAATTCCGGAAATGAGAGTGCGGATGAGAGGGCAGAAGTTTTTGTTGTCGCTTTTCGATCTCTCTCTTCTCCCTGATTTCTCTGAAACTGACCTTCTTCCAAACAATCCGATCTTTAGCCGCCAAATCCGAGGCCACGGCCGCCTGTTCAGTTTGACGTCTCACTGTGTACATTTTGTAAGTGTGTCTGAATATCAGATGAAGTCATCCGTACGACAACGACGACGACGACGACGACGACGGCTACAATGTTACGTGGAAAAGTGCGACTGGGGATTGAGGATTCAAGAATCAATCACTTTTCGAGATTTGGCCTAGCTTCTGCACACTGCTTTACTCTTCCAACCGCTCACTTTCGAAGACTTTCGGAGAAGATCATAAAACACGAGCGTCTCTCCACTCCTCCTTCTTTTTTCGCCGCCCGAAACTCGATTCAGGCAGCTAATCACCGAAAGTGCTCCTCTACGCGTTTTCCACTCTTTTCCAACCTTTTTTCTTTGATTCCCTCCCTCCCCGGCCCCACTCCATTCCAAGACGACTACATGCCGTCTCCCGCGACGTCTTCTCATTCTTCTCGTTCCAAATCTCGTTTTTTCCAGCCCTTCCAAACTTGCCGGAGACAGCTCGTCTGATTGTTTTTAGCCGCCCTCTCCCCCTTTCCACTTCTTCTTCTTCTTCTTCTTCTTGTTATTTGTTATTTTTTCTTGTTCTGTTCCAGAGTATGTGTACATGAACACAATAGAAAGTGAACTCTTCCTCTTCTTATTCTTCCCATTCTTACTCGCATTCTCTGAAATATGAAATAGGAAAGGATGAGGGAAACGGAGAAGAAGAAGACGAGCCGGATATTCAGTTTTTTCTCCCCCCTCTTCGTTTTTTTGCTTCTGACTCAAGAAGAGGCGGGCCCCCGAGAGAAGGCAGAGACGAACGAACTAATCGGTTTAGAGCGACGAACGTCTGTGATTTTGGTCTTCTTTTCACTTCTTCTTCTTCTTGTCACTCCCACTTCAACGAAATATTGAGTGTCCGAACTCTCCCTTCGAGAACAACCGTGTGCCTATCACAGCCCCTCACCTGGATGCCGATTGTTTTGAATCTGACACTCGTTGGTTCGATTCTTTCCGCCCTTCTATCTCTTTCTTTTCTTTTTTCCCCAACACTTATTCCTTTTTGCACCTAAACTCTTCCAAAAAGAGAGAGAGAGGGGAAAAAGTGGACCGGACGGCTTATTTTGCTCATTTCTTGATCTAGATTTACGACCTGACTGATTCACTCAGATGCTTGTTTTTTAATCTTCCTCCTCCTCCTCCTGCTTCTTCTTCTTCTTCTTTTTTTGCTTCCCTTCATATGGTTTGACTCTTGTAGTGATTCAGACCGCCCGATCTTTGGTTCTGCTTTCAAATAACGCTGCGCGATTTTTTAGTCATTCAAGATCAGAACAGCTCTCCGGATAAGTTCATAGTGGGCTGAAAGTAAATCTGCTCGAAATCTGTCTGAAACTTGGTTTCTTGAATGGAAAGAATGTCTGGCCTAGAAAACCCTAGCTCCATGGCAAACTATCGCTCTTGGTCTAGCAGATGCGTTTTTCTCTTTGCAAAAGTTAGGCCATCCAAATACAAAGAAAATCTTGGAAAATGATGGCCTAGAAAACACAAATGTCAAACTTTTCCGATTTGGCACGAGTACGTGACAAATCAGGCTGAAATTTCAGACTTCCAGCGCCCGACTCTAATCGTTCATCGAATGCTTCCGTTCCTTTTCCTTCTCCTCCTTCTTTTGCGAAAAACGCGCGGGGCGGGTGTTATGAGGAAAAAGAAGAGGAGGTGGGGAAATAAATAAGGAATATAAGAAATAATCTCCTTTCCGGGAGAGCGGCTCTGATATTACGAGCGAACACATCACCTGTCGCCTCTCTCTCCGATTTTCAGCCACACTTTCAGATGCGAGACCAACTTGCTGGAAAGGTTCCAGGTCTCCATGAAGAGGAAGTCTAGTGGAAGAAGAAGCAGACAACAACCTTTCTCTCCCTCTCCCACTGTCTCTTATTGCTCATAGAGCTCTTTTTGTCTCCTGAAACACGCGCGATGCTAGCGGAGCACAAATGCACACTCCAGAATCCACTTGACTCCTTCTGCTCCCCCACGACGCCCCCCTTTTGATCAGTGCACTCTTCTGACACCTCCCCCACCACTGAACAACAACATCAACGCAACTCACTTTTTCAGCACACGTCCCTGGAGGGGAGGGGACAAGTTTCTTGAAATCTTCCTTGATTCTTACTTCCTCCTCTCTTTTCTTTTCCAGGCCACTGGAGAGGCGTCGAATAAGGTTAAACTGGAAGGCCTAGAAAATTCTATGGTTTTCTAGTCCCCCTCTCTCTCCACGTTGGCCAAAAAAACGCGCTCTAGATCGAGACATCTACAGTAAGCCATCCCAGTTGGATTTCTTCTGTGCATATAATTGAATTATATTCGTAGCCCCCCCCCCCCCCCCTAACCCTACGACTCTCTCCATTTTTTCGTATGTACATCTTTGACACCCATTCTCTCTGTCTGTTTTCGAGCGTTAACTCTTTCTTCGAAATGATCTATTTGGCCAGACCTAAGCCCTATCAATCGAAAGCACCCAAAGTTTCCGATCTCGATTCGTTTCAATGCCCATCTCTGAAAGTGTCGAGTTGCAGCAGCGCGATGAACAAGAACGACTTGGTGGCGCTGGCACAGACGGTGAACACCGTCGCCTACATCATCACGATCATCGTCGGCGTCGGCGGCAACCTGTGGGTCTCGTGGAAAGTCGGCATCGTGTTTCTGTTCGACAAGACGACGTCGATGGTGCCGCGGAGCATCATCGTGCTCATTCTGCTCATCTGCATCGCCGACCTGCTCGTCCTGATCCATCTCATTCTGTACGTCCACTTCCAGATTCATCAGCAGTGGATCTTCGGCTCAGCCGTCTGCAAGGTATGTAGGCGTCACGCACACACACACTCGCTCCGTATCCCGGTGACGTAGCCAGAATGATTTCAGTCGTTCTACTGCATCGAAGTCGTCAACAAGCTTCTCATCCCGCTTGCCCTCGTCCAGATCAGCCGCGAATCGTATCAGTCCGTCAGAATGAGCGCCCACAAGTGTGCGGACGCCAAGAATCGCTGGATTATTCTCTTCTATCTCTACTCGGTGCTCGCGTTTCTCGCCGTCTTCGCTCTCACTGTAGGTCACAACAACAGCTGGCCTAGAAAACAAGGCGGGCGGTTTCTAGGCCACGAGCAACGTTGCTTTCAGGTCTCGGTTGTGATCTTCGCCGACACGCGGACGTACAACATCCCGCGTCGGGGAGTGCTCACCGAAGTGACCGTCTGCAGTTTCCATCCGCCCCATCCGTACGGTAAGTGCCCCCCCCCCCCCTTTTTCGAAACGGCCCCCCTTTAGAACGGTACACTTCATTTTGCAGCCGTCGTCTTCAATGTGCTCGCCTTCGTGTTCGGCTACGTCTTCACAAGCGCCGCCTACGTGTACTTCTATCTGCGAGTGCCGATGATTCTGAAGCGACGGTACTCGTCGATCAAGACGCCTTCAAGTGAGTTTACAGTTCCTCTTCCATTTCTATTTAACAACTCTATTCCAGGCAGCAGTCATCTGAACTACGTCTCGATTCTGCGCATCCGACGCACCGTGACGGCGTTCGTGATCGTCTATTTGTCGTGTTGGACGCCCTACTGGGTGCTCTTCTGGCTGCTCTCGCTGTTTCCGATTCGCTCCAACTGGATGGTCGTGCTCTCGACGTTCACGCACCTCCTCCCCTACATCTCGTGCACCGCCTATCCCGTCATTCTGACCGCCATCAACAAGGGCATCCGAAGTGCGCACTCGACGATTATGCGGAGTCAGAGGAAGAAGTTGAACACGATCAGGGAGGGCGCCTATCAGGTGAGTGGCAACGTCTTCTGGGGTGACGTATTCTGATGCTTGTAGATGATCACGACGCAGCTGGGATTCGTGCAGACGTGGTTGCGCGACGAGGCACAACCGAACCTGCTCCGGCCTCGGTGGAGCTCCTCGGCGAGTGTGCCCGGCATTCCGAGGATCGAGGACGAGGAGCAGACGACGCACATCTTTCTGTGAACGCGAACGGGTGTCCCTTCTTGGTTTCTAGGCGATCTCATTCTTTAAATGAAACTTGTTTCTTTCAAAACAGAACAACTGATGTGTGGAAGGAACATTCGGTAAATCCAACGATACAACGGTAACAGGGGGTAATATAAAACGACAACGAAACGGAAGTTCGGAAACTAGGAAGGGAACTACGAATAGGCGGGGCTACAACAAAAACGGTAAGGCAAACAACAACGTGATAAATGGAAGAAGGTAACGAGGGGGAAACAGATCGGGAGGGGTTTTGTACACTGAACGACAACATTTCTAAAATTGTAAGGGGCGGGGCTTGTCGCACATATGAACATTTAGAGGTGTTCCAGGGAAGTGTATTGGCAGACAACCTGAGTCCCTGACAGCAGATCGCCCATTCGTTGAATCGGGTCTGTCTCTCCCGGGTAGAGCAGAAGCGACTGCGACAGCATCTCGTAGTACATGTTGGACGCCATCTCGGCCGTCATCTTCGCAGGAAGTTTCGGACCTTTTTCGGGCAGTTTTGATGACTTCTCCGCTGGTCTTGCAAATTTTTCGGGAGCTCTAACCGACGCGGCCTGGCGAGGTCTTTTCAAAGTGGTGGGAACGACAGCGGGACCGGATTTGATCGGTGTCGGGTTAGGAACCGGAGACGTAGCGGGAGTTGGCGTTGGAGCCGAGGTGCAAACCGGCGGCGATAGTCGATGAGGAGCACTATTGACAGTATTTGAAATGCTTAAAAAGTTTCCGTCGAAAAAGCCATCTAGAGGAGGGATGTTCGAAGAAGATGGCATCGAGCGAGAGAAACGGGAGTCCAACTGTTCGGATTGACTGGAAGATGATATTTTGTGTGAAACATGAGAAACGGGAAGCTTACGTCGTTCTGGAAGCAAGCAGTTGGGCATCCGATCTATAATCGATCATTCTATTTCTGACTGTCTGCGAATAAGGAACTGCGCGCGGAGTGGAAGGAAGCTTCACGTCACTTTTTAGATCCAACGCTTTGGCGATTGCTTTGCAGTCTGGAAGCGGTTGAAGTAATGTTTCCGATTTGTTTCAGATGGAAAAAACGTACTATTTCTTCTCTCGAGCACTGGAGGCAGCACGGCTTTTGAGATGGTTCTAGGAGCTGCGGATGTGGACGATTTTCTGGTTGTTTTGACTTGATTGACTGGTTTTTTCAGCGAACTCTACAAAAAAGCCGCTCTGACTTTTTTTGAATCGAAGAGGGTAAGGTTACCGCAATGTTCTCCTTTTGAGGCTCGGTCGGCGGGCTTTTCAGCATCAGCAGTTTCATTTGCGGCGAAAGGCCACTCCAGAGTAACTCAGTCTGAAAATATCTGCTTTCAGATGTTTTGAGCTAATTTGGAGTTGATTTTAGATAATATTTTAAGCATTTCAAAGCGCACCTTTCTCACCAGCTCGACTTCCGTAATGTTTGGGTCGCTCCCAAATTTCTCTCTTATTTTCGCAGCGAATTGCTGTTTAATAGTCATTGAAACATATCTGAAACTTGGATCTTTTGTAGAATATGCGTTTCCCATTAATTTTGGCACGTACCTGTCGGCAGACTGTTCCGGCGGCGAGAGAGACCCCGAAGCTGGCGGAACTGCAGTTCTTTGTATTGCAGCCACATCTGCCGACTTCATTTCGACCGAAAATCGGAATTTCAGACGCTTTGTGTGTCGGAAGGTCGAGTTTTGCGGGAAAATAGGCTGAAAATCAGCGGTTGTTTGGCTCGCGGGGCGCGTTATTTACTCGTAAGAAACGGAGTGTCGTACTGGAAATTTCAATTCAAATTCGGCAAGACTGTTAGCCAGTTTCAGCGGGAAAATCAGAATTTCAAGTTTTTGGAAAATTTCCGCGCCACTTTCAAAATCCACTTTACAGTTTGATCTCTGAATCGACCTCATTTCTCTCCCGTTCCAACTAGCCTCCTCACGGCTTTCTATCGATTTTTGCAGCACTCACACGACGCTGCCGGCTCGAAATGAAGAAAAAGAAGGTGAAAGCGTCGACAAGAGAGACGTCCGGATCTCCAGAAGGAACTGTAAGTCGTTCCTGGAAGCGATAAGTTGGAGAGAAAACTGTTTTCAGAGCGGAGAGGATGGAGAGTCAGAGATTGAGTTCGACGACGAGGAAGACTCCGTTAGCGGGCGTTCCGAGGACGGAGAAGAAGACGTTCTCGAAGGAATTGAAGAAGATCCGGATGATGAGGCGTCGTGAGTTTTTAAAATTCCACACGGAATCACAAACAGAAGACAGTTCCAGAACAAATCAAGAAGAGTCTCAAAGCGACGACGCCGGTAGCTCGGTTCAAAACGACGATGGAACGGCGTCGACGAGCTCCGATAGGCATTCGGACAATGGCGAAAGCGGCGAGGACGACGACGAAGAGGAAGCGGAGGTTGTACGGCCCAAAAGAACAAGAAAAAAGCGGGATGAGGAGTTCAAGCTCTTCTTTCCGCCTCCCAGGATGCTTCCTGAACTGAGGACGCCCTTTTCATTGCACAACACGACTTGTAATCATCATAGCTGGACAACCAGTGAGCATTTATTCGCTTCCAGATGTTTTATACTAACCACGCCATTTTCAGACAGTCTGGTTCTGCCGAAATATGCGAGTTTTCAAGTGGGATGGACAGTTTCCTTAAAATGTATGAAGTCCATTGTTATTCTTGACGCACGACGTGCGGAATTTCTGAAAAACTCGAAAGACTTTCCGGGGATCAGCTTCAAGAAGGCGATGACATATTGCGACCGGAAAGGCGTGCAGAAAATGTCAATAATGCCGAGAAACTGGAAAGGAAAGCTGACGGGAAGGAAGAAGGAACAGCCGGATCAAGGTGTGAACATCGTGGATGTGGACACGAAGGGACGGTTCATCGGTCTGTCACAATGTGGAAATGACCAATCTCTGCGGATAGTTCTGGACGAGGAACGGAGGTTTTTGCGGCTGGAAGAGATGGACCCCGACGAGGCGGAAGAGGAAGAAGAGGCCGAACACGTACCCGAGAAGACGATCCGACGAAAGATTCGAGAGTATCGAAGGACAGCAGTAGAAGTCAGGTGGAGGCGGAGGGGGAAAGAACGGCGGAGATTTCTTCGCAGGCCCCGGGCAAAGCGGAAGCGGATGATCGTCAGGAAGCGACGGCAAAAGCGGAAGTTCGCAATCCGGATGGTCCGGAAGGGATTGGTGCGGAAGCGAGAGGCTCGAGTGGACACTGTCGATCTGCAGGCGTGGTTTCGCAGAGAGAAAAAGGCCGAATTGAAGACGAAAGCGGACTTTGAAGCCGGAGAGAAGCTACGAGAAAGGGAGGAATTGGAGAACCAACTGCTCACCCGCTACCGCGACTGTCAGAACTCGAAAAATGAACTGAGGAAGAGAGACAAGATGTCGGGAGAGGTGTCGTTAGAATTGGAGGAGACGATACAGCACAAGGGAGTCGAGTGGGTGGTGGTGGAGAAGAGGGGGTGCGACGAGCAGGGATACGAGTACGCTCTGGTGCCGGTGAGCTTCCGACAATAGGCGGGATGAACTGAAGTCTTTTCTTACAGCTCCTCGAGTTTCAAGGACAAGAACGGATCCGATATGACCGCGACTTTTACGATCACACGATACGGCTCATGAGGCAGGAGGATGGGTCCGAGATGGAGTTCATCGCCTCGCTGCCCTTCTACAAGCCGAAGATTCCGGCCATTCAATACCCGATCAATGGAGGAGACAACACCGTGCAAGAAGAGGAGATGGAACGGAGGAGGAAAGAGGATGAGGAGAGGGCGGCGAGGGACGAGAAGGCCGAGCTGGAGGATCAGAAGAGCTTCCGGAGAATGGAGAGGAGGAAGTTGACGGTTCAGAGGCTTCGGAAAGCGATCAAGAGAGAACACTGGAGGAGAAGAGTGCGGAAGATCGGGAAGATGTGGAGTAATGCGAACGTCCAGTGGGAGGCTGCTTCGGACTACGAGGACGAACACGAGATGGTCGGGTATATCGTGGCGGATGATCGGAAAAGAAGCTTCGACCGCCCTGGACCTTCTGGAATCAAGGAAGACGGAGAAGTGGACGAAAAATTGGTCGAGGACGACGGAGAAGAAGACGGCGAAGATGAAGAGGAGGAGGAGGAGGAGGAGGAGGAAGAGAATCCGATCAAGAAGGAAGATCCAGAAGAGGAAGAGTCGCAACAGGTGCGGAAGAAGAAGCGGTTGAAATCGTGTGCAGTGGTGAAGTGTGCCAACTGGAAGAAGCGGCTCTACAGGCAGAAGGGCGTTCGAGAGCGTCGCTACTGGAAGACGCCGGAAAACCAACTGGAGACGATTCGGAAGCTGCAAAAGACGTTGCGACGGCGGAAGGAAGCTCTGGAGGAGAAGCGGGACCAACTGGCGCCTAGGAATAACGGTTTGAACAACTCATTAAAGGTGTGTAGTTTCACACAATATTCTTGTATTAGGGAAATTCACTTTCAGCTGTCTTCACGACATTTGGCAGTAAAGCTCGAGGATTTAGATGACTATAATGTTGCTCACGGTGGTGACGAGGATAATGTAGACGCTCATTCAATTCAAAAACGGGTACAATTTCACGAAACGGCGTTACAAAAACTCAATGGGATAATGAAGGAGCCGATGTGGCAGACGAGGCAGGAAATCGAAGAGTCGGCGCGGAAGATGGGATATCAGATACGGACGAAGCAGTCGCGCAAGAATCTGGAGGAAAGACGTGAAGAGCGAGGCGAGCGCAGCGATGGCCTAAAGTCGCCACCGGTTCGGCAGGACGCATTCGAGAAGGGAGTCGACGTCCGACAACGGCCGATCCCTTTCGTAGAGGAGTTCGTGCTCGACGACTTCTCGATCGTCGCCTTCTCCTCGTTCGACGATCTGAAGACATACGAGGGAGCGGTGGCGCAGAGACAAGAAGATCAGGTCGAGGGATTCTGGCGGTTGCAAGTCCGACAAGCGCTCGAACGGATGGAAGCAGAGGAGACGGTGATGGCTGCGTTGGGGAAAGAAGTCGAACAGCTAACCGAGGAGCTTCGAGAGCAGGCGATTGTGGACGACGAGCTCGATGCGCTGGAGGATCGGGAGAGCTTCGAAGCGGCCGGAAAGAAAGTGGAGAACATCATGAACACGACCGGAGACTGCAACTTCGAGATACTCGACGAGTACTTCTCATTGGCCGAGGATCTTCAGAAGGTCGACGAGCAGAGAGTGGAAGAAGAGCGACTGGAGGCAGCGAAAGACGAGTGGGACGAGGAGATCAAGGAGCTGGTGGAGAGGGTGAAGAGCGAATTTTCACTGGAGGAGCTCATGATGAACATTCTCAAGAATCGGCACCTGCTCACGATGCAGCTGGTGGTGAACGGAATCTCTCAATCGTCGATCGATAAAGAGACGACTCTCGAACACGCGAATCTGTTGCTGTGCGCACTGGAGGCGGAGAGAGAAGAAGCGATGGAAGTAGTCCAGAAAACGTTAGACGACCGACTGGCGTTGAAGACGACGATTCAGACTGCGGAAAGGAACGCGATGGTTCGAGTCAGACGCCTGTTGCAGATGAAGAAGGCGATCGACATTCAGGAAGAGCGCGGAAGTGTAGTCGATCATCAGGAGGTGCTCGACACTGCCCACTTCATGAATGCGGATCAAGAGGTAGACTCTTGGAACATACAACTGCGAATAGCACGGGATACGACGTTCGATAAAAGGTACTTGGTTCGCCGTAAAAAGCCGCTGAAGTCGTCGACCACTTCTTCTGATGCCGAGGTGAAGAGCTCCGATCCGGAATCAGAACAATCGGATCCTGAGTCGGAGCGATCGGAAGAACACGAAGAGAAGGAGGACGAGGAAGAAGACGTGAGCGATGAGTCGAGTGACTTGGAAACCTCTGATTCAGAAGATGTGAAAGAAAAAAGTGCTGAGCATGAAGAGGATCAAGCCATGGAAACGTCAAGTGATGAAGACGAAGGGGAATGTGAAAGTGACGAGGAAGACGAAGAGGAAAGCGAGCAGGATGACGTTCTGGTGGATGAAGATGCGATAAAGAAGGAAATAAAGGAAGAAGAAGAGGACCTGGAAAGGGAGTATTCCGATGACTCGGGAGACTTGTCGTTGGACGACGACGATCTCCGATGGCGATTCGCGAACCTCGCCTGGAACAATGACACGCTCGAGCAAAAAGATTGGAACAACTACGTCGAAGCGGTAAAGAAGGCGGAGTTGCCTCGAGCAGACCCGAACCACTTTATGCGCAATCCGACGTTGCACGAGCTGGAGGCCGAGTGGGGAACGACTGTTGACGAAATGTACAGCGAGACGGAGTTCGAGGAAGCACTCCGCGAGTACATCGAGCTCCAGGAAGGCGAGCTGACCATGCCTATCGAACGGAAATTCGAGCTCATCGCCAAAATCAAGAGCATCACGATTGCCAATGTGGCGGCGCGCGCGAGAGAGATGCAAAGGAAGATCATCGATGAGGCGATCGAGATGACGGTGAGCTTCTTCTCCTTCTTCTTCTTTCTCCTCAGAATCTGAACCCCTCGAAGTTTCCGGCTCGGAAGCCCTCGCCCTCATTCGTTCTAGATATGAGATTAGAATGATGATGTTCTTTTCGAAGTCCTATTATCATCCGAAGATCTGGATAAGCTCATCTGAAGTTTTGGAATCTCTAATCGTCTCTCTAATCCGTCTATTTTTGCAGCTCGGCATGAAGCTCCAGCAAACGGGAAGGGATCATCTCGAATGGCGAAACAGCACCGAGTGTCGGGTACGTGGGCACATAATCCTCCTTCGCTTCCTTGGCTCCTGCTCATCCTGCTTTCCGTCTCCCATCATAATCCTCATCATCAGCTTACACGTCCTTTGATCCTTCGTTTTCATCTCCCGTTGACGCGCGCACGCCTCAAAGTTCTATTTTCATCCGTCCCTCTTGCTCTTTCTCTCTATCTCTTTTCTCGCTTCATCATCACCATCATCACCTTCTTCTTCATCCGCATCTCCGTCACACATGTTGTTCTATCTCTTCCCCTCTTTCGCTCCGATTGGGCGGGCACTGAAGATGAGAGTAGAGACCAGGAGAGGGGCGGAACGTGATCATATGATTCGGAAAAAAGAGGGTTGTTGCAGATGAAGAAGTAGAAGAAGAAGTGAAAAACAAACCGAGAGAGAGAGAGAGAGAGAGGCAGAGTGTAATGTAGTTAGTCGGTTAGTCAGAAGGGGAGTTATTTTGAGGCCAGTGACCGCCCGAAGGGGGTCTCGACAGAACAACTAGAAGGGAGTTTTGCTGTTGTTTGTGTCAAAGTTCAAGAGACTCACACGCACACGCTCGTCGCATTCTAATGGAGGGGTTGTTGTTTACCCAAGGACACTTTTTGAATCGTTCTCTCTCCCTCTTTTACTAGGCGTATTTGTTTTCCACTGATCAAATAGAGACGGACGGTCTGTTTCTCTTTTTCTCTCTCTCACTTTCACCAGAGGAAAAGAGGAGGAGACGGTGCACTTTTGGAATCAGCAAACTCTTCTCTCGCCCAGCGAGACCGACTTGGTTTCTTCGTCTTTCCCACCCCTCCACGACAAACATGAGAGCGCCCCTCGCTCTTTCTATCTTTCTCTCTTTCTCCCTCGGAGCTTGAACAAAGAACATGGAAAGGAGAAAAGAGGAAGAAAGAGTGTGTGCGGGGGAAAGGGTGGAGAGTGGTTTGTTTCCGTCTCGGAACTTCAACGCGCCCGCCCGCTCGCGCGTATTCTCTCTTTTCCACGATCTTTCTCTGCCGCTCGATCTGGGCGCATTTCGTTTGGTTCGGATCAGAAGAACACAGAAAACGCGACGGAGACCGAGAGAGGACGGAAGAGAGAGCGAGAGAGAAATGGCGCTGAAGTCTCTTCCCTCCCTCCCTCCCTCTCTTCTTTTTCTTTTCACCCCCCACTTTGAGAAACGGGAAGAGAGAAGAAGAGAGAAAGAGAGAGAGAGAGTGGTCGGATGATGCGCGCGCGCGGTATTGTCGCCCGCGTTCCTCTCGTTCTCTGACACCATCCTCTCTTGCCACGACCGTCGTGCTCTCTGAACGCTCTCCCTCTCGCCGTCTCCATCTCTAGCGTCTCCTCGTATCTCGGTTGGAGAATTGTGTAACAAGTCGCTCGCTCGCGCGCGCGCATCGTCTGTGGACAGCCAGCAGCAGCAGCAACAGCAGAAGCCAGCAGGATGGCCGGCTGCAGTAGCGCTCACCGATCGCCTCTCTCATACACACACACACAACACGCGTGCACGCTCTCGCAGCGCCGTCGTCGTTGTCGCTGCCCCCTTCTCTGTCGCCTCCCCCACCCGTTTGAGTTGTCCTCGAATACAACATGTGGGATGAGAGGGCAGGCGATGGGAAAAAGAGATGGCGGGGAGTGTCGAAAGAGGATGACAAGAGTTTCGGCGTCGTCGTCGTTTTCTTTGTTTCGCCTCCTCGATTGGATGGAGAGAGGGAGATGGATGAATGCGAGTGTACTTTGGTCTTTGGAATGGCATTCGGATGGGCGGGACTTGAGTAGGATGGGAATGAGAAGAACAGGAAGTTCAAAGTCTGGAAGATCAGCCTCCCCACACCTCTCGGGCAGTGCGACTCCTCCCTGTCCCCTGATAAGAAATGAGCCGAGTGTAGTCTGGAAAGTTGCAACATTTTGCGTCCGTGCGTCCCCGAAGCGTCGGCGCACAAACCGCTGATAAGAATCCGTCATACCAGCCAGTCAGCCAGCCAGAAAGACTCACTTTTGTTGATTGGTGTCATTCTGATCGTTGTTGCAGCAGCGGCACATACCTCCCCGTCTCCCCATTGAAATTGCATTCACAATCACACACACAACACGCGTCCCTCGCTCTTTCTGTGTCTCATACTCACAAGACACCTCCCCCTCCCTCATCATCATCATCTTTTCCTTCTTCTTCTTCTTCTTTTTCATTTTCCCCCCGTCGGTCTCTCCGCTGACTCGCCCCCTCCCCTTTACCGCCAAGGACTCACAAACGTCGTCGTCTCTGGCCACACGCGTCTCGCCGCAACCGTCGTGTTCTCTGCCGACCTCTCTCTCTATCTCTGCCTCACGACCGTCTCGTTCTCTAGCTCTATCTATATCTCGTTTGCGGTCGTCTCTCTTCCTGCCGTATTTCGCATCGTCGTCGTCTTCTTCTTCTTCTTCTTCTCGGTTTGTCCGGCGTCGTCGCCGTCGCCGTCGTCGACCGCACACACACACACACACACACGCATACACGTCTTCCTCTTCTTCATCTTCGCGGTTGTCGTCGTCCCTTTCGTCGTCGCCCCCTTCATCGCCATCGCCACACACAGACCTCGTCAACAGCATTCTCACTTTTTATTTGCCGTCTGGTTTCTTGTCTATGTGTATGTGTGTTCTAGGCAAGCTAGATTTTCGACTCGGAACGACTGGGAAAAAAAAGAAAGCGCAACGAAGAATCATTCGACCAATCCTCCCTCTCTCTCTCTCCCTCTCCAAATTTAGCACTAAATTATCCGTGGGAAAAGTGGTGCTTATCAGAAAAATGAATGGGAATGTGGTTTGTTATCGGAGTCAACCGATCTACTGCTCTTTCATAGAGCACACAGAGTGGAGCTTGGAATAGAAGGGTCGCCCATGAAGTGAGTGATATATGATTCGGTATTCGAACGTCATTTCCTTTGGCCCTTCGCTCCTCATCTTTTTCATCGTCTTCCACTCGTTCCCATTGGTCCTTGGCCCTCCCTCGCCGTCCATCCGTCCGCCCGTCCGCCACGACCATCCCTCGTCAAATGACAGCTGTCCTTTTCGTTCTTTGACTTCTTCTCTCCTCCTCCTCCCATTCGACCCTCTTACTATCACACAATCACAATAAAACGAAAGAGTGAGAGACACACACCACGTGAAGGGGGAAGAGAAAAAACATGTCTACTAATAAAAATAGCGGTACACACACCCACTTCTGTTTTGAAACTTTTGGTCGACCACGACCAGCCAAGCGCAGCACATACACACACGCACGCACACGCTCACGCATCACGGGACACATGAAGGAAGACGACGTTGAGCTGCTCGAGAGAAGGGTGGGAAGAAGAGGGAGCCGAAGTCTTCTTCCCTCTTCTCCCTCTCGCTCTGAAAAGAGAGGAAGGAAATGCGAGCGCGCGCGCTCCTCCTGCTCCCATCGGTTGTCTCTTTCTGTCTCTCTTTTGCTCCTTCTTCTTCTTCCTCGCCTCGTATTCTATTCATCATCGACCACTCACTCCCTAAGGAAGGAGAAGAAGAAAGGGGAAGAGAGGGAGCGCGCTCTCCTCCTCCTTCTTCTTCTTGTGCGCGACGAGGTCGACTCGACTCTGCCCATTTTGACCACGTCTTCTTCTTCTTCTTCTTCTTCTTCCTCCTCATCTTCTCGGGTTTCGTTGCGGGTGTGTGCGCACAGAGAAGCATGTTTCTCTGGCGCCCCCTATCCATCTCTTCTTTTTTTTGCGAGCGCGGCGCCCTCCGACGACTCAAACCGATCTCTTCTCCCCCATCGTCGTCTTCTTCCCCTCCCCCCTTCAACTCTCCACATCTCGCTCGCTTTCTGTCCGCTTCTCCGCGAATTTTCGTCATTTTGTCGGCTGCCGTGTGGTTCGTCGTGTTCTCTGGTCACTCTCCCATGGACGCTCACTCTCGGACCGTCTCGCTCTCTCGGATAACACGCGCGGGTCGGATCTCTGCTTTGTGGTGTTCTCTGACGTCTCTATGCGCGATACTTCATCTTTCGTGCTTCCTTGGTCTCTCCCTTTCCCTTTCTTACTTCATCTCCGTCCGATCCACACGGCCCGAAGACACACCGCTACAGCAGTCGTCGTCGTCGTCGTCGTCTTCCTCTTCTTCTTTCATTTCGTTCTCCTCTTCCCTCTCTCTCTCTCTCTCTTTGCCACTTTAATCTCGTTTTCTCGTTGTCTTTCTGATCAAGTTCTATCGGATCGCGAGAAAGATAGATGAAAACTTTCACTTTCCCCCTTACCTGTCACATTGAATGACATTTGCGAGAGAGAGAGTGGAAAGAGGAAAAACGTATTGCGAGTGACCATTAGAGATTCTTTATCGCATGGTCTCTCTCCTTCTCTCTCGGCCGCATTGCCCGCCCCGTCAAACGGAATTTCCCCTTCCTCCGTGACAAAAATGCACTTTACGACGGTTTTCCCCCTCGTTTCCCTCCATCTTTCTTCTTGATCTTCGTCGATTTTCTCTTCAAATTCCCTCTCTCGCTCTGCACCGGAAGGCGTTACGGATTTGCTCGCGAAATCCTCGATTTCCGCTCCGCTCCTCCTGGATTTTTCCAGTTTCCAATTTCCGTCCACTTGCTCACCCCTTGCCCAGTTACAGACGCTACAAACGAACCGAGCGAGACGATTCGAAGCGGGTCGTGAGATTCAAGGACGTCTCACAGCGCTCGAAGAACGTCTCATCGAGATTGACGTCGATCGAGAAGTCGGCGAACATCAGCGACGACTGCAGCTCGAGTTCCAGGCGGCGATTGTGGAGCGGGAGACGCAAAACGGAGGACCAAGATTCCATCATCAGTATCACTATCCGCAGCAACAACACCAACAGTACCCGACGCATCTGCAACACTTGCAGCAGCAGCAGCAGCAACACCCTCATCAACCTCAGCAGTACCGTCCCGATTTTGCACCTCCCAAGGTTCGTATTTTCTCTTTTTCATTGTAGACTTGGTGTTAGTGGACGACGAATGCGCAACTTTTGCGCTTCGATGCCAATGAGTCTGCTTCATAAGCATGATGAAGATTTCTGAAATCGGTTGTGTATTTCAGTTACCGGAGAAGCAGAAGCGGAAGTACACGAAGCGAAAAACGGTGGATCTCAATCCGGACATGAAGAGTCCCGGAACGTCTCTGATGGAAGCAGCGGTTTTAGCACAACAAGATTTGTCGAATGGAGGAGCCAACACTTCGGTTGTCTCCGGAGCGGCTCCCACGTCTTCGCCGACCACTTCGGTGATCGGGATCGCCGCCGGGGCACAAGGAGGAGCTCCGAAACGAGGTGCCAGTGAAACACCACCTGCCGGACAGCAAAAGCAGCAGCGAGTCGACGACGGTGGATTTTCTAACGGAGCCGTTGCCACGACGATTCCACCAGCCACGACTAACTCGCGTCCCGAAAGCATAATTGGCATCTCCGAGCAGACGAGAGCTCAGCTTGCTGCACAGCAGGCGGCCCAGGCGGCTCAGGCCGCGCATGCGGCAGCTGCAGCACTTGCAGCAGCGGGTTCGACGCCTGCCTCATTGTCCACAACGAGTTCCCTCTATATCAACACCTCATCGATGGGAGGACCGACGACGACGGTGACGCAGTCGCTACCGGCTAATCAACTGTTGTCGACGGCACAACAACAAGCTACCGGAGGACAACAGCCTCCAACGGCAGTTCCCGCCGGAACGACGGTGCAGGCCGGGACGGCAGCGCAACAGGCTCAGCTGGACAGCCTGCGTTTGCTCCAGGCGAATCCGGCGTTGGCTGGACTAGTTCCGCCTGGTGGGGTGCCGCCTTTCTTTTCGTCCAACATGCCCAACACGATCCCCTACCTGTCGGCCCTACAGGTCCATCTCAGCAGCTTCGGTTCTCCGGCTCAACAAGCTGCTGTCGCGGCCGCTACTGGAAACGGTTCGTTGAATTTTCCGCCCAACGCGGCTCTCGGATCGCAGCTCGCCGGAGCGGCACTGTTCGGAGCGCAAGCCGGAGCCGTTCCGTTGAACATCAGGAAGACTGGAAAGTGGAGTGGAATGCACGTGAAGATCGCCAACGATATCTTCAACTACCGAAAAGCCAACGAGCGAAAGTCGCTGAACGGAAATGGAGGCGCTTCTACGAGCACGGCTTCAGCGGTTTCAGCGCCTACATCGGCAGATCCTCCCACCGACGTCGGGTCGATTGCGACTGCGACGGCGCCAGCTCCTCCGACTTCTCAGGCTGTGAACAACCCGCCAACGGCACCTCCCCCGACCGCCGTTCCCGCGGCTGCCCCAGCAACATCAGCATCGGCTCTTCCATCTGTTCTTCCGAACGCGCATCCGACGCTTCCTGCTGAACATCCAGCCGGTCCAACTCCCACCCCTCAACATGGTTCGGCGCAGCCATCAGCTGCTCCGACGCCTGCTGCAGTTCATCCCGCTCCTCCGGCCACTGCCCCTCCGTCAGCCTCGGCCCCACCCCCTGCGGTGGCTGCACCGCCCGCTCCTCCGCAGTCTGCGCCAGTTCGACATCAACAGCCCCCGCAGCATCAAGCAGCTACGGCGGGCAGTGCAGCGAACCTGCTCAATCAGTTTGCCGTTTTCCCACCGCCTGTACTCGCTGGGGGACCTGCCAACTACGCTGGAAATCCGCAATTGATGTCGGCCACAATCAATGAAGCGGCGAGACGCGTTGCGTAAGTTTTCAGGCTTTCGGTGGCACTCGTTAACGTCTTCTTTTTTTCAGAGCCACTCCGAAGCTCGCCACGGCTCGCCCGCCGTCTGCAGCCGTCCCCGGACAAGGTGTCTCGGTAGCTCAGCAACGAGGACTCACGATCGGCTCGGGCGGACCTGCACCTCAGCAGGTCGTCACCTCTGCCGGCTCGCTCACGAACGGTCTCAGCGACGCCGCGACACAGCAGGCTCTGCAGATTCTCTTCCAACAGCAACAACAGAGGGATCAAGCGATGCAGCAACAGCACGTCCAAAACCTATTGGCTGTAATGCAGCAGCAGCAGCAACAGCTTCAACAGCAGGTGCAACAGCAACAGGCCCAGCAGCAGTCGGGAGGCGTTGTCACCAGCGTCAGTCAGGCTCAGCAAACACCGCAATACCAGAATTATTTGATGTTGAACGCTCTCGGCCAACTGGATCCGCGCTCTATGAACTACCTGAACAGCGGACAGGCTCAACAGCAGCAACAGCAACAGCAGCAACAACAACAGCAACAGCAACAACAACAAGCCGCTGCAGTCGCTGCAGCCAGCGCCGCAGCTGGAGGAGCCCATGGGCAACCGTCTGCTGAACTACTGCGACACCTAGAAGTTACACAACTGCACCAACAACTTGCTCAAGCTCAAGCTCAACAAGCCCAGGCTCAAGCGCAGGCTCAGGCCCATGCTCAGGCGCAAGCTCAGGCTCAGGCACAGGCTCAGGCTCAGGCTCAGGCACAGGCACAGGCTCAGGCTCAAGCTCAAGCTCAGGCGCAAGCGCAAGCTCAGCAAGCCCAAGCTCAGGCTCAAGCGCATGCTCAAGCTCAAGCTCAAGCTCAAGCACATGCTCAAGCCCAGGCACAGGCGCAGGCTCAAGCTCAAGTCCAGAATCAGGCGCAGCTTCTTCAACAACAGCAGCTCCAACAAATGTTGTTGAGCAATGCGAACGGCCCAACTGCAAGCGATTTAATGAGACTACTCGGAGTGGTAAGTTAATCGGCTCCCTGACTGTTCTTATTCATTTTCTTTCCAGCAATTACAGCAGCAGCAGCAACAGAACGCACAGGTCGCCCGTGGGCAAGCACCTCCACAGCAGCAACAGCAACAGAGCCTCGAGGCGCTACTCATGCAGCAGCGGCTACTGCAACAGCAGCAGAACGTGCAGTTCCCGGCGCACTTGCAGCAGCAGCAGCAACAGCAGTTACAACAGCAACAGCTGATGCAACAGCACGCCGCCGCGATGGCCGCCAAAGGAGGTCAGCCGCAGTTGCCGAACGGACGATGATGAATCCGCCTCTGGTCGTTCGAGTCGCTTAGCAGCCACACCCTTTCAGTCTCAGTCTTCCCCCTTTCTAGTTATGTGGTCGTCCCGGTTGGATCCCGAAAAAGAACAAAACAAGTCCCTCTAATTCACCACCTACACTCATGTCTCTGGAAAAGCATCCTTCCTCTCTCACTCTGACTTTGTCACTCTCCCTCTCTCGTTAAAACTTGTTCCCGCCCCAAAGAATCTCGCATCTCTTTTTCTCTCTCTCGTTGTCTCACAAACTCTTGTTGCTTCTATGTTGCAATCGATGAAGTTCCTCCGAAGAAGAAACAACCATATTGCTGGATAAAATAAATTAATCTTTATTTATTTATTTATGTGATTCTGTTGTCTTTCAACTACAACTCACCCACAAGCCGCTAACATGTTCGACGTAACTTGAGAAAAGTTATCGTGTAAAGAATGGCGGCGAGCAGAAGCACGGACTGAAACTTCAGAAATTTTAAAATCTAGGTCTTTAAATTTTCCGTCCTCCTGTTGGCAGAAATCTTACGACTTGCGCCTTTAATTTTAAAGTTTACTGTCGGCAAAAAACTTTTTGCGCTTTTAGTATTTAGGATTTACTGCACTTAGACAAAACACCGATTTTTTCGTCTTCTCGAGAGCTGTGATCCGCAAACACCGCCATGTTGAAATCGAGAAAAAGCGTGGACGCTGCTTGCGGACGCTCAACGATGGGAGGCCATAGAACACGTCGTCAGATTGAAGTGTTTGTAGGCAGTTTTTACTTTAAATAATGTCGAAATTGGCTCACCAACGCGACAGCACACCTCCGGATCCAGGCTTCATGACCGATCGTCACCGGGGCCAGACGATTGTGATATTTGAACTTCGACGGTCCCTGCCGCATGTTCCAAACGTCGTAGATCAGAATTCCCGCCGTCGAAAAGCAAACGAGCGCCAGAATTGCGTTACAGATAACGTCCTGGACACGAAAAGATGTTTTTGAGGGACTCTCTTGCGTACCGTGACATTAAACACGAAGTGCGCTCCATTGAGTTCGAAATAGCGGACAAGAATGGAGAAAAGACAGAAGAACGACGCAAGAGAGCACAACAAGAACACGGTGTTGTAGAACCACCTGCAACAGAAGAATCACCTGGAACAAGGACTAGAAACCGTCGTTACCACTGCTCTCTTCCATCGATGAACAACACAATCACGATCAAATGACAAATCTGAAACGGGCTCGGGAAATAACGAGGAGCCGCTCGCACCGCTTACCGCCTGAGCCAATTTGATGAGTGGAACCCACGTGGCGAACCACGAGCACGATTTAGTCATATTTAAGTAATAAGCTGGAGGCGAAAGTGGGGGAAACCTGGATGAGCCGAGTGAAAATGTTTTGGACGGCGACGAGGCCGAGGTGGCAGCTGTGTGGCACCAAACAGATTCCGGAACGACCACATGTTGTGGATGCAGAGGATGCAGAGAGAGAGAGAGAGAGAGAGAGAGAGAGAGCGGGAGATCGATGGAGGAATGAGGAAATGGGATGGAGGTGGGCAGGTGGGACCCTCTCTTCTGATCGCCTAGTTATTCTTTATGTCAGTCAATATAGTACAGTTTTGGAATCAGATTGAGTATCAAGTGCGCTTTTTGAAAAATGAAATCAGCTCGCGGCCCGACGCGGAACCTTTCTGCTTTTTGCTCTGGTTTTCCGTTTGCAAGCTCGCGTTCCGTTTCCGTCCATTTTTCGGCGCCTGCTTCACCGCGGATTGTGACATCTTCAGAAGACGTGCGCTTTCGAGAGCCAGACGGTGTTCGTACTGCTGAAAGGAAAAACTATCAATTGTATTGGATAAACTAGCCGTTATACTTTTTTAATGACGGGAGGAAGTTTTTTGAACGCCTCCATCGATATCCGTTTACCGTCCACTTCAAGCCATTCGTCTTCTCCGGATCCTTGCGGTTTTTTCTGATCTTCTCCGCTGAAGGCGTCATCGTCGTCGTCATCATCCACGAGAGTTATTATCTCGGTAGCGCTCGTCGACGGCCTGGAAGTCGTTTCAGAAGACTTCATCGTTGTTTTCACAGGTGACTTGACATTCGGGACAGGCTTCTCCTCATGCACTATAAGCAGCTCATCAGGCTCCACGTCACTGGCCTCCTCATTCGTGGTAGTGTCATTGTTGCTCCTGGCACTGAGCCAATCGGTAATCGATCGATTCTGAGCGGGCATGCCTGCCTTGAACCTCGTGGCCGAAAGCGAGATATTGAACACCTTCGGCTGCCACATTGCCTCGTTTTCGGCTCGGTTCAACGACTTCACCGCTTTCCACACTTGCTCGAACAGCTGATCAGGGTGGTAAGTCAGGATTTTGAGCGTTTTCTGCGGTTTTCCTTCTTCAGTCAGCAATGAATAGACGAGATTCTCGGCAGTCCGCTTATTCTGTGTCTGATCGGTCGCCAGTCGCTTCGCGAGCTCTTTAGTAAGTCCGTTCAGCCATTCGTGCATTCCTTTCGACGTTACAATAGCGTTTCGACCAGGAAAATTCTTGCTGACCGCAATCGAAGAGCTCTCCGCTCTTGGACGAACAGGCTCGTCGTCGAATCCTTCGCCCACCGACCGAAGCCACTCGTGCTGATCCGGAAACGATTCGACGAGTAGAGAATGGTCCACTGTGAGCAATTCGCCCATTGTTTTTATGCTGAGCAGCTCGCGAATACGATCTCCAAGTTTTCCGCCAAATCCGCGCACGTCTTCAATCGGCGTCGTCCTCAGAATCTCCCTCACGTAGTGCCACGGAACAACGGTCTGCTGCCTCGGTTTGTGCCGTGCGCAAACCAGTTTCGCCATCATTTTATTGTTCCCAACGCCAGCCGAGCAGTGGAATTGGGTCTTCTCGCATATTCGGCTGCGAATCTCTTCGACTGCAATCGCAGCGATCATCAAACGCTTCTGTTCCTCGTCTGATTCGGATTCTTTCAGAAATTCCATCAAATGCTGTTTTCGTTTTGTGTCATCTTCTTTCTCATCGCTTCCGTTTGCCACGTGGGAGGAGGGCAGCTTCAAGAGACAAGATTCCAGGTCCTCTTGAAAATCTTGCATTTTCTGATCCACATAAACGGTCAAGTCAAGGAACGCCTCGTCCACAGACGCCTTCTCGACCACAATAGAAGAATCAAAGTTGTTGAGCACTTGAAAGACTTCTGCGCTGGCATCTCGATACTTTTGAATATCCGCCTTATCCGCATATTCTCCGATTGGCACGTGGCAAATGTTCAGATGGGCGCACTTTGCTTTAGCATCGGACACCGACATCCCACGTTTCACTCCGAATGGGCGAGCCTCATAGCTGACAGCGAGGATTCTGAATGTTCAGACACAATTACAATTCATTCTCATCCTGAGAACTCACCCACCTTCGACTCCTTGTCTGGAATGCTGAACAACGATTACCGGTTGACCCCAGAGGCTCGGATTGTCGCGCTGTTCGACTTGTGCGTAGAAACAGTCCATGTCTATCAAAGTGATCACCCGTTTCATCGTTGCACCTGACAAAAAAAAATGTTATTTCTCTTATATAGACAGAACATTTTGCAAAATCGGTCTAACGGCATGCCGCGGCATATCAATACAAATTTTGTTTCGCGGCGACGACAAACAAAAAGGTGCGCGCAAACGCGCTCTACTGGACAATTTGGCTGTTGGCTGAGTATTCAACGTTCAATCATTGAAAACATTTTGTGGGCCTGGGTATTTTCTTTTTGGCGCGCCTCTTCCCAAATTTTTCGGTAGAATCCCTATTTTTCTTATTTTTTTCAAAAAAAGAAACAAAACTATTTTTTTCTGTCATATTGGGCTCATTTTTTCATGTGAAAATCTTGCTACGATCTGACTACTTCATCGTCTGTTTTCATTCAATTTTCTTATTTTTCAGGTAAAAACAAGCAGTCATGGTGCGCATGAACGTTCTTGCCGATGCGCTCAACGCCATCAACAACGCCGAGAAGCGCGGAAAGCGTCAAGTTCTCATCCGCCCAGCCTCCAAGGTACAATCGTTACAGAAAAGCAAACGCAATACATTTTTATTAGGTACTGGCGGCCTCGGTCGATAATGACCAAGGCTCTCCGTGAATTTAGAAACATTAGGTATTTTTGAAAATCTTTCTAACGTAACGGAGACACCCTTGGTTATATTCCTTCGTTGGAGTTTTCCTGGGACTCGGAAGGTAACATCGTTTCCACCCAATTTCAAAGATTCTTTGTGTCATTCGTAATTTTTACTGTTTAGGTCATCGTTCGCTTCTTGACCGTCATGATGAAGCACGGTTACATCGGAGAGTTCGAGATCGTCGACGATCACCGTGCCGGAAAGATCGTTGTCAACCTTACCGGACGTCTCAACAAGGCCTCCGTCATCTCCCCGAGACTTAACATCCGCCTTAACGTGAGTGAATATCTGTGTTTCGAATTCAGCGATAGCGAATTGTAAGAAAACAGAAGTAACATAATTTTTCTTACAGGATCTGGAGAAGTACACCAACACTCTCCTCCCATCGAGACAGTTCGGATACCTGATCCTTACCACTTCCGCCGGAATCATGGATCACGAGGAGGCCAGAAGAAAGCATCTTGGAGGAAAAATTCTCGGATTCTTCTTCTAAAGTCTTGTTATGAAATAAATTTGTTGCTCCAATCAACTGTTTCCAAACATAATTGAAAGTTCATTGTTTCTTATATTTCTCGGAGCCGTCAGGAATCAATAGGAAATTCGATTATCCAGAAGAAATGTTGAAGTCGGCTTTCTCTACGCTCTCCAGAGCCTTCGCCGCCAAGTCCCCCTATCCATGCCATCGATTCCTCGCATCAATCGGCCAACAGGTCCCGAAGCTTTCCCTAACTTACACTTGCAAAGTATGCGGATCCAGACAAGTAGGACGAAACTAGAGGTTTTCAGAAGATCAATAAGGCGTTGCAGGGTCCGAAGACATTCTCGAAGTCGTCCTACGAAAAAGGAGTCGTGATTGTGACGTGTACAGGCTGCCATAACCACCACATCATCGCAGACAACGTGGGATGGTTCGAGGACTTTAAGGTCCGCGAAAAAGCGCAGCTTGGTGGAAACCTCATATTTCAGGGCAAAAACATCGAGGAGATTCTGAAGAGCAAAGGGGAAGACGTGAAACGAGGAATCACACGGACAGAAGATATACTGGAACTGGAACTGGAGGACAAGGCGAGCCATAATAAAACTGAATAAAAGTTTATTATTTGCATCGCTATTGGTAAAGAATGGAAATACATTATTGTTGTATAAAAACAAAGTCAGAAGCATTTTGAGTCGTCAAAAAAGGTACACGTAACGAAGAGACCCATAACGGGATGTACAGATAGAATGAGTGAAAATGCAGGGTATTCTTTCAGAACTTAGAATGCAATTAGGAGCGAGCACCAAGGGGATTGAACAGTTGTGGTTAGAACAAAAAAGTGAACAAATTATTAGGATTCCTGAGAAAGTATTTGAAAATGGGTTTGAGAAACTGGGAGAGGGGAAAGCGAGCATTGGGGAGGATTTGAATACTGTAAGGTTTAGGAAATGTGGATGTTGACCTCTTCGTCAATGTCATCCAGAGACTGCGAGTCCAGAGAGATCGGATCGTCGTAGAGCGCCGATGCGAGGGGAACGGCGTGCGCGGGCACGTCGGGAGGCCGACTCGTAGGCACCTCGTTGTCCCGCTCGAAGTTTCGATCCTTCCGAGGCTTCATCGTCATGTAGTCGTCGTCGTTGATGACAGGCATGAGTTCGGTGTCGCCGACGACGACGGCTCCACCAGCGGCCGCGGCGCGCGAGAACCGCAACGCGGACTCGAGTCGCTCGTCTATGGAAGAGGCGAGCCATTCGTCGGACGGCGAGCTTCGGTGTCCTTCTCGAAGCGAGGAAAGCACGTCGTGCCGAGATGCACTGCGACGGTCCGACTGGCGCACGCGATTTGAAGAGGTCAGCTCGTCGGCTCGACGGAACTTGTCCGATGGCAACTCGCGACGGTCGGCTTTAGAACTTCCACACGCCGATGGAGATCGGGATTCGCGGATTTCGTGGTGCCCGAACGGTTTCACTTGGACCATCGGACGATTCGAGTTAGTTGCGGATGATCCGATGAAGTTGGACGAGTCGTTTCGGAATCCACGTGGCGGAAGAGGCGGCGGCACGACTGGCATCAAGACGCGGGTGTTTCGCATGTGAGGAACGTCGCAATGGGCTCCGTACTTGGGATCGCGGTTCTTCTTGCAACACTTCCAACCGATGTAGACGAGCAGACACACGAGGAGAAGGAACGTGACACTGACGATGACGACGAGCACCTCGAAGCGGATGATTGTTTCGAGGATGTCGGCGATGGAGGTTCGAGTCGAGCATGGCGTGCTTTGCAGAATTCCGCCGGTGCAATTGCAGATGAAGTCGGAACTCTCGGGATTCTGCTGCGGAATAGAAATGCACTGTCCTGAGCCGCAAACGTCTTTCGAGCACGACGACGACTGAATGTCTTCGAATCGCCGCGATTCACAGTGTTTTCCAGTGAATCCATTGGGACACTTGCAGAGGTAGTCGTTGTAGAACGGAATGCACTGGATGCTAGGCGGACACGGATTCGAGGCGCATGGCTCGTCGTCAACTTCGCAGCGCTCGCCAGAATACCGAGACGGACACTCGCAAATAAACGAGGAGCGACCTTGCGGGATGCAAGTGCCGCTGTGTTTGCACGGAAGATCGTTGCACGGCGAGGAGGTGAGGGCCGAACATCCGGGCTGGGCTCCGAACAGCTTCATGCCCTGTCGTGTCTTTGGCACCTTCATCTTCTCCACTGAAATCGTCTTGAAGCAAGCGGAGATGCCGTCAGTCAGCCGCACTTTCTCGCCCGTCTTCACCACTTTTGCACCGATCACCAGCTTCTGCGAGTATCGGTGCAAATTGAGAACTATCGATCCGACGGGACTGAACGACTCTTGCAAATCTTCGTCATCCACCGTCATTCGGGTCCTTCTATTTCGTCGCGAGATCGCTATCCGATGCCAGTGTCCGTCGACGATTGGCGTGTGGGAGCGCACAATTCCGGGTCCCGATCCGGCATCCCAGTGGTATTCGGCAGTGCCATTTGCGATCAGAAGCATGTGGTAGTCATGCCGTCCGCCACTCCACATCACGATTCCATTCGTTGTCGTCGTTTTCAGCTCGATTTCCAGCTCCATCCGCGTCTCGACCTCACTGGAGAGGGAAATCTCGAAGTAACCGTCGCCGCCAACGGACAGTTCTGCTTCTGAAAAAAAACATCAATTTAGGAGGAACTCGGACTAACGAATACCTTCTAAGCATTTTCCGTCGTTCCTGCAAGACGGCACGGAGCATCGGTCTCCCTCCATTCCCAACGGGCACGCGCACTCGAAAGTGTTGTTGTGGACCGAAGGAATACAGATCTGCCACTGCTCACACGGCGACTTCGAGCACCGATTGATCTCCAGCTCGCATCGCGTGCCGCCAAATCCGCCCGGGCACTGGCACTGTGCCTTGCGGGAGTGGTGCGGGGAGACGTACGAGAAGCCGTTCGTCGACACCACAGTCCACTCGTCCTCGAACATATCGATCTCCTCGCGACACTCACCACGAAGACACACGCCTGTCGTGCACATTTCGGTGATGAGCTGATACTTCTGAAATTCATTTTGGAGTAGGGGGATACACATATTGGATATCTTACCAGTCGTTCGTTCTCGTCGTTAAGGGTCTGGAAGTCGGCCTTGATGCGAGAATAGATGTGGTCCGGTTTCATGAAGCCTCTTCCATGGCCGCGTTGAGCTGTCATGAGAACTTCGAGGTCAGTGTCTGGAGAAGATGCTGATCTCTTCGTCCTCGTCTCCTCTCCACTCTCGATCGGCACTTCCTGCACACTGATCAGCTGAATGCTATCCGGAGTGAGATTTAGATGAGTGGAAATCGATTTTCGAAACGCTGTCACATAGTCGGCCATGAACTCTTGGACACTAATCGAACGAATACGAATCGATACGGCGTGCTCGACGACGTCCGAATCGATGGAAGACACGTGGATCTCGACATAGCTGACAGTGTTGAACTTGCCGTCCGAGACGGTCACATTGAACGTGTGAAGTCCCGCGTCAATCGAGTGATCCGACCAGATGTCGCCAGTGTTGGTGTCGATTCGGAAAAGATGCGGCCGACCGATCGTTGATTGTGGGCGAGGAGTGTCCAGGGTCGGAAGGGGTCCTATCGTACTACCGTCGACAATTCCGAATCGGAGAAGATCCTCAGCGTCCTCATCGACAGCGCGCAGCTTTCCAATGACGCCGTCCCTCATCTCTTTTTGTAAGGTCGTCAGCCAGATGACCATCGGCTTCATCGTCGGCGCGTGTCGACTCTCCTGCCGAATGTAAACAGTCAGCGGACAGTCCGTCTCGCGTCCCTTCACATCCTTCGCAACAACCGTCAGCAAGAACTTGTCTTTCTTCGCGTGCTGCAACTTCTTCGTCGTCACCATCCGCAGATCCTCGGTCACCAGGAACGACTTCGCGCCGTCGCCGTTGATAGTGACGGTGAATGGAGCGCCGTTTGTGGGCCCATCGGCGTCTGAGATCGAGAACTTCAAGAGGGTGTGCCCGACGCCATCGCTCTCCTGTACTACGGCCGTCATATTGCAGTCTTCGAACACAGGCGAATGATCGTTCTGATCCTCTACCAGAACCTCCACCATCGCCGCAGAAGTCAGCGAAGGGCTTCCACCGTCTCTGGCTACCACTTTGAACTGGTACTTGGCAGTCTTCTCGTAGTCAATAGCTCCGCTCGTCCGGATCTCTCCCCGGTCGTTTACTAGGAACGGGATCTTCTCGTCCTGTTGTTCTTTGGTCGATTCGAGCGAGTAGGTGACGCTTCCGAAGTGTTCGCTGTCCTTGTCTGTTGCCCTCACACTCAGCACGAGGCTTCCCGTGTCAGCGTTCTCCTTGATCTTCCCGAGGTACTTGAGCTTCTCGAACTGCGGCGCGTTGTCGTTCTCGTCCATCACCGAAATCTCCACTTTCGCTTCGGATTCTAGCGGTGGATTTCCAGAATCCTTGGCGATCACAGTCAGCTCGATGTTACGATAAGACTCAAAGTCGAGTTGCTGAGCCAGAGTGAGTACTCCTGTAGTCTTGTCAAGCTTCACAAACTTGGTCATTTCCGACGTCTTCAGCCGGAACTCCACAGTCTCGTTTGCATCTCCACCGCTGGCACGGATTCTTGCCAACTCATAACCAATCGATTCGGACTCCATAACTTTCATCGAGTAAACAGTCTTCTCGAAACTTGGTGCATGATCGTTCTGGTCGATGACCGCCACGTGGATGACGGCACGATCTTCGAACTTCCCGTCGGAGGCGATCAGAGTGAGTTTGTACTCTGTGACGGTCTCCGAGTCGAGCATCTTTACTACGGTCACGACCCCCGTCTCTTCGTCCACTTCGAAACTTCCGTCAAAGTCGTCGGCCAAAGAGTAGGAGATCAGATCTCCGTCCGCATCGGTGGCCACCATTCTTCTTAGAAAGTGTCTTTCATTTCGACTCGTCGGCAGGTTCTCCTTGACAAAAACTCTCGCCTCTTTTTCGAGAAACACTGGCCGATTGTCGTTATGATTCTCGACGAATACCGTGATATCCTCTTTGCAGATTACCCTTCCTGTCTTCGTGGCAGCAATTCGTTGGAAAGTAAACACTTCGGTCTTCTCAAAGTCGATAGCATCGCGAACTTTGATAATTCCATTGCGGAAGTTGATCACGAAAGGGCCCGTCTGATCTTCCTTCAGCTTGAAATCGATTTCTGGGGCTGAGAATCCGACATCTCCGAGCACGAGAGTGCTCTTTGGCGAGTTCTCTGCCACTGTCGCAGTAGAGTTCGGAGCGGGACACTTCACTTCCGTGGCTCTTCTGTTGACGTTCACAACTACTTTTGTGTTTGTCTGGAACATCCCGTCGAACGCAGTTACCGTTAGAAGCCATTCTTTTTGATTTCCAATCATGTCTGGTCGCTTCACTTTCAGATGTTTGTCTGATTCGACGAAGAAAACGCCTTCCTCATTTCCAGACGAGATGAACAGTTGAGAGACGTTGTTCGGAGCAAGGTCCAAATCGCTCACTACAAAGGTGAGGATCGGATCGGCAAGAGCCTTCTTGTTCGACGTGTCCACGTCGACAACGAATCGATCCTTCTCGAACTTTGGTGCCGAGTCATTGACATCTTCAACAACGACGTGGAACGGCAAATCAGTGTGAAAACCGCCTTCATCGGTTGCTCGAGCAATCAGGTCGTACTGCGACTTTGTTTCCCGATCCAATGGGGCGGCCACAGTCAACCATCCGCTCTGCTCGTTCATTGCAAAGTTCGGATCCTCCTTGACCAGCGAGAATCGGATCTTACCACTCGGCGAGTCGTCGCGATCCATTGCAGAGAAGATTGTCACACTCGTTCCGACGGCCGCATCCTCCGAAATCGTCAGCTTCTCGTAGTCTCCGTGGAACGCCGGCGCGTTGTCGTTCACGTCTCCGACATCGACAGTGACTGTCGTGATAGCATGAACACCTCCAGCCGCATCCACTCGAATCGTCATCTTCCACTGCTTCTTACGCTCACGATCCAGTCCGCTCTTCACGATGATCTTTCCGGTCGATCTCTCCACACTGAATGGCAGGTCCTGCACTGCTCCTCCGGCAATCGTGAATCGGACCTCATCGATTTCCGTTTCCATCTGCTGTACGCGTCCGATGACGTTGCCGACGTCTGCGTCCTCTTGCACCGAAAACAGATAGTGGCTGTTGGAGAAGCGCGGCACTTTCACCGACTCCCTCGCCACATTGATCTCGACTACAGTTGTGGCGTGATGAGGGGGGTTCGCCGAGTCGGTGGCCTTGATGGTCAGGGAGAGAGTAACTCCCGCCTTGTGCTCCAGTTTCTTGGCCACCGTTATCGTTCCCTGTCGAGGATGCACACTGAAGAACATCGCTTCGGAGCCATCGGGAAGCGAATACTCGATGCTATCGTTCTCATCCTCGTCCGTCGCCGACACCATCAACACCGTGTCGCCTTCTTTCGCCGACTCCGATATAGAGGTACTGTAGAAGGGGAGGACGAACACGGGCGGTTTATCGTTGATGTCGATGACCGAGAGAGTCAGAGTCGAGAAAGCGCGTCTCCTCGTCGCATCCTCGACGACCAGCGGAATCTGGTACCGTTTATCGGTGTGGTAGTTGAGCACTCGAGACACATGGATTTTTCCGGTGTGCCGATCTATAGACACTGGCCACGAGTCCTTGACGTTTCGCGAGTTCGATGCTGGCCCGAGAGAGTAGCGAACCGGCGGGATGCCGTCCTTGGCGGTCACAGTCAGCAACGCGGATTTGTTGACGATTCTAAAAAATGGAACATGATGAAAATGAAAACACATCTAGATAGCGAGCGACTTACGAGTTTTCAAGAGCATTGGCGACGTAGTGACTTTGCTCGAATCGAGGGTTAGGCTGCATTGCTCCATTGCGAAGGATCGAGACAGACAGCTTGGCGTAGTCAGTGAACATTCCATCGGTCACCGACACATTTAGATGCTTCACCGTCTTCGCCTCCTCCAGATCTTCCGGCTCCACTTGCCGTGCCAGTGTTACCTCTCCGGTGGAAGGCGCAACATTGAACAGCGTCTCGTCACCATCGACGATTTTGTAGAGGAGCTTCTGGGCATCAGGGAGAGAAGAAGTCGTGTCGAGGTCCGTGGCTGACATGATTGTGATGAACTGTCCTGGCACGGCGGCGTCGTCGACTTGAGCGTGGACTTCAGACCGGAGGAAGACCGGAATTTCATCATTCACGTCCGTGATGATCACAACGAGTTTGGCTTCTGACTGGACTTGCCTTCGAGAAGATGTCGCGAGCACTCGAAGATCGTACTTCTGTTTCGCCTCGTAATCGAGAGCCTTCGAGATGGTAACTTCTCCGGTCTCCGAATGGATGGCGAAGTTCGAGAGCTCGTCTCCGTCGATGGAATACTCCAGCAGATCGTCCGTTTTGTTGTCTACCGTCGCTTGGGCCGTCAGAAGGTATTGTCCAGGTGATGCCGACTCGGGAACCGACACTTGGTACCGGCTCTCGTTGAAGACAGGGAGTACGGCGAGATCTGACTTCACCGAGATCTTCACAAATGCTTTCGAGCTCATCTTCGGTCTCGTCACTTCCCGGGCTTCCACTTCAAACGTGTATTCCGTTTGGTTCAACAACCGCGCGCTTCTCGCCAGCCTAACTTCTCCCGTCACAAAGTCAACCGAGAAGTGATTCCGATCGCCGCGGATCTTGTATCCAACGAGGCCTTCCGTGTTCAGATTGCTCCTAGCGTGCACTTTCGCCAGAACGGTGCTCTTCTTGGTCGTCTCGCGGTTCACTTGTCCCGTGTAGACGTTCTGCTCGAACACTGGCATTTCCTTGTCGACGACCCTGATCTTCACTGACTCTGTCGAAGAGCGAGGCGGATTTCCGAGGTCACGAGCCTGGACGGTGAACTCGAACTCTTGAATGTTTTCCAGTTTCTTTGTCAGCGTGATCTTCCCGTCGGCGCTCAGGTTGAACAAATCGGGAAGGTCGGAAGAGGAGAATTGAACCTTTTCCTTGTCTCCCTCGTCCAAATCCATCGCAGAAAGCGAGAGAACGAGCATTCCAATTGTCTCCGATTTGGAGTTGATTGTCACATCGTAAGGAGTGTTCAAGAACGTCGGCGTCTCGTCGTTAACGTCTTCCACTCGAATCCTCACAATAGTTTGAGCAACTTGCGGCTTCTTCTCGATGGTCTTGGCCTGCACGACTAGCGTGATGGTGGCGGAAGTCTCGCGATCCAGTGAAAGTCCGGTGGAGGAGATGATTCCGGAGCCGGGATGGATGAAAAACTCGTCCCGGGGGTTGACAATCGAGAAAGAGACAGGCGTCGGATGCTTCTGGTCGGAGACGGTGCCCACTGAGAGAATTATGACTCCGGGCGAGTACGTGGTGTTTTCTTTCATTGATGTCTCGTATTCCGATCGTGCGAATCTGAATCCTGACTCAGTGGCGGCAAAGGTGACTTGGACGTTCAGAGTGTAAGAAGCGGAGCGAACGCCATCCGAAACGAACACCTCCACTGGATACGATGTCTTCTCCAGAAGATTTGCAGCGTCCTTCACCAGAACGTCTCCATTCAGAGTGTCCACTGTGAAAGTCTTTTTCAGAACCTCATCCTTGATGTAGTATCTGAGAGTGCCAACAGTGTCAACATCCTTCGCCGACTGTCCGCCCACTCGGACTCCGTTGGCAGTCGGAAGGAGGAGATGCACATCAAGTGTCCCCGACTCGAACATTGGCGTCTCGTCGTTTTCATCGATGACCGTCACAATTACTAGTGTAGGCATCATAGACCTCCGAGCAGGTTGGCCCATATCGGTGGCTTGTACGTGAAAAGTGTATTCCTTCCGTTGTTCAAAGTCCAGTGGCTTCAGAGTCCGGATGGCTCCCGAGAACTGATCAACCGAGAAGAGAGTCTCGTCTGCGGGAATAATCCGATAGGCTACAAGTCCGTTCGATCCGGTATCTTCGTCCGAAGCGGAGACGACCAGGGGAAGTAACGAGTCGAGAGAGAGAACCGAACTTCCAGCGACAATGTTCTCCCTGATTGATCCTCGATAGACTGAGTGTCGGAAGATCGGAGAGTGCTGATTCGTCCGAATGATCTTCGCGATGATCTTCGCCTCGTCCCGAGATCCCTCGCTGTTCTCCACGACGGCGGTGCACTCGACGCTCTTCTTTCGTTCTTTCGTCAACCACCTCGCCAGATGCACCGCTCCAGAGAGGGCGTGAACTTCGAAATAGCTGCAGTCTCCAGAGAAATTGTAGCTGACCGATCCATGGTACATCACATTGAGCACCAGAACGGGTGTTCCTGGCGGCGTCGAATCGTAGAGAGAAACCTGGTAGACGGACTTCTCGAACTTTGTGTATCCGGGGGCGACGTTCGAGTTGCGGATGTGCAGATTTATTTCATCCTTCAGCGAGTTCGGCGCCCGATCGCTCGCCCGGATGCGGAGAATCGATTCAACGTGCTGACTCCGATTGAACGCGCGCGCCAGTCGAACCTCTCCGCTGTTCTCGTCGATCCGAAAGTAGGACTCCTCGTTGCCGCTGACGATTGAGTAGACGACTTGTCCGTTCTCGCCGCTATCTTTGTCGAAAGCGGTGACCACGGCGAGCACGTCTCCGACAGAGTCCGTCTCGTCCACCGTAGCCCACACCGTCTGGTCGACAAACTGCGGCGCGTTGTCATTTTCGTCATTGATGTTGACTACGAACGTCGCGAAGCTCTTCATATTAGCTTGTTGCACCTGCACGACTCCCTGAATCCGTTTGGCCGACTCGTAGTCCAATGGCTCCATCACAATGATGTTTCCGCTGCTGGGCTCGACGCGAATCCGATCTTCCATGGCAATGTCGTCGACATTCAGAAGGCTATAGACGAGCGGTTTCGTGCCTGGTCCGGAAGCCTCCCCGGACGCCTTCAGAGTGTAAATCTGCGTCCCGACAGCGACTTTTTCCGAGATGTCGGTTTGGTAGTGCGAGGCGGAGAACTTCGGACGCTGCGATATCTGGCGAGACGAATCGATGATGACCGTGGTGTGATCCCAATCGTATCCGTCCGTTACACTGATGTTAAGTCGCAACTGTCCGCGCTTCAGATTGTCTACCTTCTTCGCAAGAACCAGTTGGCCGCTGTCTTTGCGGATATCGAACACCTGATTGTCGTCTCCGGATGAGATGGCCCACCAACGATCGTCATTTTCGGCATCGGTAGCTTCGAACTTCCCGACGGTTAAACCGACTTGATCAGCATCGGAGATCGGAATCGGCGGGAAGTCGGTCTTCTTGCCGGTTATCACGGGCGGTGTGTTCTTTGCTTTGTTCCCTCTCGTTTTGGGGACAATGGCGGTGAGGACGATTCGAGTGGCGGTGAACTGCGGGGGAGTTCCTTTGTCAGTTGCCTGAACAGTGAGTGCGTAGCTCTCATCTCCGTGGATCGCCTCCGAGGTGATGATGTTTCCGTTCTGATCGATCGAGAAGCGCGGATCAGCCTCGGTTATGTTGTAGAACAGTTCTGCGTTATCTCCAGCGTCAGCATCCACAGCGAATATGCGACACAGCTGGCCTACGAATCCGGCGCGTACGTTGTAGTGCAGGACGGGTTGAGTGAAGACGGGCGCGTTGTCGTTCTCATCTTGGACTGTCACGATGACGACTACACTCGAGCAAAGTTGCGGCTCACCGCCGTCACAGATCGACACCCACAGCTCATGCTCCGCCTGATTCTCTCGGTCGAGACGTCGGAGACCGGATGTGGTTATGTAGCCGGAGGTCAGATCGATTCGGAAGAACGACTGTGGATCGCCCCGCTCGATCTTGAAAGTCAGCGGAGCAGCTGCGTCATTGTCCACGTCATCCGCATCGGTTGCTTCCACTTTGACGATGACGACGTTGGCAGGCGAGTTCTCCGGAACACTGGCAATGTACATCGGTTTCTTGGCAATCGGACGATGATCGTTCCGATCGAGAATCCGAATGAAGACGTGGAGGACAGCCTTCCGTCGCTGCACCGTCCCTCTTCCGGTCTTCCGTTGATCCGCGTTCGAGTCTCTCGCTTCGATTGTTATCCAGTACGCCGACTTCGATTCACGATCCAACTGACTGGTCGTTCGAACGGTTCCACTGTCGTCGATCGAGAAGAACGGCCATCCGTCGCCTCCGATGATCGAGTAGTGTACGTTTTCAGCATTGCGCTTCTCGTCGGCAACCTCCTTCGCTTCGACCATGATCACTTCTGTACCCACTTCAGAGTTCTCGTAGACACTCGCTTCCTTGGCCACGTCGTCAAACTCGATCGCTAGATAGTTGTGTGCAAAATCGACAAGCTGAACTTGCAATTGACACGTGGTCGACAGGATCGGCTCTCCATGATCGACCACTTCAACGGACAAGTTGAACTGAGGAGTCTTTCGGAAGTCGAGCGGAGTCTCGGGAGCATGGACAAACAGACATCCGGAATGGTGATCGAGTCGGAACGGGACGGCAGGTGTATTCATCGAGAACTTCAACTTGGCGTTAGGGCCCATGTCCGCATCAGATGCGGCGAGACACGCGACAAATGCGCCATGCGGAAGGTCTTCCGGAATTTTGACCCGTGACACCAAGTCCACACACTTTGGGGCGTTATCGTTAACGTCTTCCACGAAAATCGTTAGATTCGCTAAAGAAACTCTCTTCGGCGTTCCCTTGTCCGTGGCAATGATGTTGAAGGTGTGCACATCCTGAGACTCCCGATCCAGTGCCTTCTTCAAACTGATCACTCCGTTCTGTATTCCAATTATTGCATCTCGACCATCCTGATCAGCCAGCGAAAGTTGGACCTCTCCATTCTTTCCACCGTCAAAATCTGAAGCCGTCACTTTCAGCAGCTCTTTGCCAATCTTTTCGTCCTCTCTGACTCGTATATAGTAGGAGGGCTGCAAAAAGAGACACAAGTAGTTAATGTCCGACGTAACGTGACGAGTGTTTTCTATCTGGCCTTCTCCATCTCAAGTTCCCCCTCTCCTCTGAACTATACGAAGAAGGAGAGGAGGAGAAGCACGAAGACTTCATTTCCTATTCAACAACTCCCCAGAGAATGGCTCATTAGAATTCGAGTGGAAACTTTCTTCTGGACTCCCGTCCGGTTCTGAATGTGATCCTTGACCCCCGTCTCTCCTTTCTTTTCTTAAGAACGAAGAAACATGTGCATCAGGAGTGTTGAGAGGAGGAAGAAGAGCACCCTCCCCTCCATTAGTATCGCTACTCTTTCCACTAATGCAAATGGGAAGAGGAGGAGGGGGAGAGTGCAGCATGTACAACCATTAGTAAATACATGTTCCCCCACACACACACACATATGCATATAGCTCATATGTCTCATGTTCAGAGTTGGAAGATGATATTCTTCCGAAAGTAAGGAAAGCAAGGCGGATTCCCATATGAAGAGCGGATTGGAACGGCTCTCCTCTGTCACGAACGCAATGAGAGTTACAGTAAGATTGAGGCTAGTTAAAAGCCACATCTAGTGAATGCTAATCCCTTTTACGCGGGAGATGACGGCTGTCAAATTAATAGCAAATAGTAACACCCTTGTTTTGGTCTATTAATTAAGGGATCATTAGAAGAAGAAGCATCCCGTATCTTCACTGTAAACATCATCATCATCCCATTCCACGAACCTCGTCAAACTCTGGAGAGTGATTGTTGACGTCGACGACGCGCAACTTCATCGTCTTCACAGTCATCTTCGGTGGACTTCCAGCGTCGGTTGCACTGACTTTGAGTGGGATCTCGACGTCATCTTGCTTCTCTTTTAGTAGTAGCGACAGGTCGGATGCGACGCGCACCTCTCCAGTCTCCTCGTCCACTTTGAGAACCTGATGCTGACTCCAGACTCCCTGGAGGTCCAGGATGGCATAGCGGACAAGTCCATTGTATCCGACGTCTTCATCGCTGGCTTGCAGTTTGGCGACAACCTGAAACCTTCTGATGAATTCGCGATGTTCTCCAGCTGTGAAGCCGTGCGTGCGCGCGCGAGATCTCTATCTAGCAATTGCCCTCGGAGGAGAGAATGATTGACACTTCAACAGCTATGGGGGGGGGGGGGGGCAGCTGCGAAGTGTCAATTATCATTATGAAACTATAGTTATCAGATTGAATAGATGCAACTCCGAATGCAATTTTGAAACTCCTACCGTATCTATCGGTGCATCTTCCGTCACTTCGAGCAGCTCGGCGAACGAGTTGAACACCGGACTGTTCTTGTTTTCCGCCTCTTGTACTATGATCGGTTTCGGCTTCACCGGAACCTTGGTGCCGTTCTTGTAGAAGACCAGGTTGAGAGCCGTCGCACGTGACATCGGAGATCCCAGGTCGACAGCCCACACAGTCACTGGCCATGTGGACTGCGACTTTGGAAGATCAGAGCTGACCAATGAGATCTCTCCTGTGTTCGCATCGATTTCGACGGGAAGAATCGACTCGTCACTGCTCAATTTGTATACGATTCGGGCGTTGTCGCCTTCATCGCTGTCCACCGCGTCCACTTTCAGAAGCACATCGCCAGCTTTATTTGACGCAGAAATCGGAATTGGTCCCTGGCGCATCCACTTGGCCGACCACATCGGAGCATTGTTGTTCGCGTCGACGATTTCGATTTTAACGGAGCAACTCGCACTCTGGACTTTTGGCATTCCGTGCAGACTGGCGATCACTTTGAACTTGTAAATCCTTTCCGAGTTGGGACTGTTCAAGATCTTGCTGGCGACCCTCAGTATTCCGTTTCGAGATCCGATCGAGAAGGGGAGCGTCGCGTTGGGAGCCGGCTTCTCGTACTGAATCGAGTAGCGTTTGAGCTGCTCGTCGTCCCGATTTTCGACTTTGGTCTTAAAGATCGTGATGATCTTCCCGATGGGTGCAGCCTCCTCAGTCTTCGTTTCGTACTCGAGTGGGTCTGAGAAGGAGATGGAGTGTGCAGCAAGATGTTCGATTTGCAAAGTAGCTGTAGTGTTGCTCGGCTGGATCTTTCGACTGATCGAGAATCCGCTGCTCCGCACGTAATCCTCTCCGATATTCAACGTCACGTTCGTCTTGTTCGGTATCTGAGATCCGTTGCGGGCGAAGAGAAGCCATCGGTCAGTGTCCCGCTCGATCTCGAACCAGTGATCGTTTCCTTTCAACCCAACACTCGCGTTATCTGGAGCATCCTTGAGTGTGATCACTGCAGCCAGTTGTCGAGAACCCAGATTGTTCGGATTGATCTTTTTACGATCCACGAGAACTTTCGTCTGTTTCAGCTTCGTCTCCCGGACCGTAATCTAGAAAGAAGAAGACGTTGACAGATAATCGAAGGTGAAAGTACCTGGATATCGGCCGTCCACGATGGCTGAACCTCGTTCTCGTCAAAATAGTAGAGTCGGGAGGCTCGATCCTCGGATTTCACTTTCAGATTGTAGACCCCCGACTTGACGTGTCGCAGTGTTCGCAACCATCCAGTAACTGGCTCGACAATAAAGTCATGAGACCGATTGACGAGCGAGTAGTAGATTGCCGAGTTGATTCCGATGTCCGCGTCCGACGCCTCGACTCGAAGAACCGTCGAAAACGGCTCCAGCTGGAATAGGAAACGGTCTGCGAAAGAAGTGGCACAGAAAGCTTACATCATCATCGATCGTCGCCTCGTATCTCTCCTCGTCGAGCAGAAACACCGGACTTGCGTCGTTCCGATCGATGACTCGCAAGTGGATCCGTGCTGTCGTCTCGAGGTTCGAAGAGTCTCTCCGTTTGCAGGTGGCCTTTACCAAAATGTCGTAGAAGTCCTTGAGCTCGCGGTTCAGTGGATTGTCGCCTTTGTACCGAATTCGCAAGAATACAAAGTCGCCGATTTGCCGAGCGTGTGCTTTGAACAACGACGATTTTTCGCCCTGAAACAAGAAGTGGGAGTAGGAAAGATCTTGACCTAACTGCCACCTACCGCAATCTCAGCAACCCGAAACTTGCAGTTTGCATCTTTTTCAGGCAGCCTAACTCCGATCTTCGTCGCATTCTCAGTGCGCGCGTACTTTGAGCCGACCGAGTTCTCTTCCACGGACAGGTTGTAGAGTGGGGCGGTGAACTCGAAGATCTCATCCGTCGGCGAAGACGTCACATCGGTGAAACTCCAGATGCAGAAAATTAGTAGGAATAGATGAAAAACCCGATGCTTTTTCATTCTAATTGCAATAATGGCTCGTGTTATGAAACCGTAATCGTTCGTTCATTTGGCGAGATTCTTCTGCGACTAGTGGAGGAGCTCTCTGGAAAAAGGAGCTTTTCAAAAGTATACGGGAAGAAGAACACTTTGAAACCAATAATGACCGGGTGGAAAGACGGGAGGAAACGGGAGGAAGGGAGAGAGAAGAGAAGAACTGGCAGATGGCACCTCCTCGATTGCTAATAAAAAGCATATGCCCTAATAGGAGGGGGGAGAGAGAAAGGAAATGTGGCGTAGAAATGCTAGCGCCCAAGTTTCTCCGCCGCTGGAGTGCACGAAAACCGAGACATTGACTATTTATTAATCACTCAACACGAGAATAATTGCATAAAAGGTTAACTAACTAGCGGGAAATAACTAGGCAGGGATTGTGCGAAAAGAACGGGGAAACGAGAGGAATAAAAAGGGGAAAAGGGCGCGAAGCGGGACAACGAGTCAAATGGTGGCAATTTGGGCGGAGAACTAGCAATATGACACAGGGGAAAGGGAAGGGTTAACAAACAAAACAATCAACAAGGGTTAATAAGATCATTTTGCCCAAGATGGGCCGAAAAACGCCCTGAAACGGGCCAAAAAACACCACCGAGCCGTGACGATTCGAAAAAACTGACGCTCGCGCGCGCCGCCGCTGGCGCCAGCACCGGCCGCGCGCCATGCTCGCCTTGGCGCCTTTCTCGCACTCGACCTGAAATTAGCCTATTAATCTCCTCCTTTCGAGGAAAACCCTCTCCCTCGCGAAATCTTCGCGACACTCCCAGCCAGGGAGGGGAGGGGTGACGGATCTCATGGGGAGAATGCCCGACCTCACTCGGAAGCCACGACCGGTTCTCGAGTACCGTTTAGACCTTCTTTTTGCACGAGCAGCAAGGAAGTGTTTCTGACTCTACTGACTTCTGACTCTTGCGACAGACAAAAACGAGAAGTGGAAGAAGTGGAAGTAGCGTACGGGAAAAAGATGAATTGAAGTGAGAAAAAAGATGAGCAAAGGCCGAACTCCTTTGGACTCATCCCAGTCACTCTCCGTAGCGGCTACGTTCCGTTTTTTTTTCTCTTTTTAAGTCTATCGCCTTCATCAGATTCTGTAACTTCAAGATCACTTACGCGCTATCCGTGCCATTTTTTTCTCGAGAAGTCTTTTCTGGGCCGTTTTCTTAGTGGAGCCATTTTTTTTCCGGATTACCTCTCCGCCTTTTCCTTTTTCCTTTACTTTCATTTCACTTGATTTTTCTATCGCAGATAGAAGCTCCCCCTTGCGAGACATGTTTATTCTTAGTGTCTAGGCACCCCCTTCACCGGTGGCCCTTCAAACTCTTCTTGACCTTCGGTAGCAGCACCCTGGTATGGATATTGGTGCGGACGTGATGCTCGCGCTGGAGCCTCTCGCGGCAGTAGAGCTTCTTCTTCGAGAGATATGATAACTGAGCTGGTCATATCCCACCATTCGGACATCCCGAGGGTGGTTCTTCTCCGAGCCTTCATCTCCGTCTTGAGGCTGCCCTTCACCACAGGAGGCAGTCTCGACAAAACGCTTTCCTGGGTCAGAATTTCTTCTGAGGATGCTCCCTCTCTGATCCGACTGGCGGACTCGAATTCTCCCGAATGCTGGTATAGCATTTGGTCATATAGGTTCCTCAGCCGGTCAAGAAAATTAAGCAGAGCGGGACCAGTTGTTCCCTCGGGAACAATCTCATTGAACTGCTTCGACAGCTGCCCGATAGACATGCCATTGCCGAACCGTCGGTCAAGTCTCCGCATCGCTTCTTCCCATCCACTCTCGGAAGTAGGTAGTGCTCGGACAACGTCTAGTGCCTCTCCTCGGAGGTGTTGTCGTAGGAACATAATCTTTTCACTACCAGCCGCTCCCGAGTCGTGGCCAGTGTACATATTGATCAGAGCCCGAAACTCATTGTACTCGTCATTTCCCCCTTCTCCCCCAGAAAAATACGGCACCTGCACTTTCGAAGACCGGAGACTCGGGAGGGTGGATTGCGGATTAGGTCCGAAATGAGGACTCTGATTTTCCGGACGGCTGTCCCTTGGTCTCGGACACGAGTACTCCAGGAGACCGTGCTTCAGCTCGTGGTGCAGACCGTTTCGGGGCCACATCGGTTCTTCACGTCCCGGATGCACACTCTCGTCTCTTCTAGTCCACTGCGGATCCCAGGGGTTTTCTTCGGCACGCCGAGCGAGCATTGCCCTGCGCGGTTCCGCTTGGCCAGCAGCTTCTCTGTATGTGGCCTCCCATGGGTCGGCGATTCCTGCCTCGAGAATCACATCAAGAGCACTCTCCGCTGGAGGATCGACGGGCTTACGCACCTCGCCGTCATACCCCCACGTGTCACATTTCGTCTTGGGATCAGCCATTTGCTCGAAACTTCCCGACGATCCCGTAGGTTCTCGGGACGGAACTCTCTCGGGAGCCCAAGTGTTTGCCTTCCGCGGAGTGGACTGAAAACGCGGCGGTTCGTGGAACTGCTCGGTTTCTTTTCTCGCTGCCCCAGAAGTGGCGGAAGTAGGTGCAGGCTTACGGGACTCGGAGACGTGCAGCCTCGCTGCCTCCTTGGCCAGACTCGATTCAGTTCTTTCCGAGAAAGACGAGTTGAGCCGAGCTTCCACATCTGAGATGGCTGCGGTCAGCCGAGCACATTGGGTGGACATCAGTCTCATTGTCATTTTCAACTGCACCTCACTCGCGTGCTTCTCCAGAGAGAACTTCCACGCTTTCTTGGTGATGTCCTCCGCTCCGGGGTAGATCTCACTGAGAGCTCTCTCCCATCGCGATTCTTCTTCGGCCAGCTCGGCGAGCTTGTTTCCGATCACGTCTCGGATTCGCACAGCTTCGAGAAAGTCTGATGCGACTCTGGCACCTCTGCCCAACTCCTTCTGCGCCTCAATGGCCGCATCGAGCCATTGTTTAGCGCTCTTCACTTTCAGCGTCAACTGACGCTTCAGATTTGCAACCTCGGTCGCCATTTTTCTTTCTTTTTTACTGCCGAACGGGCCTTCTGATACTTCTTCCGCAACGCGGACCTTTTTCTTCACTGCCTTCACGCCTTCACTACGGAACGGGCGTTTTTGAACAGGATTTCTACCGCAACGCGGACCTTTTCTATGTCACTGCTGAAGTGACCTTCTGCCAGACTTATTCCGCACCGCGGATCTTTTCTTTTCTCACTGCCGAATGGGCCTACGGACAATTTCTTCCGCAACGCGGATCTTTTTCTTTCGTCACTGCCGAATGGGCCTTCTGACGATTTCTTCCGCAACGCGGATATTTATTTTTCAATACTTTTGAACAAAAAAGGAAGCACTCCCGTCTCTTCTCCTTTGATACGATTCACTCGAGTTCTCGACGAGGATCGCCTTCCACGTTCGATCGTCTCTTCTGGGCGTGGTACGCGTCGTTGTCGTTGATCTCGACTTTCTTCTCTTATCTCTTAATACCCGCCGTTCTCTGCAAATTCAACAACATTACTCCATCATGGAGTCTGGAACGCACGAGAACATAACGCAACACATTGAATGACATAAGCATGAAACGAGGGAGCGAGAGAAATGGATACAGAGATAGTAGGATCCCTCTTCCTGCCGTGTGAGTGCTCTAGGCGAGCTTTCTAGAACGCGGGTATGCGGCGCAATTTTGTGTCGGCCCTTGGGTTTGCGTTTTGCCCCTCCGGCGGAACTGCGCTTGCATCCCGATCAGTAGTACGCGGAAAGACGGCACAATTTTGTGTCGGCCTTTGGGCTTCGTTCCTCCCTCCGGCGGAACTGCGCCTGTCTCCCGCCTGATCCTTTGGCTTTAGTTCTCATCGGCACGTAACATGGGTTCTTCTCCCGGCTTTTAAGAAGCGCGGGCACATATTTGACCGACGTGTGATGAGACCCGGCGCCCGGCAGCTACTACTCTTCTTCATTCTCAATGAAGTTTTGGACTTCTAGCTCGACACAGGTGAGCACATTCTTCACTCAGCGCATTCTTTGCCAGAGGATGCGAGTGAGAGAACGGCCCCTTGTCCGTGCCCGAGTCCGGAAGCCTTCGCCTCGTTTCGCCGCGAGCGAACGACGTCCACGCACCGTCGTCGCCGCGGACTTTTGCTCATGCATAAGATGCATACGCTCAGTGGTTCAGTGGCCTCGTCTCCGGCTACACCGGTCCAGACTTCCTCCAATTCCCGCTCGGGGTGAGGCTTCATTCTTTGAACGAGTCGCGCAGACTACCGTTCCTTTTGCTGAACGAGTCTCGCGGACTACCGTTCCTTTTTCTTCGTCTCTTCCGCCAGGGAAACACCCTTGAGCGGCTTCTTTACTGAGGGGCCTTCTGGCCGCACTCCGTCGCAAAACAGGCGACACAAAAAAACGATGAAAAAATCGATAATTGAGCACGAAACGCCACTGAACGCGACAAACAAGGGTTCGAAATCGATAAACGCGGAAATACAGATCGGAAGAGGAAAATATACGAGTAAAACGCGACGAACGTGGCAAAGATGCGAGAGAACGAGCGAAGTATTGCAAAAATTCGAAGAAACGCCGAATTAACACAAAAAATTCGACAGAAAAGCGATAAAAAGCGGCTGAACGAGAGAAATACGGGTGAAATTCAATAAAAGAGAAGTTACAAGACGAACGCGCACAAAACAAGGCAAGAAAGAACGGAAAAATGCAAAAAGCGACGAAAAAAATGCAAACGCGCGGCGGCAAGAGCAAAATACGGGTAAAACCCGAATTAAAAACAGAAAACGCGAAGCAGCAAGCAGAAAAAGGGAAAAGAGGCGACGAAAAGTCTTAAAAAGGGAAATTAACTACTTTTGCGCGAGATTAATGACAGGTTTCCCGGCCGATGCACCATTTGTGGCGTAGAAATGCTAGCGCCCAAGTTTCTCCGCCGCTGGAGTGCACGAAAACCGAGACATTGACTATTTATTAATCACTCAACACGAGAATAATTGCATAAAAGGTTAACTAACTAGCGGGAAATAACTAGGCAGGGATTGTGCGAAAAGAACGGGGAAACGAGAGGAATAAAAAGGGGAAAAGGGCGCGAAGCGGGACAACGAGTCAAATGGTGGCAATTTGGGCGGAGAACTAGCAATATGACACAGGGGAAAGGGAAGGGTTAACAAACAAAACAATCAACAAGGGTTAATAAGATCATTTTGCCCAAGATGGGCCGAAAAACGCCCTGAAACGGGCCAAAAAACACCACCGAGCCGTGACGATTCGAAAAAACTGACGCTCGCGCGCGCCGCCGCTGGCGCCAGCACCGGCCGCGCGCCATGCTCGCCTTGGCGCCTTTCTCGCACTCGACCTGAAATTAGCCTATTAATCTCCTCCTTTCGAGGAAAACCCTCTCCCTCGCGAAATCTTCGCGACAGGAAACGCCTCTCTCATCAATAATGACCGGCAATCAGAGCGCAAGGGGTTCCTTTTCGCTCTTCGCAGAACGAGGGGTAATCAGGGTGAGAAATGAGAGAAGCGGCTTTGTCAATCGATCTGATTTTCAAATACCACTAACAGTCCACACAAGGGGTGGGTGAGGCACCGCCCGAAAGGGGTCTGTGGGCTGCTCCCACAAATGCAAATACCAGAGAGAGGGAGAGAGGGAGACCGAAAAGAAGGCTTCTCCTCTCGCGCTCTCACTCACTCCGAGTACTACTCTTTTCATGGGAGAGGGAAAGAGAGAGAGAGGAACGCCAACAAAAAATACGAAAATTTGGACACTCTCTTAGGTTCCCATTTGTTGTGGGAAGGCTGGATCGAGATGGGAGGGTGAAACACCTGTGCCAGGGAAATTGAAATTCCATTCCCGCACCACACACACACACATTCCATCGGATTCCAATTCCTTTCCTCCTCTATCTCTCTCGTCCCTTTCTCTGTTTCTCAGATAGTTAACGATGCATTCATAATAGGTTAGTCCTCCCCCTCGTCGTCCTCTTCCAAGGTGAGATGAGCGAAATCGCCCGAAAAATGGGCTGTGTGTGGCAGTTGAAAGAAGAAGAAGTAAAAGAAGAAAGGAGCGAATGGCCGGAATGGCATTGACTGTGGGTGGGGGTTGGCGACGGTCGGAATCGACGGAAAGGTGGGGGGGGGATATAGAGGGAGAGCGAGAGAGGGAGGGAGATTGTTTGCAAAAGAACATCATCATCCCTTCGATTGCCTTCTAAACACACTCACAGATAGGAGGCGGCTTGCGGTTTTGAACCGTTCGCTTCTGAATTTCGAACGACAGCGGCAGGAGGAGGGGAGGAATAATCGGACGACGAGAAGAAGATACGGGGGAAAGGGAGAGACGTGTCAACTTGAATCAAAATTGCGGCGAGACGGGTAGGGAGGATGAAATCAAAACGAAGAGGACTGACTGACTAGGAGTAAACGAGGTAAACATCCGCCACATCACCTCATCCTTAGTCCTTCTTCTTTTTCCTAGTCGGATAATCAAGTCAGAGACTCTGGGAAACCAGCCGAAACCCATCTGAAGGTGTGATTCACCCTCAGTGGAAATGACGTGGAACGGGATGGACGGAACTTTGAGAGGGAGGCGAAGACCACACAAGAAGGTATTCTGGAAGCATTCAAATGTCTTCAGGGGCTTTGGGATACAGAAGAGAGGAGACGCCTCTAGAAGCTTGCGAAACCGAGAAAACAGGAGAGAAAGGACGGAATGAGTGAAAGAAGCTGATGCAGAAGCAAAAGTAGAAACGAAACCGAATCTGAAAGTTTGCAAACTTTAAATAGTAATCGAGGAACATTCTTTCATCTCTACATCGTTGTTACAGTTCAGGGATGACTTGCCGAATTGCGTTTTCTTCCTCCGAGTCTACCCTGCCGCCGCCGCCCCATCCGACGCTCAAGCTTCACCGGCACGAAAAAGACATTCTCATCCCTCGGTCTCCTCCTCCTTCTCCCGTCGACGCCGCAGTCATTTATTTTGCATAAACAGACGAGCAAGCTGCGATGAACGAACGAACGACGAGAGAGACAGGTGTCAAAAGAAAACGATGGAGGCGAGATGGCCGGAAAGCTACGGGGAGGCGGGTTGAAGTGGCCTGGGTACAATTGAATTGGGGGGACGAGGCTTGTGTCTGTGTTTGTGTGAAGCCTTCTCACTCTTTCTCTTTCTCTCTCCTGTATAACGACCTGTTTGTACATGAGTGGGCTATATACAATTTCCAAAACTCTCCGTTCGCGCTTCAAATCGATAGTAAAAACGAAGAAGAAGAGGGAGAAAAAGAAGGCGATGACGGGGAGACCAAACAAAAAACTGTTTGGTGTCCGAACAAATGGTGAGCGGGGGCTGCCGATGGAGGGGTGAACACGCACCATGAAGAGAGAGAGTGTGATCGGAAGAGAGGCACAGGCGACGACAGGGGCCGAAGCAATGCAATTACGTCATTGGTGCGTTCGTCCCGTCCAGGAGGGCCGTTCGGATGATGGCCTCCGAAGAGAGGGAGAGAGTGCCGAAAGACCGAAAGAGACGAAAAGTGCCCCCGGACCGATGGGGACGGGGGTGCGAGATAGAGGACAGCCTAATTAACATTGAGGAGCAATGTGCGCGCGCGCAGGATGCAGATTAGACCGTCTATTGTGATGAGACGGGGGGAAACAGGAAATAGGAAACAACATCTTGAGATCTGGGCAGACGTCTAATTTATGTTTTTGGCCCTGGTATAAGGTTTTTACTACTTCTCCTTCAAGAGTGTCCCCCCAGAGGAAGAGAGCGAAATGAGTGTCGCTGAGTGTGTAGCAAAAAGAATACGGGAGTAGGGGAGAAGGAATGAATGAATGGTCAAGAAACGAGGCAGAAGAAGAAGAAGAAGCGGCTTCTTCTTCTTCCAAAACGAGAAGAGCTCTCTCTCTATGTCTCTCTCTATCTCTAGCTCTCTCTCTTGGAGCATATGTGCTGGCTCGCATGTGCTCTCTCGGCCATGCACGAATCGGGAAGAAGAGGGAGAGAAAGAGAGGCGGCGGCGACATGTAGCCCTTGGCGGCCGATGACCGCTCCGAGGGAGGTCTTGCTCGGGGCCGAGTGGCCGTGCATGAATGAAAAGGACCACTACATGGCTCAACGGAGCCCTGAATTAGGTTGTGTTGTATTACCACGCTCATTTCCTCAGAGTGCCCCCCCCCTATCATTGTTTGTCGCGATGGCGGCTGGAGAGGGCGAGGGTTTAAATCTTTACTCAATTATGTTTACGACGTTTGGACTTGTCTTGCGAGCGAAAGTGCAGATGGAAATGTTAAGGAAATTAAGTAGAAAGGAGACCTTCTAAATAGGAGACTCGAGAATAGGCCACGGCCCGAAATCAGTGACCGGGCGACATGTGCCAGATGAAAATCAGTTTTAGGGCTCCCAGGAGACTGGTCATATCGGCCCATTCTCATTTTTTCCCGCCGTTTTTTGACAACAAAGAATAGCAACTGCCTTGCGGTCAATACTGTAAACTCATGCGTGCTTCAAAAAAACGCCGCCGAAATGTGTAAAAGTGGGTGCCCGGAAGCAAAAAACGTGTCGGGGAGCGATGGAAATTGTAAAAATCGCTTCGAGCCGCGGCCGCAATTCGATCGAAAAGAGGCAATTTGTGTGAGGAAATTGATGGGGGCCACCCACTTTTTGGCGCCACTCTTCTTATCTCACCGCTTGATCGCGGGTCTGCTTCCCATTGCTCTAATCAATTTTCGAACAATTTCGACATAAATGTGAATTAGTTACTGCGGCCGCTTTCGACGGAAAGCCTTTCAAGAGTCGGTAATTTGGGTCTCAGGAGCCGCCCTTACTGCGAATGTTAAGCTCTTGTGACCCCATAAAGATTAGGAGAGTGGGTAAAGACTGCAAAGGGGACACTTCTTCCCGATCCATCACTTGGCAAAGAGGGAAAATAATCCAGAGACTTTACTAACCGTGGTGTAATAGGAGGAAGAGTGATACAAACTAGGAACATAATGAAGGGAACGGGGCAAATTTGGACAAAATCTTGAATAAATACAAAATGCAATGGAATTATAGCTCTTTCTTGGTGGCCTCGGACGTCTTTTCCTTCTCGACGACGGCTGGTTTGTTGCGCGGGAGGACGCGGAGCAGGGCGATATGAAGAATCGGCCAGAAGACGAAGTAGATGAAGAATCCGATGAAGTAGAGCGATTGGACGGGCTAAATATTGAAAATGGGGACTTAAAAAGGCCAACAGGAGGACTTACTCCAATCCAGTACTTGGTCTTGATAAGTCCGAACATGAGGAAGGCGAAGCCCATTGAGTAAGAGATCGTGATCTTTCCGAACAACCAGATGAATGGACGAACGATCGGCTGGCTGATGGCCTCCGTCCATCCCGGAGTCCGCTTGATCAGAGCGTAAAGCTGGTTTTGAGCCTGCACGCATCCGAGCTCGATTCCGAAAAGAAGGAAGTAGCCGAGATGGTAGCCGTGCCAGATGGCAAGGTATCCGAGAGTGACGACGTGCGAGGCGAGCTTGTTGTTCAGCCAGCGGAGGCGTCGGTGGATGTGGCTGAAAACGAGAGAATAAGATTCACGGGCGCCTACTAGACAGATTACTTTTTGGCGAAAGTGTTGGTTCCGCAGTTGAACGACTCGACGACCGAGTTGTAGTCGTGACCGGTCTCCCACTTGATGATGTGCAGGTCACGGACGCCATCCCACTTGTCATTGCCCTCCGAATCCTTCCCGTTGTGGCCAAGACCGCTGAGAATCGAGGCTCCCTCCGTGATGAGCCACATAGCGCAGTACTTGTACATCGTCAATCTGAACCAGAGAGTGACCCAGGTCCATCGCCAAAAGAACGAGAGATTCTGAAGAAAACGATGGAATTATGAAAGTTCTTACGATTTAGATAACTCACGAAGAAGGCGTCGGAGTTGAAAAAGGTATCCGGAATCCAGAACTGGCCCCACTGGTGCAAAACCATGTAGGTGCAACCTGCGAGGAAGCGGCCGATGGAGGGCAGGAATGCTGATTTCGGCGGGGTTCCATTCTCGAGCCAGTCTCCGTTCACGAATGAGCGGAACTTTGAGAGAGTGAACTGCGGTCCAACGAGGGTTCCCTGGAAGAAAAGCCCGAAAGCGGCGATCTCGAGGAGGCCAGGCTTGTCGGTGATGGCGGTCAGCTTCTGGTCGGGCTTTAGATTTTCGGCTTTCTGGCATCCGTCGTAAACATCCATGACTAAACCGATAAACCGTAGTGTCATAATGCAGAATGGTGTCGTCCAGGTGATATCGTACGAGTCGGTCTCGTGTCGCCAGTAGCCGACGAGAAGATGTCCGAGAAAGACGGCATGGGCGGCATAGATCGACGCATCAGTTCCCGCCATGTAGTTGGTGATGAAAAAAGCGGCACCGATCGAGAGAAGCGCATGAATCACAGCGGCGCCGGTGTTGAAATACCAGAGAGCCACTCCGACGGCCACGAAGAAAATGTGTTGTATTTTTGCGGGTTTATTATAGAAAAAAGTTCTATGAACTACCGCGAGAGGATATCCTGTAACAAAAAGGCGTTTAACTTCAATAACGGATGAGAAGGAAAAACAGACCGGCGAGTACGGAGAGCAGTAGACGAAGAGCATCTTCGCTGGCGCTCGTAGCCTCGGATAAAGCTCCCACTACGCCCATGTTTGGAGGATGATTCCTGCAGAAAATAGAGATGAATTTCAGCGGAAAGCGGTGGAAAATTGTGAAGAAAGACGGAGAACAGAATGAGAGCGCGCGTGCCGACGCACCGACACGGAACACCTTTTTTGCGGTTTCTAGGCCATGGCGCGAGAAAACGCGGCCGTCTCCGCCCACTTTCAAGATGGAAGACGCTGTTCTTGAAAAGAAAAAGAAAGACCGACACAGACGAGGATTCAGAAGGAGGGGTGCAAATAGAACACATGAACAAAACAAAAACACTTCAAAAAAGAGAAAGAAAATCGATAAATCGGCAGTTTTCCCAGACCTTATCAGCAGATGAAAACGCGCCACACTTTTGCAAAACCTGTGACGGGCAGGTTACGCCCACCGGAAACTTTGCACCTTGCACTGCCCGATAAAATGACCCGCGTGAAAAATCGGACGCAGGTAGTGCAAAAATGTGGTCCGATCGGCGCGCGCGCGTCCCGCTGCACTATTGCGTGGAGTGACGCGCTACGAAGAAGAAGGTGTTATCAGTCGTTCTCATAACATAAATACAATACAAACATAAAGATTCACTATGTTCATGTTTATTATTCTTATTCACAAATTCAGAGAGAAGAAAAAGTTATCCGCCGACTCTTCCCACTTGTAACTTTTCGATCTGCTGCACCTCGGCAGGATCGATCGGACGGGAGCGATGGTGCGAGTGGGGGTGCTGCAAAAGGAAAGAAGAAGACGTCGAAGTTCAGAAGACGTCAGAGACTCGCCTTCTTCTTGTGCAACAGTCCGGGATTCCTCTTTCGGACGCAGTCACAACGCGACTCGCTGAGCACCTTGTCCCCCTCGCACTTCAATTTACATTCGCATTTGCATGTCTCCGGATTCCACACGTTGTTACCTACAATTCTTCTTCCCTGGTGCAAGTGCGCCCCGTCGGACTCGCCTACCTACACAGTTATTACGGTCTTCTTTGTTGGCACACTCGCACTTGCACGATCTGCCGACCACGAAGCCCGGCTGGCATGAGGGCGTCTGAAATGGCAAAGCTGAAACTGTTTCGGTCTGTGACTGACATTTGATCCACAGTCGAAGCAGGAGCAGGAAGTGTGCTCTTCCATTGTGATCTCTCTCGTCATGTTGAACATGAAGCGGCCGTTGCCAATGTAAAGAAGTTCGGCCACCTGGAAGAACGGGGAGGACTAGCTTCCGCAGGCTGCAATTCCAGGTCATTACATGTTTCTTGACGAGGTTAACAGAGCCGGGATGACAAGTCTCCATGGAGCTGCAGCAGCTTCCGACGCACTGGTTCACCTCGTAGCACTTGGGATACATGAGCACCTGCGGATCGTCGGACAGCTGCGGGATCGGAACACACACGGACTGCAGGTTGCACGTGTCGTTGCCCTGCTTGATGTCCTTCATGCTCTGCAGGTGGAACAGAGTGTAGCCTGCAAATGGGGAACGTCTTCTTCTATTGAAGTGGAACGCGGGTGAGACCGTCCATCTCGCCGCTCTTGATGTTGTCCAGCGAGACGATGCGAGTGGCGGCGGCGACTCCTCCTGTCTTGACTGACATCGCCACTGCAAACACAACTTTCTGGAAAAGGGACCATTCTTCTCCTCACCCCCATGTTCGCTTTTATCGATGTGTTGATTGGTGAGCTCTGGGTTGTAGATTACGTGGAAATCCTTGAGGAGCCCTTCCAAGCTCTTTGCGTGCTTCAGAATCCGTTTGAACTCCTGAAGCAGTACGATTTCACTTTCAGTCAGATCAATTTCAGTTTACACTTGGAATCTGAGCGGTGGATGTGGAACATTGGAGGAGTAGAAAAAGGAAAAGCAGTTTGAGACGCAGCATTCCGATGGGCGAAAGAAGAGAGAGGCTCGGTGGTGGGAAGAATCGAGATGAAGAAGATCCGAGGGCTGTCAGGTGGTATCGATTGGCGATGGAGGAGGAGGAAGAGAGAAGGGGGCTTGTGACTCCAATGAGTCACTCGCGGATCGAGCAGATTTCGTTGGCAGCATCTGGAATTGAGGAAGGGAACTGCTCTACTCGAAGGTCCTGCATCGGGGCGGTGTGTGATGTTTGCGATTTACAAAAATCTTACGTAGAGTCTGAAAGAAAGGTTGATAGTCAGATGAAACGGAGTCGAGATATTTATGTCGAATAGTCATTGTCTATCCCTTCCTCTTTTATGCGCGCCTTTGTAACAAATAAACACCCTGGCGAAAATGCTCGTGGCAGCAGTGGTAGTTGGCAGAAAGTCCGACGGCCACGGCCCTCGGAATTTTCTCCGGAAAAAAGTCCGACTTTTTCCCCGCTTTTCTATTTCCATCCGGTTTCCAGAGTACGGGGAAAATTCTTTTTATCCTTTTCTCCTTTCTCTCCGGCCCGCGCATAACCCCATTATTAAATGTGACCAACAGATTTGATCTACGCGCGGTAAAATTTCAGCGGCAAAGTTTTTGTTCCAATGATCAGAGAGGGTTATATAAGGCGAATATTTTGGTCATTCTTCATTACTATAGCCGTGATTCGTGTTTCAAACGCGCCCCGCTGAGACAGTACTTCGCCTCGGCCGAAATTCTTTTCGAGATTTTGTCGTTTTTCGCTAATTTTCGCCGAAACTCCTCTATTCTTTTGAGGAAAACTGAACGAAAATGTTGATAAGCTGCCCTTAAACCAAAATTTCAACTGCTTTTGTCGAAAAAATGAAGAAAATCGGGTGAAAATCGAGAAAAACGGCCGAAAACAGAAAAGAAATTCGCCGCCGCCACCCGGAAATTTGGCTTGCCTTCAATGGAGCGCGTTTGAAACACGAATCACGGCTATAGTATTCATTATCCCTCGCGCTTTCTCTCTCTCTTACGAGCTTCCTATTATCTGAATATGTCGACTTTCGCCGCCCTCCGCATCCTCACCACCGTCTACAAAGAGGTGACCGGCGAGCACCTCGCCCCGGAGGACATGGCGGAGCTCATCGAGCGGCTTCACGCCGCGACGCTCGAGACGTCCACCATCGCCAAGCTGCTCGAGAGGGGCTTTAAAGTAAGTACCTCCCAACCTTTAAAGTAGATTTTACTTATAACTGTTTTCTAGGCCCTTCCTCCCGCCCTCAGAGCCCAGTTCCTGATGGGCCGGGTGGAGTCGACGGTCTGCGCCGACTATAGCTGTGAAGACAGTTTTGGCGTGAAGGGTCTTCACCTTCGCCGCCCTCCGCATTCTGACGACCGTCCACAAAGAGGTCACCGGCGAGCACCTCGCCCCGGAGCACATGGCGGAGCTCATCGAGCAGCTGCAGGACGCGGCGACGCCACCATCGACAATCGCCAAACAGCTCGAAACGGGCTTCAAAGTAAGTACCTCCCAACTTTTAAAGTAGATTTTCCTTATAACTGTTTTCTAGGCCCTTCCTCCCGCCCTCAGAGCCCAGTTCCTGATGGGCCGGGTAGAGTCGACGGTCTGCGCCGACTATAGCTGTGAAGACAGCTTCGGCGTGGACCGTCGCCGCAACCACCCGTTCCTGAAGGTGGCGGGCATCGAGAAGACGCAGGAGGGACTCACACGGCTCGAGGGCAACATGACCGAGGAGCCGAGCGAGTGCGCCATCTGCGCTACTAAGGCGGTGATCGAGAAGAAGATGGTGACGCGGGCCTTCGTGTTCGTCGTCTACACTGCCGGCGCTAACCGGCAGTGTGGTGACGGCACGATCCCGCCCACCTTCGACTTCGGCGGTCACCGCTATGAGCCCGCCATCGTCTTCGACGCGAACTCGAACAAGACCACATGGAGCACCAATGCAGTGGCGGCGGTGCTCAAACGCCTGTGAGACTACCATTTTCTTCCCTCCCTCTTTTCCACCTGCCCCCTCCCCCCGTTTCATCGTTTTTAATTAATTCCCCCCACCCCCGTCCCTCTTCATTCGTATTATGTTTTATCAATTTTATCCGTGTTATATTTTATCTTAGAGTTTATCATATGTTTTACGTAATAAAACGGTTGTAAGAAAGGCAGTGTAACTAATGTCAACGCTCTCTACGATCTTCCTTACAAGTGTGCATGGGAAAGCACACTGTGATACAAGTATGCATTAATGCATTGAAACTATTACTGCGACGGTCTTCACCTTCGCCGCTCTCCACGATCCACAAGAAAGTTGGTGGCGATCACCTGGGCCCGGAGGACATGGCCAAGCTCATCGAGGTCATGCACGCCTTCAGCCACCCCACGACCACAATGGCCAAGCTCATCGAGAGAGGCTTCAACGTAAGTACCTCCCAACTTTTAACATAGCGTTTCCTTATGACTGTTTTTTAGGTCCTCCCGTCCGAGCTCAGGAGTGTTGGGACCCAGCTCGACGCTAACGATATGAAGCACCGAGGCAGTCACGGCGATACTCAAGTGAGAATGGAAAGAAGTCCCTAATAAATCCGTTTTATCAAGCAGACAATGTAACTAACTTCTAGCCAAATCGCTTGAGGAACACTGCGATCCCTGTTACAAGTGTGAATTGGAACGCCCGCTGAGATCTTTCAATAAACGTCACAGGCATAAAACCTCCTATAGGATAATTTCGTCGCAACTCTATTAGCTGTTTTTGCTCGAAATTTTGCGAAGAAACGATGTGATGAGACCGGAGAGAATCGAAAAACCGAAACAGACAAAACTGGAAAAGTAAAAATTACTGAGAGATTCCGTTTTTTTTCGAAAATTCCTGCGCATCGGGGCGGCGTGTGATGTTTGCGATTTACAAAAAGCTTAAATACGTAAAGTCTGAAAGAAATGTCGATAGTCAGATGAAACGGAGTCGAGATGTGTCTATCCCTTCCTCTTTTATGCGCCTTTGTAACAAATGAACACCCTTGCGAGAATGCTCGTGGCAGCAGTGGTAGTTGGCAGAAGAGCTCTCTTTCTGTCTGTCTCTCTCTCCTTCCCCCCATCTCGATGTACATATTCTGGCCTCGCGCGCACACACACGTCCTGTGTCTCTTGCCGACGGCACACTGCTACTGGTCCCCCCTTTCCTTCTTTCTTAGATTATACGTCCCTACAACTAGAAATCGATAATACCCCTCTTCTACTGTTTCGCTGCAATTCCAGAGAATGGAGGAAGCGGAGAAAGTGAAAGTTGTGGTCCGATGCCGACCTATTTCCAAGACCGAGACAAGTCAGGGACACAAAGTGGCCGTGACATGCTCGGACGAGGAGAAGTCAGTCATGATAAAGCCGCAGAACTCGCAGGTAGGGGACTGGTTGGCCGATATGCAGCAACTAGCGGAACTCTTGCAGGAATCCGCTCGCACTTTCTACTTCGATGCGGTCTTCTCTCCGAACACCGACCAGATGACCGTCTACAACATAGCCGCCCGTCCGATTGTTGAGAACGTTCTCAAGGGTTACAATGGTGGGCAGCACACTGGAGCATCTTTCGAATCACTTTTCTATCTTCTTCAGGGACGATCTTTGCGTACGGACAGACAGGAACCGGCAAAACGTTCACGATGGCCGGCGAGTCGCAGCCGCTCGAGATGCGCGGTATCATCCCCAACTCGTTCGCCCATATCTTTGACCACATCGCAAAATGCCAACACGACACCACGTATGATCTACACCTACCAGCGCATCGCGACCTACCAGTTTGGCCTACTTTCAGATTCCTTGTGAGAGTCTCTTACCTCGAGATCTACAATGAGGAGATCAGAGACTTGTTGTCGAAAGACGGCAGCAATGGACACTTGGAGATCAAAGAACGGCCCGATGTGGGAGTTTACGTGAGGAATCTGTCGAATCCGACGGTCGAGAATGCGTCCAAGATGCAGACGCTTATGGAGTTCGGAAACAAGAATCGTAAGGATCGTCGGAACTCTCCGCCTAAACTCCCCTCATTTCCAGGCAAAGTGGGAGCGACAGCGATGAACATCGAGTCGTCGAGGTCGCACGCCATGTTCACAGTCACCATCGAGAGTTGTCGCAACGGACTAGTAACGCAAGGAAAACTGCAGTTGGTCGATTTGGCCGGCTCCGAGCGGCAGAGCAAAACGGGAGCTCAGGGCGAGAGGCTCAAAGAGGCCGCCAAGATCAACCTCTCCCTCTCGACTCTCGGCAATGTGATCAGCTCTCTGGTCGACGGAAAATCGACTCATGTACCGTACAGAAACTCGAAACTGACAAGGCTGCTGCAGGACTCATTGGGCGGCAACTCAAAAACTGTCATGGTAAGAGGAACGAGAAGATTCCTGATGGACTAGAAATTCAGATCGCGAACGTCGGACCTGCCACCTACAACTATGACGAGACTCTTTCGACGCTTCGGTACGCGAATCGCGCCAAGAACATTCAGAATGTGGCGAAGATCAACGAGGACCCGAAGGATGCACAGCTGCGGAAGTTTCAGATGGAGATCGAGTTGTTGCGGAAGCAGTTGGACGAGGAGAACAAAGGCGACGACGAGGACCACGAGGAGGCGTGGGAGGCGAAGATGAAGGACCGCGAGGCGGAGGTGGAGAAGAAGAAGCGGCTGCTAGAGGAGCGCGTCAGCCAGGCTGTTGACGACGAGGAGACGCATCGACTCATCAAGGAAATGCTCGAGAACGAGGCGGAGCTGAAGGCGGCTCGCAATGAGCACGAAAAACTCCGCTCCAAATTGGTGCAGATGGAGAAGAAGCTGATTGTCGGCGGCGAGAATCTGCTGGAGAAGGTGGAGGAGCAGGCGAAACTGCTCGAGGTCAACAATCGCGAAATCGAGAAGTCGAAGCATCTGGAGGCGAGACTCCGCAACCAATTGGAGGAGAAGACGGCCTACAAGGTGGAGATCGAAGAACGATACTCGTCGCTGCAGGAGGAGAGCACGGCGAAGACGAAGAGCATCCGGAGGGTCAGGAATGAGCTAAGAGACGCGAGGGCCGAGTTGAAGGATCTCGAGGAGGAGCACATGCGGCAGCAGGAGGCTATGCTCGATGACATCCGGCAGCTCAAGAAGGTAGGATACCCCGGATCTGAAGAGTTTTCTCATTTTCCCTCCAGGAGCTGCTCCTCAACATGGCTATCATCGACGAGTACATCCCCGTGGAACACGTGGAAGCCATCGAAAAGTACGTGAGCTGGAACGAAGAGCAGGGCGATTGGCAGCTGAAAGCGATCGCCTACACGGGAAACAACATGCGCGCCTCGGCGCCGCCCACGAAGAAGTCGTTCTCGAACGACAATCAGTGGGCGCCGCTCTACTACTCGTACCGCGCGGACCTCGGCGCGTCGACGAGCGAGTCGCGGAGCAAATCGAGCAGCGGTAAGAGGGAACGAGCCAACATCAAACTACAGCAACTGCTCACCTGACATGTCCCGTTTTGAAACTGATTCGAGGTGAACCGCAGCGAAAAGGGCCGTCTGTACGTCAGCTTCCATCATTTCAGATTTCGACAAGCTGTCGTCATTCTACATACGAGTCTTTTGGACGTCTTCTCCATTCTCCATTCCCTGTTACTTTTTCCCCCTTTTCTGCTCCCCTTGATAAAGAAGAGAATTGTGATGAGTATATCTCCTTTTTTGTACACAACCACGAGCTACCGCGCACTACAAAAAGGGCATGCGTCAATTGGAGGAAGCAGTGGATGCCTTGCATTCCACTCCCTTTTCACGGAGACAACACCTACTCCTCCCTGCCCCGGAAGTTTTCGAGACTTCTTCAAGAATTGCAGGTAACTATGCGAGTCCTTCTTCTCGCTCTTCTCTGTTCGACGGTCACCTGTGGCCAGAGCGACGACTACCGGCTTATGAGCGACGTCTTCGGGCGGAGCGAGATACCCGAATTCTGCCTCGACTACCTCAAGAGCTCTTCCGGTTCGTTTTCGGGACACTATGAGTTGATTGTAGCTTTCCTCTTTGTTTTAGCCAAACTCTACCTTGCCAACATTGACCGGGAGGTTGCGCAGGAGGCGTTGGAGAGTGAGAAGCGTAGTGGATTCCGATTCCACGAGAGGGATCAATACCAGGTCTAACCCCCTTTCTGCCCATTTCAGACAACCCCCTTGCCTGAAAATTTTAAGAATATGCGCACGTCGGTGCTCGAACAGCTCGCCGAGAAAAAGTACTCGGAGCACATCTGCGACGCTGGCGAGTTCGCTCCGACTCTTCTCGCCGCTCGTCACGAGCTCACTTGCATTGAGGTCAAAAGAGCATTTTCTCCGAAGAGGGCACTCACAGGATATTTTCAGATCTGTCGGGAGTGTGTCCCGGGAAGCATCCCTATCTGCTTCCTTCGCAACCCGATTTTCACGTACGTTCTTTTTTTTCTGGGCCAAATTCTAGTTTTTCTATGTTTCAGGCAGCTGGCTCAAGTGTGTCTGTGCACCTACGACCGCCTGGACCCAGTCGCTCGAGCTGCTCTGTCGCTTCGCCACGAGAAGCGCATCTTCAGCCGTCGAATCTGATTAACTTCACAATCACCTCGTTCGGAACAAAAATGATCACGATTTTGAATAAAAATTCATCTGTTATTCAGTTCTACGGAGCACTTTTCTAGAATAAGCACAATTCCGGCTGATTTTCCATGAATTTTCGCGGAGCCCGATTGTAGGCGGAGCTTAATTTGCAAGTGCGGCACACGATTTTGCAACCTTCGGCACGCTACTGACAGCGTTCCGATTGACCTTTTTTTGAACGCTTTCTGTCCTTATCGCTTGTTTTCTCCTCGTTTTCCAAGCAGAAACATAAACATAGAAACGCATTTTTTTTCTTTTTCGGTTATTATTGTCTGCATTTTGCCTTTCTCTCCCACACTAGACACCATCCTTCAAATCTAGGTCTTGAGACGCCTCATTACCTCGTTTAGGTGTTCGTTTCGATACTCAGGCGACTCATTTTTATTTTCAGAGTGTTTCGAAAAAAATTGTTAAAGTCAATAATGAAATCTCTCAGTTCTATGGGAACGGCGCTGCTGGCCGCCTGGCCGAGCCAATCGAGTGGCCTAGAAATCCGCTTTGGCGAGTATGCGGGGCCGAAAAGTGTTTTACTCGTTCGCGAGGCGAATCCCTTTCTCTTTTTTTACGTGAGCCAACCGATTGATTTTTCTGCTCACGTTGCTTGTCCACGCCCTCTTTCCGGGCTCCCGATGGCCTCTGAAACCGAGAAGATCCGATTAATTGTTCTGCAGGCTCAACTTTTGGGTAAATCATCATGCCTACTCCGCCAGGACAATCGAGCAGTCAACCGCTTCCGGCCAAAGAACTCGGCTATTTCAAAAAAATTGTGGTATGTTTTCGACTACCGTTTCGTTTCAAACCCATCCTCCACTTGCAGAAAAGCTATGAGCAGAAACAATACAAATCCGGACTGAAATTCGCGAAGATGATTCTGACGACGCCCGGATTCACGGAGCACGGAGGTACCCAACCTTGAGGGAGTAACGAAACTATCGATCCCGAATTCCAGAAACACTCGCCATGAAAGGACTGATTCTGAATTGCATGGGAAAGTCCATCGAGGCTCAGGATTGCGTCAAGAAGGGCCTCAAGTCGGACCTGCGTTCGTATGTATGCTGGCACGTGTACGGCCTCATTCAGAAGACGGAGAAGAAGTACGACGAGGCGATCAAGGCCTACAAGCGGGCATTGATGCTTGAAAAAGACAACTTGCAAATTCTGCGCGATTTGTCTCTGCTCCAAATCCATATACGAGATTTTGACGGATACCTGTCTTCAAAGTACGAGCTTCTTCGTCTTCGCCAGAACCAGCGCGTCTCCTGGCTAGGTTACATCGTGGCTCACCATTTGCTCAAGGAGTACGGGCCAGCAATGGACATTATGGCGGAGTATATCAAGAATAACACGGTGAGCTCGAAAATCTATTTTTTTCACTTCTTTCAAATTATTACAGCCGCCTGGATACGATTTCGAGTTTTCTGAGCTCGTTCTCTATCAAAATTTGATCATGAGAGAGGCCGGCATACCGGACGTCGCTCTTCAGAAGCTCGAGGAGAACTCGACGCATATCGTCGACAAAGTAGCCTACATGGAGACCCGCGCCAACCTTCTCATGGATCTCGATCAACCAAAGCAGGCGGAACATGTGTGGAGAACACTTATAGACCGAAATCCGGAATGCTTGGAGTACTATTCGATGCTTGAGAAGTGCATGAATATCAAGGAAAACCCGAAGGCTCAATTGAAGATGTTGGACGGACTCGCCGATAAGTTCAAAAAAGCCGCTGCTCCCCGCCGACTTGCCGTATACATCGCGGAAGGAGAGGACCTTCGTCGACGACTCCACGATTGGATGCTTCCGATGCTCCGGAAAGGAGCTCCTTCTCTTTTCGCGAGTCTTGTTCCGCTCTACAAGTTCCCGCAAAAGATCGCTGTCATCGAGTCGTTGATCAACGAATACGTGAAAAAGATGGAGGACGAAGGATACGGAAGCGTCTCTCTCGACGGAACGAATGAGATCGAGCCGCCGACGACCGCCCTCTGGCTCTACATCGTAGCTGCGTATCACTTTGACAGGTGCGGAATGACTCAGCTCGCACTGAACTACATCGAACGGGCCATCCAACACACGCCGACTGTCGTCGAGAATCTGATGCTCAAGGCGAGAATTTACAAGCATGCCGGAGACTATGACGAGGCTGCGAGATGGATGGAAGAGGCGCAGAGTCTCGACACTGCCGATCGGTACATCAACGGAAAGTGCGGAAAGTACCTGCTCCGAGCTAAACGAACCGACGACGCGCAGAAGATGCTGGCGAAGTTCACGAGAGAGGGAGAGAACGCAGCGACCCATCTGACGGACATGCAGTGTATGTGGTACGAGCTGGAGTGCGGAAGGGCTAACCGATCATTGCACAAGTACGGTGAGGCTCTTCGTCGCGCGCACCACATCGAGTTCCACTTTAACACGTGGGTCGAGGATCAATACGACTTCCACACGTACTGTCTTCGAAAGATGACGTTGTGCTCTTACATTCGATTGATTCGTATGGAGGACAACCTTCGTTCTTACGACTACTACTATCAGGGAGCGAAGCTGGCAATTAAGATCTACTTGCGAATGATCGACCGTCCTGGAGACATGAACGAGGACTCGATGATCAAGGAGGGAATGACGGAAAATGAGATCAAGAAGATGAAAAAGAAGATAAAGAAGCAGAAGGAGCAGGAGGAGGAGAACAAGAAGAAGGAGAAGGAGGTGAAAGAGGAAGGACTCCAGAGAGGACCTCAGCTCGATCCGGAGGCTCTGCTCAAGACGGAGAATCCGTTAGACGAGGCTGCCAAGTTCTGCCACAACCTCCACACGTTCGGAACGAAGAAGGCCACCGGATACGCTCTCTGCGCGGAAGTCTATCAGAGAAAGGCGAAAGTACTGCTTGTGCTCAAGTCTCTGAACGCGGGACTCAAAATCGATCCGTCTCACCCTCTCCTTCATGTCCAGAAAGTGAAGTTCCTGAAGTTCTGTAAGTTTCTCTTGCCCGGCGACATTTATCATCTCGCTTTTTCCTGTCGCTGTTTCAGGGCCGAGCTGCGAACTGACGGGACTGGTTAAGGAAACTGCCGACGAGCTGATGAGCGCGATCTACGGAGCGGAAAGAGACGCGGCCGCGCTCAACGAAAAGTTCAAGACAGACCATCAACACGAATTCTCGCATCGCCTCGCCTACGCCGAAGCTCACCACTATCTCAATCCGACTATCTCCATCAATAACTGGCTTCTGAAGTCGGCCGAAGATTTGACGGTCGCCGGAAGAAGTTTGAAGATGATGACGAAGCTTAAAGACGGAATCGAGTACGGAAAGTACGGAAAGTGGAGCAAAGAGGAGGTAGGGAGAGAAAGGGGGTGTGGAACTATAAGAATGATGTTTCAGAAAGAGCAACTCCGCAAGCTAGTTCATGGAATGTTCCCGTTGGCGTTGGACTTCGGAGGAGGTGTCCCACACAAGCCGGCTGCTCTTGCCGACGAGAAGAAGTAATTTAAATAATCGCTTTACTTGTTCCCTTACACCTTTTTCTACAAACGGTTTGCGGACCTGTTTATCCACATCTCGTCACGTTTGAATGTTCTTTCAATTCTCGTTTTTTCACCCCCCCCCCACTCTTCTTCATAGGCCCTATTACTTTTCTATTGTCTCCCCTTCGACTGAAAGTAGGTGAAGCCCCGCCCCCTGTTACCTCCACTGATCTTGTTTTGTTTTGTTTTCTCTGCTCTTGATGTTTTCGACTCTTTCTCCTCTCTACATCCGTAACTCTTTCGTTTTTCTTTTCGATTTAATCTAAATATAAAAAGTCCATATCGTTATTTATCGGGGAGAAATTTTAAGTGAGTGGTTTTAAACTCGTTTTCGAACTATCTTGTCTCGGCCTTGCTGACCTTTTAGAAGTTCAAACCTGTTTCTTTCAGCCTTCGAAATGGCGGTGCCGGTAGTAGATACAGATCATGAAGATAGTGGTGAGCAAGAGTCCATCGGACCGAAAACGACTGAAATGCGGTTTTCAGATGATTCGCAACATTATAGCCATCAGGAAGAACAGGGTTTCAATGCGGCGTACGAGTCGAAGGAGGTACTCGGTCGGGGACTCGCGTCGACGGTTCGCCGATGCATCGAGAAAGGCAGCGGTGTGCACTTCGCAGTGAAAATAGTGGACGTCTCGACGGAGAAGCAAAACGAGAACGAGGCCAAACGGCTGCTGGACGAGACGATTTCGGAGGTGGCCATCCTGCGGCAACTCTCAGGGCACCCATCGATTAGTACGAGATCAGTTTCTCGCAAAAAATTTCGATTTTCCCTCATTTTCAGTTAAAATCCACGACTTCTACCAAACGCCCTCGTTCCTTTTCGCAGTCTTCGAGATGGCGCCGAAAGGAGAGCTATTCGATCAACTCAACGCCACTGTGACTGTATCCGAGAAGAAGGCGAGGAGGCTTATGAAGCAGCTGTTCGATGGAGTCGAGTACATGCATGCGAGGAACATTGTTCATCGAGACCTAAAGGTAATTTTTGGCGTCCCCCTGTTATCGACTTCTCGCTCTTTCAGCTTGAGAACATCCTGTGCATCGACGACGAACGCATCGTTATCTCCGATTTCGGATTTGCGACACGTCTCGAACCGGGAACGAAGCTTCGAGATCTCTGCGGAACTCCCGGCTACCTGGCCCCCGAAACCATCCGCTGCCAGATGTACGACAACGCCGAGGGCTACTCTATCGAGGTGGACGAGTGGGCTCTTGGAGTGATTATGTATACGTTGCTCGCCGGCTACGCGCCCTTTTACCACAGGAAGCAGCTGATGATGCTCCGGATCATTCAGCAGGGCAAGTACGAGTTCCGCAACGAGCAGTGGGCCAACATCACCGCTGACGCGAAATCGCTGATTGCCCGTCTGCTCGTGGTTGACGCGACGAAACGAATCACGGCGAAGGAGTGCCTCGCCCACGAGTGGATGATTCCGGTGGGGCCGGTGGTGCCTGTCGTCGAGGTGGAGCTAGTCGCTGGCGGAGAAAAGGAGGCCGCCGAAAGAGCCAGGAAGCGCTTCAAAACGGCCATCATATGGGTGCGTTTCTTCCAGCGACTCGCCAAGTACAAGTACCTCAAGACTGTCATCGATAGGGATGTACTTCGGAAGCGTCCGTTCAGAGATCGTGATGTAAGCGTCTCTCTACTTTGGTTTATCACCGAAATTCATTCATTTCAGATTCGTCACGAAGCGGAGGCGTCGATGTTCAGCGTCTACGGGCATTGGGTGAATCGCGGGTTCTACTACTCTCGCGACATGCTCTTCGCCAACAAGCCCCGCCCCAAAATGGCTCGCCGAGAAACGACCACTTCGCCGTCAGGTGCAACGGCTTCGGAGCTGAAGGTCCCCAAAAATGTGTAGCTTCTCTTTTCAGTTGATATTGTATACATAGAGCTTTCTATCTCTGTTAACTCTTCTCTCTTGCCAATATGTACTTTCTTATTTCTTTCCCCCCGATTCATGTTACACGCCGAAACTTTAGCATTTTTCCAGATCTCCCCCCTCTTCTGTATGCTTTTTTCATATAAATAATGTAAATATAGAAAGGTTTCGAATACCGAGCGTTCGATGATAACAGTTTCAGTCTACATTTACTTTCTCCGTCTGAATTTGCAGTAGAGCGCGCTTCTCTTTTCAGATGCAGTTGGACATCGACGGATTAAAAGTGCTGTTTCCGTACGAATACGTCTATCCGGAGCAAGTTCTGTACATGAGAGAAGTAAAAAAGGCACTCGATGCAAGGGTAAGACCCGATACTTTGCGGAACAGCTCACCAAGCCTAGACTTTCAGGGCCACGGGCTGCTAGAAATGCCTTCGGGAACGGGCAAGACGGTGTCTCTGTTGAGTCTCGCGCTGGCCTACCTTCTCGCCTACCCCGAGAAACTCGACAAACTCGTCTACTGCTCCCGAACAATACCGGAAATTGAAAAGTGCGTCGAGGAAATGCGAGTGCTCTACGATTACTACGAAATGGAGACCGGCGTCAAGGTGCCGAAGATTACCATAGCAATGTCGGCTCGCAAGAACCTGTGCATCAACGACTCCGTCACCCCGCTGCGATTCGGAAACGCCGTCGACAGCGCGTGCCAGAAGCTGACGGCGTCGTCGGTTCGTGCGCGCCGTGCAGAAGACCCGCAGATTGAGTCGTGCGACTTCTTCGAAAACTTCGAATCAAAGTCGTTCCATTTGACGAACGGAGTCTGGAATCTGGACGATCTCCGCGCGCTCGGCAAGAAGAAAAAGTTCTGTCCGTACTTCATCGCGAGGCAGGCGATCAACAGAGCGCACATCGTCGTCTACTCGTATCACTACATTCTCGATCCGAAAATCGCCGAGCTGGTTTCCCGCGATTTCAGTCGGAAATCATGCGTCGTGTTCGACGAGGCACACAACATCGACAATGTCTGCATCGAGTCGATGTCGGTGGCAATTTCTCAGAAGAATGCCGACCGTGCAACAAAAGAACTGCAGAAGCTGGAAGGAGTCGTTGGACAGCTGAAGGCGAATAATGCTGAGCGACTGCAGCAAGAGTACGAGAAACTCGTCGAGGGACTTCGAAAGACGGAGCGAGAGCGCGCAAACGACGAGCGACTCGCGAATCCAGTGCTGCCGGATCAGATTCTGCAGGAAGCGGTGCCCGGAAACATCAGACAGGCGAACCACTTCATTCTGTTCCTGAAGCGACTTATCGAGTACATTCGACATCGCCTGCAGAGTCACTTCGTGCTCATCGAAAGCCCTGCCTCGTTTATAAAAGATATCCACGAAAGAATGTGCATTGATCGGAAACCGATGCGATTCTGTGCGGAACGCCTCTCGAATCTCGTCAGGACGCTCGGAATCACTGATAACAGCGACATCTGGGCTCTCTCGCAAATAACAACGCTCAGCACACTCGTGGCGACCTACTCAAAGGGATTCTCAGTGATTGTCGAGCCGAACGACGGCAGCCAGTCGGCGACTCTTACCCTTTCGTGTCACGACGCCTCCATCGCCATACGGCCAGTGATGAGTCGGTTCCAGACGGTGATCATCACCTCTGGAACCCTCTCCCCGTTGGAAATGTATCCGAAGATCCTCGATTTCGATCCCGCCGTCATCGCCTCTTTCACAATGACCCTGGCGAGACCGTGCTTGAGCCCACTCATTGTGGCACGTGGCAACGATCAGGTGGCGATGACGTCACGCTTCGAGCAACGAACCGACGTGGCTGTCATCCGAAACTACGGAAACCTAGTGCTGGAGATGGCCTCCCTTGTGCCCGACGGAATGGTGGTCTTCTTCACGAGCTACCTCTACATGGAAAACGTCATCGGCGTCTGGTACGAGCAGAAGATCATCGATGAGCTGATGAAGTACAAACTTCTCTTCATCGAGACCAACGACGCGCTGGAGACGTCAACGGCCCTCGAAAAGTACGTGGAGGCGTGCGACAGCGGTCGCGGTGCTTGTCTTTTCTCGGTGGCACGTGGCAAAGTGTCGGAGGGAATCGACTTCAGTCACCACCTCGGTAGATGCGTCATCATGCTCGGCATTCCCTATATGTACACGGAGAGCAGAGTGCTGAGAGCCCGCCTGGAGTACCTGAGAGATCAGTTCGGAATCAAGTGAGTACTACTGTAACTGTCACGTCATCTGACTAATCGATTGTAGAGAAAATGACTTTTTGACATTCGACGCGATGCGCCACACTGCTCAGTGTATGGGACGAGCTCTCCGATCCAAGACTGACTATGGACTCATGATCTTTGCCGACAAAGTGAGCCATCTTCTCCCTGGAGCTCCTCTAATCGAAAATTTTCTCCAGAGATTTTCTCGCCAAGACAAACGTGGAAAGCTGCCACGCTGGATGCAAGAGTATCTCGAGCCCGGGTGCACGAATCTGAGCATTGACGAGGCTGCTCAAGTGGCACGCCGTTGGCTGACACTCATGGCTCAGCCATTCACCCGAGACGACCAGCTGGGCGTGTCGCTGCTCAACTCGGAAATGATTGCCAATCGAGCGATGAAACGCTTCAATCGGGTCGTCGAGTATGTCGACTGATCTCTCTTCCCCCCTTCCCTCAATCTCATTCCTTTGATTTACTGTTTTAATCTGAAACATATTAAGAATCTAACGCTTTATTTATCTGTTCTGTTACCTTTTTTTCGTTTTTCAAGAGTTTTGAAAACTCTGCGAATATCTAAAATCTTTGAACATGTATTTTCATTCATTTATCGCAGATGTTCGCGCTTCGTCGGATCGTCACTGTGCCCGCTAGCAGTTTGGGAGCCTTCGGAACGTTCGCCACAACCATCAGACCCCTCCATTTCACAGCGAACCAGATGAAAGGACACTCAAAATGGCAGAACATCAAGGCGACGAAGGGAAAGAATGACATGATCAAATCGAAGGCTACCAACTTCTTGCTGCGGAAAGTAAAGGGAGCCGTCTCGCGCGGTGGATTCGATCTGAAACTGAACCGAGAGCTCAGCGATCTGGAGAACGAGTTCAGAGCGCAGGGACTGCCTCTCGACACCTTCAAGAACTTTTTGCAAAAGCTGAAGGTGTGGTATTGATTGTTTCCGAAAAATTTCTGAATTCTTTCTCTTCAGGATAAGCCGGAAGTTGAATACTCGTTTGACATCATTGGACCGGCAGGCACGTTCTTCATCGTGACAGCAGAAACGTCGAACAAGAAGGCGTTCGAAAACGATCTGCGAAAGTACTTCAACAAACTCGGCGGCTTCCGTTTGGCCGCCGACGGAGGCGTGCGCAGTTGGTTCGAGGAAAAGGGAGTCGTGCACGTGGACACGAATAAAGACGGGAAGACGTTGACGACGGAGCAGATGGAGGAAGCGGGTCTCGAGTTCGACGTCGAAGAAGTGACACTCGTCGAGGAGGAGGGCGCGAAGAAGTTCGAGCTTCTCGCCGACTCGAAGACCCTGTCGGTGCTCGAGAATCAGTTGGCGACGGCAGGATTCTCGATTCTCTATTCTGAAGTCGAGTTTCGTGCCGTCCACCCGATCTCGATTCCGGAAGCAGAATCTTCAAAAGTAGAGAAGTTGTACGAGATGCTCCAGGAGGACGAGCAAGTCCGGCATATCTTCGACAATATTTCTGATGACGAGTAGAGTTTCCCCCTGTTTTAGTGATTCTTTGTATTGTCCGTTCGTTTTTCTTGACACCGAAGGTAAAAAATACGGAGAAACGGCATGGCCAAATAGGCCCCGCCCATTTTACGGCCCACCAGAAAATGGGCGGCGCCTATTTGGCCATGCCGTTTCTCCGTATTTTTTACCTTCGGTGTCAAGAAAAACGAACGGACAAGAGTTTCGTTATTTTTATTATTAGGCTTAGAACGTTTTCCTTGTTTTTTGTTGAGATTGAATTGAGGATCATGAAGGTCCGTAAAGCTGTCTGATTGCCCGTATATCGAACTTGGACAGCCGATGTTTCTTGTCAGTTCGCCTGAAAGTCACATCGTTGGCCCGTAACGTGATACTCGGCTCCACATACTCGTAATGTTTCCGCATAACCGACACCTTCTGCCGGGAATGTCTCAGTCCGATGGTGTGTCCAATTTCGTGGATCAGCACCTTCAAATAATTTCTGTGGGAAATAAAATGGAAACGGATCGGACGAACCTGTCGAATGTCGACGTCCCTTGTAACACTGTCACGCGCCCGCCACTCCTCGTCGCCGTCCAAGTGAAGAATTCCGAACGGAGGGTACATTGAATGCGCAACCACGCCCCCTTTCCCGTCGAACGCCTTAATGACCATTTGTCGACGGAATCGTTTGTGCGGGTTGACTGCTGTCTCATCCAGCCCAGAGGCACATACCACTTTCTTTCCCTCTCCCTCCTCTCTATTCCGGGAATAGAGAGGAGGAATAGTATTCCCTATGTTCCTTCCCGCCACCCTAGACAGGTGCATTGTCTTTGTTGCCCACCAACCGAATCGATCGTTTTTGACTCTATCTTTGAACTTCTTTCCCACTGACTTTCAAAGAGCGTACCTCGTAGCAAGAATGGTTCTTTTTGGCAAAGAAGACGTTGATGTCAGCCGCCACATCTCTTTCCTTCTCTTCGAACTCCACGAGCCCGTCGAGTGCGGCCGCCCACTCGTCGAATGATCCCTTCACTATTTCCCTGATGACTCCGAACTGTTCGGGGGTCAAAAGGTGATAGGGATCGGTGAACGTCCAGCTGATCACTCGTTTCGTCCATCTTCGGAGGGTTCGCGAGTCTAGAATCTGTCGATGAGAAGCCGCTGTTTCGCGGAACCCGGGCTTACCAGTAGGAATCGATAGTAAGAGAATGGAAGCGACTAGAGAAGTGATAAGCATATTATAATCGGAAAAGATCCTCTTCTCCTCCCGGGACGAGGATCGCCAAGAAGGGGAAGATGTTTGAGGAAGAGAAGCATCGCTTGACGACCACCAGCCAGAAGCTAAAAAAACGAGAGATGCTGCGAATGAGAAGCTTGCTTCTGGTTCCTTCCTCGCTTATCACATGTTTTTCCTTCCTGCCTTCCCGCGCAATTCTCGCCTTTTATCGTTGCGTAAGCGTCGCCGCAAAACCTGCCACGGATGGGCAGCTGCGTTTTCGTGAATTCTTCTCCTTCTTCGAAAGAGAAGAAGATCTTCCTTCCTTCATCTTTCATGTCTTCTTCGCTTTCTTTCTCGTTCAAAGTGATTCGATATTTGATAAGTGAGATGAACCACTTTTGCTTTTCTTTCCCTTCTTTCGCAAATATCTCGTTTCACAATTTTAATCTCATTTATCTGGATAGAGCCCGAGCGAAATTGTTTGTTCTCGAAGTTGGCATCTCTTTGAACACTTAAAGAAACTTTATTACTCTTTTTCTCTTCGTTATGTACGGTTGGCGCAAACAGTGAGAAGAGGCGGAGTTGGGGAAGCCACGCCCCATTTCGTGCTAAGTTTAAAGTTTCGAATGTGGCGATCCGATAATATCGATCAAATTGGCGTTGGCGAAAATGTTCGCCGGGTCCAGCTCGCTTTTGATCGCCTTCAAAAGTGCGATTCCGACTGCGCCGTTGGTCGTCAGCATCCACTGTTTTCTGATCTTTCCGACGCCGTGGTGGTGCGAGATGCTGCCGCCACACGCGATGATTTCGTCGCGGGCCGCCGTCTGAAAGGAAGAGAATTCTTCTTATTTATCCTGTTGCCGACGCTCACCTCGATTCGGTCGTAGACCTCCAGCCCGTTGGGGAGGCCTCTGGCATTGAATCCAAAGTAGAAGTAGACACACGCGCCCGCGTCGTAGACTTGCGTGACTCGGCAGCTCGCGAGCACCGGATGCTTGACTCCCTGGCTCTTCGCCTCGCGGCGCATCAACTCCTTGACGTTGCGGCACAGCGTGAGCACTTTGTCCCACGGCACCGAAGTCTCAAACGACTCGCCGAGCACTCCGTGGTTCATGCCGAGATCTCGCAGGTAGGCGATGGCAAACGTCAGTCGGTAGCCGTACTGCCCGTTCTCCTCGCCGCCGACGACTCCGTGGAACTCGGTGGCCAGTTTGTTGAGGCGCTCCTCGTGCTGGTCGACCTCATCGCGGCTTCCTTCGTAGACGCAAGTCGCCGCGCAAATCTGGTCGGTCTTGAAGCCCTTCCACGAGGTGATGTACATCTTGCTCACGGAGCTCTTTAGACTCGCCCACCAAGAGTCGGAAGCCACCTTCAGCGCCTGTCCCATCACGAACTGGTCGTTGTCCATCAGACGCAGCGAGGCGGGCTGAATGCGTTGGGCGGCGACCTCTCGGAAGAAGTTCACACCGCACTCGAAGTTCGGGAACACGAAGCTTCCGTAACGTTTCACCTCCGGCAGCGGGAAGATCTTCATCGTGACCTCAGAGACGACACCGAACGTACCCTCGGAGCCCAGAATGATCTGATGGATGTCGGGTCCGGAAGAGATGCGTGGCACCTGGCACTGCTTCTGAATGATGCCCTTGGGACAGACAAAGTTCAGATGGACCACCAGATCCTCGATGTTTCCGTAGCTGAAACTCTGACCTTCTTTTCTTCTTCTTCACTCAGACTATCTCACCGATTCTTTTTCATTCCACTGGCCCTCGTCGATACCCATCCACCGAGCGTGGAGAACTCGATCGAGTCCGGCTCGTGTCCGCAGGTGAAACCCTTCTTGTTCAGCTGCCTCTCCAGCGATTGTCCGACGATACCCGCCTGTGCGCGGCAAGTCAGATTTTCACGGTCGATCCAGAGAATCTTGTCGAGCAACGCCATGTCGAGCGAGAGCACCGCCCGTTTCTCGGTCACGGGACAGTCGAGCGCGTTTGTCACGGAAGTTCCGCCGCCGATCGGGATGATCGCGCAGTTATGGCTCATGGCTCCCTCAATGATCTGGAAGGACAAGTTGGCAGAGACCGCGACGCGAACGCAACGCCCACCTTGACAATGTCCTGCTCGGTTCTCGGCCAGACGACGATATCCGGAAGACGTGGGATTTTGCCCTCGCGCAGATTGACCATATCGTGCACAGTGTGCCCGTGGGCGCGCATCAACCGAATCTTGGCGGCATTCGAAAACGAGATGTTGTTCTCCTTGAGGAACTCGACGATGTCCTCGTTCTCGACGGGCGCGTCGATGACGACGTCTGACAACTTCTGGGCGGGTTGCGTGAAGTTGAGATCGATGCCCAGATAGTTTTCGAACCACGGCCGGAAGTGCGGCATCACCTTTCCGGAGATGTCATACCTACAAATTGGAAACGCGCCCCGTTGAGAAGAGGACGAGAAAACGCACTTGTCACCGGTGAACGTGACGTGTCCCTGCTTGTTGATAGCGAACTGAGAGTCGTTGTAACCCCATCCATTCCACTTCAGGATCTTGTCACTTGAATAAGGGCGAGCGATTGACAGAGATACAAATAGAGAGGAAACTTCTTACCGATAAGACTGCGGCACGTCGTGTTCGATCGTTTCGTAGCTCATTTTGAATGAGAAAGAACGGAAGGTCTACCTGAAAAGCGGGTTCCTGGAGGAAGCGAGACTATGAAAATGAGAGGAAACAACTGAAAACAGACGATACCGCAAATCAATACTACGTCGGAACTGATAGGAAAAGAGGTACCTCACTAAGCCACGCCCTCTTTCTACGGACAGTAAGAAGTACCAAGTGAGATTTAGGCGTTCTAAGTTCTCTTTTATTGATTGTGGGCTCTCGCTGTCAAGTTAAAACGAGAAGTGTTTAAGAAAGGTGGGTGGGGAGAAGAGTGTGTGACGGCGGCTAGAATGGTGCGCCTTATCATCACAGCTCGATTTGAGTCGAAACGCCATGAAGAAAGGAGGGCTTATCGATAATAGCAAAGTACACGGGACACAGATTAGAGAGACGTTTTCCGTTTTGAGAACAGGAAACGCCGGAGACGGGAGGGGGAAGTTTCTCTCCGGATTCGTATCGTCACTTTTCCGTACATTATTACAGCAATTTATTAAACTTTATTACAATTATTTAACCGATATAGAAAAAGGGAGAGGAAGTGAAACTATGGGATTGTGTTAGTACTCGTGATTTCGGATTTCAACGTTCAAGATCGTCAGCTTGTGCGCCAAAAGTGCTGGTCCCCGCGTTTTTTGTGCACCGATAAGAGGAAATTGAGATAGAAATAAAAAATAAATAAATATGTATGTATATCTATATGCCTATATATAAATATATATATATATATAAAAAGAGAAGGAAAATCAGGTCATTTCATAGTTATAGTAATCACTACCGTCAGACGAATACGTCGGGATGTTAGGAGTAGGCGGCGCTTCCGACGATGAGGGGGGCTTGGATTCACTGACGTTCGGCTTTTCGTCGAGCACGACTGAAATCGAGTTCGGACCGGCGGCTCCAGATGTAAAGTTGTGCATCGCATTCAGAGCCGCCGCATCGTTCGCCTCTTGCTCACTCCTCCGCACTCTTCGTTGCGCGTCGCGCGCTGCGTTATACTTCCGCCGCTGCTCACTATTCATCTTATGATACTTTGTTCTTGCCTGCTCGGCGCGTCGAGACCGACGTTGCTGAGCTTCACGGATCGCCTTCGCCGTCTCAGCGTCGATCTCCTCGGGCGGCATCTGCTCGGCGAGCTGACAGAGCTGGTCGTCGCGTGCTCGTGATTTACGCAGTGTCAGAGCGCGTTTTGCGTTCTGCTCGCGCCGTTGGTCTTGCGACATCCGATGATATCTGTAATCAAACGGTAAGTTTCTATCGAGAAGCCTTCTCTCACCTTGCCCTCGCTCTTTCTGCTCGCCGTGCCCTTGTCAACTGAACTTTGCGCTCCGCTGGCGAGATCGCCTCTTCTTCATCTTCATAGTCTTCGCCATTCTGGAACCAAGAAGCATGAACGTGCTGATCTTATTGTGCGACCTTACCGCGTCGTACTGAAGATCCTCGGGCGGAAGACCATCTGAGGCTACGTTGTAGTCTTTTCTTTCCACGTGTGTTTGAGTTATGAGAACAGTTTGCCCGTGAGAGATGTTACTGCAAAACGAAAGAATGTCTTGTTGTCTTCTCGCGTCTCGTCTACATTAAGTCTTCGAGAGTCGTGATGCGTGTTCCGTCGCATGTCCGTATTTCGACAGGCAGCCCGTTCGCATCGCAACCCGTCTGGACCATGTCTTGCAACGCCTTCTCGTCTATCACGTGTGTCTTCTCTGGCTGCGACGAGGACGACCCAGAAATGCACGATGAACTTTCTCTACCGGTGACCTCCTCACTTTGAATTTCGTCGGATACTGGCACCGGCGAGTTGATCTCTGACGCCGGATCAACGTCTTCGCGAGTGCCATCATCTGTGGTGGAAGTAGACGTGCCCGGCTGAATATCGTACTGGACGCCACCGACAAATGCGTTCGCCGACAGGGGCAGCGTGTTGCTGGCGAGTGCCTGAGCCATCAGGCCGCCTATCGTGGGTATGCCGCCGCTCTGCTGCTTCTGAATGGTCGCATTGGCGATCCGAGTCCGTCTCATGACCTCGTTCTCCATCCGAGTGAAGATGCCTAGCTCGCGCGGATGGGCGACTTCGTTGATCACGTTGAGCATGTGATCTTTCGAGGTCTCTTCGTCGATTTCGTCTAATATGGATCCGTTCTCGATCTCAAGTGGAATAGATGTGTCCTCGATATCGATGTGGATGTCAGATTCACTGTCGTGGCCGACGTCATCCTCATCGCCCAATTCGTACTGGTACGGATCGTCTCCCGACTCGTCGAGCATGTCCAAACGGACATCTCCTTCGTCGTCGAACTCGCCGTCCGGCTTCAACTTTCGGCTCTTCTTCGCCGCCGCTCTCTTCATATTGTACTGCTTCCGCTCTTCAGTCGACATTTTTTGATATCGAAGACGTGCCGATTCGGCTTTACGCGCATTTCGAATCATTATTTGTTGAGCTTTCGCGAGCGCCTCCGCTGATATTCTCCCAGCCGGTGTGGAAAGAAGCTGCTCCTCCTCTTGACGGCGACGTCGGAACGCTTCCGTTCGCCGCATATTGTAGTCTCTTTTCTGTTCAGGAGTCATACGATGATACCTGAAAAGAGGGATGTGTTTAGAAAGCCTTATCAATGAAGGTGAGTACTAACCTCAATCTAGCGGCCTCCGCTTTTTTAGCATTCGCCTCCCTAACGTGAGCCCTGATATTCGGAATTTCGGAGCCGCCCGTTTCTGGGTCTAATCCTAGCTGCCGCATACGCCTTCTATGATTGTACTGCCGACGCTCGTTCTCGCTCATCCGCTGGTATCTGGATCGCGCTGCCGCCGCCCGTCTCTGCCGCGACCTTTCCTCTTTATACTTGTCGTCCATATCATCTTGCTCCAAGAGAATCTGCTGCTGTATTTCCTTCATATCACTCGTCGACTCCATCAGCGTTTGCAGGTCTTCGTCTGCTTTTTTTGCCGCTGCCTCTTGCCGTACGCGTTCCTCCATTCGACGTTGTTGCGTTAGCAGATGGTTCGAAGAGCTCTGCGGGTGAGAATCCGCGAAAAAGTCCAGAAAGTCGTCGTTCATATCGTCGGCGCCAGGCATATGCTGAAAACTCGAAGACTAGAAGAAAGGGAGGAACTTTTTTAAAAAAATATCGACTTTAAATCCGACTCACCCTCGACGCGGCATCCATAACTCGGGAGCTCGACGGTCCAGCAGTGCCGCTCATTTTTGGGTACTGCTGCTGCGGATAGCTAGAGGTGCTGGGCTGCTGCTGTTGATAGAAGACTTGATTGTTCCCGACGCCGCCAGTGGCGTTCGGTTTCTTCTCTTCGCGAGGATTGTCGATTTGTGGAGGGTATCCGACGTGCGGATCCATTCCGGAAAAAAAACCTGAACTTTCTGAATTTCACTCTGTTTCCTATCATAATAACGAAAAGGTTTGAAAGTAGCCTTGACGCTGATCAATACAAGCAGAAATCAAAAAAAGGGGAAACATTTTAAAGGATCCAATTGATTTTTATTTGAAAATCGAGAGAATTCTGAAACGAAAACTGCGTGTTTGTTTGTGGTCGGGATGTTCTTCCTTTCTGAGATTATAACAATTTTCGATTATTAGAGACGGGGAGAGTAGAATTGCGAAAACTGGCTTTCGAGAGAATGAAGAAAAGAAAATGAAGGAGGGTTACTGAGAGGCGAAAAGTTTTGGAATTATCGAGAGTTCGAGAATATCATGAAGAGCAAAATCGGGAGCGGCTAAAGTGAGATAGGTCTCGGCAATGGGTGACCCACATTTTCACAGAACTCGTGCAAACCTCTCGCGGAAGGCCCTGCAAAGGGTACACACTACTACATCCGGACAGCTAATGAAGAAGAAGAAGAAGAAGAAAAGTGACGTACTGAAACTGAGGTTGTTGCGGAGACACAAAGGGATAGAGACTAATTTCAGAGAGAGAGAGAGAGAGAGGAGGTATCGAATGAAGAGTAAAGGAACACGAGGCTTCGAGGTTCAAGAGGAGGCGATATCGGGGGATACGTGTGTTGAATGAGTGTAAAAAAAGAGCCAGATATATTTTTGAGAATCAATAAGGAGACGTGGAGGGGATAACTGACTGGTGGGAACATTTACAAAATATTCTATTCGGCGGAGTAGGATCACAAACACACTTTCTCTTTTCGGATGCTATGAGAGGCAATAGGGAACGGAAGAAAGTATTTTTGATTAAATAAGAGAGGTAGATAGAAAGATAAGGAGAGGGTGATTTTCGGATGGGAGCTGACATTAAGATCGGTATGGGTTCAAAATTTGCTGCTGGTTCTGCTGCTGCTGCTGCTGCTGCTGTTGCGATTGAGGCTGCTGCTGTCCTTGCTGGTTCTGGATTTGCACCATTCCCGTCGTGTAAATGTTTTGCGGGATCGAGTTGGCCGACTGCTGCAAAATGGGCACAGAATGAGACAAGTGTAAGTGTAAGTGTGTGTGTGTGTGTGCGTGGAGGGACGCGAGGAATTATCGATTTTTGCTGACGATGGAGGCCGGCGGCGGCGTCTTCTTTTTCCATGTGAAGAAGAGCATGAGCGCGCACACGCGTGAGAATGTGTGTTTATGGCGGTGTAGTAGCCGTTGCTGGCGGCCTATTTTTGTTTTCGGAAAACGACGCCGCATCGTCGACCTGCACATGCAACAGGCCCAATGCAAACGCGCTCTACCGTCTCCTTTCTCAATTTTCAGCACCGCTCGTACGCAATTCTACTGACGAAGATAACGTTTCTATAATTACCTGGTGCGAAACCTGGATCTGCGGTTGAGACATGTGCTGAACACCATGCATGGAATGGCTAATGCCGTTGCCTCCGTGAGAAGGCTGCCCGTTCGACTGTTGAATGATGTAAGCTTGTCCTGGCGGCGTCACAGAGCGCGGTGTGGCAGCACTGGCGCGCTGTCGCAGAAGAATCTGCTGTGCATGCTGCGTCCGCTTCACGACGTCGCGTTCCAGCGTCGACAGAGCGTCCATGTCGTCCTTCTTCGACGGCGTGCCGGTTCCCATGGCGATCGTGCCGGAAGAGCCGACGACCATCTCGCCAGCTGACATCATGCCATCCAGATTGTCACGACGGCGTTTCGGCGTGTATCGCTTTTGGTTGTACGACTGAAAAACGAAAAAGAAGCGGTCAGCGAAAATGGAAAACTGTGAAACACTACAAAAAAACAATTTAAAATGCAAAGAATTTGAGAAAATTAGGCAAAAAATGTGATATGATGAGTATCGAAAATAATACAAAAGAAAGAAAAAGAAAAAAGGTTTCACTAACGTCTCCGAGATCTTCGTGTTGAGGTGGGCTATCCAGCCAAGAATCATCTTTGGGTTCTTGTTTCGCGATCTAAATTTTGTTACTAAAGATCTCGGATGACATTAATAAAACGGGCCTAACCTAACAACTCAGTCACTTCGAAAAATTTGATTCTCTCTGCGAAACGGTGGTAAAAACAAAACAAAAGAGGGGGCTCGAGTTAATCTTTTTCTCGGGTATCGCCGTCTGCCGTCCAACAAACACGCTCATCCTCTCATCAGTTTCAGAATCTGAATGTGCGAGTCTGAAAAACGAGACACAAGACATCGGGAGAGACAATCCAGAGCAAGAGAGGAGGAGAGGGTGAAAGAGCAAGAAAGAGCAGCAGCAGTTGGGACGACGGTACCCGGAAAAAGAGAAATAACCACCAGGAGACAGAGAGATATCGTTTCACGTTTCTAGGTTATTAACTGTTAATGTCGTAAGGACGGCGAGCCGAGGCGCAGAGCGGTTGCAGCCGTTTCTGCACCTCCGTTCGCCGCCTCCATCCGAATCTTCTTTCCTTACCTTTCGCTGGTCCGGAGTCATTCGCTGGTAGCGAAGACGCGCGGCCTCGGCGCGTTTTGCATTCCGCACGACTATCTGTTGAGCCCGGTCGAGCGCCTCGCCGTTTATCCGGCCGATCGGCATCGCCAGCAGCATCTCCTCTTCCATGCGACGACGGCGGAACGCTTCGGTACGGCGCTGATTGTACACGCGCTTCTCGTCGTCGTTCATGCGGTGATACCTAGAGCTGAGACGTCGTAGCAATTTCATTGCGCATCCTATCAAATAGGTACCTACCGTTGTCTGGCCGCCTCGGCTTTCTTGGCGTTCTGCGTCTTGATGTGATTGCGAACTGCCTCATCATCTTTCGTCGGATCCCCGGTCGCCATTCCGGCTGCCTGAAACCACCGAAGGTCCAGTGGAACTCTTTCTGAAGCGCTCACTTTTATTGCCGACATCGCGTTCTGCATTTGTCGCATGCGTCGGCGCGTGTTATGCGCACGTCGCTCCTCCGGCGTCATCCGCGCGTATCTAGTGCGCGCTGCTTCGGCCCATTTCGCACGCATTCGCTTTTCGCGCAACTGCTCCGTGATGTCCGGATCTTCCTGTATGTCGTTGGTCTCGCGCAGGATTGACTCGAGCTCCTCCATCTCTTTCTCGCGCTGCCGTTTTCGCTTCTGAGCAAGCGTCCTTTTCAGGTTCAGCTCTCGCTTCTCCTCGTTCGACAATCGGTGATATCGCATACGGGCGGCCTCCGCTTGTCGCGCTTTCTTGGCTCGGTCCTTCTCGGACTTGTCGGGCGACGAGCCGCCGCCGCCCAACTTCCCGCTCAGCGAATCCACATTCATGTCCTGAAACTAGTCTATATTGAGTCGATTTCCCACCAATTTCCGGTTATTTCCTGGTTATTCGTGGCATGCAGGTTCACAACGGAATCACAACATCTCCTACCTTTAACTGCAACTGCTGGTAACTCGAAGAACTGACAGGCTGCTGTATTGAAGACATCTGCATGAAAACAAACACGAATATCGATCACGGACAACAACAGGAAAGCAATTTTATTCCGCATTTCGATCTTTTTACAATAAACGGCGGTTAACAATCAAGGCTCACCTGAACTGACGACTGATTGTTCCATGACGAGGACGTTGAGGGTGCGGTGCTGTCGATGAAGTAGGCGTCGAGCATGTTCACCAGATTCTTCTCTTCGCCTAACCTTCGTTGTGGCGTTTGCTGAAGCTTTCGAGATTATCCGTAGAAAATCGATCGGCTCCCCGTCGACTCACCGAGACTGTATTTGGTATAAATGCTGCTGAAGAGGAGGAGTGAAAGGTGCCGGAGGATGAGTTTGTGTATGTCGAGGGCTGGTAGGAGTTCTGGTGAAATGATATCCCCTGAATTTGCTGGTTTTGATTCCCACCAGACCTGGGGTCTGCAGTGTAGGTGTATTGAAGGTTCTGATTCATTTTCTGCAGACACCCTGTAACATTCAGAATTCAGAATTCATTCGATTAGCAATGGAGACAAAAAATAAGCCAGCGTTTCACTAAAATACTTAGAAAATAGTGGGAGATGGAAGAAAATCAAGAAAATTGAAGGATTGAGTGCAATTCGAATTTGCCTCTAATTGAACACAAGTGCGAAACCTAGGCCACGGCCAGCGACCGCGTGTGTGTTTTTTGTTTGTCAAGCGCGCTGCTGGCTGTGGTAAAGGGAAGAGCTGGCAGAAAAGTTTGTAAGAGGTGTCTCTAGGCCACCCAATAGGCGAGCGCCCGATGGGCGGAGCTTACGCGAGGTAGGCGCGCGCGCTTTCTGTCATTGGCGGAATACATGAATTGGGAATGAAGGGAGGGGGTGGCTTTCCAGAAGAGTCTTTGCGCAGCTCTCCGCCGTTGCTGGGATAACATTGGAGAGTTGAAAAGAGTAGTCAACGTTTCAGATATGTTTATTGCTTCGGAAAAAAAAACGTAGCGAAGGGGGAAGAGAAGAGGAGCTCGTGCACTGTTTGCAAATATTCATTCGCGGAATACATAGACAAGGATCTTCTGTGTGTAAATTGACGTCTGGGACCATTGCCTCCCACCGTATTTAATGGCCTGGACCAACACACGGCAGGTGGCCGATATTGTTTTCGGTCGGCCACGGCCAATTCCGGTCAATTAACAATTCGGAGCTCCGCCCCTTTCCCTCTCGTTGCCAACTAATTTCTCGGGCTTTTGTTAGATCGAAACGTTGCTTAGTAGGTGGTGGGGTATTGCGAAATCGTCGGTGGCAGTGTTGCATTTCCTGTCGTTCCGGTGTCCCTTTCTCGATTGCTTCTTCGTGCTCCCCCAGATGCCCTTCTCACTTTCACCTTGCTTCTTCTTCTTCTTTCGCCGCCTCCTCTGACCACTTACTCATCACTCTTTTCGTTTTTCACCCTCTCCTTTTCTATCTCTGTCTCTTCTAATAACCATTTCCTCCCGCTCCTTGAGAGGAAGCAGAAGAAGAGGAGACAGAAGAACGAGAAGAAGTTCGGGGCAAAGAGAGAATTTCGAAAAAAGTGAAAGAGAAAGAGAGGCGGCGAAGGCGAAGATGGAGAAGGAAGGAAACGAGGGGGGAATCGGAGGAGGCGAAACACAAAAGAAGAAGAGAAACGACACAACAAGACGAAACACAACGCTGCGATGCGCAACGACGGACGGCCTAGAGGGTGTAGGGGATGTGGAGGGGGGCGAATGAGAGGACGGGGAGGGCGGCTGTGTGCAGAGGCGAGGGCGAGGCTGCGCTCCCCCACACAACACCGAGAGACCGGCGGCGGGCGGCGAAGCAGCGTGTGTGACGCGGAGGGGCCCGACGAGAGAGCGCGTCGAGGGGGAGGGGCGCGTTGAGACGAGCGCGTGACGGGCAGCGTATCGATTGTGGAGAGTGGCCGACGCGACGGCGGGAGGGAGGGAGGCGAAGGGAGCGGAGGAGGAGAGCAGACGAGCGAGGGGGCTTCTTTGGGCATCTTCTCTAGGGTTGCAGATAGCGTCTCTCCATGCGTCTTATCATCATTCCCGACACCACTTCTCCACTCACCTGCCGCTCGTCCCGTCTGGCTCTTCTTCTCGCCCTCATTCAATTTTCAGACTTTTCACTCCCAATCGCTCCTTTTCAGACATTTACAGACATTTCATTTCGCAAAAGGATCGAAACGAAGATTGTTCGTTTGAACCATGCTCATCTAATAAAGCTTACTTTACATTACTTTACATAGCCTTACCTTACTTTTGCATTTTCTGTAAATTTCAGCTCATTTTGTCCGCCCCTCTTCCCCCGGTTTCATGTCATTCTTCTACAGTACTCCCTCCAAAAGTTACTGTAATTTGATGGCAAACATTGCTATTTTGCCTCGCACAAAAGTAATTGAGGGTGGCTGACGAGAGCAGAGCACCAAAGTTCACATTTCGGACCAAACTTTGGGACGTTCTACAAGTCTTACTGTAGAATTTAGGATTACGGTAGTTGTGAAATTTCAGAGATTCCCAAGGTTTCCGAAACGAAACTACTAATGAAAGTGTTTTACCGCTTCAGTTCTGAGCGACAAAACTAGTTTGTTTCAAATTCGAGGCCCTGTCACTTTTCACATTTCGGCGAAAATTTCGAGAATTTCAGGTTATGAAGTGATGAATAAACGAAACTACAGTAATCCTTCTCAACTGGAAGTAGATCCGATCAGAATTTCAAAGTTCGCTTGTTTTCACTCAAAGTTGCATTCCGATCCATTTCCAGCCCTTGTCGGCTGTTCCAAAAGCTGCGGCTGAAAATTCGCAGCCGTCCGATTCGATTGTGCTCATTTGGAGCCGAAAACCTCGAATCGGAACGCGGTAGGCCCCGCCTCCTCGACAAAACGAGATAGTTCGAGAAGAAGAGACGAAGAGGTCTTGCCCTGCTCGTTCCTCGGATTGGGCGTGCCTGGCCCGCAATTTCAGCCTTTTCCGCCGCTCGGACTGGAGTTTCAGACAGGCATTGAGTGGGATTCGGGAGCTCATCAGTTTCAGACAGTTTCAGCCGTTCAAAACGGACCGAAACGCGACAAAAGACGCTTTTGTGGGTTCTTGTTTTCAGGCTTCTGTCTTCAACTTCTTCTCTTCCAGACAAGAAGTCTTCTGGAAGCGTTCCCCGCTTGATGATAGTTCAAACCATTCGAAATCTGCGTCGTGGCTTTCGGGCGGTGACGCAGTCTCTTCTCTTGCGGATTACGGTAGTTAAAGCGGAGGGTAGAGGAGAGGGGAGGAATACTCGTGATCTCTTGCGACGGAGGGTTGAGGAAGGCGAAGACCGGGCGAAATAGGCACAGCAACACGACGAGTGTCTCCCAGCGAGACACGCCGTCCTCCTCGCCGCCCACACTCTCTCGCCGCCCATTCGCATAGTGGCCTCGATTCTCCATTCGTAAACGTCTGTTTGCGCTGCGCGGCGTCTCCTCACTCGCCACACTCTCTCGCCGCCTCGTCTCCCCGCACCCTCTTGCCGCCGCACACTCTCTCGCCACCCACTCTGCATTACGCCTGTGCCTCGACCGGCACTCTTCTCTGCACACTGCGGGTTCCGCTCGCTGTTTTCGCTCCGAGAGGGAGTCGTCGAGGGAGAGGGATGTTCAAAGATAGAAAGGCGCTTCTTTGCCACCTCCGCGTCTATCATCGACTTCCTCAGATGTGGTATAAAAGCACTGTCTTCGGGCGGAGACCTACAACTGGCCGCCGCCGCCACCACTGCTGTTGCTGCTGCACCTCCGTTTATTAATAAAATTGTTTATATTTTACATTTCATAAATGCCACCTGTTTCCACATTAACTCCCGTCAATCGTATTGCCTTCATGTACCGAAAGTCAAGATTTGCCAAGTGGCGGCCAAAATCGATAATTGGATGTGAAAGTAGGGGGCGAAGCCTCCCTTACAATGTAAATACACGTACAATTGATTGTGGAACTGGTGAGATGTAAAAATATTTACACTGTTCTCTGCGCGCTGTTTACAACTGTCTGAACAGAGTGTTCAGTCAAAAAGTTGAAAGTTAGGCCTCTAGGCTTAAAATTGAAATGTGCTTAGTCAATGAGCGCTGGTCACTATCATTCTTTTCCAGATCTCGATCGTTTTCAGATGTCTTTCAGAGTTTCAGATTTTTTCAAGACATTCCCCCTCCACCAATGGGCATCATTTCACATTTGCAGCCGGCCATTGCATATTCATGAGGAATTTCAGACCGCTCCCTTTTCGGTTTTCAACGCCTTCTCTCCTTTCGCTCTCCGAAATTTTCAACATGGGAAAATCAGAGGGGGCGAGAAGTGTAGGAGATGTTGCACAGGACGGCTTCTTCTTCTTGAAGATGTTTGCACTTCTTCTTCTGCTTCTCTCCTTCTTCTTCTCCTTCGACGACGACGACGACGACGACGACGACATCTCCGACGACTACTTTCCCTTCTTCTTCTTCTTCTTCTTCTGCTTTCCTCTTCTTTTTTCGCCGTCATCTTTTCTTGCTCTTCCTTCTCACATCTGCATCCTCGTCGACTTTTTGAGGAGGAGCGGGCCGAGGGGAAGAAGAAGAGATTCACCCCCCTCTCGTCTCGGACCCACTGCTCAGTATGTCAGCTTTTTTATTCTTTATCATGTCAACTTCTTCTCAGTCTTCTCTTGCTGCTCCACTGGCTGCCAACTTTTGAGGCACCTGACTGAAAGAGGGCGGACCGTAGGAGGCCTGCTGTACACACTTTGGATAGTTCCGCCGAGAGACATTGGATGTGACCGTGACCCCTGTGTGTTTATTCTTCTTCACGCGATGTTGCATAATGGCCCTCGTCCGGCCTTTAACGATAAGAAAGAAACAGTACGGTGGCCACAGTGTGACTGGGGAGATCTCAAAAGAATCCAAGCCTGTAGGCCTGAAGGGGTGCTGAAAAAGAGTCAGAAGCGGGACAACAACCGAAGAGGATGGAATGATAATCTCGCCGCCGTCTTCAATTTTCCACATGAGTACCTAAGCCGGAAGCTGATGCTCTGATGCTCCTCTAATGCTCAAAGTCTGAAAATCCTCGCGCTGATGTTGCTTTTCTGGCGCCGTTTTCCGCTGAAAAGGCAGATTTGGTTGCATATAAATGCCGAGGGCAGCGGCCAGAAGCACTTTAATCTCAATCCCCTGCGCGCCCATCAGCCGTCCGTCCGCAGATATCTTTCCGCCCATTTACTTTTTCATATGCTAATCTGTATGCTCTTCCCTTCCCCCTCCAACATGTTTTTTCTTCTTTTTCCCATTTAAGCTCTCACACGCTCATCTTGCGCGCCGGGCACCAGACGTTTTCCTTTTCTCCCTTTTCTCGCCCCCGGACACCTCTTAAAGGGGGGCCGTCTCGTCTTTTCGGCGAGTCTTGGGAGCGCGTGAAGGGACCCTAATTGGGTGCCGCGATGGGGAGAAACACGAAAGGGCGACGCTCTGAACTTTTCGGATTTCGATTCAAGATTGTGATCCGTCGCATCTTGTTCAGAATTGGTCGACCCTGGACAGGTTTCAATGCCAATGATTGTTTTGTGGCACCCCTTCTCGCCTTCGTAAATGTCGAAATCGCTCCCAGTTTAACTAGCTTCGTCAACGACATCCGCCCCAACTCTCGTCATTTCTTGTCTATTTCGAGAATGCCCTCGATGTGCTTGAATGTGTCTGACTTTCAGATTCGAGTCCTGGCGGAGCCGGAGGATAGTATGACAATGGCAGAGGAGGAAGAGCCATCGCCTCGCAACCTCGACGTGCCGTTCGCGAAAAGGTACTCTTGGGAATGCGCCCTCCCAACTTTCCCCCTTCTACAACCCTTCCGCTTGTTTTCTTTACGACGCCCCACATGTGACCAAGACGGGGCTCCCAAGACGAGAAAGAAGACGCTTCTTTTTCAGTGCGTCTCCCTCTCCCACCGAAATGTTTATAAAAATAGCGGCGCGACTGGAAAGAACAGTTGGGGAGGGGAAGATTCTGCTAATGCCTAACAATGTGATGCCCCCCCCCCCCCCCCCCCAAACGACCACCATTTTCTCCTCTTTCCAAACTTTTCTCCTTTTCTCCTTCGTCTTCTTCCATATTCTCCCCTTCCTTTCTGTCGTGTGGCTCCTTATCATCATATTTTGTACTTCTTATCCCCGACATGGATTTCATTGGGTAAGATTCTTTAGGGCTTCTGCTGGATTGGCGAGAAACTGTCCCATAACCAACGGGTTACAGGAAAACTCTGCGGTCATCGATCATAAAACATGGTGGAAGGGCGAAGAGTCCGGCGGGTGGTGGTCGTAAGACAGTCTCTTTTTCATCCAAAAACAGCGATGCGAAGATATCGAACGGTAGGGTGGTGCATCGCGGCACTTTGACGTCTTCTTTCAGTTAGCGACTGCTGGAACTACATGCAGACTGGAAGCGAGTTCGTGAAGCTTCGCGGCACGAATCGGCAGTTCCGGAGGTTCTTCAGTCTAGACGCAGATCTCTCGTATATCCGATGGACTCCCACCAACAAGAAACCGCACAAGGCACGGAGTGAGTTTCCCAAAAGAGAGAGAGAGTGAGAGCCCTCCACAGACTGAGATTGTTTCTAGTAGCCATCGAGGACATCCGAGAGATCCGTCTCGGCAAGAACACGGAGCTCCTGCGGGCGTCGGACGAGGCGTTCTCGGACCTGCAGGAGGAATGTCTCTTCTCGATCATCTACGGAGACAACTACGAGACTCTCGACCTCATCGCCACCAGTGGAGACGATGCGAACGTCTGGGTGACCGGTCTGATGGCACTAACCTCCAACAAATGTACTTGCTCATCCTATGAAGAATTCTGCAATTTATTCCCCGTTCAGATGACTGTAAGCCGTCGAGTTCGCAGTTTGCGACTCTCAGAGAGCGGTGGATTGAGACGGTTTTCGACGAATTCGATGCTTCGAGCAGTGGATGGCTGGACGAGGAGTCCGCGTTCAAGGCCATCGTTCACATGAATCCGCGCATCTCGCAGCACAGGATGACCAATAAGATCAAGGTTCGGAGAACAGATCTCATCCGAGACGACGATCAGACTTGCAGGAAGTGACGATCGGGGCGGATGAGTCCGAGAGGGGCAAGGTGAGAAAGTCGCAGTTCGTGGACCTGTACAAGGAGATCGGAACGCGGCCCGAAATCTATTTTCTCATGGTGCGGTACGCCAACAAAGACTACTTGACGTGCCAGGACCTTCGTCTTTTTCTGGAGACCGAGCAGGGAGTGAGTCCGGGGTCAAATCGAGTTACTCTTCATGGCCTTCCAATCTGATTTCACCCTACTGTGCCACTCCCTGGGGACATTTGTCACGTGACACTTGCAGATGGTTGGTGTGACCACGGACAACTGTGAGACGATAATCGAGCAGTACGAGCCGTGTTTTGAGGCCAAAGAAAACAACTTGATGACTGTGGACGGCTTCACTTCGTTCCTCTTCTCGGTGGATTGTGGAATCTTCGACCCTAATCATAGAGTGGTCACGATGGACATGAAACAGGCAATCGCCGTCGTCCATGTCTGGAATAATGTCAGCCTTTCAGCCATTCTCTCGCTACTTCATCTCTAGCTCGCGGAAGACGTATCTGGTGGAGGATCAACTGGGTCCCGCCTCTTCCGACGGCTTTGCGTCGGCTCTGAAGAGGAACTGCAGAATGATCGAGTGTAGGTTCAGACGGCAGCACCAGGTTCAAAGTGCTCGTTTCCAGTCGACCTGTGGGATCCGAACGAGGAAAACGGCGATCTGGAGCCGATGGTTCAGAATGGCTCGACGGCGAACTGCAAGATTCCAATATCGAGCGCACTGAAGACGATCCGCGAATTCGCATTCGAACGGAGCCGCTACCCGTTGCTCCTGAAGATCTCCGTACACTGCTCGCTCGACTGGCAGAAGGTGGCCGCCAAACTGATAGTGACCCATTTGGGAACGAAGCTCTACCTCTCTTCCGGAGACCCCACCGATTGGAACGACGAAAAAAACGTGCCGACGCCGTGGGACTTCCAGAATCGCATCTTGATCATTGTAAAAACCGAAAGTGCGCCTGGGTATAATACCTTCATTCAGGGAAAGAAGCTGGCGGACAGTGCGTCTGAAAGCGGCGAGGTGTCCGAGGAAGACGACGTGAGCACGGCGAGGAGAAGGGCCAAGAAGTTTGTGCTCTGCAAGGAACTCTCCGACCTCGTGCCAGAATTCTTCAACGTTAAGTCACTCAACGATCTGTTGTCGACGGCACCGACATCCGCGACGAGTAACAGACGCTTTCTGACTTGACGCGCTTCTTAGAGAAATTTTCAGCGAGCGCACGAAAAAACGTGGCTTCTGTGAACGAGTCGACGTGTCTCCGACTGATGCACACCCACGCCTCGGAGTTCGGGCAGGCAACTCGCAACTACTGCGTACGAGTATTCCCGAATCAGGCGAGAGTCGACTCATCGAACCTGAACCCGCAGGAGTTCTGGAACAACGGTGTGCAGATGGTGTGCCTCAACTACCAGACGCCCGGCCTTATGATGGATCTGCAGGTGAGAATCTGAGAAGTGAACGTGCCTACTCACGGAGGTTCAGGAGGGGAAGTTCTCGGAGAACGGCGGGTGCGGGTACGTGCTGAAGCCGGAGGTGATGAAGGACGACATGTTCGTGCCGAGCGCCAAGATGCCCGCCTCGCCGCAGATCCTTCATCTTCGCATCCTCTCTGGACAGCAGCTGCCACGTCCCAGGGGCTCCAACGCCAAGGGCGACTCTTCGGATCCGTTCGTCGTCGTCGAGCTGTTCGGATTGCCCGGAGACTGTGCGGAGGAGCGGACGAGGACTGTTCGCAACGATAGTGATTGAGGTGTAGCGTGACCGTGACGGAGAATTGTGTTTCCAGGCACGAATCCCTCGTTCGACGAGTCGTTTCAGTTCCAAGTGTGCGTTCCGGAGCTTGCACTGGTTCGCTTCTTGGTGCTCGACGACGACTACATCGGCGATGACTTCATCGGACAATACACGATTCCGTTCGAGTGTCTTCAGCCCGGCTACCGTCACATCTACCTGTTGAACAACGAGGGAGACCCGTTGGAGCACGCTACACTGTTCGTCCACGTGGCCATCACAAATCGGAGGGGCGGCGGAAAGGCGAAGAAAAGGGGAATGTCGGTGAAGAGGAAGAACTCACGCATCTCATCCGGCATGAAACTGGTCGGCATCAAATCTGTCGACGATCAATTCAAGGTAAGTGGCAGTGCACGCGTCATCAGATCAGAGAAAGAAGGTGTTGCAGGTTGCCGTGGCACCCCTTGCTGAATCGATTGCAATGAGGAACCGGCTGGAGAACGCACTGACCGACTGGCAGGAAGAGTGCGGACTCGGACCCGCCGGCACCATCAGACAGGGAATCCGACTGATCCATTCCAGAATGATCACTCTGGCTGTGAACTGTAAGTGAGCGCGTCAGGCATGTCTGAAACTGGCGAGAGACTTTCAGCCTCGCCGCCGCTGTCGCCTTCGATCGCTTCGGAAAGTACGGAAGTCTCTCCGTCGTTCACCATCGACAGCGACGAGCACGGGGTGAGTTCTGCTCTTTCTTTACGGATTTCGAACATGGACTGCTACAGTACCCGGCTATAATCACGAATGGAGTGCTGCCGGACCAACTGCAACGGACCTTCAACAAGCTGAAGAACCTCATCACTCACTGCACAACTACCCTGTCACAGGCCGACTTGCTGCTCTCCAAGGTTCGCTTTTTCTTCTGAATACATCTGGAGGTGGGCCAGTTTCAGATCGAGGAGTCGATCCGGAAGATCTCCGAGTGCCACGAGGAGTTGGCGAAACTGTGCAACGAGGCAGGCCTAAAGGGCCAGAAGGCGACGCGCGCCGCCGAGAATTTCACATGGAACCTGCGATTGTTGAAAGCGCAATTGAACCTGATGAACAAAAGTCAGGAAGAGGCGCAAGACGTCGTCACGCAGGTGACCTGGAGCACGACAACGTCTTCTCAATAAACATCTTCCAGGTGTTCGACACAGGCGGCGTGCTCGGCGTGCTCTCCCAAAAGCTGATCAATCGGAAGTCCGACCGCCGGTTCTCGAGAGTCATAGCGGATCCGTTAAAAGACTCCGTGCTCTGAACTACGACGTCTTCTTTTCATCATCTCCTGTTAAGTTCTCAGAGATGAAATCCCGAAACTCTCTTCAAAACTTGAGCGCAACTTGTGCTTATATAAATAACAATGGTTTTGACTTTGCCTACTTTTCACTTGAAGTTCACTCTATAAAAAGTTGTTCTCGTTCGTCTTTTTTTGTATTTCCCCCCGTTTTCAGGCCGGCCTGTCGGAGTGGGCGGAGCCGAATGCAAGCGCCGCACACGAAAACGCATCGCCGCCGCACGGCCTCGGGCGTCAGAGTTTCTCAGCAAAGAAGAGCATTTTAAAGAGGGAAAATCTGAAATTAAAGATATATCTCGAGTACCGATACGTTCAAAACAACAGTGGGAATTTTTAGAGACCAAAATATTATAGACAATTTAGTGCATCTGAAAATTGATTTGGTGGCGCTGAAACTGAAAACTTGAATATATGAGCACTGAAAACGAACTCCCACGTGTTGACTATACATGATTCCATTATTTATTTGGTGTTCATATTCCATCTTGTAATCTACAATTACAAAAGTGGGCGGGGCGTTGGGAACTCATCTAAACCCGTGCTTTTCACTTAATCATACTGTAGTCGGGGAAGATTTAAAAAAATAGAATATGAACACCAAATAAATAATGGAATCATGTATAGTCAACACGTGGGAGTTCGTTTTCAGTGCTCATATATTCAAGTTTTCAGTTTCAGCCCCACCAAATCAATTTTCAGATGCACTAAATTGTCTATAATATTTTGGTCTCTAAAAATTCCCACTGTGGTTTTGAACGTATCGGTACTCGAGATATATCTTTAATTTCAGATTTTCCCTCTTTAAAATGCTCTTCTTTGCTGAGAAACTCTGACGCCCGAGGCCGTGCGGCGGCGATGCGTTTTCGTGTGCGGCGCTTGCATTCGGCTCCGCCCACTCCGACAGGCCGGCCTGAAAACGGGGGAAAAGGCGGAGTCTGGAATAAGAAACAAAAGAAAAATCTGTGGGAGCTTCCCAATTCCTAAAACCGATGTACCTCGAAGAAAACGTGTTGAAGCCATCGATTTTCAAGAAGTGTTAAATTTTTGATGTTTTTTCCCAGGTTGAGTTCAAGGATGCCTTCAGGAGTCTTTTCGAAGTGCTCTCGCTTCTTATTTCAAAGAATCCTGCTCTGAAGAACGTTGAACCTTCTCCAGGTTAATCCCAAGACGACTGTTTTTCTGTGAGTAATTGTACAAAGAACGACGTTGCTAGTTCCAACATCAGTTTTGTCTATGAGTTTTTTCATTGTTTCTGTTTTGAAAAACTACTGTTTTTCCGATGTTCACACTTTTTGTATTTCCCCCCGTTTTCAGGCCGGCCTGTCGGAGTGGGCGGAGCCGAATGCAAGCGCCGCACACGAAAACGCATCGCCGCCGCACGGCCTCGGGCGTCAGAGTTTCTCAGCAAAGAAGAGCATTTTAAAGAGGGAAAATCTGAAATTAAAGATATATCTCGAGTACCGATACGTTCAAAACCACAGTGGGAATTTTTAGAGACCAAAATATTATAGACAATTTAGTGCATCTGAAAATTGATTTGGTGGCGCTGAAACTGAAAACTTGAATATATGAGCACTGAAAACGAACTCCCACGTGTTGACTATATATGATTCCATTAATCATTTGGTGTTCATATTCCATCTTGTAATCTACAATTACAAAAGTGGGCGGGACTCATTATTTAGGCCGGTCCCAGGGAACCAGTAAAGTTTAGTGGAGTGCCAATTTGGAAACTTGCGGCTTGTTTCCTGAACAATTCTCGTGCTCCTCTAAACTTCGTTCATCGAAAATGAACGGTTGGGAAAGGCACAGTTCCCAAATCTCTCTAGTTTTCCCATCAGGGATATGCAGAATTTCAGAATTTCCGTACACCTCTAGATGAGAAATACGAATTTACCAGTGGTCAGACGCGGCTACCGCCGCGTCTACCCACTGGCTTTCGCTGAAGTTTGCGCCACGCTTTTTTTGTGCAAAAAGGTTTTCGAAAAACGTTGTTATTAAGAACCCCATCCGTCTCCCGAAAAGACGGCTCGAGCCAAAGTTTGAATCTCCCGCCAAAAAACGGCTCTAGCCAAAGTTTAAATCTCCCGCCAAAAGACGGCTCTAGCCAAAGTTTGAATCACCCGCCAAAAAACGGCTCTAGCCAAAGTTTGAATCTCCCGCCAAAAAACGGCTCTAGCCAAAGTTTGAATCTCGCGCCAAAAGACGGCTCTAGCCAAAGTTTAAATCTTCCGCCAAAAGATGGCTCTAGCCAAAGTTTTAATCTCCCGCCAAAAGACGGCTCTAGCCAAAGTTTAAATTTCCCGCCAAAAGACGGCCCTAGCCAAAGTTTAAATCTCCCGCCAAAAGACGGCTCTAGCCAAAGTTTGAATCTCGCGCCAAAAGACGGCTCTAGCCAAAGCTTGAATCTCCCGCCAAAAAACGGCTCTAGCCAAAGTTTGAATCTCGCGCCAAAAGACGGCTCTAGCCAAAGTTTAAATCTTCCGCCAAAAGATGGCTCTAGCCAAAGTTTTAATCTCCCGCCAAAAGACGGCTCTAGCCAAAGTTTAAATTTCCCGCCAAAAGACGGCCCTAGCCAAAGTTTAAATCTCCCGCCAAAAGATGGCTCTAGCCAAAGTTTTAATCTCCCGCCAAAAGACGGCTCTAGCCAAAGTTTAAATTTCCCGCCAAAAGACGGCCCTAGCCAAAGTTTAAATCTCCCGCCAAAAGACGGCTCTAGCCAAAGTTTGAATCTCGCGCCAAAAGACGGCTCTTGCCAAAGTTTGAATCTCGCGCCAAAAGACGGCTCTTGCCAAAGTTTGAATCACCCGCCAAAAGACGGCTCTAGCCAAAGTTTGAATCTCCCGCCAAAAGATGGCTCTAGCCAAAGTTTTAATCGGTGGTACTACGGAATAGAACTTTCCGCAATAGAACCCGCCACAATAGAACTCGCCGTAATAGAACTCGGACGAAATAGAACTCGGACAAAAAAGAACTTTCCGAAAAAGAACTCGCCGGAAAAGAACTCGTCGCGAAAGAACTCGCCGCAATAGAACCCGCTGCAATAGAACCCGCCGCAATAGAACCGGCCGGAATAGAACTCGCCGGAATAGAACTCGCCGGAATAGAACCTGGATTTCAATAGAGCGCGTTTGCACTTTCAGCTTTAGTTAAGCAGCTAGCCTGTAATTCCGAATTTTTTTCGAACAAGAAGCTGTCAAAATATGAAACCGACCACACCGGAGGGAAATACGTAAAAATTTTGATCTAAAATATAGTTTCAGCTTTGAAAAAGACAGGTTTGAAATCCAGGTTCTATTCCGGCGGGTTCTATTCCGGCGAGTTCTATTCCGGCCGGTTCTATTGCGGCGGGTTCTATTGCAGCGGGTTCTATTGCGGCGGGTTCTTTCGCGACGAGTTCTTTTCCGGCGAGTTCTTTTTCGGAAAGTTCTTTTTTGTCCGAGTTCTATTTCGTCCGAGTTCTATTACGGCGAGTTCTATTGTGGCGGGTTCTATTGCGGAAAGTTCTATTCCGTAGTACCACCTTTTAATCTCCCGCCAAAAGACGGCTCTAGCCAAAGTTTAAATCTCCCGCCAAAAGACGGCTCTAGCCAAAGTTTGAATCTCGCGCCAAAAGACGGCTCTAGCCAAAGTTTGAATCTCGCGCCAAAAGACGGCTCTAGCCAAAGTTTGAATCTCGCGCCAAAAGACGGCTCTTGCCAAAGTTTGAATCTCGCGCCAAAAGACGGCTCTTGCCAAAGTTTGAATCACCCGCCAAAAGACGGCTCTAGCCAAAGTTTGAATCTCCCGCCAAAAGATGGCTCTAGCCAAAGTTTTAATCTCCCGCCAAAAGACGGCTCTAGCCAAAGTTTAAATCTCCCGCCAAAAGACGGCTCTAGCCAAAGTTTGAATCTCGCGCCAAAAGACGGCTCTAGCCAAAGTTTGAATCTCGCGCCAAAAGACGGCTCTTGCCAAAGTTTGAATCTCGCGCCAAAAGACGGCTCTTGCCAAAGTTTGAATCACCCGCCAAAAGACGGCTCTAGCCAAAGTTTGAATCTCCCGCCAAAAGATGGCTCTAGCCAAAGTTTAAATCTCCCGCCAAAAGACGGCCCTAGCCAAAGTTTAAATCTCCCGCCAAAAGACGGCTCTAGCCAAAGTTTGAATCTCGCGCCAAAAGACGGCTCTTGCCAAAGTTTGAATCTCGCGCCAAAAGACGGCTCTTGCCAAAGTTTGAATCACCCGCCAAAAGACGGCTCTTGCCAAAGTTTGAATCACCCGCCAAAAGACGGCTCTAGCCAAAGTTTAAATCTCCCGCCAAAAGACGGCCCTAGCCAAAGTTTAAATCTCCCGCCAAAAGACGGCTCTAGCCAAAGTTTGAATCTCGCGCCAAAAGACGGCTCTTGCCAAAGTTTGAATCTCGCGCCAAAAGACGGCTCTTGCCAAAGTTTGAATCACCCGCCAAAAGACGGCTCTAGCCAAAGTTTTAATCTCCCGCCAAAAGACGGCTCTAGCCAAAGTTTGAATCTCCCGCCAAAAGATGGCTCTAGCCAAAGTTTGAATCTCGCGCCAAAAGACGGCTCTAGCCAAAGCTTGAATCTCCCGCCAAAAGGGACACCTGGAACACCCCTCTCCCACTTTCTGGAACATTCCATCAGTTGGTTGGAGAATCCAGTTCATTTTTCGAGAAAAGTTGGCGAGAGAGTGTATGAAAGTGAGAGACGCAGACAAATATCCCACTCTCTGTTTCTACCGTAATCCGAATCGATCGATAATTTCCGGTTACTGTAACTGTAGTACCCTCCCTACCCATCAAAAATAACCACTCCCCACGGCCCACCTATCCCTCTAACGGCAGCTGTAACTCTTTGAAAAAGTGCAATCTCGAACTTTCGGCCACCGTATCTACAGTAATCCTACAGTAACCTCTTAGATATTTTCACAGTCTTATTTTTTTGTTCCAACAATGTTACCATGAAAGTTTGGAGCCGATCGGTCCAGCGAGAAAAATGTCGAAAATCGAGCATGGTACTGTAGCTACCGTAATCCTACAGTAACCCGACCCACCAACTTTACCCCGTGGTGCGCCCCTGATATCATGGGCCTATGCCAACTCCCATCCAAATCTATCCACTCGTTCGAAAGTTATTCAGGGCTAACCAAATTACAAACAGACAGAACTATCCAAATAGTATTAGTAAAGATGTTGATATCAATAATAACTTAATTACAACTCCTTAACACTATAGCACAAATGTCGGGTTTGTTCATTGTAACTAGAGACTCTCCAGTCTTTCTTTATTCCATTCATTTAATTTGATATTTACACATCTCATAGCATAACTTTATTTCATCATTTGACATGAACTTTTCGTTGCATTCCCTTCTCCTATGCAGCGACGATCTCCACCCAGCTTCTCTACGGCGTGCTGCGCTTCAGAAGGAGGTAGAACGTGATGGCCTGCTCCGGGAGCTTCCATTCGCTGTCGCTGCCAACCTCGTGAACGCACAGCTCTTCCCCTCTTGAGTAGACCACGCTTAAATACCAGTTTTTCTCTTATGCACACATGCAGAAGTTTTACCTCTCGGCTTGTAGGCGCATCCAGCAACTTTCACCTCTTTCGGCACCAGCTCTTGCTCCTCAACCTCCGCTTCGCCCGTCGCGCTGTTCTCGATCAGGATCGTCGCGCCACAACGCTCGAAGCAGTCTTCGGCCAATACGTTCGCCTCCATCTCGATCCATAAGTCGACGGCCGCTTGAAGTGGGCGTTTATCGAAGTCCACCGTCAGGAACGGGACTTCGTGCCACCCTTCATCGTCATCGCAGCTGGTGCTCGTAGGATCCCTGCACTTCATCACGGACACCACGTGGTGCTTGAACTTGTCGGTCCAAGACGCCGGCGCCGCTCTCCACATCGCCTTGAAGATCTGCTGCGGCGTGCTGCTCTCGTCAATCACTTCTCGTCAATCAGACCACATCTCTCGTCACAGTTCCTCGCCATGATGTTGTGGGCCGCCTCATCTCCCTCCCGTATGCTCTCCGCGCCTTCTACACAGTCTTCGAGAAGCTGTTGGTACGTATCATCGTCCATCTCTTTACACTTCTCTTCCCAATAATATGCGACTTCTACAAAAAATTATTTTAGTCCTACGCGTCTTTCTTTTTTCTATTCCTCACTTACCGCTCAGAAAGGCCTCTCTCAGCCCAGCATATACCTCCACCAGCGGTACATATCGTCCGGCATCTCTTTCCATGACATGGAACTTGATCCTCGTCATTTTCCTTACTGCCGCTCGTTCCTGGCTCAGCTCCACCTTGGTCGCCAGATTCGTCGAAAGTTGTCGCCCTAGACGCTTCCTCAGCTCTCCGATCCACTCTTCCAACATTGCCTCCATCTTGGCCGTGATCTCGTCGTTTTTCGCCAGAAGTGCAGCGCTTCCGAACCTCTTCGGCTTCTTCACCGATCGGCGCCTGCCCCGACTTGCTGTTGCTTCCGGTGACCCGCTCTTTCGCTTACGCCTGTAACTGATCGTTTCATAACCCCACTCCCCGGTCTCTCTTACCTTCCATCCGCCAAACTTTCTTCATTTGGATAACCCATTTCAGCTTCTACGAAGCCTCCGTTAATAATGGCCGGTCACCGATGAACTTCAGTATTATCTAAATAGGACGCTACATTAGTTACTCCACCACCACAAAGCAGAAAAATATACAATCTGGATATTTCTTGAATCGTACTCCGACATTCAGGCGAAAACACGCCTCACGAAGACGTACTCGATGATTGCGGTCGGTGGGATCTTCTCCACGTTCTTCTCGTCGACGGTGGCGACGATAACTTCCTTCCCATCCGAAAACACCACTCCTGAACCAGAGACATGTACTTCTCTTACCTGTAGGTGCTCGCTTCTTACCTGCGGTCGCGTACCTTGCGCCTCCAATCTTCATCTCCGGTGGAAGCATCGCCACACCGTCACGGTCCGCCGCCCCAGTCGCGCTATTCTGGATCAGCGCCCACTATGGTTTCTAGACGTGAACGTGACGGCTCGTCTCGCCACAGCACTCGAAGCAGTCTTCCGCCAACACCTTCGTCTCCATCTCGAGCCAGAATTCGACGGCGGCTTGCAGTTGATGTTTGTCCAGGTCCGCCGTCAGGAACGGCACCTCATGCCACCCTTCGTCGTCGTCGCAGGTGTTGCTCGTCGGAACCCTGCACTTCACCACCGAGACCACGTGGTGCTTGAACTCGGTTGTCCAAGAAGCCGGCGCCGCTCTCCACATCGCCTTGAAGATCTTCTGCGGCGTGCTGCTGCTATCGTCAGCCATGGTCCCGAGTTTTTCGACCTCTTTCGGCTCCATCGGGGCTCCTTCGGAGAGCTCGTGCACAAAATTCATCCGTTTACCCGGACCGAATCCTCGCCTGTATGCCTTGACACGCGGCTATTTGCTTCTGGATCTTGAAGGCGTACTGGTAACATAGCCAGTTGATGTTTCTGGCGACGGTCCGATCAGCGTTGACGAGCATGGCACGAAGATATGTTGCCGGCTTCAACACGACATCTCGCTGCTGATGCATCGTTCCGCTCGCCGGAAAAGTTCCACAAATGCCAGTGCATCGGTCGTCTGGTCCTCCTTCCCTCTTTCCCAATCGGTTGCACATCAGCCAATTGAAAATGCTTCAACGGACCTGTCGGCGCCGAAGGTTGGTGCACTTTTTGTAGATGTTCGACCGTCGGTTCGTCCACTTCTTTCAGGTATGACTCCATGTTATCGTAGTCCTGTCCGCCTCTCTTGACCAGTTGTTCTGCATCACGTTGAGTCGCATCGGGGGCATCGAAGAATACGTCTTCCCCGATGCGGAAGTTAAAATCTTCCACAATTTCTACATCTCCGTAATGTGGATTGTTTCATTTCAGCCATCTCGGCGCTTCCAGAACAGCCTTCATGTCGACAACATAGCCACGACTCCATGCCGTGTTGACAACAATCTTCAAGTTGCTCGTTGACGGGAGCCTGGTCACTACGTGGTTGACTGTTGCTCCGATGGGATTCGGCACGGCTGTCATGGCTCCGCCGCATCCTCGCATGTTCGTGATCCGGTTGCCGACATCTCGAAGGTGCACAATGGATTGGAGAACACGCACTTTCTTGATTAACATCCGCTCGATCCAATTGAGCCGTGCGATTTGCGTCGGTTGCTCGTCTAACTGCAGACCATTAATTACAGCGCACGCAGGCACCTCTGATCGCCTAATTTTAGGTATACAGCTGACACATACAACGACATCTTTCTCAGAGCTGCACGATGCGCAGTCGTAACGGAACGTGCACGTGGGACAACGGGTCCTTTCATCTTCGCCAATCATACTTTTTGCCGTCGCCTTGGTCACTCTTTGGAAGTATATTTTAGATGAGTACATGTTGCAGATGGTGCACACTCCGTCTCTTCTCGACTCCATTTCTCTGGCGAACCGGTCTAGGAATCTTCCGAAACGAAGCAACACTTGTCCTTGCTTGTGGTGTCCTACATCTTTTTTGAGATTAAACCGCGCCCAGACTTCGTTCCTCATCCTCCTCGGCAGCCGACATCCAACGAGAACTCTTTCCAATCCCTCTTTACGTTCACTGCTGTCGATCTTGCGTAGAGCATCCTGCAGTTCTCGCACAAGCTTCAATTTCGATTGCAGAGAGCGAGCGCCTTGGAAGCACGACGTCATTCCCGTCATCCATGTGACCTGCGCATCATCGAGGGGCACCATGTGGTTCGGTTCCTCGCTGAACTTCAGAAGAGCGCGGTCTCCGACTCCATGCCGTGTTGACAACAATCTTCATGTTACTCGTTGACAGTAGCCTCGCCACTACATGGTTTACCGTTCCGCCTATCGGATTCGGAACTGCGATCATGGCTCCGCCGCATCCTCGCATGTTCGTGACCCGGTTGCCGACGTCTCGGAGGTGCACAATGAATTGGAGCACAATGGTACACAATGGATCCGGCAATTGATGGCGAGTCGATTTACCTGAATCTGCAACTAAACTGTTAGCCATCTCGTCTTCGTTCTACTCCAGGGCTAAATGGGCAACGTTCCCGGGATCTAGATGAACAGATTGGCTGGCACTAATATCACAGGATCTTCGGCGACTAGGAATGGCGACCTCCCTTGTTGCCCAATGTGTCCAGCCCGCACATACACGCGAAAGTACGTGCAGCCACGGGACACCCCTCGAGCACCCCCGTTTGACCCCATCACTCACAAGGGGTTTCATCGATCCACATCGAGCCATTTCGGGCGATACGGTGAAGCGGGCGCTGGAACGAACGAAAGTTGTGAAAGAAGGATAGATGGGCTGGATGGAATGAAGAACACTGTCCGGCGGTGAGCGAAAAGAGCCGAGCCAGAGACGGAGGAACGTAAACTTCCGCCCGACGTACCTTCGCGCGCCATCATCGGAGAGTGCGCCAGCACGCACTGAGATTGGCGCGCCGCGCAGAGCCTTGGCGCAACTCCGTTCAATCAATTTTGAACTAACACTAATAACTCCGAATGAAAATTGGATAAAGCAAAAAGTTTTAGTGTGAGAATGGTTTATTGAAAACACTTCTGTTTTTTTTTGACGGCATCGGTTCGTTCCCGCCCCGCCCACTTTTGTAATTGTAGATTACAAGATGGAATATGAACACCAAATAAATAATGGAATCATGTATAGTCAACACGTGGGAGTTCGTTTTCAGTGCTCATATATTCAAGTTTTCAGTTTCAGCGCCACCAAATCAATTTTCAGATGCACTAAATTGTCTATAATATTTTGGTCTCTAAAAATTCCCACTGTGGTTTTGAACGTATCGGTACTCGAGATATATCTTTAATTTCAGATTTTCCCTCTTTAAAATGCTCTTCTTTGCTGAGAAACTCTGACGCCCGAGGCCGTGCGGCGGCGATGCGTTTTCGTGTGCGGCGCTTGCATTCGGCTCCGCCCACTCCGACAGGCCGGCCTGAAAACGCGGGAAAAGGCGGAGTCTGGAATAAGAAACAAAATCCACCTATTAACGAATATGAATAGCATTTTGAAACGTGAGACCCTGTAACTAGTCAATAAAGAATCCACGTTGGGAACGGTTTAAAGTCCATATTCTTCACATTTGCCTGAAAATGGTGAGAGTAGGCTTGATATAAAAAGAGGGAGGTGTCAGCATTCAGATTAGGAGCCGGCTAACGAATTCAAATGCTGCAAACGATTCGAAGGAGCTGAATTTCGTGGAGGAAGATATCGAGTTCAATATCAAGTACGGCTATGACAGGAAGAAGCAGAGGAAGAGAAAGGGCGACTCGACCGAGTCCACGTCGGAGAACCAAGAGCCCGTGGAGCACTTCGACAACGAGGAGGAGCTCGCGATCAGCCCCGGCGAGAATCCGAACGTGGACCCGTCGAAGGTGCAGATATCGCCTGGCACTGCCTGAAGAGCCTGTTCCAGATCGAGTCCGAGGAGCTGGACCAGGAGATCGGGGCTCGGAACGTGAGCCGACCAAGCACCTACCGGCAGTTGTCGCTGCTCCTCTCGTGCGTCACGCTGCTCAAGAACAACCTGGTCTTCATCGAGTGCTTCTTCAACCATGGAGGAAGTTCGCCTTTTCCAGAACGCCTTCAGGCCCAATCTTCTCGTTTGCAGCATATTTCCTCATCCCCTACTTTGTGGTTCTGTTTGTTTTAGGAGTGCCGATGGCAATTTTCGAGCTCTCGCTGGCTCAGTTCTCCTCGATTCCCATGTACGGGATGTTTGCGAGAATGGCGCCGCTTCTCGGAGGTTCGCTCTCTCTTCAAAAAACTGAAACTGACTGAAACTCGATGAGACCCGTTGCAGGAATTCCGTACCTGATCCTAGTGCTCCGCATCATGTACACAGTGTTCGTGGCCTTCGAGCCGCGCTTCCTGCTCTACATGTACAAGGCGCTGTCGACGGTCATCACGGAGAACACGGACTGGCTGCGGTGCGAGAGCTACAAGGGCGTCCGCTGCTACGATCCGACGCTCTCGTGCGAGATCAACGAGTTCCAGCTGAACGGCAGATGCAAGAAGGACTTGCACATCACCACTCTCGAAAAGTCGGCGATCATCGATTTTAGTCACTTCTCTTCATTTTCAGACAACAGGACTACTGCCTTTTGGGGTTTTTTGCAATGCGAGAACAACGACTCGTCAGCATGATTCCCGCACAGATCTACAAGTGGGCTTGTCGATATCGTGAGCTGCAACTTTAAAAGTTTCAGAGAGATCACTAGTCTGGATGTGCTCGATAATATTCTTGCGGCGCTTCTCATGCTGCTCCTCGCTGGCTTCATTGCTTACAAAGGACATCGGTTCTTCGCTTCGGTAGGCCCTCGTTTCAAACGAGTTCCAGCTCCGATGACCTTCAGGTGGCCGGTTTCTTCGTGTTTCTGCCCATCATCGGAATGATACCGGCGGTGATCGCCGTCTACTACGATGTCAGTTCGCGCAAAAAGCACTTCTTTCACGAGATCGTCAAGAACAACGACTTCCGCAAGATTCTGCGACTCGACGCTTGGCTCAACGCGGCTAGAGTGGTAGGCTCCGCCCCCCCCCCCTCCCTCTTCCCTCTCGCGCACCAGTCACACTAACCTTTGCAGAGCGTCAAAACAGTCTACATTGCCGACGGAACACTGATGGCGTTGGGCAGTATGGCCGATTTCAGGCACAACTTCATCAAGTATTCACTAGAGATTCTTCCAGCTCCATTTCCGCATTTTCAGAGACGCCATCCTTCTGGCCGCCTCCGGGGCAGCGTATCGTCTTCTTCTGTGCTTCGGCATCCTTCCGATCCTCTACGTCGGCAACAGCATTCTCTACCCGTTCGCCAAGACAGTCTACGGTGAGCGACGCTGCAACAGAAACGCACCACCGTTCCTCGTATTGCAGCAGAAGGCGATCTTGTGCAGTTCCACGCCATCGAGCTCTTCTTCTCGGCGCTGCCATCTTATTCGGTGCCCGAGATCAGTTCGACGGCGCTCTTCTTCATGTACGCCCTCCTCTACGGCACTATCAACATCTCATTCGTAGCTTACGTCGTCATCACTCTCGAGATTCTCATCAACTGGATCCACCACCTTCTGCCACGTCTTCTCTATCTGAAGCAGAAGATGGTCCGCATATGCATCATTCTCGCCACCGTCACCGCCCTCCTCTTCCTCTACTCGCTCAACTTGCCGGTTTGTCTGAGAGTCTGTGTCTGTCTAGAATTGGAGTTTCAGCACAAGCTGAACTCAGTTGGATACATGAACGATCTGGAGTTCGACGAATACATTGTCGGCCTCGTTTCCACGACCGTTTTCGTTCAGCTCGTTTCAGTGTCGGTCATCTACGGCTACAAACGACTTTTGATCAACTATCTGGTGACACACATTTCCGGAACCGCTCAAAACACTTTCTTCGAGTTTCAGACAATGCTGAAGCACCATCCGATGACGTGTCGGCTCGTGGAGAAGTCGAGATTCTTTCTGTTCGTCATGTGGACCATCTTCTTGCCGATCTCGTGCCTCCTCTCGATCACGTCCGTCATTGTGAAGAAGTACCAGATGTATCAGCCGAGCCGGTTTGCCTTCGCCTTCATCACCGCCTTCCCGCTGATCTACTTTGTTCGGAAAGTAGGTCACTCCTTCCCGTTCAGCTGTTCTGAAGTGTCCTCAGGTGGTGATGTTCGTGACGCAAAAGGAATACGTGAGCACTCTCTCGCAGACCCACCAGTGGAAGCCGGCAAACGAGGGACACGCGAGAGAGGCGGAGCACGATGAACGCGCGGCCGGCGTGCTGCGGTGAAGCGTTCTCTCTTTTCATTAAACAAAACACATATAAATACACGCGGACCCATTTAGTTTCATCTTCCGTTTCCGTAGATCCCAAAGTCGTAATTGGGCATTCCCACCGAAAAGCTGTCGATGTAGGCTTTGTGGTGGCTCAACGGCCGAGACGAGAATTTGATCTGCAAGTCATGGATGTGTTGGTCTCTGCCATGTCACTTCATGTCGTATACCTCTGGTTGATTCTGCATTCGGGCGATGTAGGCTCCGATCTTCGGGTAGTGGAGACCCGGGAAGTAGCGGAACTGTGAGTTAGAGTTCAGAGTGAGCAGCTGAAGACGTTCCAGGAACGGCCAGATGAGGTAGTCGGCGTATCCGGGCTGACGTCCTGAAAGGGGATGCTGCTGCGAGGAGACATTGATTCGGAGTACCTCCGTAGAAGGTGTCACGCAGAAGGCTTTCGGCGTTTCGGAGAGCGCTGTGCACGTTGACGTCATTCTGGCGCTGCGACTGGGCATTGTTGGAACTGTAGAACTCGAAAAGGGCATTCATTATCTGAAAGCATGTAGTTGGTATCAGAGAAGTGCCACTATAAGACTCACAGAGGACAATCGTTCTACAGTAATCTTCTGGTGGGCCTTCTCAAAGGCGTCTTTCGGCAGGATTGAGTTGGTCGGGAAGAGCTCATCCAGGTACTCGATGATCACATTCGACTCCCACACAACCTTTCCGTTGATCTCGAGTGCCGGCACCCGTCCGATCGGCGACTTTGCCAGATACCAGCTGGGACTTCTGTCCGGATTCACGTTTACGACTTCTACGCTGAAGTACAGAAGACGTTGGAAGGAAGACGGCGCGGGAGACCCACGGAATATTTTTCCTGGCGAGATAGATGAGCACCCGCTGGGCGTACGGACAGAAGCGCATGCTGTAGAGCCTGTACTGCCCGGGAGTGGCGGGCGGTTCCAGGGAGCCCTGGTGCAGAGTCGGCGAGTTGAGGCCGCGGATGTTGGAGCCGGTGGAGGAGTAGGAGCTGAATCGGATCGGGACGGCGGCCGAGGAGGGCGAAGGGAGGGCGTGCTGCGGCAACGAGCGGTACTGCACGAAGCGCTTCTCGGCCTGCTGCACTTCATAGGCGCTGTCGACGACGACGTTGGCGAGGTGGGAAAGGAACTGCATGCAGAGGACGGCAGACGTCGAGCAGTTCGCCGGCAGCACCATCTGAAACAGACAAGTGGTGCAGACGGGCAGAGAGGGGGAGAGGGCGAGGGAGAGTGTGTACGCTTCTTTCCCCCGTGTCGGCTCCCTTTTGCCATGTCGCCGGACAACAGAGAGCGGGAGACAGGCACCTCAAGTGTTGTTATTTTTTGTTTGGGGACGCCTCTTCAGTTCGGAGATGTGTTTGTTTTCTGTTTCGGTTGTTCTAGTGTTTTAGTGTTAGAGGGGTGACAGGTGGCTCATTTGGAACGAAAGAATGAAACTGAAACTGTTAAAGTATTAGGAAGGAGGAAGGCAGCAATGAGATGGAAAGATGGAATGGCTCCGGGTGGGAGGAGTCAAGGGGGGGGGGGGCTTCGGGTATTTGGAGAAAGAGGGGAGGCTCGAGGGGCGCATGTTCTTTCCGTCGCACATGACCGTCCAGATGTGATGGAAAGAAGAAGAAGAAGAAGAGGGGAATGGGGAAGCACCGGACAACATATGCATCCTCTCACAAGTATTACAACTCGAAGAGCGCCAAGAGACGGCCGGGCTCCTGGGGATCGTCTTCTGCAGACTCTGAAGATTGCGTTGTGAACCTGCAAGGGAACTCGATTGCTGGAAGTGAATCTTCGGTTCCGTGAAGACGCCTGAACTTTTGAGCGGCGAAGATCTTTTGCACCGGATATCTGGATCGGTGTCGTTGGGCAAACAAATCATCCCTCGAATACAGGGAAGAGTCTCTCGCTCGCTTTCTCGATGTTTACCAGGTGCGTGCTTGTAACCGGGACGCGTCAAAAACGTTAGGAATTCCGGAAGGGAAATACATATGCATGAAACACACGGGGCTTGTTCTCTCGAGAGCCCCCCTCCCGACCACTGACTCACCGCCTTGATCTTTGAGTTTCCTCCCGAACAGTGTGGGAGTGTCCCACGCAAAGTGGCAGGAAAGCATTGGCGTTTATTACAAGAACCATCAAGAGTAGAACTACAGTAAAAGTACATGATTTTTCATGACGATAACATAATCGTGTTTTTAAACATCACACAGCTACTTGGATCTCAAAGCGGAAGAGTAGAGTTCTACGTCGAAGCGGAGAAGAAGCAGAAGACGTGGGCGGGGCTGAGGAAGGAGGAGAAGCGAGAAAAAGCTGGCGTCAGTTGAAAGTGTAATCGTGGAGAAGCTGCTCACTTGGAAGAGCGGATGAGAAGCACGTCGTCTGAAAGTAACTCATTAGACGAAGACGTCAGAAGACGTGACGCCTACACGACGGCGGTTGGGATATGTCGGTGTAGCTCGGCGGGGAGCTGATGGTCGAGGTGTTGTCTGAAACTCGAAGCTGTAAATAGATGAAGAGTCGTTCCCAACCTTCATCATCAGAAGAGGAAGAAGAAGTGGCCTTGGAGGCGAGCCCCTTCTTGACGAACTGCTCGTGACTAACCGCGCAGTCAGGGAATGAGACGCCTGCAAGAACGTTTGGCTGTTAATGACGGGAACTGTTCAGTTACGGCATCGCGGACGCTTCCCCAAGTGCTTCTTCATGTTCGCGTCGAGACGGCTCTCCAGCAGCTCTTTGAGCGCCACGAACGGCACGGACACAGCGAGAGCGGCTCCTGCAGCGACCTGAAGACGTCACGAGGTGGCATGTCACTCGCGAGCTTCGGAAAACTCACTACAACAACTGACGCCATTATCGTCGGCGTCTAGCGGTAGTTACGACAACTTGATCCAATTTCTAACGGGGCCGAGTGACTTTTCACGGCTCCCAGCTAGCCAAAGTCGTCGTTGTTCGACGCGAAGTAGCGGTGGAAGGTTGAGCGAGCCAAGATTGGTGGATTGAGAGTGCGTCTGAAGAGTGAGGAAGGAATGTCGACTAGGGAAGGAGGAGACGACTGACAGGGTTTCCAAAGCCAACTTGACAGAGAACGTTCCAAGCGACGGGCGGCCGAAGCTTTTAGGAACTAGAAACGCTGAAATTGCGAGTGAAGAGGCGGGCGAGTAGAAGGTGTCGGCGGTGTCGTTGGGAAGGGGACGATGTGGGGAGAATGCGGGTTGAGAGGCCACGAATGGCCCGCTTATCGCTGTTAAAAGGCGGTCGGAAATGTTAATAGCGAGGCGAAGAGGTCGCGGAAAGCGACGAAACGCAGACACTCGTTTGATATCGTCACCCGCCTCGATTTGCATATTTTTATCCCCTCTTCGGGGAATTTCGAATTCAAATTCAAATCGCATGCTCTCCGCTCCTCCCGTACCTGGTAGAGAACGCCCCTTTCAGAGAGAACCCGGAGAACTATAGTATACTGTAAATTGGGAAGTGGAACAGTGATGGAACAAGCTGATTTTCTGGAGAGGATAGTTGGTAAAGCATACGAAAAGAAAACAACCGAAGGAGAAAATGTGTGCGATCGAAACAAAAACACCAATAAATAAAGGAAACGGGGGGAGTTGACTAGAAACAACGGCTATGCCTGCGGGCGTCATGAGGCGGCACTCGACTGCGTGCCCAGACTCGACTTGGACGTATTCCTTCGGAACAGTTTCGGCAGAATCCCCTTCCGCTTCTTTGTTGCCGCTGATGTTCCGAGGGTCGAGTTCCCGTTCGAGGAGACCGTTATTACAGATCTAGCGTCTTCTTCTTGCCTGAAAACGGAAAGATTCGTGTTTTTCCTGCGTGCAAGAAACGTTTCCCACCCGTATCTGTTCTGTTTGACGATTTCTTCCACTTCGGGAGAATGGTAATGGGAAGAATCCTCTTCCGAAACCGGGGACATCTCCTGCTCGTTCGCACTCTCCTCTGCCGCAGCGAATCGGATGTTCGCTACCGTCCGAGTGTCGACGACTTTCTGATTGTAAATGGAGCCGGAAGAGGAGGATTCTGGAACTGGATGAAACGACTGCCTCTCTCTCTTTCTTTCTAGCAGTCCAGTATTACCTGCCTCTTTGTTATTGTAGAAATGAGAGGATGTCAGCGACCGGTTCATGTTTTCGGTCTCTGAAACGAAAGAAACCAAATTTCAGTCAGACCATTTCTGCTTCTGAGTGTTTTTTCGTTTGTTAGTGTGTCTTTCTTTCCTTCTGAATCTAATACACATTTATAGTTACTTGACTCCCACAAAACCATCAAACTAAAGAAGACATTAAAAAGAAAATAGAGCGGGAAACAAATAATGATGGCATATTCAGTGTTTTGTTTGAAGTTTACCATTGGAATAAAGGACGGGAAAGCCGCACAACGACTCGATCTGCATCCATCTCTCCTGGGTTTCGCGTGTCAGCGTGTGGATCTTTTCCATTCGATTTCTGCAGTGATCACACTCAAAATGGTTTTCCCGCAGTAAAAGGTTACTTGAGGGCGAAAATCTTCGAGTCGACCTGATCGCTGGTGGAGGCGGCGCCGGTAGCTAGTTTCAGGGAGGAGAGCACACTTCCCTGCTTTTTCTGCAGACGATCCACCATTTCGATGGCCTCTTTCATTTCTTTGAAGCACCTGGAAAAAGCGTACTTTCTCTCCGGAACTTTTTCTCTCTGGTTACTCTTGTCGCTGTTTTTCCAGGAAGCCCATCTCCGTCTCGCATGTCTTTCGGAGAAGCGGCTGCAAAGCCAGTGGGGTGCCTGACCCGTTGGAATTGGCCTCCAGACGCCGTTCGGCCTCTTCCAACTGCACGCGCAGATTCTCCATCTCGGTCCGACTGATATTTCCGTCGGAGATGCTCCTCTTGCTGCGCTCATCATGAAGCGCTTTCTGTACGTCTTCGAACTCGCTCTCCATGCACTTCAACTGTGTCAGCTTCGTTGACAGCTCGTTCACCTGTCGGAGCGCTTTCTGACGCTGTCTGACGTACAAGAAGACGAGGGAGGTGAGCAGAAGCGCTAGGAACGCCAGCAAGAGGTCCTTCACCCGGTTGCTGTTATCTTTGTAGCCGAAAAGGACGACATCGAGAGAGTTGAGCCGCAGTTTTTGGCGGTAGACGGACGACTTGACGCCGAGCTCTCGGTTCAAAAAGTCGGAGTTTGGGGAGGCGAACCTGAATGGAAATGGATCTGTGAATTAGGTGACTCGGATCAGGTGTGCACCTGGGAAGCACCTTCCCGTCGAGCTTCTTCCGTTTGACGGCATCTACGATGCTCGGCAGATTCACGTCCACTAGTAGCCATTCGACGAGCCGGTCGTTCGTCCAGGTGCGCTCGTCGCTTTCAAACCACGCCTCCCATAAATCATCAACGGTTATCGCGTCGTCATCTCCGTGGAACTTGTTCTCCCTGCGCGTCCGTTCGGATCCCCGCATTTGCATGTCTTCTTTCATGAACTGAAGTTGATAAGTTCGTGAAGATCGACGAGACGGTACTCACCCCGGTGGACTCATTCCGATCGATGGAACCCGAATGATCGTCGTCCATATCGCGATGGATGTCTCTGATTGCCTGCAATTCGGATCATTCGTTTCACGTCTTCTGATGCCACGAACTTCGTATCCTAGTTTATCCCGTATCTTTTCTTCTTCCGCCGTCACTTCAACATCTGAAAAGAGAAGATAAACAGGAATGAAGAGGCGATACTTACTTCTCGTTACCCGCTGGCTGATTCCCGAGCAAAAACATACGGCAAAGGCGAAAATCCAGAAACTATTCATTTTTCGGTCTTATTCCATCCTCCCTGCCTGCAAATGAAATTCGAAAACTGACGAGGCGAGACGAGAAAGCTTGTACAAATAGGCGAGTGAGACAGTGTGTGATTAGGAAAACAAAGTTGAATTAAAGGATTACTCGCTGCAATTACAGAGCGCGCGCGCAGAAACCACCTTCCATCACGGTGGCCGAGAATTCGGGGATTAGCAGTTCTAGGCCACGCGCATTGCTTTCAATTTTTTTTGTTTCATTGTTCCGGAACGAGAGAAAAAAGTTTTCGAACGACACTTTCCATTATTTTAATTTCTGGCATCTCAACGGATAGGAGCAAATCAAAAAGAAAAGTGAGCTAAGTAGTCATGCAAATTCTCGCACGCGGGCACGCAAACACGAACAGTTTCTCGGCGGAGACGCGACGCAGGAATTCTGTCGTCGTATCGTGTTTACTGTTTCTTCGCGTGTCTGCGTATCGGCACTAACGGCCCGATTTTCTTTTTGCACACCAGCCCTCCTCTTTCTTTCTTTCTCTTTCTCTCCAACACACTCGAATATTTCTCCTATACCAATTGCCCGTTCTCTCTCTTTCGCTCTCTGACTCTCTCTGTTTTTTCTTTATCGCTCCCTCGCTTTTCCCTCACTGTTCGCTGTTCTTTTCCAGCTCCTACTCGAAGAGAAGACGTGGCCGTTGTAGTGCTGGCCTAGAAACCCGCTTCTCTCTCTCCCACGACGACGTCGTCCAGATACCCGAAATGGTGAGTGTCTCCTCTAGTCTCTCTCCTAATCTGAATGATTTTAGAAGTAACCGGGAGACCTGAGAATGGATGAAATCGACGAGGAGTTTAAAATCCAGGCACGAAAGAACCTGATCGAATGGTTCGGCTCTTTCGATGAGTTTCACGAGAAGGTTAGCCGAAATGTGAAGCACGGACTCGTTCGAGTAAGTATCGCCTCTCTAACAGACTCAGTCGCCCTTTTCCTTTGTTTCAGAGTAAAATCAAGAGCCGCTCGAGCCCGTTCGTGTCACTCCAAATAACGCATGACTCGCCGATCCACATTCCAGTCCACGTGGCTCTCCAAAGCATGCGAAATCTCGTCGAGGAGCCCCTAAGCGCGCTTCCAATCGATTTTATGCCGCTGAAGGGTATATCATCGCAAGAAGTCGAGGCCGCCGCGCGAGAATCATCCTCATCTTCCGCCAAAACCGGATTGCAAAGAGAAAAGCGAAAAAAAGTGTGTGTGGACGAGGAGAGAAGCAGTTCGGAATCAAAACGGAGGAAAGGTACTGGGAGAGACGATTCAAAAACCAAAACGATAGTCAATTGCTTCCTTTCAGCTGACTACAATGTAATTAAAGACAAAGAAGAAACGGGTATCGCTTTCAGTCCGGATTCACGAGTCCAGTCGACTGAGGCTGAAAATGTAGACGAGTCAAGCAATGTAGAGGCAATGTTGAGCATAATGACCTCCCTCGAGGAACCCCAATTGTCACCGATCTCCGACGCATTCATAAGAACGAACCGGAGTTTAGAAAGGAAACTGGAGCCGTCGGTAGTGGTCAGCGAGATGGAAAGTGTCGAGAACGGACAGAAGAGGCAGTCATCGGCCACCAGGAACGGACCGTCGAGCGTCAGGAATCGGGAACCGACACCGTGAGTCTTTTTGTCACGAACAGAACAACAACGCATTCGTTTTTCAGAGCTTTTCAGCCCGACAGTTCGATGTCTCCTGCGTCGACGTCTCGGGAGACAAGTCCTGTGGCTCCTCCACCTCGCCCACAGGTGGTGCCGCCAGTCTCAGCTACAGTTCCTTCGACGTCTTCTGCTGTTACTTCTTCCGCGAACCATCGATCACACTCGAGCAGTTTCCAAGAACCGACATCTTCTGTCGTTGGAAACATGAGACTAAAGGGTTTGAAGGCAGACAAGATCGAAAAGTTGCTTGAAATTGCGAAGAAGAGCGGGAAGATTGTGGAAGAAAAGAGAGAGAAGAACAGCAATCCGCCGTTTGAAAGGAGCAACATATCTTCTAAAAAGACAGAGCGAAAGGAGGTGACGCCAGTAACCAGCGAAGCGGGAGGATCGACGAGGAAAGAAGAGAGGAGTAGTCGAAACGAGGACCATATGGCACCGAAGCTGCAGAACAAAACAGTTCGGAGTCTGGCAAAGGAGGTCACCACATCGAAGCTGAGTCCGTCCGCACCGTCGCCCAGATCGATCAGCTCGGTCAACACGCCGACGCCGCATTCGCGACCTTCCTCGTCCCTTTCCACTCATGATCCCATGCATCCTTCAAGCGTCGAGCCGCCGTCGTCAACGTCGAATCCGGTCAAGTTGGCGCCAGCGAGTTCAATGTCTTCCGCCCAATCGTCTGCTACAAAACCGCCGCGATGGGCGTGCCAATGGGAGCACACGAAGCTAAAGACGATTCAACGTGTGCCGATACCGGATCCGACAAATCCTTCAGGACACAAATCGAAGGGAGACTTTTATCATGCACTGGCAAAGGATTGGAAGCTGAAGGCGGACAAGTCAAAAGACCGTGTTATGCGACCTCTGAACTACATGCTTTCTTCTGTGTTCTTTGTTATGGAAGCGATCACGAAGTCGGATCGGGAGCGCACTCCTCAGGCGAGAATGCAATGTGTTCAGATCTACAGAGACACGCACGAACTGCTCGGGTTCGCTTGACAACTGTCGAACGTCGGCCGCTTACTTTTTCATTTCAGAGTCGCCATCTTTCAAGGCATCCGCGACACTGAAGACGCAATCGCCGCTCACATACTGCCGAGAATCAAGATTTTGGGACAGATCATGCTGTCGGTGATGCAGTACCAGTTGTACATCTTCAGATCTGAGGTTTTTACTTTTCTCCTCCGCTTCCCATCCAACTTTCTATGTCTTCAGCAAGCAATCAAGAACTATACACGTCTTGAGAGCCGAGAAGTGAACGATTCTATTGACGTCCGTGCATCGTCGACGACTTCTGACGCTTCCACATCGGCGGCCACCAACAAGCACATGAACAATCTCGGCCCGCCATCTGCCACATCGGCTAGCTCGACACCGTCGAGCATCGTGGCGCAGGCGTCGCCGTGGCGGACAAGCATTTCAAGCTGCTCCATGACAGTCACAATGCCACAGGTGGTGTTCGATTTGATGAAATCGCAAGTGAAAACAGCGAACACTCTGGTTCTCGCCAGTCGATATTGGGAGGATTCGAAGAATCTCGCTCGGCAGGTTGATGTCGGATTCATCAAACAGTTCGTGTTCTTCGTCCCTTTCCCTCAGCGTATCTCATAATTTTCAGCATCGAGACTGTGTGTGGGAAGTCGTTCGCGATGGACATGCCGTTCGATGTGCTCGCTCAGTTCGTGCTCACCGCGATCGGCAGCTTGAAGGCGGAATACGACGAGGAACAAAAGTTGGGTGTTAAGCCGATTCTAGCAAAAGTCAAGCCGGCAATGGACATTGCAATCAAAACTGGCAGCTTTCATTCGCTTATGCCGGACAGGACACAACGGACGAGTCAAACAACGCCTCGGTTACCGACTCCACTTCCAACAGTCACTTCAAATCCATCTCACAATCATAGTTTGTCCAAATAAAATAATCTTACTCGCCACCTTTTTTTCACAACCGGCTGTGTTTGTTCGAGAGCTTAAACATAATCAGAGAATTCTTCCATTTTTTCTCGGCGCGAGATATGTGTCGAGCAAGTTTGCGTTGACGCAGATTCGGTGTTGGCGCGGGAATTGTAAGAGGCTTGCAAGTCGGTCCTTGAATTCCTCTACTCCTGTCCTCTTCAGAACTGTATTTTCACCCCATCTATAGCGGATAGCATTCAGTTCGAAATGGAAGACGACAGTCAACAGGGCAGTTCAGGTAATTAAACATTTTTAGCCGTTTAAACGGATTTCGTATCGATCACTCTTTCCAGGTGGCCCGAAAGGTTACTGGAAACAGAATCTTTTTCTGCTCCAAGAGAAAGCACCGAAGCCGAACGCAGTGCGATGCCAGAAAACGGTGAATCAGCGGCCGCGACATTACGGATCCGAGTTTCACGGAATGATCGATAGGACAGAGGTTCTATTGGTTTGGCAAAAACACCCTCGAATGTCTGCTTTTTCAGGCTGAACAAATGCTTCTGGAAGCTGGCGAAGGCAGTTATCTGGTGAGAGAATCGAATAGGTCACGCGACGCGTGCACTTTATGCATGGTTTTCGACGGGAAAGTCATGAATTACAAGGTTTCCTCGTGTAAATCTGGTTTCACCTCCAATGAATGATTGAAGCTCTACTACGACGGACAGTTCTACGTCGGCGAGAAACGTTTCGACACGATGGATCTGCTCGTCGCTGACGGGCTCATCTCGATGTTCGTCGACCTGCACGCGTCAGATTACATCCGGAGAATGGCCGACGAGGCGATTTATGAAGACAGGTACACTGAGAACAACTTATCGGCGGATCATCTCGAATCAACCTACTTTCAGTCCGTACTCGCGATATACGAATGCGGCGTCGGACATCGTGCGTCGTCCGATCACTCGAGCCCACAACTTCTCCTCGTACACCTTCAAGGCTCCACACTACTGCGACTACTGTCGGAACTTCCTCTGGGGACTCGTCCATCAGGGAATGCGATGCGAGGATTGCGGATTCGCTGCACACAAAAAGTGTTCGGAGAAAACGCTGCACGACTGTGTGCCAGAGGCCAAGTATGTAAAACGAATGTTTGCGGTAGACATCACGACGCTGTGCCTGGCGCATGGGACGGATCTGCCGCCGGTCGTCACACTGTGCATCAGCGAGGTTGAGACACGGGGACTCGGCGTCGAGGGCATCTACCGTGTTTCCGGCTCGCACGACCACATGGAGAAGCTGCGACAGCAGTTCGACTCCAATCAGTTTGTCGATTTGGCCGCCGTCGCCGACATCCACACGGTGTGCGGCCTTCTCAAGCTCTACTTCCGACTGCTCCCGCAGCAGTTGATCCCGTTCAGTGTGCACAAGCAGCTGCTGCTCGTTTACCAGGAGACGAACGGACGCTCCTCGCACGAGCGAGAACGGCTGCTCAGAAAGATAATGATGGAACTCTCGGATGCAAACATAATCACTTTGGGCGCAGTTCTAGCGCATTTGAAAAAGGTTTATCTCGCACTAGAAAGTAATTTTAGACGATTCCCATTTTTTTCAGGTAGCAGACAACAGTTCGCGAAATAAAATGACAGTCGAGAATCTGGCGACGATCTTCTCGCCAACGCTCTTCTGTTCCGGCACGATTCCAGCGATTCCCAATCACCAGCTACTCCACTTCCTTATCAACAACCCACGAGTTGTCCCGAAGCATAATTGACTGTTCTTCTTTCTGCATTCTCTATGTGTATACCGATGCTTTCCCCCACATCCGATGCGTAATTTCTCCACCAATCTGAGAAGATCTTATTATAGTCCTACATGTATTTCGAACGGACACTTGCTAAATATCGGGTTTATAATTTTTCACCTCTCCTTCGAACACTCCATTATTCTGTTTTAATGAATACTTTTCTAGTCGTTCCGTTTCCCACTATAGTTCCGGTGTTTGTTTAATTCAGATATTTCATCAACTTTCCTCTCGCTTATAAACATTTCAGGTTAAATAGTAAATTTATTCAGAAGAGGATTGCAGAGCGCTATTGTCCAATGGAGCGCACTTGCATCCACCCTCTGGCCGAAATACCACTTCCTATTCAATCACCCCTGCTAAATAGCCGCCTAGTTGTTATTGATTATTTGCGGAATGCAAATATCAGCTACTAGTAACAATGACTATTATAATCTCATCCAAATTGATGACCGGATGACGGTTTCGTGTCCGCCGGACACGTTAGAAGACAAAGGTATCTTATCGATTTCTCGTTTTCGCACGACACAACCTATTAACGCCTATTTTAAGAACCGCCCCGACTGCCGCCCAAACCAAAGGTTAAAAAAGAGCTCACTTTCAAACTAGAAGAACCGGAACGAGCTGGAGAGGTACGATTTGGGGTCTCATGTTCTGAAAGAATTTCTTTCTAGACGTCGCCGGGTCGATACGGAAGTAGACATGACTCCTGGGATTCGGAAGACGAGGAAGGCGTGGAGCGGCAGCGGAGGAATCGATGGAAAACCGCCGCGTCGGGCAACTCAAGCTCTTCGACAAGCACCCCAGAACAACCGCCTACCGATAGATTCGGCTTTTTTGTGACGACTTCTGACTCCATGTGAGTCGAAAAAACAGTATATGTCACCGAAACATCGGAAATTTTCAGGTCGACCGCCCAACTAGTCGACGCGAAAAAGCTGCGACGACGAGAGAAGAAATGGATTCAGATGCTCGACAACTGGCGATATTTTATGGACGAGAAGTTCGAACTGGTGAGAAATCGGTGTCGGAAGGGCATCCCGCCGAGTCTACGCGGCAGAGCGTGGAAGTATCTGTGTGGTGCCACATATCAGATGGAGGTCTCCTCGAATCGGTTCGTGTTCGATGTGAGTCATCAATAGCCATCGAACGATGGAACAACGTGCGTTTCAGTATTGTGTGAAGCAAAAGGGCGATCCAAAATCAAACGAGGACATCGAGAAAGACTTGAGCCGACAGTTCCCTGAGCACGAGCTGTTCGCGCGGACGGGAAAGTACGGGGAGAACGGGAAGAGCGACCTGTACGACCTGCTTCGTGCGTGGACGGTGCTGCATCCGGAGGAGGGCTACTGCCAAGGACAGGCGCCTATCGCCGCCGTCTTTCTGATGCATATGCCTGTCAGAGACGCCTTCTACTGCTTCGTGCAGGTCTGCCACAAGTACTTGCCCGGCTACTACAGTTCCGGACTCGATGCGGTGCAGGTGGACGGCGAGATACTGACGAAGCTGCTCAGAGAGCGTTCCAAACTGACGTATCGACACTTTGTTAGTAGCAATCCGGACGAAAAAATTCGAGTTTCTGCTATTTTCCAGAAGCAAAATGGAGTGGACCCGGCGCTGTACATGATCGAATGGTTCATGTGTGTCTTCTGTCGAACTCTCCCCTGGCCGACGGTGCTCCGTGTCTGGGACATGTTCCTTTGCGAAGGCGTGAAGGTTTTGTTCAAAGTTGCGCTCGTCCTTCTCAAATACGGACTGGGCACTCCGTCCCAGATCAGAGAGTTTCCCGATATGCCCGCCATTGTCACGCGACTCCGGAATCTACCAGCACACCTGACCACCGAGCAGTTCATTGTTGAAAAGGTAAGGACTTCCCACGCTGAGAGCGACTTCATTGATAAAGGTTTTTAGGTTTGTGAGACCAATTTGAACGACTTTGAAATGGAAAAGATGCACTTCACCGCGATGAAGACGCACCAGATGAGATTCAGCTAACGTCGCAGCGCCGATTTCCCTCCATGCTTCCGGACATGCTACACTTTCTACTTTGTACGAATTACCCCTGTGCCAATGAATGTTTCAACTCAATAACGACAACAACCGCGGTTTCACTGGGAAAATCGACGTTACTCTAACGGGAACAACAAGAGAACAACAAATAACAACGAATGAGATCGACAGCATTTGGCTGAAAACCTGTAAACAACAAAAGTAACGAAAATAAAAAATAAAACTAAAAACCGAAACTAGTTGCGGCTGAGCTTCTTTGCACTAGAGCTCGACTCGATCCGATCAGATCTTCTTTTAATTGACGACCGACCATCGCGCTTCGACGATTTTCCCGGTTTATTTTTGACTGGAGACGTTTTGGGGCTGAAATAAGAAGGATGCATTTCGAACCTGACATCTACTAACGTCAACTGATCCCAATATCGGAACGGAATCGGGTTGTTGAAATTGGAGGGCGAAAAAACCGTTGATTTGTTCATCTCCTCAGCTCTTCGCTGATCGATTAACTTCCAGTACGGTTTCAGCATTCCAAAAATTGCCTCTCCATACTCGCCCATTTTTGTCGGCGTCATCGAATCGACACGCATCAGATCAGAGTTTGTGCGAGGAAGGATCGCTGCGATTTGGCTGACGCCTTTCGGTGAGATGATCGGTGCGGGACAAACGCGACTTCTCGGTGCAGAGTTATCTAACCGGTACATAAGCTTGTTGAGCTCTCGCCGGCACTTCACGAAGAGGTCGCTGTTTTTCATCAGACACTTCCTTTGCAGGGCACGCGATTCCGTCACGACGCGCAATTTGGGCGGCATCTCAGGAAGACGATTCTGCTTCTTGACAACGTGCAAAAAGACTTTGCAGTCCAGCTCTCCGGAGATCATCGCTTCACCCGCCTCCGTCAGTTTCATCTCCGGATTCGAGCCGAGTTCCTCGTAGACAAGTCTCTCGGTGATGAGTTTTCGCATCAGTCGACCAGCGTTCTCCTTGGACATTTGCCGCCCTTTCTCGAAGAACGGCAGCTCGAGGTGACCCAGCTCCATCGCTTCTCGACGCGCTTTTTTCGTCAGCCTTCCACGATAAAGGTCGACGATGTTCCTGCAATAAATGAAGTACATTTGTTTGCAAAACCTTAGATCTCACATCAACGTCGCCTTCGGCATTTGCGGAATACTTCTCAGAATCAGTTTTGCGTGTCTTGTCACGTCATGGAGTTGAACGACTTCTCGATCAGTCTTCTTTCGCTCACAGGCATCGCAAGAGGCAGTGCCGTGAATACAGAACTGTTCGTCGTAGACTTCATCAAAGTGTTCAACGAGCAGTCTTCTTCTACATGCCGAAACGTTCTCGCAGTAAGCGACGACTTTCAACAGATTGTCGAGACACATCGAGCTGCCTTTCGAGATCTTGCCTTGTATGCCCATTTTTGTTCTCCATAGCATGGCGTCATTGTACGAGTACATCAAAAGGCAATGCGAACAGCGTCCGTCTCTTCCGGCCTGTTCCGTCTCTTGGTAGTACCACTCGATGGACTTGGGAAGACTGCAAACATAACACGCTCTTTAGGAAACTGGAAATTTTTGAAAACCTGAAATGAATCACAAATCTGACGTCCGGCTTGTCAAAGTCTGCTCCGAACGCCGTTGTCGTACAAATCACATTGATTTGATTGGAAAACCACTTTTTGTGCACGTCGCTGCGGACGGCGTTGCTGAGTTCAGCGTGATAAGCGGCTGCGGAGAGACCCAATGTCTTCAGCAACGTTTTCAAAAAGTAGCACTCTTCTTTCGACAGACAGTACACGATTCCCGACTTTCGCGGATACAGCAGCTTCATCTGCGTGACGGCGTCGATGAAAGATTTGTCAGATTTCTTCATCACTTGGTACTTCAGATTTTTGCGGGCGAAGCTGCTCATCAAGAAATACATACATTTCTCGTCGTCCATCGGGAAGAGAGTTTTAATTTCTTCAACAACCTTCTGAGTCGCCGTGGTGGTGAGTGCGGTAATTGGAGCAGCGAAGCGTTTATGAAGCTCGGCCAACTTTTTGGAAATGGGTCGGAAATCATGACTGGTTTGCGCGAAGCAGTGAGCCTCGGTGAAGACGATTCGAGTGAGAAGCTCGCGACGCTTGAGACTCTCGAAAGTCGAGATGAGCTTTTCGGAAGCTACGATCGTCTCCGGTGTCATATACAAAAGTTTCAGAGACGGATTTTCCGAATCGAGGTCCTTGTAGATGACGTCTTGATGTTGAGCGGCAAAATCGGAAGAGACTGTTGCACACGGGATACCCAATGCATCCATTTTTATCTTCTGCTCATCGATCCACTGCTGGAACGGGGCGATGACGACGGTGACTCCCGGCAACCCCGTGGCGTTCAACTGATAGCAAATGTTCGCTCCGTCCGATTTCGGCATCACAACGATCGTGTCGAAGGCGAGCCACATGGCCAGAGCGCACGTCTCCTGCTTCTCGCACACATAGTCCATGTCGAACCTTAACTGCAGAGTCCTCCAGAGAAAATATGAATCCTCAAATCGCATATCACCATAGTGGTTTTCGATGTGGTAGCTGTCATCCACATGGAACTCGTCCTTGCAACCGATCATGTCAAATCGCGGATCGACGGGCTTGACCTTCGATTCCCATCCCACCGGTTGCTTACACTGAAAAAATTACATATTAATCTGATTATGTGCTCGTTTCCAGATACTTCACGGTCGAACCAAAACGCATATTTCCTCGAATCATCCGAGTCGTAGTCTGAAGAATCCTCGGGATCCCTGTTGTCAGAGAAGAAAGAAAAACGACTCTCCTTCAAATCGACTGAAACTCCGTCAGAGTCCTCTTCGATTTTAACTGGATTAGTATGTAGTGGCGAGCTTTCTGTTTCCCATCGATTATCCTGTCTCGTTTCACTGGTAACTTCCGCATTGGACGGCATAAATGAATTGGCCGACGGAGGAGAATCCACGAAATCTCTACATCTGTTCCTTGCCGGTTCTTCTTCTTCCTCATCCGATTCCACTTCAATTTTAACGGGATTATTGTGAGGTGGCGGTTTTTCCGTTTCCCATCGACTATCCTGTCTTGTTTCAGTGGTGGCATCGCCATTTGGCGGCGCGAAAATCGCGATTTGGCGACTTCATGCAAACACGCCCCACTGCACACTTTTTGCGTCATCGCGCGGGAACTTTCAAATGAACTCTCGGTTCTATTATTTTAGTGATTGTTCTAAAAAGGATCTTCAGAGTTGAAACGGGCCGGGCCGGCGCAAATTTCAGTTAAAAATCCCGGAAAACGGAAAAAATGTGTGAAAAAATTTGTCTCCTGCGAGCGGTTCTTGAACTTCGCCCATTTTTCTCGTGATTCCTCCAAATCTTTCTGAATAAAATTATGAAATCCAACATTAAATGTAATATTTCACCAAAAAATCATGTAATCACACGCCAAAATGCTGCGAAAACGTCAATTGTCAGATAATATGATGTTGTAAGAAGAACCACCTGAGTACGGAAGAGGCCACGCCCCCACATAATAAGAGTCCCGAGATGAGGAGGATCAGCAGAGTGTGTATGGTTGGACATGAGTTAGGTTGTGGTGTCCCGGTTAGGCTCTTAATATTACAGTCCCATATCATATTCTATTCTCATGTAATTATATCTATCTTTAACCCCAAATAAACATATCGTAATTAAGTCACGGTATTGTCTGTCTCACGCGCAAATGACCCGCGGTCTAGCTGCTGCGGGGCCGAGTTTAGGCTTCTCGGCCGCGGCCCTCACCGAAAACGTGGATTTTCAGCGATTTCAGCGGAATTGTCGATTTTTTTACACTCAAACGGTTGAATAACGGTTTCTAAAGCACAAGTCTTGTGAAAAAAATCGACGATTCCGCTGAAATCGCTGAAAATCCACGTTTTCGGTGAGGGCCGCGGCCGAGAAGCCTAAACTCGGCCCCGCAGCAGCTAGACCGCGGGTCATTTGCGCGTGAGACAGACAATATTATAGTGAGTAGTTATTAGCACACTAGCCACCTGATTGGAACCCAGGTGGCGACGTGTAACGTGGAGGTCCCACCTTGTAGGGATATTTCTCACGCGGAAATGACCCGCGGTCTAGGTGCTGCGGGGTCGAGTTTAGGCTTCTCGGCCGCGGCCCTCTACGGAAAACGTGGATTTCCAGCGATTTCAGCGGGATTTTCGATTTTTTTTTGCGCTCTTTTTTTTAAAAGCACAAGTCTTGTGAAAAATCGAAAATCCGGCTGAAATAGCTGAAAATCCACGCTTTCCGGAAGTGGCCGCGGCCGAGAAGCCTAAACTCGGCCCCGCAGCAGCTAGACCGCGGGTCATTTGCGCGTGAGACAGAAAATAGAAAAGTTTTCATGAAAATCACTTTGAGGCCAGATAAATTCCACAATATCTCTGATAAGGCCATAGCACAAACTCCAATCAACAAACTGGCCCTGAGATCTTCAGCATTTATATTTTGAAAGGTGCTGAAAACGGCTGTGAAACTCGTTCGATCAGAAAGACAAGTCTAGTAGGGCTGACGTTACAGGGCGTTTGGGCTCTGTCAAAAAAAGGGTGGTGGCACCTTTGGAACGATATATCTCTGCTGTGGCTGAAAGGATTGGGCTGAAATTTTTACCAAGTATGAAGCTCGAGTAGGGCTACAAGACATCAGTAGACATTTTTTTATGAAAATCACTCTTGCACAAAATCTACGTATTTCAGCCCAATCCGTCCAGCCACAGCCGAGATATATCTATCCAAAGTGGCCTGTAGAGCGGGGAACTGTTCCCAACAGTTTGGTATGCAATGTTCTTAAACTTTTCATTTATTCAGCTCATTTATTAATTTATTCAGTTAACAAGTATGGCGAGTAAAATTTCGAGTTACTTCTGGAACAGCAGAAGGCACATGTCCATCGACTGAGACGGGAGTTGGGCCGGACGCACTTCGTTGTCAGAGACGCGGATCCATCCGGACGGCGTCATGGTTTTGAACACGTAGTGCTGAAAATAAAATTGGTGTGCGAGAGTTTGAAACTGAAACGTACAATGAAGATTCCACACAGCATTTCTATCCGTCGAGGTTCGACGTCATTTTCGCTTCCTCGAGCTCGAGTGTCACCTTGTCGAGGCCTCTTCTCGCTGCACGGATGTTGCTTTCGTATAGTGAGGTGATTTTCAGGAGGTAGAATCCTGAGTGGAACGAGTTCCTCGAGCAGAATTCGATGGTGCAGTTGGAGGCGGTGGCGACTTTGTTGCACTCCGCGAGAACTCCCTTGATGTTGTCGAAGTGTATTGGGTGCCATCCGACCGGGTGTTCAGGGAGCGCGTGTCTTGGTCTCGACTGCATGTCTTCCTTCTTCTCCCTGGTGGGACGGTGCACGATCCTGTCGATGCCAATGGCGGGGGATGAAATCGGAAGCCGCGGTTATCGGCTTATATAGCGTACGTGTCACGAGGTTAATGGAACAGAAGGTTAGTCGGGCATGTCACTTCATGGAAACATCCCGTTCTAAACACATTATCGACGTGGACACCAACAGTCGCTCATAAAAAATACGTTCAGGTATTACGTGACCCTTCAGACCGAGCTGTTCACATGAAGTGACATGCCCGACTAACCTTTTCTTCCATTAACCTCGATCAGAGCTGAAAATAAAATTGGTGTGCGAGAATTTGAAACTGAAACGTACAATGAAGATTCTACACAGCATTTCCATCCGTCGAGGTACGACGCCATTTTTGCTTCCTCGAGCTCGAGTGTCACCTTGTCGATGCCTCTTCTCGCTGCTCGGATGTTGCTCTCGAATAGAGAGCTGATCTTCAGCAGGTAACACGAGTATAAGGAATTCGTCGGGCAGAACTCGACGGCGCAGTTGGAGGCGGAGCGTGGTCAATGGTTACCTCAACCATCCCCCGCT